>LR994571.1:55917520-57374496 GCA_905187475.1 Syritta pipiens | reverse complement strand
TCGAACCCGATCGATCGCGACCCCTACTTGAAATTTGGAATAAAGATGGGGATATATTGTTTTCCAACATATAAAAAAAATTGGAAAATTAAAATACTGTTTTTTCAGATATCCAAGGATTGAACAATCCTTCATCCTTGCAAATAAAAATTGTGTGGGTTACTTAAAAGTTCAAGTTTTCTGAATTCAAAAGACACAATTTACAAAATTCTGATAAGCAGAACCAAAGTTATGATTTTTTGAAATTTAAACGAAATCTTGAATTTTGACTTTATACCAATTTTTGAACCTTCGTTACTCGCAAACTATATCAAGTTGAGCAAAAATTGTTTGTCTCATTACTTGAACCACTTCAATAAGTAACTCCACCAACTTGGAGCCAAATCGGAGAGGGGTCGTCCAGAGCTCCCCTTATAGACTGGGCGATTTTTCATGGAATTACCCATATTTTAGAAGATATGTGAGAAAAATAAACTGCTTCTGATTCAAAAGGGAAAAGGGCCAAGGGACGGATGAAGGTTAGTATAGTGTAGTGCTATAGCGTTTCGGCATAATGACTGTTTTTGTCTACACCTAGGAATAATTAGCTAAGAATAAGTGGTTGATTCACAATGCCATAGTTTTTTCATCAAACAATTAAATAAATATTTGTCAGCTCAACTATTACATCAACTAAGCTATTTATTTTTTTATGAAATCGTATCATTGAGTGGCAGCTCGTGGACAGCCAGACCCTATCTTTCTCGCGTTCTGGTTGGTTGGTTGGTTGGTTGTCCATTCCGAACGACGAATTGCGAGAGCTTTTTTCATAACAGAAGAGTATTCTAGGAGAATTGTCAGTCGTCCGCTAGAGGTGAGACCATGAAAATTGTTTCACGTGTTTTTTTTGTGCTTGATTTGAACCTAGTATGCTTGCTTAGTAGTCAGATGCAGTAACTATTAAGCCACGCTGCGGCGGTTTAAAGAAATACGATCCTAATATTTTCTCGTTACATAACAAGACAAAGAGTTCGTCATTGGTGGTCAATCTGTATGTAAATCCAGAACTACACTCTAGTCAGAGTGCTGCGAATTTATCAATTTCGTATAACCGAAAGTTTTAAATCATATTATCTAAGTACACTATTAATATCATTAAAAACAAATACCTTTTTCAATTATTCATATGTCATGGATGAAAATCTTAAAGCACTTCTTACTTCTTCTATACTATCTTATATTCAGAAAAAGGAAATCACACGCTTCCAAATTACATACCTGATAGCACATCCAAGCTCACTATATAAACTACTGATCGCTTTTTGGCTAACAGAGATCTAGAACTGCAAAACAACGAACAATTTTATACATCACTCTTCTAACAGCGTTGTATTGGTAAACAAATGAATTAATGAATAAACAAATAAGAGCGTTTACTGACGAAGCTACAAACTGTAAGTCTCTTTTGTGTATTTTCTATTCAACCCCATAACATGTGCTACAGCGGATGCGCAGGTATCTACACCACAAGTTCAGGTAGTACTTCAGGTTTATTAATTTTTTGTTTAAAGATCGGGCGGTTATTCGTGTACTGGAAAACAAAAATGTACGCACCCAGAATAGAGTGCAAAATGCAACAACGAATAGACGTCATTGCAAATTGCGAAGGTGGTTATAAAAGCTTTGCAGGAGATGATATATGAGATTCGCTTTCATTTTATTATCTGATAATGATGTGTGTGACGTAGATTGTGGTTTTATTAAAGAATGCATTTTTACATGAATATATTGCTACATCAAAGGGCTCACTGTGCACCAAAGTGATGAAATAAGCTCCAGTCCCAGTCGGTTAAAGCTCTTGCATCATTTAATTTTACGGAATATGTGACCAAAAAATATTTATGATTCGTAATATCTTAGCAATTGTTTACCATATCAGAACAAAACAAAAGAAAAATATCAAATTAAAATAGTCACAGAAGTTACGAAAGACAATTGCCGTGGCTTAATGGTTTGTGCAATATTCGGCGATCATACCTCGGTTCAAATGCGGCCTAAAGTAACACCAAACAAATTTTCACTGCGACACATTTCTGCGAGCAGCTAAAGTTCTTCCGACATGTTTTTGTCATCGAAAAGCTTTACGATTCGAGGATCGGAACCGATATTAAACAGTAGTAAGTTTGAGATTTTTTGTGTATAAGTCCAAATCGTAACGGTGTGTTAGTTTCAAAATCAAATAGTTTTCTTACAGAATGTGTTTCAGGGGATGAAACATTTCGAGGAAAAGCTAATTTAGGGAAAAGTGACGCGTGATCTCCAGTCCGATTTGGTTTAGTAAGGCTCACGTTGACATTCTTTTGCTGTGAGACTTGTATCTTCGGAACTAGATAAGTCCGACCTTAAGTAAATCACAAATCAAAACTTTATATTTATGATAGTTCAGGGCCATCCAATACTTTTATTGTAAATTTTATTGTAAATACATGTCTTAATGAATAAAGTAATAAATAACAAGTCAATAGATAAAATTGCATGTCCAAATGATGTTTAAGAAAATTTCTTCGTATCGAAACTTGCGAAACTACAGTGCCTCGCAAGGAATTCGTAATTTTATTATTTCGCCCTATCAAAATTTTGAGTTTGCATGCGAATGTTTCTAAAACTATGGACGTGAATAATTGACCTTAATTGTATGATTAAAGACGAAGTTTCTGGCTCTCAAAACTGGCACAGTCCCTTATTATATATGTCGCCATTTTCTTTAATAATATAATCTAGAAAACTGTTCATACCTCCATAACGAGGGAGAAACCCCCTCCCATAGTAAAAAAAAATGCTTCTTTTCCCCTCTAAACCGTCATCAAATCTTTACATCAAACTTACAGCAAAAAAATACGAATACTTTTGCAGTTCGAAAAAGTGACGATACCTAATAATTATTTTTTTCTGACACGATAAAATTAGTAATGCTTACTGTCTTTACTACTTCTTAAGAAGAAAAAGACAAGGAAAAATATGAGAAAAAATTAAGTTTTCCGCCTAAAATTAGTCTGTTTATTACATTTTTAAAGCGAAATAATAAAATTGCGAGTACTTTTGCGAGGGACTGTACATCTTTTCAATGAGTGTACGATCAATTTTTTAAGGTACTGTATATCATAATTCTTAGAAAAATTGCTGAAGCAACAGATAGATATAAAATTTTCATCAAAATCTGTGAATAAGGCCTTAATCTATACCATTACGAAAAGTCTCCACAATTTTGTTTAATCCGTGAACGCCTTCTATTTTTGACATATGCCAAAACGTCAAACATTCCTAAAGCAAAACTAGCATTGCCAAGCGTTTTTCTGCACTCAAAACGATTAAAATGTCGATTTTACTTTGGAATTTAATAAAATTGAATTCATTTAGACTAAATTTAAATAAACAGACATGTCTTACTATCAATTGTTGTAAAGCATTATCCATGACACCATCAAAGAAAGAAAATGAGACTCATCATCAGATGATGTCCCTGCACATTGCTGTCATTGGGGTACCGAACACTGGAAAGAGCACTTTCATTAACAATCTGATTCATCATAGGGTTTGTATATTCAATGAAATAAATACCAGGAGCTTCTATATAAATATTCTCTTTCGTAAAAGGTGTGTCCCACATCGACGAAGGTTCATACAACCCGTAAGGCAAACAAAGCAATATTCACAACAGGTAACACCCAGCTGGTGTTGTACGACACACCCGGCCTGGTGACACAAATGGAAATAAACAAACACAAGTTAGAACAGAGCTTCAAAAGTGCCTATCGTCATGCAATACAGCATGCGGATATAATCGCAGTAATGCATGATATATCGAACTTATGGTCTCGCGGTGAGCTTCATTCTACTGTCTTGGATACCTTAAAGGCGTATCCAGGACTACCAAGCTTTCTTGTTTTGAACAAAATTGATGCACTCAAATCGAAGAGAGTTTTGCTTGATTTGGTTAAGAAATTAACAAACGGTACTCTATCGGGAAAGAAAAAATCAAAGCAATTCGACAACAAGGAGAAGGAAGTATCAAGATTTGTCGACTTAAAATCGCCGCCGAGTGGTTGGAGTCATTTTTCAGATATCTTTATGGTTTCGTCTATTGTTGGTGACGGTCTTAGTGAGATAATGGTATAAAGAAGATAGTGCTCATTAACATACACGATAACACTTTTGAATTGATTTCAGACCTATCTCTTGCGACAGGCTAAGCAAAGACCATGGAATTACTCTGGTGATGTGTTTACGGACGAGCCTACCGTAAATTTGATCGTTGAAAGTGTTCGTGCAAGGTTATTGGACTATTTGCCACAAGAAATCCCATATAATTTAAAGAGCGAAATAGAATTCTACAGTGAAGAAAAGAGTGCGAGTTTGATATCATTGACAAATTTATAGAAATAATTTTTGTTTAATTATTGTAGATACAATTTACGCTTCTGTTCAAGTTATTTGCCCAACTGCTCGTATTGAACGCCTTATATGCGGTCAGGGCAATGGCAAATTGAAGCAGATCACAGAACGTGCTACATCTGATTTAGTCGAAACGTTTGGAAAACCGATTTCGTTAACAATATCAACGGTAGCTAAAAACGAGTCTCCTAAATGATCGTAGAAGTTACTACAATATCTATCAGTTACAGAGTTGTAAAAGTCAATTAGAACTGCAGTCTATCCAGTCACAGTTAATTAACTTATCTTTTGAATGCAAGCTAAATTACTGCAAAAGAGTTAGTCAACAGTTAGTACTCAATATTTAAGACGGCAGTTCGTAAAAGCAGCCAATTAATCGCAATACTTTTAACTGGAGGCAGTACTCTTAGCCACTTGACAGTTAAAAGAACTGGAGAAGGTATTGCTTTAGTCAGTAAGTCTTTTAATTGCAGTCAATTAACTGGCAGTCATTTTAACTAAATCACCTTTAAAACACACTAATTCATATCTGGATGATACCACAGCATTAAACTCCCACTCTCCTTCAATGGCCTATCTACTGAATTAATGAATGGATAGCACTGTCTATGTTAATTTAGAGACGATTTTTTATGAATAGTCAACTAAATAAAAATTCATATATTGAAAACAAGTAAGTCATACGTTTAAAAGGTGATTTATTATTAAAATTAAAATGACTGTCAGTTAATTGACTGGAGTTAAAAAACTTACTGACTAAATCAAAACCTTCTAAAGTATTTTTAACTGTCAAGTGACTAAGCCCCGGGGCACATAAGCGATTTTTTGATGCATCGGTGACGCGGCGGCCGCGGTGACGGCTTAAGCGTCATTCGATACACCAATCAATTGAGCAAAAAACGCTTATGTACACTATAAGCGTTTTTTGACGCGGCATCGGGCGTCATGTTTGCGGGTAAAAATGCTCGCAGATTTCAGCGAGACAGCAGCCTCACCGCCGCGTCAAAAGAGTATTGTCTGCTTTTACTAACTGCCAAGTTAAAGATTTAGATCTAACTGTTGACTAATTCTTTTGCAGTTAAGTAATTTTGCAAGTTAAAAGACTAAAGAAAATTCGTGTTTTTAGTCAATTAACTGCAGTATTAAAAGCACTTAACTTTTTTATAACTCTGATTAGAGTAAGAATATAAATAAAGAAATAAATAAAATCCTACACTTCCGTTTAAGGAAATACATCAAAATATTTTTCTTGATTTTTCTCAGTTCACGTTTGAAAATTATTCGAAGGCCTGTAGTAACTTAATAAATAAAACATTATTGACGTTCAACGACTGACAAGAAGATTTAATTGTCTTCGACAGACGATATTAAATCCGTATAGGATATAGGTAATAGTATGTTAAAAAATTACTTTTTTGAAAAATTTGTATAACCTAAAACTAATTACACCAGATGAATTGTGAGAACGTCCTGATTACAAAAAAGTGGAAGCCAGACGTTTTCACGTGGCCTTACCCCCGCCAGATCAATTTATTTATATTCATAAAATAATAGTACGAATTGGTTCTTGCTAATTTTACTCACTTAAACACAACAATCTCTTAATTTTTACTATTTACAGGGACCTTATAGATAAAAGACTTACAAAAAAAATTAAATTTTGTCAATGGTATTTTAAAAACCTTAGCTTAGATTATAAATGTGTTTACAAAAAACAACAAATAGACGCTTTGCATTCTAAAGTAAAGAAGGAAATAAATCCGAGAAGCTGCTGTTCCATGCCATTTCGTCAAACGTTGATATTGTACTTCCAATATCACTTTGTGGCGAGCCGATCGACTCGTACCCTGGATCTGAGTAGGAATGTATAGAAAGCGGGCTTTTTACAGAATTCCTCTTCGCGTTTTTAGGTAGCGATAAAAACTTTTCCATCGGATCGGCATCGTCCTCATCGTCGTCTACGTCATCTGATGTCATGCCACATTCTATAATGCCCTCTTCATGTCGTGGCTCTTCTCCTTCACAGTACACCTCCTCAACAGCCTCGTTCATAGCGACTGAGTCATCGCCTACAACTATTGTTATAGAATACGTTTTTTCGTCATAGGTCCCGTATATAATTTCTCCTGTGTCCGCAGGTGTGGTTGTTGCGTTTGTATGTGTTTCGCTGGGGATATGGTCTACGCTGATATTGTTGCTTGTGGTATGTTTGCTGGGTTCCAGGATTTCTGGTGAGGTCCCCACCATTGATCCAGACAATCGCTCTGCGATGCCTGCATCTTGGGTAGCATCTGTGTGGCTTTCTGGATGGCCTCCTTCCAAGTCTGCAGTGATATCTGCGAGTAAGCTTTCGGCAAGCTCTTCCAGTTTAGTGGCGTCGAAATCTTCGAGCATGTCTTGTAGAGAAGGCAAATTGCCACAATCTTCCAGAGAGCTGCAACTGAGTTCCCGCTCAAGTTGGGCGCCTGGTGTCTGTGTTTGCGCTGCTGGTCGATTTGTATCATTGATTGAGATTCCTTCATCCCCTGCGGCAGAGGGTTAAGTATGGATACTGCAGATCCTTTGAGAATAGAATCAAAATCAACACAATTCACCGACGGTTTTTGGTTGCGCTGTTGTGCGTTCTTTAAGTGCTCGAGTTGTTGTTTTAAGTTTTCAACTTCTTTGTCTAGTTTCCGATTTTTCTCTAGAAGTGATTCATTTATACTTTGAAGGCTATCGCATTTATTTTGTAGAATTTCAGTTTTCTCTGTTAGCTCGTTAACGGTTTGTTCCATTTCTTCCATACGAGCTTTTTTCCGATCACGAGAAGTTTGTGCTGCAACGCGGTTCTTCAGCTTTCTGTGAAAGTCGGTAAGAAATAAAAATAAATATTTCGTTAGACAAATGTCATTAAGTCATACTAACTTTCTTTGCAGTTTTTCCTCCCAGGAGAGGTGGTCCAAGCGACGTTTTTTTCCACGGCATGTGCTAATTTCCTCTGACGATGACAAAGAACCACAAAAAGTATCCATTGCCATAGCTGGGACAATTCTGGCAACAGGATTTGGTGAAATTGCAACGTACTTTGGTACAGTTACAAAAACTGGTGTGGTCATTGTTGATTTTATTTTTATTAACCTTTTTACTGTATAAATCGAAATCAAATTAATAGGCGTAAATTTTAACGACGTACATCATCTAATCGAAGATGGAATCAAATCACCCGACTATGACTACGGCTTCAAGAAATTTATCGGAACTATTTTCAAATATCTGTTCCTTTTCATCTCCGCTTAATGTAAATATTTCACGCCCGGATTAGAATTTGCTTTCGAAGGTATGCTATGATATCTTCTTCACTTCTTTAATCAACACACTTCACAAATCGCAATTTTCTAGAAAATTACATGCCACTTTTACCACTACTGATTTGGTCGCATTTGATTGGTTGATTGGGATAAATAAGCTGACGTGGCCTCTCGACATTCAGATTTGACAGATGACGTAGAGTTGCGGTGGCACTGGTACTAGTACGTAAAGAGTTTTGGTGATTGTTTAGGTGCACTATGCACAGTGTCTTAGTGAGATTAAGATCGTGCGTTCTACGACAACAACGAGGGGATAAATCAATACATTTTTGAACTCAAATAACATATTTGATGCCTTTTACATAAAAATTACTTGAATGAAACTTCCGACGTTATAAAAATTATATAAATTGTCCAGAAGGTTCAAGATGGTGCTCTTTTTTTTTATTATACGCTTTCTTAACTCGTCGGGGTCACAGGAGTAAACAAATCTTGGAAGTGGATGGATTTTGCATACACGTTTCATTGTTAGCTAGGTGACGTCGTCCTTAATCTAATATGGCGGATTTACAAAAATGACGGACTAGCTTTTCTTATGCACTACCATGAAATGGGTATTAAATGAAATGGTGTTCTGAGTAGAATATGAATGAAATTACGTCATTTTGAATCAAATATGGCGAACTCTCAAAAATGGCAGTTTAATTATTTTTGTACGCACTATAACAAATTGGGTATAGAATGAAATGGTTTGATGAGAAGGATATGAATACAATTACATCATTCTGAATCCAATAAAAGAGAGGGTTTTCTACGAACAGTACGAATGGAATTATGTCATTTTGGATCCAATATGGCGGACTCCCCAAAATGGCTGACTGGTTATATTTTATGCACTACCATAGCAAGGACATCAAATGAAAGGGTTTCTGAGTAGAATACGATTAAAATTATGTCATTTTGAATTCAATATCGCGGATTCCGAAAAAGAGCGAACCAACACATTTTGGTTGTTTGTACTTTCAATTCCCAAGTAATTTTTTTGTTTTTTAAACTATAATTTATTTCCCTTTTTATGTCTCTTCTTTCTCATTTGCATATAATTCATTAATCGCCATTATACGAGCGCCAGGGCCCTATTCTCATGCCTGTTTCACAATATTGTGAGACAACGAGACTCGCCGCATTCTGTTTTGCTTCATATATTTTACTTTATTTGACAGCTCGAACTAAACTCGCGCATGACATGTCTCGCTCTCGGCATTACAGGCAATACAGGCATCACACTTTAAATTTTTTCCGCAAATAGAGCCTGTCAAGCAGTTGTATTATAAACTCCGTGACAAAAAAAAAAAAATAGCACATGACATGATTTTCTAAGATTGTGTAGAAGGATGAGTTCAGATATTGTTTTCATCGTTTAGGTGTAATAATTTTTCCTTAAGAACGCATTATTAGTTTTTATTATCTGAAATACTGCAGATTTTTACATTTTTTAAAAAAAGTGTTATCTTTTTGTCTCATCACGTATGGCGCTTTCACAATGTATTGAATTATCTTATTTTTATGTTTTATGATCTAACTTGTATTTCATTGCTATTTTTAATAGTTTTTCTTAAATGATTGATACGCAAAGTGAAGCAGTTTTTATTAGCCTTAAGTAAAAAAATACGCAAAAAGGTAAATGTGCTATCTTTTTGTCGCGAACTGTATATGGACTGCTAGTTTACTGTCACTTTCATACAATGTCTGAGCATGAGTTTGTTCCAACATCTAGGGCGCTATGGCAAAAAAGTGACTAATTTGAGAAACTCACGCAAATTGACATATTCTCAGGCAAAGAAAGTAAAAACAAATTTCTAAAGAATGCCGGCATCTGTGTTGGACATACATTGACCATTGTAAAGCACCTAATTTTTCACCCAAGTAAACAAAAAAAGCATAGTAAGAAAACTGCCATTAAATGAAAATTATAACTTTAATTTAATTTTTTTTTATCGCATCATGGTATCGCATATATTTCTATCTTATTAATATTATAAAGTTGAATGTTTGTATGGATGTTTGTTGCTCTTGCGTCGAAAAATCTAGTTCATTCCATCTGTCAAAGTATACACAAGTTAATTTACACAAGTTTTGTTTTCATATTCAAATAAATGGTTTTTTTAACAAAAGTCTTTCAAGTTGTACTCCTAATATTTAAAACAGTTTTCCCCATTTGTTTTCCTCATTTCAGAAATATTGTAATCTATCCTTAGTTTAGTAACTTTGAATTATTTCATAGTTAGTCTAGTTGGTAGATGAATTATTTTGACAAATGATATACGGATGATACGGATTGATTTCCGCACTGACAACAAACTACAACCCTGGACACGACAATTATCTGCCCTGCCTGACTATTCTATTACTTTCATTCTTCTCTTTGTTCTTTTTCGTTACGCTTTGTTCTTTGTTGTAACCGAAATATAACGCTTCAATCACAAATCACCCATACAAGATACCCAACTTTCCAGGCTGGAAAACCCCTTAATCACATTTTACAGGCACACTTATTTGGGCTTCTGAGCAAATTCACGCACATTGTTATATGCTTCCGAGCAACTCCATTTTGTTGTAAATTTTAGATTTTCGCCGCCATTGCTTGTTGTACGATGTGTGGATGGACGTTACTTTTTGAAAGTATGGAATACATTTTTTTTAATTAATATAAATAGGCTAAATTTGCTATTATAGTTTGAGTAATGGTTTGAGAAGTGCGCATTACAACAAAAGAAACATTTTTTGTAGATATTTCCATTAAAATAAGCCTAAAACTTGCAAAAAAGTTGGTGGTTGGAATGACTAATCTTAAACAAGAACCAATTTGCAGCTCACACGTATTCACAGACAGGAATTGCATAAAAAATGCTGTCGAATGAAACCAAGGGGAAAGAGACGAGGGAGATGGATATCTTGTTTAGCTCATTTGTGGCTTCAATCATTCAAACTAAGTGGTTGTGCTTTTTATTAAATTAAATCCTCCACAATATTAAAATTGCAGTTGAAAACAATAATTCAAGTGACATTGCGAAATTTCATTATTCGCATGTTGCTTTTATTGTGTACTGCCATTCTCTTTTCTAATTTAAGAAATGTCAAGTATTCATTTAGAGGAGCCATTAGAGTATCTTACCATAACTAGCCATTGTTTTTTATTCAATATACCCTTTAGTGAACTTTAAACACAACTACTAAAAATTTGCAATCAGCGTTGGAAACACATCGCACATGTAGGTACAAGTTAAGCAACCCATACTCATTCAATTCAATCATCAACTCAGTAAAAACGCAGTGAAAACCCGTGCGTGGCTTTGTCAATTGATCGATTTGACGGCTGAAGAAAAATCAAAAGATTTTGATTTTTCGAAGTTGACTGGCAGGTCTTTCAACTCAACTGAAACGTGTGTTTCACGTTTTCAACATAAGTAGGGTTAACTTCTGTTTGGATACTCGAACTTAAATAAAATTTGGAAGATAGACTGCTAGCATAATGGACAGTGCGTGTGTGTGAGGTGGTGGTTCTAGGAGTGCCGTTTTGTAACCACAGCTCTAAAAAGTTGAATATAAATTAGGGTTTTGAACCATAGTGCGGCGTTGAGAAATGAAATCAAATCTTTAATATTCATCCGAGAAACCTCGCCGAGAGATTCAGGGAAGGGTTTACCTAGAGTCCGTAACCTTGCTCTGGCAAGCGCCGGAAAGAAGCAGAGGAGGTGTGTCAGAGATTCTGGTTCTGCCGTGTTATTGCAGTTACGGCAGTGTGTGCGATAAGCGATTTCTAGTCTGGCTGCATGATCCCCTATCGGCCAATGATCCGTACTAATCGCTATCATTTTAGCAATGCCTGTGCGAGTCCTATTAAGAAGGTCGTTGGTTCGTGATAAGATAACTCTGGTCTAGCCTCCCTAGCCAGCTCATTGTTTGGCCAGCTTATCCGCTTGCTTGTTATCGTTAGTATGTCCTGCGATCCATACTATGGCAACTTTTGGCGACGTCGGAAAGGTCGTTGCGGCATTCCTGCACTAGTTTTGAGGTAGTGGAAATTGAAGACACCGCCTTGATAGCAGATTGACTGTCAACGAAGATCGCTAAGCTTAGCATTGGTGTTGTGTTAGGGTGGGATTTAAGTAGACGACACGCCTCCCTAGAACAAGGCGTGATTTGGAAGTCTGTAGGATGTGGAAATGCTCAGAGTATCGGAGTAAATGTCCGCGCCCACTTCACATTCCATCTTTGAGTTCCATGTGTGTAAACGCACCCATCCGGTGTGAGGCCTCTCCGCTTGCTATCCCAATCTGCTCTGGAAGGCGTGCGTACGTCAGCATATTTTAAGAAGTCTAATTTAAAAGGAATGAAGTCTGTTGAAAGCGTTAGGAGTTCTCTAGGTATCGAGTCCAAAATGTGAAGGACTCGATAATGTGAAGGTCAATCGGTAGCAAGTGGGGGATGAATGTCAAGGCCTCTGAGGGGATAGTCCTTAGAGCGCCTGTAGTATATATGCGAGCCATTCTTTGTATCTTATGGAGCTTCCCAAAAGTTTTATAGCGGGCATAGAAAGCTATGCATGCCTTCTTAGTCCGCACATAATGGTTTACAATATGGGTTAATTTATTCCTTGGTGGACAAAGTTTGACTTCAATTCGAACAACAAGTGCATATCAAAGGAGGCAGTCAAAATACCCTATATAAATTCGAAAGTTTTGATGTTTGTAATTTTTTTTGCTCCCAAACCACTTGATTTCAATTTTGAAGTGCATGCAACGCATCATAAAAAGGACGCAGGTGTTCGAATTACCTTTTTTGTTTAATTTTCCATTCGGCGATCGTATTTCCTATACTTTTGTTCTGGTGTTGCTTTTTGAGTTGAAGTCAAACTTATTCATCCAAGAACAAATTAAATAATGTTTAAGTGTAGGACCTTAGAAATTTATATTCCAAATTTCATCGAAATCGGTTCAGCCATTTAAGAGTTAGATAAAATTCGATGGGCTTTCAAATAGGCACTATTAATATTTGCGATTTGAAAGCTTGGAACGGCTTAACCGATTTGGTTGAAATTTAGAAGGTAAACTCCTTATTTTGCTTGACATAGCTTCAAGCTACATTTTTCTTCGATGCATTGAGTTTTACTACAACTTATAACAATAAAAACAACGCAGGTATTCAAAGTACGTTTCTTCTGATTTTCTCAAATCCCGCATAGGCGATCGATCTATCTGTACTTTTTTTCCTAGAACCAGATAGGGGCATATTGAAGTGGATCAAGAGTTTCTTAGGGATTAGTTGTTGGTAAAGTATAATGAATAAGAAACGATTCGACGCTTCACGCAAAGATTAGATAAAGCATTTTTGGTATTTGCCGCTTTTGCATAAGAAGAGATCTCAAAACTTTCAAAGCACCCGAGGCTCCGTTTCATTTGATGATTGACAATTTGTGACTATTGTGAAAGAAAAACAAAATTTTAATCGTCAGGCAAATCGTATGATAAATCGTATATTGTGAACCCTGCTAAGTTTCTAAAAAAATACAAAATTGCAACAAAATTACAAAAATACAACTGTACAAAATTCATATCCACGCTTATCCACAAACATAGGATAAAAAAATATGTGGCTATATGGCACCTATACGGCGCGGCTGCAGACCTCTGCACAGTGGTTGGATTTGCCAAGAGTGGATGGATTTCATCGAGTTGGGAAGGGGACTCAATTTTAAAAAATGTTTTACTATTCTAAGTTTTAAGAAAAACCAACCAAGATACCAAGGTAATTGGTACTCCAATATATATATATATTTTTTAAGCATGCACAATTTATTCTGAACAAAAATCATATTTTAATTGGTATTATTGGTAGATTGGGGGGTAGGGCTTGTATACATAGGGTAAAGTTGCTGATCGCACTCAAAATGGCGAGTTGCCAGCGTCGATCCCTATAGTGTACAGGTCAAGCTGACATACAGCCTCCACGCGGCACCCTCTGGATAGCCTCCTAACAACCGTTGGGGGGTGAACTAATGTATGCAGCCATCGCTCCAGGCAAGAGAGCGCAACTCAACCCGACCAGGATGGTGGTTATGCGGAGGGCTAACGACCCGCCCATGTAAAAACCTCAATTGTTATGGAAGAGCTAAACCAAGCCTCGGAAAGAAGAAACCAACGACGACAACACGGCACGAAAAAGGACTACGATCTGCGAGTATGCTCCTGGAATGTGAGAACTCTCTACACTCCTGGGGCTGCTCAACAACTGGAAACTATCCTCACGCAGTATAAGGCGGATATTACTGCGATCCAGGAAATACGCTGGATAGGACAAGGTACTATGAAGCGAAAAAACTGCGACATTTATTACAGTTGCCACAAAAGGATGCACTTACTGGGATGCGGGTTCGTCGTGGGAAAACGGCTAAGGTCGAAAGTAATCGACTTTAAGCCAATAAGCGATCGCCTAGTTGTGATCCGCATCCAAGGGAGGTTTTACAACATTAGTCTCATTAGTGCACACGCCCCCACCGACGACGCTGAAGAGCCCATCAAAGAGGAGTTTTACGACCTCTTGGACAACGCCTACGGAGCCTGTCCGGAGTACGATGTCAAAATCGTGCTCGGGGACCTCAACGCCAAAATCGGTCAAGAAAACATCTTCGGCGGAGTAGTCGGAAAGCACAGCATCCACGACACGACAACAGATAACGGCTTCCGACTTACGGACTTTGCAGCAACTCGTAATACGGTGATAAGTAGCACAAGATTCCCTCGCAAGCGCATCCACACAGCAACCTGGCGGTCTCCAGATGGCCGAACAGCCAACCAAATCGACCATGTGCTCATTGACGCAAGGCACGCGTCCAACATCCTGGATGTACGAACAGTCGGGGGGGCAAACGTCGGCTCTGACCATTTTCTAGTGGCAGCACGATTCAGAGCCCGACTTTCCAATGTTCGAAAGCTGCACCAGCCGACCAAGAGGATGTTCGACATTGGACGCCTGAGCACCCCGGAGATCGTCAGAGACTACAAGGAGCGTCTGAGCGAACGACTCGCGAGTATGCCTACGTCGGACACAAACGCCAATAATATGTGGCTCCATTGCCGCTCTGCCATCCAGGAAGTAGCCGAAGCCACGATGGGCTACCAACCACCCCCGGAAAGAAATCCATGGTATGATAGCGAGTGTGAGCAGAAAAAGCGAGCAACCGACGAGGCGTACCAGAAAGCGTTGCAAAGGAAAACAAGGGCAGCGCGCGAGGAATACCGAGCCAGAAGAAGGGAGGAGAAAAAGACGCTGCGGCGAAAAAAGAGGGCATTCGCAGCCTCCCAGCTCAAGGATATTGAAGAGTCCAGGGACAAAAACCGAATACGATCCTTTTATAAGAAGGCCAAAAGTCTCGCAGCGGGCTTTAAGCATGGCACCCTGGCTCTCCGAAATTGCGAGAATAATCTTGTCACCGACCCGCAGGGAATAGTGGATGTCTTTAAGCAGCATTTCCAGCAGCTGCTTAACGAGCATGAAGAAGAGAGAGTGGTAGTGGACGAAGAGATCCCACCTCCAGTCGATGAAGTCGTTCCCCCTCCCAGCATTGAAGAAATCGGCACAGCCATCAAAAAGCTGAAGAACAACAAGGCCGCAGGCTCGGATGGTATCCCATCAGAGCTTTTCAAAGCTGGAGGCGATGTCCTGGTAGGGAGCATGCACCAGATCATCTGTAGAATTTGGGAGGACGAATGCATGCCCGACGACTGGAATACCAGCTCTATCTGCCCCATCCACAAAAAAGGCGATCCTACCTCGTGCAAGAACTACCGAGGTATATCCCTGCTCAATGTCGCCTACAAGATCCTGTCGAGTGTACTGTGTGAACGTCTAAAGCCGTTTTGCACCGCACTAATCGGCACGTACCAGTGCGGCTTCCGGCCCGGCAAATCGACGATAGACCAAATTTTCACACTAAGGCAAATCCTGGAGAAGACCAGCGAGTTCCAAGTCGATACGCACCACCTTTTCATCGACTTCAAAGCCGCATATGACAGCATTCATCGCAAGGAGTTGTTTAGTGCGATGGCTGAATTCGGGATCCCGGCAAAACTGATCCGGTTGTGTCGAACCACGCTCAACAACACTCGATGCACCGTGCAGTTCGGCTCAAGAACGTCCGAGCCCTTTGAAACATGCACCGGATTTCGGCAAGGAGACGCGCTGTCATGTGACTTCTTCAATCTCGTGCTGGAGCAAATAGTACGGCGGGCCAACGTCAACACGGAAGGTACTATCTTCCACAAGTCGGTCCAGCTCCTGGGCTACGCAGATGATATTGATATCATCGCTCGGTCCCAGCGGGCCATTGTGGAAGCTTTCACCGCGATTGAAGAGCAGGCTAAACGAACTGGTCTGAAGATAAATGAGGAGAAAACCAAATATATGCTGTCGACGAAGAAAGAATCCGTCGCCCACCGCCTAGGACAAAATGTTACAGTCGACAGCTATAACTTTGAGGTAGTTAAGGAGTTCATATACCTCGGGGCGAACGTAAACTCCACGAATGACATCGTAGTGGAGATCCATCGTAGAATCACCCTTGGCAACCGCTGCTACTTCGGTTTGTCCAAACAGCTAGGGTCAAAACTCCTGACTCGAAGAACTAAGGTCATGCTCTACAAGACCCTTATCCTGCCAGTCCTACTGTATGGAGCCGAAAGTTGGACGATAAGCAGGACTGCAGAGCTGATACTTGGCTCCTTCGAAAGAAAAATTCTACGGCGGATATTCGGTCCAGTCTGCGAGGAAGGCGAATGGAGGAGAAGACATAACCGCGAACCTTACGAGCTGTACAAAGATGTGGATATAGTCCGGAAGGCAAAAATCCGTCGACTACAGTGGCTCGGCCACATCGAGCGCATGGACACAAACGCTCCAGCTAAAAGGGTCTTCGAATCCGAGCCTCCTGGTTCGAGGAGAAGGGGGAGACCGAACCTCCGGTACAGAGATCAAGTGATCGCGGATGCAAGACAGCTTGGTCTTCCGGACTGGAAGCAGCATGCCCGGGACCGTCAACGTTGGAAGGCGGCTTTGGCTCAGGCACAGACCCTGTAAGGGTTAAATGCCTGATAAGTAAGTAAGTAAGTTATTGGTAGACAGAGGTGTTAAAAGATATTTGAGAAAAACATGAAAAATTATGTTTGTTTTTTACCAGTAAACGATTTTGTTCTTATTTTTGTGTAGACAATTTTTTTATGGAAACTGTTATTGACACTAATTGTTAATAAAGAGAAAATGGTATTCTTAACCCATTTATTTGTATTTTTTCAATTGACAACAGTAAAAATATTTTTTTTGGAGTCGCATATTTCCTGATCCGAAATCGAGCAGCTGAATCTAAAAATTAGAAAAATTTGTACGGCGGTCACAAAAACGCGCAAGAAGTCTTTACACTATTTGGGAGCGGATACTTATCAGGATCAGAATATATATAAGCCTTAAGCCTGCCTCATTTGACTTTTGGTCCACTTGAAAATGAAGTTAATTTTTGATTAAGTTCAACTTTCAATAGCTAGCTAAATGCGTTATAAAAAAATTACTGTGTTACGCTGTACATGAATGAAGATATTTTTGTATTACTGATAACCAATTCTTCTTAAGAAAAAAGTTTTGTTAAAATACACGCACTGTAACACTTTTTACAGATATTATAAGTTGAACTAAAAAATGCCGCTTTCTTTATTGCTTTTTTCTTGCAGTAATTTTTTAATAGTGAAAAAATTTAAAAAAAACAATAGGCTGCGGTTTCCATTATGCGCACTACGCAAATTTCTTTTTTAGTTAAATTGACTTATTCTAAGATATACTGTAAACGAATTTTCGCGAGGAAACTTTTTTTCTATTTTTTTACCTTTAAAGTTTTCAATTTTCACAGAAAAGTGCATGTATTCTACCTACAAACTGCGCACATGGACGCGTTTACGCTTGTGCTACGTGATTTTTGTTTTCAAAATATTATTCTGCTAAATATTCCGATAGCGAGCGAAGTGAACTTTCCTACTTAAAGTTTTTGGTATACACTTATCCACTATTCAACTTCGTTATAAGCACGAGGGGATTTTGACTCGAACTTGTAGCACTGTTCTCACACTGATTGCTCGGTTATTTATAAGAATTTAAGGTACAATAATCCAAACAAGCGAATGTCCGTAAAGAGTCGTTAAAATACAATTTTACAATGACAATTATTCTAATTAGTTTTTTGGATAGTTGAAGAGCTGCTTCAAGCAGTAGAGTATTTTTGTAGACTTTGGAAAAAAAAAGGTTTAAAACCCTTGTGTATAAATTATATAAACATGATTTGAATAAAAAAAAAATAATATAAAAAATTTAAACTTAAGAAAAAAAAATTAAAAAAAAGCAAGTTTTTTTTTCATTTCCTCAAAAAAAAAAAAAAAATTTTTTTTATGTCATTTTAAGCCAGAAAAAAAAAATGTTTGCTTAGTGAGAATAATGGAAACCCGATCCAAATAGATGTACAACATATTTCCTTATTATATTAAGAAATAAAAAATATTAATTTCGACCGAATCGCGTAACTTTGGTTTTTTCATTTTGTCCAGCTATATAGACGAATACGACAACTGTGCCCTGGTTAGTTTTGAAATGTTTTATTAAACTTTTTAAAGCCATAATAGCCGATTGCTTGGCATTGTAAGAGTATCCACAATTCTTCAGATCGTGGAAATCGTTCTACCGCTGAGAGGTAAAACTTCAATCCATTTTTCGAATGGTCAGTAGTTATCCGATTTCATGCAATGAAGGCACCCCTGACTGTAAGGCAGACGTCTTTTATAAGATTGATATTCATTCTTTCATCACGAGATGAAATTTAACGTTTTAGCGTCAGAGAGTCACGGCTACGGGGCAATACTAACTATATCGGAATTGACAAATAAGCAATCAAAAAGTAGAATTCTTATGGTGTGGGGGTCTATGGGGCAACTGGTATATTCATTTATTTATTTATAATCTGTGGAACAGCCTATAAAGAGCCGGAGCATAGCTTGTTCGCACCTCCACTGTGTTGTGCGCGATATAATTTGACACAAGTGGAGGGGACCTACGGTTTATTGCCAGTTCCGAACGGCGAATTTCGAAAGCTTTCCATAACAGACGTTACTCCAGGACGATTGGCAGTCGTTCGCTGGAGGTGGGGCCGAGAAAACTGTTTGTGGTATTCTTTGTCCAGACTGGATTCGAACCCGGGTACTCTCGCTTAACAGTCCGATATATAGAGCTTACGTTTTTTGAAGCAACAATGTAAAAGATTAAGTATTTACAAAATCGAAGAAATAACTTAGGATAAATGGACGTCAACCAGCCCAACTGAAATAGATTTAATAGTAAGTATGCCGTACAGAATGCTCCCGAAGTTCACTGAAGAAAAGGCAAACGAAGAACATGTACCACCTGAACGACCACTACATCACCTAGACTAAATCGTATTCAGCGGTTGTAAGCTAATTTATTTATTATTATTATTATTACTATAATATTATTATTATTATAGATATTGTTATTATAATAATAATTATTAAAATTAATATTGAATACTATTATTAATAATAATAAAATTATTAATAATTTTTATTTTTTTAAATATTTTTATTATTTATTATTTATTATTATTTATATTACTTTTGGTGATGAATCACATTTGGCGAGAGTTGCATCATTAACTTAACTTGCTTATTTGTATGCGACAAAATAGCCCTTCCCTCAAACCAAATGAATTTGTAGATAAGTTTGCAATATCCAGATATACCTTCTCGATCATTTCTAAAACGGTCGGCACCAAAACAAAAATATTAGGTTGTCAAATATCTCCCTTCCGCCTTTTTGTCTTTTGAATTTTCCGGCTATGTATAAAGCGCTACAGAGCTCGTATCTGGCAATATATTCGAAAATTCCTCTAACCCGAATACATTCTTTTCAGCCTTGATCTGGCTGAAAAATGGACAAAAAAAAGTTCTCTCGCAATTTGTATCAAGTACGCACATTCGCATTCTCTGACTCTCCCAAGGTGGTCCTAGACGATGAACACATTTCGCGAACATTCATTTCGCGTTGATTCTTATAGTGCAACAAAGTTCGAATCCAGCCCGGAACAAAAAAATTAAAAAACACCACAAACATTTTTCACGGTTCCACCTCTGTCATTAAAAGCTTTTAGTAGGAGGATTTGCTTGGGAACATGGCCCTACATGCGAGCATCGCGACCGAACACGGTCGTTGTCGAGAGCATCTCTAGTCGCCTCGCGCGCACACAAACAATCAGCTTTTAATCTGAAATTGCATATCTGAGATGCATTCTTGCTTCATTTAGCGCGTGTATTAGAAGTTTACTTTAAAAACTTTACTTTAACTCCAATTGTAAATATTACAGTCCAAAATAGCGAACGCGAACGACTGACAACCTTCCAGGAGTACTTCTGTCATGAAAAGCTTTCGCAATTCGCCGTTCGGAACCGGCATTAAACAATAGGTCCCCTCCAAATGTGTCAAAAATTATAACGCGCACAACACAGTGGAGGTGCGAAAAAGCTAGGCTCTGGCTCTCAACGGGCTGTTACGCCGCCTAATACAATAATAATAATAATAATACAGTCCAAAATCCCTCTAACTCGAATTTTTCCAAAACTGCCCCTAAATCGAACTAATTTTGATTTCCCGCCAAAATTCGACTTAGAATGATTCGACTGTATGTAAATTAAATTAAAACTAATTTATTATTGTTAAAAAAAACTTTAATATAAACTGGCAGCGTTTCTGCCTCTTGCTTTACAATTGACAATTTAGTTAAATTATCTCTACCTTAAATACCTAATTGCTGCTGACTCTGCAATCTGGGGGAACACTGCTGACGTTGCGGTTTTGTGACCGGTGCTTGGTTGAACAGACTTGCTGACTCGATGGCTTTGTTGTGGCGTGTGTTGAATTTGCATGCGAGTGTGTCCCGCCGGTGACATATTGTCTTACGTTAACTCCTCCGCCCTTAAGAGTAAACGTCCTCGTTTACTTAGAAGAATGGTATCGGGCTTATGCGAGACGTTGTTGCCCTTGGTAGAGGGGAAGGTGAATGTGTTAGTGAGGGTGATGGTGAAGATGTTGGCGAAGATTTAGTCTATAGGTCCGTGTTGGTGGTGCCGAGCATTGACTTGGTACTTGCTGTAATTCTTCTGAAGTCTGTGCTTGAGCCAAAGCCGCCTTTCAACGGAGAGAGCAAGCTGTTTTGCATCCGCGATCACTTGATCTCTGTACCGGATCTCTGTACACTTGTACTGTAGAATTTTTTTTTCGAAGGAACCAAGTATCAGTGGGTTGGGCTTATCGCCCAACTTTCGGCTGGACGAACCGAAGTAGCACGTTGTTTGCTGCTCTTGTTTTCCTTTTCAGCGCTTTTTGGTAAGCCTCGTCGGTTGCTCGCTTTTTCTGCTCACACTCGCCATTATACCACGGGTTTCTTGCCGGGGGTTGTTGGTAGCCCATCGTGGCTTCGGCTACTTCCTGGATAGCAGAGCGGCAATGAAGCCACATGTTATTGGCGTTTGCGTCCGATGTAGGCATATTTGCGAGTCGTTCGCTCAGACGCTCCTTGCAGTCTCTGACGATCTCGGGCTCAGGCGTACAATGTCGAACCTCGTTTTGGTCGACTGGTGTAGCTCTCGAATGCCCCTCTGAATGTTCGTACATCCAGAATGTTAGACGCGTGCCTTGCGTCAATGAGCAAATGGTCGATTTGGTTGGCTATTCGGCCATCTGGAGACCGCCAGGTTGCTGTGTGGATGTGTTTGCGAGGAAATCTTGTACTACTTATCACCGTATTACGAGTTGCCGTAAGGTCCGTAAGTCGAAAGCCGTTGTCTGTTGTCGTGTCGTGGACACTGTGCTTTCCGACCGAAGATGTTTTCTCAACCTATTTTGGCGTTGAAGTCTCCGAGCATGATTTTGACATCGTACTTCAGACAGGCTCCGTGGGCTTTGTCCAAGAGGTCGTAAACTCTTCTTTGATGGGCTCGTCAGCGTCTTCGGTAGGGGCGTGTGCACAAATGAGATTAATGTTGTAAAATCTCCCTTGGATGCGGATCATAGCTAGGCTACACGCATCCCAGTAAGTGCATCCTTTTGTGGCAACTGTAATAAATGTCGCAGTTTTTACGCTTCATTGTACCTTGTCCTATCCAGCGTATCCCGTGGATCGCAGTAATATCCGCCTTATACTGCGTTTTCCAGTTCAGGAATGTAGAGAGTTCTCACATTCCAAGAGCATACTCGCAGATCGTCCTTTTTCGTGCCGTGTTGTCGTCGTTGATTTCTTTATTCCGAAGCTTGTTGGGTTCGGGTTGAGTTGGGCTCTCTTACCTGGAACGATGGGTGCATACATTAGTTCACGCCCCAACGGCTGTTAGAAGGCTAACCAGAGGGTGCCGCGAGGAGGCTGTATGTCAGCTTGACGTGCACACTATAAGATTCGACGCTGGCAACTCGCCATGCTGAGTGCGATCAGCAACTTTACCCTATGTATACAGGCCCTACCCCCCGAAGATTATGGCTATGATAATGATAAGTACGAGTAGTAGACCGACTCCAATGCTCATCAATGTCCAATTTTCTACTTTGGTCCTCAGGAGTTGAATGTAGCGTGTGTTGTTTGTGTGTAGATCTTTTATTAGCTCCAGCGATAACATTTCTTCTACTTCGTGGTGTGCTGATGTTTGTTGCAGAATTGCTGGGAGAGGGCTGAGATAAGTCGACTCGAGGGACTGGAATGTTATTTTCCGGATTTGTATGCTGCTATTGTGATATTCTTTTAAATATCTTGGATAGAGCTTTGATCCTACCGTCTTATTTTTTCTGACATAAATGATTTCTCCTTTTGAATAGTCTTTTATTGGGAGATTTCCTTTATTGTGATAGGTCAAATCGCATTCTTGTTTGTCTTTTAGTTTGGTTTTCACTTCTGAACGGATTTTGTCAACTTGAAGGGGATCTATGTTGCTACTGAAGCATATCCACTGGTTTCTTACGTGTTACTGAATGTTTTTAAATTCATAGGCATTAACCGCAGTTTCAAGGAGTTCCGTGAAGGATATATGCACTTGCTCTTTTTGATGTAACGCATAAGTTCGGCGAGAGTTGAATGGAATCTTTCGACTCGGCCATTCGATGTGCTCGTATAAGGGGGTGTTGTAAATACTTCCATGGCAAATTCATTTTTGAGCATGAATATAATTGGAGAAGAGTTAAGACTTTTCATTATCGGTATTCCATAGGCAAATATGATTTCTCTAAGAGGTTGCCTAATATCCTCAGTAGCTCTAGATTGTATTTCCTTGACCTGAGCGTATTTAGAGAATTTGCCTAGTGATGGTTACACTAAATTACCTTCAGTTGAGAACATATCAATATGACTGATTTGTCAGCTTACGGTATTGGAGTTGCTTGAATTTCTATTTTATCCGGGTGACGATCATATTTCTGTTCTTTTCAAATAGAGCAAAGTTTAATTATTCTTTTTAATTTACGGGACATTCCAGGGAAATAGTATTTTTCGATAAATTGGTTCCTATTTTCGGGATCGTTTTGTGGTACTCTAGAGTACCCAAATCACGTTTGTCCGCATAGTGTAGAGTAAGGCAATACGTTCTACACTTTTACGCCATGAGCTAAATTCACCTGGATTACCAGAGAATTCGCGTAGGCTACGTACAACATCTGGGACTTTGTCAAGATCGTTAAGATTTTGATCAGGCGAAATTGTTTGATCAATTCCAGTAAATTGATCCGCGTGTGGATTTAATATTGAACGCCCGCCCTTCAGTACTAAGGGCTTTGCGTATCATAGAACTAATGAAAGACTGAGTGGCGGATTCATGACGGGATTTTCATTGGTCTTCTATTAGAAGTTGAAGCTTTTTGATTCGCTTGAGCGGGTTGAGCTGCTTGAGCGGCAGCATGGTCAAGCACGGAAGGTCTTACGATTGGTTCGTTATTCATTTTTACGGCCGAACAAGATACTCAAGAGAAATTTAAGGCGAATTGCACACACTTCTTCAATTAGGCAAAAATATAATCGGTTTTAACAGAGATATAATAACAGTTTTAAATTAATTAATTATATCTTAAGTACTATAAATATAAATCATATATTCGCGATTCACTATGGGAGTAAATACACTTGCACGCACTTCAAAAGCTAACTTGCGAATGATTTCTCGACTAATTTTTCGGGCAGCTTTTTGAATTTTTCTTTCCATAAAAACCTTATTCGGACAATAACAAAAATTAAAAAAAAAATAACTATGCAAATCGGTCCAGCCGTTTTCGAGTTATACGCTTACCAACGAACAGCTAATAAGTAAGTAGTGCATATACATAAGTACGTATATACACTGCCGATCATCTGAATAAGTTTACATTTCTCGCAACTTAATGTTAGCCTCTTTTAATATATATTGCAATGCTACAAAAATATTATATATTATATATTATATAGGTATAATGAAAGAGTATCATTTTACAGTTAGCTTGAGCCAAAAAGTTGTTTCTGCTGCCGTAAAGTGCATATACAAGCTTAATCAAATGCATTCATAAAAACAAAATGGTTTTGGCTCATTTCAACTGGTGAGTTCATTGCAATATACAGTGGTGGAAAAAATAATAGAAACAAAGGTGTTTTCTGCAATACCCCTTTTGTAAATAAATGCTACCTAACTATGCTTTAAGATTATGCAACAGTTTTGAATTATTTCGAATGATAAAAACCGCTAGTAGTGTTTTTTTAGGCTGGAAAAAATAATAGAAAATGGGTCGCGGATTGCATTGTACCGGTACCGAGCGAAAGTTAATTAAAAATTTAAGAAAAGACGGAAAAACAATGGATGCAATATCCAGAATTATTCAGTGTTCAAAGAAACGGCAATTCATTTCAGCAATTCATTTCAGCAATTTATTTTAGCCCCAAACCGGAAACTAGGGGAAGGAAACGGAAAACAACACCTCGTTGCGACTCGTTACCAGTGCGACAGTGCAAAAAAAATCCATTTGCTTCGTCAAATGAACTGAAAAACTATCTTAATGCACCAGTAACGAGTCGCACTTTAAGAAGCCGGTTGAGAGAAGCTGAACTGTTTGGCAGATCTCCTAGGAATTTACCTTTTCTGAGTAAGCCAAATGTTCGAAGGAGATTGAATTTAGCGACCAGGCATCTTCATCGTGAATACTGGAACAACGTGCTATGGTCAGATGAAACCAAGATTAATTTGTTTGGTTCCGACGGGAAAACGTACGTGAGACGTGCAAAAAACACGAAATTCAATCCCAAGTAGACCAAAAAACAATTAAGCATGGTGGTGGCAGCTTAATTGTTTTGGGGATGCTTTTCGGCTTCTGGCGTTGGTCAAATTTTTGGGATAAAAAACAAAATTTGTGCAGTTGACTACATACACATCTTAAATACAGTGATGCTGCTATTCGCCGAAGAGGACATGCGACTGAAGTGGGAGTTCATGCAGGACAATGACCCTAAACACTCTTCGAAGCTTGCGAAAGAGTGATTTACACATCATAAAATAGCAGTTATGGAGGGGCCATCGCAATCCCCCGATCTTAATCTCATAGAACACCTATGGGGAATCTTAAAACGCAAGATCGGGGACTATAGAGCCACTAACAAGGAACAACTGTGGTTCTTAATTCCTGCTGAAACTTGTATCAAGTTGGTTCATTCCATGGGACGAAGATGTGCTGCAGTGATAAAAAACAGAGGCTCAACAACCAAATATTAAAGGATGTAATGCATTTTAACTGTAATTTCATTACTTTTCCATATTCATTTCCTGAAACTTAGTTTGTTTCTATTATTTTTTTCCAGCCTAAAACTGACGAAAAACAAAAATCAGTTTATTTCCACCATTTTTTAATTTTTTTATGAAAAACTTTTATGTTGAATGTTTGTGATACATTATAATAAATCAACCTGTAACGGTGTAATATAGTTCTTACCAAATACGTTAACTTTAGTTAATAATTACCACAAAACAATCTTGTTTCTATTATTTTTCCACCACTGTATATGAAGAGAGGCTAACATTAAGTTCCGAAAAAATGTGTATACGAGTATAATAGTCGAGGTCGAATCGTGCATAGCGCGAAACATCGGAAGGATTGTTTTGCTTCATGTAAAACAAAACAAAATAAAGTTATAAAGTTCAATTTATTCATGTTGTATGTTTCTTATTGAAATGCTAACTTTTATATAAATTAATTTATAAACATTTCAATAAAGTTACCCGGTTCCGGTTGAGAATTGATTATACCTTTTTTATTCCCCTTATATATTGATGGCCTTCTCTTGTACATATTGGGCCTACGTTCTTTATTTAGAAGAGATGTTATTAATTATGGATCCGTTTTTGTAACCTCACTATTTTCTAATACCGTCAATGAATTTGTTTTCTTGATGGAATTTTGAACAACGTTATTGTTATCTGTGCTTCCTTTTCTGGTTTGCTTTGGAGTTCTGGTAGTGCTGGTCATGGTTAAACCCTTCGTGTGTTTATATACATTTGTGTGTGCATTTGGATTAAATGTTTTGCGCAACTTTTTAGCTACTAGCATACGTTTCGGTAAAAATTTGATTGGGCCTATATTGTCGTAAATTGAGGGTATACTATTCGACGTGGTTTCTGTTGTTATTATATCCATTGTATACTCTGTTGTTTTGGCTGTTGTAATACACACTTCCGAGTGAAATCTTAACTCAGCGTCATCATCTGCAGCTTCGGAATAGTTTACCGTTGTTAATAAGTTATCTGCGGATGTCGTAGAGCTATCAATCGTTGTTGAAAACATTTCGCTTAAAGCGGGTTCTTCCATTGGCGTCGGAGTCATTGTGTAGAGCTCTTCATGCACTGGATAAACTAGATGCACATTTGTTTCGTTCGCATCATTTCGGTTCAATACGATGTGATCCAATCGTCGACCTGTAACTTTCGGTTTCGAAGGATTAGTGTATCCTCCATAATAAGGGTATACAACAAAGACCCCTGACCGAACTTCACTGATTAAACAAGATCCAAGTCCAAATGCAAAGATAAAAATACTGTGGAAAACCGTTTTTATGTTATAGAAGAAAGGACGAAGAAAATTGAACAATACAGTAATACTTACTTGCTGAGCTGAGTTCTCATGATGTTAATATATCTAACCGCCCCAACACACTGTGCAAAGTCTTTTAAAGTCTACAACAGCACATCAACCATTACACGACAAATTTAAGTGTTGCCTTGGGCTATATATAATAATTTGTTCGGTGTGTTTTAAAAACTAGTTTGCTGCACATGAGTTTCTGAAAATAAAACAATCTGCCTAATGACCTAGTAATTGCTTGAATCTTATGTAAGTGATTTGTGGCGTATAGCTTTTACAGTAAAGTAAAATACAAGTTTTCTCTTTTTCAAATTAAGTGTTTAATAAATTTATTAGAACTGGGCTATCGTTCCGCTTAGGTTTAAATGTTTCAATTCCTGATTTTCTTGTTTTGCTGCTTTCCATTCTTTTTACCTTTTTTTTTCAGTGCATCCTTTAGAAGTTTATTTATTAAAGCCTGATTGCTTCCACCTTTTGACCCCTTCTTTGATTTTGATGGGGTGCTACTTGTAGTACTACTAGCTGGGTTGTTTGTTGTAGTCGATACTTCAGCATTGGATGAAGCAGGTGCACTCTCAGATGCACTCTGATGGATGCTTGCAAAAAAGAAGCAAAGAAAAACGCACAGAATTGTTAGTTTCATTTTTTTCAAATATTTTTATGATATTCGATGTTAAACAACTGATGATATATCAAGTTCGCAAGCTTGGCTTTTATAGCAAAAAAATCTACGAAAGAAACATGTGCGAAATATGCCAATGAATGTTGTACAATGATACAAAGTAAACATCCAATTAAAGTAGGCCAGTATACTTTATTAAATTTGGAGTTTAATCAATAGCTTTGTACATCTGTTATGGGAAGCAAACGGTTGCCAAACAAAATAACGTTTTTTTTTTCGCTGACCTAGATACACATGCTTTCTGTTTTTTGTTTTAAATCTATCTAAAAACTGGTTAAGGGACTGGTCAATTTTTATAATTAAAAAAGGCATATTGTTTAACCAGTTTTCGCACGCATTTTTAAGGCTTCGTTCCTTGTTTTATCGCTATTTCAATAAACAGTGCTCGAATGAGTTAGTCAACTGCATTCCCCTCTTCAAACATTCACCCGCAATACTCGCCACGCTAGGAATGCTCATTAGTACGCCCTCAAGCCTGCTTTCGGACGTACGGTAAAGCTCAGAGACTCATTTTTTAGCCGCACCACACGAATATGGAATGCTCTTGCAAACTCAGTTTTTCCATCTGAGTTGTAACATGAAGACATTTAAAACCAACGCGCACCGGTACCTTCTTTCCATCTCTCCCTCGGTACCTTCGGCCCAATTATAAAAAAAAAAAAACATGAAGGTGAAGGTGAAGGTGGTGTCTGCTGTCGCCTTTTATATATCTGCCTATAACTTAGTTTTAGTTATACTAAAAAACATACATATATTTTTAGTAGCAACATATATGTTGAAGAAGTTTATTCTTAAAGCTAACAAAATTAGTCTCATTTTTAATATTCAACTCAAGATTATTATACAATTGACCATCTTTGTACAAAATATTCACCCCAATCACGCAACTCGCATACGACTCTCGTATTTGCCTCGTATGAAGAGTCGTATTAGAACGGCATCGCTATTTCCCAACTCGCATGCGTTAAATACGACTTCAAGTAAAAAACAACGCATGTCATCGCAGCTACCCGACTGTCAACTGTCAAAACGTGAAAGGAAAATGTAAACAAAACAAAGGAAAGGGAAAGCTCTCGTGAAAAAAATAAAAAAATTCTCGTGTTTATTTTTATGTTTTTTTTCCTATTGTTCTAAATAAAATGGTATTTTTGGAGGACCCTGGAGGATTGCCAGACAACTAAACCGTACGCCGGCGCTTTAATACAGGATTTTCTGAGTTCCCAGTGAATTTTATTGTTTTTTTTGTACATCTACTTGCTAGACTAATCATTTAAAATTATTTTAAAATTTTATTTGTACTTGAAATACGGATTGATGAAATATATTTGGGAATAGTGGTCAATAAAATTCAATTTTAGGTGTTTTATGCCAGTTTTCTTTAATCGTTTATTAAAAGAGCCCTTTATGCACTATACAAATAAGTTCTCGTATCAAAAGTTTTTTGTATTTTACACCACCGTATCCTCTTTTACTCAATAAAATATATTTCCACAACAATTCCCATTCAAAAATTGTATTTGTGGAACCCTTTTTTTTTTTTTTTTTTGTTGCCTTGAGGGCGATGTGGAAACCTGATAGGCAGGTGGAACAGGCCCGTTCTATTCCAAGTAGTGTGAGACTTTCACCCACTAAAACCACATCTTGACCTCTTCTCCTTGACACCATCCACTCTGGGACCGCTTTCGCATTACTTCAGAGTGGTGTCGTTTTCTTCCCCCCAAAGGGGACCGGCTTTTTCATTTTCTTCATCGGGTTAATTAATTAATCTTGCCGGTCAGGCTGTAATCGATCTTCATTTGGGGGGATGCTATATCCTTCCTCTCTCATTTTAGTTCTCAGCACTACTTCAGCGTATGTCGCGATTTTGGTCCAGTGGGTGCTGCTGGATAGCATCTTTTCGACGACGGTATCAGGTGATATGCTGCCTATCTCCGCTTCCAACCTGGTCCTCTGCACTGCCCACCTGCTGCATTCGAAAAAGGTATGGTAGGCGTCGTCTTCTTCGGAGTCTTCGTACTGGCAGGCAGCGCTCTCTTTCTTGCCCATCTTGTGGAGGTACCTGTTGAAAGCCCCATGTCCGGATAGCAGTTGGGTGACGTAGAAGTTGACATCACCATGTCTCCGCTCTGTCCATGCAGCCACATCTCTGATAAGCCGCGCTGTCCATCTTCCTCTAGTTTCAGCGTCCCACCTGGCTTGCCACCGCTGCCTCGTTCGCTCCTTCGCAGCCACCATCGCCGTTGTGGTACCCGCTTCCGTCTTGTGGTCGTGGACGTACTTTCGTTCTGCGGCCAGTAGATCGATAGGGGTCACTCCTGCTATAACGAGAGCAGCTGGCTCGGATACAGTACGGTAAGAGCTGATAATCCGTAGAGCTCCACGCCGTTGCACGGCAGCCATTTGTCTTCTGTAGGACTCCTTATTGAGCGCATCAGCCCAGATCTCACATCCATATAGTAAGATGGAATGGGTGATGGCCATGAGGAGCTTCCGCCTGGACATGGTCGGGCCTCCGATATTCGCCATGATCCGGGAGAGTGAAAAGGTAACTTTTGCCGCGCGCCCTACTGCCACTTTTATTTGTTCCCGGTAGGAGAGCTTGCAGTCCAGGTGCATGCCTAAGTACTTGACTACGCTCTTGCTGGTGATGGGCTGGGATCCTACCAGAAACTCAACTTGGCGCGGGATTCGTCGGGTTGTAAGTAGGACTATCTCCGTTTTCTCAGCCGCTAGCTTTAGCCCATGGCTTGTGAGCCATTCCTGCACTTGCCCCATTACTTGGTTCAGTTTCAGGTTTGCTCTTCTGTGTCCCCTGCGGTGATGACAGCGCCTACGTTGACAACCCTTAACTCGTACACCGAGTCGTAGGCAAATTTCTACACGAGTGAAATACTACACAAATACGACGTAAATACGACATCATAATAAGGGAAAAATACAACACTCGTATGCGTTGCTTGAATACGAGCCCTGTTAAAATTGAAATACGACGATGCTCGTAAAGTACGACTTCGGTAATAATGAAATACGACTGTACTCGTATCCGAGTGTCGAATGCGAGTTGCGTGATTGGGGTAAATGTCTTGAAGAAAACGTATTGTTATTTCTGTTGACGGTGGTGAATTTGTGATTTTTATCTCTGGCCACTTTGATTTTGCATCAATTAGAACGAAAAAATTATATCCTTGAAATGGACCAGCATAGTCAATATGAACTCTTTCGAAATTTTCATTTGGTTGATCCCAATGATGGGTAATCTTGGGTGGACTATTTTTAGTGAGTGCACTCTTCTCACAACCTCTGACAAGTTCTTCTATGCTTGAAGCTATTCCATTCCAGTAACAATATTTTCGGGCAAGTTGTTTCACCCTTACGATACCGATATGAGTATGAGGTAATTCCTTAAGAACTCCGCTTTGAAGCGAATCTGGAATAGGAACAAGATTCCCTTTAAAAATTACATCGTCTTGTAATGAATAATCTGGGTTTTCTATTTTACCGTTTACTAACTCTTGTTTTAGTTTTAATAATTTTGCATGTTTTCCAGTTTCTCTTGCTATTGATTTAGCAGTAATGGACACAGTAGATATTTGATTAATAATTCAGAATTCGAGATAGACAATCGACGTGTAGGTGGTGTTCTTCTCTTTTGTGTTGAATTTTGTAGTCAAATGCTTGAAGAAATGATGCGTATCTAAGCAGTCTGGATGATGTCATAGCTGGAATTTTCGAATGTTGTTGAAATATTCTTGTTAATGGTTTGTTCTGTTATTAATATAAATTTCCTTCCATATAGGTACATATAAAATTTGTCAATCGCAAACACTATTGCTAATGCCTATAAGATAGGAGAACATTTACGTTATGCCTCATTAAGAAAGTTCTTAAAATTTCATACTCCGATGCTGGAGCTTGATTTTCTTCCTCGTCGCCAATTACTGTTGTGTTTGAACGGAGTGGTCGATAGACGGAAAATAATTATACACTGTTGCATTAATTCAAATCGTTTTATTTATTGGAAAAAGAACAAAGAAGATCTATCTAGAAAAAAAGAACAAAAAGATAATGAAATTCAAAGTTGACAATTATAACGGGATAACTGGCTGGTTTTGTTTGTTTTGAATGAGTTTGTACATGACACCAACGCAAACCAGTTCAAAAAACGCTATCCTCGGGCCGTAGAGGCAGTCAAAAAATACCACTACGTAGATGACTTCATCGACAGTGCCGACAGTGAAACAGATGCTTTACGCTTAGCATGTGATGTTAAAGAAATACATTTTAACGCTGGGTTCAATGTGCGCAACTGGGCATCCAACTCTCCTGGGTCATTGAACGTCTAAATGATAAAGGATCTGTCATACAAGCACACAAGACATTGGGATCCCCCGAAAAAGTACTTGGTATGCGTTGAGACCCTAATAACGATGTGCTCAAATATATTTTCAGATTCGCAAGGCTAAAACGCAAGGCTAAGAATGACAGCATCACTGTATTTAAGATGTGTATGTAGTCAACTGCACAAATTTTGTTTTTTATCCAAAAAATTGGACCAACCCCAGATGCCGAAAAGCATCCCCAGATCATGATGCTGCCATTGTTTTTTTGGTGTACTTGGTATTGAATTCCGTGTTCTTTGGACGTCTCACTTACGTTTTCCCGTCAGAACCAAATAAATTAATCTTGGTTTTATCTGACCATAGCACGTTGTTCCAGTTTTCACGATGCAGATGCCTGGTCGCGAAATTTAATCTCCTTCGAACATTTGGCTTACTCAGAAAAGGTACCTTCTTAGGGGATCTGCCAAACAGTTCCGTTTCTCTCAACCGGTTTCTTAAAGTGTGACGCGTTACTGGTGCATTAAGATCCTTTCTCAGTTCATTTGACGAAGCAAATGGAGCTTTTTTGCACTGTCGCAATAGTAACGAGTCGAAACGAGGTGTTGTTTTCCGTTTCCTTCCCCTAGTTTCCGGTTTGGGGCTAAAATGAATTGCTGTAAACACTTTTTTCTTTGAACACTGAATAATTCTGGATATTTCATCCATTGTTTTTCCGTCTTTTCTTAGATTTTTAATTAACTTTCGCTCGGTATCGGTACAATGCAATCCGCGACCCATTTTCAAAAAGTTTTCACTAAACTATTTTAAATTTTTTAAATAAATTGCAGTTCACAAATTGGAACTTCACAGAACACTAAAAAAGATGAAACAAGAATGAACTGCACGTGAAAACTATTGATAAACATTTAGAATTTCCTTTGTTTCTATTATTTTTTCCAGCTTAAAAAAACATACTACTCCATGTTTTTATCATTCGAAATAATTAAAACCTGATAAGACCAAACTGCTGCATAATCTTAAAGTATAGTTAGTTAGCATTTATTTGCAAAATATAGTTTTTTATGGCATTCTTAAACATTGCGCATTAAAAAAACGTTTGTTTCTATTATTTTTTCCACCACTGTATATGAAAATTCCTGAAGGAGTTCCAAGTTCAAGTAATCAAGTATGTAGGTTAAACAAATCACTGTATAGCTTAAAAAATCAGCAAGATGTTGGTTTGAAATGTTGAAGATGCTCTTAAAAAAAAAGGGTTTAAAAAACTCCTTAGTTGATAGATGCATATACATTTTAGATTGATGATCTCGTGATTGCAACGGCTAAAAATGAAAGTAGATTAGATTTTAGAGTTCTCAATTCAGAAGAAAGCTGCAACGCACCTTGTCGAAATCTTGTTGGATGGTTGAATTATATAATGATATGTACACGTCCTAACTTAAGTGTAGCTGTGAATATATTAAGTAAATATTTAAAAAAGAATAATGAAGAACTTTGGAAATGCTTAAACAGGATATTACGATATCTAAAAGGAACTATTGATATGAAATTAACTTATACTCAAAGTAGTTATACTCATATTTTAAGTGGATATGTTGATTCTGATTGGGGAGGCAACGATGAAAGAGATAGAAAGAGTACAACCGGGTATCTTTTTAAATTATTTGAACAGTGTACAATATGCTGGAATACGAAAAGACAGTTATCGGTAGCAGCTTCTTCTACCGAGGCCGAATATATGGCTCTATTTGAAGCCGTAAGAGAAGCTCTTTGGTTAAGATCATTAGCAACAAGTATACAATTAAACATACTAAGTCCTATAGTTATATATGAGGAGAACAAATAATCCCACTAACCATAAACGAACAAAGCATATTGATATTAAATATCATTTCTCACGACAAGAAATTGAAAATAATACAATTAAATTATGTTCTATTCCTACAGGTGATCAGTTGGCTGACATTCTGATGAAACCATTGCTAGCAGTCAAATTTATGGAGCTCAGACATGGAATCGGCTTAAACAACTAAATTTTATAAAACTAATACATTATTCGTGTATTTATAACCGTAATATAAATGTGCTTGAAATCTGGTAAGGTTTTTCTGGGTTTTCCCTTACCCTTAGCAACGAATGTTGGATTTTTGTTATATTTCCCAAAATAAAGAGAACTTATTAAAGGACATTAATTGTAAAATTGTAATTCAACTAATACAATGTAACTTTTAATCCTATTACACTAAACAAAAAAAAAATGGAGTTCAAATTTAAGTTAAGAAATAATATAATGAATAATGAATAATTTTTACTTTAAAATATGTATGTTTATGTAATTTTAAAACAAATTAATTGAATTGTTTATTGATACTTTATTAGCTGTTAATTCTAATATTTAAATTTTAGTTAGTTTTTGAGGGGTGCTGTTGAAGTATTTGCTGAATCCACCCCATAAACAAAAACAAACTTTAAAATGAGACTGAACATACTTTCCATTATTCCTTTTTCTCACCTTCAACAAGCCAGTTGACAGAATAAAGTTCTCTTAAAAATATAATATAACGAAGTTTTATTTGCTCAAACCAATAGAAAACAACTGAACAAATACAAATACATACATTTGTGGATGCTGGTGAATACGCCTATGCTGCAGTCTGCGACTTTCGCGTACAATGCGGGAATGAGGTCACTGTAACCCTAGTCGCCTCCAGATCCAAAGTAGCGGCACTGAAGCCAATCTCAATCCCGGGACTCGAGATGAATGAGACTGCCTACCAAAATACAAGAATTACGTCGTATACGCATAAGCTCCCGATTCTGGTGGTCTGACTTCAGTACGAATGGACCCTAAGAATGCAACAGTTGTTATGTACCGGGTCGGTGAACTGTTAGAAAATTCAAACATAACAGTGGAGGTGGGTTCCATCATTTGGACCGTCTTTCCTCATGGACAAGCCGAGCAAATGGCCGACGTGCGATGACCTTTGACTTACCAATGAAACGGAAGTTAGACGTTACTAGCTTCATGCTCAAAAGATGATGCGTATGCACCTTGAAATAAATGTGCCGTACTTCTCTACATGGCGGCGACTCTACCGTTCTGTAGCTAGATTTATGTTGTACGTCGAAAAACTGAAACTGTAGTTAGAAAATACTCAAGCCCAGAGAAAGCGTCCTTTGAAATGATTTAAGATGCAAACACGCTGCTATATAAACATGCGCAGGTCATCGAATACAATCAAAAAATCAAAAGCCTAGAAAGGGGTAAGAGCATTGAAAGGAATTCGAAACTGATCTCTCTGAATATTTACTTAGATGATTCCGGCATCTTGAGAACAAGGAGCAGAGCAGAACACTTCAACAATAACAAAGATGTCATAGTATTGCCGAGAGTTCATCACGTCACATTTCTGATCGCTCGCCACTATCACGAAATTCACCACCATCGTTCGCACGAAACGGCGATTAACATAATTAAAGGAATGTTTTATATTCCACAGCTTCGAGTCCTATATAAAACAGTTCAAAAAGGGTGCCAATAGTGCAAGAACTACTATGCGACTCCCCACATACCACAAATGGCTTCCTTACCTGCTGTAAGATTGACAGCATTTAAACGTCCTTTCACGTTCGTCGGCATCGACTACTTCGGACCATTGTCAACAACGGTCGGAAGAAGGCGTGAAAAGAGATGGGGTGTAATATTCACCTGCCTCACTGTACGAGCCTTGCACATCGAGGTGGCTCACAGCTTGGACACAAGTTCGTGGTTCTCTATTTCTTTTCTAAATTATGCTAAACTTTATATTGTTTTTAGATTGTTTCATTAATCTAAACGTATCCTAATTATCGAATTCCAATCAATATGAATTACCCTGTATCAACATATGATGCGAAATTTGCCGCTAGGTGTTTGTGACACGCCTAATAAGTATGCAGCAGTGGCGTGGCGTGAAAAATCTAAAAAAGTAAGTCGGTAAAAAAATTCGATTCAACATTCTCTTTGCGGTTGCTATCAATTTTTTTATTAAGTTGATTAAGTAAACTATAAAAAATTGCCTAAAGAGGTTTCATTCCGATTATTACTGAATTCGTGCAAAGACAAACAGCTACGAATATGTTTATCCGTTTTAATATATTCTTATGCCGAATTAATAGCGTAGCCCGTACGGCTCCAAACACTAGCGGAATTCGAAAAAAAAGCAAGGAAAACAAAACATTTTGTTAAGTTTACAACTGCATGTCAACCAATTAATTGAAATGCGAAACAAAACCATCATTGCGCTTTTGTATAATCTATTTTCATCGAAAAAGTAGAGCGTCCTATCCCTACAACTTTTTTTTTTGAGTAAATCTTATTAAAATAATTTCCTTCGTTCAAAAGGAAATTTACCACAACAATTTGCAGACAATAATGCTATTTTTACAACAATAACTATTTAAAATCACTTTAAGCTACACTTTGCAATCTGCACGATAATTGAATATTGAAGGAAAGCACATGCATTTTTTTCTAATCAGCTAACAACAGAATAACCCGAAATTTTTTCGGGTTATTTTGTTTCCATAGATGATGCATTGTATGTTGTTCGAGAAGAGGCATGCTGTGTGTTTATATAGAGCAGCAGAACTTGGCGCTTGCGGAAAAACTTAAATATATACTATATTTATATGTAAATATTAAGATCCACGTTGCTTGTTGTATTGGCACATTGTTGAAGAATTGAAATTTCAAAAGGTAACTCGGTAGGAATCGTGTTATATGGACGTCACGCCATTGATATACAGTCGAAGCCCTCTAAGTCGAATTTTCACGGGATATCAAAATTAGTTCCAGTTAGAGGGATTTTTAGAAAAAATCGAGTTAGAGGAATTAATATTTTTTTTTTGTTTAAAAGCCTTTATTTTATTCAAGAGAGTACACATGTAAGGAAAAAACACAGGAAATTACTTAAAAAAGCTTGTAATTTTGGATTAAGTCTTTAAAATTAGAGAATGAAGCCTTTTAAAAAAGGACTCAATGTTGGACCTCAACCTAACTGTTTTTATATTAAAAGCAAATTGTTTGAGGCCAAGTAACAACACAATGAATAAGCAGCGCAGTTATTCATACAGAGACCCACGGTTGTGTACATAAATAACCTATAGCTCATTTGTGGATGTGTGTAGACCACGATTATGTGGGGCTATACGAGAATTGTGTTCGCCCAACATGATTGTATTTCGAGAACCGCTGGGTCCGATGTTTGCCGTCGCCATGCAAATCCTCATTTTTGCTATGAACATCGTCTTCTCAATCTTTCTTGTATAGGTAAACAATAATAGGGGCAACCACTTGTTTGCACTCAAAAATCAACATGAAATGAAAGGTGTTCGTCGTCCAGTGCCAAATTGAGAGAGAGCACAAGTTGCGTGCTTGATACAAGTTACAAGAGGAAATTTTTTGTTTATTTTTTTGAAAAAACAAAATCTACTTACAAGGGGAGCGCAAGGGTTTGGGGAAACGGATTCAACTGAAATTTGGCATAGTGATAGAATACCATGTGGGTGTACTATCTGTAAACAAAAAAAAAAAAGGAAGTGCACGCACCAGGATCTGAACTTGTGTTCTCTTGGTTACTGGCGGAGACCTCTACCCATCAGGCCACGGCCTCTTCGAAATCGAGCAAAGCCTAACTTGTATATAAGGTACAAGTAGGTTTTAGCTTACAAAAAAATGCGAATTTCTCGATTATTTTTGAGTATTGCATTTTAAAATTTTACAGATAGTACACCCACATGGTATTCTATCACTATGCCAAATTTCAGTTGAATCCGTTTCCCCAAACCCTTGCGCTCCCCTTGTTAGAGGAATTGAAAATTGACTAAGAGACGAAAAAATGTATTCGAGTGGTGGTGGATGGGTTTTGTATAGAAAATTGAAGGGAATGCCAAAATATGGCGAAAAAGTTCGAGTTAGAGGGATTTTTGACTTAGAGGGCTTCGACTGTACATGTATGTGTATTACGTCAAATCATTTTATTATAATAGAGTAGCATTCAGTATTCAGTAAGAAGAACACGAGCATGGTGACAACACAAGTAACTTTAAGGCGCATCCAATTCAAATATAACTGAACTAAAATATATTAATAAAACGGTCGCTATTGAAAATTGTGTTTCCTTTATTCGGAAAGTTTAGATTCAGTTTTGGGCCTTCATGTATTGTATCTCAGAAGTTATAGCACTTGCTTACACATTAATAAGGTGCATACATAAGCAAGAAACGCTGCGAGAACACCTAATCTCTTGAGCATAGAGATTTCATATAGTTTCGAAATTATTGAAAATTTGAACTGCTTTTTAACAACGTATCTACACTTGATTCAAGGCAATTTTCTTAGGATTGATTCACGTCCAGAGAGCCCGACAGAAAGATTAAAAACGCTAAATTTGTATGTTTTATTTTACCAATTCGGTGTTTGGCGAATATTGATACACTATCTGGCAAAAAAAAGTGGACGGATAGCCGGATAACATATACTAACCGAATATCCGTTTCATCTCTACAGCGAGGTAAAACTTATAATGCCATTATAACCGATTTTGTTTGTACTTCTAATAATACAGGCATACAAGTTTTCGTGTTAGCTTTTTGATACCCGAGTAATTCCAGGGAACGGGTACCCGGGGTTATCTCGAGCTCAACTTCTGACCCAAATATTCGAAGCTCGTTTCACTCGCAGGGGATTGGCCCTTAATCTTACTAAATTGTTTATCATTTCTGAAAACTCTATTACAATTGGATGAGCGGTTTAGAAGTTATTGAATTTTAACGCTCTTACAATGCAACGACTTCAATCTAAAATTCTTTAGAGTACAGTTAATGTACCATGGTATATTAGTCTTTAACGCGATCTGAGCACACTCAAAGTAAAAGACGAAATTAAATAAATTAGCTGACAGAATTAACTTTACCTCTGTTACAACACAAATAATAAAATATCAAATCTACCTAACAACAAATGCAATTTTTCATTCGACCAAAAAGAGATTTTAAATATGTTATTGTCAAAAAGGGTGAGTTGATATTTGCGAAAAAAAATTGTCATGTTCCCTGCTGCTCTGCAACAGTCACGCGATTTTCAATTTCTGCGATGACTAGCATTGCAGTTTCATCATGGCCCGCGAAGGGCCAGAGCCCAGCTTTTCGCGCCTCCACCCCCCCGGATACTCTCGCTTAACAGTCCGACGCACAAACGATTAAGCCACGGCGCCCACTAGCATTGCAGTTTATTTACATTTAAGAACGTAAAACTCGACCAAACACAAATTTGTTTAAGCAAAATCTATAAAGCAACTGTTGATCGGGCTAAATTTGTAGTATGGTGGTCCATCTATCCAAATACTTATGTACACATAGACATGGAGCATTGTTTAATAAGCTTTTATGTATGAAAAACAGGTCAGTTTGTTTGCAGTTAAAGTTAGAAGGTTCGGTAATAAATTTCTGAAACCAATGAAAGAGGTGGCAAATCTCGCCGTATAACTTTTTTTTACGCCCCCTATTTTTTGCAGCTCGCCACTTTGGCCTTTCCACTTTCTTTAAATTAAACAATAAAAGCGAATAGAACAATCAATCTCTTTCAATCTATAACAGTTTTCGCTCAAATTTGTTTAGTCCTTATTATGGACGATATTGAATTATAATTAAATTTGACTTATGGCAGGACCTGCAAAAATTATAAAAACAAAAGGACTAGTCAAATGGTAAAGGGTTGCACTTAGAATGTATAATTAAAATTAATTAATATTTTGTTAACAGTCCAGAAAAAAAATGCATGCAATAAAATCGAATGCAAGCATATCTTATACACTTCTTAATCTTTTCAGTTTTATTCATTTCCATTCCAAAATATCGACAGCAATTCACATTTACAATACAAGTTTTTTTTTATTTATATTTATTTGTTTCTATTTGACATTAAGTGTAATCTTAAGTTTTATATTACAATAAATTGAAAGTATAAAATATTCGAGCTCCTGTTATAGAGAGTATTTAAATTAAATTTTTTAGTTTATTAGCTAGTAATATGAATTTAAATTTAACATTTATCAGATTAAGCCTTGTTTTGTATCAGATTACTCACATTTTGCTGTGTACTTTATATATAAATCAATAAAAAACATCGATACATATATAATGCTACTGAATATCTTTCTTTCAATTGTGAACATTGTAATAGTAAATCTATTAATATTCGTCTTATGCTAACTTTTCTGTTATTCACTTCGCTTAGAATTCACTTAGAATGTTTTATTTCTATATTTTCAGCTTGTGGTTAAGTCTTTTTAGTTTATTTTATTAGTACTAGACTCGTCTCCTAAAACTATACTTACAATTAACAAAAAAAAAATATAAAATTATTTAGTTTTTCATATATTTATAAAAAATTTGTTTAAAACAAGAACAAAAAAAATGAAAAGATTTATAGACATACATTTATATTTATAATGTATTACATAATATAAAGATCACATGTTCTGAATTTTGTTTTATGTTTGTCATATTACAAGTAATTTTTTTCAAATTATTAACACATTTTCTATCGGCAGTAGACACCCTCGACACTTGTTTTGTATTCGAAGTATTGGTCGGTTAACAACAGCAGAAAAATAGCATCAATTTAAATAATTGTGTAAAACAGATATATATAAGACTTTAATATTGTGTTGCATCACCGTATAAAGTTTAAAAGAAATATATGGATAGTAAAGAAATAAATACGAGCTAGTCCTGTTATTTCTTATTTTGAACGTGAAAGAATCTTTCAAAAATATAGAACTATAATCTTATAGCGTATTCTCTTAAAACTATTTTTTAATATATATAACGTCAGTACAAAAAGGCTAGACAAAAAAACCACAAAAGCTTTCAAATGCCATTAAGTTCCAAGATGATGTTTATGAACGTACGATAAAAATTAAGAAAACCTAGAGAAGCATATTAGGACTAATTCCTTACATGGTCTTTACTGCAGCCGTTTTCATCACTGTCGGCAATGATTGTAACTTTCGCGGAGGACACCGTTCTGCTCAAATCAGATTTACAAACTTAACGAAATTAACGAAGATAAAACGATTTACCACTAATAATGAACAACCTTGTGTTGTTCCACTGCAGGCCAAAAATCGAAAAATTTATGCGAACGTGTTTACTAAAAAACTATTAAAGTATATGTCAGAAATATGTCAAAATTCTTAGACATGAGAGAAAGGCCGTTACTTTTTGGCCCTAAAGGGGTCTTATTCAAAACTAAATTTTACTCTTTAGTTGAAGTTGAAAGAAAATAAGGAATCTTGTGTTTATCGTTTTTTTTTCAAACCGCAGTACATGTCCAAATTTGATTGTTTTTCTGCTGTTCATTCATATTCATATCAGAGGAAGCTACAGAAGCAAACGACAGTTTTTTAAGCTTTTTCGACGAGAGAACAACATAAATGTATCACAAGCAACCACAAACACAGGCTTGAAGCTCCAACTTTTGTTTTGTCTTTTTCAAAAACTAGTTAACGAAAAGTGCCTAAAAAATTGAAAATTTTTAGGTGATAGTAAATGTAGTTTTTGTGTTCAATATTTTATAAAAAGTTGTCTCATGGATCGGTCATAATAAATTGTCAAATAAACTGTTCTATGTAACCCCCTGAGGCATGATTTATTATTTAAAAAAAATCTAGAAAGACATTATTTTACGTTTGTAAATCATTCCTGTAAATCAAAATTTTAAATTGTTTTCGGACAACTGGTTTACTACCAAAAGCCTAATAGTTGTGTATGTGTCGTAGGGATCCTTCAAAGCAATCTTTTACAAATTTTTTCTCTAAGCGACGAAAAGGATCTGCTTAAAAAAGGACCAGGATCAATCAATTTTAGATCTGATTTCACAGGTGATGTTGTCGAAAAGAGAAGAAGTTTATAAACATTCCCTCCCATTCCATTCTTCCTCGGCAAGGTGTATATGGCTTTTATTTCGGCATGCTATTGGAGTTATACAAAATCAACCATCGTAGAAGCAAGTGGTATATGCGTATCGTTGTTGGTTGTATAAACTCATTAGTGGTCAAACTCAACAATACATAACTCAACAATGCAAGTAGACCCACCATTATCTTTATCACAGTTTTCCTCAAGCTCTTATAAAAGATCATATATTACAAAACCCAAACCGAACTGTTTTTATATTAAAAGTAAATTGTGTATTTTTTTTGCAAAAAAAAAAAAGTAAAAAATTTCCTCTCGCGACTTGTACCAAGCACGCAACTTGTATTGCATGCTCTGGCTGTCTCTCAATTTGGCACTGGACGACAAACACCTTTCATTTCATATTGATTCTTGAGTGTAAACACGTCGGAGAAAAAAGCGCATGTGGTTGCCCCTATTATTGTTTACCTATACAAGAAAGATTAAGAAGACGATGTTCACAGCAAAAATGAGGATTTGCATGGCGACCTATACGGCAAACATCGAATCCAGCGGTTCTCGAAATACAATCATGTTGGGCGAACACAATTCTCGTATAGCCCCACATAATCGTGGTCTACACACAACCACAAATGAGCTATAGGTTATTTATGTACACAACCGTGGGGCTCTGTATGAATAACTGCGCTGCTTATTCATTGGGTTGTTACTTGGCCTCAAACAATTTACTTTTAATATAAAAACAGTTTGGTTGAGGTCCAACACTGAGTCCTTTTTTAAAAGGCTTCATTCTCTAATTTTAAAGACTCAATCCAAAATTACAAGCTTTTTTCTTTCTTTTTAACAAAAAAAAATTTTAATCCCTCCAACTCGAATTTTTCGAAAAATCCCTCTAACTCGAACTAATATTGATATCCCGTGAAAAGTCGTATTAACAGAAGGCAGAATTTAACAAAATGTCTATGTCTCCATATTATTCCACCAATGCCCAATGTTGCTTATAGGCAGCATTTCATAACGGCTAAACCACAATACATAGTTCAAAACACAGTTCATACATACAAAATTTTTGCCACGCCCCAATTAATTCAGGCATGAAAGGCTTAAAAAAAATTATCACATTTTTTTACTGGCAGAATTGTTCCTTTCATCTACTTACACCACATGCATTTAAAAAAGAAATCTGCGGATTAAAAAATATTTCCATTTTCTGGCGTTCTGCTTTGCTCCATATATGAATCACCGACTGATAATTTTAAGTAAAACTGCTGTTGGAGTACAATTACCCCCACAAGGGTGGTGACCTTAACACATTATTTTTTAGTAGTTCAACTGTCTTCCCTTTGTCTAATTACTCACAATGAAATCTGATCTGCACTCTGTACATGCGCACAGGTAAATTCGTTGACTTAGGTACACGCGTAGTGGAAAATATGCCTAGGTTGCATTTCGGGAAATGATGTGAGAACTGAGCTTGGAACATGGACTGAAAAAGTAAAGTTAATTAGTAAGAAACTTTTGATAAAAAACTTTTTTTTTTGCTCGATCGCGAATGATTAATTTGATTGACATAGTCGGTAGGATCCTGATAAACAGTCAGGATCCAAAGAGAATGGACTAAAGTAGTAGCCCGTACCTAACATAAATTGGACTCCAAACTAGTGGAAGTAAAGTAAACAGACTAAAAGTCGTAACGTGTACCAAACTTAAATGAGATCCCCAAACTAAAATTGGGCAGTGTTTTAGGTGTACCAAGTGTATTCAAATATCTTGGACCCATAAATAAAGAAATAATCCTAAACAAACAACTGTGTAAACATCCGTGAAGCAGCTTACTAGCTCAAAACAACAAAATTCCACGTAAAAGCAAAAAATACTTCTGGGACAGCATCATCAAAAGGGAGATGGATCGCGAGACGATGGACAGACAAGTACAAGCAATTGAAGCTTTGGCTACTAGAAATAACGCAGAACCACCAAGCCGAGCAGTTCATCTTATGAAGGAGATAGCTTTCATCAAATAAATCGAGGGATAAGGGACGAACTAACGCAGTTCATTATTCTGGTGCAAACTAGACTGGAAGCAGAAAACAACATTGTCAAAAAAACAGAATTATGGCAAGTAATCTATAATTCGAAGACCAGCAAAGCAACTATTTATCAACAATCAACCGAGCAATTGGTAAGAAGCGAAACAACTGTTTAGACAGCATTTGAGACCAGCATGTAATTATAAGGAAATATCGCATAATATAACATCTCTTAATGTAAGTTTCATTTCCAATTTAAATTGTAATAGAAGATATTATTAAAGATATAAACAGTTTTGCAACATATGAAAGTAATCAAACAGAATGTGTTAAAACCTTTTATACGATTTTAATCAATAGAATAAAACAGGGAACCTATCTAGGGATACTAGCGATAAATATGATTTGCATGAAATAAAAGGGGTACTTTACACTTACAGTTGTGCTCATAATAATAGGAGCACCCACTTAAAATGACTGTATTAGCTTGTTGCAATAGCGCAGAATTCTTTGTTCGAATGAAGGCAGGTTCATCTTGTTTGGTGGAACTGGTGGTGCGTTCGTCGTCCGTTCAATACAAAATATTTGTCTCAGTACACCCAAAAACCATTTAACATGGTAGTCCTTAAAAGTCATGATTTGGGCATGTTTCTCTTACCATGAAACGTGGCCCATATATTCGATAGATTGTGGTATGGATCAACATCCTTATACCAAAATGTTAAATGAGATTATGGACCCTTATACCGAATAGAATATGCCGCTTAAATGGACCTTTTAACAATTTAACGGCACCAAGCATACCAGCCAGAAGGTTGAAAATTAGTTTCATGCCAAAGGGATTGAGGTTTTAGAGTGGCCCCCACAGTCGCCTGACGTGAATCTCATGGTGTGATGTCAAAAATGATGTTGCCAATGAAAAACCAATAAACAAATGTCAATTTTGGAGTGTAGTGAAGGAAACCTGGCAGAAAATAACACGAGCTCGTTGCAGCAATTTATTGACTCCATACCACGTCAGTGCTTGGCGAATACGAAACATTAAGTTATTGTTTTTATCAAACTAAAAGATTTTTTCACAAATAAGCAAAAAATAATAATGCTCTTATATGCGATCCTATTATTATGAACAGCTTTAAAACCAATTGGTCGACCTTTTTATTTTTTCTTAAATTTTTGTTGTATATTTATTTTATTGTTTTTTGCCTATATTTATAGAATTATGTGTATTCGATATTATGAAAAAAGAAAGAACGAAAAATAGATAAAAGTATGGAAACAGTGTACTTTTTTCCATTTATGGGATATCGCTCCTATTATTCTGAAAACAGCTGTATGTGGGTTATGATCATGAAACTCTAAACAAAATGTTGTTAACAAATGACAGACGACAGCCACAGAAACCGAATTCAGGGCAAGTTAGCCACCATAATAATTTAGGACAATATAGACAATAAAGACAAGAAAAAGCTAGGCTCTGGCTCTCAACGGGCTGTTACGCCGCCTAATACATACATACATAGACAAAACATCCATTTAGGGCATAATAATCGAAATCAATCATCAATCAATCAGAACAGAATTATCCCAACCACTATCATAACAGAACAGTTTTTAATCCCTCAGGTCAGATTCGAAATGCGCAGCGTCAAGTATAACCAATGGAAATAGAGCAAATTAATTAGAACAACATGATGTAAGAAGAAGTACACAACATAGAACCAACGTTTTTTTCTGAATTAGGCCTCGGAGACAAGATATTTTTTTAGAGATAACTATCGATGAAGTAAAATATGAAGCTCTCATAGATTAGTTGAGCCCTAATCTATCATGAACATTATAGATTCCTATTCAGTAGATTGTTCAAAATTTAGAATATTTGAAATAGTTAAAATGAAATTGCAAACATTTAATAATATTAAAACGGAGACAGTGGATAGAATTATCACCAGCATTCCCAAAGAATTTAATTACGAAACAACTTTCGATTGTTTTGAAGTCTTTCGATTGTTTGAGTCTATAGAACTCGAATGCAAGAGCTATAGACTCAAGCCATCTTAATGCAGAGGAAAGAAAAGCCACTCAAAATCTCTTAGTACAATATAAAAATTTTATCTACAAAGGTGATCACTTTACAAATACAAATACAATAACAACAAAAATAAAATTTACCACCACCAGAATATGTGTTGCATATATCGACGATATATATAGAACACACACAAAATTTAAAATGGATATTCCAAAGACTCCCCGAACACAATCTTAAGGTACAATAGAAACGACAAGTGCTTCGATTCTAAAGAAAAGTACAGAATTTATAGGGCATGTACTTCCAGCAGAAGGTATGAAACCCAACCCAAATAAGATCAAATGCATCCAAGAGTATTGTATTGCTAAAACAGAAAAACAATCGAAAGGACTCCTAGGAGCAACAGGTTTTTACAGAAAATTTGTGAAAGATTACGCCAAAATTGCAGGACCAATGATTAAGTATTTGAAAAAAGACAAAAAAATAAATATTACTGACCCCGAGTATATTCAGGCTTTTGAAACTTTAAAATTAAACATAATAAAACACCCCATCCTAAAATTCTTGTTAACACAAGGTCAACCTGTGCCTCGAGATCCCGAAAAGAAATACTCTGTCACCCACAAAGAGTTCTTGGCGATTGTATGGGCAGTATCCCACTTTAGAATATACCTTTGGGGAACCTTTAAAATCGTGACAGACCATTTGCCGATAAATTATTTGAACAGAAAATATACAGGTTAAGAACTAAGCCAAAGAAATCAACGTTGGCTACTTAAACTACAAGAGTGTCAATTTGATATTGAATATAAGAAAGGTAGGGATAACGAAGACTTTTTAAGTAGGATACCGGAAATAAACGACAATAAGAGTGATAGGAAAGAGGTAAATCACTAAATCTAGTATCTGACAATGCAAAAGTTCATTCACAAGACGAACAGCAGCTAGATCACATTGCCATTATGGAAACAATAGTTAATAAATATAAAACTCAACTAATACTGACAAATAACGCAGACAAAGAAAAAGAAATATTACACAATAGGAGAATCATATTTGTTGATATGACCCAAAATAAGGAATATTGGACAGACTTATTAAGAAGATTAATCAAACTCATGGTAAGATAACCATACAGAGTTATCTTAACATGAGCTTAACATAATACTGCAATTACTTATAGAACTCTTTATTCACGATAAATAGATAAGATTTATAAAAACAACTCTAAGAGCACAAAAAATAAGAAGTATGGAAGAAGCTCAAAAACAAATAGCATTATAACACACAAAAGAAAGTATGTATAGCGGAATTTTAGAAACTTGTCACACACTAAATAACAAAATTTATTACCCTCATTTAGTCAAAGAAATAACGAAAATAATCAATAATTGTAAGATATGTACAGAAACGAAGTATGAACGGAAACCAATCAAACCAAAATTTGAAGTAAGCGAAGCACCATCTAACCAAACAAAATTCTTAATATGGATATATTAGTATGTCAAATATCTCCCTTCCGCTTTTTTGTCTTTTGAATTTTCCAGCTATGTACAAAGCGCTACAGAGCTCGTATCCAAACTAATCATGCATAGCGTCGTTTTGTAGGTTATGTCAAGACCTTTCAAATAATGTATTGCCAGATACGAGCGCTTAGCGAGCTCTGTAGCGCTTTGTACATAGCCGGAAAATTCAAAAGACAAAAAGGCGGAAGGGAGATATTTGATAACCTAATATATTAATAACTGTGATATATGCAATCGTTCTAAATTTGATAGAAAACCTCTGAAACCTACATATATAGTATATTACTGAAACTCCGCAAAACATAAATCAGATAATACACATAGACACCTACTCTAATTCAAAACATCATTTTATTACTTTTATTGACAAGTTTTCTAAACATACCGAAGCATTTCATTTAGAAAACAGAAATAATGTAACACTTATCGAAAAAAAGACTTTTTATTTCAATAAGAGGAAAACTCGAAAAGTGCATTACTGATAACGAGTTCAACACTACAAACATGAAAGATTTCTTCAGACAAGAAGAAATAGAGGTACAAGTGTACAATACCTAATAGTCATAGCGAAAATGCGAATGTAGAGAGACTTCAAAGCACAATAAGTGAGAAATTTAGAGTTTGAAGCTACCAAATCGAATCTAACATTGCAAGAAAAGTTATATAAAAGCATAGAGTTTTATAACAAATCGATACATTCTGTAACTAAATGTAGACCAATAGATGTCTTAGATGGGAAAGTCGATATACAAAAACTAGCTAACTTAATAAAGAAAAGTAAGATGAAGTCAATTGACAAGGCAATTGAATAGGAGTTGGGAAAACTTTACTAGAAGAGAATCAGAAGGTTATGTTAAAAATTACCGGGCATTGAGGCATAGAAATCAACCTAAGTATAGGAAATTAAACTTAGAAAATATTCATCCAATAAATATTAAACGTCCGGCCAAATTCACAGGTCAACTGGATATTGATAACATTGATGCTGCTGACATCCGGAATTAATGCAACTTTAGTGATAAAGAACACGGAAGAGATGTACTCATCAATGAATGGCATTTGCCAATCACACGCCAAATGGGAAGGACGCAAGTAAGTAGAGATCCATTTTGATTTCTTACATTTTTATTTGTATAATTTAATGAATTCCAGATAATAAAACTAAACTCAATTTGTACACTGAAGTAAAAAGGCCAAAGAGTTTTATTAATTTCCCACGTGTAACATTACGTTTGTAATGCTTAAAAAAGCAATTGAAAATGATAGAACCGGTATTCCTAGACAGTTCGATAATTTTAAAACCGAAAGCATAAAGTTAATTAATAAAATTAGATATTTAGAATTATTATCACAAATTAGAATAATCAAAGACAATGTGGAGCGGATGCTAAATAATATAGCTACAAGTAGGTTAGGAATAATGGGAACTATTATATTAACTAAAGATGAGATATTAAGATACGATATAGATTTTGAAAAATTAAAAATCCCTGCTTACTTGTCGTCCCTGTTCACCCACGAGGCAAATAAATTTGGCAGATCGGCATTTGCCAATCACACGCCAAATGGGAAGGACGCAAGTAAGTAGATATCCATTTTGATTTCTTACATTTTTATTTGTATAATTTAATGAATTCCAGATAATAAAAATAAACTCAATTTGTACACTGAAGTAAAAAGGCCAAAGAGTTTTATTATTTTCCCGCGTATAACAGTACGTTTGTAATGCTTAAAAAAGCAATTAAAATGATAGAACCGGTATTCCTAGACAGTTCGATAATTTTAAAACCGAAAGCATAAAGTTAATTAATAAAGTTAAGACAATGTGGAGCGGGTGCTAAATTATATAGCTACAAGTAGGTTAGGAATAATGGGAACTAATATATTAACTAAGGAAAAATTAAAAATATTAAACTTGATACGGCCAAATATAAAAGTAATTAAATCATCTTTGCAATTAAAATACCTAAAAGAAAATATTGTAACAAAAAAATATCTTATCACTGGGCTCAGTAATGAAAATTATGAAAAAATAGTTACGGAAAAATAGTATCGATAAAAACACTGATTTGAAGAATTTAAAGAGATAAATAAAAGATTTTAAAACAAAACTTGTTAATTGAAGGTTTAATACTACTTAAGAATTTAAAAAAAATTAGTTAAAATAGTACTTGGGATGAGAGAATTGTTCGATTAAATATAAATTATCTATTAAAATTTAACGATTGTGAATTGCAAATTGGAAAGTAATTTGTAGTTACAGTATACGCTAAAATAACTGACAAAAACTTATCAAAGTTTGAAAACTTTTATTTTTTCATGTCCACCAACTGTTACTCTTTAATATATGTAGTCATTAAATTTTTTCTGAACCGAACCAAATTTTTTTGATAATAAAATAAATACAAATCCTAGGAAAAATGCCTGGACAAAACTAAAGCACATTAATCTTATGACAAGGAAAATTCATCCTTCATTTTTAAAATGTACGAAAGTCTGATGTTGTTTCTTAATACACATTACAAACAATGGGAGAAAGCTTATTTGTTTGCCATCGGATGCGTTTTGAAGCCAGAAGTTTGAATTGTGTTAATTCTTCTTAGACTAGTTCGTAATAAAAACTCTAACCAGTTGAAAAGAAACTGGTGCCCATTTTTATAAGCTATAAGTCCGTAACGTCTATTGCTAAACAGTTTGGTATAAAAGATTTTAAGAATAAAGCTTGATTTTGGAATAGTGGCTATAGACCCCGAAAAACCACCTGTCGAGGTAGTTAAAGGATCGTCAGCAAGTCTTTAGTTTTGGCCAATACTGTATGTCAATGCCAATAACCGCTACAATACCAGTCAGCAACATATCGAGTGCTGAACGACCTAATTCGAGTTCACGTAAAATGCTTAGGTCGGCATCTACGACGGAACTCGCCATCGACTGCAATCAGCAATGACCTCACCGTCACCTCATTCATTTTATATCAGCAATTATATAAAAGACTAACAGTCTTGTTTTGATTTCTGAGTTAAGAAAGTTTATTTTTTTTTTTAAAAGATAAATTTTGCTTTTTTGAATTTTGGAAAGAAATAGCTTTACAGTTCTCGGGCACAGGTAAATTCGTTGACTTAGGTACATGCGCAGTGGAAAACATGCCTAGGTTGCATTTCGGGAGATGAGAACTGAGCTTGGGACATGGAGTGAAAAAGTAAAGTTAGTTAGTAAGAAACAGTTGTGAAGCGAAGTTGAAGATTTTTTTAATAAAATAAAGCATAATTTTTTTTCACTCGACCGCGAGTGATTAATTTGATTTGCATTACATTTGTATGTGAGCGAAGAGGTATGAGAAAGTCTACAAGTCTCTATTGGTCTTTGATAAATTCAGATACAATCTGAATCTTTATTAAAATCCGATATTAAAAAAGCTAAGCGAAATGCATTTTCATAATCAGCGTCTCCAAATTATCTAATAACCAAGGAATGTTACCACTATGACATTTGCTAACTGCTCGGAAATTGACTTAGTCAGTGAACAGTTACAAGACAGTAATCAATCAATTGTATGAACTTAAGATATCCAATTATGAGAGATATGAAAGAAAGTAACTTAAACATAATTCAACCACAACACAATAAGATTCTTATGACGATTACCAACGCTGAATGGTATAGCATTATTGACAAAGAGATACAAAAAATAAGCATAAAATACCTAACAAACATTATGATACTCCGCATTTTAAAGTCTGCTATAACGAAAACGTCATATGTTTTGTCATTGTAATGTTGTAGATGTAAATTGTAAAGTTATTTAATGTATGTTTAATTGTTTCTAAAGTGTTGTCTAAACCAAATCCTATCCCTCAGGTGATGAAATAAATAAAATAAAATAAATGTTAATGTCCTAGGACAGATGCATTGTTTGTAAAGAACATATAGTCCTAGTTGCATATATTCGAACCCGTCACTCGTTCTCTTATGTCTTATGAAGGTAAGTTAAGATTTAGTCTTAAGGTTTAAAGAAATTTTAAACGAATGGAAGGTTCTCGTACAGCTCAAACTAAAATACTTAACGCTAAATTACTTTCTTCAAGCGTCATCGTTTAGTTTATTTATGGGACCAGTATAGATAAGTACTAGGTATATTAAAGATTTTCTGTGCAATCGGTTTGATATATCTGTCACACATTTAGAGGTGTTTTAAGAGCAAAAAAAAATGAAGATAGATTTTTTAAAAGCAAAACACTTACAAACTATCGGATTATTTTTTAACCTAAGTGTCTGTCTTAAACATTGAAAAAATTAAAAAATTTTGTTCATTAAGAAACAAAAGAAAAATCTTTCTAACAAAGTGAAATGTATCAATATTTCTAGTATTCCATCTAGTACATCGCATTTAATATATTCATCCTAGAAAATGCATAATATTTGGACAACTCTGGAGCCTACTGCATTCGACTTTGCATTTATATTCAACTTATAATGGCATGGCATTACAATTGCTTTTTTTTTTTTTACGGATTATCCTCTTTTTGCTTAACTTTTTGCCACTTAACTAACTACAAAACAAATAGTTTTCTAATTAAATTCAAGTTATATTTTTATTTTTGATTTTTTTACCTATCTGTGTAGTGTTTGTTCACCCTTTTTATTCAATTTGTTTTTTTTAATGAAAACTTGATTTTTTTCTGATTTTACATAGACTTATATGTTTTCAAAACTAAAATGCTTTTACAAAGAATGGTTCTTTCAAAGGATATTGCAATATGAATAAAATTACAAGCCCAAAACTAATAAGTATGATGTATTCTAACAAATCAAGAAAAATTAACATTATAAAATATTTTTAAAATAACTAACTAATGCGTTAAACAATTTTAAATACTCAACAATTAGCTACCAACTGCATGATGTCTTCTTATTAGATGTCTTCTAACATTTACTTTTTGTTGTGGTATCAAAATAGTGACATTCACTAGCATAGGCTAGCATTAGCGCGTGTTCCCTAGCTAAGTAAAATCGTTATTCTTAAAATGTGTTATTTTTAAACTACTTGTATCTGTTTATAAATATATATTAACGGTCTTAAAGTGATTACCAAATGAAATTACTTGGTTGGTAGCACGTTATTAAAAGCGCATCAACGACCTCCGACAAGCGGAAAAATGAAGATATTATTTTTATAAACCGGTTAGATAACTTTAAATTTACTTTGAGCATGGCAAACATTTTGAAAAGTAACAGAACAAAAGAATAAGTTATATATCAGGCTCCACAAATGAAGCTGGAAACAGCCCCGATTTGTTTGTTCGGGAGTGTGTTCCTTTGTACCAACCGTTCTTTTGTTTTCTATGCACATAGACAATATCACCAACATTCAGTTCCAATTCAAGTTCACTATTTGGTGGGTAAGACACTACGCATCGGAACCTGCTAAAAGAGTTTCCAAGAACCAATTCAAAGCCATTTATAAGTCCTGAAAAAACTGCAAAGTTTTAGTCTTATGAACTAACCTTTCTCGTATGTGTGAAGGTCCTTTTACATTGCCTGTTGAATTATTACTTAGTTGTGTCGATATCGTATTTGCATCAAGACTTTGAGATTTTCTATGATTGATCAATATAGACTGCTGTGGAGGATTTGTTGTGCACATAGATTGCTGGCCTTTATTCAGAAGTATGCTATTCGACGGAGAAGACGCCGTACTGATGAGAAGAGAGGTTCCTCCTCCAGATGTAGCCAGTCGAAGAGTTCCATCGGCTTGCTGCCGTAAGCTAAAATAATAGCAAAATATACAAGATTTAAATTTTCCACAAATTTACGCGACTTACCCTTGAAGCTGTGGTCTGTCCTTGTTGCCTTTAAGCCGCTGCGAACCGAACGAGGATTGATTTGAGTCACTCGAAAAGTAGGTTCCATTCAACTCGACTGGAAGGCTTTGGAGTAATTGACTTGGACAAGATCCAGATCTAAAAAACATATGAGTTCGATCGATATTGATATCAAGATCTAGTACTTTTCTGTTACCTCACGTGGACAGGGTGGAGTGCTGCATTTGTATTGCCCACAATATCGTTTGATGCGTTTGCCATCTGTTCTGTTGATGTTGATGATTGTGCAGTTATATTCTGGCTAGAGGGTGCTGCATTATCTTCAAACGATGGGTTATCCATAGAATATGCATTAACCGATTGGTTATTGGTGGCATTATTCGAATTTGGTGATTTGGAACGCTTTATATTTGTAAGACGCTTCATCAAACTAACAGCCGAAGAAGATGAAGGTGCATGCTGTTCTTTCGACTTGTCCTTGTCTTGTCTAGCGCTATGCTTATCTTTTGAATCTTTACTTATATGTTTTTTAGCTGTCTGAGCGGCTACAAGGGCGGTTTGGTGTTGCTGTTGATGTAATTGCTGTTGGGTCTGGTGTTGACCGTTTACCGACTTGCGACTGAAAAAGGACTCCATATGATGGCTGAGTGGTTTCGTCCATACCGATGACGATGATGATGACGCTGATGATGAAGGGTGACCTCCACCAACACTTCGCGGGGGTAGCTCCGGCGGTGGAACACTAGACAACTGGCACAATCGCATGTTAATGTTTTCTAAAATATTTATATTTACATTAGGAGTGCTCGAATTATGTATTTGAGGAGACGCTGAATGAGTTATCTGCCCATATTTCCACTGATGCATCAACTGTTGCTGGTCGCGACTTCTAAGTGGCGTAACGTAATTTCCTGGAAAAACCCCGCACATATCCTGCCAATTTTTTCCTTTAAACCATCCATCCAAACATCTTTCAGTTACTATGTACACACAACCTTTCTTTAGCTCCAACTCATCGCTCTTACGCGGTTTATAAGGATACAATGCCAAGTAACCCCATGGCAATGATGGCGGAATATTCTGTTGCACTCCACTCTTAAGGACATTTACACGACTTTGAATGGGAGCAGAGCTTTGTTCTCTCAACATCGTTCCGGTCTCAGCCCGCCCCCTTGAAGAATTTCCGCCCTGAACAGGTGAGCTATTTTTGTTTTGTATTGTAGGCGAATTATTTTCTAGTCCTAGCGACACTGGAACGCTGAGTATTTCAGCTGAGTGTCGATTCGACTGAATAATACTCAAATTAGCCCCCGAAGTAAGAGCGTTAAGAGAATGCCTCTTCTCTTTATAATCACGGTATTTAACAGCTGGATTGGTTTGAGGCGATGTTGGTGTGGACCCAGGACTACTGGGAATTGAATTTGAACTTGAATTACTACTACAAGTGGAATTGGGACTTGTAGTTGTAACGGTAGACGAGCTACTAGTTGAATCGTTTGCACTTAATTCGAAGGGTATCGGAGGAAGATTCCTTGCCGTTGTGTTCACAACATGTTGATGATTTACCACTTGGTTTAAAGTTCCATCCAGGAGTTGTTCAGCCAACACATTCATTTCTACAAATGCAATCGGAAAGATACCAATGCACGAACCAATACGGCCTTCAGCCCAATTATGATCAACTCGACGTAGTACATGAATAACAGTTCCTCGTTTAAAGGTAAGGCATCCTTCCTCTTCGTTTGGTCCCATTTTAAAATCGTACAATGCAATACACTGCGGCACCGGAAGTGGTACAATAATTTGCACATAGTTTATTGGAAAAGTACCATCACGACCATTTAACTCTCCAACAAACCAATTTGCGTCTACTTTTCTCTTTAGTAGAATTACATCGCCTTTTTTGAATGACAAATCATTTGGTTCTTTTGATTGGAAATCATATAGAGCAAAGACACGCGGAACATAACTTCTTTCATTACTTACTGACGTGTTCAATTCCTGTTGTTGGATCTGTTGGCTTTGTCCATATTGTTGTTCTTGTTGCAGATGTTGTTGTTGTTGCTGTTGCTGTGGTAAGTCACTATTAGTAAGATTTTTTGGTTGCTGCTGGTGGGGTACTGATTGTAGGACTTGATTTATATTGGGACATTTAATCAATTTATCTTTCTGGCATGGATTCATAACATTAGCTGTACGTTGGTCTATAACGTTTAAAATGGAGATGCCAGAAACTCCTTCGCCAGTTAGTACGGCACTCATTTGTTGCCCCTCTGATGGTATCGGAGCGACATCCCTACTTTTAGGTGATTTATTAATGTTATGTTGATTTGCAGCAGCATTCTTCATTCCTGAAAATAAAAAAAAAATGTTAGTAAATGTTGTTAGTTTAACAATTGTGTTATTCTGTTCATATTTCTTCAATCAAATACAGAGCTGTTCAAAATAATAGGGAAAGAGTAAAACAGAATATTTTTCAACGATTTTATCAAATATTTAAAACCTAACAGGCAACTATAAATTTTCGTTTATTTTGGCATATCATTTCGAAAATATTTCCCTTAGGATTTTTTATATTTCACGTTCATATTTCGTTTTTTCACCATGTAATAGAAATTACTTCCAAATACGCTGTTCAAAATAATAGGGAAATTCAAAGTAAAAATTCGTTTTTCAAGAAAGCAACAAAACAAAAGAAACATTTTTATTAAATAATACTTCTATTTCACATAGAGATTTTATTTGAGTAAATTAGTGTCCCGAATGACCGCCCTTGTTCTTTAGCACAGCACTTACTCGACCTGGCATAGACTCTATAAGTTTCTGACACTTAATCAAAGGAATGGCCTTCCAATGTTTCTCAATTTCGGTCCATAGATGAGTTTTATTATGGAAAGTTTGTGTAGCCAAAGATTTTTTCAGTTCCGCCCACAAATTCTCGATAGGATTGAGATCTGGAGACTGAGATGGCCATGGCAATACCGACACTTGATGGTCCCTCAACCAAGCACTAACTAATTTCGATGAATGCTTGGGATCATTGTCATGTTGGAAGTGCCATCTTAAAGGCATGTGGTCCTCAGCGTATGGTAACATCACATCATTTAAGATATCACGATAAACTTCTTTAGTCATGATATCTTTTATTTGAAATATGGGTCCAACACCGAACCAAGAAAAACAGCCCCACACCATGACGCTCCCACCCCCATGCTTTACGGTTTTTTTTGTGAATCGGAAGTGGAACTCTTTTCCCTGAGGCCGCCGAACGTTTCTACCACTGTCAGAACCAAACAAATTTATTTTGGTTTCATCACTCCAGAGAATGTTACAAAACATCTCTTTTGAATAGTTCCTGAAACTTAAGGCGAACTCTTTTCGTGCTTTGATATTCCTCTTACTCAACAATGGCACTTTGCGAGCGATCCTTCCTGGTAGACGATTTTGCAGCAATCTTCGCCGAACTGTTGGGGCACTGACTATGTTGTTTATTTCTGCTGCAATTGCCTTTGATGACATAAAGGGATTCTTTTTGGCTAATATCACTATACGGGAGTCATCAGTGGAACTCGTTTTTCTTGGTCTACCTCGTGTTTCTTTTGCTGGGGTTCTTGAAAGTGCATTGAAAACAAAATTAACCGATCTTCCCAACTCATCTGCAATACATTTCAAAGACTTTCCCTGTTGTCTGTGTTTATTTATGATACGGCTTTCTTCTTCAGAACAGTGCCTGTTACGGCCCATTTTGTAATAAATCTACAAAGGTATCGTAAAATTAACTACATTTCTTACATACAGAACACAACGCACACACAAACAACTACCTTTTAACTCTTTTTGAATTAGAATATCAAGGAGAAGACAAAATTCCCTATTATTTTGAACACTCAAAAAAACACTTTTTCCGCAAATTGCACCACTGCACCACTTACATGAATGATTAGCTGACATTATGGGCTGACATTTAAGGCAATGCAGTTGTGCAAATAACGGTATCACTTGCTGTTGCGAAAAGTTGAAAAAAAATGTATAAATGAGCAGAAATATCGACTATGAGTGATCATCCCTATTATTTTGAACAGCTCTGTATGTTTTTGTGATAACTTTTACGCAAATGTCATATGAAACGGAACCGATTTTTATATTGTCTATTATCTATTTATATCTATTAACCACTAACAACCATATGAAAGAGTTTAGGCAGAGTTGTAAGAGAATTAAAACTTTACAGAAAATCTATTGAATCTTTCCAAAAAAGTTTGAAGTTTTTTTCAGAAAATTTAAACTATAAGCGTTCTTCTTTAGAACCCACTGATTAGCGCTTTCAGTCTTTAACAATTTTAAAATCGACGGAAATAATTTTAATTTATTTGCTCTTTTTAAAGAGTATATTTATTTTTCAAAGAGCTGGTAAAATGTTTATTTTGACTGCTATTTGGGTTCATGCACAATGTGGTTGCATGTGAAGGGGGAAATCGAAAACAATACACACTAAGAAAAACAAAGAAAGAATTTAAGAATTTAATTTCAGAAATATTAGCTTTTATATGAGATTCAATAAATTAAGAATATTAAGAATGAGTCAAAGTTGTTATAATTAATAAGAAAATTTGTTATGGTCTTTTTTTCTTCTTTTATATGAGATTCAATAAATTAAGCATATTAAGAATGAGTCAAAGTTGTTATAATTAATAAGAAAATTTGTTATGGTCTTTTTTTCTACTTCTATATGTAATGGAAGCCCACGGACCTTAAATTAATTTAAATAAGTTCGGAATCATTGACTTCAACAGACTTGAAGAATATCACTGCTGAATTCAAGTTAAATTACATGCATTTAATTGGCTTCCATAACTGGTTTAGTTCTATGATTGCTAAACATTGAATTGGAGTGTTGATTGCGTTAGAAAGAACTGAAATTGGTTTCTAATTTCCAAGTGAATGAAATGAGAGTATTCTTTTACAACTGTGTTGGATGTTGAACAATTTTTAGCAAGTTTAAATTAAGTCAAAATTAATTTCCGTATTCAAGATATCTAACATATTATATTAAAACTGATTTCCAAGTAGTCCCTAATGTTCCTACAAGGTTTACCGAAATTGTAATGAAAAAAGCAATAATACCATGTTTGATCTTACATCAGCACTACCGCATACGATTTAGCGACTGCTCCGCTTGCGACATTACACTTTCCCTGTCAAAAATCTAGGACATTTATAAACGTGTAGCCCAATAAGCCACACGTAAAAACCTTCAGCGTTGAACTTTTCGAACATTTCACAAAAAGTATTGATTTACCTGCGTCTACGAACTAAAAGTTAAGCACCCAACGCTTAAAGAGAACTTAGCTGCTATTTGGAGCGGTTATAATTTGAGAAACCGAAAATTCAAAGAGTCAATTTAATATTAATGTTGTTGGGGTGTAATGCTGTCCAAAGACATTCTATAATATCAAATATGTTATATTCACGTATGCCCGAAACCTACATTATAGGCCTCGTATTTTACTATTATATTAATACTTGTTCACTGTTTGTTGTTTCAACAAACTTGCTAGGGTCAACCTTGGATTAAAAAAAATTATCATGAGACTTAATTTTCACAACATTCACACTATTTTCAAATATTTTATGTCGAAATCAAATTTATTGTAAAATTGTTTGTCGAGATAAAAAAACACTCGTTATTTGCTGCTGCCAACAGGCGTCTCGGTTGGAAGTTGTTTCTTCGCCCACAGATAACATTCCTTCGCACGACAAAAAAAACACAAGCAACCACGAGGGACAATCAAATTCAAAATCCATTTATATGCACTGACGTAAATTAAATACTTTTTTTTAAACCAAACTCTATTTTTTCAAAGATATAAAATATTTTTCAAATAATTTACCTTCTAGGATTCTCATGAGTAAAACATTTGGTGGCAACTCATCTATTTTTATATCGACCAACACACGACATTCCGGACATCTAAGTTCCTGTCTACTTGCAACAATCACCTGGAAGACAGACATAGATATAAGAAAAATCAAAGATTCTAAAAATATCTTAGCACCTCTAAGCATTTTCTACAGAAGGTATGTTGACAAGGCAACACCTTTGAGGACGTATCTAAACGCTCCAAGCACACAGAGCATTCTAGTAAATCGTTCAATGTTCTTTCATCCATTTTCAAAATTAAAAATTCTTTGACTACACTACAATACCAGGAATAGAATCGTTGGTTAACAAATTCACATAAAAATAATAATAAAAAATAGAACTGAAATACGGTTGGGGCTATTCGTGTTTTTGCTAATCATTCACTACACTCAGCCACATTTAATGGGCTACATTTTTTATTTAAAAACATCCCGAATATACCGTCACATTTTCGGATAAATATGCTTCCATCATTCATGCATAGGCAACAAAAACACTTTTACATCGCGGAGGCCGAACAGGAAGCCATTACAGAATTTGCATGGAATTAGAAAAAAAAAACTTCCAATTGCACCCTTCTATCAACTCTAAATGCTTTCATTGTTTTGAATAAACCAGAATGTGTCGGCGTCATTCACAATGGTTGTCACAATTAGTAAAGACATTTTTTGAGAGAGTGTTATATTGAAGCGAAACTCAGCCTCTTTCTGGACTCGAAGGTGATAAATAAACTTGAAATTTATTTTCTGAGTCTTGGGATTCTAATGTTGTTTTATTTAACTTTTAGTTACTGTCTACTTAGTTTAGAACAGCATGCAACAAAATTCTGCTTTATGCAGAACGAAAAAAGCAAATGCAATTTTAATTAATTGATATTTCTTAGTAATAATTAGATTTTAACTTATTTTTTGCTAGTTATTGATTGGAATAAGCTATTGAATGAATACTAAAAATCGAATTCACATAATTTCAAAGTTGTATGATACGCAAACTGAAAATACTCTGTTTTAACTAGATGCATTCACAACACTGCCAATATGTTCCTGAATGGACTGATTGTAGTACTGTTCCATTGAAAATATGCCCATGAAAACGCCGGCTTAAGGAAATTTTAGCCAGTTCAGCCAATAACATATTTGACTTTTGCAAATATATTGTCGAATGAGCGCAATTTTTGGCTTAACTTTTATTGCACAAAAGAAGAACTCCCAGTCAACTAGTGGTGCTCTTTGCGCTATCGTTTTTTGTATTTAATACGGAGTTAAATTATACACAAATCAAAAATAATCTTCTAATTGTCAATCATAACGAAAACAAAAAAAATACTATTTGTTGGTGTCTGGACGCACTAATATACAATTCTTTGGTGTCAAATCACTGGCTGTGTGCTGCAGCAATTCGTCTGCCCCCTCGAATAATAGCTTTATATAGCCCGAAAAAGGTATACAATTTTCCAATTCTAATAATTCTATGGTTGTAACCTGTCAGGTCTGTCAGCACGCGGGATTGCAGCACGTGCATTGTACAATTGTTCATATCAAGTTACACAACGTGCTAAAATAAACTTCTGAGTGAAAGAAATACATAAAATAAAAAGTTTCACGTCTTTAAAAGTATATACACGACATTTTTGTGTTAACCAGTTTTAAATTGAGCGCACACTCCAAGGATACGTAATAAAATAACGCAATGCCGCAGACATCGACTGGTGCTCCACAAGCGAATGGTTATTCCTGCCGCAATGATGGTAAATATGACATGGAAGATGGACAGTCGTTTCTTTTCACATCAGAGTCAGTGGGAGAAGGGCATCCTGATAAAATGTGCGACCAAATAAGTGACGCAATTTTGGATGCACATTTGCATCAAGATCCAGATGCTAAAGTGGCCTGTGAGACTGTTACTAAGACTGGAATGGTCTTAATTTGCGGCGAAATAACTTCCAAAGCATGTATAGACTACCAGAAAATAGTGAGAGATACAATAAAACACATTGGCTACGATGATTCATCGAAGGGTTTCGACTATAAGACTTGCAACGTGCTTTTGGCGCTGGCACAGCAATCGCCAGACATCGCAGCAGGGGTTCACGTTAATCGTTCAGAGGACGACGTTGGAGCAGGCGATCAAGGACTTATGTTTGGTTATGCTACTGATGAGACGGAGGAGTGCATGCCGTTGACAGTTGTATTAGCCCACAGGCTTAACCAAAAGATAGCAGATTTACGGAGATCCGGTGAATTTTGGTGGGCTAGGCCAGACTCGAAAACACAAGTAACTTGTGAATATATTCTTAATCGAGGCTCAACAGTGCCTAAACGTGTGCACACAGTGGTCGTGTCGCTGCAGCACTCAGAAAAGATTGCAATCGAGGATCTACGAAAAGAAGTTATGAACAAGGTGGTCAAGGAGGTTATTCCAGCTGAGTATTTCGATGCAAACACGATTGTGCACATAAATCCATGTGGGCTGTTCATTATTGGTGGTCCAATGGGGGATGCAGGATTGACTGGAAGGAAAATAATTGTTGACACATATGGCGGTTGGGGAGCTCACGGCGGTGGAGCATTTTCTGGTAAGGACTTTACTAAGGTCGACCGGTCAGGTGCGTATGCTGCCAGATGGGTTGCTAAATCACTGGTCAAGGCGGGCATTTGCAAGCGCTGCTTGGTACAACTCTCATACGCGATTGGAGTGGCTGAACCACTCTCCATTACTGTTTTTGATTACGGCACTTCGCATAAAACACAACGCGAACTCCTTGATATCGTAAACGCCAATTTCGACCTAAGGCCAGGTAGAATCGTAAAGGATCTCAATCTACGTCAACCAATCTACCAACGTACGAGTACTTACGGTCATTTTGGACGCAATGGTTTCTCATGGGAAGAAGCTAAGCACCTGGAATTCAATTGACTAGAGGATGGCGAGCCGTATGCTAAGAAATTTAAAATCGATTAATAACCATAAATGAAAAACTTATTATTGACGTAGCGTGAGTGTAAAAAATTAAGTAAATAGAAAAGCCTAAATGTAGAGTGTGGGAAAAAAAGGGACATTTTTTGTTTTTGTGAGGGCATTAAAATTAAGTTATAATCAAAATATGCTCTCTTGTCGTTTAAAATTTTATTTTGCACTTAACATAAATACATAAATAAAACTTATGTTTAAAATATTGGAATTGATTTTTTATTGATTAGTATGATGAACAAATGACGATTTTATCATAAAAAGGATTATAGTACCCATAATGCTTTGCGAACATTGTCTTCTAAACGAACTCTTTTGTATTTAAGAATAAAAAAAAACTGCAGATTTGCAAATTCCTCCAATTTATTCGACCCACGTGCCTGGCTACAACCAAATCCACAAGCCATAGTATCCAATTCGTAAACTCGAAACCGTCGCCAGCTTACTATAAATAGATCCAAATCCTCATAAAAGAATATGTAATAACATCCGACTAGTAAAAGTGCTAAATCAGTTGAAATTTCTATAGCGGACAATTGGTGTGTTGCCTGCAGACACTATAAACTTTAAAGCACAGTCTGTAGTCTGGAATAGTTTATGGGTTATTAATTATGACTGGATCATCTTTAAGCAAACTTTTTGTTTACATTAAACAATACTCCGTTTGAGAAAAAAATTGTTTAGTCGCAAAGCCACGTTTTACAATTTTATTCCATTTCCCTACACATACATTCTTTCTTTTTTTTTTCTCGCATCGAATTTGGTTTGAGGAGTTATTTTTCTTGGATGTGTTTATTTTATTTTGTCTTTTGGAGAGCGCTTTATGGGAAATGTATTATCGAATATCCCAGACGAATAGCACGTAAATAATAGTGCAAGTTAAGTACATTTGAAGGTTTTTTTGTTGACTTCTGTGCGGATGTCGTGTACATCCTAGAAAAACTCTGCTAAGAACGCAGTAATATCGGGAAAATAAATGTCAGTAACGAGAAGATTGTAATCGTATTCGCATTGTGTAAAGCTTTTTATACGGCGTTTGCCCATATTTTCACTGGATTTTTGTAAGACATGCTATGATGATGATTACGATTGCAGCCACTTAAATCACCGCCAATTAACGAATCTTTTAAATGCAAGTTAAATGGCTGCAGTCGATGACTGTGACTGCATTAAAAAAGTAAAAACTATAGAAGTCTTATAAATTACAAAGACGACTGGAACCATTCCATATCAATTGACTTTCATTCCAGTCAATTGACTTTTTAGTCAGAATATTCAATGTGACTAGTGTCTTTAGTTCTTAAATTAAAGCTACTACGTAATTGAAAAGACTAAAGAAATAAACTTTTTGTTGAATTAACTGCAGCCTTCAAAATACTGCAACGTAAAATACAAATGGACACAAATAATAAATTTTATAACATTGTTAGTTCGGGCCTTTTTTTTCGTGCAATAGTATTATCTTCCATGAAACAGAATTTACTATTCGTTTACATTTTAGGTTTATTTTTTTTTTTTATAATATGTAATAATCTTTTACCTTTAATTTACATACACTGCGGACATTAATAACAGATCTTCATCTGCGGTTGGTTAAGAGAACTATATATTTATTATCTGTAGGTTGAGTCATTTTTGGTTATTATTGCATCATTCAATTTTAGCACCGGTTAAAACACTTCGGCTGGACATCGGATGGCTGTTGAGATCATTTTCAGTAAGTTAGTCTCATAAGAAGAAACTAATCTTTCACTACTCTAACTTTTTTTTTATTCAGAACCTGTGTTGAATGTACAAAACTGTTCACCTAATTTCTTATTTTCAAAAGTCTTCCAATTGAACAAGAAATCCAAATTCAAACTTTAAACATTTTTATTGAATATCTTTTGACTAACATTTTGGTTTCTACTCGGATTTTTCGTATTTAGATCCATAGTATGGCACGTATTGAAGAACGGTTTTCCAGTCGCTAAAGTACATAATGCCAAGTGATGCAGCTGCTCCAAAACCAATTAATGATGGAATGCTTAAAAATATTAAAAGGATTTAAAACATGTATAAATTGCTATTAATAAATGAGATGCTTAAAGTTACACGAATCGTAAAGCAACAAATGTCAAAGCTTCCTAAGCTAACGAAAAAAATTCAATGACCTTAGTGATCTATTATCCTAACCAATCTATTCAAATTCTTCTAGCATGCTGATGAGAAAATGTTCTATTGTAATACAAAAAAATTGACTTCGGGATCATCCACTTAACTAACAAAAGCCATGGGCCTTTTACAAAAATGTATCTGACTTAAAAAATTGAGATGCTTTTAGCATACTTGCAAAATTTAGACAAAAAAAAAAACCATTTTATCGGCCATAGTTGTCAGAAAAGTGGTTTGGAAATGTTGCATAACTCCAATAAATGAATGTTTGAGCCTCCGGTTCAAGCATCCGTTAAAAAATAAATTACTTACAATGATGTGGCGATTTCCGCATGCCTTTTACCGAATGGAACCTTCATTTCAAAGATATGGGTTTATTTATTTAATGACTGTGCTTCGAAATATAAGAAACCAACTTCTTTCTACTTAGGCTAATGTAAAATCAAATTCCCTAAATGTCAAATTTCTCTACGGCTAGAGAGCGAAAAAAGTCTCCAAAGCAATATGCACAAGAAGACGTTAATGGAAACATTCAGATTTTGGTAACGATTCCATTTGATATCATCGTTCCACACAGCAGAATTTATATGGATTTCATAATTTTTATCACTGAAAATAATAAATAAAAGTAAAAATAAGTGAATAAAAAGTCCGGATTTAATGAAAGTTATCGCACTTCCGAATACGTTTAAAGTAAATACTTTTTTAATTTACAGAAAAAGCACAGCCACTTAGAGACACAACTTTAATTCTTGCTTAATATCAGGGCTGTAAGAAACCAAGTACCAGAACCAGTACCAATTCCAGTACTGGTACTGGTACTTCAGTATCAAATCGATAATTATTTAGGGAGGCGCCTGCCTGAATAATGGGTGGGTGCGTAATGAAATTACAGCATTTAAAAATAAAGTTAGATCTGCGAAGATAAACATAGGAATTCCTTATTTTAATCCATGTGCGTATATGAATGTCTGCACAAACGCTTATGCACCCCCTCATGCATGCAGTCGCCTGCCTGGCAGTTGTTGACATACTCTTATCGCAGCATGTGCATATGTAGTTACTTTAAACGGCTAAATTAACCGAGAAATCAGCTGGAAAAATAATTATTGGGCATCATGGGATCTCCAATCATTGCATCTGTTAGGCGCTAACGAGCAAAGCGTTTACTCAAAACAATTTGTCTAGTATCGTTGCATATGGTTAGGCGTAACAGAGTTTTCTGCAAGGTATATTTTGTATGGAAAATACATTTTGAAGGCTTAAGTAGGAAAGTCCGACATTATTTATATAGATTACAGTTCAATCCTAATTTCACATATCCAAATTTTATAAAAATCAGTGATGATGGTCGTATTCTAAATACAGTACGCATTCAGTTAACGCAACCCCCGATTCGCGCAACTCCTCGATTTCAAGACCTTTCAAATGATATATTGCCAGATACGAGCTCTGTAGCGCTTTGTACATAGCCGGAAAATTCAAAAGACAAAAAGGCGGAAGGGAGATATTTGACAACTTAATATATTGCCAGTAAGTGCAACAACCTCGTTTATTGTAACTGCCTTAATTTCTATTAGTTGCGTAACCCGAATCTGTACTGTAATTGCCTTCTTCCTAATTACCTACTACCTAAAAGGCCTTTTTAATTCCGATCGATTTCTTAAACATCTACAGTTGTGTTGATAATAATAGGATATTGACTGTATTGGCCTGCTTCGAAATAGCGTAATATTCTTTGGTCGGATGAAGGCAGGTTCGTCTTGTTTGGTGGAACTAGTTGTCGGCAATGCGTTCGTCGTCCGTCCAATACAAAATATCTAAGACAAGTATATACAAATAAATACACCCACAAAACCATCTAACATGGTGGTGCTAAAAAGTCATGATTTGGCCATGTTTCCCTTACCATGAAGTGTGGCCCATATATTCGATAGATTGTAATATGGATCAACGTCCCTATACCAACAACGATCTAAGGATTCAACGCCAAGTAACCAAGGCATCAAAAAACACAATACAAAGGAATGCAGCTGTTGAATAACCTCCCTGCTGATATTAAAAATGAAACCAATTTAAGATCTTTTAAAAGAAAATTGGTTCAATTTTTAAAAGATCATCCTCCTACATGAATTAATAACTTAAACAAAATTTATAAAAATATTCACCCCTATTGCGAGTGTCAAAAAATAAATGACAAACGATATTTATAAAAAAATTGTATGCGTTGGTATTGTGATTGTCAGTTGTCAATGAACGATTGATAAACATAAATGTTTCTATTGTGAATGGAGATATTGGTATTGTGAGTGTCAATTGTGATAAATTTGTTTGATGTATATCACTTTTTTTGTCAATGACATTTTTGTGGACGACTAAGGCAAAAATCGCATAGTACGTAGATCATCTCCGAATGAAGACAGGAAACGAAAAAAAAATGTAAATTATGATCTTGTTTACATAAATACAAATATATATTTTTAGGTCTTAAGTAGTAAGCAATAAAAAGAAGTTAGAGAGGTTGGTCCAGTTGATGAGCGAAAACGAAGAACTTGCAAAAAGAATTTGTTCGAAAATCGTATAGCAACAAAAATGGGAACAATTGAACAGCATTGGACCTCCAACCCGTAATTGGCAAATATGTTCTTCGAGTACGTTTAAAACTTCTTACAGAACCAGAGACACAGTTGACTGCGCAAGACCAATGGCATGTTCATTCCCAACGCTTAACTGGTACGACCCATGTCCACATAAACGCAATCCAGTTGCTAGTTTGATAATGTTCGGAATTGATGTACATCTTACAGCTGGTTTTAATTTTCCTTTCAATTCAGTCAAAATGCTGACTTCGATAAACGGACGTTCTTTACAAAGCTGATGGAATAATGTATCTACATAGAATCCTCCACTTCCAGAGGGTTAGCGGCATTCCTTAGTTGCCTTCTCCTGCTCAATATATTCAAAAATCTTGAATCTGATAGTCGTCATCGAACTCCAATGAACTTATTTTTAAAATTAAATTTTATTTCTTTATTTTATTTAAACAATTTTCAAAAACAATATTGAAATGCAAACAAACCGAAATTTAGAGTTTCTGCTGTCAAATAAATGTCTTCATTCACAACAGGCAATTTATTCACAATAGCCACAAATTTTATCAATCGAGTCATTTTTGATTGATATATTTACCAGTCATCAATTGATTGATATTTGACACAATAGGGGTGATTATTTTCTTTGCTTAAATTAATTTTTCTTTGCTTAAATATAATAATGTAAATATATATATGCAGTCGAAGCCCTCTATGTCAAATTTTCACGGGTATCAAAACTAGTTCGAGTTAGAGGGATTTTTCGAAAAATTCGAGTTAGAGGAATTAATATTTTTTTTTTTAAAAGCCTTTATTTTATTCAAGAAAGTACACATGTAGGGAAAAAACACAGGAAATTACTTAAAAAAGCTTGTAATTTTGGATTAAGTCTTTAAAATTAAAGAATGAAGCCTTTTAAAAAAGGACTCTATTTTAAAAAGGCAGCATTGGACCTTATCCGGACTCTCAATGCGTTCACTAAATGATGCTTGAAAACATCTCAGATATCTAACTGTTTGTATATTAAAAGCAAATTGTTTAAGGCCAACCAAGAACCAACAACACAATGAATAAGCAGCGCAGTTATTCATACAGAGCCGCACGGTTGTGTGCACAAATAACCAATGGCTCATTTTTGTTGTGTGTGTGTAGACGATGATTATGAGGGGCTACACGAGAATTGTGATCGCCCAACATAATTGTGCTTCGAGAACCGTTGGCGAATAGTTTTGATTTTCTCATGTTCTTTGGGTTTGATGTTTGCCATGTAGGTCGCCATGCAAATCCTCGTTTTGCTATGAATATTCTTTTTCTTTCTTGCATAGGTAAACAATAATAAAGGCAACCACATGCGCTTGTTTCTCCGACGTGTTTGCACAAAAAAATCAACATAAAATAAAAGGTGGTCCAGTGGTCCAGTGCCAAATTGAGAGAGAGTGGGAGCTTGTAATACAAGTTGCGTGCTTGATACAAATAGCGAGACGAAGTTTTTAGTTTATTTTTGTAGTATTAAAAATTAAAATCAAAAGTGATGTAATATCCCTATGTGAGTCAGCGCCCTCTGGGGCTGACAATAAAAAACGTTTCAACCAAGATCCTTCAGCTGACATATCCCACTATGACAGATCTCTCTGTCACTTGCCTTTCGCTATCAAAAGAGCTAAGTTCGCTTTAAGAAAGTAAAAAAGTATAAATTCAAGTTAAAGTATAATAAAATGTTTGTATTCCGAAAATAATTAATAAACGCCCAAGTCTAAACCTCAGGTGTGGGGTTAACCCATAAAAACAATAAAAGTAAGCCGGATCGCCAAAATTTTTACGGATTAGAAGAGGATGAACCGTTTCACATTGAAACACATGGCTGATGCCCTGCGAGAGGCCGGCATCGACACCACGCCGACCATGTCTGTGGGATGGATTCGGTCTCTATACATGGTGACGTTCCCGGACGAATCCGAGCAGCATATGGATGGATTCCACACCAACTTCCGCATTAACTTCGGCACCAGTAGAAACTTCCGCGTGCACTAGGCCCTCGGCACCTTCCGTCATCCCCGCCGAGAGTGCACCACCTTCAGCCAATGATGGCCGAAATGAAGATAACGTCGACGAGGAGTAGGAGAAGGAGCTGAGGAGACTGCGACGACGCCTGGAGATAGCCGACCTGAGGAGGCAGCTGGCTGAGTCGGTGAGGCGCGAACACCAACTGGGCCGGGCACAAACGGACAGCTCCAGCAGCAGCGAGGACTTCCGTGCGCTACAGCAACAACAGGCCGTCGACCTCCGCAACTTCAACAACAACAACTTCCGCAACAGAAACTTCCGCACCATAAGCAGCAGCTTCAGGCACATCAAGCTGCTATAATTGTTCGGGGTATGGACACTTATTCAGAGAGAGTAGGCGTGATGCAAATGGTGACCGTTGCCTTCCGTAATATCGAGTGTAAGCGCATGAGTGATAGTTATAATGTTCTTTTTCTTTTGGACACCGGTAGTCCCGTTAGTTTCATACGGTATTCTGTGGTGCCCAACGAACTTAAAGAAAAAAAACCGAAGTACAGCAGATTTAAAGGAATAGGAGGAACGGAACTTCACACTCACGGTACAATTAACGGTCGCGTAAAATTGTATTTTAGATCTAAGGTTATTCCTCTTTTAATAATTTCAGATGAAGTTCTACCATTTCCGATCCTTCTGGACCGTGATGCCCTTAAAATATTTCAAATAGATTTATTCATAACAAATACAACAAAAAATAAAAATATTCGTTGGCACCCAAACGCCCTTCTGTCTTTTACTAATTTTAAGTCACTATTAGAAACTCTTCACTCATGCACTTACGACTCAGATATAGAAAATAAGACGACCTTCTCTTCAGATACATCCGTCGACAGGATGCGCCCTCAACTTGTGAATGACTTAAGGTATAGTGTTACTTCCGATAGTAGAAAATATGTAAATGATGGTGTTCCCCTTCGTGACCCTAAGCTCACTAGTGTCGATTAACGTATATTCACACCTTGATCCAGTTTCTTCCGAGAGAATTCAGGAAGCATTACTCAGGAACTACCTCCGCTTTGATAGGGACAAGATAGTGCCTCTGGATTTTGAGATGCACATCTACCTTAAGAACGATATTCCGTTTTTCTTTCAACCTCGCAGGCTCTCCTTCGGTGAGAAACAAGAGGTAAACGTCATAATTAACGACCTTCTGAGTAAGAAAATAATGAAAACAAGTGACTCCCCTTACACCTCCCCTATAGTTTTGGTAAAGAAGAAGTCTGGCGAGACACGCATGTGCGTTGATTATCGAGCCTTAAATAACCTGACTGGTCGGTATAATTACCCTCTTCCGCTAATTGAAGATTGTTTAGAGTACGGAGAAGGAAAAAAAGTGTTTTCCATACTTGACCTTAAGAGTAGATTTCGCCAGGTAAAAGTCGCTTCCACCTCAACTCGCTTTACATCCTTCGTCACACCTAACGGGCAATACGAATTCTTAAGAATGCCTTTCGGGCTTAAAAATGCCCCAAGTGTTTTTCAAAGCTTTATCAATAGAATATTCCGAAAGTTCATTGATAACAACCAAATAGTGGTGTACATGGATGACATAGTTATTGCAACTAAAGACATAAAGAGTCACGTGGAGTTATTGACAGAAGTCCTTCAGTGTATGCTATAGAGCTTAAGTTAAGCAAGTGCCATATCGCTTATCCGACCATCAACCATTTTGGATATAAAGTTACTGAAGTAGGTAATCAGCCAAGTGATGCACACTTATGCGCAATTGCCAACTATCCCCTTCCGAATAATCCGAAAAGACTTCATTCCTTCCTGGGCTTGTGTTCCTATTTCCGACGGTTCGTGGAATCATTTTCTCGAATAGCGAGACCCTTGCTCGACTTAATTAAGAAAGATGTTCCGTTTAATTTTACTTCCGAATGTGAATGTGCCTTCCGCCAACTTCAGAAACGCCTAACATGAGCCCCCGTGCTCGCAATATATAGTCCTGAGCGAGAAACAGCATTGTGATGCAAGCTCAAGTGGTTATGGAACAATACTGCTTCAGAGACAAGATGATAAGAAGCTACATCTCGTAGTGTACTTTTCTAAAAGCACTACCACTCCAGAGTCGCTGGAGACGCTGGCTATTATTTCCGCTCTTCGCCGTTTTAGAGTGTACCTACAGGGAATTCCGTTCGTCATAGTAACAGATTGTAGTTCTTTAACATTGACCTTAAGTAAGAAGAACGTAAATCCGAGAATTGCTCGTTGGGCTTTGGAGCTCGAAAATTTTAATTATAAAGTCAAACATCGTAGTGGAGCAAACATGAATCATGTTGACGCTCTTAGTCGATGCAACATAATTTGCACCGTTGATTCCGAAGACATCGACTTCCAGCTAAGGGCTTCTCAAAGCCGTGATTATTTAGCTTCCGAATTGAAACAAAGATTAAGTGTTGAGAGTATGAGGTGCTATGCCCTTGAAAATGGTTTTATCTTCCGAAAGACCAATACTGGGAGACTTCTGTTTTACGTCCCTCCGGATATGGAAGACAACATTATAAAAGAGATCGGACACGTCGGAGTTACAAAATTCGTTAATCAATTGCGAATGCACTATTGGTTTCCTAATATGCAGGCAAAGGTTGACAAATTTATAAAAAATTGTATTAGATGTATTGTGTATTCATCTCCGGCAAAATCAAACGACTGCACCCTTTTTAATATTCCGAAAGAGCCTCTTCCATTTCACACTATCCATGTAGATCACTTCGGTCCCCTTCCGGCATTGAAATCAAAGCGTAAACATATACTTCTGGTGGTAGACGCATTTACCAAACTCGTGAAGTTGTACCCAGTCAGCTCGACAAGTACGAGGTGTGTGCTTCGCTTACGAAATAGTTCCAGTATTACAGTCGCCCTTTCAGAATAATTTCGGATAAGGAAATTTGCTTCACCTCACTTGAGTTCAGTGAATTCCTGCTAGAGCGGAATATAACTCACGTGCGAACGGCCAAGTAGAGCGTGTGAATAGGATACTGACGGGCATGCTAGACAAACTGAGTGAGTCAGTGGAACACGCAGATTGGGTTAGGACCACAGACAACCTAATATAGACACCCAATTGTACAGCGGCTGTTTCCCCTCGTCCATCGACGAATTTGACAGAAATTCACGAATGTAGCTGAAATCACAGACAACCTAATATAGACACCCAACTGTACAGCGGCTATTTCCCCTCGTCCATTGATCAATTCGACAGTAATTCACGAATGTAGCTGAAATACAGGAAGCATTTTGATAGTAATTCAGTAAGCACCGAACACTTGCTCATCATTTTCACGCACATTTGTTTGATTTGTTGTTCAAAGCTCCCACACGTATTCACAGACGCAAAATGTTATAAAAAACGCTGTCAAATAAAATCGAGGGACAAGAGAAGTAAAAGTTGGGTATCTGTATTGGCTCATTTGTGGTTAGGACACTACCCCAGGTGGAGTATGCCCTTAATAATACGATTAACAAGTTGATAGGCACTACTCCTAGTAAACTTCTTATCCCTAAATTTAGAGGACCTTATGTTATTCACAAGGTGTTGCCGCACGGCCGGTATGTTATACGCGACATCGAGAATTGCCAGATTACACAGCTCCCTTACGACGGAGTAGTAGAGTCGCAAAATATTCGAAAATACGTTGAGGCTTCGACTGATGGTTGAAGAGGTAGTCGTACAAGCAGCACGCATCATCGATAGCTTAGTCTTTTATTTTGTTCTGCTTCGTTTATCAATTTTGTGCTGTCACTTATGTAAACGGGTTTGTCACTTGAAGGATGCTCATATTCGTTTACTACTCGGTTGATCAGGCACGATCAATTCTCAGGCTGGCCGAGTTGTAGTATTAAAAATTAAAATCAAAAGTGATGTAACATCCCTGTGTGAGTCAGCGCCCTCTAGGGCTGACAATAAACAACGTTTCAACCAAGATCCTTCAGCCCACTCTGTCTTGCCTTCCGTCAATAAAAGAGTTAAGTTCGCTTTAAGAAAGTAAAAAAGTATAAATTCAATTTAAAGTATAATAAAATATTTGTATTCCGAAAATAATTAATAAAAACCCAAGTCTAAATTTTCTTGCAAAAAAAAAATCGACTCAGAGGAATTGAAAATAGACCAAAAGTCAAAAAAATGTATTAGCGTTAGAGGGATTTTCGACTTAGAGGGCGTTCGACTTAGAGTTTCATACATACATACATACAAAATACTAGATGATACTATGGACCATATAGAAGATGCTACCGAATAGAAGATGCCGCTTAAATGGGCTTTTTAACCAGTTAACGGCACCAAGCACACCAGCCAGAAGCTTGAAAAATAGGTTTGTGCCAAAGGGGTTGAGGTTTTGGAGTGGCCCTCAAAGTTCCTGGACGTGATGTCAAAAATGATGTTGCCGATGACAAACCAATAAACAAATATCAATTTTGGAGTGTAGTGAAGGAAGGTATTAAAAAATGAGATATAATACGGAATATCAAATTGTTTTTTTTTATCAAATTAAACGTTTTTTTTTTTTCACAACTAAGCAAAAAATAGTATTGCTCCCATATGCGCTTCTATTATTATGAACAGCTTTAAAACCAATTGGTCGACCTTTTTATCCTTTCTTTAGTTTTTGGTGTATCTTATTCTTATTATGTTTTTTATTAATGTTTTTTGCCAATATTTATTGAATTATGTGTATTCTATATTATGAAAAAAGAGAGAACGAACAATGTACCAAAGTATAAAAACAATGTACTTTTTTCCATTTACGGGATATCGCTCCTATTATTATGAGCACAGCTATAGTTGTTAGACTCTCGTTGTTAACATTTGCAGATACAGATATATTCTCAGTCTCATTTTGCTGTTTACAGTTTTTCCAAAATAAGGATCTCTTAACAATGTTAGTTTTATTTTCAATATTATTTTTGGGAAAAAATTGCAATCACATTTTCTCATTGGTCTAAGTGTCTTTTAATGTGTCTGCCCTATTCCATTTTACACAGGTACATACGCGGACCAAAAACTTTAATAACACAAGCTTTTTTATGGAATTGAAATCCCGAACCAAAACCACTTCCCCGGTGTTAATTTTTCTCGGCGGACCCCAAGCAACACCTTCTTAAAGGAAACACTTTTCTTTACTCTCTTACTTCAAAACTTTATTAAATTATTTAAAAAACGAACGAAAACATAAAAAATGATTCTATTTTTATGTAGAATTTCAAAATTACACAGGGAGGTTATTTACTTTTAACATTCACAAAAGGCTCTCCCTACTTCCTCCCATAGGGGTGCCGCGTCTCGTCTAGGAGCTAAAGACAATTTAAGAAAAATCAATGAACATAAAAAAGAAATTATTAAAAAAACAACGGCAACACTTACAATGAACTTATACACTAGTTTTAAAAGCCAGAAACTTGTTATTTAACTTGTTATTTTACTTAAATTTAGCAACTTTATAATACTTTGCTGTATAATCTCACCAACCGTCGTCTTCGGCGTATTTGTTGGGAGTGCTTCTCTCTCCCGCTGGTGTTACCGGTTCACTTTTTTTCCCTCTGCGTTGCCGTGGTGTTACCAGGAAATGTGGACCAGGTATTAACCCCCAAAACACTGAACGTGTACTGTTCACGAACAAGAGGGTAATCCCATAATTTAGGATCCCAGTTATAGATGGCACGCCGCTAATACTAGCGGAAAGTGTAAGGTATCTAGGGGTGACCTTAGATAGGAAACTCAACTGGTCGAATAACGTCCAGGAGAGAATTAAGAAAGCTGCGAATGCCTTCTGCACTTGTGCCAGGATGTTCCGGAGGAAATGGGGACCAAGCCCCAAAGTAATCTTATGGATGTATACGGCCATTGTAAGACCAATTCTAACATAAGGTAATATAGTCTGGTGGCAAGCTTTGGAAAAGGCTACGCAATGTAAGGCTATGACGAAAATACAGAGGCTGGCATCAATTCAATTTTGGTGATACCACCGGCTGATATCACCATTTTTATTGACAGTCAGGCCGCCAGATCAAGTCTAGGCTAGTCCTGAGCTGTCGCGAAGAGTTCAGGGCTCTTGGCTCGCAGCATAGGATTAATCTCTGCTGGGTACCTGGTCACAGGAACATACCTGGTAAAGAGGAAGCTGATAGGCTTGCGAGGGAAGGATAGGATGCGAGGAAGGATAGTAAGGATTGATCCACCGATCTGCCTCCTTAAGAAGCGGATTGGGGATAAGATAATTAGATTAGCGAACGATAGATGGAAGGCGCTATCTACGTGTGAGACGAGAAGGACTATGTGGCCAGAATATGACTATGCCAAAACGAAAGTTCTGCTCTTGCATGACAAAAGGTCTCTCGCAAGAGCGGTGGGTGTAAGCACGGGCCACAATTGTCTCAAAGACCACTTATTTAAGATAGGACTACTCGATGACAATATTTGCAGGGGCTGTGCTGATGAGGAGGAGCGGGAAGACACCCAACACTACCTCTGTCACTGCCCCAGCCTCTCTCACTTGAGGCTTAGAACATTAGGAAGACACTCCTTCTGAGACCTTAATGAGATCAACTCTACCTTTAAAGAGTCTTTTCAGGTATCTGAGCAGGACCAAATGGACCGAGGACACAGTGGTATAGGACACCGCGAGTGAGGAGGGGGACACCTTTTCCCCCTATAGGTAACACAAGGGGTCCACAAGAACCTAAGTGAGGCGGAATATATATATTCTGTCAGCCCACCTGCCTAATCTAGCCTTTTTGCAAACCTTCAAGCTTTTACAAAGTTTTTTTTACGATCACCGAGGATTTTGAAAACGATAGTCAAAAAAGATTCCAGTTGCAAATGAGGTGGAACTTTAATTATCGGACGGTTGACTCAGTACATAGTTACAAGGAGCCTTGAAAAGAATGCATGACCGCCATTTTAAAAACGGAAAATGATACCAATTCCCTAAATCAGGCTGATATGCTTTAAAGATATTTGAACGACAGCACCTTTTTATATTGGCTTGACTTTTTTCAATCTATTCTGAAACATAGTGAAATTTTGTTCAAGCAAATCCTTTTCTGCATTTGTTTTATACAAATTGTTGTTGATTTGGTTTATACAAAAAACTGTATTAATGATTTTGAAATGAGTATGCAGAATGTACGTAATACAGATAATCAACTTGAAGAACTTCCTCAAAGAAGGTTTTAAACATCTAGCTCTGTTATAGCAAAAGATGTGAGCGATATAATTATTACTCAAGTGAAAGGCAGATTCAATTTCTCTAATCATTTGATAGCAGCCAAATTATTTTACTGTAAGAACTTTACCACATACCGTTTTACTTTCCCCGATAAAGATTTCACGATCATAGTTTCCACTTATGCCGCTTTGGACAGATACAAATTGGAAAACGAATTGTCTGCAATATACAATAGCGACGATTTCATCAATGCAAATAGTGCAATTACAATTGTTTTATAATAATGACCTCACTGAACCATTTTCAGAGTCAATGAAACTACTGCGAATTCTGCGATGTTTTCCGACATTGAAAAGGATAAAGACTTAAATGCACTTTTTGTGCTTAGTATTGAAAAAAAAAAATCATACAAACAATACCCTATTTCAATAAAAAGCTGATTGAACATTTCGCTTCTGAAAAATGTCGTCACATTGATTTAACATATAAAAAATCGATGTATCTTATGTAAATTGTTGTTTTGTTTATTTTCTTTACTTAATACTTAGTGAGCAAGTAAAGTGCACTACCTGTTCAATAATCCACCAGCCGCCACTGGTCCTATCCCCCAATAAGTTTATGAGCCCTTTTTTCGCCTCGTCTGTGATCTCGGCCTGGCAAATTTATTGCTCCAACCTACCGTTAAAAACCGTCCAATTTTGCACATCGTATTCAAAGGTGGGAATACTAAGACCGATGTATGATTGCTTATGCCACCACTGACATTTTGGCACGTGCAGTTGCACAATCTGTCTTATCTATCTATAATCTATCTATAATAAATATTATAAAACAAAGACAAAAAGAATGTTTGGAGAGTCTAATCTCAAGAACTACTGAACGGATTTCCATGCGGTTTTCACCAGTATAGTTGTTGAGTATGTGTTATGGGTATGGGCTATATTTTTTAGACAGTTTGACACAACAAGTTAACAATATATATAGAGATTTTTAAAACAAAGTCGAGAGCTAGCAAGCTTCTAAGATGGACATTTATAGATACAAAAAAATAATGTACGGGGGAATTTATCGTGTCAAAAAGTTCTAAGTCAGCGGTAGACTCACAATAACCATTTTTATTGTTCTGAACAAATTCGAAAAGCCAATCCCTTTGTAATTTCCACGCCGCTTTGTCAAAAAGCGATGAGTACATTAAAAAAAGACTGATTTCAGCATTCTGGTCCCAACACTTTTGGAGCTTTTGGCCAAATATGATAAAACGTCAATATGCGAATTTCGAATATCCAAAAACACTGTTTTGGATATTCGAAGATCTCGGCGCTAGCATTAGAAATAATAAGTATAAAAATATCGATTAGTGGGCAAAATAGGAAAAATCGCTGCTTAAATGTTTTTTTAATCGATAAAATTCTGGATGAAATTAACACGAGACCCAGTGGTTTTTTCCACATTCATTTCAACCCCAATTTGTTCAACTAAAATTTGCACACAGCTGGCATGACGATAAAATCAAATCATGCAGAATACATTCGAGAAAAAACTATTATCATTTTTGACGCGGGTCTGTTGAATAAGTAACAAAAAGTCGTTTATGATTTAATTATGTCATCAGTTTACAATAACAAGCTTCGTTCTGAATGTTCCTGAAGGCAAAGATTAAACATGGTGGCGAGATTGCTTTTGCTGTGGCATCGTCTGATATTGCCCCCACACATTATGATGGCGGAAGAACTGCTAACTCTGCTTTTAAACTTCCATTAAAATTTGGTAATGCCGATGTTTCAAGTGCTTGCAATGTTTTTAAGTAAAGCTTTACTGGTAGATTGATAAAGAATTGTAGTTCAGTAATTTGGGACGAGGCTTCAATGACTGACAAAACGTCTAGCAAGAGGCACTAGAGCAAACGAAGTCAATATTTCTCTAAAAAAGTCAGAATAATAGCCGTGTTTTATTATGCACGGATGATCCATATGGATCAACGAAGACGATAAGATAGAATGCAACGAAATGCAAACATCGATAAGAGGACGCTAACATAGAATGCCACGGAATGCAAACATAAGAAATGAAAATACAACATGTGGTATGGACGAAGGGTCAGCGTAGTAGATACGAGTTTGGTAGGTTAGTTTTAAGATTAGTTTAGTGCCGAACTCGATGTAATAAAGACTCGTCTCGCCATAAGCAGCGAGCATCATTAGTTATTTCAATTTCATTGAATAAAGTTAAAATAGAGAAAATAACGCGTTTTACTTATAAGATAACTTGTAAATAAAACACTCCAGATCATGGAAGCATTTATATTTTGTGTTCTGACCAGAAATAATGACGAAATATTCATCTTTCCAGCTGGAAAACCCCTCCTCCACACTTTTTCACGCATACTTAAAAAAAGGTTGTCGGTTTTCACGCATATTTGTTTAAAGCCTGTCGGAAAGTAGGGGAAGTTCGTCGTTTTCAGGAGAATTTCGTTGGTTTACCTCCCACTACTGCCAAAAGTTCTACATCTGCTGTAAGTCAGCCAATAGCAATGCCGAATGTGTTGTGCTGTTGCACAGCTTGTCAACACAATTGGAATTTCCAATAACAATGTTCGCAAGGTTTACAGAATGTAAGAATGAGAAAAAGGAGTGGTAAATGAATTTCTTTTAAAATAAATATTAGCAACTTCTCATATATTTTAATAATATTACACAATAAAATGCTGCTGATATATAAGTATTTTGCAATATTATTGAACTTAATTTTGGTCACCTATTTTTGAGGTTGATGTGCATCGGAATATTGTTTACATATGATGATCAAGAACTTATCATTAATCTTTTAGAACACTATTTTGTAATACTTTTTTGGCAATAAAGATTATTGAATATATACGATGTACACATCAACAATATTAAATTGAAGATAATGAAGAAGATCGAAAAGAGGCAATTTATCATTATTTTTTATAACTTTCATTTGTATTTCATAACTTTAATTATTGTCTATGGTCTATTTTAACCAATGGCGTTTCATTTACTTCCAATATTGCTTTATGATTATTCGAACTTATGGCATGAACCTTATGAACATAGCGTGGCGATTCGTTTTCTCCTACGTGGCCGTTTGTTTTGAAAAAAAATATAATTTTGTAATTCAATAAATATTGCAAAATGATTAAGATTTTCATTCAAACAAAAGCGAAAACTAAACAACACATCTTATTTCACACATTTGTCATGAATATGTGTAAATACTAAGCATAATATTTAAAATGAATATGGGCAGTTACAGCAAACATTTTCAAATTCAAATAAATTCTCGGAACAAGATGAGCAGTTGCCTCACATGTATTCACAGACGAGAGGCAAATTACAAAAACAACAAGCTGTCAAAAATATTTCTGGGGCAAAGAGGGTAGCAGATGAATATCTCATTTCCTTTATTTCTGGTTCTGACAGTAGTTTGACAATTTACTCCAGTCGATGCTGTGATATTTGGCAGTGTTTCCATGCAAACATAGTTCTCCTTTTTTTCAGAACAAGTGTTTGCACATCTTTTATGATGGTGATTCGAATTTTCACCGCTACACACAAAGCAATTAGGCAAATCACACAAAATTGTTAGAAATTAAAATTTAAATACAAATTTTGTATTACTGTTAGCACAATATTACTTAATTAAGAAATAAAAGTGAGGTCTAAAACTTAGTTCAAAAAATAATATTTCGTATACTTATCAGGCAATGCCGTAAATTGGAAATGGTTTCCAGACAAATCAGCTTCCATGAACCTAGCAGGGAATAGCGTGAATCAATTTTTGGATCACGATAATTGATCCCGATAGCTATCTAGATCATGTGTTGTTGTTGCAATAGGTGCAAACCAATGATCTATATAGATCATGAGTGCATAAAAAAACACGGCTAATATACCGCGTTCCGGCATCACTGTCTGTATTTCTAATGTGTTCATTTATGTAAACATATACAGACCTATACAAGGTCTGTTAAAAATATAAGGTGAATTTCGCGGGCTACGAACATTCGATAGCATGTATATGCTATATAGCATATTTATTTTGTTTCTGAGAGGCTTAAAAGTTAGACGTGTTTTGCGTGTTCGGCGATTTCCTGCTGTCGAAAAAAATTGATCTCCTGGGCTCTTCCGTTGGGACGATTGGATTTTGGTTTTGATGTCATAGCCATATACCTATGATTCGTCACTAGTCACAAAAGGGTCATACTTTTAAGCAAATCTGGATCGCCGTTGACGTCATTCAACAATTCCTGCCGGAACGCGGTATTTTTTTTTTTTTTTTCTTTTGGCATGATAGCCAATGAGAAAATACCATGTCGAATGCGTGTTCTATTCTGCTGAAAAATCTTCCTCGTCTCTTTCCCCTTGATGTCATTTGACAGCGTTTTTTATGCAATTCTTGTCTGTGAATACGTATGAGCTGCCAATTGATTCCTGTTTAAGATTAGTCATTACAACCACTAATTTTTTTTGCAAGTTTTAGGCTTCTTTTAATGCAAGTATCTACGAAAAATGGTTCTATTGTAATTGCAATGAGCATTTCTCCCACTATTACTATTAGAGATAACAAATTTAGCCTATAGACATTACAAGTTAGCCTATTCCATTTCGCCGCCTAATGACGGCGAAAATGGAATGTAAGGTCCCTTAACAGACCACGCGCAGCCGAAGAGCTCGCAGAGGCCCTGGACTGCTACAAAGCAGACCTTACCGCAATCCAGGAGGTGCGGTGGGATGGGCTAGGCAAAAAGAGGATGACAAACTGTGACATCTACTGGTGATTGCTACAGAGAGCAAAGACGGCGTCTATTTAGGCGCGGATTTGTTTTTCGAGGTAGACTTATGCAAAAAGTCTTAAACTTTACCTACATAAGCGAATGCCTCATAACAATTCGCATCAAAGCTAAACCTGTCAATTCCAGCCTGATCTGCGCTCACGCCCGTACAGAGGATAAGAATGACAATAGCAAGGAGGACTTCTATAATCTCCTAGGAAGAACATATGATCTGTGCCCCAGCTATGACACCAAGATCGTTCTAGGAGATTTCAACGCCAAGCTGGGCAAAGAAAAAATCTTTTCCAGAGCCATAGGAAAGCACAGCCAACACATACGACAACGAACTCAGGCTTGTAGACTTTGCCATGGGGCGGAACCTCTCTATAGCTACACGGTTCCCACACCTCAAAATCCATGGTGGTCACATGATCAATCAACCGTCAACCAGATAGATCACGTTGCGATCGACGTAAGACACTCCTCCAGCATTCTCGATGTTCGAACTTTCCGTGGAACCAATACTGACTCGGATCACTTCCTTGTTGTAGCCAAGATAAAAGCGCGGATATCGAAAGATCAACGGAGTCGAGGAACAACATCACGGTTTGACGTCGGGAAGCTGCAATCACAACAAGCTGCTAGGGACTTTGCCGATCGAGTCTCCCAGAAACTCTCTGATAGCTCGACGCCGCCTGCATAGACAATCGAGGAAGAATGGATACGTTGCCATAAAGCCATCAAAGAAGCTGACACTGATGTGCTGGGTCTTACAATACCACCAAGAAGAAACTCATGGTTTGAAGACGAGTGGAGACAGGCGCACGCAGCGAAGTAAGAAGCCTATAAGGAAACGCTGCGTTGAGTACGAGAGCTGTTCGTGAGTACGAGAGTACGAGAGCTGTTCGTGAGCTCTACAAACAGAAGAGACGGGAAGCGAACCGGCTTTTCAGGAGGAAAAGGAAAGAGCATGAGAAGCGAATGATCGAGGAAATGGAAAGGTGTTATAGCAGGAATGAGGTCCGAAAATTCTACCAAAGGGTGAAACAACTATCCCAAGGTTATAAGCCTCGGACGGAAGCCTGTCGGGACGAAAATTGGCAACTGGCAGTAGAGTCACAGTCAATGCTAAAGATCTGGAAAGAACATTTCTGCAAACTGCTAAACGGTGATGAGGACCTATATGCCTCTGTCAGGCAGAATTCCTCACTCAATCACTACGATGATAGAAGGGAATACCGTCCCCCCGATCTAGACGAGGTCAAGATAGCAATATCAAGACTGAAGTTCAATAGAGCTGCTGGTGCGGACGGACTGCCCGCAGAACTCTTCAAGGCAGCTGGAGACGATCTGGCAAGGCGCATGCACCAGCTCATCTGTAAGATATGGTCGAAAAAAAGAATGCCCGATGAGTGTAACCTAGTATAGTAATAGTAAGTGTAACCTAGTATCGTTTGCCCGATCCACAAAAAAGGAGACCCTTTCGATTGCGCCAACTATCGAGGTATCAGTCTCCTTAACATCGCCTACAAGATCTTTTCTGCCGTTCTGCGTGAACGTCTGAAACCGTTTGTCACCGATCTGATAGGTCCTTATCAGTATGGTTTCAGACCAGGGAAGTCCACAGTCGACCAAATTTTCAGATTTCGGCAGATCCTAGAGAAGACCCGAGAGATGCAAATCGACACCCACGACCTATTTGTCGATTTTACGAACTGTAGAGGCTATATGGCGGCATGCGCCTGGCCAGGCGTCTACGGATCCAACGCCTACGGTGGTTAGCCCAAATAGAGCGAATGGACAGCACAGCTCCGGCCCGAAGAATCATCAACTTAGAACCTATGGAACAACGCAGCAGAGGACGCCCGCTAAGGTGGCGTACTCAGGTAGAGAAGGACCTGAACCAACTCGGTGTGCGTCACTGGAAGCAGCTGACACGGGATCGTGCTGGATGGAGGGGGTTGCTAAAAGAGGCCCAGGTCCACCCCGGACTGTAGCGCCGCACAAAGAAGAAGAAAATTTCGGAACCTTTGTTGCTGTGCAAAGTCACCGCAAAATATGATTCAAAGTATGTTGCGCTTCAGACAACAAGAACTGTTATCCGATTATGGGAGCATTGATCAAAGTATATTCTGTGAAGCTAAGTTTCAAATAAATAGAGAAATAGTCTTTCCAAAACGCAGGAAAATCTGTGAAAGATTTTTTTTGTTTCCTTGCCATATAAAATCAAACTATGCAGAATACATGCGAGAAAAAACTATGATCATTACTAACTTATTAAAGCCATTCAAAATGAAGATCTGTTGAATACGTAGCAAAGAGTTGTTTATGAATTAATTATGTTATCAGTTTAAATTAACAAACACAGAACATTTTCTTTCTGAATGCTTCTGGAAGCACCGGGAAGAATTTCATTAAATCCACTGCTTGCAAAGATTAAACATGGTGGCGGGATTGCACTTAGATGGCGGAAGAGCTGCTAAATCTGCGTTTAAACTTCTTAAACTTTAAAATTTTGTAGCGCCGATGTTCAAAATTCTTGCAAAGTCTCCAAGTAGAGTTATATTGGCATATTGACGGGGCATTGTAGTTCAATAATTTGGGACGAGGCTTCGATGCCCCACAAAACGTCTAGCATTAGATTGATAGTGCCTACGCGAAGCCATGACGGGTGCTAGTGTACAAATAAGTATCGCATTAAAAAAAACCGGTCATGTGTGAGTTTTACTCACCCGCCGAGGGTTTCGTTCGCAAATAGATTTTTAGTTTAGACTTAATATAAGTCTAAGAAATTAACAAACTAAAATCAAATCAAATCAAACTCAATTCACTGTTCATTCACTAAAATTCTTCTTTACATTTCGAATGAAACTCAACAAAAGAAAATCTTTTCCCATTTGCTGATCGCGCCAGCCGTGTGAAAATTGCTTCGGTGCAGTTAAGGGACGAAATGCCGTAAGCGACACTGAAACTGTCGTCAGTTCATCGTTTTTGCACGAAACTGATTCGATTTAAATCGTTAATATCTTGAAAAATTGTATGAAAGTATTTTTTTTTATATAATATTTATTTGTTCTTTCGCCGAGATCTACAAATTCGGATCTTCAAATTTTGAATGTCGTTGTTTTTTTGTTTTTGGCCAATATCTCGAAAACTATTAGAGTGCTCAAACCAATTTTAACAGAAACATCATGACCTACATTCCCGATTTTTTTTTCAGATTTTTAGACCAACGGGTGTGGAAATGTGAGGGGGACGCCTTTTCCAAATGAAAAGTTAAAAATGAAAACTTTATTTCATTTTACAAAACCTTTCTGATGGTACCTCACTTAATAATTATTTTTTTTTTTTTTTTCAAAAAAAGTTAGTAAAAATAAATTACTTTAGTATGAATAAAAACGATTTTTGGATAATTTTGGGGTATTGCGATGAGTTGCCCCGTAACTCCAATTTTTTCAGATTTTTTGGTTGCAATCCTACCTATACAAAATTGCAAAATAAATTATTAAATTACACTTACCATTCTTGTTTAATTTCATTTCATTCATTGAACCTATTCAGATGAACCAACAAATTTGTGTTTTTATGAATACATTTGATTAAGCTTGTCTGTGCATTTTACAGCAAGGTTTAAGAAAAAACACTATCTTAAACTAACTGTATAACGATGCTCTTTCATTACATGTATAACAAATTTGTGTCATTGCAATATACATGAAGAGGGGCTAACATTAAGTTGCGAAAAATGTGACCCTATTCAGATGAGCGGCAGTGTACATCATTGTAGTGCAAAGGGAATAGCTAATCCCCCATTTTTGAAAGTCCGCAATATTATTTTCAGAATTATGTAATTTTATTCATAATCTTCTTATCAAACCCTTTCATTTGATGCCATATCATGAATGTGCATAAAAAAATAACTAATCCGCAATATTTAAGAGTCCGCCAGATTGGTTTCAAAATGACGTAATTTTATTCGTATTAGATTAAGATCATTTGGTACCCAAATCATGGTAGTGCAGTAAGTGCATTTTTAGAAATCTGTCATATTGGAATCAGGATGAAACGTGTTTACAAAATCTCATCTTGATCAGAAACCTGTAAGTAAATCAAATCTAGCTTTCATGTCACTTTGCTTACTTATGTCACTTGACAAGTTAATAAACCGTGTAGTAATATTAGAGCATTATTCATTGTTGATTATTTTGTTATTGCTTCTAGTTGAACAGTAGAACTTAAGAAACGCATTCAAACAAGTGTTATCAAAACTAGGTAGGTCGTGTGGTGGGCTACGCAGGGCAGCCAAGCACTTAGGCCAGATGAGGCCCATTGTGATACCACAAGAAGCGGATGCAAAAGCATCCCACTACTCTGGAATCAAAACTAAATACAACAGTAAATCTGTTTTAGAGTAAAGTTAAAAACGGTGCACTTTTATTACAAAAGGAAAATGGTATTAGTTCAGCGGCCAAAATAAAAAAGTAATAACGTCATCTAGGTATCAAGTTTTGCTTCGCGTCTTTTAGGCAAGGTTTTGCTGCTTTCTGCTACCACCGAAACGTCTCAATGAACTGAACATTAAATTTTTTTTCGTTCGGAAGGGAAAGATACTATACTAGAAATTAAACAAATGCCATTTGTTTATTAAATTTTTGTCAATAAAAAAATAAAATAAAATTAGGACAACGAATTTTTTTGCTGAATTAAAAAAAAAAACAAAACAAAAAACAAAAAAAAAAAACGTTTTTATGAACATTAAAAAAATGTTAATACATAGTAATCACGTTTCTGCTATCCAATATAATGTTTCTTAGAATAGATTGCCTTTTCAATAATGTAGTACTGTAGAAGTCATCAAGTGAGTTGAACAGTTTACCATTCTACCGTTACTGTGTCACCCTCTTGGATAGAATAAAAATCCAAATTTTTTGATGAGTTTTCCAATTCGACCACTAATTCAGGATGATTTGCATCTGAGTACGACAACTTTGGCATTGTATGTTCCAATTTGAAGTGTTTTATAATCAATCCTTGTAATGTTTGAACCGAGATTTTGCGCGGAACCTTTTTTTCCCAAACATCACCCGTGATTTTATTTTGAATACGAAGTTTTATTAGATTAGAAATGTTTACCACGTTGCGTGGAATAAATTCAGCTGGAGATCCATATTCTAAGTGACAAAAAGAAAAACATTATAAATTTTGTTTAAATAAACGTGTAGTCATTTATTTACTTTTGATCAGAGATGGATACGAACGATGTTTTTTGCAAAACATAAAACTTGCTTCTGGGTTCTTCTCACATTGCAACCATTCTACGGCGTATTTCTTCCAAATATCACACTCTGCTCCACGTCGATCCTCTTTAGTAATTTCAATCTTATTTATAAATTTCAATTGCGGAATTGTTGCGATTGCTTTGTAGAACATTTCATCAAAGTCGCTTTTAAGATGAGGCGTCTTACTAAGATACACAAGAGCTGGAAGCTTATCGAGTTCATTAAATGCGTCAATCTATATAAAAATTAATTAAAACATTAGATCTATTTACAACTGCTCATATAAGGATCATATGAATAGCTTACCTCATCATATATAGGATTGTAGTATAAATTTAATTTTTCCAAACCAATAAATATATTTAGTTTTTTATTTGGTTCACATTCCGGAAGCTTCACCTGTTCGATACCATTTTCCATTAAGTTTAATGAGTTTAAAGTCTTTATGTTACCCAATTGAACTATTTGTTCAAAACTCGAAAGCTTTGTACGATGCAAATCAAGTTCGCTAAAATGTAAAATTATAAGAATATTTTTAGTTGGAGCAAGTTTTTGCTGTTTAGATTTTAGATAGATTTTATTTTAATATAAAATTTTACAACATCGTTTATACAAATATTTAATATTGCATGGCATTGCCGTCGTTCTTTATACTTATTTATAACGCTTATTATAACTGTATGTTAGTTCCTTTTTGCCATATGTAGATAGCTTACTACATCCATTTCCTGCAGAGGTTCTAGAATTTCATTATTTGAAAGAAAGTCACTGCCTAACATATGCCTTACTATTTCCCTAAGTATCGCACATCGCCCAACAAAGTGAAAAACATTCTTGCTAAGGCTGCATTATATTTTGGGATTCCTATTATTTTGAACGGAACAACGGTTTCCATACATTTTTGGTAGGTTAGTTTTTACTAATTCTTCACAGTTGAACTAAGTTTTGCTGATTGCCCTGACCAAGGGGCAAAACATCAATTGTATGGTAATTATTTATTTTTTTATTTAGCATAATATGCTTCCAAAACTGATTAGTTTGCCTAATGATCATAGCTTCGTACGTGTTGGTTTGGTCTGTATTATTGAATCCATAGAGGGGAGAAGGACCTATAAACGGTAACTGCTAGCATGGTTAGAGTTATATGCCCTTAAATGCCTTATATGGCTGCTGTGCAGTAGAGGGTAAAAGTTTAATTTGGTAGATCTTTAGATGTCTACGAAGGTCCCATTTTTATAGCCCTACGTTCTTTACAGAGCAATGGATTGTATTTACAGCCTTAGCTTGTATGACAGAATGCAATTGTGGTAGGTTCAAAATAGCTTCCATCACGGCAGTTGTAGTCGTTTGCGTTGTATTTTAGTATATTCTTTTTTCACCACCAGCCTTTATGGTAGAGCGATTGAGCTGTATTTGTTAGGAATGCAATAGAGTTGTCTAGCTCCTCAGAAATATGGATATAAATGTGCACCTTTATTGTCGAGCTAAGGCACGATAAGCTACAAATCAGTACAAATTAGTACTTACGAGGTTTTCGTCGAAACTCAATAATATGAGTGTAGTTACGAGGAAAGAATTAACTTTAAAATATGTTCGTTGTTGTATTTAGCCATAAATTTTTTTCCGACATATTTTGGAAGAGGTGCCCTGTATTGTTACATAAAAAACTAAATTTCATAAAAAATGTAGATACGAGGTTATCACAACAAGGAGACGATATGTATCTCAAATGATCATTCGATTATCGAAATATCTCGATTACTAAAATGTCGATTCTTAATATCACTCGATTGTGCCCACCACTAACGGTAACCCCTGCTTCAGAAAAAAAAAAATACAGATAGATCGGTCTCCAATGCCCGATTTGAGAAAATTAGAAAAAGGGTACTTTAAACACCTGTTTTATTTTTATGATTCGATGCAGCTACTCGTGAGTTGAAGACAAACTTAATGCATTGAAGAGATATGTTGCTTAAAGCTGCGTTTGCATGATAAAGAGTTTATGTTCCAAATTTCGAATCGATTTGAAAGCCCATACGATTTTTCTAAGTTTTGAAAGGCTTTACCGATTTCGATGAAATTTAAAATATAGATTTCTTATGTCCTAAACTAAAACCTGACTAGCTCTTGGATGCAATAAATTTGACTTAAATTCAGAAAGCAACACCAACGCCAAGCAGGCGAACGGTTGATAAACTTCAAGGATATCGGAGTGATCTACTGAACCACACGCATACGTGTTGGACCACAACGCAAAGTATTTTCAACCCCTTGCGCTCTACAAAAACATAATATATAGAATACCATCGCCGAATAGAAAATTAAGCAAAAAGGGTAGTTCTAACAACTGCGTACTTTTCATGATGCACTTCAAAGTTGCAGTCGAAATCAGTTCTGACAAGAGAAAAATAACAAACATCCAAACTTTCGAATGTATATAATAAAAATCAAATATTGTTCGTTGGTAATAACATCACTTGAGAACGGACCGATTTGCATATTTTTTTTTAATGTTCGTTATTGTTCGAATGCGGTTTTTATGGAAAGAAAAATTCAAAAAGCTGCCCGAAAAATTAGTGAAGAAGTAGCAAGCTTCAAAGGCGGGCGCTGTCTCAACAGTTATAGATATAAAAAAATAATGTATGGGGTAATTGATCGTCTCAAAAAGTACTTTAAAAAAAAGTCAGCGACAACAAGTGTCTATCTTTTTAAGAAGATCCACATCCACACAGATTGGAGATTATATGCCTCCTCTTAAGGTATACGAGGTCTGTTCAAAAAATAAGGTGAATTTTAATTTTTCTCGTTTATAATACGCAATAATAATCTCTTACCAACGTGTAGCTGCTACTAAATACGTTGATGTACCAAAAATTCCAGGAGCAACAGGATGTATGTTTATAAAAATGTTTATAGAAAGGGACTGGCTGTGCTGCAGTTTTGAAAGGGTAATCACATGTTTCATGTCAACTTGTTTACCAGCATTTTCAAAACATGATCCTTTCTTTTACTTTTGATTTTGATACTAATATCCATTGTATTTGATTTTTTTATTTAATTTGATACTAAATAGCCCGTAAACGTAAACATTGGACCTCACACATGGTATTACTTCGTCGAATATAATAACCAAATCGAACATATCCAACAAAACCCCCTTCGGGTGGGGGTCAGAATATACCAGAGCTAGGAATCCCTGTCGTAAGAGGCGACTAAAAACATCCCTCCGTATACTTGGGCTAAATTGTATACATAACATACCCCAGGTGGGAGTACAGGTTCACTGGAATATTCACCCTCTTCGGAGGTAGAGGTTGCCATTAATAAATCCTTTCGGAAGAAAATCAAAAATTATTCGGTCACCACCCTCTAGACCGAACGTTTACGGAAAAAGTAGTCCGCCGGAAGCGCAAGCGCAAAATAAACGGAACTCAGCGAAATCTAAAAGTCTAGAAGAGGAAAACAATGAACTTCGTACTTGACTTAATAAAATGGATCTTCTCTTCCAAGAGCTTAAGAAAGAAGTAGATTCACTGTAAAAGGAAAACGAGACTCTCAAGAATGCTCTTTCGCAAAAAGAACGCGAACCTACGCTTGCAGCTAGTCCCAAATACTGCACGGATGAAAAACTTAAGCGCGAAACTAATTGGGATCTAAAGAAAAGACCCAGCAAAAAACGAAGAGCTGGCTCTTCAACTGAGATCATACCACTAAGGCAAACCAAAGAACAAGAGGAAAAAAAAGAAACGTTCTCGAGAAAAATTACGCCCTCCGCCTGCAATAAACGTCGTTGGAGTCACAGAATACAATCGGCTTAATAACCTCCTCAGCGTTTAAAGTAATGTCACTTCGAAATAATGCTTAGAAAGTTAACGTTGAGAATTCTGATGACTTCCGATCAGTTTCCAAGAAACTAAACGTAGAAAAAACCACAATGGTTTACCTATAAGAATAAGACCGAGAGAGCAATTCGTCTCCACCCTTCGTGCACTAAAGATGGCGTCATAGATGCTCTCAATGCAAAAGGCCTGAAAATTATCGACGCAATTAATATCCTAAAACAGATAAAACAGAAAACGGAACAAAGTCAGGAAGTCCTGGTTAAGCATGGATTTCCGGTCTTCATGCTTACATGCGATAAGAGCGGAAATATAGACGATATTTACAAAATTAAGACCATTTTGAATATGGGAGTTAAGATCGAACCCATGCGTACAAACACGAGATCGATGCCGCAATGCAAACGCTGCCAAGGATTTAATCACATACACTCGTATTGCCAAAAAAAGCCGAAATGCACCGGCAATCATTTATCGGAACGGTGTCCCCTTAATAAGCAGGCCCCGGCGAGATGCATAAATTGGAAGGGCAAGCACCCATCTTGCTATTGAGGCTGCGAAGTAACAAATGACCTCCAAAAAAACGGGATGAACTCAAAAATGCCTCACGTAAGAACACAGACGATTAAAGAAACACGCGAAACTGCTAAAGAAACGGACAAGAGAGAACCCAAACTAGTAAAAGAGAAGACAAAAAGGGAGCAAATTAAGGACCCTATCTCAGAAAATAAGGAAAAGCCGCACTTCTCTGGAGCGCAAACGTGCGCTGTAGTCGCATCACAAATAGACAAACAGAGCATGACAGACCCTATCCAAGAAGTCTTCTCGATTATTCTGACAAAACTTGACGAGCAAACAAAAATTAACAACATTTCCTTTTAAAAACTAAGCGAACTTGGGTTAGAACCCCGCAAGAAACGAACGAAACGAAAAAAATGAAGCGCTTAGTAAAAATTCTAACATGGAACGCAAACGGTGTCCAACCAAAAATAAACGAACTAGAGCTTCTCTTGCCAAATAAAAACATTGACGTTTGCTTGATCTTTGAAACTCACTTGGCTAAACAATCGTTACAATGGGTGGCGCATCAGCCCGTTGAGAGCCAGAGGTAGCTTTTTTGCGCCTCCACTGTGTTCTGCGCGTTAAATTTTTATACTCGTGGAGGGGAGCTAGTGTTTAATGCCAGTTCCGAACGGCGATTGCGAAAGCTTTTCATGACAAAAGCACTCCAGGAGAATTGGCAGTCGTTCGCTGGAAGTGGGGTAGTGAACAATTTTTGTGGTGTTTTTTTTCCCCGGGCTGGATTCAAACCCGGGTACTCTTGCTCAACAGTTCGACGCACTAACTGATCGAGCGCCAACGGCGACTAAACAATCACAGGCAAAAATAAAAGCATTTCAAACACAGACTATAAAGGGCATATATATGAATACACAGGAGCTTGTCAACAACTATGACGAACTAGAGATAATTGCTAGGAAGAACGTATATGACTTTAGTATCCTATCAGAAACCTATCTTACGGAGAAGATCGATAAACACGAAATAAGTATTAGAGGCTATAAATCGGTCTCATGTATATCAAACTCAGCGAGAACAGGAGGAAGCACAATCTATATCGCATCTAAATGGGAAATCGACAACGTTTGGAATTCGTCAATAGATTACACGACCTGGTTGACTTGCTGTGACTTTAATGTCAGACTCGCGGCAATCTACAGGTCGCCTAATAGCTCGGAAAGAACTTTCTGCGATTGGATTAGACAACATATTAAAAACATAACCGAAAATCAAAAGAATGCCATAATTGCTGGTGATTTTAATATAGACTGGTTAAGAAATACTACTTACAAGAAAGAATTGAAAAGGTTTTTCGATGACAATGGACTCGCGCAAAGAATAAACGAGTATTCTAGAATAACACAAAACTCAAGGACAATTGCCGACTATGTATTAACAAACATGCAAAATTCTGAAATACGTACCGAAGGGAGCGAGTAAATATCGGATCACGAAAGTATTGTGATAGAGCTGAACAATGCTAAACGTCTCAACGAAGTATTGCATACCAAACTAATCTATAGTTACAGAAGAACAAATTTAGGGACGAATTAAGGAGCTGTGAATGTGGTTTTGAGCCAGGCAAAAGCATTCATTAAAATGCCGAAAAAATTGACAATATAATGACCCACGCAATACAGAAATACACGAAAATGTTAAGTACCGCGACAAGAATAAATATCCAGTGGTTCAACAATGATTTAAAACTATCTAAAGATAAGCAGATAGAAAAATGCTGGAAAACTAAATACATAAATAATGAAGAGTCTTGGCAGGAATATACGCAAATAAGGAATATATTTAAGAAGCAAACCCGTAAAGCAAAAACAAATATATAAGACAGAAAAAATAGCAACGCAGGGACAACAGCAAATGTGGAGAGCAATAAAAGATCTTGTGCTTAAGGAAAGCAGCCAACAGACAAGTATAATCACATTTAACAATACCCAATATGAAGATGGACAGCAAATTGCGGATAAGTTTAACGATTATTTTGTAGACAGTATAAACAACATAAGGTCCCAGATTACTGAGAAAGAATATAGAAATAACAAAAGACATCATCCATACAGGTTTACTCTAAGGGAAATTAATGAAGACCCCACTCTGCAAACGATTGAAAAATAAATCCGACTACCTTAAAATAAGATCACAATGACCTGGAAAGAGTCTGTAGTCATTCCAGTAGAAACAGTCAAAGGAACGAAAAAAGCTGAACAATTTCGGCCAATCAACACGCTCAGAACATGTGACAAAATTATCGAGAGCGTTGTCAAGAAACAACTTGCGGAATACGTTAAAAGTCATAGACTATTTAATATGCACCAATCTGGGTACTGGAGAAACTATTCGTGTGAGACAGCGGTTAACCACATAACTAATGAATGGAGGCCTGGAAAACGGAAATTCATACTTGCATTATTCTTGGACTTTAAAAGAGCATTTGAAACTATAGACCGAGCCATTCATCTAGAAAAGATGACTAGATACGGAATTCATGGAAAGGAACATAACTGGTTCAAGACCTTTTTTAAATGTCAGGAAACAAAAAAACAAAGTATAATTGACATTTTTCAAAGGAAGTTACAATTGAAGTCGGTGTACCCCAACGATCTATACTTGGGGCACTCTTATTTATAATATATAGCTGTACCCGCGACTTCGTCCGCTTTAGTTTAACGATTTATTAAGCATGTTATACACATTTGATTTATTACAATATAAAAGACATATTACAATATAAAAGATATATTATCATCGCGAATTGTTGTGTGGATATTTACCCAGGTAATTTAACTACAACATAAAGGGAGAACGATTTTCATAATTCACTAATTGGCCGATTCGTCGAATTGTGTAATAAAGTCTACTTCATTTCACTTAAATTATTGAAGAAGATCATAAAATGCTGTCATAAAATACATATCATCTAAATTTCAACCTTTACCTATTTCGTGAAGCACCCTCGCTGTCTCCTGAAAAAGGAACAGGTAGGACAATTGTCGATTGGTAGTTCGAGAATATTAAAAAAGGATATTCATATAAGAGAAATGGTGCAAGCTATATTCTTGTAATTATGCCATTTTTTGTCAGGTATATGATCATACGGAATCAAGTATTTCAAGCATTTCAAGATCTATTCTGGCATTTATATGCTATTGTTTTTTTTTATAAATGTAAGTACAGAACTTAATGCACTAATTCATTCGTTTTTTCTGTACGCAGCCTCTCGTTTTCTTATTCTAATCTCTTATTTGCCTTGCTCATTGGGAAAGGAACAGATGAAAAGTATATATAAATCACCGATTCGTCGAATCTCTTCGCCTGAACAATAACAATTATTTGCCTGTGTCTAGACTTCAACTCCTATGTATTTATAGCACCTGTGTCTTTTTATTATCTATGATCGCACACGCTTGCGATTTAAATTTGGAGTAAATACAACGTGTAAAAATATAGTTTAAAACCAATTGAATAAGAGTCTAACTTCCAAATTTCAACCAACTAATTTGTTCTTGGATGCAATGAGTTTGACTTGAACTCAGAAAGCAACCGCAGGCCGACGTTTCTGTAAATTTCAAGGAAATCCTGACCGGTCTACTGAACGCTTTGGCGATTGCGCACACGTGCTCAACTCTAGTATCTCCGGCGACTTCTGTGAACCACAATGCAAAGTTATTTCAACCCCTTTCTGCTCTACAAAAACAAAATATACAGCATACGATCGCGGAATAGAAAATGAAGCAAAAAGGGTCGTTCGAACACCTGCGTCCTTTTCGTGATGCGTTGCATGCACTTCAAAATTGAAGTCAAACTCAATACATCTAGACAAAACATGCACTAAAGCACAGTACGTAGCATTAGCAATTTATGTTCCAAATTTCAGCCAAATCGGTAAAGCCGTTCAAAATTAGCATATTCCAAATATTAATAGAACCGATTTGAAAGCCCATAGGATTTTTTTCTAACTCTTGATCGGCTGAACCGATTTCAATGAAATTTGGAATATAAATTTCTAATGTCCTACACTAAAATGTTAACTTATTTTTTATTGGATGCAATGAGTTTGACTTTAACTCAGAAAGCAACCGCAGGCCGACGTTTCTGTAAATTTCAAGGAAATCCTGACCGGTCTACTGAACGCTTTGGCGATTGCGCACACGTGCTCAACTCTAGTATCTCCGGCGACTTCTGTGAACCACAATGCAAAGTTATTTCAACCCCTTTCTGCTCTACAAAAACAAAATATACAGCATACGATCGCGGAATAGAAAATGAAGCAAAAAGGGTCGTTCGAACACCTGCGTCCTTTTCATGATGCGTTGCATGCACTTCAAAATTGAAGTCAAACTAAACGCATCTATACAAAAGATAGACTAAAACAAAGTGCAGATCATAAGGAATCTACGTTCCAAATTTCAGCCAAATCGGTCAAGCGGTTTCGGAGCCATTTCTGACAAGAGAAAAATTACAAACATCCAAACATCCAAACATCCAAACATCTAAACATCCAAACATCCAAACTTTCGAATTTATAATATTATTAAGATATTAATGACATGCCCGATGTAATCGAAAACTGCAAAACGGTGCTGTATGCAGACGATACGTTGGTATATTCGGAAGCGAATAACGAAACGGAATGTGTAAACAAGTTAAATAATGACATTAACAAAATAACCAACTGGCTTGACATGAACAAACTAAAATTAAACGAAGAAAAGACTAAACTAATGAGCATTAATTTTAATATTACGCGATCCATACAAATAAACAATAAAACAATAGAAAATGTACCATTAATGAAATATCTCGGAGTGATAATAGACAAAGATCTAAGATTTGACGAGCATGTGGATCATATATGCAAAAAAATATCAAAAAAGCTGGGTTTTTTCACAAGAATCCGATGTAAACTTGACATCATGGCGGCCTTAGCTATATTCAAAACGATAATATTAACCACATTTTGAATACTGTTCTACTATCTTATACACTTGCTGCAACCGTGGACAAATAGAACGCTTATAAAAGCTGCAGAATAAAAGCATGCGCATAATACTTCTCTTTAACCGATATGCAAGAATTCAAAGCATGCTAGACGCCCTACGTTGGATGAACATAGAACAAAGACTAATGCTAAATACACTGATAGCTATACACAAAATGAAAAATGGAGAAGCACCGACCTATTTTACACAGGAACTACGAAACGTGGGACAAACACAACCTTACAGCTTGAGGAACAACAATGAACTTCAACAGTTTGCGGAGTAGTATAAAAAATGAAAATAATAGAAAGAAATTTGTATTGTGTGTGCAATTTTTAAAGGAAACAATATAATGTACAATTTATGTTTGTGTAAGAAGTAAAGTTAAGTTTAAAAAAAAGTGCGTATCACGCATACCATCCCTCCGGAAATGCCAGAGGTGGATCTTCCTTATTCATCAAAGACATGCTGTCTTCAAACACTCTACTAATTTTGCGTTGAAACTCTACATAATGCAAGTATTATTAATAAAATATCGCATCTATTTACTGTTCCCCGATACATAATTGTAACGACTTTATAGGTCTCTTCAATTCGCTTGGAACCAATTTCATCATAGGTGGTGACTTTAACGCTAAGCACACTTATTCGGGGTCAAGACACAATTCACCAAAAGGTAGATTTCTGTATGAAGCCGGTATGCAATTCAGGGTCGAATTCTATTCGACGGTTCATCCGATATATTGGCCCACCGACACAGCAAAAATACCAGATTTGACAGACTTCTACGCATCTACGAACTTTGCGAAAGTAGAGGAGAGCTTCGATCTTTCTTCAGATCACTCTCCTGTAATCTTGACCATAAGCGACCGAATTATGAAAGTAGAAGGGTCTCCTAGATTAACAAACAGTAGGACTAACTGGGACGGCTTTAGAAATGATTGTGTAGAAAATATCAACTTAAATGTATCGCTAAAAACACCACTAGAATTAGATGTAGAACTTGGCAATTTCATTGAAGCTATTGAAAATGCCGCATGGAAAAATACTACGCTACCAGGGAAAGTAGTCGAACGTTGCAAACGTAATTACCCTCCAGAAATAAAAGAACTCATTCGCGAAAAGAGAAGAGCCCGTAAGAAATGGCAGCAAGCTCACGCTCTCCAACACAAGACATATTCAAACTACTTGTGTAATAAACTTAAAAAAGCGAATCTAGGTGTGTTTATCTCGAAGGATTAACAGCCGAAAAAAAGCACAAAGTACTCGCTCTGGAAAGCGATGAAAAGTGTTAGAAAACAACAAATGCAGTCACTATATATTTTCACTAAAGTATAATAAATACCAAAAAATAAATAAATATAATAATAATAATAATAATAATTATAATAATAATAATAATAATAATAATAATAATAATAATAATAATAATAATAATAATAATAATAATAATAATAATAATAATAATAATAATAATAATAATAATAATAATAATAATAATAATAATAATAATAATAATAATAATAATAATAATAATAATAATAATAATAATAATAATAATAATAAATAATAATAATAATAATAATAATAATAATAATAATAATAATAATAATAATAATAATAATAATAATAATAATAATAATAATAATAATAATAATAATAATAATAATAATAATAATAAATAATAATAATAATAATAATAATAATAATAATAATAATAATAATAATAATAATAATAATAATAATAATAATAATAATAATAATAATAATAATAATAATAATAATAATAATAATAATAATAATAATAATAATAATAATAATAATAATAATAATAATAATAATAATAATAATAATAATAATAATAATAATAATAATAATAATAATAATAATAATAATAATAATAATAATAATAATAATAATAATAATAATAATAATAATAATAATAATAATAATAATAATAATAATAATAATAATAATAATAATAATAATAATAATAATAATAATAATAATAATAATAATAATAATAATAATAATAATAATAATAATAATAATAATAATAATAATAATAATAATAATAATAATAATAATAATAATAATAATAATAATAATAATAATAATAATAATAATAATAATAATAATAATAATAATAATAATAATAATAATAATAATAATAATAATAATAATAATAATAATAATAATAATAATAATAATAATAATAATAATAATAATAATAATAATAATAATAATAATAATAATAATAATAATAATAATAATAATAATAATAATAATAATAATAATAATAATAATAATAATAATAATAATAATAATAATAATAATAATAATAATAATAATAATAATAATAATAATAATAATAATAATAATAATAATAATAATAATAATAATAATAATAATAATAATAATAATAATAATAATAATAATAATAATAATAATAATATATATATAATAATAATAATAAATATATATAATAATAATAATGATTTAATAACCGGTAAGATTCTTAAGTGGGCGCTGTGGCTTAATCGTTGGTGCGTCGGACTCTTAAGCGAGAGTACCCGGGTTCAAATACAGCTCGGACAAAAAACACCATAAACATTTTTCAAGGCCCCACCTCCAGCGATCCAGCGAACTACTGACAATCCTCCTGGAGTACTTCTGTCACGGAAAACTTTCGCAATTCGCCGTTCGGAACCGGCAATAAACTGTAGGTCCTCTTTACATGTGTCAAATTATAACGCGCACAACACATTGGAGGCACGAAATGCTAGGCTCTGGCCCTTCGTGGGCTGTTACGCCACTAATGATGATGATGATGAAATTCTTAAGCAAATGCCGGGAAAAGCACTAATCAAACTTCCCTACTTAATTAGCGCTTCATTGAGAATACTGCATGTCCCAGACGCGTGGAAAGTAGCAGAAGTAATTATGGTTTCAAAGCCAGGGAAATCACCAAACGACAAAAAATCGTATAGGACGATTTCCCTTCCAGAGGTTGTATCAAAGGTATTCGAAAGACTCCGTTTGAAACACATCCAACCCGTCATTAAGGAAAGACGCCTTATACCTGACCACCAATTCGGGTTTAATACCAAGCATTCTACTACAGACCAAGTTTATAGAATATCCGACGAAAACGAAAAAGCTCTAGAAGAAACAAAGATTTGCTCTACGCTTTTCTAGATGTCTCTCAAACCTTTCACAAGGTCGGCATGATGACTTCCGCAAAGAAGTGTCCTTGGTCCTATTTTATTCCTGCTGTACACTTGCGACATCCCCTACCGGGAGCTCAGTCCAATCAGCAACTGAAAAACTCCTCTCTCGCTCTGGATAAAATCCGCGACTGGACAAAGTCGGAAGTCGACGAAATTAATTCAGTTCATACCAACTTTACATACAGAAATAGAGGCAATCTACCCGTTTTCATTAACTCGGTACAAATACCGTATACAAACGTAGCTAAATATTTGGGCATGACGCTCGCCACAAAACTCAAGTGGAAGGCCCACTTTAAAAAGAAAAGCGATGAGCTGAGGCCCTCTACAGAGAAATGTATTATTTACTTGAAAAATACTCCAAGCTTTCTATATATAACAAACGGCTTCTCTACAAGTAAGCGCTTAAACCTATATGGACGTACGGAATACAACTCTGGAGTTGTACCAAAGCAAGCAACCGTGAAATTATACAATCATTTCAAAATAAAGTAATACGAACAATCGTGATAGCTCCCTTGTATATTAGTAACAATGACTTACATAGAGACCTAGGGATCGCAACAGTAGACGAAGAAATACTTCAGTAAATGCCAATGGTCTTTCAAAAACTAGATCTTCATTAGGTCTTCAAAAAGTTAAAAAATGGCGTTGTTCATGAAATAAGATTTAAAAATACACAATTTTACTTTAACTGATTGAATACCAACTTAAATGGCCACAATCTTCGTAAATTGGTGCTTGGTAAACAAGAACGAAGCTGCCCCAATGGCATCGACCGCAGTGAACTGAATTGTAGGATCTTATTAATTATAATTAATTATCTTATAGGTGAAGCCGAGTGTTATAGTCTACCGCACCTACCGGAATACAATTTTTCTTCACAAGAATAAAAGCCACCTAGTCAAAAGGTTTATGTCTATAAAAACCAATGCCCTGGGACTTGATGGAGTTCATCCTGTTTTTACGAAAGCTGTAATTTTTACGTTTCCTTTTTATATTACATATGTAATGAATACCTTCGACAGTAGAATATCAATTTCTCCGTCCCTCTCCAAAGTATGCGAAAGAAGTATGCACAACCAGACATACATATGACTATCTTCGACGTTACAATAGTTCAAGGTATCAGAGAAGAAGGGGTTATGTTACTTTTGTGATCCCTCTAGAATTGTATTGGATTTGGTTAACCATGGTACTCTCATTAGCAAGCTACGCTACTGTTGCATGTCAACCTCTGATATTTAATTTATTTTGTGTTATTTTGAAGAAAGGAAGAAGGCTGTATGTCCTTTATCGGATTTTCTCGCACTAGAACGAGGTGTTCTGTTGTATCTTGGGTTAATTTTTTATTCTCAAGGAAAAAAATTGATTTGTCCTCTTTTCCACAATCATTTTAGATAATTCAGCGATAGAGTTTGCAGAAACTTCCCAGAATCTAGTCGAGAATATATAAAGATAAGATATACGCTATTATACCTATGGTTGAAGGTTGCAAGTAATTAATTTTTTCCACTGTTTTAATGGTCGTGTAATGAATTCGCCAACCATAACCATACAATCATTAAATCTACCTAGAGATTGATAAAATGAAATAATAATTTACCGTAAATTCCTAAATATTTCCATACAGTCGACTGGTGTCAATTCTGCAATTTCATTTTCCTGCAATCCAACAGATACAATGTTTGGCCACAGTTTGGCCGTTGTTTTCACGTCGTTCCAATCTGAAAAGCCACAGTTGCTCAAGTTAATATGCTCTAAATTCCGAAAAGATGGTTCCAAGTCAACAATTTGATCGTTTGTAGGCACTTTTATACGATTGCAACTAAGAAAAAAAAAATTTGTCGTTCCTATGAACAATCCCAAATGTCCACAACCTACCTCAAATTCAAGTTGACAAGTGAAGGTATTTGAGACGTTATGTCAGCTACAGTTTGCCAATTCCAAATTAACGTTCGGCTCAGGTTTAACGTTGTTAAATTAACGAATTCCAGTAAATAACCAGCTGAATTCACATCAGATCCGTCGACACTGACCTCCATTAACTGCTCGAATTTGCTCTGCTTTCTTGCTATTTTCTCCATACCAACAATCTCCATTAGCGAAGCTTGCAAATGAACTTGCGTCTCACGTAGTAACTCTTTATCCAAAATAACACCTGTCGAGTTCAAGTAACGTTCTCTTGCAGCCTCTTCAAGAGACTCAAATGGTTGCACTTTACCGGGGCGGATGAAACTACCAGATGTGTGATGACTGGTCTGAAAATATCTTTCTCCATTCACAACACCATTGTGTTTACCTCGTTTTGGATCATCCCATTCAATGCCAAGCCAAACACCATCGTAGCCAGATACCTCCATATTGAAATTATAGAAATTAAACGTTAAGATTATATGATAAGTGTTTTGATAAATTATGCATTGAGTACCTCTCCAATATATCTAACAGTTCCACTATTATTGTTCACTCTGATTCGAGAACTTATCGGAAATTTCACAAACGACTCGTCAACAATGCCAACCATAATCGATTTGTTTGTGGCGCTTTACAAATTTAATAGCTTCTTGTTTTGTTTGAAACTTACAATTTGTATTTTAACACACGTGCTTGACAGATTTTCTGTTAAGATTTTACTAATTTTCTCAGCAAATAATGGAATTATTAAACCATTTGTTTTTTTGTCTAAATCCACAATTAGCTTCAGAACTTAAAAATCATTATAATCAAACGTCAATCAATGACTAATTGTTAGTAGCAAAGAAATATACGGAGATAACTGACTCTCCTGTGTCTTTCCCCTGAATTTTAATTGACAGCGTATTTTATGCACATCTTTTATCCCGTGTCCGTGAATACATGTGGATATGAATTCTGTAAAGAGAACGTATTTTCATATCTCTGCACGCGAAACTTGGAATAGTGTGTGTGCCATACAATTTCAAATTACTCACCCCAATCACGCAACTCGCATACGGCTCTCGTATTTGCGTCGTATGAAGAGTCGTATTCGAGCGGCATCGCTATTCTCCAACTCGCATGCGTTGAATACGACTTCAAGTAAAAAACAACGCATGCCATCGCAGCTACCCGAATGTCAATTGTCAAAACGTGAAAGGAAAATGTAAACAAAACAAAGGAAAGAAAGAGCATCTCTCGTGAAATAAATAAAAAAATTCTCAAGTGAAAACAAAATTAAAATTTACATATTTTATTCTATTTATTTTTATGTTTTTTTCCTAATCGTTTTGAATAAAGTGGTATTTTTTGAGGACCCTGCAGGATTGCCAGACAACTAAGCCATACGCCGGCGCTTTCATTGTATTTTATTAGACGGCGTAACAGCCTGTTGAGACCAGCATCATACAAATAAATTCTCGTATCAAAAGATTTTTGTATTTCACACCACCGTATCCTCACTTACACAATAAAATACATTTCCACAAAAATTCCCATTCAGAAATGTGTATTTGCACGTCTTGTTTTCAAACATCCCTTAACTCATACACCGAGTCGTAGGCAAATTTCTATACTACAAAAATACGACAAAGATACGAAAGCGGAATAAGAAAAATATACGACATTCGTATTTGTTGCTTGAATACGAGTCCTGTCAAAATTGAAATACGGCGATGCTCGTAAAGTACGACTTCGGTATGAAATACGACTGTACTCGTATCCGTGTTCTGTGATTGGGGTGACTGCTGTTTGCACCCCAGAGCAAATGAGCTAGAACTCAGTCACACTGACTTTTGAATCGAACGGCATGAAGTTGGCTGACTCTATATCACAGACAACCTATATATATTGGCTCATTTGTGCAGCCAACCCAATATAGACACCTATCTGGGCAGCGACACCTATCAGCGGCGATCGATGAATTTAACAGTAATTCACAAATGTAGCTGAAATACAGGAAGCATTTTGACAGCAATTCAGAAATCATCGAACACTTTCATCATTTTTACGCACATTTATTTGATTTGTTGTTCAAAGCTCTCACACCTATTTACAGATGCAATATATTATAAAAAAAACGCTCTCAAAAAGACAAGGGGCAAGAAAAGAAGAAGTTGGGTGTCTGTACTGGCTCATGTGTGGTCAAAAGACTTCGCTATGCTAATAAATATGCGACGCAGTATTTTCTTTCATCTAGATTTGTCGCCGTTTTATATACCACTTTGAGTCTAATGAATTGTGGAGTGGTGAAACTAGAATTTACTTTTGAAATAATTTGGAATGTTTCAATCGAAAATTGATCTGTCGAGCAGTAGTGAATTTTTAGATCATCTAAGAAATAGTATCAAATTATAAATATACGTGCTTCTTGGACTTTAATTTGTCTCTGGAAGTACCGATTTTCCGCCTTTGACATTTGAAGTAGAATACACGCAAAAGCTTTGTACAAATCGAAATAGTGCCGTTGGGCGTTGCAACTTCGTAGATCGTAATATCGTAAGCCCGACCGAATGGGTCTATTTTCTACTCGCTTGGTCGTTTGACAGATTTGTGTACAAATTTTTTTATTTGAAAACAAAATTTGAATGCGGAAGGCAATTTTTTGAACAAATAAGAATTGCTTTTGATTTTAGTTTCAAAATCAAATTGTTTTCCCACTTTTTTATTATTTTCTTTTCTTGGTTCTTACAGATATGTAAACAACATGTTTTTATCATTTACAAGACATACGTTATTAGAATTGATCTAATAATCAATTAGAAATAAAAACTCTATTATTAATTTTTTTTATATTTTATAGAATATATGTACAGAATAAGACGTAGTGTTTTAAGTGTACTTAGTGTACTTTCTATGGAAAAGATAACTATACAATTCAATTATTTTATGAAGGTATTAAGAAACTATATACTATGGAAAGAGAAAAAACTAAAGGGAAAAAAAAACTCTCGTATTTGCCTCGTATGAAGAGTCGTATTCGAGCGGCATCGCTATTCCCCAACTCGCATGCGTTGAATACGACTTCAAGTAAAAAACAACGCATGCCAACGCAGCTACCCGAGTGTCAACTGTCAAAACGTGAAAGGAAAATGTAAACAAAACAAAGGAAAGAAAAAGGATCTCTAGTGAAATAAAAAAGAAATTCTCGAGTGAAAACAAAATTAAAAGTGTCCTATTTTTTGTACTTGCAAGATATGCAAGATGAAAGATATTTGTGAATTGTGATCAATAAAATTAAATTTTAGGTGTTTCATGCCAGTTTCCTTTAATCGTTTGTTAAAAGAACCATTTATGCACCATACAAATAAGTTCTCGTATCAAAACATTTTTGTATTCCACACCACCGTATCCTCTACACAATAAAATACACTTCCACAACAATTCCCCTTCAGAAATGTGTACTTGCACGTCTTGTTTTCAAACAACACTTAACTCGTACACCGAGTCGTAGGCAAATTTCTATACGAGGAAAATACGACACAAATACGACAAAGATACGAAAGAGGAATAAGGAAAAAATACGACACTCGTATTTGTTGCTTGAATACGAGTCCTGTCAAAATTGAAATACGACGATGCTCGTAAAGTACGACTTCGGTATGAAATACGACTGTACTCGTATCCGAGTGTCGAATGCGAGTTGCGTGATTGGGGTGACTGTTGTAGCGAGCAACCCAGGATATTGTTCTGATAGGCAGAAACATGATCAAACCTACACAAGCTGTATACAAAGCGATTCATGCCATTAAAGGCAACTTGTAGTTTACTGCGCGATGCACAATCAAGCTTGCAGTAAACAACTTCAGAGTAGATTATGGTAGGCATCAAAAGAGTTTTTACAAGGCGTAGTTTAGTGGCAACGGGAAGCGAATTAGCACATATCCACAGCTTACTAAGGCAACCATAGATCCTGCCTAACAGATAATTGATTTGTTCAGAACAAGACCGAAAGGGATCAATCCTAAAACCAAGGATTAGTCACTTTATTGAGTTTCCGATAAGTATACAGATGGCAAGCACTCTAAGTCACAGCGTCTATTGGATATGATGATTGCTTTGGATTTGGAAGGATTAATACTAAGTCCGTTATCAGCCGACCAAACGTTGATGGCAGACAAGTCTTCATTTATCCTAAAAAACAAATTTTCAACAATACCTTGGCTCTCATCACGTAACTTTTCAGACGATCATCGTCCAGACGATTGTCGTCAACGGTATCGTCAAAAGTTTGCTTCACGTATCACTATCGCTATTGTCTCGTCTATCGTCACAGTTTGAGCGCTACTAAATGCTACATTCCTTATGTCGAAATAAAAACTGCTTGTCATCTTTCAATTTCCTTTTGTATTTTCAAGTCCAAGAACGAATTAAAAGTATAGGTAATGAGTGCTAAGGAGGTATAAGGCACTCCAGTTCATATAAAAATAACTTATAAGCTTGAATTAATTAAATTAGCATCTATTTATAAGCATTTCATTTCCTCCCCACAACTGACATTTACTTGAACAAGAACTCAAACCAAAGTTTTCCAAGGTTTGGAAAGAAAATATGGGTTGGATATATGATTGCAGGTCGGATGTGAGAAATTAAAAGGCATTTTTTCTGTGAAAAACAATGTATAACGCAAAAAAACATTAGCAAAACTATTTTTTCAGCATTCAATGAAGCAGAGAAAACGATATCGTTTTTTTATGCTTACGTAAAGCACAGATATCGTTCAAACCATATCGTCAGACGATAGACGAGGGGAAATAGCTGTACAGTTGGGTGTCTATCAGAAATAAAGGAAATAAAGGTCATTACTTCTGGTGTCTATATTAGGTTGTCTGTGATATGCACCAAGCATCCTTCTGTGCTAACTGTGCTAAGACGACCATCTCTTTAGATCTCTGGTTATCACTGGTTCAAAGTTTAACGATTACCATTTATTTTTAGTGGCTCCACCTACAGTTTCTATATAGACTAATAATGACAAGGTAAGGTGCTTAATATTTATAAATGTCAAACTGTTTTCTGACACTTGGTCATCAATTCAGTGTTATATTAATCTAGTGATTGAATTAATACAACAAATAAATACACAAAAAATAAATAAAAAAAAAAAAACACAAATAACAATGAGTTCAGGGTTTGTAACGGAATCGGAAATTGCAGAAGCACGAAAACGCCGCCAAGAAGAATGGGAAAAAGTACGCACACCTGATCAACCACTTGGTTTGTATAAGACCACAATATTTTTCTTTGCAAAGCTATAAAATTTTCATGTAGAACGACCAGAAGAACCTTACGATGGAAGAACTTTGTATGACCGTCTCAAGGAACAAAAAGTAAAGAAAGATATGGAATATGAGGAGGCACATAAACTTAGTATGCAACGAATTACGCTGTTAAAATATTCCCTCTCCTTTCTTTCACAGTTTTCCTTTACTCTTTTCCCCAGAGAATCTTATTCGTGGTTTAGACGATGATGAAGTTGAATTTCTCGATTTGGTTGACCGAACTAAAATCAATGCAGAAAAGTTACAGATGTTAGAAGAGGCAAAAGAACTTCGAGATTTTCGTGAACGTGTTGCAACAATCCAGGAAGAATCAATTGATAAGGTAAATTTTTATTGCGAACAAAATCTAAAGAATGATTAACAATAAGCTATATCTATAGAAAATTGCATCTCAAATTGCTAATAGTAAACCAAAGCCTTCACAAGGAAGCAATTCGTCCAGACAATCGCAGAAATCTCTGATGGGCGTTGTGCTTAAACGCAAGAATGGCGAATTAATCTCTACTCCAAACAAATTCACAAAATCTGAGACGGTGTCGAAAGGGAAAACAGATATATATACGGTCGAGCTCGGACAAGTTGATCCAGAACCCAATAAGTTACCAACAGCTATAGCAACAACGCAATTCAATAAAGGTAATTTGCTGTGCGCGGCTATACTACCAGGGATTGGTCCATACAATGATACAAGTGACTCTGAGATAAGCAGTGGTAGCGAAGATGAACCAAATACTTGCTGCCAGTATGATTTGGTAGGACGGAAAAGGCCCAAGAAAAAGAATGGTCATAATGACTAATCTACAATAAATATAAGATATTTAAACACTGAACAGCTGATCATGAAAAGACGAACCTAAAATATAACTTGCTTTATACACACAAATCCATTCTGTCGTACTAAATTTATATGGTTTCTTTTGCACATCTTATTTCGATTACGAACATAAAAAGCTTTTCTTTGTTAATTTTTTTGTATGAAAACTGACATGAAAATAAATCTACCAATAATTGGCGAAACGAATTGTTAATTTAATAAATAGCTTGTGAAAGGAACATCTAAAATAAAATTATATATTATCAGAAATTAAAGCAGTAAATCCATTTTTAGAGTTTCGTTCCGAAAGAATAGCCTATTCGTCTGTCTGCCGCCTTTTACTTATCTGCCTATAACTTCTAAATCGTTTGTAGTAAAGGTATATCTAATATCGTAATTAGTCGTAGGTTAAAGGAAAAGTTAGTACTGATTACGGCCGAAAAAAATGTATTGGTTTAGGCGTTCGATCCGAGTGTCATTTCAAAAAAAAAAAAATTGGAAAAAAATTCCATACTGGCGAAAAGTTGATACTACTTCCGATTTTTCGATAATTACAGTCGCCATATTTTGGCATTACGCTCAATTTTCCATACAGAAACCATAGTCTCAGTCAAAAATCCTTCTAATTCGAATACATTGGTTGGACCCTTGGTCAATTTTTGTTCTTTGGCTGAAAAATAAACAAAAAAATTACTTCACACAACTTGTATCAAGTACGCACACTCGCATCCTCCGACTTTCTCAAGGTGGCTCTAGACAACGAACACATTTCGCGAACATTCATTTGGTCGTGATTCTGATAGTACAAACACGCCGTAGAAAAAAGCACATGTGGTTGCCCTCATGATTGTTTACCTGTCGCTGTCTAGGATCACCTTTAGTCGCATCGCGTACAAAACCGTGCGCCTCTGAATGAACAATTAAGCTGCTTATTCAACGTGTTGTTGGTTGGCCTCCAAACAACTTGCTTTTAATCGGAAAACAGTTAGGTATCTGAGATGCATTCTTGCTTCATTTAGTGCGTGTATTGAAAGTTTACTTTAAAAAGAGTTATATGCATATGTTTACAAGTGAGATTCCAATCGTAAATACTACAGTCCGAAATAAAGGCTTTTTAACAAGAAAATTGTGTGCGGCAAAACCTCGCATGCATCAATGAAGAACTACAAAGTAGTAAGTACAGCATTTCTCTTAAAGACGCTAAAGAAGATAACAAATTTACACATTAGAAAAAACACCAATAAATTTTTTTCTTCGTCGCAACATGCGAAAATCTAGTGCGACGACTCTACACAAGGTAACTCAGATTGTGGAAACCTCACTTCACTATAAGAAATACACCGTTGCAGTTTTTCTCAACATACAGGGGACTTTTAAAATCGTCACCAATGAGGCTGAGCTCGGTAAGGTGGGCTGGGGTGAATAGACAGATACACAGCTGGATTGTGAAGCTACTTAGTAGCCGTGCTATCACCATAGAGTGGGGCCAGCTTAATGGTTTATGCAACGAGAGGCACACCTCAAAAAGGCTTAGGATAGATTTCTCTTTAGTACTCTTTATCCAAAAGAAATTAAGGTAGTAGCATACGCAGACGACTTTATTCTGCTAATTACAGGAAAATTTGTAAGCGTTATGAGTGAGCCTATGGAAAAAGCGCTAATTTTTCTAAAAAGTGGAAGTCTCAGAGGCTTTAATGCACAAATGAGTTAATATTGGGTTGCCTGTGCTTTAATGTTAATGCGAGAAAAATACAACGGCGTGTGTTTTCCAGGAAACACAGAATTCCGGAATTTAGGGATATTGTATTTGGTGGTACTTCAGTATTGCAAGTAACGGATCACGCCTGTAGCTGTCGGCGCCGTACAGACTCTGCGCAATCAGAGCAATTAGTGACTTCCGGACTATCTCCGACGAGGCGGCCTGTGTGCTAGCCGGAATGGTTCCGGTCGACAACTGTAACTTCCGACCGGGGATCTGTGACTTCCAGCTCACGTAAATCGAGCTTAATAGCTAACCAGCGCCGCGAAGTAATACCTCATGGCAGATGAGTGCAGGGGTGTGGTTTAGTACGTAGGCGCGAGAAAATAATAGAATAATATCTTACGAAGATTACACATCTATTGGCGCAAACCATAAAAAAAACCGGTCAAGTTTGAGTTTTACTCACCCGCCGAGGGTTTCATTCGCAAAATTATTAGTAGTTTAGACTTAGAAATTAACAAACTAAAATCAAATCAAATCAAACTCAATTAACTGTTCATTCACATTTTTTTTTTCACTAAAACTCCAGCCGTGTGAAAATTGCTTTGGTACAGTTGAGGGATGAAATGCCGCAAGTGACACTGAGATTGCCGTCAGTTAATCGTTTTTTATAAGAATCTGATCCGATTTAAATAGTTGATATCTCGAAAAATTGTATAAAAATAACTTTTTTTACATAATATTTTATTGTTCTTTCGCTGAGATCTACAAAATGACGTTTTCGGATCTTCAAAAAACGAATGTTGTTGTTTTTTGGTTTTTGGCTAATATCTCAAAAACTATTAAAGCCAGAGTGCTCAAACCAATTTTAACAGAAAGATTACATCAAAACCCACATTCCAGATTTTTCAGGTTTTTAAACCAGCGTGTGGGAAATGAGAGGGGGGAGGGGGGATTTTTTCCACTTTGAAGCTTAATATTTTGAAAACTCAACTTCCAAATGAATAGTTCAAAATAAAAACTCCATCGTTTTATAAGACCTACCCGATGGTATATCACTTAATAGGTCTGTTCCCGTACTTTCTGCACCAAAATATGAAATTTGTCATTTGTTAAGGAGTGGGAGTAAAAATCTCTCAGAGAGAGGAAAAGTCTCGAAAAAGTACGGGAACGCTGTGAAACCAAATGTGTAATGTATGTATGTATGTATTGTTTTATTGAGATTTTACAAATAACATTACATTTCAATTTAAAGAAAGTCAAGTCTGAAATGTCATATATGTTTATTTAATTTATATTTCAGTTGTGAATCGTAGAGTGTTGTTAATACTCAGCATATCCATTTCTAGTCAATTAGTTACACCTTACAGAGATAACGGACATCTAATTAATGCACAAAAAAAAAAAATTCAATATCAAACTAAGTTCTTGCCGTGTTGCAATAGAGCATTAATTTGGTATACTCAAACAACGATTCCGGCAATCGTATTATTGTAAACTTAAAGGAATGAAAAAGAGATGTCATTTCGTAAGAGCTTGTTGTGTTCTGCATAACATTGCAAACGAAGACGATTTAGATTTCCTGGAGGAAACTATTATAAACAACAGCACGGAATTTGTACAATTTGGGGAAACCACTAGAGGAAATGTTGTGAGAGATGCCATAAGTCTAGAGTTACAACAAAACATGAAAATTTAAATAAACAGCATTTTCTCAGAAATTTATTTGGTTTTATTTACCACATAATTCATTTTAAAAACAACAGCCATTGAATTCGACTAATTCAAAAAAGGAACTTCATACTACGTCAGCTCAACAACAACATAAAAAAACTTAATCTTGTTAAAAAAAAAAACATAATTCATTGCAACAAAAATATAACAGAAAACTCAAAGACTTAAATCTTCTGCAGAAGAGCCTTCAACAATTCATTGCGCTCATTATCACATTTCTGCTTATTTTCTAAGTACTGAACTACTTTAGAGTGGTATTCAGCACTTTCTTTCTCGATCTCATCGATCCTCCGCTAAATTTTCTCTTGAGCGGTTTCACACGTCCTCTTTCTTTTACCAGCTGATCCACTTGAGTTTTAAGTAAAATTTTGTATTAGTTTTATGTACATTGGAAAACATTTAATGGTAAACCTGAAGTTGAAGACGCTTTCTGTTCAAAGAAACTTTCGTCTCCTATCTGGTCTTCCCTTGTCAAACCGTCCTGGGCCTCGTTATCCAAAATATATTCTGGATGTATTCCTCTCTTCTCCGAGAGTACTTTATCCAGCTCACTGAAAACAATACATCATTAAATTCATAGAAAATGATTCCAATAAACATACCTTTGGTTTTCCAACTCTTACCGAAAACAAAAATAAACGCACAACAAAACAATTCGAGATATAAAACAATTCGAGAATCAATTAGTTTTGACATAAAACCAACAAGCTGCCCTCAAAAATTTCTTGGGTTGAAATGGGCAGGTTGGGGAAATTTTTTACTCTCTCGAGAGAGCGCGCATTTGACTGAAAACCACAGACTACCTAATATTAGCTCATTTGTGCTGAAAACCCATTTTTTTGGCGTACGGGAACAGACTTGCACTGATTTGTGTTGTTTTGTACTGTTTTGTGTTGTTTATGTCGGGTGCGGGAACAGACCTAATATATTCCCGAGAATTTTTTTTTTTCAAATTAATTTATTTTAATGTGAGCAAAAAATAATACACGATTTTTGGATAATTTTGGGGTATTGCGACGAGTTGCCCCATAACTCCAATTTTTTTCAGATTTTTTGGTCAAATATTCTAGAAAATAAAGTGGGGAACACGGTACACAAGTCAACTTTTGGCAGTTTGTTCTTCTTCTTACCAATAAGAGTGAGTGATTTCTTTCAACGATACCTATATCAAGGAACTAGTAAAATAAAATTATTTTTCGAATTTAGTATTATTACTAAGTTTTTCCCTAATATGCATTTCTTTTTTTTTTTTCAATGACACCCATATCGACCATCAAAGTTAATAAAAGTTTTTTCGAGCGTTGGTATTAGTACTAACGTTTCCTTTAATCTACGACTAATTCTAAAAAAAATAGCGCGCATTTGACTGAAAACCACAGACTACCTAATATTAGCTTATTTGTGCTGAAAACCCATTTTTTTGGCGTACGGGAACAGACTTGCACTGATTTGTGTTGTTTTGTACTGTTTTGTGTTGTTTATGTCGGGTGCGGGAACAGACCTAATATATTCCCGAGAATTTTTTTTTTTCAAATTAATTTATTTTAATGTGAGCAAAAAATAATACACGATTTTTGGATAATTTTGGGGTATTGCGACGAGTTGCCCCATAACTCCAATTTTTTTCAGATTTTTTGGTCAAATATTCTAGAAAATAAAGTGGGGAACACGGTACACAAGTCAACTTTTGGCAGTTTGTTCTTCTTCTTACCAATAAGAGTGAGTGATTTCTTTCAACGATACCTATATCAAGGAACTAGTAAAATAAAATTATTTTTCGAATTTAGTATTATTACTAAGTTTTTCCCTAATATGCATTTCTTTTTTTTTTTTCAATGACACCCATATCGACCATCAAAGTTAATAAAAGTTTTTTCGAGCGTTGGTATTAGTACTAACGTTTCCTTTAATCTACGACTAATTCTAAAAAAAATACATGATTTGTTTTTGGGTTGCCTAGATACATCTTAAGTCCAAATCTCATCCTTTACCTAAAAACGATTTTTAAGACAGACAGACAGACAGTTCCATAAGGGTTTCGTTATTCCTTTGGAACGAAACCCTAAAAAGATACCCATCTGCTGCTATTTCCCCTCGCCAATCGATGAATTCATGTATGTAGCTGAAAAGCGGGGTTCCCGTAGTTGTATAATTTGCTTGACAACCAAACTTGCCTTAGCGTTCACATTTCTTTGCTCAACGACATTTTTTCCGCTCCGCTGAGGTGCCCAGCCATCGAGATCACAAAAGAAAATGAAAAATACTCTGAAGTTGGAAATAGTGATAGGCGCATTCGAATGATAAATCGAATGATAATCGATACAGGCAACATCTCGGGAACATCTTGATTCACCTTTGAAAATCATTCGAATACGAATCATAGTAGTTGTAATCGACGCGGTCGAGTGATCATCGAGTGATCATCGATTCTCAGACCTCCTTTAAAATCTTTCAAATGAATTGTTAATAGTTGTGGTGGACGCATTCGAATGATAATCGACTCATACATTGCGAGAATATCTCCATTCATCCCTTAAAATCATTTGAATCAGAGAACTCGGATAAGCGCGAGAGATTCTCCGAGTTCACGCCGAGAACTACTAACCAGGTACATAAATAGGATGAGCGAAAAGCGAAAAGGAAAATAATTGAAATATTATTTGAGTTCTCGGTTCATTGGCACATTTGGAGAGTATTTCATGTTTCATGATATGTATGATATATACAACGATTCAACTTTTGCACTGTGCTTTCTTTTCAGTAAGTTGTGTTTGAATTTGTCGGTGTTTGCATTTGGTGGAATCACGTTTCTTGTTCGTAGTTTTTGTTTTATATTGTGGGATTCCTGTTATTTTGAACGGAACAACGGTTTCTATACATTTTTGGTAGATTAATTTTTACCACAAATGAGCCAATTGGGTAGTCTGTGGTTTTTACTGATTCATCACAATTGAACTAAGTTTTGCTCATAGGTAATAGGCTTCTTTGATGACCATTCAACATGAAACTAGGGGGCAAAACATCGATTGTATGGGATTTTTTTGAACAAGAGTGCAGATTAAATATCTGTGACCTGCAAGATATGCAAAAGGTAGATTTAAGTACACAAAAACAAAAACAAAAACAAAAAAACAAAAAAAAAAAAATCAACATTAGCTACCTAAGTTTATATTAGCTTGACTAAATTAAGTTTAGTTTTAGTTTAGTATTAATTTAGTTGTAGTTTTCTTGAAAGAGTTCATTCGCAGTTCATTCGTTTAGTTGTTTTTTGATTTTTTTAGTTTAATTTATTATGTAAGTAAATCTTCGAAAGTGTCTTATGTGTAGTAAGTTTAGGTCGAAAGACAGATTAATTAGTACTGTCTAGCTTGGAATGCCCGCATAGGGCCAGTAAGTTAGTTAAGCTAGTTTTAAGGATGCTTATCTAGCCTGTAAGTAGCTAAATGAATTGAAATAAAAATGCATTAAAAACAACACAACAACGTGTGTTTGCTCTATGCACGGGGGTGCAGGGGTTCAATCTTCGATCAGGTCGTATTTTTTTCTATTTTTTTTTTTTTTTTTTTCAGAATGGCAGGTTCAAATCCCAAATGTCTGCGGTTTGCTTTTTCTATTTTTTTTCATCCTGAAAAAAAAAAGCCTTTTGGTGGATGAAAATCCAGTTTATTTTAAATTTTTTTTGACGCATCAAAAGAGAAAATGTTAATTACATTTACCTGAATGAAACTAATCGTAAAAACAATGAAAGCACCATACTCTTGACCATCTTGCACAATTTATAAATGAAGCTTATTCTCAAGAACATGAGGTCTTCGAAGCACTTGTCGGGAAGTAGATTTCATTTACATTCGGAAAAATGTTTCTATCGCTTGAAAGATTGGAGGCATACCAAGCATGTTGTATCATGTCTTGGAAGACTGGTGATGATAGCTGATGGTGAACGATGCCTTGAATTTTTATACCGTCTTCGCGAGAGTTGATTTCTCTATCGTATTGCACCAAAAATGAACAGTTTTGAATTTTTTTATAAAGTTTTTGACTTGTCGTATTGTTGTTTTGTACACGTGGGAAAGTACTCTTCATCTGTAGATACCTCATCATACTCGTTTGTCCACCTCAAGAGTCTATTATTAATAAACGCTTGAAATTGTTTGATTTTCAATAGAAAAAAAAAAAAAACGCGCAACAAAACCACAGCGTGTTTGAGAATCGAACCCAGCATTCTCTGGATAACAGTCGCGATCACACTTCTTTTTTAGTATATAAAGCGATTGGGAAAACTTTGGGGGCGTTTTTCTCGGAATAGGGGGAGTGTTGCGTTCTCTGACTTTGGGAAATTAATGTCCCATAGGGGAGCTATCACTATCACCAAGTTTTATCAAAATCGGTGACCCCAAGTTCGTGCACTCTGATTGCCCAGGTAAGTTCTTCTACGAAGCGCCAAGACCTCACGTGAACATAAGAGATGGAAAATGGTTTCCTCCTCCTCTTCATCCTGACAACTTCTGCAAAAGTCACTGGCAGGGGCTCCAAGTCTGCCGGCATGTCTGCCGATGTTGCAGTGTCACCTAATAACCCTAATCGCCGTCCCACCTATAATGACCCTAATCGCCGGTCTGTCCATCCGAAGGTAGTGCGTTTAGCATGATTAGCATTCTATGATTAGTGGTTTTAAGGCTGTGAAGTTTTATGTTTAATTTGGTGGTAGCTAGTGGCATGGCTGGTAACTCTCTTCGGGAATGTAATGGAATTGTGGTCGCATGCCTGGCGAGTGCGTCACCTTGGCAATTACCCTGAATGTCACTGTGCCCAGGTACCCACATGAGGGGGATAGTGAAGTGCTGGGCCATCTCATCCAGAGATCGGCGGCACTATAGGACGGTCTTAGAGGTACGAGTGACCGAGTCTAGGGATTTAATTGCGGCTTGACTGTCTGAACAAACGATGATATCCCTTTTGGATACCACATTGTGTTTTAGCCAAGACAGTGCTTCCTTGATCTCCATAGTCTCCGCCTGAAAGGCGTTACAATGACTAGGGAGGCGTAGGGAAATATTTAGGTTCAGGTCTCCGGAGTACAATTCCGCACCTACTCCCGACGCAGCTTTGGATCCGTCCGTGAAGAACTTTAGTGGATCCTCCAGCGCCGTGGGGCTTTCCATCCAGTCTGTTCGCTGGGGAATGCTGGAAGTAAACTTTTTGTCGAAGAGGAGCTGGGGAAGGGTGTATTCGGTGACTGAGGGCAGGGAACTCGGTCTATCTAATATTGTGGAGTGTCCAGTCCTAAGGTTGGTCCACATATTGATTGATTTCAGTCTTACCGCCGTGCAGGCTGCTATTTGTCTGTTGTAGATGTCTACTGGGAGGATTTGAAACAGTATTTCTAGTGCAGCTGAGGGTGTGGTGCGAAGTGCTCCTCCTATGCTAATGCAGGCCGACTTCTGCACCCTACTGAGAATATTACGGTAGACTGCTTTATCGAGCGCTATCCACCAGACTGTGACACCATAGGTCAGTATTGATCTAACGACCGACACATAAAGCCAGTGGACAACTCGCGGCTGTAAATCCCATTTGCATCCTATGGCCTTTTAGCAGCAGTACAGTGCCGTGGAGTCCTTCTTTACCCGCCAGAATATTGGGTTTCCAACTTAATTTCTTGTCAAGAATAAGACCCAGAAATCTCGCATAATCCTTTACTGGAAGTGTCACACTGTGAAGAGAACCAGATCTGTTTTCTATGAGTTCGTACCGAGCCAGCATTTCCTGGTCCAGACGTTTAGCTTAGAGAGAGCGCTATTCATAACGTCCCTAAGCGTGGAGAGAAATTTACCTGAGGTCACTGCATCCTCCAGTGCCACCAGCAGTTCGTTAACCGCAAGGTTCTAGGTCTAAGATCATGTGGGTTCACGTGCGAGCTTTTTCCTGCTTTGGGGATCAATATGACGTTCACCTTCTTCCAGGAGCTTGAAAAATTGCGTGTAGCCAAGGTGTCGGTGTCGTCGGAATGGTGTCGGCTACTTTTTGTAGTTCCGCAGGAATGATGCCGTCTGCATCTTATAGTCCTTGAGCGCTACTTTGTAGAGGTCCCAATCTTCCTCTTGGCGCGTGAATTTGACTTTGTTGAATAGTTTCCTTCATCTGGTGCGGAGTCGTACCAACACTGTGTGTTGGTGTCCTCCTCCTGATCAGACTCGAGGATAGAGTCAGTCTGGCTGCACAATTCACTAGGCATTTCTAGATCAGACAGCACAAGGCCATCACCCTCTAGATCCAGAGTGTCCCGGTTTGGTGAGGATTCTTTGGGACCCGCCTCCCCCACCTCTACCTCCATTGGGACCGCTGTTGCAGTTACCGGAGGAACTCCAGTTTCAACGGAGGAGGAGGTGGAGGGAGTAGGGGTCTCAGAAGCAGCGACACCGACTTCCTCCTTCCTAGCCGAGGTTGGCGGAACTGAGACCGCCATGGCCAAGGTTGAAGGGGCCGATGTCGACGATCCAAGTTCCTCTTCGTCTTTTTTGTAAACCCGAAGGTTAACCTGACCAAAACCATAGTGAATTGCACCGTTGGATTCATCGAGTGGTTTGAGGGATTCCTTGTTGATTAACAACAAGACCGACATGAATTTCCCCTTAGGCTCATCGATTTTTGCAATTCTCCAGTTGTCGGTTGGGAGATCAGGATTGCTGAGCCTAATAACCTCTAAGATGGTCTTTGGGTCCGATGGACTTATAGGGAACCAGCCACGAGACCTGAGCCTGTTAGGGATCTGGTCCCTAGACATAACATCAAGTTGTACTCAGGTCCACAGAGCAAGCTTATATAGATCAGCTGATCTTTGATCCGTGAAGGATACGAGCTTTATATTATTCTCGTGCCAACCAGCGTCGTGCCAACCAAGCCGACGAGGGCGAGACCTCCATGCTCCTCGAGAAAACTGAGGTAGTTCTCCATTAGTCGAACTTCTACCTTCCTCCAGTTCTCCAGGGAGATGTGTCCATCAGGGTTGTTTCTATCAACCACCACGTACACCAGGTTCCCCCTCACTATATCCCTGTAGGACATGTTGGGCCTGACCAGTACGGGGCCGCTTTCGCCGGTGCTAGGGCTTTTTGGCACGGTCGGAGAGCAGGGTTCCGGCTAACGCTTCCCCACGTATGATACCCTCCTTGAGGACGTAGAGGGGGCACAGAGGCCCAGTGAAGGTTTTGTGACCTGGTCCAGGCTTGACGTTGCTGGAGGAAGAACCAGCCCCGACAATGCCAGACGAGCTAGCAGCCGACAACCCAGAGGCTCCTGTGATAGCAGAGATGCCTGTTGGGATGGAGGATGGACCCCCAGACGATGGTACAACACCAGAAGGTGGACCCGCGGTTGAGGAAAGCCCAGAGGATGGACCTCCGAATGGTGCCGAAACACCAGTATTATATTTTTGTACGTTTTTTTCTTTTTTTTTTTGCTTTTGTTTAGTGTTTTTAGAATTGTTCATGTTGAGTCCCACGAGTAGCGGAGAAGGGATGGATCCGCTGCACGGAGCAGCTTCGGCTATTAGTAATCCGGAGAGGTAGAGAATAAATTCTCTAGAGCCATCGGTCTTTACTAAGCCTCCGCACCCGCACCTGTGCACCCACGCGAAGGAATTATTCCCCAATTTTTTTTTTTTTTTAATTTATTTATTTGTTATTTACCATATGTTATTATATCTTACAATAATTCACGACTTTAACCGAAATACAGGAAGCATTTTGACAATAATGCAGGAATCATCGAATATTAGCTAATCCTTTTAACGCAATTTGTTTGATTTGCTGTTCAAAGCTCTCACACGTATTCACAGACACAAAATGTTATAAAATCGCTGTCAAATAAAATCAAGGGGCAAGAGAAGAGGAGGTCGGAAAGCTGTATCTGGCTCATTTCAACTCAATATTCAAGTACGCATTCAAAAAGCACAAATCGCCTTCTATGCATGCAAGAGAATGTTCAGATCAAAGTGCAATCAAAATGACCCACTGGATCTACACTTCCATAGTAAGACCTTACTGTACGGAGTAGTAATACGGTGGACCTTTCTGAAAAAATCGACTCTTGCTCTTTCGCTACAACGTCAGATGTGCATTGAAATCACAGGGGCTTCAAAAATAACAGCATCATTGTCACTCAATGTGATCCTGATTCTTCCGTCAATCGATCTTTTTGCCAAAAGTGCCGTCCTCAATCAGCTTTGAGGCTCAAAGAGGCCAACAGCTTCAGGCTCAAACAATATGGGCACGGTAACTTTTTATAATATTGTAAAGTCGTAAATTTTATTAAAAAATATTTTATATTGCACAAGTCACAACTTCACTGTATCTTATTTATGCTATTTCCAGACGAGAACAAATTTGACAGCCCGGCAGATGATCGCCGCATGAAATCGGAACAGAGACCCCTATTGCGATTGTCGAATGGTAATCGAATCGATGAACTTCAAATGCATCGATAAGAATCGTATTTGGTATTGTGTAGCTCAATCGATGTAGAATTATGTTATTGTGGCTGATGGCATGTATTATATATTGTGAATTTTATTACGTTTGACAGCTATTTCGAAACAAATCCCTTCACAAAAGGATAAAGCCGAACATGTTTCGATGCGGGCACCCATCGTGTTGCTCAGGTGGGTTTTCATAAATTAACATTATTAGCTACTTTCTCCCTATTTTTATTGTTTTTCATAAATTATTTTATTAAATATTATACATTTTCATGAAATACTGACAAAAATACTCACACTGCGCACAAGAAATTAGCCTTTAGTTTATTGTCGGTAGCCATCGATCACAAATTTGCAATCGGCGAAGATTGTCTGTCAGATCGACGCCAATCAATTGCAATCAAGAATTGCAATACTGAACTCAATAGATAATCGATGATATTCGAATACCGATTGCCATTCGACAATCGCAGTAGGGGCCAGAGCCTTATCGGTGCCGTCAAACTTGCTGACGTTCGCAGTGTGAACTTCACACTAATTTTTTACAATCTATTATATAATTAATGCTGTAATATTAATACTGGCTACCTAGAACGCACCGCCTACGTTGATCCTCTTGATTTTTCCATGATTATTCCAGCAAGGTACCAGTGAAACGAATTGAGTCCTAATATGGCCAACTGGTCCAATATCCACAACCGAATTAGCCATAAGGCTCCATAGCTTTAAGACCAATTACAGGTGGCTTGCTTACACTGAGACCAAATTTGATCGCCCTGGCTTAGTCGGTTAGTGCGTCGGACTGTAAAGCGAGAGAACCCGGGTTCGAATCCAGCTGGGGGGAAAAAACACATTTTTCACGGCCCCACCTCCAGCGAACGACTGACAATCCTCCTGGAGTACTTCTGTCAATAAACCTGCAATAAACTCTAGATCCCCTTCACATGTGTCAAAATTATAACGTGTTGTGAAACACAGTGAAAGCGCGAAAAGCTAGGCTCTGGCCCTTTCTCGGCTGTTACGCCACTAATGATGATGATGAAGACCAGATTCAAAACTTTGAGAAGCTACTTCATCAGGTCGCTGAACGAAGCATCAAGCCATAAATCAACTCAATTAGTAAGTTAAGCGATTACATTCAAATCCTTCAGACTTAATCAAGGATGATAGGATGTAACAAAATATGAGCGGCGTTTCGCCGCTACTCCCACACTGCTTCAAAAAAGATATAATTACAAACCGCAAGGATGTAAATAAAAACTTTAAATGTTAGCCTTGACGTAATTTCTACTTTATAACTAGTTTGAGCGTTTTGGCTTTTACAGTTTTCTATTTATTAACCAAAACCGTCAAAACGATTGTGACTCGGTGAAAGAATCACGAAAAATATATAAGCAAGATTTGGTTTTCAAAACCGTTTTAAAAATCACAAATTAAAAGTGCACGTTTGTATTTGCCACTTGTTCTTTACTGTCAATTTTTCATTGCACACATTGAAGAAAAATTGTAATAGTTCATCATTAAGTTGTAATTCGTTTAACCCAATGGTCTACAAACAAAGCATCGTAAAAGTTTTTTTGCATTACTTGCGCTAAAACTACTTGTTTGCTGTAACCACAAACGAAACTTCGCTTAAGGTTTGATAAAATTTTATTTTCTTCTATAACATAACACGTATTTTAACTATTTCATCTACTTTACTTTATTACGGTTTCTATTTTTAACATTTGTAACTTCGTAGAAATTGCTTCCAATTTTCTTTCTCTTTTGACTCCTCTCTGCAGCACGCTTTTCCTTGGCAGTCAACTTCTTCAGTTTTTTTGGGAGCGCTGGACCATCAACATCCTCTTCTTGGAAATTTCCACTCGCCGTGGAAACGATATTCGGTTTGGACTTCTTATGAACCACTCGCTCCAAATCTTCGTTGTACTCATCTTCTGAGTAAAAATCACTTGCACCGTCTGAAGAATCTATCTCATTCTGCAATGTACGTTTTTTGCGCGCCTCAATTCGTTCGATTTTCTTTGCTGCCAACAATTCTAAATCAATTTTGTCTAGTTCTTTTACGTCAGACGCATCAAACTCTAAGCCAACCTTTATTTTACGGAAGTCTTGTAGTTGCTTAAACTCCTTTGCCTTTTTTACTGATTCGCTAACGAAAGTCGCTTCAGATTTTGCGTCATCATTTTGTGCCGCAACAACTGGCTCTTCACTTTCTTCCTCTTTTCTGTCTATCTGTGATTTTGGAATTTCATAACCTTCTGGAGCTACGTAAAATGGTAGTTTGCCACGTTGCCAGTCATTCAGCACCATCCTTGAAGTGACAGTTATGTCTGGTTCACCTCCTTTAAGTAATTTTCCACTGTTTTTAGATAATTGTTCCAAGAAGTCCTGCGTCGTTTCCCATTTCTCAATTTTGTATGTTTTCTTAATATATTCTGGCCTCACACGGTTAAGAACAGTTTCAACATAGTCTTCCGGATTGGTAACGAGTTCCACGCGTACTACTCCCTTCAAGACTTTTTCTGTATCCGTCTCTGCAGAAGGGTATACAACTCCAGGGCAATCAATCAAGAAGATTCTTTTCATCAAAGTAATGTATTGCCACACTTTTGTCTCACCAGCGATAGGAGCTACATTACATACCTTTTTGCTGCGCAGAGCGTTAATTACAGAGCTCTTTCCCACATTAGGATATCCAATAAAACCGATACTTATCTGCTTTTTATCTACGTGCAACTTTCCAAGTTGCCGGAAAAGATTTATCAATGCTCCTTTACCAAATGGATGTTGAAGGGATGCATGGAAGGCGATGGTGGGATATTCGGCACTGAGGATTGCTACCCAACGCTGGGTTACCCAGACTGGAACTAAATCGACTTTATTTAGGATGAAGAACAAATGCTTATGAGGTTTTTCCTTGCGGAGGAATTCCTCTATGTACTTTGAACGTGTTCCTATAGGATCACGCGCATCCAACACTTGCAACAGCACATCAGAGGCATCAATTACTTTGTGCAATTCGTTCCAAATTCGTTTGCTTTGTCCAGCAGCAAAGATCCAATCGCGCTGTGCATCTCTCTCACCCGTATCTTCACGAATCAAATCCACGTCCTTCTCCTGGTCATATTGATCTGCACGTTCATCAGCAGTCTTACTTAAATCTTCCAAGTCACGTACTTTCAATGTTGGACGCTTTCGTTGTTTTTTTGGACCAAAAACACTATCAAAACTTTCAGTGTCTAATAAGTGAACTCGTTGATGCTTTGCTGCTTCGTTTAAGAGTGTGATTGGCAATTGCGACGGTTTCATTATAACTTGATATGGATCCTTTACAGCTTTGCCTATTTCATCCTGAAACTTTTGCAAAGCGTTTTGAGAAATAACTCTAGAATTACTGAACCATTTCGGCGTAGGTTCAACTCGGGCCATAACACCAGATTTTAGGCGACCCTAAAAGGAAAGAAAACAACCTAAGTATAAACATGCTTTCCAAATGCACATTTGCATAACTTTAACTGACCTGAAATGGCGCAGGAGTGATAATCTTTCCATTCCTATCTCGTTTTGCCTTGAAATTTCGGTACATTTGAAGACGCTTAATTGTGGCCTGGGTACGGGGATTTGCGACTCCCTTCAGACCACTTTTTGGTCTTTCGGGATTCATGGAATGATTTGACCGGTTAAATCCCTGCTTTCTGGGGGCTCCTGTAGTACTTCGAACTTTCGGCATTTTGCTTTTTTAGCTTTATTCCAAATATAATAAGGACAATAACTTTATAATATATTTTTTGGCAGAGAAGTAATATAAACACGTTCCAACGCAAGTGAAAAAATTAGGTTATGTTTCGCTTAACTTTGACATTTTCGTCGCAACACATATGAACTTAGAATAAATGAACCACAAATTAACCAATACAGATACCCAACTTCTACTTCTTTTGCCCCTTGATTTTATTTGACAGCGTTTTTTATAACATTTTGTGTCTGTGAATACGTGCACAATACGAATCAAACAAATGTGCGTGAAAATGATGAGCTAGTGTTCGGTGCTTCCTGAATTACTGTCAAAATGCTTCCTGTATTTCAGCTAGATTCGTGAATTACTGTCAAATTCATCGATGGACGCCCAACTGTACAGCGGCTATTTCCCCTCGTCCATTCACGCAGATTTGTTTGATTTGTTGTTCAAAGCTCCCATTTGACAGGCGTTGGTACGCGTTTTATCGAATTTACGAAAAGAATGTTAACGCGTACCTCACTCAATTTTTGAAATCGAAATGGAGCTCGCGCGTTTGCTTACCCAAAATCAGCTTATCCTCAAAATTTTCCATCCCCTAAATCAAATTTTGTATGAAAATAATTTGATTTTAAACTTAAATCAAAAACAATTCTTATATTCAATTCAATTATACACACATCTGTCAAACGCCCGAGCGAGTGGAAATAGACCCAGTCAGTCGGGCTTACGATAATACGATCTGCGAAGTAGCAACTTCCGACCGCGCTATTTCGATTTGTATAATACTTTTGCGTGTATTTTACTTCAAATGCCAAAATCAGATCGACCGAACGCGCTTTTGCGATTTGGGCTTAAATTAACTTATCCTCGAAATTTTCCATCCCCTAAAGCACAACTTGATTTTGAAACTAAAATCGAAAGCAATTCTTATTTACTCAAATAATCGCCTTTCCGCACTCAAATTTAGTTTGTCAATAAAAAATTATACACACATCTGTCAAACGCCCAAGTGAGCAGAAAGTAGACCGAGTTATCACTGATCACACCCATCTAGGTAGCTGCTATTTTCCTTCGCCGATCAATGAATTTGACAGTAATTCACGAATTTAGCCGAAAATCATTTTGGGTTGTCTGTCCCCGAAATATAGGAAGCATTTTGACAGTAATTCAGGAAGCATCGAACACTACCTCATCATTTTTACACGCATTTGTCTGATTTGTTGTTCAAAGTGCTCGCACATATTCACAGCACAAAATGTTATAAAAAACGCTGTCATTCACATACATTCGTGAATTACAGTAAGATTCATCGATCGGTAAGGGGAAATAGCAGCTGCTCAGATGGGTGGCTTTATTGGGTAGTCTATGAAATCTGTATTGTCTCAGTTGGGAGCGCTTTGAACAATAAATCAAACAAATGCGCGTGCAATGAGGAGGTAGTCTTCGGTGCTTCCAGTAGCTACATTTGTGAATTACTGTCAAATTCATCGAAGTCGAGGGGAAATGGCAGCTGCCCAGTTGGGTGTCTATATTAGGTTGTCTGTGGTTGTGACTGGAACATATGAGGTCTGTCATATTCATTATGAGTTTGTTAACCCTCTTTTTTTGAATATTATTTCACAATTTAACTAAGAATTGTAAAGACTTGAACTATTAGTTTAGTGAGTGGATGAAAAATATTGGAAAAAAAATACATAAACGTTGGATTTATCTATAATTGTATTCTGATATATTGTTACGTAGTTGAATGGCATCACACACTTTTAGTCAAAAGAAGTTTAACCCGACCGCACCGGAAAAGGGAAGTTTCCCATTGGATCATGAAAATCTTTGCAAACGATTTTATTTGAGATATATGAGCTGTTTGCGAATAAACGACGATGATAATTCTAGATGTAGAGAACAAGCAAAAGACTATTTAGGCTGTCGCATGCAAAACAATTTAATGGAAAAAGTTCAGTGGTCCAAACTTGGCTTTGAAGACGACAATAAAATACGGCAAAAAAACGACTAGTGGAAAAAATATAATCTTAGAAAATAAGTTTTATTTGTGTAAAAATAACTTCAAGTAATGAAAAACATTCTTATCGGCTGCACAGGAAGTGTGGCAACAATTAAACTACCTATATTAGTAGAAAAGTTATTAAAAACTGAAAAGGGCTTACAGGTAGGCAATATACATATCTTTATGTTTACTATGTCTCATTCATATTTTCTTAGATAAAAGTAGTAGCAACGAAGCACGCGAAACACTTTTTCGATATAAAAAACTTACCTGTAGAGGTTATAGTTCTAAGTGATGAAGATGAATGGTTGGCTTGGAGTGATCGAGGGGATCCTGTCGTTCACATAGATTTGGGAAAATGGGCTGATATACTTCTCATTGCACCTCTAGACGCAAACTCTTTGGCGAAAATATCAACTGTTTGTATAAGAATTGTAACCTAAAGTAATGAGAATTGTTATGACGGTTTTTCTTTTCAGGGCATTTGCGATAATCTGCTTATGTGTATTGTACGAGCTTGGGATTTCTGCAAACCACTTTTATTTTGTCCTGCTATGAACACTCGTATGTACAATCATCCCCTAACTGACGAGCAAATATCAAAATTGAAGAGCTGGGGATACATCGAAATACCCGTGATTTCAAAAACGCTCATCTGTGGGGATACTGGAAACGGCGCTATGGCAGAAGTGGATACAATAGTTGAACGTGTTCTAGAAATGTTGAAATAAATCATATATAACTTGTTTTACGTTTCTTTCTTTCTTTATACTATAAGCCTATGCAAATCAAATAAAAGTAAATCATACAGTCCTCTTTTAGTTTTCGACTCAATAAGGTGAAACCTATGACTGACGATCTTCATTGACAGTCAATCTGCCTTCAAGGCACTTTAGTCAACCTCCACAACCTCAACGATGCCATCGCAGCTACCCGAATGTCAACTGTCAAAACGTGAAAGGAAAATGTAAACAAAACAAAGGAAAGGAAAAGAATCTCTCGTGAAAAAAATAAAAAAAAATCTCGAGTGAAAACAAAATTAAAAGTGGCCTATTTTATTGTTTATTTTTATTTTTTTTTTTCCCAATAGTTCTGAATAAAATTGTATTTTTTGAGGACCCTGGAGGATAAGCGAACAACTAAATCGTACCCCGGCGCTTTCATTCAGTAGTTTCTTAGTTCCCAATGAATTTTGTTGGTTTTTTTACATCTACTTGATAGACTAATCAATCCCAATTATTTTAAAATCTGATTTAGACTTGCAATACGAATTGATGAAAGATATTTGTGAATAGTAATCAATAAAACTTAATTTTAGGTGTTTCATGCCTTTAATCGTTTGTTAAAAGAGCCGTTTATGCACCATACAAATAAGTTCTCGTATCAAACGATTTTTGTGTTTCATACCACCGTATCCTCTTTTGCACAATAAAATACACTTCCACAACAATTTCCATTCAGAAATGTGTATTTGCACGTCTTGTTTTCAAACAACACTTAACTCGTACACCGAGTCGTAGGCAAATTTCTATACGAGGAAAATACGACACAAATGCGACAAGGACACGAAAGCGGAATAAGGAAAAAATACGACACTCGTATGCGTTGCTTGAATACGAGTCCTGTCAAAATTCAAATACGACGATGGTCGTAAAGTACGACTTCGGTAATACTGAAATCAGACCATACTAGTATCCGAGTGTCGTATGCGAGTTGCGTGATTGGGGTGATTACCATAGTATGGGTTCCAGGACATTAAGGTCTACGGTAACGAGAAAGCTCATGAACTAGCCAAACACCATACAAAGACTTCAAAGTTAGACTGGACTGTAATATGCACAAAAAACAATTTATGCATTTAATAAAATTAAAAACTAAATTGCTATGGAGGAACTCACTCTCCTTAGCCTAGTAAAAACCCGAATTACAAATCACTTCTTTGAATTGCCTAACCTCAGATGGTCTCAGACAATTAACTGTACAGTATCTTGGGTGACTTGGACGGATGGTTCGTGACCTTCTAAATAGGACTCGCACTATTCAGAATATAAGATTTTAGATATTGCTAAAATTATGGCGATTAGTACAGGGCTCTCATCACGTAACTTTTCAGACGATCATCGTCAAGACGACTATCGTCAACGCTATCGTCAAAAGTTTACTTCACGTAACACTATCGCTATCGTCTCGTCTATCGTCACAGTTTGAGTGCTATTAAATGCTACATTCCTTATGTCAAAATAAAAACTGCTTGTCATCTTTCAATTTCCTTTTGTATTTCCAAGTCCAAGAACGAATTAAAAGTATAGGTAATGAGTGCTAATGAGGTATAAGGCACTCAAGTTCATATAAAAATAACTTGTAAGCTTGAATTAATTAAATAAGCATCTATTTATAAGCATTTCATTTCCTCCCTATAACTGATGTTTACTTGGTCAAGGACTCAAACCAAAGTTCTCCATGGTTTGGAAAGAAAATATGGGTTAGATATATGATTGCAGGTCGAATGTGAGAAATAAAAAAGGCATTTCTTGTATGAAAAACAATGTATAATGCAAAAAAAACATTAGCAAAACTATTTTTTCAGCATTAAATACAATATTTCATTTATTTAAGCCAACAATTTTACAATGTTTTTCACAATTTGTTCTAGGACGATAGTGAATTAGGTATCGTCAGAAAAGCATCGTCGAGACGATAGCAAATGACAGTTCTCGGCTGTACGTGAAGCAGAGAAAACGATATCGTTTTGACGATATCGTTTTTTTATGCTTACGTGAAGCACAGCTATCGTTCAAACGATATCGTCGGCTCTCATCACGTAACACGACTATCGTCATTTCATTTTCATTTTCAACGCATTTTTATTGGAATTTTTCCAGAACACTTACATGCTAGACAAAATTGCTTAAAACTAGCTTAACTAACTTAACTAACTTACTGGCCCTATGCGGGCACTCTAAGCTAAATATAACAACTTATACTATGTCTTTCGACGTAAACTAACTGAAACTTAAAATATTTACAATTATTAATTAAACTAAGATTATTAATTAAACTAAGAAAATTTGGCAAAATAAAAAACTTAGTTACAGAAGGGCTCTCAAGGGACTTAATACTATAGCAATTAATTATTCTAATTTAAAAACTAAATGAAATATTGTATTTAATGCTGAAAAAATAGTTTTGCTAATGTTTTTTTTGCATTATACATTGTTTTTCATACAAGAAATGCCTTTTTTATTTCTCACATTCGACCTGCAATCATATATCTAACCCATATTTTCTTTCCAAACCATGGAGAACTTTGGTTTAAGTCCTTGTTCAAGTAAATGCCAGTTGTGGGGAGGAAATGAAATGCTTATAAATAGATGCTAATTTAATTATTTCAAGCTTATAAGTTATTTTTATATGAACTTGAGTGCCTTATACCTTCTTAGCACTCATTACCTATACTTTTAATTCGGTCTTGGACTTGAAAATACAAAGGGAAATTGAAAGATGACAAGCAGTTTTTATTTTGACATAAGGAATGTAGCATTTAATAGCGCTCAAACTGTGACGATAGACGAGATGATAGCGATAGTGATACGTGAAGCAAACAGCATCTCACAAAATTTAGCATACACCCACAAAAATTAAATATTTTGCTGGGAAATAGCATGTTTTGTTAACTTAGTTGTTTTTACTTTTTAACGTATTAAAAATGAAATGAAATATGTGCAATGAAACTACATTGTTTTCTTTAAAACTATAACTTATTTGTGGGTGATTCTCAATTCTGTAGGGTACTGTACATTCATACCTAACCGCGCACAAGAAAACACAAAAGCAATAAAACAAGAACAACATGAGTTTCTGCTGACTTTTTTTTTCTCGCTTCTATTGTTTTGGCAGAGTGGTCAATAAGAAAAACAACAAATACATCAAAGCTCTGAGAGCGAATGAACCTTTAGCAGCGAAAGTATTCTGAAAAGCTCGGTGGTCGTATTACACGACCCCCTCACACAAAAATGTTCGCAAAATATTTTTGTATGGTGTGCACTATCTTGGTATTATATGGTATTTGATACTACGCATGCGTGCATAAACACATATTAGCACACGTACATTGCCCCCTCAAACTTAATATAAAAATTTGCCATTAATAGCTCAAACTAAATGGCGGTTGGATTTGATGGTTTTTTTCATAGGGCTAGCAAAGTTTTGTATTGCTTATTAGAAAAAGTTTTTTTTTTATATACGTTGTTGTTTTATAAGATTTTTTTTATATCCGTTTATCTCATAAAAGAAAAAACCGTTAAAAGAAATAGATTCTTTGGATTTTATGTTTTTCTTATATCCGTTAAGTACTCCGTTAAGTACAGTGAATCTTCTCTCATTCCCTTGATCTACACACATTCTACTAAATATTAGGTTGTCAAATATCTCCCTTCCGCCTTTTTGTCTTTTGAATTTTCCGGCTATGTACAAAGCGCTATAGAGCTCGAGCCATCAAGCAAATGCTAGATCAAGATCCGTTTATATGGCAACAAAAGTGACGGAACAAGCCCAGAAATTCTATAATACCCATGTGTATCCAAAAATATTACGGAGAACCATTTTTGATATAGGGTTCCGACCATGCGTGCAAAGGAAAAAACCATTGACCAACAAAACTACGAGGTAAAAAATGAAAGTGTTCTTTGAAATATGGGTGTTGAAGGTTTCCTCCACATCCTCAAGCGGCCGTTAGACACGAAAATGTTGAACTAAGATTCAATCATATTCATAAGATACGCCAGAAGTCCATAAGCTTGGTTAGGTACTCCCCTGCAAACGAGAACCCTGTTCGCCTGTTAATTTTATCGATCAAGCAAATAGGCGGCACCATTTGCAATGGGCACACACGGTCTAGGCTCCATATAAAAAATGGTTCTACGTAATATTTTCCGATACACTTGGATGTTATGGAATTTCTGGATTTATTTCGTCACTCTTATTGCCGTTATAAGCGGTTCTTGATCTAGTATTTACTTGAAAGCTAATTTATCTCTTGCAGAGAGCTTGAATGATTAGACGGTTCTGCTCTTGTTTGCAATTTCCAGCAGACCCGAAGCGGCCTTTTTTTAGTTGGGTTGTTAACTGGCTTTTTGAGGTTCGTTTAGATACCACCCCCTAGGACATTCGTCCCTCCTAGTTCTAACTAAGTTCCGTTTTTTTCCACATTTATGGTTTTTTGTTACCATATTTGTGAATTTTTTTTACATTACGCCACTTGCTAATAACAAGTATCCAAAGGCAATGTATTTACTTAAAAATAAATAAAAAATAAAAATAAATTTTAACACAAGTGGAGGGGACTTACTGTTTAATGCCGGTTCCGAACGGCGAATTGCGAAAGCTTTTCATGATAGAGATTACTCTAGGAGGATAGTCAGTCGTTCGCTGGAGGTGGGGCCGTGAAAATTGTTTGTGGTGTTCTCTGTATTTACTTGCTTCCTCAATTAGTTCCAGTTATTTATTCAGAAAATTTATTCGCCGTACGCAAACTTTTGTGGATTGATTTTGGCAATATTGGTTGTTGTTTTTGTTATAACTTTTGAATGAATAAGAGTATTGAATTAATTTTGGTAGATTCTGAAAATTTGTACTTTGCTCTTTTCAAATATGTCTTTCAAAACAAGTTGTCACATATGGTTTGGTAATAAACGCCCCTTTTTCGACAGATTTCTCTATCGTCCGCAAACTTTTGTGGAGCACTGTACACCTTACAGCCGGATTAATTTTCCTTCAAATTCAGTTACTAGATATAAAAATGCTGACTTCGATAAACGGACATTCTTTACAAAGCTGATGGAATAATGTATCTACATAAAATCCTCCAATTACAGAGGGCTACAGGCATCCGTTAGTTGCCTTATCCTACTCAATCTGGAATCCTGATAGTCGTTATCGAACCACAACTCCAATGAACTCATTTTCAAAATAAAATTTAGTTCTTTATTTTATTTAAAATCTCCGAAAACAATATTCAAATGAATGACAATATTCAAACAGAAATTTAGATTTTCTGCTGTCTTGAACTGTTAAATAAATGTATTCATTCACAACAGTCAATTTATTCACAATAGCCAAAAATTTTATAAAACGAGTTACACAATACCCATTTTGTTTTTGATTAATAAATTTATCAACCATCAATTGAATGATGTTTGACACTCACAATAGGGGTGAATATAACGCTTATCCATTGCAAGAGGAGACCTATCAAGAGCAGATTACTATCGACCCTTTTTTAGTTATTTGACTACATGGAGATTCAAAACCCCTTTCCGGGATAGATTATTCAGTATAATTTTTCTCAAATATGACGTTAAGAAGAATTCACTTCTTCAAGAGTCTAAGATTTTTATAAAACTATACGAACAGTTTAAACTGCTAGCACTGGTAAGAAGTAGAACGAATGTGTTGAGGGGTCTTAAATCTGAAATAGAGTTCACCTTTATATTTCATATCTAAATAAAAGCATATCGTTTTTTAAACTATTTTTCGCTTTTTATTTTAATACCTAATCATTCACATTAGAATATATGTTTATTTTTAAATTTACTTTTATAGTTTGTAATTAAGTTCACTTTTCTTTTACAATTTAAATCGTAACCATAATGATTTGCTTCTTCACTTTGTTTTTATTTTCTACTTTGACTTAATCAGTATAGTTTCAAATAAAAAAATAATGGAAACGTATAAAAAGAGTGAACATAATAATAATCAATAATACAAAAACAAATATAAAAAAAAATGTATAATGTATTTTTTTTTTCCTTTTTTAAATAAATATCCACTATAATGTTTTTTTATGTATTTGTTTTTCTCTTTTTAATTAAGTTCTCCCGAATTTATCATGAACCACTTTTTTTTTACCTTACAACAATAACTTAGAAAAGTAAATTTACTTACAAATAGAACTTAAATTATTCTATATATGTGTGTGTGTGTGTTTATTATACGATAATAATGATGTGTTATGTGGGCGAACTTGAAGTTTAAGTTGGAGAGCCTATGCTCTAAAAAACAAACAGCTAACTTACAAAGAAATGAACATATAGAAGAATAGATAAATTTAATTATATAAAAATATGTGTCGTCTTGCTTGTTTTTTTAAAATCTATTTACATTTGCAAAATATAAGCATAAGTAAAATAAAAGGGACAAAAAATATAAAACAATGAAAATATATACAAAATGAGCATGAATGAGAATCATGAGAAGAGGTTCATTTTTCGTTTCAATTTTCTATTAATTTTTTTGTATGTAAAAATCGCAATATAATATAACCGTTATCAATAAGCATTTAATATTTTATGTGTATAAATGTGCCTTTAGTTGGTATGTGCGCAAATCAATGTCCTGTCATTACATGTTTCAGGGAGTATAATTAATGATTATTTCTTTTTTGTTTGATTTATACATGTTGATTGGCTTATGATGTTAATGTTTTCTTAGAACACTCATTGTTCCGATATAAAATATCAAATTATCCGTTGTGTGTGGCGGTTATACATCTCGTTTTTTTCGTCTATGAACAAACAAATTAATCAAACTTATAAATCAACCACTTTAGTTAATATCCCCGAATTGTTTTACGTTACTAATTAAAAAAACTGCATACATATATTTTAGTTAGGGAGATAATTGTTTAATAAAATATCAGTCCTGCAAAGCTAATTTAAATTATTATTTTTTTTTTTTTAAATTATACATACCCGTGTTTTAGGGTTTAACTTTTGTTTTTTTTTAATCATGTGGTAGCAATGTTCTATTTACAGTTTTCACTTGATTTTTTTTATGAAACGACGAATAAATGTCATTGTTTGGTTCTATTACCTATGTTTGTGCGTAGTGTTGTGGGAGTGCACAGTGCTCCACAAAAGTTTGCGCACCCAAACATTTTTGAAAAGAACAAAGCATAAGGCTGCAGAATTTACCATTTGTTTGGTCAGTGTTGTTACCATTATAAATGGATCTTGACCTACCGTTTGCTTACTGGCTCGTTTATATCTTTCAGATTAATTGGATGTCGGCCAGATCTTGTTTTAGTTTGCAATTGTCCATCGAACCTAGAGAGATTTAGTGATCGCTACAATGTTGATTTGCTTTTTGAGATTTATTCATTCAAACTTAGTTCCGTTTTTCCAATATCTATGGTCTTTAGTTACCATATTCATGGATTTTTTTTCATTTACGTACTTGCTAAGATACAAGAACAATGTATTTACTTGCTCTCTTAATTAGTTACAGTTATTTAAATGGTCCTTGTTGGGAAAATTTACACACCGTGCAAAAACTTTTGTGGACTGAGTTTTGCAACATTGGATCTTGTTTTTGTTATAACTTTTGAATGACAAAAGGTATTAAATTAATTTTGGTAAATTCTGAAGCCTTTTTCTTTGTTCTTTTCGAATATATCTGTCAAACCAAATTGTCACATTTGGTTTGGGAATAAACGCGCTTTTTAACCCTAATTTCTGCATACGCAAACTTTTGTGGAGCACTGTATGTGTATGTAGATTTACGGTAAGTTTTACTGCAGATTTTTTTTTTATTTTAAATATAACCTAAGTTTTGCCTATGCCTCAATAGCGTTATTGTAACATATCCGTACTCACAACATGGTTGGTATATAATATTACGAGCCAATATAATAATTTATTACTTCATTAATTACTACATACTAGTGTTATGTAAAATTTTCTATATTGTTTCGAAGGCAGAGACAAAAAAAGGAGGATCAACTAAGAGCCATTGGTATTCCAGTGCTGTGGACTTCTATGGTGTTCTCTCACCTAATGACGCAGGATACACAGAGCTTAGACGCACCAATGCAGTCGTCGTGACAGAAGGCTCCACATTGCTGACATATTACCATTGCGTTCAGAGAGCACGCACAACTTGTGGGTGTGTTGGTATTGTCTGCCGATATGTTACCTCCTGTGATTGATGTTGCTACAATAGTAGTGCCTGCGGTGGTTGTTGTCGTAGTGGCGGTCGCAATATATTTAGATTGCTGGTTATTCTGATCGATGATGTCAGTCGAGTCAATGTACGCTATTCCGGCTGAAATTATAAATCATATTTTATTGATCGTGTTAGCCTATGATAACACAACAAATTGGGAACATTATTTTTCTCTCAACTCGATAATTGACAAATATTTTCATCTATCTACACATTTAATATTTTGGATTTAGATTTTTCTAAAAGATGAAATTTTAGTCAGTCAATAAAGTTGTTAGTTAAATTTGAGATTCCTTAAAAAAAAAAAAAAAAACGGGAATCATAAGAGAGGGAGTTTTAGAAGTTTAAAAAAAAAATTCTCGTAAGGTGGGGCTATCCCGCCCACCGAATACCGCTAGTAGAAATGTTAATTTTAAAGTAGTGTAAACAAACACAAAATCTACCATACACCAGATATTTATACTGCGGCAGACCTTTGAGATTCAGGAGTTCCTGGTCGATACTCACCACCTATTTAAGGTGGCGACTTTAAGAATGCGTATGACAGTATCTATAGAGACGAGCGCATTGTCTCTTTGTCTGAGCTCCTGACAAAATAAGCAAAAATTATTGAAACGGAGAAAATATATAATTGAAAACAGCATGAACATCGGCAGACATTATGAAATGGAATATACAAGAAAATTATGATATACACTACAATTATGCGGATATAAAGAGATTACAAATTATGTTATGCTTTCTAGGAAAAATTGTTTTAATTAGGTCAGGTCGGTAAAGACCATACCGAGACCATTGATGTCAAGAAAGGTTTTAGACAAGAGCCACTACCATGTGATTTCCTTAACATAATTGTTGAAAAGATCGATCTTTCAGAAGTCCGTGCAACTACTCGCATATGCCGATGATATTGACATCATCGGAAGGACACAACGAGAAAGAAGCGGATAAGATGGGTCTTGCTCATATGGACATTAACGCGCCGGTTCATAAAGTCTTCGAGTCCAACCCTGAGGGACAACGCGGTAGAGGAAGACCTCGCCTCAGGTGGTGTCACCAGTTGGATGGAGACCTAAATGAGCTGGGTGTGCAAAATTGGAGGCGCCTAGCCTAAGACCTGAGGCTCAAGCCCACCCCTGACTGTAGCGCAAACAAAAGAAGGAGAAGTAAACATACACAGTAAAAGTACTGAACCAACTTTCGTGAGAGAATACGCAACTGAAACTGAAACTAACAAACACAAGATCTTGTTAAACGAATAAATAACTTCCAATCCTGCATTTTTATACGTTGCGCATGTTGTGTCTGAATTACCTTGATTTATTACTCTCCGAACCTGTGAACTATTTGACGTCGTAATTGATTGATTAATATCATGTAATGTTTTTGATGTATCTACATCAACTGAAGCAGGACGTCCGCGCCCAGTTATCGGCACTCCATTCATACCTTGGAGCTAAAAAAACACAGAATTTTCAGTCGTATGCCTTATAACATAATATTTGAATTTTACTTGGTTTTGTGATGGCGGTGCACTTGATGCTCTCGGTGCCTGATTATCGGCTGCTCCAACATTTGCTCTATGCGCAAACATATACTGATTATTACCATTTTGTTGTATTTCACTTTGATTATGTTGTGGCATTACACTTGCATGTTGAACAGTTCCTGGAGGACCATAGACGTGTCTTATTAACGTTGGAGATGGTTGCCTTTGAACAAACTTTTTGCGAGGGAAACCCAAACGAGGTCCAATAACCTATTTTAAGGTATAGATAAAAATGAATAATGAAAATAACCATTAAAAAAATACGGCTTACTTTATACACAGTTCTTCCAATTGAAGGCGCAGGTGAGGAAGCTTGTTGGTCTTCGGATTTAATTTGTGGCAAAGCCACTGTCATCGTAACGTGTTGCACTGTTGCGGTGGAGGTTGATGCAAGGATTGCGGACGGTGGACGCAATTGGGCTGTTAAATTATGCCTATTCGGACTATTCTGAATAACTGCTTGGCAAATCTGATAACTCCGTTCTAAATTTACTGCGCCAGGTGGTAATTTATTGTTCGTCGGCTTACGGCCTTTGCCGCTTGGAATTTTTGGTTTCTGCTGTGCAATAGTAGATGGCACACCTGTGCTCGACAGAACCTTTATTGTTGTGGGGTTTACGTATGTCATAGTTGTGGAACCTGACACTGGAGTAGATGTAGATCGCTGCATGCTGACAGTAATCTGTTTTGGCATATATTTCCCCGATTGAAGCTGTTGTTGCATTTGCTGCGGATAATGTGTGATTGAAGTAGAAGCAGACGAGGGTATTAAGGTATTGCTCTGTGTTTGTTGTTGAGGTGGAAGTTGTTGCTGCGAAAGACTGAGAAATTGGCGGTGCTGAACCTGTTGTTGGGGTTGAGTTTGCTGCTGCTGTTGTTGGTGTTGCACTGATGAATATTGCAATGGGGTACTATCCATCACATGCTGTTGCTGTTGTTGTGCAATACTGTATTGCTGAGCTCCACCTGCGTTGGAATCCAATAGCTTTTTGATTTGCTGTTTCTGCTGTGAATGATTTGCGTGGAATGCTAATTGTTGCTGGTGCTGCTGCTGTGGTAGTTGTTGAGGATGCAAGGTCAATTGGCGGTGTGGATGCATCAAAAAGTTTCCAATAATGTGTCCATTGGTATCGAGAAGTAATTTACTCCCTGGTATATGTGGTGCGGTCGGAGGTGCACACATATTCATGTCTGTGCTGCTGTCGTTGGAATTACTGTTGATCACGGTACTGGTGACTTCCATCTCAGCTGCAGTCATTGGAACTTCCATTCCGTCAGTTGAAATCTAAACAACAAAATTTAATTCCGTAAATTTCTACGTAGAATTACAACTTACATCTCCTATATCCAGAGAAAAGTCCTGATCATCGTGAAAGAGCTCTTGTTGCTGTTGTTGCTGCAACTCGTCTTCATCTTTAATAAGAGATTCGTCTTCAATTATGTCTGGCATTTCACGAATTTGATTGCTCTGTTCATTTATGAGCGTACCAGCAGAAGAATGTTGCGTGTGATTTAGTTTCATTCCAAAATTCCAGTCGTGCCGCACATGATGGAATATATCCTCCCGCGTTTGAGTTTCATCTACATTAGCAGATTGATGTGTATGCGTGGACGTTGTCATTATCATGAGAGGTGATGATGAACATCCTCTTGAAGATGACGACGAGGAGGTGGAAGACGCTGCAGATGAATCGCTTGCTATTGCTATAGTTGATTTGTTGTTATCGTAGAGGTTTTCGCAATCCTGCGCGATCATTACTATAAAAAAACAGTTTCTGATAGAGTTGAAAAAGATAAAAAGCAAATTATCTGTTACCTTGGCCCAGAGAACTAAACAGGTCACCTTCACTTATACTCTTCGACGTTGGAATATCCAAATGAGCAATGGTTTCTGGAAAGAAAAAATGCTTTCAGCAATCCTCAACTAGTGTCAAGCCATTTACCTCCACTATCTGTGCTAACTTCGCCAGATTCCAGCACATAATTTTCAGCATCGGCAAATTTTTGCTCAATAGGATCATCCTCGTCCAACGCAGGAGCGAGTGCCGCTTGCACAATGCTGCTTTCTATCGCCTCCGTTATGTTATCACAGGTACTAATGCTGGTACTATTTTCACCACTACTCCCACCACCATTGCAATCAACAAGAGCTGACGCACTGTTGCTTTCATTCTCATCAGAGCACGTCAACATTGCTCCAACTCCACTACTGCTTGCTAAGTCCGAAACAATGTACTGATCTACCATATCCGGAGGTATTTGCATCAAAGTGGATGAGGACGGTTCACCTGCAGAATTATGTGGAACATGTTGTTGCTGCTGGAGGTGCTGAAAACTGCTAAACAAACTGTCAGTAAAGTTGAATGGATTTACTGAAACTTGAACGTTAAATGCTTCATTGGACCCTACGACCTCATTAGCTATAGTTGGAACTATGTTCGATGAATCCGTGACGTCCTCACTGTTCGTGTTACCCAAATCGCAATTATTAAATGGAAAGTCATCTTCAATCGCAGATAGCTGTTCTTGCGCTACTGTATCCGTATTGCGCTCCTCTTGCTGTTGATAGTTATTTTCTTCATCTTCCGCCATCTCCAATACATTAGAAATCATGAGTTCTTCTTCGGCATCTATACTGGATTTCGGAGAAATATCTAATTCTACTGCCTTTTCTTGCGCTATCGTTGCCGGTGGTGACGGTGACGCCAGAATTTTGGGTTTAGGCAATTCGTCTACCTCTTCAATTTTGAATTTAATCTGCTTGCTTTCAGCAAACGTAGGACTACTTGAAGAACGTTTCCGAGATCTTTTTGGTGATAAAGCCTTTTGCATGCTCCCCATAAAATTCACCTCTGGTTCAGAGGTAAGGTCCCCACCACTGTTACTGCCATTAGAGGCAGCATCACTCTTTACTGGAAATTCTTCAGTCTGTAACGTATCACTGGGTGTATCTATGGTTGTCGATCGTGAAATTGAGGTTGCAGTTTGTTGCGATTCTACTTCATCTTTTGTGTGCGATCCACTGTCAATTCTACACTCGATAATAGATTTAGGTTCGGCTTTTATTATTGGCGGCCGCAAGATACTATTTGTCGTGGACGTTGATGTGAAAGCAGATGAGGAAGATGACGACGAAGAGCATGATGCGTGCGGTGAGGTCGATGATGTCACATCTACTGAGGTGCATGTTTCCGTTTTAGCTGTCGTCGCCGCGCTTTTGCTGGTTGAGCACTTGCCATAATTGATTGTCGTCGTCATTGATATTGATAAGGTGTTTTCCTCTGACGATGTGGAACTTGCTTTATACCGTCTGCTAGAGATTTTTTCACCCCAAATTGGTTCAAAATGCTTTAATTTCCAAGGATCCAACTTGTTCTTTTCTTTTTCTGCTTCTGATTTTAACTTAACTTGATTTTCCGGTGTGAATTCACCTTCTGATAAACGCTCGCGCCACTCCAGGCAAGCTCTAGCAAAAAATTCATTATTTAGACTTGACGGGCCCAGGCGAATGGCGCCAAGTGTCATATCGGTTGTTTCCACTGCTGCCGCCCGATCAACGCTCGGCAGTAGTTGAATCAAATTGTACTGATAAAGAGGTGGCAGGAGTGAAAATGTTTGTTTGTTAAGTAGCGCACGCAGGTTGGTGCTCGCTAAAATCGAGTCCGGTGTCTCCAAATCAATCTTTCCATCTTTTGTCTGTTCAATTTGTGCAGCTGTCGAAATTTTCTTGTTTGAACGCCGTCGAGGCTTTAAACTAAAGCCTGGTATCGAGGCCAGTACTTCACGCATTGTTGATGCTTGCATTTGAGCCGTTGTGCTAGGTATGCTACGCAGGGAAATTGTTGTAGTTGACGATGTCGATGTTGTTGTAGACATCGATGTTGTCACTAAGCTATTTTTCGGCGCCCGATACCCAACCTGTGGCTGGGTGGTCGCCAATGAGGTGGACACTGATTTCTTATCTGGAATAGGCTTAACAATAATGCGAGGAATATGGCGACGCAGACTATGTGAGTGTTTAACCAATTTCGCTGGTGCTAGGTGGTGATGGTTATGTGGCGGGCTTACTGCTGTCGCCAGCGGTGGCGATGGCAATGTATCAAGTGCTAATGGATCACATTCATTTTCGTTGCAAGCACTGGGGGACGACAGCACAGCCGGCAACGTCGACGATGTCCCGTACTTGGACGAGACATTATGCATTTTATGCTTTACCGGTGGATATAACATTGATGTTTGCGAAAGGAAATGCTGCTTGGCTGCTGACGGCGATGATGGATGATTCGATGTAGTTGAGTTAGAATGCAATTGGATTTTTTGGAATGAATCGTTGTTGCTGCTGACAAGCTTCTCATGATTTCTTGGAAATTGTTCTGGGGTCACATCACATTCCATATTTGATTAAATAATGTACAGATACCAATGTGACATAATTTAAGGAATCCTCTATAAAAATAAAGAACAAATGTATTACTTTTGTTGGAATAAAATGCGATTAGTTTGCGAAAGTGTTAACAGTAGACGCCATTGCGCTGTAACGTCAACAGCTTTACATATCCCAAACTCTTAACATAATTTATAGGCTAAGATCTTACACCGAGGCAAGATGCCATGTAGAACTAATAGGTCTAACCCCAATGGTGCAAACTAATTAGCGTGTCAAAAAATAAGTGCGAATGTTGCAAGTTCAATTAAATTGCGATACTCGCACTGTAGTTTAATAGCATATATTTATTACTAAATGAAGTGAGTGAAATAAAAACTGAATTATTTTAAAAACGTATTTGAGTTGCTTAGAAAAATTAGTGTTTTTTGGTTTTCGTTATTATTCTGTGACTTTTTCTTTTCAGTCATTTATGAAGTACCTATTATGCAGAACATTTCATTTTGTTTAGTATATCTGTCTAGATTAATTGGACTGAAACGAAAAAACAAAAAAAAAAAAAACAATCATCAAACCAGGTTTCGTGCAATTGCAACTTGACAGACAGCTAACTAATGGATTGCATTGATTACGCGAACAACTGATACACATGAATATAAATAAAAAATTCAGCTATGAATGAAAAAATAAAGTTATTATATCCGTCAAACAAACCCACCTTATGCAAATTGCACATTCTCCTCCGAGTAAAGAAAATCCTCTTCAAAAAGGAAATCAAACAGTTTTTTTGTGGTCTACACAACACTAACAGAATAATATCACGTAAACAAATGAAAAATGTTTTCGAGCTCTCCTCGTAGATGCGTATGGAAACCAGGTTCGCCTTGAAGTTTTAATAATAAAAAACACCAAAAACAATTTAACTAAACTATCCTGTTTGATAATGGAATCTCCTTTGTCATTGTTTTCGTTCAAAGGAAAATGCCTCTCAGGTTCTTCTTTTTATTTCGCTCGTTCTCGTTCGCGTTAGATAGCCCTGCGAAAATGTTGGCTCGGTTTTTGTTTCGGGGGCCACCTCTATGTGCTGCCTCTCTCTAGAATGTCATCCAGCGATACAAATTTATGTACACAAACACAGAAAACAAAAAAAAACACAAAATTGGAACGACAATTGTGTTACCACCGATATAACTACATTCATTTCAGAAAATTTAACATTTCAAGGTTTTTGCACGTAACAAATTGGATTTTTTACTTTCCTTCAAAAATACACAAATTTAAATTTTCTTCTTTTGACAGAATACGAAAAAAATATATGTATTTCACTTTGGGTTGTGGGAAAAAGGTTTTTTGTCTCTTTTTTTACGTCATTGCAAGCTAAAAATAATTGGATTTTAAATTTCACGTCCAACCAAGTTATTTAATGTTTGCACTAGATATGAGAGTTTTCGTTTTTCGTTTTAGATTATCCTAAATATATTATGAAGTAGTTTTTAGGGTATAATGACTTTCTTTTGCACATAGAACAGACTTCCTCGTCACACACTTTTTTAAGGTTTTTTTTTACATCCTTTCGGAATATTTTTTTTGTTGGTTTATTTTTTTTCGAAAACAAAGGGGAACTTCGAAATGTGTTGCATTTAATGTGCGACAGAGTGCGCTGTTTCGAATGACACTTTTTTTTTGTGATTAAGGTGGACGCAAGAGTCGATTTTTGTGGTAAAAGCTTCCATATGCGGAATTACGTGTGAAGTGAAGAAATACGGTGAACAAGAATGTTTAGCATGCACCAGAAATGTATTCAGTACACTAGACGCGCTTAAATAGGCTTTTGTTTTTTTTTTAAAGTAAAACTTCTTTACACGCGCTGGGTGTAAACTGATGAATACGGGGTGAGAGCGTTACGAAAAGTGTGATGGTTCTTTCTTTTTCCCTCTCATGTTAACTTATGCGTTGTGGTTCACAATAGTCGCCGAAGATTCTATTGTAAAATACGTGTGTGCAATACCAAAATTGATTGGAATTTATCTCAACGTCCGCCTGCTATTATATAAATGGGGCTAAACACACTCGCTTATTTTTTTTTTATATTATTTTTTTGCGACATATGGTGAATTCATGAGTTGTTGTTCAAATCCCTTCATGTGTGATTTCCTCCTCAGGTGATTCTCCCGCTTTTTAAAAAGGGGAATAAAAGAGACTGCTTCAATTATAAGGGCATATCTCTTTCAAGTCTCCCCTGTAAAGTTTATGCTAAGGTGTTGGAGGCACATTCTAGAGCTATGGTTGAATCCAGGTTGGGGGACAAACAGTGCGGCTTTCGACCAGCTTTTTACTCTTAGAATGGGAATAAGCTAAACCGATCTATAGTTGTTTTGTAGACCTCGAAAAAACTCTGGAGTGTACTGCAGAGGTATGGGGTTGATGGTCCTCTGTTGAGTGCCATTCAGTCCCTATACACAAACTGTAGCAGCTGTGTTCGGGTTAACGGTAGTAAATCAACACTTTCCTCCGTGGGCGTTGAACTTCGCCAAGGGTGCGTCTGGTCACCTCTCCTGTTCATTATATATATGGACTGGATGTTACAACGCAGCCGACGTGAGGAATGTTTCACCCTGGGACAGCTGAGGGTAAGTCGCTTGCTTTTTGCAGATGACTTAGTTATCCTCATAACCTCACAGACGGAACTCCAGCGTGCGCTAGATAGGTTTGTAGCCGTCTGTACTGATGCTGGAATGAAGGTTAACGTGGACAAATCCGAGGTGATGGTTATTTCCAAAACGCTTGTTCAATGCACTCCTGCATGTTAGTCGAGTCCCATTGAAACAGGTGGAGAAGTTCAAGTATGTCGGGGTCTTTTTCACGAGTGATGGGAGGAGCACCACTGAGCTTTCCTGTAGGATCGGCCAAGCTGGATCAATTTTGAAACATTTGTTACAACTCCCACCTATGGTCATGAAATTTGAGATGAAATTTCTGCGTGCTATTGTAACTCGCCGGGATAGGGTTAGAAATACGACTGTGCGTGGAGAACTCAATATTGAGCAGCTGCTTCTTCGAACGGAAAGGACCATACTTCGATGGTTTGGTCACGTGGCACGAATGCTCACGTCACGACTTCCGAGGCGCGACTTGGATGCATCCCATAAGCTAAGCCACCTCTCGGCAGACCCAGGATGAGATGGCAGGACCAAGTACAAGTTCTCGCCTGGTTACACTTGGGCATACATCCTGATGAGTTAGAGTCGGCGGCGGAGGATCGAGTCGAATAACTCGATCGGTATCGGCATAGCGATGGGGAACATGGGCATGGCATTTTTTAATCTTACTTCAAACAAATTTAATTATTACTGAAATTTTATCATATAAGACTCAAAAACCAAAATCTGGAATAACGGTTATCAAAAACGCTTAATTCAACAGCAATAAAGATAAATAGCAATTAAAGCGGAAAAGAGACCAACAATAATCATCTCTGACGGAATCCGCTAAACTCATAAAAAAAAAGAAAAACCGAAACCCACACATTCATCATCTCCAAGTGTGTAGTACACTGGAAATGATGAGTGAGATGAATTAACTCGAGTCATATGTAAGTTCGAGTAAGGTGTATTTGAGTAATAGGTATTCGGATTATGTGTGTTGAGAACTCGGTTTATTAGACGCTTTTCAACTCGAGTCGACTTTATAACTCGAGTTAACTTTATAACTCGAGGTGACCTTGTAACTCGAGTTGATTTTATAACTCGAGTTGACTTCATAACTCGGAGTCAACACATCACTACTTATTTCTGTCTAAGAGTTTGCCAAATAATCGCTTCTATGCGAATGCACTAAATAATGTAACAAAATATTTCCGATTAACGTCAAACAAATTAAATGCACTTATCATGAGATTTTATTTCGTACTACTAACGATAAATTAATAAATAGTATTATTATTACCTTAGAATTATTTTCATAAGATACTGCGTAAAAACATTTAGTAAATATATATCTAAAGTTCCTCGTGTTTATTTGCATGGTAACGCTCTTTTTCCTTGGGAAATGCCCAGAAGTATGATGGGAACCCACTGACATCTCTTTCTCGTTTAACAAATGCGGAGTATGATGATATACAGTTCCCCACGAAGTGGTTAGAGATACCTAGAATAGCTAAATCGAGATGAGGGTCGTCTACCAAAAGTTTATGAGCCGTGATATTCATCCGGGATAGCGCTATGTTTAGCTCTGAGATCATGTGATTACTGTCTGATGCAACGAAAATTGATTTAACATCGTTGTTTTTGTGTGTTTGTTTGACTGTTTTGATGAGTCGCTTCAGCTGCTTTATAATAAGATCCTTTGGAGGCATACACAGGTCAGAATACAGGTCACCTTTTTCATTGCTATATCCCAAGCACTGCGGTGAAGCGAATAGCTGTTGGCTGTTTTTAATATGGTCACAAGCACGCACCCAATCGATACCATTCCGAAGGTGAATTCCTATAAATGCACCTTTCGGCAGATTTTTTTTTATGAACTCTTTTGCCATATTACGGTACTTGTCGTTCCAAATTAAATATTTATGTAAATCGCGGTTTTCTGCTTGAACTGGAAAGCTCGCCGGAGCTCCAGTAAATGCTAACACAGGCCACTCTTTGGGAGTATATTTGTTTATCCATTTTGATGCGATATCACTATGATGTACATCAAAATGTAAAGGGCCAAAGAACTCAGATTTTCTAAAATCGATATGGTATGTGTCCCAAAAGGGCCCAAAGGGATTTCCATCCTTAGCATGACAGTCCTTTTTCGTATTCTCTTTGTTAAGACTTTGTCGTTCGATATAACAAAATGAAGTTCTTTCTTCTTCTGGCCATACTTTATAGGCTAGGTTGCTCATAAAATCATGCATTAAAATTACGCGGTGGTACTTTCGAAGTGGCTCAACTTGAAAATATTGATCAAAAGGTATTTGCACGGATCGTAGTTCACCTTTTCGGTACTCAACCCATGGTGGGAGCACAAGGGTCCTATTAAGCGCTTTAGAGAAAGCCAGAGCTCCTAAAAAATGGTCCGCTTGGTTACCAAAACGCCCTAGACAATATAAAATTTGCATTAGTCCTAATTCAATTAGGAAAAATAGGTCAATAAATAGTTTATCTTACCCATACAAGGACAATAAATAAGGTACCCCAGGGGATCTACGTCATTAGCATCAATGCTATTTATTAACAAAACCACCACAAATAATTTTATTAACATTGTTCTTATTTGGAGAGATTGTTATGTGGCGAACCGGCGCAAAAAAAGGTTTGTTTACAAGTGACAATTGTAAATGAGAAAATGTCATCAGCAAATTTCCGAAATTCCCTATTTGAAAAAGCGAGTCATGTTTGTTTTGATATAAATGAGAAAAAAAATGTAATTCATTTGTAGGCAGCTAGAACATAGATACATACCATGGTGGAATAATATATTTTTGCACCATGGATACATGTATTCACAAACGCACTGCATTTAATGAAAGTATAGGAGTTGGATAATTTTTACTACTTACTGTTCGGCTGTCAATTATAATATGGGTCACTTGTCTACTTGTCTTGACTATCTTGTCAAATTGTCAGGTGCGACTTATCATCTGCATAATTTTTGAAATGGGGATTCTTAATATTAAACACTGATGAATAGTCAGTTCATATATTAGGTTATTCTTCCTGAATGTTAAAATGTTACTCCATTCATTATTAGTCATTATCGGACTAGCTACTTCAGTGAAGCTGACAAAAAGAGAAAAGTAGTTTGATTCTTAGAGCACAACCTTTGTCTATTACTTTACCAATTATTCAGTATTTATAACAATTAATTATACAAATAAATACATTTGTACAAACACCAACTCGATTTTTTTTACGTTGCCAATTGAATCCTGGTTGGGTACTATATATGCACAAAGTAGTAGCCCATTAATGTATCAGTAATTTATTTATGTTGTCTATAGGTGTACATATATATTTTACTGTAAATTTGGTAACGGCTGATATGCCTCATCTTATAAGAGATAGAAACGCTAATTATTTAAAGAAGAAATAGAGTAGAGATAGAGTAGAAACCACAAATGAGCCATTGGTCATTGGGTAGTTTGTGGTAGAAACAACTTAATCTTATGCGTACAGACTTCTTCTTCTCTTGCCTCTAGATCTTGAGTTTCTTGACTATGTATATACACAAAATCGTCTGCCGGGTAGCAATAGTAAATGCCAAAATATAAAACTAATATAGTATTTTTTAATTTTCTCAAAAACTAGGAGACTTAAAAGCATTTGGTTATTTGTGTTCGATTGAGAATTGATACAAAAAGCCAATTTACCACCCCGTCTTTGAAATAAAAGACATGAATAATTTAACTTAAATGTACGATTACAGAACAGGTTTCTGGCTTTCAAAACTTGTATAGTACTTTATTGTAAGCGTTTCTGCTGTTCTCTAACAATTTCTTTTATCATGCTAATTGAGTTTTTTTAAAACTGCTCCCACCTTTTAAACGGGCCGGGATGGTGGCGCCTCCCATAGCTAAAAAAATTTGTTAATGATTCCTTTACAAAACTGTTTTGCCGCGAACGCCAAAGTTATCGCATTCGTGCCTGGCAGTGTATATATCAACTCTACGGAGACTTTTTTGTTACCTTTATAAATGGATTGCAGTTTTCTAAAAAAATGGAATAAAATTCAAATAAAATGTTTCTGTCTTTTTTTGTATATGTATATGTTAGTAATTGTTCGTATTTTAACCACTTTCTCCCAAAATTCGGAAAACTGTTTTTTTTTTTTTTCATTTAGCATTTCTTCAGAAATTTTACATAAGCAAACAGCTGTATAGAGACTTTTTTGATTGAGTGTAGTATGTGCTTTATTGCTTTGTAGCCAGCATATCCGAAAAGCAAAAACAAATCAATAAGAAACAACTCGTACAATTCTTCCAAATCGTGTGCATCCATACTCCTTTTTTGTTGCAATACAGCAATTCGCAACTACCAACGCAACGCACGGTCGTATCATATCGTGAAGCCGATACAACACACCTCAAAGTTGATTCAACGCACGCACGCAGCACAAATAACCTATACTCAGCTCATTTGTTTAGCTCATTTGTGGCACACAGGCACGCAGCATTGTGTTTCTACTTGTAGATTAGTGGCATCCACTCCGATATTGATAAAATTTCTCTCATCACGTAACTTTTCAAAAGATCATCGTCCAGACGACTGTCAAAAGTTCGCTGCACGTACTATTAGCCGTGTTTTATTATGCACTCATGATCTATATAGATCATTGGTTTGCACGCATTGCAACAACAACACATGATCCAGATAGCTATCGAGATCATTTATCGTGATCCGAAATTTGATTCCGCTATTCCCTGCTAGGTTCATGGAAGCTGATTTGCCTGGAAACCATTTCCAATTTACAGCATTGCCTGATAAGTATACAAAATATTATTTTTTGAACTAGATTTTAATACTCACTTTTATTCCTTAATTAAGTAATATTGTGCTAACAGTAATCCAAAATTTGTATTTCAATTTTAATTTCTAACAATTTTGTGTGATTTGCACAATTGTTTTGCGTTTGCCGGTGAAAATTGTAATCATCATCGTAAAAGATGTGCAAACACTTGCTCTGAAGAGAAGAAAAATTATGTTGGCATGGAAACACTGCCCTCAAATATCACAGCATCGACAGGAGTTAATTGTCAAACTACTGTCAGAACACAAAATAAAAATGCTTCCATGATCTGGAGCGTTTTATTTACACACATGATCCATATGGATCATCCGTGCATAATAAAACACGGCTAATATATATACATATACATAATAGCCGTGTTTTATTATGCACTCATGATCTATATAGATCATTGGTTTGCCCGCATTGCAACAACAACACATGATCCAGATAGCTATCGGGATCATTTATCGTAATCCGAAATTTGATTCCGCTATTCCCTGCTAGGTTCATGGATGCTGATTTGCCTGGAAACCATTTCCAATTTACAGCATTGGAGGATAAGTATACAAAATATTATTTTTTGAACTAGATTTTAATACTCACTTTTATTCCTTCATTAAGTAATATTGTGCTAACAGTAATACAAAATTTGTATTTCAATTTTAATTTCTAACAATTTTGTGTGATTTGCACAATTGTTTTGCGTTTGCCGGTGAAAATTGTAATCATCATCGTAAAAGATGTGCAAACACTTGCTCTGAAGAGAAGAAAAATTATGTTGGCATGGAAACACTGCCCGCAAATATCACAGCATCGGCAGGAGTTAATTGTCAAACTACTGTCAGAACACAAAATAAAAATGCTTCCATGATCTGGAGCGTTTTATTTACACCCATGATCCATATGGATCATCCGTGCATAATAAAACACGGCTATTATCACTATCGTCTCGTCTATTCTCACAGTTTGAGTGCTACTAAATTTATAACATTTCTTATGGTAAAATAAAAGCTGCTTGTCATCCTTTGATTTTTTAATATTAATAAATATAGGTAATGAGTGCTAAGGATATATATTGCACTCTAGTTCATATCAAAATAACTTATAAGCTTGAATTAATTAAATTTGCATCTATTTATGAGCATTAAGCGCAAATTGCAACGGTGCATTCGGCCGGTCTGACTTTGACAGGCGTTGGTTTTTCGTTTTAACACTGAACAAAACTCGTTTACAAACGATTTCACAATGAATATCTACCGCAATTTCTTAAATTTTACAGCTTGTCGATGAACTTGCCCACACACGATTCAATTGAGTTGAAAGACATGCCAGACTTCATGTCAACTTCGAAAAATTAGCATTTTTTGGTTTTTTGCCAACCGTCAAATCGATCAATTGGCAAAGCCACACACTTCACTGTGATTTGACTGAGTTGATGATTGAGCGATTCAATCGCTTTATGGTCGAATTTTCCATCTCCTAGATCACTGATAACTATCACAAATTATGAGGTTGTCTGTGATAACTCTCAAATAAAACTAAACAGAACTAGCACCATATTTCCGCTGTCAAAGTTTCTGTCATATTTAATACATACATTTTTTTTTTTACAAAATCTGCAATTCTTTCTTGTTTTATAATTGCTTTGATAGTATAGCAAACAAGGCATATCTACCATGGCAGAGCATTTATCGGAAGTTCTCGCAAAAGCAATTGAAACTTTTGAATTAGATAATAAAACGATAAATCCATCGACCACGTCAAGTTCTCTGTCAATTGCAAATGCTAACGGTGGGTGCAAGGAGTTCTATGGCAAAGCACAGAAATATTGGTCAAGCATACCAGCTACAGTAAACGGGATGCTTGGTGGACTGGGACACATAAGCACAGTTGACATCAGTGGATCAAAACAGTTTCTTGGTGAGCTGACACTTCCTAGACGACAGAATGTGCTAGACTGCGGTGCTGGAATCGGAAGAGTTGCAAAAAATCTCTTGATGCCACTGTTTGTCAAGGTTGATCTAGTGGAACAAGATGAGCATTTCGCAAGAACCGCTAAAGATTACTGTAAGAGTGAAAAGCTGGGTAAAATTTACAACATGGGACTGCAAAAGTTTACACCAGAGGCGGGAAAATACGATATGATATGGAGCCAATGGGTTCTGGGCCATCTACCTGATGATGACTTGCTAGAGTTTTATAAAAGAGTGCAAATTGGACTCGCGAAAGGAGGCTACTTTGTGATGAAAGATAATGTTACCACGTCGGGAAAAGTTGAATTTGACGAAGAAGACTCGTCGATGACTCGACCATTGAAGACGTTTGAAACTATTTTGCATAAGGCCGGCTTTAAAATTGTGAAAATATGTCGACAACAAGGCTTCCCAAAGGGATTGTATCCAGTTTATATGATAGCATGTAAGCCCGTGGGGACGCCACGCGGTCGCGAGAAATAAATAAATTTTAGAAAATTTTTATAAGTGCCCATTTCATTTACATTTTACAGCTGTGTGGATATCTAGGATAAGGTATTACATCACGAATGTTCTTTACGCCTGTCAACAGTTGAAGAAATCGCTCGAATCCTAATCCATAACCGCCTGTTGGAAATCCTCCAAATTTACGTAAATCCAGGTACCATTGAAGACCGGGAGGAGCCTTTGCGCTTAGTCGATCATAATTATTTTCTCGTAGGCTGCCGCCGCATAGTTCGCCGACTGACGGCATGAGCAGGTCCAATGCGTGTACTTTGGATGGGTCAGTTTCGATTTGCCGCATATAGAAAGGTTTATTTGCAGCTGGCCAATCGATCACAAATAAAGGTGTCTTGCAGTAATCTACCAGGAAGAGTTCTTGTTCTTTGGAGAAACCCTCATTGACTCTGAGATCTGTTCTGAGCATTGATTTATTGTCGTGGAGAATTTTAAAAGCTTCATCATAGGCCAAAGTGTGCCATTGTTTGTCTAACCAAGAAAGATCCACTTTTGCGTTTGCTTTTTCTTGACAAAACAGCACATCTTCAGAGCTTTTGGACAAAACCTCGTTTGCAATCGCCTTAACCATTGACTCAATAAATTTCGTCAGTTCATTTATTGAGTCGACAAAGGCTAACTCAGCTTCCAACATATAAAATTCTGCTAAATGTAGGGGTGATTTGCAGTTTTCTGCTCTGAAGGCAGGCAAGAACGTGTAGGTGTCTCCTAAGCCATATGTTGCAGCTTCTAGGTGCAACTGTCCTGATACAGTTAAGAACACCTTTTGGTCAAAGTAGCTATCATTAAAAGACACGCTCTCGCGTGACATTTCTTTCAACAACTTTTCGTTATCTGGTTTAACGGTGAAGAGCTATAATAGTGCAGTGCTAAATGAATTTTTCAAATAATGAAATGCACTTTTACCTCTCCGGCGCCTTCACAGTCATTCGTGGTCAGAATTGGAGTATGTATTTGTACAAAACCTTGTTCATCCATAAAATCATGAATTGCTTTGATAGCTTTGTGACGTATTCGAAACAGTGAAGCTATGTAGGAAATACGAGGTCGAAGATGTAGGTACTCTCTAACATAGTCTGGTGAATGTTGTTGCTTTGGCACAAAAGGGAAGCCATCGATAAGAGATGAGTTACCTTTAAGATTTTATTTTATTATTATTTCTTGTTTAATTTACGAATTTACAGTCCTCATACCTACAAGAGTTACTCCATTAGCATGTAATTCAAAGTGACCTTTAGGTGCTGTTTGTATACTTCCCATTACACTTATTGAACATCCTGGTGATAGGGCTTTCGTCTGCTCATTTCTAGGAACAACAACTTGAAAATGTTCAGTTGTAGACCCGTCATTAACATCAATGAAAAGATTTCTTTTCATTCGGCGTATGTTTTGGATCCAACCCTATTACAGAATAGTGCAGATGGTGGATGAATTTTAATCTTTATTAATGTTTACCTGGAAACCAGCCCAGTCACCGGGTTTTTTCGAAAAGAGTTGGTTGATTCGCGAGTATTTATTTCGAGTTTGGACCTTTTTTTGCAGAGTGGCAAGTGATTCATTTGGATTCTTTGAGGAAATTTGACTAATACGTCGATAATGGTAGGTTAAAGGTGTTGCTCTTCTTTGTAATAACATTTTTTAGAAACAATTCGTACGTGCAGTTTAATAAGATCCGCAAAGAAATATTTTTTGACAGTCGGAGGTTATGTCTTTATCAGAGATTATAAAGAGATGGTCGTCTTGCTGCTGTTCGTCGGGTACCGGGCGTATATAGTAGTGTATGTGACAGGTCACTGCCGCTATTACACCATCTACATCCAAAACAATGATAACATGATGCACAACTCGGCTACGTTTGTCAGTCAGGGGGTGCATATAGTAGTGTGTGTGAAATGACAGTTCTCTCTATTACAAGTTTTATATCCAAAATGTATGAAAAAACGCACACTATTAGAAGATTTATATCCAGAGACCACGAAACTCACTCATTTACCGGTAGCAGTGCGAAAAATCAGTGCTACCTTATCTGCCTTGGTAGCGTCTAACGATGGTATGCGCGGTTTGTGGCTTTTAAAAACATTTACATACGTTACAAAATATTTTTTTTAATTTTACGAACTTCTCATATATGGGACGAACAAAGAAAACGACATTAGAAATAATGGACTTATAATATTATATTGATAGGAGTGTTTAATAACTTTTTTTTTGATTAATATGATGCAAGTACAGATGCGAAATATAGAAATACAATTGTTGGGAATAGTGAATTTCCTCTTGTCTAAAATTTTTTTAGAGTTAGTATCAACAAAACCATTCTATTCATCAATACGAAATCCCTTTCACAAGATGGTATGGAAATCCAATGTTTATTTGATTCAAGGGGAAAATGTTTCTTTCAATTCTTTAACTAAACGTATTTAAAAGGTATTATTTTATTTTGTTTATTGCATTTTAATTGGATAATTTAAAGAAATAATAAAAAAAAATTCAAACAATTCAAACTAATACCTTTCAAGGATTGTTTGCCTAATTAATTTTTGTACGGACAATGATATTTCCAAACTTTCTCGATGTTTTATTGCTTTCCCGCTTTCCGCTTTAATAGAGTTTTTATTTCTAATGAATTATTTGACCAATTCTAATAACGTATGTCTTGTAAATGATAAATACAATGTGCCTTTGTTATATGACAGACACGAAAGTTTAAGTGGACCAAGGAAAAGTAAGAAGTAAAAGGGTTAATTGTTCATTACATTTGAAACACAACACAAATTCACTTAAATCAAATAGTTACAGACCCTATAAATTATATTATTGAAAAATCATATAATTAATATTCAGTGTTTAAAATTATTTTGAAACTTTACCTTTCCTTCTGATCATCAATGATAACATGATGCACAACTCCCGCCTCTCCTTCCCCTGTAGATAACACAGTTTTTCACATATAGCAGCCCCTGTCCTACCCATCAATGAGAATATGTGTGAGCTGCCAAATCCAGCTGCTCCGACTGCACACACATAAAGGAACTTAAATTTACCGTTCCTGCTCTTGTTTATTCTTTTCCTATTGGCTCCAAAATTCAAAACGACGGTTGCCATCAAAACAAAATCAAAGCAAAAAAGGAAATACAGAAAAGGTTCATTCAGCAAGCTCGCGTAATCTTCACAATCACTCGGCCGTTACTTTTTGAAAAAGGGATCGTTTTTTTCAAATATCTTCTAAAATATAAGACAAAATGATTCGAACGAATGGTGAAGGTTTAAAATAATTGTAAACACTGACTATTAATTGAATAATTTTTTAATGGTACGATTTGCAGGATTTGTAACTATTTGATTTAAGTGAAATGGTTTTTTGTTTCAAATGTAATGAACAATTAACCCTTTTACTGCTTACTTTTCCTTGGTCCACTTAAATTTTCGTTTCTGTCATATAACAAGGGCTGATTGTTTTTATCATTTACAAGACATACGTTATTAGAATTGGTCAAAAAGTTCATTAGAAATGAAAACTCTATTAAAGCAGAAAGCAGGAAAGCAAAATAACAGAGAAAGCATAGAAATATCATTGCCTGTACAAAAATTAATTAGACAAACTATGCTTGAAAGGTTATAGTTGGAATATTTTAATTTTTGTATTTTAATCTTTAAACTATCCAATTAAAGTGCAACAAATAAAATAAAATAGTACCTTTTAGATACGTTTAGTAAAAGAATTTAAAGAAACATTTTCCTCTTGAATCAAACAAACTTGGACAGCATTGGATTTCCAAACCATCTCGTTAAAAAATTTCGTATTGATGATGATAGACTGGTTTTGTTGATACTAACTTAAAAAAAATTTAAGACAAGAGGAAATTCACTATTCACATCAAATGTATTTCTATATTTCGCAAATGTACTTGCATAATTTTAACCAAAAAATATTATTTAACACTCTTATCAATATAATAAGGATATGAGAAGTTCGTAAAATTAAAAAAAAAATATTTTGTAACGCATGTAAATGTTTTTAAAAGTTTTAAGCCGCGTATACCATCATTAAACGCTACAAAGGCAGATAAGGTAGCACTGATTTTTCGCACTGCTACCGGTAAATGAGTGAGTTTCGTGGTCTCTGGATATAAATCTTCTAATAGTGTGCGTTTTTTCATACATTTTGGATATAAAACTTGTAATAGAGAGAACTGTCATTTCACACACACTACTATATGCACCCCCTGACTGACAAACGTAGCCGAGTTGTGCATCATGTTATCATTGGTTCGATGATTCCTGAATTACTGTCAAAATGCTGCCTGCATTTCAGCTACATTCGTGAATTACTGTTAAATTCATCGATGGACGAGGGGAAATAGCCGCTGTACAGTTGGGTGTCTATATTGCAGAAATAAAGGAAACGAGATATTCATCTGCTACCCTCTTTGCCCCTGAAATTTTTTTGACAGCTTGTTGTTTTTGTAATTTGCCTCTCGTCTGTGAATACATGTGAGGCAACTGCTCATCTTCTTCCGAGAATTTATTTGAATTTGAAAATGTTTGCTGTAACTGCCCATATTCATTTTAAATATTATGCTTAGTATTTACCCCTATTCATGACAAATGTGTAAAATAAGATGTGTTGTTTGATTTTCGCTTTTGTTTGAATGAAAATCTTAATCATTTTGCAATATTTATTGAATTACAAAATTACATATTTTTTCAAAACAAACGGCCACTTCGGAGAAAACGAAACGCCATGCTATGTTCATAAGGTTCATGCCATAAGCACGAATAATTATAAAACATCACACTGGAAACAATGTTGGAAGTAAGTGAAACGCCAGTGGTTAAAATGGACCATAGACAATAATTAAAGTTATGAAATACAAATGAAAGCTATAGAAAATAAAGATAAATTGCCTCTTTTCGATCTTCTTCATTATCTTCAATTTAATATTGTTGATGTGTACAGTAATAAAAGCAAAATAAGGCTGTGCCTTCGTCTATGAGAAATAACCTAGTACCACAAAGTAATAAATGGTATTTCAGTATGAAATGATATGTTTTATTGTTTCAAATATAAATTGTTTGTTGCGTGGATTTTGATTGAGCATTTGATTGTACCGTATATGAACAATTTTGAATTTATTGATTGACTATTCCATTCTCTATATTCACCTGAAGGTTTATATATTTATATTACAATAAATACGTATATATTCAATAATCTTTATTGCCAAAAAAGTATTAGAAAATAGTGCAGTGTTCTAAAAGATTAATGATAAGTTCTTGATCATCATATGTAAACAATATTCCGATGCACATCAACCTCAAAAATAGGTGACCAAAATTAAGTTCAATAATATTGCAAAATACTTATATATCAGCAGCATTTTATTGTGTAAAATTATTAAAATAGATGAGAGGTCGCCAATATTTACCTTAAAAGAAATTCTTTTACCAATCCTTTCTCATTCTTACATTCTGCAAACCTTGCGAACATTGTTATTGGAAATTCCAATTATGTTGACTAGCTGCGCAACAGCACAACACATTCGGCGTTGGTATTGGCTGACTTATAGCAGATGTATCAGCTTATTGCAGTAGTGGGGGGTAAACCGACGAACTTCTCCTGAAAACGACGAACTTCCCCTACTTTCCGACAGGCTTTTAACAAATATGCGTGAAAACCGACAACCTTTTTTAAAGTATGCGTGAAAATGTGTGGAGGAGGGGTTTTCCAGCTGGAAAGATGAATATCTCGTCATTATTTCTGCTATATTGGGTTGTCTGTGGTTTGAATTGAAGATGTGTTTATGTCTCCAAAATTGCTTCCAGCCACAGACAACCTAATATTATTTATATTGGCTCATTTGTGCTTCCAGCTATTGGTACTCCTTCGGTCTATTTCTTTTTCTTCTTTGTTCTCGAGTGAAATCAGCTGCGCAAGGTAAACGTAATCTCCAACGTATTCAATTGTTTTGTTATTTACAATGATATCCTGTTGTTCTCCTTTTGCACATTCAGATCATTTAACATTTGTTTCATGTCTTCTAGTGTTTTTGCCACAAGAACAATATCATCCGCAAATCTTAGATTGCTAAGGTATTTACCGTCTATTTTTAATCCTAATGAATTCCATCCTAATGAACTTTTCGATGATTTGGTTGATTGTTTGTAGGTGGTCTGTTGTATTAAAACCTTGGCTAAAGCCAGCTTGCTCTCTTGGTTGCTGTTCGTCTAGGGTTTTACGAATGCGTCGGTAGATACATTTTGCAAATGCTTTGTAAATAAGTAATATTAAAGTGATTGGCCGGTAGTTATTCACATTAGTAATAGTGTAGTAGTATGATAGTAAATTCCTTCCATTGGGCTGGAACATGTTCGGCTTCTAAAACTACATTGTTATACTGTTTTGGTTCTCCAATTTTTAGCATTTCGGCTTTTATTCCGTTGTTTCCGTAATATTTTCCATTTGATAGCTCTTTAATTGAAGCTTCTATTTTGGACGGTAAACAGGGTGGAATTTTCATATCATCGTTCGCTATATATGTCGCTTCGCTTTGTATTTCGGTAAAACTCGGATTGGACGTAAAGAGTGTTTCATAGAACTCTATGGTTACGTTGTTTATAGATCTTCTATCTTTTACTATCTTCAGGTTCTTAGATCTAGAATGTAGGTCTCGATGTAATCATTATATTCATATTCATATTTCATATTCATATTCATATTTATTTATATAGAAGATTTTTTTTTTACATAAGACCAAGTCTTTTAGGGTACATACATAGAAAAGAAAAAAATACTCTTTTAAGAAATAACATTAAAACTAAATTAAATTTTACATTATTTGATTACTGTCTTAATGACATGTGAAGAGAGAAAGATGGGCTTAGTCGTTAGTGCGTCGGACTGTTAAGCAAGAGTACCTGGGTTCGAATCCGGCTCGGGGAAATAAAACCACAAACATTTTTCACGGCCCCACCTCCAGAGAACGACTGACAACCCTCCTGGAGTACTTCTGTCATGGAAAGCTTTCGCAATTCGCCGTTCGGAACCGGCATTAAACAGTTGGTCCCTTCCACATGTGTCAAAATTATAACGCGCCCAACACAGTGGAGGCGCGAAGAAGCTAGGCTCTGGTCCTGTATGGGCTGTTACGCCGACTATTTATTTTTTTTTTTAAGAGAGAAAGATAAAGAATATAAATTGAAAAATAAGATAAACAAAGGTATGAGATACTAAAGTAATTTCGAGTACGTAAATAATAAAATTTAAAAGCAAGAAATCAAAAAAATGTTACTGCTGCAGTAAGAAATGTGCGATAATTGCATTCTTGAAATTTTTTACATTATTAATTTGCTTTAAATCTACAGGTAGAGAGTTCCAAAGTCTGACAGAGTTTACAAAAAACATTCGCGATGAAGTAAGATACTTGAAAGAAGGGATATTAATGTTGCGTGTTCTAGTAGAACGTGAAAAAACCAACCGTCTAAAAAGATATTCTGGTTTGAAATTTTTTACATTATTAATTTGCTTTATATCTACAGGTAGAGAGTTCCAAAGTCTGACAGAGTTTACAAAAAACATTCGCGATGAAGTAAGATACTTGAAAGAAGGGATATTAATGTTGCGTGTTCTAGTAGAACGTGAAAAAACCAACCGTCTAAAAAGATATTCTGGTTTGAAATTTTTTACATTATTAATTTGCTTTATATCATAGGTAGAGAGTTCCAAAGTCTGACAGAGTTTACAAAAAACATTCGCGATGAAGTAAGATACTTGAAAGAAGGGATATTAATGTTGCGTGTTCTAGTAGAACGTGAAAAAACCAACCGTCTAAAAAGATATTCTGGTTTTCTCCTTAGACCATATATATATCGTAAGGAAGCATTATTGTAAGCCATTGCAGTTTGTGTTGTGAAAATCAGAATCAGACCTGGTGGGCTTTGGAGTCACGTCTCAGTAAATCCGCATTAAAATCTCCACATATTATGATGTGCTCAAAGGTTGGCAGGATTTCAAATAAAGTACTGAAAAATGGCTCAGGCGTAGATATACGATCCGGATTATGCACACAACCTACAATACACTTATAGATATGGTCAGAAATCTCCACGATTAGAACCTCAACTTGAGAATCGGTTGACTTTATAAGAGTTCTACAATACAATTCAGCTTTGCAATAAATTGCAACTCTTCCACCATTAGTTAGTATTATCCTATCATTACGAAACACTTTGTAATTGGGCAGTTCATATTTAAAGTCGTCCGCAACTGGCTCAAACCACGTTTTACTAATACAAATAACATCAATATCCGCTTTCAGGAGTATGTATCGTAAATAATCAAGCTTTGTTAAGTCCAAACTTCTAGCGTTTAAGTAACAAATGTTAAGACCATCTTGCTTTTTGGATAAAAATGTTTGACATTACACTAGTAGAAAGATTAATGAAAGGAACTCTGCCAGACCTATTTCCAGCAAACATTATTTTAATAAGAAAAAAAAAGAAAAAAGAGAATAATATAAAGAAAGTTAGAAATTAAATAATAGAAAAGAAAAAAAGAAAAACTAAATTAAAGCAAAAAACAAATAATAAAATAGTTAAAGCAGCGGTGTTGCTATCTGCATGCTCTGATCGCTGTGTGCAATGAATCACCTATCATTAACTTCGGTTCTGATTTCCTCCGTATTATGCATGGTCGAAGATCGAACTAAATTGCTAAGGCAGTCGATAGAATTGACAAGTGTAGGCTCTCCGCTTGGATGACGTTTGACATAAACAAGCCCACGGTGCGTGTAAACTGCCGATAATCTTTTACTTTTTTTCAGCATTAAAGCTCGCTTGAGGATCAAATGATTCTGCTTTGTTATTGCTTCGTGCAGAAAAATAGGTGCTTCCGAGTCAAGTACGAGGTAACTTAGTCGTAATTGAGACTGCTTTCTTCTGCAATGCTGCGCAAAAAGTTTTTGTCATACGCGGAATTAACCTTTTTAAGAATTGGGGGATCGACAGCATTGACATTGTTTTTGGCGCGATAAAAGTTGTTAAGCGCTGGAGCTTTCACCGACAAACTATAACAAAGATGGTTGAACATTGATTTCAGATCTTCATTTGGCATAGATGGAACTTTATATAGAAAAGCATCTGCTGCAATTGCACGATTCTCTTGGACGTTAACAATTCGCTTGAGTTCGTTCACCTCTTTCATAAGGGTGAACCCATTACTTTGGCTTGCTTCTAAAGTTGATACCCTCCGGCAATAGAGTTAGAGTTAGATTCTGACTTTATTTGTGATAATTCGGCGTTGAGAGTCTCGCGAATTTGTTGTTCGTATTCAAGTATAAGTGAAGATAATTGTTTGATGATTAACTCACTCTGCACTGTTCACTGTTCGGTGCAACAATCATTTGTTACACCAATACCAGGGGCTGATGTTTTGGGTGTTCTGGGAGCCGTAATAGCAGGAGAAAGACATCTTCTTTAGTTTAAATCTAGTTCAAGCATCCTGGCTCAAACAGTTTTCGAGTTATTGGCCAAAAACCAAAAAATAATGACATACAAATTTTAAAAATCCGAAAATGTCATTTCGGCGAAAATGTCATTTCGTGTGCAGCGACTTTACTTCTGTGAATTATATTTGAATGAAAACATCAGTGATATTGTGACAGAGACACCAAAACAGTAAAAGCGAGTTGGCCCACCGATAGTGTGCAGTGACGTCAGTCGTTTATAGACCCCCGCGGCGATTAGACGTGTATCGGCTTTTTGTGCGGCGACTTTACTTCTGTGAACTATATGTGAATGAAACCATCAGTGATATTGTCATAGAGACACCAAACCAAACAACACCACCGAGCGAGTTGGCTCACCGATAGTGTGCAGTGCCGCAGTCGTTCATAGACCCCCGCGGCGATTAGACGTGTATCGGCTTTTTGTGCAGCGACTTTACTTTTGTGAATTATATTCGAATGAAAAAATCAGTGATATTGTGACAGAGACACTAAAACAATAAGAGCGAGTTGGCTCACCGATAGTGTGCAGTGCAGCAGAGTGACGAACCCCAGGTTCAAATCCCAGTGGGAAACATAAAATTCAAGACTTTTTTTGAGTGAAAATTATTTCTACGTGCGAAGTGTGCCGCAGAAGCACGGGATGGAGGAGAGCGAGCGGCCCGCGCTCAGGATAGCGGACCGCGAAGACGAGTCATCGGCATATGAAACGCCGAGTCCAAAAGGCCACACAAGCGTGGTAAACGAAACGGGAGTCGTGAAGAAGAGGAAGAGGTTGAATCCAATTCCCAACCTCGTTAAGCGCCGTACCACAACAGCTACGTCCGAACAGCTGCAGGGCAAAGCATGTGCTACGGCGGTAAGCACACCAACAACAACTACGGCAGCTGATGAAGACGAAGAATCAGGCAATGATGAGGATGCAATCTCCTACTTCTCCGACGGCCGAGAGGGCCGTTATTCTATGAACCCATTCGAGGAATTGGGGTCAACAGACTCTGACGACGAAAATGAAGATCTGTTCGTATTAAAATCAAGCCTCACAGCAGCAGAAGAGCAAAAACGCAAGCTGGAACGAAAAATAGCGGCTCTCAGAGCCAAACAAACGGCAAGGAGAGAGAAGGAGAGATCAATCCAGCTACATCAAGAGGAGCTGAAGAAGGAACAGGGGGGGCAGCAAAAGCAGCTGATAAACAAGAACCAGCAAGAATTGCCCTCAGCAGCACAACAGCCGAAAAAACAACAGCAGCCAAAGCAGCTGCAAAAGCAACAACAACAACAACCATTGCCAAAGCAGCAAAGGCAGCCGCAGTAACAACAACAGCTGCCCAAGCAAGTGCAGCAACAAAAGCACCAGCCTAAACAGCAACAAGAACAAAAGCCAAAACAACAGAAGCAGCAGAATCAACAGCAGCAGCAAGATCAGCATCAACAGCAGCAAGAACCACACCTAGCGGACCAGCCAGCGGAACAACAGCAGCAGAAGAAGAGCAAAATACCACCCATCTTCACCTACAAAACGGACCTGCAAGCCACGATTCAGGTATGTAAGTCGGCCATTGATAATCGTTTTGTCATAAAAAGGTTAGGGTTAGATAGGCACGCCATCCACTGTCAGACAGTGGATGACTACATACTAGTCAAAAATTGCCTGAAGTAAGCTACGACGGAGTTTTACTCCTTCACCCCCAAAGGAGAAAAGCTCCAAAGCGTGATTTTGAAGGGATTGGAACCGTCTGCTGATCCGGTGAAGATCCTCAAATGGCTCAAGAAAAAAGAGTCCGACGATCTGACGTTTGTGAGCGTCAAGCCCTTCGTTTTGGCCGGAGATTTCAACGCCAAACATGCCCATTGGGGCAATGATGTCTCCAATTCCAGGGGGGCCCAGTTATTCAACTGGTTGTCGCAGCACAGTGTCGAGTATCGTCTCGATTTGAAAGCAACGGATAGTCCGTCGTATCCCAGCAGCGGCTCGTTTCTCGATCTAATGCTTTACGACACTAGATTACAGCTGACCGACTGTGACGCACTTACTATAAACTGTCTGCACACTTTCGTGTATGACAGCGACCATTGCGGACTAAGAGCCGACATAACGATTCCCAACGAAATTGCGGTTTTAGAGGAGTTTGTACCGACGTATTCTTACAAGCGTTGGCCACGCTTCTCAAGAGCTATGACGCGAGCACTCTCCTCAAACGAGCTCCAACCACCGTCCAATAGGAACCTGTGAAACGAGGAGATAGACAGGTACCTTAAGCTTATGGACGAGACAATTAAACGAACGATGGACAGAACGATACCTCGGTATCAGTACAAAGACAACACGGAACTATACCGCAATGCTACAATCGACGCACTTCACTCATACAAAAGTAGACTTCTGTCGAGGCTTAAAACCCTTTACAGAAGATTTACTGACAGACAAGACTTGGAAGTTAGGACACTGAAGTCGATGATAAAAAACGTAAAAGTTTTGATTACCCAAAATTATCGACTTTCAGTCAATTTGTTTTGGAACAATAAGATTCGGGCTGTAAATTCCAGCAACCCGAGCATGTTCCCGCAAATAAATAAAATATTTCGGAGAAAAAAACAAAACGACCTTCCGTGTCTTAAGCTTCCAAGAACAACGGACAACGACAACTTACTGACATCGATAGGCATAGATCCGAGTAACGCAGTCCTAGACGAACACTTTTTCGTCATCGAAGATCCGCAAGAGAAGGTGGAGGCTTTGGGTGCGACTTTCCAGGAAGTGTACAAGGTGAACGAGTCCGCTCGCCCGAACCACGACCTGGAGAATCGCGTCCTTGTACAAAACTTCTATCTTCGGGAAGAGATGCAAATTTGGCGATCTGAGAACACCGGGTTCACGGTGTTCAGTGAGGATAACATGGCTTATAATGCCATCGCCAATGAGAGGGTACACCCTCCGTTCATTTCGAAGGCTGATCTCCGAGCGGTCTTCGATTCATTGAGAAAAAAGAAGTCAGGATTGACGGCATTCCCAACATTGTGCTCAGACACCTCCCCCCGGAAGCGGTCGATATCTATTGCACCCTGTTTAACAATGCTCTGAATAACGCACATTATCCGGAGCATTGGAAAACAGCGGTTGTGCAACCTATTCCCAAGCGAGGCAAGGATTCTTCTAATCCTGGAAATCTCAGGTCAATCAGTCTTCTTCCGAATATAAGCAAGGTATTTGACAAGGTAATCAATAGAGCTCTGTCCCAGTGGGTTGAGGACAATAATATTATTCCGGATAACCAATTCGGTTTCAGAGCGGGGCATGATACCCTACATGCCGCGTCGAAACTGGTGTCGGATGTCTAATGGAACAAATGCAAGGACCAATGCACTGGAGCCTGTCTGATTGACTTGGAGAAGGCCTTTGACACCGTATGGTTAGAGGGTCTTTTCTATAAGTTGACTAGACTGAGAATTCCCAAACCCTTGCTGTACATGCTTGTCAACATGCTTCATGGTAGACGGTTCATTGTGAAGAATGGCAATGTAACCTCTGCCGGGGCATATATCGTTAAAAACGGTCTACAACAAGGCGCCGTAACTTCGCCAATCCTATTCAACATTTACACAAGTGATCTGGTGGGTTCTCTCCACCATTCCATTGCGTACGCCGACGATCTAGTTGCGTATAGAACAGGGCCAAAGATCGAGGTCATTGTAACTCTCTTGCAGCGTGACTTCGACTCAATTCAGCGATATTGCGATGACTGGAAGTTGATCTTCAACTTCCTCGGAAACCATCCTGTTCAGGACGCCTTTGTCTGGGGCCTCTGCGGACACCAGGCGGAATTGGCGTAAGTTCTCCATCATTGGACAACACGGGCAACCACTGACCGTGAAAAGTGTAGTCAGATACCTCGGGATCTGGCTAGATCAGTTTCTATATTTTAACAAAAATGTAGAGGCTGCTCTGGCCAGAGCTAGAGGTGCTTTTGCCCTCACAAAGAGACTGTTTTACAGCAGCCAACTCGATGCGAGGGTGAAGGTAATCTGCTGCATGGCCCTCATACGGCCAATGCTGGTCTATGGGTGTCCCGTGTGGTTCAATGTTGGAGCCAGCGCAATGGAAAAGATTCGGGGGTTCGAGAGGGCATGCCTTCGGGCGTGTCTTCGCCTTTATCGAACGCCTGAGTCTCAGTACATAAAATTCTACCCCAATGAGGTCCTATACAACAGGGCGAACTTGATCAGGGTGGACAATTTCGTAGTGAAATTGACTCGGGGGCACGTTGGAAGGGCAATGAACTCGAGCAATGGCCTTATCTTCGGGGCTTACTACCCTAATAGCATGTACCACGAGCGGGTACGCTTTAACGGCTTCATCCCCCCAGAGGCATTCTTCTATCTTGACGGTAGGATAGTTCTGCGGTACCGATCATCTACCACTTCGCTCGGTCAACTGTGGATAGGCGGCTCACCTACAACGGATCCGACGCTCTAAGAGCCGAGGAGAATCTCCGGTTTAGCAGAGCGGTATCGCGGAGAGATATCGCGGAAGTTGCTAAGCAGCAAAAACGGTACTGGTGGTTGAATGAGGGAGAGGGAGCTCCCTCGTAGCTTGCCTCAGCTTAAATTAATAAAAAAATTAATTGTAATTAGGGCCCATTATGGGCAAAGTCGGTTAGGGTCTAGTTTAGCCAAGGTAGATTTAAGAAAAAAAAAAAAAAAAAAAAAAAAAAAAAAAAAAAAAAAAAAAAAAAAAAAAAAAAAAAAAAAAAAAAAAGTTATAAGTAAAGTAATATAAAATAGCAATAAGTTTTACTAGCTAGACTAGATTAAGTTTTAGTTTTTAGATTAGAATAATTAATTGCTATAGTATTAAGTAGTATTAAGTCCAATGAGAGCCCTTCTGTTACAAAGTTTTTTTTTTTGCCTAATTTTCTTAGTTTAATTAATAATCTTAGTTTAATTAATAATTGTAAATATGTTAAGTTTAAGTTAGTTTACGTCGAAAGACATAGTTATAAGTTATTATGTTTAGCTTAGAGTGCCCGCATAGGGCCAGTAAGTTAGTTAAGTTAGTTAAGCTAGTTTTAAGCAATTTTGTCTAGCATGTAAGTGTCCTGAAAAATTCCAATAAAAATGCGTTGAAAATGAAAAATGAATGTGTGCAGTGCCGCATAGTGACGAACCCCAGGTTCAAATCCCAGTGGGAATGAAAAAACTCAAGGCTTTTTTTGAGCAAACATTTTTCTACTTGCGAAGTGTGCCGTAGAATCACGTGATGGAGGAGAGCGAGCGGCCCGCGCTCAGGATAGCGGACCGCGAAGGCGAGTCATCGGCATATGAAACGCCGAGTCCAAAAGGCCACACAAGCGTGGTAAACGAAAAGGGAGTGGTGAAGAAGAGGAAGAGGTTGAATCCAATTCCCAACCTCGTCAAACGCCGTACCACAACAGCTACGTCCGAACAGCTGCAGGGCAAGGCACGTGCTACGGCGGTAAACGCACCAACAACTACTACAGCAGCTGATGACGACGAAGAATCAGGCAACGATGAGGAGGCAATCTCTTACTTCTCCGACGGGCGAGAGGGCCGTTATTCTATGAATTCATTTGAGGAATTGGGGTCAGCAGACTCTGACGACGAAAATGAAAAGCTGTTTGTATTAAAATCAAGCCTCACAGCAGCAGAAAATCAAAAACGCAAGCTCGAACGAAAAATAGCGGCTCTCAAAGCCAAACAAACGGCAAGGAGAGAGAAGGAGAGATCAATCCAGCTACATCAAGAGGAGCTAAAGAAGGAACAGCGGGGGCAACAAAAGCAGCTGGTAATCAAGAACCAGCAAGAATTGCCCTCAGCAGCACAGCAGCCGAAAAAACAACAACAGCAACCAAAGCAGCTGCAAAACCAAAACCAACAACAACAACAACTTCCAAAGCAGCAAAGGCAGCCGTAGCAACAACAACAGCTGCCCAAGCAAGTGCAGCAACAAAAGCAACAGCCGAAACAGCAACAACAACAAAAGCCAAAACAACAGAAGCAGCAACAGCAGCAGCAAGAGGAGCATCAACAGCAGCAGCAAGAGCAACAACAAGCGGATCAGCCAGCGGAACAACAGCAGCAGAAGAAAAGCAAAATACCACCCATCTTTACCTACAAAACTGACCTGCAATCTACAATACAGGTATGTAAGTCGGCCATTTCTAATCGATTTTTTATCAAGCGATTAGGTTCAGATAGGCACGCCATCCACTGTCAGACAGTGGATGATTATATGTTAGTCAAAAATTGCCTGAAGCAAGCCACGACGGAGTTTAAAGTCCTTAACTTTCAGGTTGTCTCCTGGGAAAGATTAAGGCGCAGCGAAAGCATTTTACAATACCACCCATCTTTACCTACAAAACTGACCTGCAAGCTACAATACAGGTATGTAAGTCGGCCATTTCAAATCGATTTTTTATCAAGCGATTAGGTTCAGATAGGCACGCCATCCACTGTCAGACAGTGGATGACTGTATACTAGTCAAAAATTGCCTGAAGCAAGCTTCGACGGAGTTTTACTCCTTCTCGCCCAAAGGAGAAAAGCTCCAAAGCGTGATTTTGAAGGGATTGGAACCGTCTGCTGATCCGGTGAAGATCCTCAAATGGTTCAAGAAAAAAGAGTCCGACGATCTGACGTTCGTGAGCGTCAAGCCCTTCACCACAGCAAGGGCAAAACGAGAATATCGGAAACTGCCCTTCTTCCTGGTTCAGCTGACTCCTAAGAGCAACATCGAGGGTTTAAGGCAGGTTAAAGTCCTTAACTTTCAGGTTGTCTCCTGGGCAAGATTAAGACGCAGCTAAAGCATTTTGCAATGCGTTCGTTGGCAAAGGCTCGGACACGCTGCATCGAACTGCGAAATGCAGCCTCGGTGTGTGAAGTGCAGCTAGAACTACAAGGCCGAGGAATGCACTCTGGGTAGGGAAGGAGTAGATAGGGCACAACTCGTTTGTGCATTATGCAAGAACTCGGGACACACCGCTAATTATCGGGGTTGTTCTGAGTTCAAGAGCGTTAGGGTAGTTAGGTCCAACCTGGGTCGACAGAAGAGGGTGGAGCCTAAAACGATCCCAGCGCCACCTTCTGCACCTGCAATATCCGTCACGCCTCAACTTACCTTCGCCCACATGGCGTCTGGTCAAGGTAGGACGGTAGAGCCTAAAAGACCGAAGGAAGTTCGACGAGTCCCTGTGACCGGAACTCCGGAAGTCACAACTGACGTTGTGCTCCTCTTGCTTGCTCTGCAGGCTAAGATGGACCAGATGCAACGTCAAATCCAAGTGCAGGTGGCGCGAGTAGATCAGATCTACTCTCTTCTGCCGGCAATTAACGCTACGCAATTAAGATCATAATGGCTGCACTGGCGGAGAATACCCTTCGGATCCTTGCAGTGAATGTAAATTCACTGCGTATGAACGTCCTTTTTATGTTGCTAGAAGACCAAAATCCTGATGAACTTCTGGTTAGCGAAACTAAGCTATCTTAGAAACACAAATTAGGACAGAGCAATTACAAAATTATTAGAAGAGACAGACCCAACTCCACACAAGGGGGTGGTGTTGCGATCTTTATAAGAAATAATTTAAACCATGTGATCTTTACAAGAAATAATTTAAACCAGTACATGATGTCTGCTTATGCTTCTGGTGCTATTCAAACCACACGATTTGTAACAGAATTTTTTTTTCCGATGTGTTAGACTTTATTCGGAGGAGAACTATCTCGTTTTGGCCGGAGATTTCAACGCCAAACATGTCCATTGGGGCAATGATGTCTCCAATTCCAGGGTGGCCCAGTTATTTAACTCGTTGTCGCAGCACAGGGTCGAGTATCGTCTCGATTTGAAAGCAACGGATAGTCCGTCGTATCCCAGCAGCGGCTCGTTTCTCGATCTAATGCTTTACGACACTAGATTACAGCTGACCGACTGTGACGAACTTACTATTAACTGTCTGCACACTTTCGTGTATGACAGCGACCATTGCGGACTAAGAGAGGACATAACGATTCCCAGCGGGATTGCTGTTTTAGAGGAGGTTGTCCCGACTTATTCTTAAAATTACAGTAGGATGCGTTGGACACGCTTCTCAAGAGCTATGACGCGAGCACTCTCCTCCAACGAGCTCCAACCACCGTCCAATAGGAACCTGTCAAACGAGGAGATAGACAGGTATCTTAAGCTTATGGACGAGCCAATTAAACGAACGATGGACAGAACGATACCTCGGTATCAGTACAAAGACAACACGGAACTATACCGCAATGCACTTCACGAAGCACTTAAAACCCTTTACAGAAGATTTACTGACAGACAAGACTTCGAAGTTAGGACACTGAAGTCGATGACAAAAAATGTAAAAATTTTGATTACGCAAAATTATCGACTATCAGTCAATTTGTTCTGGAACAATAAGATTCGGGTTGTAAATTCCAGCAACCCGATCATGTTCCCGCAGTGCTTCAACTCGTCGCTCCGTTAGATGTCCAAAAATGAGATGTCATCATGAGTCCCGTTTACACTGTGCGGACCGCACTCATGCATCTAAGGATTACCACAAGCATACTCAACAGCAACAAGTTGGCGTAGTCGAGCCATCTGAAGACAACGAAGAAGATGCAAAGCCAGCCTGGAATATAGATGCTGCCCAAATGGTGACTGTTGCCTTTAAGAGTAAGCGCATGAGTGACAGTGATAGTGATATTATTTCTCTCTTGGACACCGGTAGTCCGATTAGTCTCACCAGTTGTCGTTTGTGTCTAAAACCTCCGTAATAAAATTTCGGGTGGAAAACAACTGTACATTTACGGTACCGTTGAAAGTTGTGTGAAATTGATCAACAAATCAGAAATTATTCCGCTTTTAATAGTTTCAGACGAAGTGCTCCCATTTCCGATCCACTTGGGCCGTGATGCCCTTAAAACATTTGAAATAACTTTAAGTATGTCAAGTAATGGATAGTAAAACTAAGCTTCGTCAACCAAATGTTACTCCGTCTAAAATCGATCTTAAATCCTTACCGCGTACGCTCTACTCATGCACTTACGACCCCACGATGAAAAATAAAACGACTTCCTCTTCAGATAATCCGTCGACAGAATGCACTATCAGTTTGTGAATAACTTAAGGTATAGTGTTGCTTTCGATAGTAGAAAATCATTCCGCTGAAACTTACGAGAAGTACTGTCACTTATGTAATAGGGTTTGTAACTTGAGGGATGCTCATATTGTTTTGCTACTCGGTTGATCAGGGACGATCAAGTCTCAGGCTGGCCGAGTTGTAGTATTAAAAATTAAAATCATATAGCACCCCTGGCAGCGCTCTCTGGGTCTGACCAAAATAAACTTTTCGAACAGATCCTTCAGGTGACATATCCCACCATGGCTGCACTCTCTGTCACTTGCCTTCCGTCACGAGGCAGATAAGTTCGCTCGAAAAGAATAAAATTCAGTATATTCAAAATATAATCTAAACAACGTTTTATTACTTTCAAATATTTAAATAAAATCCAAGTCTAAACATATGTATTTTGTGTTGACAGTAGTTTGACAATTGAATTCATGCTGTGATATTTGCGGACAGTGCTTCCATGCCAACACAATTTTCCTTTTTTCAGAACAAGTGACAAGAACAATTTTCACCATGCAAATCACACAACATTGTTAGATATTAAAATTGAAATACAAATTTTGTATTACTGCTAGTACAATATTACTTTATTCAAGGAAAAAAACAATAGTTTGTATGCTTAGACAAATCAGCTTCAATGGATTAAATTGTACCTAGCGGGGAATAGCGTGAATCAAATTTTGGATCATACGTGCATAGTAAATAACGGCTGTTATTTTTGTGTTATAGTGGCTGTGAATGAATTGAAATATGGCAAGCCATAGGAACTAAACTTTTGATAACACATTCAATGTTGTTTAGTCTCAGAAATGATTTACATTAGGATTAGTGTACTGAAACCTCTTTTATTTTTGTACATATCAAAATCATGGTAGGTGCATGGTAAACTCGACTGTTGTTTCTCTCTAATAACAATTCTAAGTCCAAGAATACAGTAGAACCTCGATTATCCGGACTAATTGTTGCTGATAGAAATCCGTATATTGGAAGATCCGATTTTCGTACATTTTATGGCATAATACCCAATGATAATAATATTCATAAAAACAATAAAAACTAATAAATATAGTACATACTAGACTGCAAATCAGTCTAATATGTAATACAGCACATAATAATCGTCATATTTAATACATGCAATTTTTTTACAAAGTCTGCATTTATTTTTTCTTTTACAATCTGTTAGATAGTATAGAAAACAAAGCATATATTCCATGGAAGAGCATTTATCGAAAGAGCAATAAACAATTTTGAGTTAAATAAACGATAAATCCATCGACTACAAAAGGTTCTCTGTCAATTGCAAATGCCAACGGTGGGTGCAAGGCGTTCTATGGCAAAGCACAGAAATATTAGTCAAGCATACCAGCTACAATAAACGGGATGCTGGGTGGACTGGGATAAGCACAATTGAAATCAATGGATCAAACCAGCTTCTTGGTGAGCGGACATTTCCTTGACGACAGTATTTACTGTACTGCGGTGCTGGAATCCGTAGAGTTGCAACAAATCTCTGCAGTTAATTCACTAAAAAGAGTTATTTTATGTCTTTTTTTTTACACTTAAAGCTTAATATCTCGAAAACAGAACCTCAGAACAAAAAGCTCAAAATGAAAACTGTATTTTATTTTATAAAACATATCCAACGGTACCTAAAAAACTTAATCAATTCCGGTAATTTTTTTTTTAATTAGTTATTAATTTATTTTAGTACGAATAAAACACCATAAGATTTCTGTGCATTTTTGAGATATTTCGATGAGTTGCCTCATAGCTCCAATTTTTTTTTAGATTTTTCGGCCCATTACTTTCTACCACTAAGACTAAGACAACTGTGGTATAACTTTTCGATCTAGGTACCATTTTCTTTCCAACGATACCCATATCAAATATCTAGGAAAATAAATCTGTTTTTCGATTTTAGTATTATACTAACTTTTTCGCTAGTATGTAACATTCTTAAAATTTTTTTTCGGAACTTTCTTACGCAAGTGAAATACATCATCTGCATAAATTTAATTTCTTAATTCCAGGTGGTTCACCAGGTAACTAAAATAAGGCTTACTGACAGACGGACAGATATTTTGTAATCCACGCCCCGCCCCTTTTCCAATGACACCTATATTGGCCATCAAAGTTAATAACAGTTTTTTCAAACGTTAGTATCAGTACTAACTTTTTCTTTAATATACGACTAATTCCGGAAAAAATTCCCAATTGATTTTTGGGTTGCCGAGATACATATTCATTCCAAGTTTCATCCGTTAACTACAGAGGATTCAGAAGTTATTAGCAAATATGTGAAGGCGACAGACAGACAGACAGACGGACACCGAAGTGATTCTATAAGGGTGGAACGAAACCCTAAAAATGGAGGTGTGTACTCTTCAGAACTCCACCCAAAATCTTTTGAAATGTTGATCTAGAATTTATAGTTTATTATATGCGCATAAATAGGTTTTAAAATTATCATACAAAATTATCAAACAAAATAAATAAGACACCCCCGCTGACAATCTTTCTATATTCCACTTTACTGATAACGACAACCGAAAAAAGAATATTTTGGTATTCCTTATAATCTTGAACCTACTGAACCAAAATATACGTTTTTTTTAATCTCATACTGCATTCAGTTTCAAAGTTCAAACTACAGTCAATACAATCTTATACTTGACAAATAAGAACCAGAGCCAAATTTATAAAACTAAAAGTGCCAACATTAAAAAGAAATAGGGATGCAAACCACATACGTTTTATTTAGTGTGGCTATTGAAATGTATTTAAATGGATAACATACTTTCTTTATATCTATTCTTTCTTATAGCTTGGAATAGTAAGATTCATGTACAATCATATTTGATTGAATGTCACTCAAAGAGCTGCATCCAGAAAGAGTCATTGCGACTTCGAAATCCTTTCTTAAAACATCAAGCATGTCTTCGACGCCTTTTTGGCCACCACATGCAAGACCCCATAACGCCGGTCGTCCAATAAAGACTGCCTTGGCTCCTAAAGCGAGTGCTTTAAAAATGTCGTTACCGTCCATAACACCTCCGTCCATCAGAACTACCACATCATTTCCAACAGCTTTTACAATTTCTGGTAGTGCTTCAATTGAAGCTGGCACAGAATCCATTTGTCTCGCACCATGATTTGATACCATTATACCTTTACAACCGTATTGCTTTGCCAAAATAGCATCTTCTCTAGTGAGAACACCTTTCACTATGACTGGGAGTTTGGTAGTTTTCACTAACCATTCAACATCTTTCCAGGTAATTGCGGCATCAAATTGACTGGATACATATTCGTTAATGCCAGAGCCATTACCAGAACTTTTTACGCCATCTGATAGAGTTCCTTGAAAGTTTGCCAATCTTAAAAGATAAAAAATACTTAATTGATGGCCGATTTTTATAAAATTATTAATAAATATTTACTGAAGATGAGAAGGTAGGCTAAATTTATTTCGAATGTCTGAGCGTCGTTGACCAAATATGGGTGCATCAATTGTTAGGACCAAAGCCCTAAAGTTCGCTTTTTCAGCCCTGCGTACCAGATTTTCTGTTACAGATCTAATTAAGAAAAGTTTCAATATATTGTCGAGATTAAAAACGTAATTTTAACCTATCTCTGTAGATGTACAGTTGAAACCATTTGTCAGTATTCGGCGCTGCTTCGGCTAACTGCTCAATAGATGAGGTTGAGAGTGTACTTAAAATGAAAACACATCCTGCTTGACCGGCAGCTCGAGCATTTGCTATCTCACCATCTGGGTGTGCCATTCGCTGCATTGCAGTTGGTGATATACCGAGTGGCCACTTCACTTTGCAACCAAGAACTGTTGTGCCAGTATCCAATTTTGAAACATCCCGTAAAAATCGTGGACGTATGCGTAGTCTAAATCATGGAATTCTTGTTCTGCTATAACATTTCGGATAGTAAAAAATTGCTTACTTCTTAAATGCGCTCCGGTTAAGTTCCAGTGAAAACTCATCTCCAGCTCCAGAGCGGTAATAATCTAATGCGGCCTTGTCGAGAATCGTTTGAGCTTTTTTTTCGAAGTCCAACACACAAACTAAATCCATTGCTTAATTCTTACGAAATCTGTGTTCGTTGAAAACCTCTGAACAACTGATGATTATAGTGTCACGTTGATTAAATCACTTTGAGAGTATGATCCATGAGATAAATAGGGGTCTGTCTTATCAGCGACAGGGCTATATTGGCATCGTAAATATAGATCCAAGTGTGAGGCTGATAGCTTTGCTATAACCGTATGATTGTTTATTGCTTTGGTTGATATAGAACACTTAAAAATTTGTAAATTTGTAAATGTGTGTCGTGGTGAAGAAATGTTAGGTTGGTTGAAAAACTAAGGATTAGATCCAGTTGTAGAAAAAATTTGTATTGTCAATAACATGTCAAACATCAAATTATTGTAGAGGTGTGGATGTGCGATTGTAGTAGAGTGTACATATGCCAGAATATCACTAGGAATCCTTTGCTTCTCTTATCTCTTAATACATTTGATGTATGAATTAGACTTCCAATGTTATGCTTAGCTACTTATTTATATGAATACCGATAAGAATAAGCTCTAAGGAAAAAAAAAACTAACGAATAAATCGGAGTGATGCTTCGTTAAACCACAAAAATTTAATTTTGAAGGTATGTCAAATATGCGTTCTACTTTATAATACGCAGATAAATTTGGTACGTAATGATATAAATTCTCGAGTCCACTTCCTATAATTACCTTTTGTATTTACTTTAAATAATTTTGTACATTAAAAAAAGGAAATATTACATTACAGTACTTTATTATTGCATTCAATATTCAGATTTGAACACCTTCAGTATTTTAGGTTGGGGTACAGTTTTTGTGACTTTTCAGAATGAGTGTTATTATCTGGTATAGTTGCTAAATGAAAACAACGGTCCGATTTACTTGGTACGTCCTTCTCCTAATATCAGAGCTTGTTGATCGTCGCCAAAAATGGTTTTTACATTTAACTATCCTTAATTTCACTCAACCCAAGTTTTTCGTTTGATAGATTCCATCGCATTTTTTCTGCGTCGACGTTAATTACTAAAAATTCCTTATCTTACACAATTAACCATATAATGTTTAATAAAAGTATAAAACTACAATAACATAATTCAAGAAATCGATAGACCGCTACAGTCTGAAATTTACGCAGATTAAAGGAAACGTTAGTACTAATACTAAAGCTAGAAAAAACTTTTATTAACTTTGATGGTCTATATGGGTGCTGTTGGAAAGGGGGCGAAAAATGTCTGTTCATCTATCATTAGGACTAAATCTTGGTAACTGGTGAACCACTCAGAATTAAAAATTGACATTTTGCCAAAAGATGTATTTTATTTACCCAAAGAAAGTTCCGTAAAAATAATAAATTTGTTTTCTTAGATATTTGATATAGATATCGTTGAAAAGAGGTGGGCCCGTGTAGCACATTTTGATTGTTTGTACTTTCAATTCTCAATATACAACATTGCTCCACGCTTTTTAGTTTAGTCATTGGACAAAAAATAAGTGATAAGATTGTTTTTCGATTTTTAGTGCGTGATTAAAGCGTGTATTATCGTTTATTTATTATTATTATTTGTTTGCTATGATCCCATCGGTGTATTAAAAATCAACACGCAACTGTACGGAGTCTTCCTGAGATACGCTCAGACTTTTTTTTTTGCTTGCACTCACTCAGAATACACGAATCCTACTCCCCCAGTCATATCATTAGTGACAGCAAGATCAGCTGGGCTATCAATTCCTTCTCCCCCTTCAAATCACGCGAAGATGACGGTATTTTCCCAATTATGCTGCAAAAGACGAAGGACATAATAGTCCCACTTCTGAATACGTTGTCCCTTCTGCGGCTGTATACCAACGGTATGGAGAGAAGTAAAGGCTGTCTTCATCCCCAAGGTCGAAAAGCCCAGCCACACGATAGCCAAGGACAATCGACCAATAAGTTGTATAAAAAAATTAGGAAAATTAAAATACCATTTTTTGAGATATTCAATTATACGTGTCAAAAAGGACATTTTCAACTATCCTTCGTCCTTGCAAATAGAAATTATGGATTATTTGAAAGTTTAATTTTTCTGAATTCAATAAGACATAATTTACAAAATTGTGATAAGCAGAACCAAAGTTATGATTTTTTGAAATTTAAAGGAAATCTTGAATTTTGACTTTTTACCAACTTTTGAAACTTCGTTGCTCGCAAACTATATCGAGTTGAGCAAGCATCGCAGCATAGGATTATTCTCTGCTGGGTACCTGTAAAGAGGAAGCTGTTAGGCTTGCGAGGGTAGGATCCAAACTAGGGTTAGACCAGGCAATATTAGGGATCGATCCATCGATCTGCCTCCTTCAGAGGCAGGATCGGGGATAGGACAATTGGATTAGCGAATGAAAGACGACAGGCACTATCTACGTGCTAACTGACTAGGGCTATGTGGCCGGAGTATGACTATGCCAAAACGAAAGTGCTGTTCTTGCATGACAAAAAGTCTCTCGAAAGAGTGGTGAGCGTAATCACGGGCCACAAAGCTTAAAAGACCACCTATTCAAAATAGGACTCGTTGGCGACAATCTACGCAGAACTGTACTGATGAGGAGGAGAGGGAAGACACCCAGTACTACCTCTGTCATTGCCCTAGCCTTTTTCACTCGAGGCTTAGAACCCTAAGGAGACTTTTCTTTCATTTACTTAATATCTAGAAATATTAGTGATATCTTAATGAATACTAACACTAACTATATTCATCCCGCCTCTACTTGCAGCTCAGTAGCCAATTCGTAAAAGTTTTTTGAGCGCAACAAGTTTGCTTTAATATAATAAATGTTTCCACATTTAAAGTGTAGATGAGTTTAGGTACTTACGTGTTCTGCTGCACTAGAAAACGAGTTGGTCTGCTCAAACTAATGCCCTAAAAAAGTCTAGGCAGTTATGCTTTTTAAATGAGTCTTGTTCACCCTATTTGCTTAAGTGTATTGTATCATGGTCTAGTTCAGTTTAAGCTTGAATATGTTTTATTAGTCTGGGGACGTACTTACTTACAGCGGACATCCTGGAGGTCATTTTATGGCAGCATAAAAGAAAGCTCTGACAAGACTTCAAGGCGCAGGCAGGGGCTATCGACCTCCTCATCTACTTGCAGAGACCGGACGATGCCTGGGCTAGTTCTCAGTTAGCCTTGCTGACACTCAGAGAACCTCTGATTGTGAATTCTTCAAGAAATCCCTCTAAATTACCAAAACTAAGGTCCTGTCAGGATTACGTAGCTTCAAGTCATTCAAATCGGCAGGTTCTGGCGGCATCATATCTGCAAAGTTATACAAAAGTGCCTAGCTACTTTCAGGGTTGTCTAGACTTAGCTTATATCGGCAGCCGCTGAAGTCAGGTCTACTGAGAACGCTCTTTATACGTTACCAGCGAAAGGTCCGAGAACTTGAGTCTCCTTGTCTGCTTTCCTTGACATCGAGGACTCTAGAACATAGAGCATTTGGCAATTCTGCGTTCTCTCACAAATCTCAGTGTCAACCAAAGTTATTAACTTCAAATTTGTAGACACTGAGGCCCGCAGATGTGGGAACAGAGACACTTCTCGGGCTGAGGTTCTATCCCTCCTGCTGTGAAATTTAGCAGACAGAGCTTGAAATATAGGCTATGCTGATTGCTATTGGAAACAGAGAAATTTCTTCCCCCGCTTAGCGAGAACAACGCTGTCTCCGAGCTCACTAACTGGGCCAGCAAATGTGGTCTCGTAAGTAGTCCGCAGTGCCAGGAAGTATTATGTGGTACTAGGTGCTGAAATACTGTCGCTACGATATAGCCGAGATTCCTGGACCTTAGATGAGATAAGTTCTTTATCTTAGAAAATTAGAAGATCAATATTCATGAGTGGGTTGAGAGACCCTCCACGGCCTTTTAGAATTTTACTGATATTTTACTGATACTCAAGCTGCAATCAAGCCCGTAGACTCTGTCATATTTATAAGACCGCTGTAAGGTGGCACTCAATTTCTAGACAAGATGGTGCTCGTCTCCATCTCGTCTCAACATTCACCAGGCCATACACGTGACACTTTTCCTTGTGTTGAACACCGTGTTCAACACTGTGTCGCGTCTATGGGCCCTATTGGGTGACATGGAAGGATCACTCTATTTAAGCGGAAAGAATGTTGAAGTGAAAAGGCAGGTTGAAGGACAGCTTTATGTAAGAGAGAACGCAATAAGTTATTTACTATTACTTACTGCGTGATTATTACATAATTTGTTAATATGCTGAGTCTTGTAACTATTCTACAATTATTATGTACTCTTAAATAGGAAGGAGAATTTTTATCCTTAAGATTTTAAATAAAATGCGAAAGGGTTGAAAACCGTAGGTTTTCGTCGCGACTATATCGAACTTCATGAGTTTACAACTCAGCAGTCGATGTTTTTGTTGTGAAGGGTTTGTTTTTTAGTCAAAAATTGTGACTCGGAAAAGGGGGGAGGATATAAAAAATGTACATAAGTGGTTATTCCTTACGTTGTCCACTCTGAAGTGGTTGTTTTTTCATTATTAGTAGTATTATATTGTGGGCGCCGTTGGCTCGATCGGTTAGTGCGTCGGACTGTTGAGCGAGAGTACCCGGGTTCGAATCCAGCTCGGGGAAAAAAAAAACACCACAAACATTTTTCACGGCCCCACCTCCAGCGAACGACTGACAACCTTCCTGGAGTACTTCTGTCATGAAAAGCTTTCGCAATTCGCCGTTCGGAACCGGCATTAAACAGTAGGTCCCCTCCACATGTGACAAAATTATAACGCGCACAACACAGTGGAGGCGGGAAAAAGCTAGGCTCTGGCTCTCAACGGGCTGTTACGCCGCCCCATATCCATACAAGTAGTATTATTATACTGGGCTACGGAATAGAACACGATTTCGTTCATGTGGCCACTGTAGGCACGTTTGCAGCGGTCGATTCATGGGATTGAATTTCCAGTGACTCGGCTACACGTTTCGGCCAAGACGGCGACTATTTTACGTTCAATGTTAGCTCTGAGCTCTTCCAACGTCGTCGGTTTCCGCCCAATCAGAGAACGTACGTTGCTTCAAATGGTCCATCCGCTTTATTCTTGAGTCAGCTTGATCTTGTGTGGGTGTAAGATCCTTACGCAAAATACGCCAAAAAACGTAGCTTAATGTGTCTGAGCGATGAAAGAGCGCCGTGAAATTGACTGATTTTAATCGTTTGCTACGTTTGCTATTTTCGATACTTAGACCAACCAGTTTTCTCATTGACACGGCAGCATCACACAACGAATATGTAGATTCCAATTTTTGCGCTAAACTCGTTGTTGCCAGTCTACTAGGGCGGGAATTACGCCCGAAAATAGAAGCTATCGTCCTTAAACCGAACCGAAGTCGGTAGAAAGTTTTTGTTATTTGCAACCGTTGCTCGTTCGTGTACTTTACCATGATTAAAATGTTGAGTTTATTGAATAAATTGATAATGACAGTTCGATGATTAGTGAAAGGGTGCCTTGACAAATTAAATTCAAAGTTGTCAAGTCCCTATTGGAAAACCCTTTATCAGTATCAATTAAATATTATCCTGTCTAAGCTTAAGCTTAGAGATAGACACACTGGCAGAGTTTCTTCAAAGACTGTTATAATATAGCTGTGCATTGCGGTTTCATAACGTTTTGTGAAAAAAAGAATGGTACTGAACTGAACACGAATAATAAAGGAGCACTGGAAGTTTCGTTAAAATTATATTGTTAATTTCGTCAACACTAGAGGGAGTTGGGGCACATTGATACGGTTTTACTTTAGACTGAAAATACGCCACCATCTTAACAGTAATAACAGTCCAATATATGTTTTTCTATTCTGTGACTTTCTAGCTATCTTATATAACACGAATTTACACTTAAATCATTCTAAAAAAAAAATCAAGGACACATTTAGTAAAAACCGAATTTTGTATCAAACTGCCTCTTCACGGGGCACCGGTCGGGGGCCTGTTTGATAGCAATTATGGAGAAATCCCAGTAAATCAAACAGTGTTTTTTTTAATATTTTACCTTTATTTAAATGCAAATGTTGTCTGAGAATAACAGGGACGGCCTGGAACGCAAATGCAACCAAGAGAACGCTTGTTGGAAAGAGCGTTACAAGCAATTTCTGAGTACCTTTTAGGTCTTTGGCACCCAAAAATTCCAAAACCAAAAAATTACTTAGGCTTTTCTAACTAAGAAATTGCCTTACAGCACTTAAAAAAGCAATAAGAACTTCATCGATTTTAGTCCTTCTAATTTTTTGATTGTATGTTGTTTTGGCATACAAAATATTCGCTCAGGTTCACAGGCCTTAAAAAGAGCCAAAAGATATTTCAGAATTTAACAGAATATAGAAACTTTTTTAAGAATCCTTTGCGTCCTCGATTGAGTTAGTAACGCATTCAAGCTTTTAGAGATTTTAACAATTTTGAAAAAATAAGAAATGTGAAAATAGCGAGAAACCCCCTTTGGAGAAAAAAAAAAAAATAAAAAGCAAAAAAGAAAGGAAACCGGACAAATGGAGGATCGAACCCAGGACTCTCAGAGCAGAGCGCGACCGCTATAACCACTCCATCAACGCCGCTTCGATTTTCTATTGTCTTTTTTGGTATAGGAAACGTGTAGAAAACTTTGTGTGAGATAATCGCTAGTTGCCCTTTTTTAGCAAAATGCTCATATAATTTAAATCGTTAATATTTCGAAAAATTGTGTGAAAATAAATTTTTTTTGTATTAAATTTTTTGATTCTATTGATGAGATCTACAAAATGGCGTTTTGCCAATTCGTTTGCTGTATTAGATAGTTAACTTTGGATTGGCTAACTTAAGGAATTATCTCAGTGTTTATTATACATTTCTTGATGTTTGTTAAAGTGTACATGGTTGCAAAATGGTCAGATATATCGGTTTCTATCAAGGCGGATTTAATATTTTGCTTTGAGATGGTTACAAATATATGGTCTATTTGAGTAGATGATCCAGTATTAACATCAATGCGTGTGGATTGCAAGATAACATTTGTTAGACCCTTAGATGCCATAACTTCAATATACTTCTAAACTTGAGAGTCTGATGAATTTCTCAGATTTATATTCATATCTCCTAATACAATTTTCTCCTTTTCATACTGTATATTTCGGTCTATTTCTTTAATAAAGTCGGTTATCTTATACTGCGGTGGTCTGTACACCGCATGCAGATATTTTGTTCCTTCTTCATGTTCTATTTTTATATCTAAGTTTTCGTATGACTGTGTTTCAACATAAATTCTTTCATAACGTATGCCTTTTTTAATGAACATCGCTATACCTCCCACTGTAGTTTCTTTACGATTATAGAATTCAGCATTAAGTAAATTGATTTCATATAGGGCGTTTTCATTTTCTCCTAGGTTTATTTCAACTAAACATATAACGTCAACATAACATAAACTATTTTGGATTTCTGCAAGAAAAATATTCCAATTTTTTCTCATAGATCTTATGTTAAAACATATACAACAAAAACTAACATTTTCCATAAAATTTTTATCGATGACAGTAAAACCATGCATTACCCTAAATTCAACATCAGCTTCTTCGTATTATTCGAACGATTTAAGTTATATCAGCATTTTGCTAAAAAAGGGCAAATAGCGATTATCTCACACACAAAGTTTTCTACGCGTTTCTTATGCCAAAAAAGACAATTGAATTTCGAAGCGACGTTGGTGGGGCGGTTATAGTGCTCACGCTGTGCTATGAGGGTCCAGAGTTCGATCCTCGATTTGTCTGATTTGCCTTTTTTTATTGTTTTTAGGGTTTCGTTCCAAAGGAATAACGAAACCCTTATGGAATCACTTCGGTGTCTGTCTGTCTGTCTGTCGCCTTTTACATATTTGACTATAACTTATAAGTCCTTTTTAGTTAAGAAATCAAATTTGGACTGAAGATGTATCTAGGCGACCCACATATAAATCATGCACTTTTTTTGGAATTAGTTCTAGATTAAAGAAAACGTTAGTACTAATGCTAACGCCCGAAAAACTTTTACTAACTTTGATGGCCGATATGGGTGTCATTGGAAAGGGGCGGTGTCCTGATTATGAAAATGTCTGTCTGTCTGTCATCAGGTTTTATTCTTAGTGATTGGCGAACCATTAAGAATTAAGAAATGAAACTTCGCCAAAATATGTATTTCACTTGTCCAAAGAAAGTTCAGGTGAAAAAATTAAAAAAAATTTCATATTAGCAAAAGGCTTAGTACCAATACTAAATTTAAAAAACAAATTTCTTTTACAAGTTTCTTGATATGGGTATCGTTGGAAAGAGGATGATAGCTAGATCAAAAAGTTGTACTATGGTAATCCTCTCACTCTGATTGGTAGGAAGTTATTAGCCAACAAATTGCCAAAAACTGACTTGACCTGACCGTGTCCCCCACCTTACTTTCTAGAATATTTGACCAAAAAATCTGAAAAAAATTAGTAGTACGCGGCAACTCATCGCAATACCCCAAAATTATCCAAAAATCGTGTATGATCTTTTATTCATACTAAAATAAATTAATTACTAACTTTTTTTGAAAGAAATTTCACGGGAATAAATTAAGTGAGGTACCATCGGATAGGTCTTGTAAAATGAAATAAAGTTTTCATTTTGAACTTTTCATTTGGCAGTTAAGTTTTCGAGATATTAAGCTTCAATTCAATTAAGCTTCGCCCTGGAATGTAAGTTTTGATGTAATCTTTGTGTTAAAATTGGTTTGAGCACTCTGGTTTTAATAGTTGTCGAGATATTAGCCAAAAACCAAAAAACACCAACATTCGAATTTTGAAGATCCGAAAACGCCATTTTGTAGATCTCGGCGAAAGAACAAATAAATATTACATAAAAAAATTATTTTCATACAATTTTTCAAGGTATTAACGATTTAAATCGAATCAGTTTCCTGCAAAAAACGATGAACTGACGGCAGCCTCAGTGTCGCTTGCGCCATTTCATCCCCTAAATGCACCAAAGCAATTTTGGCTGGCGCGACCAGCAAATGGGAAAGGATTTTCTTTTGTTGAGTTTCGTTTGAAATGAAAAGAAGAATTTTACTGTTTTAGTTTGTTAATTTCTTAGACTTATATTAAGTCTAAGCTACTAATCCGTTAGCGAACGAAACCCTCGGCGGGTGAGTAAAACTCACCGGTTGTTTTTTTTTATTCCCCGAAGGGGGATTTCTTGCTATTTTCACATTTCTTATTTTTTCAAAATAGTTAAAATCCAATTCAAATAAAAAATTATAGCTTGAATGCGTTACTAACTTAATCGAGAACGCAAAGGATTCTTAAAAAAGTTTCTATATTCTGTTAAATTCTGAAATATTTTTTGGCTCTTTTCAAAGCCCGTGAACCTGAGCGAATGTTTTGTATGACAGTTTTCTTCTCTCTCAGTTCTCTTAAAAGAACAAAGCGAAGTAAAGATTGATGATTGATTATAGTAGCTTTGTTATTGTAATTTTTTTTGCAAAAAATAAGAGAATCAGTTATGTGTACGTGTATGTGTGCTCAGACCATTTCCTGATACGCTCTTTTCTATTGGTTGCGATTTATATGAATATGCTATTGCAAAGATTTTAAATTTTGTCACTGAATAAAAGTGAACATCAATAATTCTAAAGAAACAAAAATTAATTGAAAATTATATTTGTTATTGTTTTAATTTAATTTTCATAATTTCAAACACGAGTACTTGGTTTGTTAATTTCTGTGATTTTTGGGTTTGGTCCACATTAGTGAAGTGACTAAGTGGTTATCTATTAATTTCACGTACAGATTCAAAAACAAACTCCTTGCACACTCTACTTGGCATGAGCTTGGGTCTTCCTCATCTGGGTGAGGATGTTGGAAAGTTCTTCACGCTTCCTCTTGGCGCGAATGTGTGTTCCCATTCGTCGCCTCAAGAACTTCAAGGCGCGCTTATCCTTGGACACATTTAACAATTCCATGGTCCTCTTCTCGTAAGGAGCATGACCAACAACCTCACGAACCAAATCCCTCATGAATCTGGTGTGGCTGGTCTGGATGTTCTTTGGGCGAGAACCACGCAGTCCCTTGACTTTCTTGTTGCCGGTGTATTTAACATTCTTAACTTTAGTTGTTTTGTGTCCCTTGTTGAGACCGATGCAGAGTTCGTACCGAACAGCCATTGTGCTCAAGACGTCAATGGGCGGAAATAAAAATACTGCCAAACAATTTATGATTCAAATTGCTTAGCTGTTTGGTAAGGTGACTTTTATGAACTGTCGATTAATTTTCTCAATGGAGTAGCTTGACATCATCTCCCTTAAGTTCACTAAAGCAATTTGCACACGATTGGGACGATCAGCAAATGAGAAAGACTTTTCTTTTGGGTAGCTTTATTCTAAACAATAAGAACTACCTGCCGTTGTTAGTTGCTTTAACTTAAATTATGCCCTTACTTCTAATCTGTTGACGAAAGAACGAAACACACTTGATCGTTTTCTTTTATTATTAAAGCTTAAAATTACATAAATTTTTATTTCTTGTACACTTTTTCGGTTAACTTAATGTAAGAAAATAACGAATATAATTTTATGGCAAAACAATACAAAATTTAAGAAATCTTTATTGGTACTTATAAAACAAATATTCTTTACATATATTTACTGCCTTTATCACAAATTTGACCCAACTGACAGAAGTAAAAAATAATAAAACTAAAAATATAAATTTAGTCGCTAGTCTTACTTAAATATCATTCTCATTTTACGAGAACTAGGTCTTCCTTTTGTTTCGTATAAAGATTTTTTTGTTTTTAATTTTAATCTATTCGAACTATTAATTTTTTTCCAACAACAAGCAACAAAATAGTTGCTTTCTAACAAATATTCGTGTTATTATTTTGTATATGTATATCAAAAAACAGATATTTTAAATCTATTATTATTTCTTACAGCGGTATATAGCGTAGACAAATTAGACAACTTTTTCTATAAATAAAGTAGCTTATTGTACCGCGGTCAAGCGTAGAGGGGATTAATGTACATAATTTGTATTTTTATTCCATAGTAAGGATCAGATCCCCGCCTTCAAGTTTCATTCCGTTTTTAACTTCGAGTTTCTTAACTATGCCAGCCTTTGGCGCCTGGACCATCGTTTCCATTTTCATAGCAGAGAGAACGATTAGCGGTTGACCCTTTTCTACTTTGTCACCTACTTTAACGCGTACATCTAGGACTGTACCGGGCATTGGTGCACCAACCTCGTTCTTTTTAGATGGGTTGGCCTTTGGATGAATGCGGAGTACCTAGAAAAACGAAACGGTTATATAACATCTTCCAAAATTCAATATGTGTGTAGTAGGCCAAAGATTCAAAATTTAAAAAATTCCTAAGATCAGCTGCCGGCTTAAGCATAGGGAAGATAGGTATTATTATTACTATTATAATTTTCGTACTATAATAATCAATAGTGGGATTCACCTAAAATGAATTCTGAAATCGATATGTTAAAAACATACAAGTTAACGCACTCGCTCACCCACATACCCATCCACTCAGCAAACAACAGATAAGGTATTCCAGAACCCATCGCGGGTCAACAACGACCAGCGAAGAGATGGGAAGACAAAAAACAACAAACATTAACTCACCGATCCCTTCGGAGAGATAAGTGAACACATCATCGCTCGCAGGTCAAAAAAGGACCTGCCTCCCACAAGATAAGATATTTTAAGCCTAAGATAAGATATTATAATGTTAGATAAGGTATTTTAAAAACTTCGATGTCGAGTTTTCCAAGTTAGTCTTAGATTGAAACGTGTAAGTCGGTTAGACTCATAATTCAGAGTCTTGTATTGAAACGCGAGTCGGTTAAAATAAATAAATAGTCGGCGTAACAGCCCATACAGGGCCAGAGCCTAGCTTCTTCGCGCCTCCACTGTGTTGTGCGCTTTATAATTGTGACACATGTGGAGGGGACCTACTGTTTAATGCCGGTTCCGAACGGCGAATTGCGTAAGCTTTCCGTGACAGAAGTACTCCAGGAAGGTTGTCAGTCGTTCGCTGGAGGTGAGGCCGTGAGAAATGTTTGCGGTGTTATTTCCCCGAGCCGGACTCAAACCCAGGTACTCTTGCTTAACAGTCCGACGCACTAACGATTAAGCCACGGCGCTTCGGTTAGACTTAACCAAAATATTAGGTTGTCAAATATCTCCTTTCCGCCTTTTTGTCTTTTGAATTTTCCGGCTATGTACAAAGCGCTACAGAGCTCGCTGAACAATAAAATCGGAGTAAATGCTCTTAGAGTATTTATAACGGGTCTTCAATCCCCGCTAAATGATATTTTATTCGCTCTGCCACCTCTTGATCTGCCAAATGCTTTGCCTAAACCTCAGGAGCTTGAAGCCAATAATCTGCGAGTAAGATTCGCAGATCAATTCTTCAAACGAATAAAAATTCGAACCAATATTCGAATAAATTACGGTTCAAACCAAATACCGATAATTTTGCCAAGCCAAGGGTTTGCAACCAGAACCCATGGATGTGGACAAAGAGTTTATCAATCTAAGCAAAACTATAGGCAAAGCAACCCTAATTGGGTTAGAAATAATAATCCAGGGCTGAATATAGAGGGAACAACCAATTCTCTCAACAATCACAACGATTTAATCAGCATCCTCAAAGTCAAAGAGGAACACAATGCTATAAGCATAGACATACGAGCAGTCAGTATAGTTTTGAGCCTCAAGCTAAAGTTCAGAGAATAAATAATATTGAAGAAAGTCATTTTTCTAGATCAATGGCCGGACTTCCTTACATCTATAGATGGGAGAACCGACGTAATAGAATAGAACTTAAAATACTAATCGATACAGGTGTATTAAAAAAAGGGTAAAAACCATCAATGGGTATACAATTATAACCCATTATCATGAGGTCGCCTTATTGGCCAAAATGAAACCTTTTACGAGATTGACAATCTAAAATCTGATTTCTGAAAGAAAGCAATGCCTCTATAAACCTATTTAAAGGCATTTTAAAATACAATGGGGGTGAGATCGAAATTCACGACTATTAATATATAATAATAATAATAATAATAATAATAAGTACAACTCAAGTACAAACTGTTGTCAGAAGGACAAGTGGCGAAAGAAAAGTGTTGATGGGAGAGAGTTAAAGAGTTATATTTAAAATTCAGTTAAAGAAAAAGTGAAATTGAAGGGCAATAGCTAATGAATTAATAATACTAAAACAAATTTACAAGATAGGATTGATGATATGTTCAATTTGATTAAAGCTAAAAGAAAATATTCAGAGTTTGACATTTAAAAAAAAAAATTGATTTGTTTTGTTCGCATCTAAGTCCATGCGGGAGGTTGTTAAAAATCCGACAAGAAGTCACCGTGAAAAATTTGGAAAAAAGTGCTTTATTTACAATGGGTACCGTAACGAAATTTAAGTTGTTCACACGCAGATAGTGGCTGCCATGCAATCTGGCAGCAACATTTCCCGATTTATTAAAAAAGATTTTAAGAACCTTATAAAAGTAAAGGTGCCTTAATGGAAGAATTCTAAGATTTCTGAACAAGTCAAAGCTAGGAGTACGGTGGTCAACTTTTGCAAGCGAATAGCATGTTTTTGTTTAATAAGTAATGGCTGAACTCTAGCAAAATGTATAGCACCCCGACCATATTGAAGTTTGGAACTAAACAAAGCATTATAAACCAAAATAAGAACCGATGTGTCACAATACAGGCTAAGGTGGTATATTTGCCTGACAACAGTATTGAAATAATCTCTTAAATAAGATGTGTGGTGATACTATAAGGCTTTTGATTAAATTGGCCAATATAAAGAAAAAAGAGTCACGTAAGTCAGATATCAAGATATCAAGATTAGCTTCTATTTGGATAATCCAATTTAAATAAATTTTGAAAGATAGGCTGCTAGAATAATTGCTTACAATATTGGTTAATTTATTCATTGATGGGCAATGTTTGACTTCAAGTCGAACAGACAGTGTACATTAAAGCAGGCAGTCAAAATACAATATTTTTGATTTTTTTTTTTTAATTTCTAGTAATTTTATAAATTCGAAGTTTGGATGTTTGTAATTTTTCTCTTTGCTCCCAAGCCACTTGACCGACTTGGCTTAAATTTAGAACGTAAATTGCTTATGCTTGTGCTGTGTTTTAGTGTATTTTTGTCTAGATGCATTAAGTTTGACTTCAACTTTGAAGTGCATGCAATGCATCATAAAAAGATGGCAGGTTCGGCCATCGTATTCACTATATTTTATGTTTCTCTAAAGAAAAAGAGTTGAAATAACTTTGGGTTGTGGTTCACAGCAGTCGCCGGAGATTCTATTATTGCGCAATGCCAAAGTTCCTTGGAATTTATCTGCCTGCTATGCTTTTTGAGTTAAAGTCAAAGTTATGGCATCCAAGAATAATTTAGTTAACGTTTTAGTGCATTACATAAGAAATTTATATTCCGAATTTCATTAAAATCAGTTCGTCCGTTTAAGAGTTAGACAAAATCCGATGGGCTTTCAAATCGGCGCTATTAATATTTGCGATTTGAAAGTTTGGAACGGCTTGACCGATTTGGTTGAAGTTTCGAAGGTAAACTCCTTATCTTGCAGACATGGCCTTAAGCTACATTTTTCTTCGATGAGTTTGACTACAACTTACGAGTAGATGCATCGAAAAAGTATATGATCGATGCATTTTCCTGGAAGCAGATAGAGGCAGACTGAAGTGGATTAAAGGTTTCTCAGGGATGAGTTGTTGGTAAAGTAAAACGAATAAGAAACAATTCACGCAAAGATTAGATAAAGCATTTTTAGTATTTGCCGCTTTTGCATAAGAAGAGATCTCAAATTGCAATGTAAGGAAAAGCAGTAGTCGTTTTTTGAAAACACTATCCGAAGCTCCTAATAATAACTCCTTACATAAATAATCTACTAACAAATTTTTAAATACAGATATTGGGTCAAAAGTTATTTGCAAAGTTGTAAAGTGTATACATTTTTAAGCCAAGGTGGACGAAGTCGCGGGAGCAGCTAGTTGTTTTAATATATGTTTAAAAACATTGATCGATACCGGCAGCATTCGTACCTTTTATTTTAATTAATCAAATTACTTATATTTATAAAGGTTACTTTGGATAAATAATACTCCGTTTAATATAGTTGGACAAGTTAAATGTAATGTTTCATTTGAAGGGTGAAAAATAAAGGTAAATATGTTTGTTGTGCCCGATGATACAATGAAATCTCCATCGATTTTAGGTAAAGATTTTTTGAAGAGTGCTAAATTAAGTTTGCGAAAGAATGAAGATGATTTAAGAGAAAGAGGTCAATGTGATTTGTTTAATGCAGATAGAAAGTGGTGTAAACGATAACGAAATATCTATAACGAACAATAATATAGATTATAAATTCAAAGAAAAATGTAAGCAAATGTTTAAAGAACGTTATTTGTACTGCAATCGTCCAGATAAACCTGAAACAAAATGTGAGATAAAATTGTTATTAAATAGCGAAGGTCATTTACTGTGCACCCCGTAGATTATCCTACTATGAAAAAAATGCCTGTAAATAATAAATGATGAGTTACTTGAACAAAAAGTTATAAAGCCAAGTAATTCAGAGTTTGCATCTCCCATTGCTTTATCTTTACTCTACTATATTTAAAAAGCGCATTTTATCATGTTCCAGTCAATCAAGCTTCTATTAAATATAAGTGATTCGTGACACCGCTAGGACAATACGAACTTTTGAAGGTGCCTTTTGGCTTACGAAATGCTCAGGCAACATTTCAAAGGTTCGTCAACTTAGTATTCGAAGATATGATAAGAGCAGGGAAAATTCAATATACTTAGATGAAATGTATAATGATAGCAACAAAGGATGTATTGTAGAACAGCATTTAGTAACATTGGAGGAAGTTTTTGAGTGTTTGGTGAAAAATAAGCTTTGTCTTAGAGTAGATAAATGCGGTTTTTTGGAATCGGAAATACGATAATTAGGTTACGACAGAGGGTATACAACTTGATGATAAAGGCATTGATTCTGTAACTAATTTCCCTGTACCAACGAATGCAAAATCTGTCCATACTTATCAAGGGTTATGTTCTTATTTTAGGCATTTTGTGAAAGGGTTTTCCGTAGTAGCTCAACCATTATACATATAATATAGTAAGAACAAATTTTGATTTTAAATTCGGTGAAGTTGAGCTACGATGCTTCAAAGAATTGAAGTAAAAGTTGGTTGTAGCACCAATATTATCGATTAACGATAGATAACGATTAACGAAGATGAAACTGAGCTCTACTGCAATGCAAGCCCATTGGGGTTTGGAACTATACTTCTCCAAAAAAAGAAAGATGGACGGTTGCATCCAGTGTTCTATTTTTCTAAACGGACCACTGATGTGAATCGAAATATCACAGTTAGCAATAATATATGCTTTACAGAGATTTAGGGTATATCTACAAGGGTTGAAATTTAAGATAGTTACCGACTGCAATTCTTTAACATTAACTCTTAGCAAAAGGGATATTAAGCCGAGGATAGCCAGATGGGCGCTTAAGTTACAGAACTATGACTATATATTGGAACATGGAAGTAGTACAAGAATGATGCATGTAAACGCTCTTAGTCACATCCCAAACATTTGGTTTTAGAGGAAAATACCCTAGAGCAGATTTGCTGACGACACAGTAATATTTGCATCCGGAACACACTACTTGGGTGTTCATAGTGTTCTGCAAAGTGCCCTATCCAATTTGCACAAATACTTCTGTAAATGGAAAATTAAGATAAACTGCACGAAAACACAAGCTATCTGGTTTACTCGTCGACGTAAAAATTGTTTCCTTCCTAATAATGTTCATCTCCAAACAGGATCTTTTAATGTAGATTGGTTTGAACACTGCAGATATCTTGGAATTTTATTAGATCAAAAACTTACTTTTCAAAAGCACATCTCTTTTACTGTCGATAAAGTGAACAAATACATTAAAATCCTTTATCCCTTAATTAATAGGAGATCTAAACTTAGTGTTGACATAAAATTTTATTGTTTAAATCTGTTTTCCAGTCTATCCTTCTGTACGGTGCTCCTGTCTGGTACGATTGTGCACACAAACAGACACACTAACTTAAACTCCAAACATGCCAAAATAGAGTTGGAAATAATGCAATAATAGTTTTTTAGTATTAAATAAGGGTTTTAGTTGTAGCTTTCCCTTAAAATATTATAAATATCTCGTTTGTATCTTAATTTCATCATAAACTATCTTAAATCATAGTTGTAAAGGACAAATGTCCTGAATCTCTAGGCTAAGTTTCCTACTACATGTACACTATATTGTTCGCGCTACTGGATTAATAATAAAATTGTAAAAAAAATACCCTGGAGCAGAATTTGTCAATTTGTCAACACAGAGATGAAATAATTAACGAAATTAGAAGAAAGTTAGAATTAATTGAGAGTGAATTTTATGAGATGAGAAATGGTTTGGTATATAGAAAAATGAAAAAAATATTCTGTTTTACGTACCTAAAGAAATGGCAGGCAATATATTGCGAAGGTACCATGATGAGTTAGGACATCAAGGTTGCAATAAAGTTATGGAAGCAATTTCAAAATCGTATTGGTTTCTTAATATAAAGGTCAGGTGTCAAAATCATATTCCAAACTGTTTGAAATGGATAGCATTTTCTCCAAAATTTGGAAAACTCGTAGGACTCTTACACAATATTCCAAAAGGGAACAAACAGTTTGAGACCGTACACATAGACCACTTTGGACCAGTCTTTCTTAAAAATGCCAAAAAGAAGTACATATTTCTGATTGTAGATGCTTTTTCAAAGTTTAGTAAGCTATACGCTGACAGAACGATCAATACAATTGAAGCCCTTCAGTCTTTACGAGGTTCAAAAAATAAAGTGAATTTTCAAATTTCGCGGGCTACGTACATTCGATTATTGATTTTTTTATTTTGTTATGTTGATACACACGTCTCGAACATATGTTTACAGTTTCAGCTATATAGCATATTCATTTTGTTTGTGAGAGGCATAAAAGTTAGACGTGTTTTGCGTGTTCGACGATTTTCGCTGTCGAAAAAAATGGATCAAAGAATTTGCGTTCAATTTTGTGTGAGAAATGAAATTAAGTGCTTAAAAACACTTGGAATGTTGGCAGTGGCATACGGTGAGTATACTCTGATTCAAAAAATGTGGTAAAAGCTTTTCAAAGAAGGCCGAGAAGACGTGAATGACGACGGTCGCCCTGGACGCCCCATCACATCAATAATCGACGAAAATGTTGGGAAAGTGGAAAATCGTCGAATCACTATTAGGGAAGTTGCTGAAGATGTACGCATTATCGGTTGGCTCATGCCATGCAATTTTTTCGGAAATTTTGGGCATGAAGCGTGTGGCAGCGAAGTTCGTTCCAAAATTGCTGATTTTTTACCAAATAAAAAAACTATTGTTTGTTTGTAATTTTTTGGCCAAAAACAAAACCGTAATTATCTCTCAGTCACCATATTCCCCAGATTTGGCCCCCTGCGACTTTTTCCTGTTCTTAAAATTAAAGAGACCTATAAAAGGACGGCATTTTGCCACGATTGAGGAGAGGAGATTAAGGCATATACAAATAGCTATAGGTTTACCGCAGACCAATGGGCAGGTGGAACGAATAAATAGTATGTCACCCATGATAGCGGAATTAACTAATGGGGGAGCCAATTTATCTTAAGATAAGGTCTTACCAGAAATATTATAGAATTCGTTTTAAATAACACTTTGAACAGAAGTATAGGAATATCAGCAAGTGAATTGTTATTCGGAGTAAGACAGGAAGGAATGGTAATAGATTGCTAGATTGGATCAACTATGATGAAAGAGAAAATAAGAGGGATATGACGTCTATAAGAAATAAACCCATAGCAAAGATGGAGAGAGTTCAGAATTATAATAAGGAGCAACAAGATGGAAACAGAATTCAGAAATAGGTGATTATGTGGTTGTTAAAAATGTCGTCAGTGAGCCAAGTGTCTGTAGTAAGATCGCACCAAACTTTAAAGGACCGTATACAATTTTCGAAGTCCTACCAAACGATAAATATATGCTGGAAGATGTTGAGGGTCATCAGATAACTAAAGTTCCATATAAAGGTGTCTGGGAGTTAGCTAATATTAAACTGTGGTCCTACGGTTTTAGAGTCGCAGCGAAATCGAGACGGTTGCAAATTTTAAAAGTTCCTAAGAACAGCTGCCGGTATGTGCATAGAAAGCGTAAATTGATGTAAATTCAAGCAGTTGAAAAGAAATAGAGATCCAGTGCGGTAGTGTTTAAATAAATATCTGAATATTCTAAAGTTTGTGTTGTGTCTTATTTTAATTAACTATTATAATTTTCATACTATATGTAGAGCCTCTCTTACCTTGACAGCTTCTTTGTCACGAATAAGAACTGTACGCAACTGACCATTCATTTCAAAGAACACTTCGCGTTCTCCATTCTTTGTTAAATCTTGTGACACTGCCAGTGTCTTCACACTAAGTGTCTTTCCTTTTTCAATGTAAACTTCGAACTCTTCACCAATCTTAGGTCCAGTCAAGAATACCCAGGTGTTTAGTTTGTCAACAGGACCGAACTTATTTCTAAAGATAAGGAAGTCGTCTACTACTTGAGGATAGAGAGCCGCTGACATAATATCGTGTTTGGTGATTTGTGGATGAGATTCTTTTAGTTTAGCCTTAAGTTTGTCAAAGTCTAGCGGAGGTAATTGTTCACCGGGACGTCCCTCAATACGTGGCAAATCCTTGAGAACACGAGAACGTAGAGGTTCTGGGAATCCACCGTATGGAGTACCAATAGCGCCTTGAAGGAATTCAATAACAGACTTGGGTAAAGAAAGCTCTCCCGCTTTTTCGAGTATTTGTTCAGCAGTCAGCTTGTTCTGCACCATGAATTGAGCCAGATCTCCAACTACCTTAGAGGATGGTGTGACCTTAATAATGTCGCCTAGTAGAATATTAGCTTGACCATAAGTTTTCTTAACATCTTCGAAGAACTCCCCTAAGCCAAGTGAATGTGATTGGAATTGAAGATTTGTGTATTGACCACCGGGAATTTCAGTCAGGTATACATCGGCGTTGCCAGATTTCATCGTAGTGGTACACTCGAATGGTGCATAGAGTGGACGCGTTTGTTCCCAATAAGCTGAATACTGTGACACGTCGCGCAAATCTAGACATGTGTCCAGTGGAGTTCCTTGAAGCGATGCTACAATCGCTCCCATACTTGGCTGTGATGTCATTCCAGACATTGAGTCGACGGCAACATCAACGACATCAGCACCAGCTTTTGCGCAAGCCAGCATGGATGCTACTCCAGCTCCAGACGTGTCGTGAGTATGAATGTGAATTGGTATATCAGGATGTCGATCACGGATAGCTGTAACAAGCAACCTGCAGAAAAAAAACAAATTTTTTTTTTTGATGAGTGCTTATTCAAATAATTCTACTAAGTAGCATACTTAGCAGCAGTAGGCTTAAGCAAACCAGCCATATCCTTAATTGACAACACATGAGTTCCAGCCTTCACAAGTTCATCAGCAAGGTTTGTGTAATATTTAAGGTCGTATTTCTTTTTATTTGGATCACTGACATCCCCACTGTACGAAATCGCGGCTTCGACAACTCCGCCAGCCTTACCGGCAGCTTCCATTCCCAATATTAAATTTGGCAAGTAGTTAAGCGAGTCGAATACGCGGAAGATGTCCATACCGGTTTGAACCTTGTAAAAGATGCATTTACACATAAAACTTAAATTATTATTTTTTTTTAATTTTTTACTTACGGCTAGTTCACAGAACTTAAACACAACATTATCGGGGTAATTTGTATAGCCGACAGCGTTCGCACCTCGCAGCAGCATCTGGAAGGGAATATTAGGAATTTGTTTGCGCATGTCCTCCAATCGCTCCCATGGGCATTCATGAAGAAAACGTAAAGCGACATCAAAAGTTGCACCACCCCAGTTTTCCAAGGAATATAAATTATTGAATTTTCGCGCAACATATGAAGAAATCTTTAGAAGATCATGTGAACGAACGCGGGTGGCCAATAACGATTGATGACCATCACGGAAAGTTGTGTCCATTAGAAGAAGGTTTTTACGTGAGCGCACCTCCTTAGCAAAGGCTTCAGGTCCCTGACATTTAAGTATTTCACGAAGCCCTTCTGGTGGTTCAGCAACTGTGGATTTATAAAGTCTTTCGATTAGTGAATTAGAAAAAGGATAGCTCTTTTCATTTTACAGTCAATAGCCAGGTCAATATAAGGGGAGTAGGGGAACATTGATACGTTTTTCCTTGGGGTTCAAAAAGGGCCACCACCTTAACAGTAATAACAGTGCAATATATATGTCTATTCAGTGACTTTCTAACTAGGCAATATTAGACCAATTTACTATTAGATTCATTTCAAAAAAATATATAAGCACCCATTTAGTAAAAATGGAATTATATATCAAACTGCCCCATTCACGGTGAACATTAATACAAGTCGGGGGCAGTTTAATACATAACCAAATAACCAGTATTTATGAAGAAATCCCAGTTAATGAGACAGCGCTTTTTATTATTTTACATTTATTTGAATGGCGATGTTATTTGGGGCTAACAGGGACGGCGTGGAACACAAGTTTCACAAGTTTTCCCAGGGCACAGGGAAGAGCTTTACAAGTTAATGGTTGGATTCGCTTATTTCTAGCAATTTCTTTCTTTGCTCCCTTTTTATATTTTAACTGCGGCTTTTCTAACTGATAATTTGCCTTGCATTAGAAACTTCAGAAACCATAGCAACTTCGTCGATTTTATTTTATCTATTTTCTTTTTTACCATTTTCCTTTAAAAAAATTCAAATATTAGGTTTTACCGACTTATGTACATATATGTATGTATATCTCGCAGAGACGATTTGTAAGCCACACTAATACCAATCAAACTGCCCCCGAGTTCGTGTGTATCAATGTGCCCCGACTTACTTCACAAACAAGAAATATCAACTTTATATGACATTTTTGACAGAAATGTGTTAAAATAAAGAAACAAAAAAACAGTACAGTATAATAGTATAAATTCTACTCCCATATTTATTTATTATATATATACTTCCCCATCAACTATGAAATTTTTTATAACGATATATCTGTAAATTTTCAATGTACTTTGGCCATTTGCCACTTTGGTAACAGATTGTACAAAACTACAGTCGAAGCCCTCTAAGTCGAATTTTCACGGGATATCAGAATTAGTTTGAGTTAGAGGGATTAATATTTTTTTGTTTAAAAGCCTTTATTTTATTCAGAAGAGTATACATGTAAGAAAAAACACAGGAAATTACTTAAAAAAGCTTGTAGTTTTCGATTTAGTCTTTAAAATTGGAGACTGAAGCCTTTTAAAAAGGGACTTTTTTTTTTTTTTTAAAAAGGCAGTGTTGGACCTCATCCGGACTCTCAATGCATTCACTTAATGAAGCTTGAACACATCTCAGATACCTGTTGTTATATAATAATGATGGCAAATTGTTTGAGGCCAACCAACAACACAATGAATAAGCAGCGCAGTTATTCATACAGAGCCGCACAGTTGTGTGCACAAATAACCTAAAGGCTATAGCTCATTTGTGGTTGTGTGTAGACGACGATTATGTGGCCCTAGAGGACAATTGTGTTCTTTCGGTTCGATGTGTTTGAACTAAAAAATCAGAAATAATGACGAAATATTCATCTTTCCAGCTGGAAAACCCCTCCACCACACCTTTTCACGCATACTTAAAAAAAGGTTGTCGGTTTTCACGCATATTTCTTTAAAGCCTGTCGGAAAGTAGGGGAAGTTCTTCGTTTTCAGGAGAATTTCGTCGGTTTACCCCCCAAAAGTTCATACATCTGCTGTAAGTCAGCCAATAGCAATGCCGAATGTGTTGTGCTGTTGCGCAGCTTGTCAACACAATTGGAATTTCCAATAACAATGTTCGCAAGGTTTGCAGAATGCAAGAATGAGAAAGGATTGGTAGAAGAATTTCTTTTAAGGTAAATATTAGCGACCTCTCATATATTTTAATTATATTACACAATAAAATGCTGCTGATATATAAGTATTTTGCAATATTATTGAACTTAATTTTGGTCACCTATTTTTGAGGTTGATGTGCATCGGAATATTGTTTACATATGATGATCAAGAACTTATCATTAATCTTTTAGAACACTGCACTATTTTCTAATACGTATTTATTGTAATATAAATATATAAACCTTCAGGTGAATATAAAGAATGGAATAGACAATCAATCAATTCAAAATTGTTTATATACGGTACAATCAAATGCTCATAGACGAAAGCACAGCCTTATTTTGCTTTTATTACTGTACACATCAACAATATTAAATTGAAGATAATGAAGAAGATCGAAAAGAGGCAATTTATCTTTATTTTCTATAACTTTCATTTGTATTTCATAACTTTAATTATTGTCTATGGTCTATTTTAACCAATGGCGTTTCATTTACTTCCAATATTGTTTCCAGTGTGATGTTTTATAATTATTCGTGCTTATGGCATGAACCTTATGAACATAGCGTGGCGATTCGTTTTCTCCGAAGTGGCCGTTTGTTTTGAAAAAAAATATAATTTTGTAATTCAATAAATATTGCAAAATGATTAAGATTTTCATTCAAACATAAGCGAAAATTAAACAACACATCTTATTTCACACATTTGTCATGAATATGTGTAAATACTAAACAATATTTAAAATGAATATGGGCAGTTACAGCAAACATTTTCAAATTCAAATAAATTCTCGGAACAAGATGAGCAGTTGCCTCACATGTATTCACAGACGAAAGGCAAATTACAAAAACAACAAGCTGTCAAAAAAATTTCAGGGGCAAAGAGGGTAGCAGATGAATATCTCGTTTCCTTTATTTCTGTAAAAAATCAACATGAAATGAAAGGTGTTCGTCGTCCAGTGCCAAATTGAGAGAGAGTCAGAGCATGCAATACAAGTTGCGTGCAGTGTTGTCAGATTTTTGAGAGAAAAAATCCTCATTTTATTCCCCAAATGAAATTTTTTTCCCCATTTTCAAAATCATTTTCCCCATGTTTTTCCCCATTTTCGAAATACTCTAGTATACACTTATTTTAGTAACTTTGCATAATTTTCGTAGTTCATTTAGTCGCTAGACGATAACGTAATTTCAGTTGAAAACTATAATTAAACTGAACACATTGTCAAATTTCATCATTCGCATGTTGCGTGCGTGTGTGTGTGTGTGTGTGTGTGTGTGTGTGTGTGCGTGTGTGTGTGTGTGAGGTGGTGGTTCTAGGAGAACCCAGAAGAACACAGAGCACTGTGTCGTTTTGGAACTACAGATCTGAAAAGTTAAATATAAATTAGGATTTAGAACCATCGTGCGGCGTTGAGGAATGAAATCAAATCTTTAATATTCATCCGAGCTGCTTGTGTACTCGCATTTTCTTTTGTAATTTAAGAAATGCCAAGTATTCATTAAGAGGTGTCATAAGAGTATCTCATCATATTTCTATCCATTGTTTTTTTTTTCAATGTACATACATATTTAACAAAAATTCCAATGAAAAAAGAACAAGACAAAAACAAAGTGATTGTGTGGCTGCAATACAACCATTATTTTTGAAGCACAAAGAAAAAACATCGCACTTGTAGGTAGAAGTTAATCCTTTAATGCCCAGTATTGAATGAATTTCATCTACTGACAACTCGAAAATTCTGGCGTAAAATTCTACAGTAAAACTATAATAATTTTATTCTAAAACCCGATTTTAGACCATTTAAGTCTGCATCAGATGTCTTCTAGTGCAAAAAGAATGTTCAGGATCTTTTACTTCGTTTTTGATGAATCGAAAAAAAATATTTTCCCTGCGGTTGGAATTGGACGTGGTCATGAAAGGGTTAACAGGATCTTTATATAATTTTTTCCGTGGTAAAGAAATTAATGAAAAAATACAGAATACAAAAGTCGAGCTCAGTGTATGTATGTTTTTGGCAAGTAAATTTCAATGGAATTAATTGAAACAGTTTAAATGTCTTTTGCATTGTATTGTATTAGGCGGCGTAACAGCCCGTTGAGAGCCAGAGCCTAGCTTTTTCCCACCTCCACTGTGTTGTGCGCGTTATAATTTTGACACATGTGGAGGGGACCTACTGTTTAATGCCGGTTCCGAACGGCGAATTGCGAAAGCTTTTCATGACAGAAGTACTCCAGGAAGGTTGTCAGTCGTTCGCTGAAGGTGGGGCCGTGAAAAATGTTTGTGGTGTTATTTCCCCGAGCCGGATTCGAACCCAGGTACTCTCGCTTAACAGTCCGACGCACTAACGATTAAGCCACGGCGCCCATTAAATGTCTTTAGTTATGCCAAAAAATCGGTTCATCTGTTATTCCCCATTTTTGAAACAGTTTTTCCCTTTTCCCCTTTTGGGTCGAAAAATCACCAAATGCGGAAAAAATCCCTCGATCTGGCATCGCTGGTTGCGTGCTTGACACAAGTTGCGAGAGGAAATTTTTTGTTTATTTTTTGCAAAAAAAAGTCGAAAAAATGTATTCGATTTAGAGGGCGATTCGATTTCAAGTGCTTGCAATGTTTCCAAGTAGAGTAATACTGGTAAATTGACGGAGGATTGTAGTTCAATAATTTAGGACGAGGCTTTAATGCTCCACAAATTCTATGCTTCACTGAAACAGTCATTATGGCTGCACATAAAAAATCGTAGCTTCAAACTAATATAAGTCTTGCATACGGAAGAGACAACACATCACTTTCCAATAATATGCTTCAAATAAGAGCAGAAAAATTTGAAGTAAGAAATGGGAAGGTAAATTTCAGAAATATCTTTTGTTTTGGTGCCGAACATTTGGTTTAAGTCAAGTCAATTTGATTGGTAAACAAGTCAATTAAGTTATTGATTCAATTCTTGCCAAATGTGATTCATAATCAAAAGTCTATTATTTAGTTGACCGCGCTTTAGATGTAGAAGAAGCGGTGCATTAGCCCAAATTATTTCTAAATTCATTAACACTTTCTGGTATTCCATTACTGGAATACTAAAAATACTTTAGATATATAGTGCTGCCTGCGCGAAGCCAGGACGGGTTGCTAGTTACAGATAAAGATAAAGATGTATTTATTTGGTAGCATACATTTACAACGATATTTGGTTATCACACTTAATTAATACAGAGATTGTTCAAATTGTATTACCTTTCTATGTATGGCAACACTAACTTCTTGCATAATTGTTTCAATTCCATTTTATATTTTGTCTTAAGGCTGTTTACATAAATACTTTCTTTTCTTTTTCCATTTTGTTCTCTTGTTAAATAAAGCTGGTTGTGAACAGACGTGTGTAGTTTTTCATATAAATTTCCAACAGGTTAAGGGCCCAGGCCAAACCTTGTATTTTTTTGGTTGAAAAGTTTAATTAATTTTAAATATTTGTTGAGTAACTAAAGTTTGTTAACATGAGCACACCGGGTTTGTACTCGATCGAGAAACTAGATGACTCTAATTATGCCTCGTGCTCAGTCCACATGAAGAGCATTCTAGTTCATGCAGATGTATGGGAAATCACCTGTGGAAAACTCGTAAAAGGAGAGAGTGCAACTGCTGCGGAATCTGCGCTATTTGATGCACGAGACGAGAAAGTGCTAGCCAGTATAATGCTTTGTATAAAGCACAGACAACCTAATATAGACACCCAACTGTACAGCGGCTATTTCCCTTCGTCCATCGATGAATTTGACAGTAATTCACGAATGTAACTGAAATACAGGAAGCATTTTGACAGTAATTCAGGAATCATCGAACACTAACTCATCATTTTCACGCATATTTGTTTGATTTGCTGTTCAAAGCTCTCACACGTATTCACAAACACAAAATGTTATAAAAAACGCTGTCAAATAAAATCAAGGGGCAAGAGAAGTAGAAGTTGGGTATCTGTATTGGCTAATTTGTGGTATAAAGCCAACGCAAATAAACCACGTTCGCCATTGTCTAACATCTAAAGCGGCACATTAAAAGAAATCTACCAGCCTTCTGGTCCGGCTCGTAAGGTTATGTTGTTCAAGAGGCTCATGAATCTTAAATTAGTCGAAGGAGCACGTGAATGAGTTTTATGTGACACTAGATAAGTTAGCTGAAATCGGAGTTAGTGTGGCCGTCGAGTTGATGGTTATAATCCTTCTCTCTAGTTTTTTTTTAGATTCGTTTGAAAATTTTGTTGTAGCTATAGAAACACTCGACGAGCTACCAGCTGTAAGTGCACTCAAAGTGAAGTTACTTGAAGAAGCATCGAGAAGGCAAGAAAAAACGAATAAGGCAACAGGAGTAAGCGAAGGTCATCAGGCATTTATCAGTCAACGGAATAATCATGGAAAAGGTGCCGACGGCAGAGTAAAACAACGAGTAAGTGGCAAGTGTTATAATTGTGGTCTTCGATGTCATTTTTCTTCTAACTGTAAAAATAATAAGAAAGAAACGAATACGAAAAATGAACAGTCATTTTCAATTCCTGCCACTGCTTTTGATGATCATAGCTTAGGAAAATATTTTTGGTGTATTGATAGTGGAGCTACGTCGCACTTATGCTGTGATCGAAATTTGTTTGTCACATATACTCAAAGAAAAGAAAAAAATATGCTAGCAGGAGATAATTTTATAGGCGCGGAAGGTAGAGGAGATGTATGCTTAGAGTTTAATGACCTACCCATCGATGCAGGGAAATTTTATTTGACATTATTTATTTATTGACAGTTGTTTTCACGAAGAAATATGCTACCATAAAAAACAAGAAGAGTGATGGAATCACCACGGCAGTTATGTGCGGTGGTTTGTTTACATTCAAGCCTGATTTAACTAAATGCATGCTAGCTAAAAACGAAATAACTGATGCCGTTGAACGGCATAATCGATACGGGTATTTGAATTTTAATAGTTTAATAGAAATGTCAAACAAGCAATTAGTGAATGGTCTAAATATCAAAGATGTTCCCTTAAAGAATAGTTGTCTTACGTGTGCAAAGAGCAAAATATGTATTAAACCATTTCCAAGTGGAATAGCTACTCGTGCCAATAGTCGTTTGGACATTGTACATTGTACATTGACATATGTGGACCAATGAATGAGACCTCAATAGAAGGATCTCGATACTTCGCAACATTCATTGATGATATGTCCCGATTTATGTTTGTGTACTTTCTCAAAACGAAAGATGAAGTTTTCAGCGCATTTAAAGCTTATAAGGCATTGGTTGACAAGCAGACCGGCGTAGTGATAATGGCGGAGTACGTCTTGAAAGAGTTCGGAGCGTTTCGAGAGGCAGAGGGTATACAGCGTCAGCTGACTGTTCCGCATACCCCACAACAGAATGGCGCGCCGTCCACTTCACTCATACCATAAAGCACAACTTTGAACGTATTTTCATATCATGCGAAAAATATTGACAATACTGTTTCTCAATTTCGAGATGACCCGATCAAATGATTCCGAAGTTTTACAAACAATTTTTATTCCGATGGAAATTTTTTTAACATAATACATTCAATTCGCGCATCATATTATGAACAAAATCACTATTTTTTTGTAACAACTTAATAGGTGGAACATAAACTTTACTTGGAGTATTAGCAACTGTTACAGATTCATCGTCACCGTCGCTATCTGGTAGACACTGTAAGGGGCTCCAGTAATTAGAACTGGTTATTTTACCAGAAGAGACACAAGTTTTTTTGGACGAGGGCAATAAATTGTCCCCGTTCTTGGGTGATCTATCACGTTTAGCAATTTAGAGGAAAAGTAGCACTGGATGATGAGATTAAGACAACTATCACAATCAAAAGCTCCGGCGATACTGACTTCAAATTAAAGAAATCTTCAAAAAAAAAAAAAATTGTTTTCACTCTCGTCATGTACGCATATCAAATAACGTTTGGTGACGAAAGATAAATGAACTTAAATTCGAATTATAAAGGTAAAAAGCCATTATTTTTTAACTAGAGAGGTTTTTGTGTGCAAAAGTAAATTTGAGTTTCCGAAAGCGACAAATTGCGTAGGCGTACTAATACCAATATCCGAGATATTCCTATATTTTCAATATTATTTATATCAATTCATCCTCGCCAAACATGCTCATTTGCGTTATCCCTTAGACCAGGGGTTCCTAAAGTGTGCGCCGCGGCACCCCGATGCGCCGTTGAAAGTAAAGAGGGGCGCCGCGTAATATTTGCAGTAGCTCAAGCTTAAAATTATTTTTTGATTTTAATGATTTTTTCCCCTGTGTATTATACGTCTGTCCATTGATTCGACACCTAGTACATTTTAGTGCCTTTGGAATATCTTGGCTTCTCGACTAATGTCAGGAAGTAATTTTGTCCGAGTTAGAATGAGGCTTAAAATGTGGTCAAAGTTAATACGTTCTGACAATCATTGTTCAGAGTGTCCTGTTAGTGTTAGCCGTATTCTTTTCAGTCTCTTTCGTCCACATATCTCTTGCGCTACATTTTAGTGCCTTTGGAATATCTTGGCTTCTCGACTAATGTCAGGAAGTCATTTTGTCCGAGTTAGAATGAGGCTTAAAATGTGGTCAAAGTTAATACGTTCTGACAATCATTGTTCAGAGTGTCCTGTTAGTCTTAGCCGTATTCTTTTCAGTCTCTTTCGTCCACATACGTGTTTATGTAATATAAACACATACGTGTTTATGTAGTAACTACATAGTTATGTGTGCGTGTTGCAACGCCGCAGCTAAAATAAGTTTGAAGGTAAGACTTTACAAAAATATTCACACAATATTTATTGTTTTTCCATCTGGTGCATAAATGAATTAGTCAGAAAGTTTTCCGACGTGCGAGCAAACCATTAGTTCGGTCATTAACAGGTAGTAGTGGAAAAACCGTAAGGAACATGATAAGACGTGAAAGTGGGCGTAAGTTGAAGCGCTGGTGTAGTAGAGTGGTTGCCACAAATGGAATAACAGTGTTGACATCTGTCGAAAATTCGTCAGATCATAATCAAATGCATAGTTAACAATTCTATAAAGGGCATACAGACAAACCTGCATTTGTAGAGTTTCGTTCCAAACGAATAACGAAACCCTTATAGAATCACTTCGGTGTCCGTCTGTCTGTCTGTCCTCTTTTACATATTTGCCTATAACTTCTAAGTCCTTTATAATTAAGAGATGAATCATTGGTAAGGGGGCGGGGTGCAGATTATAAAAAATGTCTGTCCGTCCGTCATCAAGTTCTCATCTTAGTAACTGGTGAACCACTTAGAATTAAGAGATGACATTTTAGCAATAGATCTATTTTAATTGCACAGTAAAGATTCCGAAAAATTTTTTGAAAAAACTTGTATACAATGTATTGTAAAGTTAATACTACTACTAAATTTTTTTATATTGTTTCTTATTATGACTAATCATGTGGTATATCATTTGATAGAAATAAAATACAGGCTTTATTCCAAAATAGTCAAAAGTTTCGTTTTTGAGTTATTTGGACTCAAAGTTGCTCTGTAGTTGAAAAAAAGGCATCCCACCTTCAGTTTCCACACTGATTTAACTAAAAATCTGAAATGCTGGCCTCGATGTAATCTTTTTTTATTGGTCTATTGGTCTAAGCATTCTGGCTTTAATAGTTTTCGAGTTATTAACTAAAAACATCAAAACAACAAAATTCGGATTTTGAAGATCGGCAAATGCCATTTTGTAGATCTCGGCAAAAGAATCAAAAAAATTTAATTTTCACAAAATTTTTCAAGATAACAACAATAAAATGATCTAAAAATGGAGTCGACTGTCAGCCGTGTATTCGCAAGCAAATTTCTCCATAAAAAGTGATTACTAGACGTGATTTGATGCGGTCTCCCATCGCGATGCTCCATACATTGATGCTATTTTATTATTTTTCTTCGATTTTCTTTATTTACGTATTTATTTATTTGTTTGTTTGTTTATTTATTTACATGTATATACTTATTTATATATTTATATATTACTTTTTTATTTATATATTACATCTACCCATTATTAGATTGACATGTGAATTAATGTTTACTTTTTTTTTTAAGGTTTTTCGTTGTTTCCCCTCGAATAACATTTATACATGGAAAAACTCTTAAGCTTTGTAAAATACTTTTCAGTTGAAAAATATATAATAAATATTATATCTGTGTATGTAAATTGTGTGGTGGCAAACTTTGTACATATGTTAAAAAAGAAAATAAATATCTATCTATATATCTATCTATCTATATATCTATCTATCTATCTATCTTCGATTTTCATACTGCTGAGTGTTGCCTTTTCCGTTTTAAAATGTTTAATATGGGGGAATTTACGATGCATTCCGTGTAGTTCGCAAAAAAAGTTAAAAGTTAAATTGCCAGCTAACTAGCCTCTTTCTATTGTTAGTTTGGCAGAAACAATAAGAGTAATTTATTAAACAGAAATGAGCACCACGATGTGTGCCCGCATCAAAACACGCCTATCAATCACTTTTTATAAAGTAGATCGCCACCATTTTTTTTTTTTTAAATCATTAAGTCATTTTTCACACACATGTCACAAAGAACAAATGGAAAAGCATTTTCTTTTTTCTCATTTTATTCGAAACGATATGAAGAATTTTAGTGAAATCATCTGACATTGTTAATTTCCTTAACCTATGTATGTTAAATCAGTACTTCTAATCTGTTGACGAAAGGACGAAACCCTCGGCGGGTGAGTAAAACTAACTAAAACTAGATTTTAGGCATCATGACTTCACTTAAGCTCTGTAATGCAAGCCGATGGAACACATTGCAAAAATCAATTTGTTATCTCTCAACCATGAATGGGTTTTATCGTGGGAGAGTACGGTACAAACAATTTGTCAGCATGTGCTCTGCCCTACACATTAATGACCGCAGCGTGCTTAAAACTTTTGAAATACAATTTTGTTTTGAATAAATTTTGTATTTAATAAATAATTTCGAGTGTGTTTTAATTAAATCGTAACTCGCGCGTTGACATTTTTTTCGTAAAGTCGATAAAACGCGACAGGCATTGCCCGTCAAAGCCTGACCGACCGAACGCGTCGTTGCGATTTTGACTTATGGTGCGGTCATGAAAGGGTTAACTTAGAATAATAATTAGCTACAATAGATGCTGCTTGAGCATTGACTGTAAATAAAAAGAATAAAGGGGAGCACTTACCCTGTGGTACAGTTGGAGCATGGGGATTAATATGCGGTGGTAATAGTTTTGTTGCTAATGGGGTTTGTGGGCCGTTCACTAATACTTCGCCAATGTAATTGAGCAGTTTCTGAGCACGATTTTTGGAGACGCGGAATTTGAAAAGTTCTTTATGTTCATCAAGAAAGTAGGTATCGAGGACACCGTGAAGGAATTTTTCGTGTTCAAGCACGTTTAGCAGGAATGGTATATTGGTCTTCACGCCACGAATACGGAATTCACGTAGAGCGCGGCCCATTTTTGCTGCTGATTTCGGTAGGTCGGATGCGTGGGAGATGACCTTTACGAGCAGAGAATCATAGTAAGGTGAAATTATTGCACCAGCGAATGCCGAAGCAGAATCCAAGCGGATACCCATACCCTCGCCGGATCGGAACACTTCCAAACGACCAGTACTAGGCTGGAAGTTATTAGCTGGATCTTCGGTGGTAACACGACACTGAATTGCGTAACCAAGGGTTTTAATTTTCTCTTGGGTATAGCCGAGTTCCGGAAGGGACACACCTTCAGCGACGCGAATTTGTGCTTGCACTAAATCGATCCCTGTAATTTCTTCCGTTACTGTATGCTCGACTTGTAATCTGTAACATATAACATGAAGATATTTTAATTTAGAAATACACAACTAAACTCACCTTGCATTTACTTCGATAAAGTAGAACTTTCCAGATTTATCGCACAAAAACTCTACAGTTCCGGCGTTCTCGTAACCAACATGTTTAGCCAAGCTGACAGCCGCGGTTGTCATTTGATCACGAACCTCTTTTGGGAGCCTTGGTGCAGGAGCGATTTCAACAACCTTTTGATGGCGACGTTGTACAGAACAATCACGTTCGTATAAATGCACCACATTGCCGGCTTTATCTCCGAGCAGCTGCACCTCAATATGACGTGGTCGTTCAATAAACTTCTCTATAAACATTGCACCATTGCCAAAAGCAGCCTTCGCCTCAGAACTGGCTCGCTCGAACAAATCACCAACTTCTTCCATTTTCCGAACAACTCTCATACCACGACCTCCTCCACCGTAAGCTGCTTTGAAAATTACAGGAAGTCCATGTTTTTTGCAGAATTCCATTGCCTCTTCTTTGTTTGTCACTGGACCGTCGGTGCCTGGTACAATAGGCACACCAGCCTCAATCGCAGCAGAACGAGCTGCTACCTTATCACCCATCTGTTGGACCACTTTCGGTGATGGTCCAATAAATCTAACACCTGCGTCAATAACTGCCTGAGCAAAATCGCTCCGCTCTGATAGGAATCCATAACCAGGATGTACAGCATCAACGTCGTGCTCTTTACATACTCGAATAATCTCTGGAATGTTGAGGTAAGCCGCGACAGGCGGAAGACCTTTACCCACAATATACGATTCGTCGGCTTTCTGTCTATGCATGTGCATTTTATCTTGCTCAGAATATATGGCTACCGTTTTAATGCCCAATTCGCTACAGGCACGAAAGACACGAATAGCGATTTCACCGCGATTGGCTGCCAAAACGGAACGAATTGGCTTAACTTCTGCCTGCATGCGATAAAGTTATACAGCCTAATTCATGATGTTTAAACGGTTGAATATACCTGACAGGAAAATGCATTCTTGTTAATGAGCCACACGCGAATACGTGGTAAACGTCGAAGGATCTGAAAAACATTTTGAGCGAAGGGAATGAACATCTTAAGGCCTTTACTGAAAAAAAAGAATATATATGTATTTATTTCTTTAATATTTTATAATGTACTGGGGGGTATGCTGATAGTCAACATTTTATGATGATTGAATATAGTTAAGAAAAATGCATAGATACAACATTACTTACTTGCAAGTTATCATAAAGTTGTTATTTAAAATATTTAGAGACTTTGATTGCCACTACTTGTTTAGTTAAACGTGGATAAAATCGCCAAAGTAATACCGCTTCAACAAAACCTGCATTTGAAGTAGTTTAATTCTAGGATTAAAATTACAGTTGTCGGTACTCTGAAAATAAAAAAACAAAGAACTCTTATAGATATACTTTATTAAACAAGACAAATGAAGATCAATTGACATATGAAGATAGATGATTAACCGAATTTGCGAAGTTGTAACTGATCGAAAGTTAACTTCGAATACTTTACCAACGGAAGCCAGGTTTAACTAAAAATTGATGACATTGTTTTTTTCAGTTGACATATTCTATGCTAATCGATAAACCATGTTTTACAGGAAAAAACAAAAACAAATGAATATTTTGCTAGATAAGGAAAATAAACTAACGCTGATATATTAACGTGTAAATATGATTTTCACAGTCAATTATAATACAGTAGAATTATAATTCAAATTAAGGAAAGGTAGTGGAAAACAGTTACCTAAATCACTGCTTCCACTGCTGAGGCTATTGCGATTCTTCCGAGTTAGAGATCCGGCAAGAAATCTGACCTCACGATTAAACTTTCGCCCATAGTTTTAAATTATTTGGTATATGGGCAGTGTCCAGTTAAAAAGCCTGTGACAATGGGAATCTGATTTCTAGTTAGCCTGAGGAGTTGTTTCGTAGAATTCGTTGAAGTTGTTGGTAGGAACATGTTTGGCTCGCTTGTTACCTTGCGTTTATATCCGGTAATTAATGGTCAGGTTACTCAGCCAGCTATTTTTGTAGCATTTAGCGATACTTGTAGGTGTTTCGCAGAATGATCGTTGCATCCTGAAAGGTGATGTGGAGGTCACACCAATATACCGTTGTGTATATTCACTCTGTGCTGGCTGACTGGTACAATAGGTAGAGACACTCCCATATTTGCTTTAAGATTGCTTAATAGCTTTCAGCGCCTTAAGCACAGCCTAGCTGTCAGAGAGCATAGAAGTGATTTTGTTTGTACATAATTTTTCTAAGTTTGAGTCCAATTTCGAATACCTCTGCTTGAAATACGGAGCTGTAATAGATGCGGGTCTGGTATTGATTCTATGTACTTCAGGCCCAACGCCGACGTTGCTGTAACTTTAGACTCTCGGTTGAAGGACGCTTTGTTCTGTTCCCAGGTGCATCGAGTGGGTAAAGTGAAGTCTGAAGTTGTGGCTGTAGTTATATTTGGGTAGACAGTTGTCTGTGTGAGATATTTTTGGAATTACGTGCCCGTTCAGCGCAGTGTTTCGTGTGATTTCCGATGAATAATGAATGAATGAAAACAGCACACAAAATTCTTAGTTTGCTGGCTTTTGGTTTGCGTACCCTTTGAATTGAATGTTTCGCCAGATCTGTATTATGGTACATTATATTATTTGGCGTTGGTATTAAACACATCTTATTAGTTCATTCTGTGTTTGCTAACAGTCCTGAAATAGTTTCCCAAACGGCTGAGATTATTGCGAAAGGCACCTGATTGGTTTTGTTGTCCTAGTTGATGCTTTGAGCATAAGATTAGTTCTCTTGCTTCCTCCTCCTTCCATTGCTCTTGGGTGGTTAAAAAGAATAAACTTAAGTGCAGTAAAAAGATTCTAATTTTAACCAATTAGACTAAAAATAATCATATACAATTTGAATGTTTGTAAGTAAAGCAAAAGATCTTAGGTCTTACGTATTAGTGACTGCCTGCGCTATACGCAGGCTCACGTAGGCCACTTGTTGAACCATTGTGTTCTTACACACCCGGATTGTTTTGAATGCTCGGACTCGCTGCCTAAAAAGTTCCTGCAAAAATACCAAACCAAAAAATATTAGCAGGCATGTCATACTACCTGTTTGACCTGCAACGTTTGTAGTCTGATATCCCTTGGGCTATACCCAATTGGATCTGTTAATGAAACCGCTGATGCGCCTTACATCCTAATTAGCAAGTTCGCTAAAATCCTCAAAGAAGTATGCACCTAGAGTGCATTCCCAGTACGTGAGAGTGCTGGGCATGTTCCCAAAAGATGTAGTGTTGTCTCCTCTTCCTCCTCATCCCTACAGCTTCTGCAGAAATCATTAAAGGGGGCGCCCATTCTTCTGGCGTGATTGCCGAAGAGGCAGTGACCAGTTTGCACACCAACTTGTCGACCTATGCTAGCCCTGCTTATCGAGAGCAGCTGTTCTGTCCTATCCCTATCCAGTCCAGGCCACACTAGCCTGGATATATTGCAGGAATGTAGATTACTCCATCTGGAGTTTGCTGCCATTATGGCAGTAGTTGTGAGCTAACCTCTTGCATGGAGGGAAATAGAGTCTCCTGGTTGTTGCTTAAGCCCATCTCCCCTCCTATCCTTGCTAATTCGTCGGCCCTTATATCACAAATAAAAAAAAAAAATATTAACTCTTATGAAAACCAAAATTTACAAAAAAATAAAAACGAAATCCCGTCATTGTTACAGTTTTTGAAGCAACTTGAAAAAACACAAAAGTCTTAACTGTTTATTAAATTTTCCATAATCCTTTGCCGTTTTCTTAAGCAAATAAGCACACTGTCGTACAGTTTTGGTAGAACTTTCGACAATATTACGTACTATTCTTCTAACACTCAATTCCAAAGTTAATGTTTCTCTTTCGTATCCGTCTCTTAATTAGATAGTTTTTTTTGAAAAAGCCGAAAAATGTTCAGTGAGATTCATGTCAGGACTGTGGATGGCACTCCATCTTTTAAAATTTTTGGCAAAATAACCTATTTTTCACAATTTTTGCTAATTGTTTTTGACCAATATCATATGGAGATATGATCTGACCTTTTACCATTGCCGTCATATCCATGGTAGCTGGCGAATGTTGTTGTCATAAATCTAATTATTACAAAGAAATATTTTTGATCGATAAAGCTGGTTTCTTCTTATTTTCTTAGGCTTTGAAATCTACCCTATTTAGAGCCCTCCTGTACTCTCCACAAACACCGCCTGTTTAGTGCGGTTGTCCCAACTACCACTACCCCGCCGTCAGAAGATTTTCCCGCTACGGACGCCTCTGCTTATCCCGCTGCTAAAACCGCTACCCCGCCATCAGAAGATCATCCCGTTATGGACGCCTCTGCTTATCGCGCTGCCACAATCGCTTCTAAAAAGGCTTCCCGCTATGGACGCTCTTGTTTATCCAGCTACAATCACCGCTACCCCGTCGTCAGAAGATCATCCCGTTATGGACGCCTCTGCTTATCGCGCTGCCAAAACCGCTACCCCGCCGTCAGAAGATCATTGCGTTCCTCTGCTTATCCCGCTGGCAACACCGCTACCCCGCCGTCAGACGATCTTCGCGTTATGGACGCGTTTGCGTATCCTGCTACAACCACTTCTGACAACACTGCAACCCCGCCGTCAGAAGATCTTGCCGCTATGAACACCCTGCTTATCCCGCTGCAACCATCGATGCCAACATTGCCACAAATGAGCTAAACAAGATATCCATCTCCCTCGTCTCTTTCCCCTTGGTTTCATTTGACAGCGTTTTTTATGCAATTCCTGTCTGTGAATCAATGATAACATGATGCACAACTCGGCTACATTTGTCGGTCAGGGGGTGCATATGGTAGTGTGTGTGAAATGACGATTCACTACCACCAGTGCAAATTTATATCCGAAATGTATGAAAAAACGCACACTATTTGAAGATTTATATCCAGAGACCACGAAACTCACTCATTTACCGATAGCAGTGCGAAAAATCAGTGACACCTTATCTGTCTTGGTAGCGTTTAGTGATGGTTTACGCGGTTTAAAACTTTTAAAAACATTTACATGCGTTACAAAATATTTTTTTAAATTTTACGAACTTCTCATATCCTTATTATATTGATAAGAGTGCTTAATAATATTTTTTGGTTAATATGATGCAAGTACATTTGCGAAATATAGAAATACATTTGTTGTGAATAGTGAATTTCCTCTTGTCTTAAATTTTTTTTAAGTTAGTATCAACAAAATCAGTCTATCAGCATCAATACGAAATCTTTTTAACGAGATGGTTTGGAAATCCAATGCTGTCCAAGTTTGTTTGATTCAAGAGGAAAATGTTTCTTTCAATTCTTTTACTAAACGTATCTAAAAGGTACTATTTTATTATATTTGTTGCACTTTAATTGGATAGTTTAAAGATATAATTAAAATACAAAAATTAAAATATTCCAACTAAAACCTTTCAAGCATTGTTTGTCTAATTAATTTTTGTACGGGCAATAATTCTATGCTTTCTCCATGTTATTTTGCTTTCCTGCTTTCCGCTTTAATAGAATTTATATTTCTAATGAACTTTTTGACCAATTCTAATAACGTATGTCTTGTAAATGATAAAAACAGTCAGCCTTTGTTATATGACAGAAACGAAAATTTAAGTGGACCAAGGAAAATAAGCAGTAAAAGGGTTAACTGTTCATTACATTTGAAACGCGAAACAAATTCACTTAAATCAAATAGTTAGAAATGCTATAATTTATACTATTAAAAAACCATTCAATTAATATTCAGTGTTTACAATCATTTTGAACCTTCACCATTTCGTCGAATCATTTTGTCTTATATTTTAGAAGATAATTGAAAAAAAACGATCTCTTATTCAAAAAGTAACGGCCGTGATTATGAAGATTACGCGAGCTTGCTGAATGAACCTTTTCTGCATTTTCTTTTTTGCTTTGTTTTGTTTTGATAGCAACCGTCGTTTTGAATTTGGGAGCCAATAGGAAAAGAATAAACAAGAGCAGGAACGGTAAATTTAAGTTCCTTTATGTGTGTGCAGTCTCAGCAGCTGGATTTGGCAGCTCACACGTATTCACATTCATGGCTGTTCATGGGCCGGACAGGGGTTCCTATACGTGAAACACTACTTTGCCCACAGGGGAAGGAGACGCGGGAGTTGTGCATCATGTTATCATTGCTGTGAATACGTGTGAGCTGCCAATTGGTTCCTGTTTACGATAAGTTATTGCAACCACCAATTTTTTTTTGCAAGTTTTAGGCTTATTTTAATGCAAATATCTACAAAAAAATGTTTCTATTGTTGCAATGCGCATTTCTCAAACCATTACTCAAACTATAATAGCAAATTTAGACTATTTATGTTAATTAAAAAAATGTATTCCATATTTTCAAAAAGTAACGTCCATCCGCACTCCGCACAACAAGCAATGGCGGCGAAAATAAAAAATTTAGAACAAAATGGAGTTGCTCGGAAGCATATAACAATGTGCGTGAATTTGCTCAGAAACCAACAAAGGACAAAGGAGTCATTAAGGTTTTATAGTTATCATTTTTGAAATATTGGGTGTAAACACAAAAAACCAATGGGATTCCGTAGATAAGATTGCGATAGTTGTTATAAGAAACAAAAAAATAGAATTTCTTTGTTTAGTAGGTTAAGTTTTGTTAAATATCACTTTATTTATTTTACAATTGAATATTTCCTGAACAACTCTTCTTTTTTAAAGGCGGAAGGCAAGTGACAGAGAGATCTGTCATGATGGAGTTTGTCAGTTGAAGGATCTCGGTTGAGCGTTGCTTTCGTCAACTCCCAGAGGGCGCTGGCTCACACAGGGGTGTTACATCGTTTTTTCGGTTTTATTTTTAATACTACAACTCGGCCAGCCTGAGAATTGATCGTCCCTGATCAACCGAGTAGTAGAACAATATGAGCATCCCTCAAGTGACAAAACCCATTACATAAGTGACATTATAAAATTTATAAACAAAACAAAACAAAATGAAGCACTAAACTATCGATGATGAGTGCTGCCTGGACGACCACCTCTTCAATTATCAGTCGAAGCCTCAACATATTTTCGAATATTTCGCGACTCTACTACTCCATCGTAAGGGAGCTGTGTAATCTGGCAGTTCTCGAGGTCGCGTATAACATACCGGTCGTGCGGCAACACCTTGTGAATGACGTAAGGTCCTCTAAATTTAGGTATAAGCTTTTTACTAGTACCGGGTGTAGTATCAACATTTTTAATGACCACAAAATCCCCTTTCTCGTAAGTTTTAGCGGAATGGTGGCGCTCCTCAAAGCGACGACTATTACTCTCTTGTGCTTTCATGATTACCTCGGAAGCTGTTTTACTAAATTGACCCAAATCTCTTTCTTTGGATCTAATTCCTTCTCTTCAAGAAATTCAGTCAGTTTATCGATCACCACACCGCGTTGATTAACGCCGAACAGAAGTTTACTAGGAGTAGTCTTTCGGAAGATAATACCATTTTCAAGAGCATAGCACCTCATGCTTTCAACACTCAATCTTTGTTTCAATTCGGAAGCTAAAGAATCACGGCTTTGGGAAGCCCTTAACTGGAAGTCGATGTCTTCGGAATCAACAGTGCAAATTATGTTACATCGGCTAAGAGCGTCAACATGATTCATGTTCGCTCCACTACGATGTTTCACTTTATAATTAAAGTTTTCGAGCTCCAAAGCCCAACGAGCAATTCTGAAGGGCTGAAGTTAGGCGTTTCTGAAGTTGGCGGAAGGCACTTTCACATTCGTAAGTAAAATTGAACGGAACATCTTTCTTAATTAGGTCGAGTAATTGTCTTGCTATTCGGGAAATAGATTCCACGACCGTCGGAAATAGGAACAGAAGCCCAGGAAGGAATGAAGTTTTTTTCAGATTATTCGGAAGGGGATAGTTGGCAATTGCGCGTAAGTGTGCATCACTTGGCTGAATACCTACTTCGATAACTTTATATCCTATATAGTCGATGGTCGGATAAGCGATATGGCACTTGCTTAACTTAAGCTCTAAGCCATTTACTGAGATACACTGAAGGACTTCCGTTAATAACTCTAAGTGGCTCTCTAAGTCTTTAGTTGCAATAACTATGTCATCCATATACACCACTATTCGGTTGTTATCAATGAATTTTCGGAATATTCTACTAATAAACCTTTGAAAAACACTTAGGGCATTCTTAAGCCCGAAGGGCATTCTTAAGAATTCGTATTGTCCGTTAGGTGTTACGAAGGATGTTGAGTTGAGGCGGAAGCAACTTTCACTTGGTGAAACCCACTCTTAAGGTCAAGTATGGAAAACACTTTTTTTCCTTCTAGGTACTCTAAACAATCTTCAATTAGCGGAAGAGGGTAATTATCCCGAACAGTCAGGTTATTCATGGCTCGATAATCAACGCCCATGCGTGTCTCGCCAGACTTCTTCTTCACCAAAACTATAGGGGAGTCGTAAGGGGAATCACTCGCTTTAATTATTTTCCTACTCAAAAGGTCGTTAATTATGACGTTCACCTCTTGCTTCTCACCGAAGGAGAGCCTGCGAGGTTGAAAATAAAACGGAACATCTTTCTTAAGGTGGATGTGCATCTCGAAATCCATAGGCACTACTTTGCTCCTATCAAAGCGGAGGTAGTTCCTGACTAATACTTCCTGAATCCTCTTGGAAGAAACTGGATCGAGGTCTAAACATACGTTAAAATTTTCGACACTAGTGAGCTTAGGGTCACGAAGGGGAACACCATCATTCACATATTTTCTACTATCGGAAGCAACACTATACCTTAAGTCATTCACAAGCTGAGGGCGCATCCCGATGGATGTATCTGAAGAGGAAGTCGTCTTATTTTCTATCGTAGGGTCGTAAGTGCATAAGTAGAGCGTACGCGATAAGGACTTAAGATCAATTTTAATCGGATTAACATTTGATTGCGGAAGTTTAAATTTACTATCAATAAGTTTACTTGACATACTTAAAGTTATTTCAAATGTTTTAAGGGCATCACAGCCCAAGAAGATCGGAAATGGGAGCACTTCGTCTGAAACTATTAAAAGCGGAATAATTTCTGATTTGTCATACAATTTCACATAAGCTTCAACGGTACCGTAAGTGTGAAGTTTTGTTCCATCCATTCCTCTGAACTTTGAATATACCGGAATTTTATTACGGAGGTTTTTAGCCGCTAACGAAAAACGTATAAAACTAACTGGACTACCGGTGTCCAAGAAAGAAGTAATATCACTGTCACTCATGCGCTTACTCCCACTCCTAAAGGCAACACTCACCATTTGGGCAGCATACATATTCCAGGTTGGCTCTGTATCTTCTTCGTCGTCTTCGGATGGCTCGACTACGGTAACTTGTTGCTGTTGAGTATTCTTGGGGTAATCCTTAGGTGCATGAGTGCGGTCCACACGGCGTAAACGGGACCACTGATGACGTCGCTCGTTCGGACATCTAACGGAACGATGACCGTGTGCTGTACAGTTGAAGCACCGCACTTTAACGGAGGTTGATGCTTGAGGTGCGGAGGTGACTGAAGTTGATGGCTTGAAGTTGTTCTGAAGTTTGCAGTCAGAAGTCTTCACTGGATCGCAGAGGCACACAGTTGCTGAAGGTGGTTTGGCAATTCTCCTCTTCTCGTTGAGCCCGTCGATGATAAACTCGATAACCTCACTTTCATCGACGTCATCTTCATCTTGGCCATCATCAGCCGAAGGTGGTGCACTCCCGGCGGGGATGACGAAAAATGCCAGGGGTCTAGTGCACGCGGATATTTCTGCTGGTGCTGAAGTTGATGCGGAGGTTGGTGCGGAAGCTGGTGCGGAAGCTGGTGCGGATTCCATCGTATGTTGCTCGGATTCGTCCGGTCTCTCACAAAGCATCAGCCATGTGTTTTATCGTGAACCGGCTCATCCTGTACTGATCCGCGAAAATTTCAGCGATCCGGTATATTTTTATTATTTTTATGGGAGTTTTAGTATTACGTGATTTTATTAATATTTTGGGGATTTTATTACAATTACAACTGAACAATTCAAAAGACGGAAGGCAAGTGACAGAGAGATCTGTCATGATGGAGTTTGTCAGCTGAAGGATCTCGGTTGAGCGTTGCTTTCGTCAACTCCCAGAGGACGCTGGCTCACACAGGGGTGTTACATCGTTTTTTCGGTTTTATTTTTAATACTACATTTGAAAAATTGTGGTTACCAAGCTGTAACAATTTTGCCTTGATGGCGCCTTCATGTCGCTACTAGGAATGAGAGTGATGAGGAATTTAACGACGATGAAGTAGAACTCATGACCAATAAACAAGCCAAATCGACCATTCAACACCTTCAATATTATATTTAAAATCATTACGTCCCAAAAAATGTTTTTGATTATTTAATTGGCTTAGAGAATAAAATTGAAAAGATAAGCGGAAAGAACAATCGAAAGTAACAATTTTTTTCAATAACAAGATTTTTCTTGATAATTTTTTTTATCTTTATGTAATAATATGTTTCCTTTTTTTGCACATATGTAGGTATTTAAGATGTAATTGCAAATATGTGAATATAGAGCTAAGTTTTTTTAAAGTTTAGCAATATGTATTGGAAAATAGTATGAAGTGTAAAAGCAGCGTTAATTCGTATTTTTATATTACCCACCTCATTAAATCGAAATCTCGATAATTCGAAAAAAATGCTATTCCCCTGCCATTTCGAATTATCGGGATTCGACTGTACATACCTTGCCAAACCTGTACCTCACACATATATACAGTACCTCACAAAATTGAGCATACACCCCCAAAATAAAATTTTTATATTTAGTTAAGAAAAAGCATATTTTGTTAACTTTGCTCCTGTTTTTACTTTTTTAATATATTAGATGAAATATGTGCAATCGAAACTAAATTTTTATCTTATAGGGCCCATAGACGTAACACAGAGTTTGACACCGTTAGGCTAAGTGTCACGTGTGTGGCCATGTGTGCACACCGACAGTGAGCGGAGTCTAGGATGTGCAGTGCGAACACAAGTATGTCGTGTGTTGGCAAGTGTTCACACTTTCGACCAGGTAGCGAACGATCGTCAGCGGTCGTTAGTGTTGTTGTTGCTTACGCATTTTTATGTATTCATCCGGTAGCAGGATCCGCTCATACCCATGGTCGACACGTGTTACGTTTGGGGCGAAAGGCGCCACAACACTCTGTCAGACACTATGTTACGTCTATGGGCCCTATTATCCATAAATGACTTTTTGAGACTGATTGGGGGGATTGGGGGACTAATTTGGGGGTGTATGCTTCATTCTGTGGGGAACTGTTCAATAATACCTAACCGCGCACACAAGAAATATTCTATTGTTTTGGCAAAGAGTGCTCAATAAGAAAAACAACAAATGTTGTTATATGGTCTTTGATTCGACACAACACAAATCTGCAGCCGTACAGCTGGTAAAATGAATGAAAAGACAAGAGAAAAAGAGAAGGATAAAATTGCATATATTTTGATGCATTGCAATTTTTGCATACAAATTTACAGTGACGACCGACCTTATAGGTATGGATTTGTACTAGGATTTGATGTAATTTTCATGATGGAAGCCCTTTTCTTCCAACCAGCTTTCCTATTTACTTACTTAACAGGCAATCAACAATTAAGGAGTCTGTGCATGTGCCTGCCTTCCAAAATTGACAGTTCCGGGCGTACTGCTTCCAGTCCGTAAGATCAAGTTGTCTTTCAGCTCTGATCATTTGATTCCGGAACCGAAGGTTCGGTCTCGCTCTTCCCCTCGAACTAGGAGGCTTAGATTCGAATTACCGACGGTCACGTTTTGTCCTAGGCGGTTGATAGATTTGTTTGTGTGCAATTACAGCGCATCGCTTTGCCAATATCCAATTCAAGTATCAAACGGCTCGAAGGTCCTAGATGCCAAATGGTCGGTTCGTCGAGTTTTTCTGAGTTGCGGCTTTGAAAAGGTGGTGCATATCAATTTGGAATCAACTATTTTTGGTTTATTATTCTATAGCTAACGATACGATTACTATGGTTTATTATCAAGATTATTTTTTTAAGATTATTGTTGCTTGCTGTTTCTGGCCATAATTTTGAAAATTCCTTTAAATATTTTGCATCGGTCTTTGTTCATGCGTGTTAATTGTATTATTACTTTGAGGGAAACTTCGTAATTTTTCGGAGTTTTGAGCATAATTAATTCCTTAACACTCTAATTTGAGATGCAAGTGGAGCGCCTAAGGAATATGGATTGGTTCATTTATACCAAGTAGCCTCCTTTCCAATCATGTATGAAGGTATCAAGAGCTTTGTCTCGTCCTTCATCTTGTCAGTCGTTCGCTGGATATGGGGTCGTGATGTTTTTAAAGTGAAAACTTCTTTAGTATCGTAGTGATTTGAAATCCAATGAAACGAAAAAGGGACAGTAAAAAGAGACAGACACACAAATTCATAATGATTTACGAGGGGCGTTCAATATATTCTCGGTGTCGGGGTGAAGCTGTGGTTGTATATATAAATTGACTTATTTATTAAGTAATACTATTAGTTTAGTGCATTAATGTAAAATTTCATATAAATGTGATTATTAATTCGCGTTTTATCTCTAGTTAAACAGAATCACAATGGCAACTGAGACGATGATGAAGATTGAGCATCGCGCTGTAATTAAATTTCTCACTAAGCAAGGAAAAAGGAACCCGTTCCAGTAACCAGTTCCGACAGGAAAAAGAACCGTTCCAGGTTCGTTCCGGGGGTGGAACGATTTTGCGAAACTCTATTCCATACGACTATTTTCAATTTTGAATTGTTGTGCATTTATCTTTGTAACTAGCAACCCGTCCTGGCTTCTCGCAGGCGGCCAATCATTTCTAAAATGTTCGGCACCAAAACAAAGATATTTCTGAAATTTACCTTCCCATTTCTTACTTCAAATTTTTCTGCTCTTATTTGAAGCATATTATTGGAAAGTGATGTGTTGTCCCTTCCATATGCAACACTTATGTATATTAGTTTGAAGTTACGATTTTTTATTTGCAGCCATAAGTATGACTTTTTCAGTAAAGCATAGACTTTGCTTTAGTGCGTCTTGCTAGACGTTTTGTGAAGCATTGCAGCCTCCAATATCAATAAGAGTAAGGTGGTTAACACAGTACAACTTTTTGATCTAGCTATCACCCTCTTTCCAACGATATCCATATCAAAAAACTAATATAAAAAAAAATAATTTTTTGAATTCAGTATTGGTACTACATTTTTCACTAATATCAGATGTTCTTAAATATGTAAAAGGTGACAGACAGACAAACAGATAAACAGACACCGAAGTGATTCCATAACGGTTTCGTTATTCCTTTGCAACGAAACCCTAAAAAGTTAAATATTAGGTAACCGACACACAGATTTGGCCAAATTTACAGATAGCTAAGAAGCTTAAGCTCTTTAATTTAGGCGAACTACACTATGTTTGTTGCTTCTTAGATATCATTTGTTAAAAAGTTTATATAATAAACAGCTATGCAAATTTAGATTTCTTTTTTATTTTTAACACTTAACATTCAAATTACATAAAAATATTTTTCAGCTAACCTAACATAACAAACTAAAAATTACTAAACAAATATAAATTTATGGCAAAACAATACAAATCTTAAGGAATCTTTATTGGTACTTATAAAACAAATATTCTTTACATATATTAACTGACTTTATCACTTATTTGATCCAATTGATAGAATTAAAAATAAAACTGAAAATATAAATTTAGTCGCTAGTCTTACTTAAATATCATTCTCATTTTACGAGAACTTGGTCTTTCTTATGTTTCGTATAAAGATGTTTTATTTTGTTTTTGATTTCTATCTATTCAAACTATTACTTCGTTTCCTTTCTGCTATGTGGCAGTTTTGTGCAAAATTAGACTGTTTATTTCGAAATGTAGATACACGTTTTATAATCAGGAACCGATCTTTAAATACATATATACAATTGTATCCTGTGCCCTGGATGTCCCATATACTTTACTTTATTTTAATTTACTATTTGTTTTCTGTACAAAATTGTTGCCTTCTAAAAATATTCCTCTTATTATTTTGTATAATTTTATTTTAAATCTATTATTTTGTTTCTAGCAGCGGTATATTGCGTAGTACAAATCAGACAACTTTTTCTATAAATAAGCTGGCTTATTGTACCACGGCAAAGAGGAAAGGAGTTTAATATTCATAGTTTGTATATTTATTCTATAGTCAGGAGCAGATCCTCGCCTTCAAGTTTCATGCCGTTGTTAATCTCGAGTTTCTTAACTACGCCAGCCTTTGGCGCCTGGACCACCATTTCCATTTTCATAGCAGAGAGAACGATAAGCGGTTGGCCCTTTTCTACTTTGTCACCTTCTTTAACGCGTACATCTATGACTGTACCAGGCATTGGTGCACCGACCTCGTTCTTATTAGATTTGTTAGCTTTTGGATGAATGTGGAGTTCCTAGAAAAGTAAAACGTGTAAATAACATCTGCCAAAAGTCAACTAGACCCTTTCTTACCTTGACAGCTTCTTTGTCACGAATAAGAACTGAACGCAGCTGACCATTCATTTCAAAGAACACTTCGCGTTCACCGTTCTTTGTTAAATCCTCAGCCATGGCCAGTGTCTTCACACTGAGTGTCTTTCCTTTTTCAATGTTCACTTCGAACTCTTCACCGACCTTAGGGCCAGTCAAGAATACCCTGGTGTTTAGTTTGTCAACAGGACCATACTCACTCCTGAAGTTAAGGTAGTCGGTTGTAACTTGAGGATAGAGAGCCGCTGACATAACATCGTGTTCGGTGATTTGTGGATGAGATTCTTTCAGTTCAGCCTTAAGTTTGTCAAAGTCTAGCGGAGATAAGTGTTCACCGGGACGTCCCTCAATACGTGGCATATCCTTGAGAACACGCGAACGTAGAGGTTCTGGGAATCCACCGTATGGAGTACCAATGGCGCCTTGGAGAAATTCAACAACAGACTTGGGGAACGAAAGCTCTTCCGCTTTCTCGAGTACTTGATCAGCAGTCAGCTTGTTCTGCACCATGAATTGAGCCAGATCTCCAACTACCTTTGAGGATGGTGTGACCTTAATAATGTCGCCTAGTAGAATATTAGCTTCGCGGTAAGCTTTCTTAACATCCTCAAAGAAGTCGCCCAAGCCAAGTGAATATGCTTGGAACTGAAGATTTGTGTATTGACCACCGGGAATTTCGTTCAAGTATACGTCGGCGTTGCCAGATTTCATCGTAGTGGTACACTCGAATGGTGCATAGAGTGTACGCGTTTGCTCCCAATAAGCTGAATACTCTGACACGTCGCGCAAATCTAGACATGTGTCCAGTGGAGTTCCTTGAAGCGATGCTACAATCGCTCCCATACTTGGCTGTGATGTCATTCCAGACATTGAGTCGACGGCAACATCAACGACATCAGCACCAGCTTCTGCGCAAGCCAGCATGGATGCTACTCCAGCTCCAGACGTGTCGTGAGTATGAATGTGAATTGGTATATCAGGATGTCGATCACGGATAGCTGTAACAAGCAACCTGCAGAAAAAAAACAAAGTTTTTTTTTGATGAGTGCTTATTCAAATAATTCTGCTAAGTAGCATACTTAGCAGCAGTAGGCTTAAGCAAACCAGCCATATCCTTAATTGACAACACATGAGTTCCAGCCTTCACAAGTTCATCAGCAAGGTTTGTGTAATATTTAAGGTCGTATTTCTTTTTATTTGGATCACTGACATCCCCACTGTACGAAATCGCGGCTTCGACAACTCCGCCAGCCTTACCGGCAGCTTCCATTCCCAATATTAAATTTGGCAAGTAGTTAAGCGAGTCGAATACGCGGAAGATGTCCATACCGGTTTGAACCTTGTAAAAGATGCATTTACACATAAAACTTAAATTATTATTTTTTTTTAATTTTTTACTTACGGCTAGTTCACAGAACTTAAACACAACATTATCGGGGTAATTTGTATAGCCGACAGCGTTCGCACCTCGCAACAACATCTGGAAGGGAATGTTAGGAATTTGTTTGCGCATATCCTCCAATCGCTCCCATGGGCATTCATGAAGAAAACGTAAAGCGACATCAAAGGTTGCACCACCCCAGTTTTCCAGAGCATATAAATTATTGAATTTATGCGCAACATATGGAGAAATCTTTAGAAGATCATGTGAACGAACGCGAGTGGCCAATGTCGATTGATGAGCATCACGGAAAGTTGTGTCCATTAGAAGAAGGTTTTTACGTGAGCGCACCTCCTTAGCGAAGGCTTCAGGTCCCTGACTCTTCAGAATATCACGAAGCCCTTTTGGTGGTTCAGTAACTGTGGATTCATCAAATGTTTCGATTAGTAAATTGTACATAATATAACATAAAAAGGTCAATTGAAGGTGTCTCAAGCTCATTTCATTTTACAGCAAATAGCTATATGGTAATATATATATATATGCGACAACGATAATATTTAAGCCTGCTCGTCTTACCTTTTTATATCCAGATTGCTTTGGATTGATTCACAGAACAAGGTTAAAAATTTCAAAACAGATAAATTACAGTTTGCAGACATGCTGTTGGTTGGGTGTAAAATAACACGAGGTAAGGGAGTCACCTTACCCGACACATAGACCTCATAAAACTTGTTTCTACATACATTTTTTTTTTTTTGATTGTGGAAATTACGAACAGCATCTGACAAAAGCTTGCAGCCGTAAATTTTAAACCTGACAACCAAACACCTACATGAATCTAGGTGCACTTAAACAAAAACTTAAAAAAAGCCGGTCAAGTGTGAGTTTTACTCACGTACCGAGGGTTTCGTTCTTTCGTCAACAGAAGTAAGGACATAACTTAAGTTAAAGCAACTAACTACGGCTAGATGCCGTTTTCGAATAAAGCTAAACAAAAGAAAAGTCTTTCTCATTTGCTGATCGTGCCAACCGTGTGAAAATTGATTTAGTAAACTTAAGGGAAATGGTCTCAAGCTCCATTGAACAATTAATTAATTGAAACAATTAATCAGCAGTTCATGAAAGTTAGCTTATCAAGCAGCTAAGAAATTCGAATCATAACGTATTCGGCAGTAATAAATAGCCACTTAGTCATCTAAAACACTAATGTGGTACAGTCACAAACATCCAAGAAATTAACAAATCAAGTACTCGTGTTTGAAATAAAAAAAAAAATTCAAATTTTACACTAGGATTTATTATTTGACTTTTGGCATGTGAAAATCACATTGAAGTAACAAAAATAATGTTCAATTTTGTTTTTATTTCTTTAGAATTCTTTATTTCCACTTTTATTCAGTGACAAAATTTAAAATCTTTCCAACAGCATATTCATATAAATCGCAACCAATAGAAAAGAGGGTATTAGGAAATGGTCTGAGCACACATACACGTACAAATAACTGATTCTCTTATTTTCTTCAAAAAAATTACAATAACAAAGCTATTATGATCAATCATTTCTTTACTTCGCTTTGTTCTCTTAAGAGAACTGAGAGAGAAGAAAACTGTCATACAAAATATTCGCTCAGGTTCAGAAGCCTTAAAAAGGGCCAAAAGATATTTCAGAATTTAATAGAATATAGAAACTTTTTTAAGAATCCTTTGCGTCCTCGAGTGAGTTAGTAACGCATTCAAGCTGTCATTTCAAAAAATAAGAAGTGTGAAAATAGCGAGAAACCCCTTTTCGGAGAAGAAAAAAAAAAAATTAAAAGCAAAAAAGGGCGAATCGGACTAATCGAGGATCGAACCCAGGACCCTCAGGGCAGAGCGCAAGCGCTATAACCACTCCACCAACGCCACGTGTAGAAAACTTTGTGTGTGTGAGATAATCGCTAGTTGCCCTCTTTTAGCAAAATGCTCATATAATTTAAATCGTTAATATTTCGAAAAATTGTGTGAAAATATTTTTTTTTTGTATAACATTTTTTTATTCTATTGATGAGATCTACAAAATGGCGTTTTCGGATCTTTAAAATTCGTATGTCATTGTTTTTTGGTTTTTGGCCAATAACTCAAAAACTGTTTGAGCCAGGATGCTTGAACTAAATTTAAACTAAAGATTACATCGAGACCTGGATTCTAGATTTTATTTAGATTTTTAAACCATCGGGTGTGGAAATTCGAGGGGGGGGGACGCTTTTTTTTCGCACTTAAAGCTCCATATCTCGAAAACTGAGCTTCGGAACAAAAAGCTCAAAATCAAAACTGTATTTTATTTTACAAAACCTATCCAACGGTACCTAACTCAATTAATTCCGGTAAAATTCCGGTTATTAATTTATTTTAATACGAATAAAAAATCATATGAGATTTGCACATTTGCAATATTCCGATGAGTTGCCCCATAGCTCCAATTTCAGATTTTTTGCCCATTATTTTAGAAAATAAGCTATGGGACACGGTACACAAGTCGGTTTTTTGAAGTTTGCGGGCTTATAACATTTTACCAATAAGACTAAGACACTAATTATAGTACAACTTTTCGATCTAGCTACCATTCTCCTTCCAACGATACCCATATCAAGTATCTAGGAAAAAAAAACAATTTTTTGATTTTAGTATTAGTACTAACTTTTTCGCTAATAAGTGACTTTAGTTAAACTTTTTTTCGGAACATTCTTTGGGCATGTGAAGTACATCATCTGTATAAATTTCGTTTCTTAGTTCCGAGTGGTTCACCAGGTACCGAAATTAAGGCTTAATGACAGACAGACAGACATTTTTGTAATCTCCGCCCCGCTCCCTTTCTAATGACACCCATATTGACCACAAAATTTAATAAACGTTTTTTTCAAACGTTAGTTTCAGTACTAACTTTTTCTTTAATCTTCGACTAATTCCGGAATTATTTTTGGGTTACCAAGATACATATCCATTCCAAATTTCATCCCTAAACTGCAGAGGATTCAGAAGTTATTAGCAAATATGTAAAGGCGACAGACAGACAGACAGACGGACACCGAAGTGATTCTATAAGGGTTTCGTTATTCCTTTGGAACGAAACCCTAAAAAAGAATTTAATGTTGAAATGAATGAAAATTTCGAACGTTCGCTCAAGTATCTTGAGCAGCGAACTACACTGCGAACTCGATTAACAGAGGTTGTTTCATTTACCGGGTTGAATTTATTTTCATAAAAAAATTATTCAGCGGACACCCTCGGGACTATTAAAATTGTCCGGTATAAAGAGGACCCGTTGTGAAGTAGTAGAAATGCTTACTTTTCTTCATGGCGAGGACCAGAGAAATTGTCATGTAAGAGAGGTGGCCCTTATAGAGGGGTGTCCGTAAAGAGAAGTTTCACTGTAGTTGAAACTATTACGTTTTTATGGAAATAATTACAATATTTTAATGAACTATTTTTGAAACTAAACGGAATTGCTATTCGTGCACTTTTTAGATATTTTAGTTTTTTGGATTCCATATTTTCCATATTTTGGCAACCGCTGTTCCTTCGGTTTATCAAAATAGTTAAGGTCAAAACTCCTGAATCGAAGAACCAAAGTCATGGTCTGCTGTACGGAGCGGTATGAAGCCAAAGGTTGGACGATAAGCAGGACCGCAGAGCTAAGTCCGACTATCTGCGAGGGAGACATAGTCGAGAGCGCAAAAATCCGTCGAATACTGGCTGGACACAACGAGCGCATGGACATAAGCACATTGTACTTTCATTTTCTCCCATTGATATGAAGTGGGGGCTTTCAAAGTTCGCCTGATCCTGCGAGTGATATATCAACCAAAAGGTTTTTGAAAATGAGATTGAGCTTTCTTTTGGTTTTTGCCAGTGAAAAGTACCGTTGGAAAGATATGAAGCTTTTTTTTAAATTTGATTTATTTTATGCGTAGCAAGGCACACCGGGTTACAGCTAGTTAGTTAATAAATTCAATTTTGATGCGACAGATGAAATAATATAAAAAGCTGCTCTAATCGAGGAAACGCCTTTGAAAGGCTGTTCTTTTCTCTACTGTACTAATTTTTATTTTAAGTCATCAAAACAATCAAAAAATTTAGTGGGTAAATTATATAAACAAATTTTGGGAGTGAAGTGAGTGTTCATGTCTGACATAATTTTGTATATAAAACTGATTTGTAGTTAAATTGATTTGCTGTCTCTTATGGTTATATTTAGTAAGGAATAATTAGAAAAAATTTGCTTACAATTTCTTGTTTTTAATTACAGAATACGCTTGAGTAAAACGTTACAAGCAGTTTGAGAACTCTTCTATAATTTTAAACGATTTGGTTTGTGTTAAACGGCTATATCACCCATTTTAAACAAATAAACAATAAAAAATAAATGAAACCATACAACTTACCTAATACTAATAATATGAAAGGAAATATGCTATTTGAATAGATGATTGCTAAAGCAACAAACGCAAAATGTTTATTTTTTTTACAGGAGAGAAAAAAACTATATTTTGTAGAACAAAAAAGCAATGCTAATTTTATCCACAAATTTGAATGCGTTTCAGTTATTACATTGTCCTTCTTGTTTTCAATGCAAAACTCTAAGCAGTGATTTCGAAAAATGTGCTACTTATGTTGTTTTAACAATTATCGATTCATTTAAAATTTAAAATGACTGGTTAGAAACAGAATTAAACTAAGACCTGTGTAGTGTGGATATAAAGCTATGTCCAATTGTATTTTTAAAGCTTTACGAATAAGGTTCATCTTTATTTTTGTTCACCATACACCAAGAATTTGTTGCACATTTTCACCACACAACACAGAAAACGGGAAAAAAAATACATACATACATATAAAGAAGAATGAAAAACGTATAAAAGAAAAACATACCTTTAGCTTCGCCACGTTCCTCTTTTTCGAGTGCTTCTGGCGATAAGTCTGTGTATCGTATGTTTTTTTATATATATATTTTTTTTGTTTTAAATGGTGGGCGTAACGCAGTGGCAGTAGTGGTGTAATATGGTAGTAGTAGTCACAAAGGCATTGTTTTTTTTGTGAAAATTAAATGAATGCACCAAACGAAATTAATTCACAAAAAATAGAAGATAACAAAAAATTTTTTAAAAAATTAATGGTATTCGTAGAAAAACATAAGTTAAAAGTAGGAAGGAAAAAAAGTCGAATAGAGAGTTAATACCAGCCGATAGATAAGTGTATAGGTTTGCGTTTGCATGGTCTTATAAGATACGCTTATGAGCTTTAAAATTTTGGTATTAATTTTGTACAAGGGGTTGGGTTAATTCAGAAATTGGAAAATTAGCTACAATAGAGGCTGTTTAAGAGGCTAATAAATAAAGGGGAACACTTACCCAGTGGCACAGTTGGCACACGAGGATCCACATCCGCTGGCTTTAGTTTTGTTGCTAATGGGGTTTGTGGACCGTTCACTAATACTTCGCCAATGTAATTGAGCAGTTTCTGAGCACGATTTTGGGAGACGCGGAATTTGAAAAGTTCTGGATGCTCATCGATGAAGTAGGTATCAAGGACACCGTGAAGGAATTTTTGGTTTTCAAGCACGTTTAGCAAGAAGGGTATATTGGTCTTCACGCCACGGATGCGGAATTCACGTAGAGCGCGGTTCATCTTTGCTGCTGAGCTCTGGAGGTCGGATGCGTGGGAGATGACCTTTACGAGCAGAGAATCATAGTAAGGTGAAATTATTGCACCAGCGAATGCCGAAGCAGAATCCAAGCGGATACCCATACCCTCGCCGGATCGGAACACTTCCAAGCGACCAGTACTAGGCTGGAAGTCATTAGCTGGATCTTCGGTGGTAACACGGCACTGAATAGCGTAGCCCAGGGGTTTGATGTTCTCTTGGGTGTAGCCGAGTTCCGGGAGCGTCATTCCTTCAGCGACGCGAATTTGTGATTGTACCAAATCGATTCCTGTGATTTCTTCCGTTACTGTATGCTCGACTTGTAATCTGTAACATATAACATGAAGATATTTTAATTTAGAAATACACAACTAAACTCACCTTGCATTTACTTCGATAAAGTAGAAGTTTCCGGTTTCATCGCACAAAAACTCTACAGTTCCGGCGTTCTCGTAACCAACATGTTTAGCCAAGCTGACAGCCGCGGTTGTCATTCGATCACGAACCTCTTTTGGGAGCCTTGGTGCAGGAGCGATTTCAACAACCTTTTGATGGCGACGTTGTACAGAACAATCACGTTCGTATAAATGCACCACATTGCCGGCTTTATCTCCGAGCAGTTGCACCTCAATATGACGTGGTCGTTCAATAAACTTCTCTATAAACATTGCACCATTGCCAAACGCAGCCTTCGCCTCAGAACTGGCTCGCTCGAACAAATCACCAACTTCTTCCATTTTCCGAACAACTCTCATACCACGACCTCCTCCACCGTAAGCTGCTTTGAAAATTACAGGAAGTCCATGTTTTTTGCAGAATTCCATTGCCTCTTCTTTGGTTGTCACTGGACCGTCGGTGCCGGGTACAATGGGCACACCAGCCTCAATCGCAGCAACACGAGCTGCTACTTTATCACCCATCTGTTGAACCACTTTCGGCGATGGTCCAATAAATCGAAGACCGGCGTCAATAACTGCCTGAGCAAAGTCGCTCCGCTCTGATAGGAATCCATAACCAGGGTGTACAGCATCAACGTCGTGCTCTTTACATACTCGAATAATCTCTGGAATGTTGAGGTACGCCTCGACGGGAGGAAGACCTTTACCCACAATGTACGATTCATCGGCTTTCTGTCTGTGCATGTGCATTTTATCTTGCTCAGAATATATGGCTACCGATTTAATGCCTAGTTCGGTACAGGCGCGAAAGACACGAATAGCGATTTCACCGCGATTAGCTACCAAAACGGAACGAATTGGTTTATATTCTACCTGCATGCAGTAAGGTTGAGTTAAGTTCAAGATATTCAAAATGTAAAAGGTACCTGACTGGAAAATGCATTCTTGTTAATGAGCCACACGCGAATACGTGGTACGCGTCGAAGGGTCTGAAAAGCATTGTGAGCGACGGGAATGAACATCTTAAAGCCTTTACTGAAAATATGAAAAAACATTTTAAAATAATTTACAAAAAAAAAATGTATGGATAAAAAACTACTACTACAATCTTAAAGTTGTTTTTACCTTATTATCTTAGAGAGTATTAAGAGACTACTTGCAACTACGTGTTTGTGCAAAATATTTGTATGTGTGAGAAACTACTTAAGCAAATTAGTTTGTAAAAACGCTAAGCGAGTACCACTTGAACAGAACTTACATTTAAAGTAGTTTATTTCTAGGATGAAATTAGTTTAGAAGTTTTCGGTATCCTAAAAATAAATAAAAAGAACTCTTATTAAATACTTTAATAAAACAAAAGCACAAAATTTTGCTAGATATGGAAAAGAAAATAGCGTTGATACATTAACATGTAAATATGATTTTCTCTTTCAATTGTAGTATTGGGTTTATAACTTAATTCGTGCCGTTAAGAGATGGCGTAACTTGTATCATTCCATTCAGGGATAACGTGATGCACAGCTTCTGCTTCTCCTTCCCCTGTTCCACCCATGAATGAGAATATGTGTGACCTGCCAAATCCAGCTTTTCCTATTGGCTCCCGAATTCAAAACGACCGTTGCCACCAAAACAAAAACAAAGCAAAAAAGAAAATGCAGAAAAGATTCATTCAGCAAGCTCGCTTAATCTTCACAATCACTCGGCCGTTACTTTTTGAAAAAGGGATCGTTTTTTTCAAATATCTTCTAAAATATAAGACAAAAGGTGAAGTTTCAAAATCATTTTAAACACTGAATATTAATTAAATGATTTTTCAAGAGTATAATTTATAGGGTTTGTAACTATTTGATTTAAGTGAATTTGTTTTGTGTTTTAAATGTAATGAACAATTAACCCTTTTACTGCTTACTTTTCCATGATCCATTTAAATTTTCGTGTCTGTCATATAACAAAGGCACATTGTATTTATCATTTACAAGACATACGTTATTAGAATTGGTCAAATAATTCATTAGAAATAAAAACTCTATTGAAGCGGAAAGCGGGAAAGCGAGAAAGTTTTGAAATATCATTGTCCGTACAAAAATTAATTAGACAAATAATCCTTGAAAGGTGTTAGTTTGAATTGTTTGAAATTGTTTTTTATTTATTTCTTTAAATTATCCAATTAAAATGCAATAAACAAAATAAAATAGTACCTTTTAAATACGTTTAGTAAAAGAATTGAAAGAAACATTTTCCTCTTGAATCAAACAAACATTGGATTGGAACATACGTTTGAAAGCTACTGGCATTATACGTCATTTTCGTATACGTCATTCATTTGAAGCACAAATGAGCTAAACAAGATATCCATCTCCCTCGTCTCTTTCCCCTTAGTTTCATTTGACAGCGTTTTTTATGCAATTCCTGTCTGTGAATACGTGTGAGCTGCAAATTGGTTCCTGTTTAAGATTAGTCATTGCAACCACCATTTTTTTTGCAAGTTTTAGGTTTAGTTTAATGGAAATATCTACAAAAAATGTTTCTTTTGTTGCAATGCGTATTTCTCAAACCATTACTCAAACTATAATAGCACATTTAGCCTAAATATATTAATTAAAAAAATTTATTCCATGCTTTCAAAGAGTAACGTCCATCCACACACCGTACAACAAGCAATGACGGCGAAAATCTAAAATTTAGAACAAAATGGAGTTGCTCGGAAGCATATAACAATGTGCGTGAATTTGCTCAGAAGCCCAAATAAGTGTGCGTGTAAAATGTAGGAGAGGGGTTTTCCAGCCTGGAAAGCTGGGTATCTTGTATAGGTTATTTGTGATTTGAAGCGTAAACAACAATTTTTTTTCACTCAAATATGCCGAATTTTATGCCTGAAAAAGTGTTTTTGCTGGGAGTTCTTCTTCATTACTTTAATATGAAGAAAAATGCTGCCCAAAGTCATCGGATTGTTACTGGTGATGAAAAATGGATTCATTATGACAACCCCAAACGCAAAAAATCATATGTGATACCCAGCCAACCAGCCAAATCAACGGCAACGCCGAAGATCCATGGCGCGAAGGCATCGTCTTATAAAGATTATTAGACCTGTTAATGCAATTTTTAATGTTCTAGATGTCAAAGCAATTTTCTAGATGACAACATTGTTACACTTCTTAAATGATCAACGGTTTCAGCAACCAATAAGCTACACACTAAGCACAAGAAGACGAACCAAAGGAATGAATCATCCCAAACTTTAAAAAAGGAAAAAAAAAGAAGTTAAAAAACCATTTAATGCGATTTCATTGTATAAAGTAGAGTTCTTGATTATTATATGTAGGATTATGTAAATATTTATCATACTAAATTTATCTTTAACAAAAAACAAAAAAAGAGTTAACTGGCATTACCGAAACTTAATAACTATTTAAAATCACTTCAATAATTATGAAATGTTTGCACAACCACCTGCAGATAAGCACACTGCTTTGCAGGTAAACCATTGTAAATGAATAACTTATGAGCAAATGAAACAATTTTTCAATCAATCAATCAACCATTTGGTGGGATCAGAAGGGTGTGCTGTATTATGAGCTGCTAAATCCAAGTGAAACCATCAATGGACAACGCTACCGAACACAATTAATCCGTTTGAAGAGAGCAGTAGCCGAAAAACGCCTGGAATATGCGACCAGATTATAGCCCAGACTTTGCACGTTTGTTCCGGTCAATACAGAACGCTGCCACTGAAATCAAAAATTAGCTTGATTCATTCTTGACTGCCAAGCCGAGCCAAGCCGGCTTTTGAGATGGCATCCACATATTGCCAAAAAGATGGGAAAAGGTCATAGCTTCAGATGGGCAATACTTTGAATAATAATATTTTATTATATACCCAATATTTTCCGTAAAAGCCAATTAATTTTCAGCACAACACAAATCTGCAGCCCCATAGCTGGTAAAATAAAAGAAAAGCTGCAGCAGGATACAATTTTATATTTTTGAATCCAACGATACCAATGCACAGAAATTCGCACCGACAATCCACCTTAAAGCACAGTTTCACTCGATTACGTTACAATTTTGCACAATAAAAGTCCTTTCTTTCTCTATTGTTTTGCAGAAAAACGTCATACGAATCGGCAACTCCTACACCATTCAAGGCATCATCATCATTACTGGCGTTACAGCCCACGAAGGGCCAGAGCCTAGCTTTTCGCGCCTCCACTGTGTTGTGCGCGTTATAATTTGGACACATGTGAAGAGGACCTACAGTTTATTGCCGGCTCCGAACGCGAATTGCGAAAGCTTTTCCGTGACAGAAGTACTCCAGGAGGATTGTCAATCGTTCGCTGGAGGTGGGGCCGTGAAAATTGTTTGTGGTGTGCTTAACAGTCCGACGGACTAACGATTAAGCCACGGCGCCCACAAGGGGCGCCACCAACCCAAACAACTGATAAATCATAATCAGCAACATCCGCAACGAACCAACTAGGTACATACATCCGATTACACATTTTTTCAGTAATCAGTCTGTTTTAAGATGATTAAAAGCAAAGCTGACGGCTGTTTTAATGAATTTTATATGTTTTTGATAAGTGAATTTCACGGTAAGCTTTAGCCATAAGTAAAATGTAAATTCCTGTTGATATCAATCAGTTCAATAGACATATCTTTTCAATGATTACAAATATTTGTTAAAAGCCTGCTCATGAGTATTTAACGTTGCATGCGCTAATAAGTGTGGCCAACAACCCAAGCACTTAAATTAACACAATTTATAATACTTTAGTTCAAAATATAAAACGTTTAACTGAAATCTGCAAATAGATTCAAGGTACAAATCGAAGGCGGTATCTAATCTTGGTTCAAACATACAATATTTAACCAGCCAAAGTTTGCATCATTGCCCATCTCCATTTATTGGGTTATTGGCAATGAAAAGAATAAAAAAATACCATTTTTTTGCGATTATGATAATGAAATGAAAAATCAAAATTCTTAATATTTTATTTTTTCATTTCCAGACTACAGATAAGATATGGTGCGACGTGCGTCTTAAATAAATTAACAGGCCCACTGGTGTGACTGATTGAAGTTTAATAGCCGAGCTTTGTGGCCTTGAAATTTAAGAACACGTGCTGTTCTTAAACAAGAAACGACCCATTCGCTACATTTACATTGCGTATTAAGTTTGATTAAGTTATATTTCAGTGCGCTTTCTCTAAAAGCCTGGTGTTATAAAAAAATTAAAGAAAGAAAATATTATATATATATATATATATATATATAACAAGGTTTAAGTTATGTATTTATTATACCACGTTCAATCTATTTAGACATTAATATGGCGGATTGTGTATTCTTATGTTTAAACAAAAAATGTTTACCTTATTAATATGGTCTTTTAGTAACTCATCCAGAGTTGGTGAGTCACACAAATGTTTAATTTTTGTTAAAAAAAAAATCAAGTGCGAGCTACACTTACGCACAGATAGTTCCTTTCTAATTACTTTATTGGTCTCTGAAGTGAAACACATTATTGGCTATAAAACTTGTTGTCTAGAAAACAAAAACTACTTTAATTAATTAGTTTTCAACTTCAAAGCTACAGCTACAGTTAAACCATTACTTTGTTATACATGACCTATACTATAAGCTGATACTGTGACACAACTTTTGTCCTATTTTTACTTTTTTAGGGTTTCGTTCCAAAGGAATAACAAAACCCTTATACAATCACTTCGGTGTCCGTCTGTCTGTCTGTCTGTCGCCTTTATATATTTGCTAATAACTTCTGAACTCTGTAGTTAAGGGATGAAACTTGGAATGAATATGTATGGCGGCAACCCAAAAATAAATCGGGAATTTTTCCCGGAATTAGTCGAAGAATTAAGAAAAAGTTAGTACTGAAACTAACGTTTGAAAAAACTTTTATTAACTTTTATGGTCAATATGGATGTCATTGTACATTTTGTAGATTACAAAAATGTCTGTCTGTCTGTCATTAAGCTTTATTCTAGGTACCTGGTGAACCACCTAGAATTAAGAAATGAAATTTATACAGATGATGTACTTCACTTGCCCAAAGAAAGTTCCAAAAAAAAGGTTTTAAGAAAGATACTTATTAAAGTAGGTACTAATACTGAAATCAAAAAACAAATTTGTTTTCTTAGACATTTGATATGAGTATCGTTGGAAAGAAAATGGCACCTAGATCGAAAAGTTGTACTACAGTTGGCATCTTAGTCCTACTGGTAGAAGGTTATAAGCCCGCAAACTTCGAAAAACCGACTTGTGTACCGTGTCCCATACCTTATTTTCTAAAATAATGGGCCGAAAACTCTGAAAAAAATTGGAGCTATGAGGCAACTCATCGCAATATTGCAAAAATACTCAGAAATCTTATATGATTTTTTATTCGTACTAAAATAAATTAATAACTAATTTCTTTAATTTTTTTTACCGGAATTAATTGAGTTAGGTACCGTTGGATAGGTTTTGTAAAATAAAATACAGTTTTGATTTTGAGCTTTTTATTCCGAGGCTCAGTTTTCGAGATATTAAGCTTTAAGAGCGAAAAAAAGCGCCCCCCCTCGCATTTTCTCACCTGCAGGTCTAAAAATATGAATAAAATCTAAAATGTAGGTCTCGAAGTGATCCTTAGTTTAAATTTAGTTCGAGCATCATGGCTCAAAATGCTTTCGGGTTATTGGCCAAAAAACAAAAAACAATGACATTATTTTCACACAATTTATCGAAATATAAACGATTTAAATTATATGAGCATTTTGCCAAAAAAGGGCAACTAGCGATTATCTCACACACAAAGTTTTGTACGCGTTTCCTATACCAAAATAGACAATAGAAATTCGAAGCGGCGTTCGTGGGGTGGTTATAGTGCTCACGCTGTGCTATGAGGGTCCAGAGTTCGATCCTCGATTTGTCTGATTTTCTTACTGTTTATTTTTTTTATTCCCCGAAGGGGGGTTTCTTGCCATTTTCACATTTCTTATTTTTTCAAAATTGTTAAAATCCAATTCAAATAAAAAATGATAGCTTGAATGCGTTACTAACTTCATCGAGAACGCAAAGGATTCTTAAAAAAGTTTCTATATTCTGTTAAATACGATCAGCAAATGAGAAAGATTTTTCTTTTGTTTAGCCTTATTAGAAACAATAAGAACTACCTGACGTTGTTAGTTGCTTTAACTTAAATTATGTCCTTACTTCTAATCTGTTGGCGAAAGAAAGAAACCCTCGGCGCGTGAGTAAAACTCACACTTGACCGGTTTTTTTAAGCTTAGTTTTGAACTATTTCCCTTTCGAAAGATTTATCTTCATTTCAAATTGCAGTTTTGTCGCTGCGACGGACAGACATGCCATGCAATATTTAAGAACTGATAGGTAGAGACTTGGTTTTATTTGCGATTCTGCGGTTTAGGTTGGGTTAGGTTTAGCGGATTGAATGGGCAGACTCTGCTTCACTTCAGTCCTTGTGGACTTTTGTGTTACATTGAATGTTGAGGATAGTGTTCTTTATCTATCCTATCGTTCCCAAATACTAGAAGAAGCAGACTAGTAAGGTGATTGGTTTGGATTCAGTACAGATCCTCCGCTTGCAAGTCTGTCAGTTTCCTTATTACCATGTTCATGACCCCTTCTCATTCTTGTCCATGATCAGTGATTAATTGTGAGCTGCGAGCCAACTTTAAGTTCTCACGACTGTTGGACTTGAGTTGGACCAGCTTTATCTTATTCTCCGGTGCAGCCGGTGGTATTGCCAACATTGATATCTTTTGGGTCGATTCTCTGAACACTTGGACCTCCATCCGCTGGAGACTGCAACAATATAGAAGTCTGATTAAGATGTGTGTTTTGTTTTCGGAGTCCCTTCTGCCAACATCTGTGTCCAGCTTCAAGTCATCGGTGCAAACTGCAACTGTTAAGTTGTTGATTCAATTCGATTCGAAATTCGAAAAGTAATATAAGAAACAGCAATATTAAAAGTGTTCGTAAATCGTCAAAGTTTGAATAAGACAAACCTCTAAAGCTAAAATAGCATAGGGTGATGGCATGTGAAGTCGGCCACCTGCAGTAGTCGGCCGCCGCGTCACAAAAGGATGCGTAATAGTTAATCCGTTTGTAATATACACTTAATTTTTGTTTATATAAAGGATAATGATTTTCCAATCTGTGAGTAAACGGTTGCTGCAAAGCAGTTGCTAGTTTCTTAGTTAAAATTGCAACTTTGATTTGAGTTTTTATCGAAAGTGAAATGTCTGGTTTTTGGTGTAAAAAAAATAGTGGAAGTGATTTTCAAAAAAGTTTTAAAATCAGTCTCAATCGATTCTTTTTACTGAATATTGAACAAAAATTAAAAACAAAAAAGATATTTTAAATAAAAACTTTGGAGGCATTTTTCAATAATTTTTCTGAGATTGGCCGGCCTGGCCGACTACTGAATACTTGACTGGCCGACTTCTGAGGTAAAGGAGGCCGACTATTTAAGAATGACGTTTTCATTTACATTTATGTGAATAATTTATTTTCGGTAGTAAATTGTTTCGGTAATTAATTGGAAATGATGAATAGCCTATTCTTTAGAGCAAATCAAACGCAAAAAAAAGATAAGTGGCCGACTACTGGCTCCATAACCCTACATCTTTAATAGAAACACCTGGAAAAATATATTGACAAATTTCATGAACTTGGGAAATCTATTAGAAGCACAAACCTAATTCTCATAAATTGAATATTATGATATCTGGTAGTAAACTTAATTTATTAGTTATGCAACACTGGACACTTTAGAGAAGAGTGTATCTGTTGTGGTACTCTTATCATTCAAAGTTCACAAGTTTTTTGATTAAGAAATTATCTTTTGCAGACAAAGAAATAAATTTAATTAAGAAACTTCCGACAAGAGATGTTTGTGGCGCTCAATGTTCAAAGTTCGCTGAATTATTAGCTTTCTATGTCTCTATTGACGTCTCAATAGTGTGGCATTTAGTACCGTCCTACTAAATTACGTCACCACAAGAAACCAAAAAAGTTTCCTGAATCAAATCAATTAAATGTACAGTACTTAACGGATATAAGAAAAACGCATATAAGAAAAAAACGCCATGTTTTTCCCATATGAATTAACACTAAATAAAACTTATATAAGAAAAACGTTTAAAAGAAAAAAAATTATATAAGTAAGTATTTCCTGACACTAATATCTTAAATTATATGAGCATTAATGCGCTTGTAAGAAACTGTCCCCAAACAAACCATTTTATTTTATATTATAATATACAATACCTCTTCAAAAAACATGACCTCCTCAAACTTAATATAAAATTTGGTCATTGAAAGCTCAAACGAAATGGCAATTGGTTTTGATAGTTTTTTTCATTTGGTTCGCAAATTTTTGTATCGCTTATTAGAAAAAGTTTTTTCTCATATACGTTCTTCTGTTATGAGAATTTTTTTTTTCTCATATCCGTTTATCTCATAAAAGAAAAAACACGGTTAAAAGAAAACGATTTTTTTGGATTTTTTTATAGCCGTAAATTACTGTACAACTTTTCTTTTTTTCCATATAATTTTGCCATATTTAAGCCTGGCAGATTCTTCAAATAGATGCTTTAGGTATAATGCGGGTATACGAAACGTATTGGAACGGATGCCAACAGTAATATTTGAATTGTGTCTGTTACTGCCAATTCTATAAAGCCGGACGATAAAACTGACACTTTACTTTACAATACCGGGCATGCATTGCTGGGAAAACACATTATATGGCTCTATTTCTGGTAGCGCAGACGGAGTAACAATAAAAAAAAATTAAACAATCCACAAAAATTGTTTTTGAAACTTATGACCAAAAATGCAGTAAGAGAATGCGACTTTAAAACCTTTTTAAGCTTTCTCGCTTAAAAAAACTGTAAAATATAGTAAAAATAAATTTGCATGAATATTAAATAATGAATCATTAAATGATCATGCCAATGAAGTTGTCATTATTGCATAGAGCACCAAAGTGTTTCTTCCGCACATTCACTTTTTAAAGACTTCGCCTCTAGGTTTTATATAGCGACAAGTATTTACATGTCACACAAAAATAAAATACCACGTTAAACAGGTCATGATAAATTACTGTCTTTGAAAGTCGCTCCTGTTCACCATAGCCACTTGATGGTGTGCTTTCTATTTGTCTCGTGATCGCAACGAAATTTTAAATTAGATATATGCTGTGGTATGTGAATTACCATGCTTCGATATTTGAACTGTATTACTTTTTGTTTTTTCGTATGTACATATGAACATATTTGCGTATCTTTTTCTATACATTCTTTTTTTTTTTTGCTATGTTTAATTAAAATCTTAGTCTCGTGTGTTTCTTCACTTTCGAATTCTCTATAGTCTCGTGCTTGAGTAGCCGGCATCTGAGGTGTAGAGATCTCGTGATGGTGTGAATATCATTGGCGCAATTGTGGAAACAAGTCATTTAGATACACGCGTATTTATATACGAATGCATGTGTATAAAGTAACACTAATGTTTGTTTCTTACTGTTTATAATTGTTTTCTTTTTCTTTTTTATAAGGCATATACATACATGGGTATGGCAAACTAATGTACTTTTTATTTATTTTTTGTTAAACTTTGTGAAGTGACTCAAACGATGATAATGTTATTGTATGTTTATATACGAAACGTGGAGAATCGATGTTTTGCGCAGTAGGATTGTTAAAAACCTGTTTACTCACGTTTATTAACTAATTTTGTCGTTTAAGTGTTTCGAAAATTTCAGTAACAGATTGTTTTAAAATTAATGGAAAAGCAATTTGAGTTTTTCTGGCCAGCAAAGTGAGTGAATATTGAATATTTAATGAGGAAGACGAATTCACATACATCACTGGAGGGTTAGTATGGCAAATAATAATTTGTTTTTTAACATATTACATTGATTTAAAGGCTAGAAGAACCAAAACAAGGTATTCAATTTACACTTATGAGAGTTTGCTTATTTGAAAAAAAACTATAGAAAACACTGTCCGTGGTTGTTTGTAAGTCTGGTGTGTATGTAAGAACGCCGTGGCTTGATAGTTACTGAGCCGGACTTCTGATTTAGCGTGTCTATATTAAAATTATATAGGGTCATGACATGTGAGGTCGGCCACCTCCAGTAGTCGGCCGCCGCGTCACAAAAGGATGGGTAATAGTTAATCCGTTTGTAATATACACTTAATTCTTTTTTCTATAAGGGATAATTTTAATTTTCTTATCTGTGAGTTAAAGGTTGTTGCAAAGCAGTTGCTAGTCTCTTAGTTAAAATTGCAACTTTGATTTAAGTTTTCAACGAATGTCTGGTTTTTGGTGTAAAAAAAATAGCGGAAGTAATCTTCAAAAAAGTTTTAAAATCAGTGAAATATTGCCGGTTGATGCGTTATATTATTGTATTTGTTATATCAATTCTTTTTACTGAATATTGAACAAAAATTAAAAGCAAAAAAATATTTTAAATAAAAACTTTGGAGGCCGTAAGAAGACATTTTTTCAATAATTCTTCCGAGGTCGGCCTGGGCGGCCGACTATAGAAGATTCGGCTTTTGTTAAGTCAGCCGTCAATATTTTATATTAAAAAAATTGCTGTTTGTTTTTCTGGATGTAAAAACAGGGGCCGACTACTGAATACTTGACTGGCCGACTTCTGAGGTAAAGGATGCTAACTACTCAAGAATGACGTTTTCATTTACATTTATGTGAATAAATAAGAGCAAATCAAACGTAAGTAAAAAGGTAAGTGGCCGACTACTGGCTCTATCACCCTAGGTACACATTTATTTAGATCCGTCAATAAACATTAGGGCCCTTCATTCTACAAAAAAAGAAACACATGCAGAAGAAATTTAGACAGTACCACTTGATGCTGGAGGGAGATTCAAAGCTAACAATTGATATACATACAATATACAACAATATCATTAAACCTATCTGGACCTACAGACTGCAATAAAATCCACAGGGTAGATTAGAACCCACCTGTGCAACACATAAAAAAATAACGATAGCATTAGGGGATATTGGTCCTAACTTGTATGTTTTGTACATTCCCTACCCTGTAACACCTACTAATTAGACATTCATAATGGCAGATGTGAAATAAATTGTGATTGCGTGAATGCTAGGATATGATTCTCTACGGGTTGTTACGCCACCACTGTATGTAGCACATATAGTATGGAACATAATTGTACATGTAAAGAGAATAGAAATGTTATTGTATGAATGGGAAAGCCATTCGCCTGAGGATACAATCGTATAGAAGCCACCTCCCATAATGTGGGGAAAAGAAGGTGGCCCCTCCCTTAACTACACCGAAGTGCTCCGTGGTGAGTCCTGGCTTCACAACATTGGCGCACAACGTGGGTTGCTTAAGATGAAGAGTCTCACGCTCTAACTGACTTACTGAATTAGCTGGTAAATCCACGATTCACATCAGTCCACTTACTGGGTGGTTGCAAGCTATAATTAACTTAACGCGGTTATATCGGTTACTTATGAATAACTTTGATAATTATTAATCTTACATTTTACGCTTCACTCCAATTTTAATCCAAAGAATGACCACGCACAAATTTGGTGAATTCAATTTTTGCAGAGTTGAACTCAGTTTAAAAGAAAAATGCAAAAGATAGCTCTTCGCTAAATTAGATTGCAAAGTAACAGAAAATAAAGAAGAGAATACAAAAAATAAAAACATTACATAATGCAAATTTGCAAGCAATAAATATCTCGGAGTAAGAAGTCGCCAGCTGAGTACTGTAATTCACGCTTAAGTATTTTCTAACAAAAATAATTAGTATCAGCTGCTATCAGCTATAACTATCAGTTAAAAAGGAATCGAGGAACGAACACTTACTATCCCATTTCATTTCAAAAGCTGTGTGAATATGCTACTTAATTAATAACTGATTGCAGCTCCTAATATAGAAAACTAATACTAGAAATAGGTAAGGTGTTTCAAATAAGTACTTAGTAAATTTCTTAACACGGTAAATGTTCTTGCTCCATAATCAGTTCAAAAGTCTTTTCAAAGCCACTTCAGCTTACAATTTCGAACCCATTATCAATAACGCAATCATTGTACTTGAGGTTATCTTTACTGGGCAAACAAAACTTTTATTTGTAAAAAACAATAAAAAAAATAAATAAAATATTTCAATTAATAATTGGCAATGACTATTGATTGTAAGATTTTTAAATCGACTCAATGCCAAATTATTTATTAAAAACAAAAATATATGCTTTAATCTAAGTTGCAAGTACGTTTACTTAACGTGTTGACAAAGGTCAGTCTTTATCTGTCTCGTAGTTTTTGTGAGCTCCTTTATATAATACATATACGATATGTTTTCTTCCTTTTTGATGATGATTTTTTTGTGAAAGTGAGGGAATATAAGAAATGATTATCAGAGAACTGTTATGCAACAGTTACTCGTAGTGAGAGAACTATCATTGAATGACGAATACATATCTTTTTTTGCGTCGCAATTGTTGCGACTAAATCTTTTAAATCAACTCAACTTTTAAATCTTACCGCAGCGAAACATGCACATTTTGTATGGTATGTAGATTAAGCTAAACAACCTCAAAAGGAACAAAAACAACATTCGCTGCATATATTTTATATTGGGGTCTGCCGTTGAATACAATTAAGCATAAAACATACAAGGTCCAACGTTTATGCTAACCGAATGTGTTAGGTGTTTGGATAAGACATATTGATAAATATCTAAATGTCTCACGAGACAGTTGCAAACAGACTATTGGAAACCTTATTTTACACGCAAAACAATGACAATTTATCAATGACCTTTTAAAACGAAAGTTTTAAACCAAACTCGCAATCACATGATTTTATTGCATTTAAGTTCTAGATTCCACATGCAAGCGCCATACGATAAATCTCTGACGAAACAAATTCATTATTGCTTTAAGAAAACCGGAATTCATAAAACAAAGAAAAACTAAAGAAATATTGATACAATTATATTGGCACGTGAAATTGGTGGATGGTATAAAGTCCACCCAATCCATGTGTCAAATGCCGCTGTAGAAAGAAGTCTAAAAATACATAAGTTAATGTGACAAAAAAGAAAAAAAAAAAAAAAAACATGCGAAAATTCTATCCACATGGTGAAAACCTAGTCAGCCAGTAGAAACTTTAAAACACTAAAACGGCGGAACGATACCACACACGCAATAGATAGTTTCTTTTTCTTCTGACGTCTGTTTTAGTTGGTTTAGTTTTTACTTTCAAAGTGCCTACGTTGCGCACGCCTCAGTCTGTGCCGGTAGAATGCATGTGGAATATAAAAACATAGTCTGCTCTCTATTCCCTGATAAGGAACACAATGTTGAAGTGGTCCAGCACCGTACTGAAAACGTAATTAGAAAAATTTTAAATTTCTATACGTGTCATCGATCTTAAGTTATATAATTCACAGACGGATGCACAGCTATTAGATAGACATGCCATGTCTGAGCTGTTGAATAAATGAAAGGAAAAAGTCACCATAAAACCCGACCCGACTATCGCAAAAAATCAAACATTACAATTCGAATCAAAATCACAAATCTAAAGAAGTTGAATTTTATTATGTAACGTATATTACATGATTTGCAAATCCTTTTTAAATTGTGTTATGACATTAAACACACAATTTTTTTTTACATTAAAAATTGTGATGTACGTACTTGTGCGGTCAATCGACGCGGTAACGTTTTCTGTTCACACGGCAAGCTCTAGCTGCGTATAAAATATATTCACGTGTAAGTTCTACTAAAAGGTATGGAATTATGTAAAACAAAACTTGTACCAAGTAAAGGATCAACACACACACATAGTATAGGTAGGACGAAAAACTGGTGGTAAAAAAAAGAATCAGATCACCGTTTTCTAAAGTACTTCCAACCGGTTTGAATGAAATTAAGTATAATAAATATGTAGAATATGGCCAGAAAACTAAAGTATAAATTCTTATCTAGTTTAACAAGATGCTCTACGTACACTATGTCCACTGCGATTATTTATCGATATATTTTCGTATTTTTGTATACCACACTGTGTAATCCACTGCGATTATTTATCGATATATTTTCGTATTTTTGTATACCACACTGTGTAATCGGCTTGTATTCTGATTTGTTACGAAAAACTTCTACTAAACCCGCTCGTACCGAAGTTTCACATCCGACTAAATATGTTCGCTGTTAAAAGTACGAAGAAAGCAATAATTTGCTTGTGTTGGGGTATGGAGCTTTTTAGTGACCCTTGTCGCCGTCTGCCCCGACATAATCGAGCTTTTTACAAAGATGCGTATGCCTGAGAAACGATTGCAGACTGTTATCACAAACTGTAGGAGTGAAAGAGATGTGATGATGTGTTTTAGATAGGGTGCGCATTCAAAAAAAAAAAAACGTTTCTAAGTGATAGCATATATAAAAAGTAAAAATAATATATATATTCCTTCAAAGAATAAAACCATAGACTTAGAGCTAGGCTTGGTGCAGAATCGTAATGGTGTAAAACTCCATCGGAAACACAAAAAATACACCATTTTGGTTAAACATTAACATGTCATCAATCGTATGTGAATTAGGTTTTTTCTACATATGCTTTCAACGCTCACTGTGAAATTAATTTGCTTATAAACTTGCTTACTGGCTTTTAGTAGCTTAACTTTTTGTGCTGAAATCGTCAAACGTCCGAAAACCTATTTGATACTGCCTTGACCTTAAAAAAAAAAGATCTGCAGAAAGTCATTTTTTTATATAATATTTAGCGTGCGGTAAAGAGATCATAACTACCCTTAAGTGTTCTGTTGACAGTGCACCATAGGCCGAAGGTATGAAGGAAGATATAGAGAGCGTTTGCGTCTGTCGGAATGCTTAAGCGTAATTTGCACTAAGCTGATCTTATTAGATTCTGAATTTATATTTGACTAGTTCTACAAAACAATCGTACAGTCTTCCCAGTCTACTACTGGGTACTCCCACTGTGGCATATAATCGAAATAAAATTATATAAAAATAGTTGATAAATATACATACATACATGCGTATATTGCACAGTCCTTGTGCAAATGAATGGACCTAATCCATTCTTTCTATAGAAAAAAAAGAAATAGGAGTATAGCCTTGAAAAATTTTTATACGCTGAAAAACAGGCGAAATTTAATTGTTACTAACAAAAATAGTTTGGTTGTCAACAAGTCTTCTACCGTCTTTAAAAAAATAAAATTTGCTTTATCTAGCATTGTCATAATAATTTCTGTCATAAAGCCAATTGTTGTTTGGATGGTCAAATCTGAATCCAAGTAATGTATAAGTCACAAAGTACACAAATTTAAAGCAAATTATTTTAAAATTCGAGACAAAATGAACCGAGCTGCCGTAGTCAGAATCTTAATTTCTGTTTCAGATTAAAATTCTTCAACTTTTATTTCCTTTCATTACTTATATTCTGTCTTTAATGTTCCATAATAATAAAAACTTTGAATAACTACGATGTTTTTTTAAGATTTTGTCTGCTTTAACATTTCATAATGGCATCGAATAAAATTTGATGTTTTTGCGAAACAGGTTTTACAAACAATATAACAGCTTTCCTGGTTTTGTTTTTTTTTTGTTTTGCATGACATTGACGAGGGGCTCGATTTATCTAGTCGATACGCAACGAATACTGACATTCGTCGCAGGCAAAGCAATATATGTACAAATATGTATATACATGATGGATATGTATATACATATATATAAATCCAAACAAGATAATAGAACAAATCGAACCCAAAAAAAAAATGCAAATTTGACGCGCCTACTAAAGCCCGGAAACTATCTAAATTTGTTTGTTTCCAACTGCGAGGGGGTGTGGCGCTCTTGGTTTGCAATCTGAACTAAATTCAAGAGCTGGGACTCACGTGTCAACATACGAATTGATTATTATAAGCTTCGTTTGCTATTCTATTTTTTATATCCAATGTACAATGTCCGTTTTGTTTGATTTCCGTTGTGGTACTCAAGCGAATACAATTAACTTGATGGAGCATGTGAAAAAGTACAACTGAAACTCAAGTGGAAAATGCGAACTTGATGAGCGCCCTTTATTTTCTTTTATCACTTTTATTACTTCGACACGATTCGAATTTATCCGGATCCGAATATAAATATTTAATAGTTTTTACTATAAGCGAATGGAATTTCGCCATAAAAACAAAATTTCTTTTAGACTCTGGATATATTGCCGATGTAAATTTTCGCGGTGCCGTGAATAACGAGCGAAATAAAGTAAAGTGAAATAAGGCCGAATTTTCGAGTTCGGCGTAATTTCACTTTGATGAAGTGAAAGTAATTTCACTTTGATAAAGTAAAATAACGCCGAATCGGCTTTACTTTTGATTTATAAAAACTACACCTAACTGTTTTTAGAAGGCAATTCTGAATGGGTAAAAAGTAATGACGGGTTGGGGAGGGGGGTCATGCTGCTGCTGTTCCCTGCTTAGCTCAGATGTAGGATTTGGGACTTCACTTTAGCAAGTCTTGTGATAAGGTCAATAGGTCAAGCTCTTAACGTTACATACTATAAACTACTACAGAGGGAAAGAAAAAATTTCCACTTTCATTTAAAATTGCTTAGCACTAAACATTACTTCATATCACAAATGTTATTCTTGGTATGCAAATAAATGGTATGCAAGTGTTTAATGTTACTGTTCTAGGATAACTTTTTTAAAACATAAAAACTGCTAGTAAAGAAATAAGAAAATGAAAAATTGCAAAAACAATTCAAAATCGTTTTTGCTGATGTCATAACAACAAAGGTTATGTGGGACGACGAATCTATAACTTTGATTAATGGTTTTGTTGGTGTTAGTATTAGACTTAAACGCAGAATTTAAAAAGTTTAATGCACAATTTTGTGCAAATAACCTTCTGCATATACACATTAAGTTTTGGTTTTGTTCTAGTAACATTATGGATGCTGAGCTCCGCACACGAAGACAGCTATTGTTCAACCTCAAACCGGATCGCCGGCATATTGCATAAACTCTGTTCTAGTAAGGTAATATAATTAAAAAACATTAATTTGATAGTCATGGTGGCATTAAAGTAAGCAGTAATTTCACTATAGCGAACTCTTTCCAAGCGGTTTATGTTTTTCTTTCCGTTTTGCATAATAATAATAATATTCCAGAACGGCAATAGCTGATAATGATAGCGATGCCACCATTTCTTTACTATCTACTACGTATGTACCGACACCTTATTTTACTGTCTGCTCCTTTTTGCATGAAACCACTTTGCTTTTTCCTATCAATCATTATGTCATACTCATGTTGTCACCTCATCACTTCTAGAGATACATTTCTAGTTAGTGAGATTACTGTTTAAAATTATTCTGATAAACCTCCTGAGCTCAGCGAACACGCGTTTGATTAGGCTGTGTACTTTGCCATACATTCCGGTGGAATCAAAAGGCGACTATTGCGAGTCCACAATGCTGTATGTATAGGTTACTGGTAGAAAACACCAACAACAAGGAACCCATAATGCCATATAACATTCAGTCCTAATGATAACCAATGCGATTTGAAAGTGTTTGGCTTATAATTTTGATAGCTGGGCGGGTGACGATGGTAATGAGGAGCATATGAATGTGGAATTGATTTGACCTCCTTTTGATTTGATGTACTCGGAGATGTTGCTTTTGACTATTGAACTTGAACTCAGATTTTTTATATGAGTGCTTGGATGTGAATATATTTCTAACGAAAAAAAGTTTGATAGTGAACTATGGTCTTCCGAATTGGTGGGTCAGCAGATACAAATACTGAGGGTGAGGGAGGCGCAATTGCTGTTATTGACTGCAGTCTTGTTATACTTCTTTTCATTCAGTAAAAAATTAGTCATGTAAAAATTATGAACAGCTCATTTCATAGGACAGTTCGATAAATTCCTTATAAATTGTTCCTAATGATAGTTATTGATTGATTTGGAACATGTATATTGGCGAATTAAAGAAATGTTAATATACAGTATCTTTAGTGCCTTCAAGCTGTACAATGTTGTAGTTAGTTGTTATATAGTGTACTCTCGATAGTTCGAACTGCATGGAACCAGGAAAAAACTTCAAAATACAGAGGTTTCACAAAAAATATGGCTCACTTTCGTCACTTACGCATTTCAACTAAGGGCGGTTTGCAGAAAAACAAATAAATTTGACTTCGAATAAAAAAGCCATTATTTATTTTGGAATTAGAGAGGTTTTCATGTTGTTTTGCACAAAAATACATTAGAATTAACGAAGGGGCCAAATTTTACAGGTTTTTTTTCGATTCACAGAAGTTTTTTCAGGGAGAATGAGTTTCGAATTATCGGGACGGGAGTTCACTGTATTTGTTTTGACATTTCGCTGGAGTGTGAATGAAACTTGTGTTGTGTTGAATATTGATAATCATCGACTCAAAATTCCTTATTTTCTTGTTTGTCGTTGAGAAAAAAAAAATGAAAGATGGTTTTGTTTTTTTCAGTTTCTAGTTTTTAATTTTCAATAAATCAATCAACAATTTTTTGCTGTTGCTTGTATAACAATTGATTCATAACAATGATTCATAAACGTTTGCAAAAGACAGTGTAACACAACTTTCGCGTTGTCAAATAATGCCTCCGTATTTACTGAAAATAGGAGCTTTTCGAATGTTAATTTACTCGGTTTTAATGAAGTTCTAAAAATTAAGTTAAAAATCGTTTAGATGCCACTTTAAAATATACTTCATAAAAAAGGACCTTCTTTCAAGTGTAAATTATGGCTTAGCTGGAACTTCGGGAATTCCTTTGTGTTTTGAATTACTCACTACCCTGTTTAATATTTAATCCTAACACAAAATGTTAGAAAGCATTGCATAAGAAAAATAAGAAATAGAAAACGCAATTTATAACGCAATGTATTTGACGTAACTAAATTAAGACACAAAGTTTAAGAAAATACGTAGGCAACGATATATACATACACATATCTAAACATTACTTGAAGAAAGTTTCTAAAATGATTTCAATTACGGTTCCTACCAAAATATTAAACCATACTAAATATTTTACAACTAATAACAGTGTTAAGGCAGCTACGAAATTCCTAGCTCCCTTCGATTGTAGTCATGCTGGCTGCTTGTTTGGCATCTTCTGCATAATTGGCATCGGCACAACATTAAATTTGATGAAATTCTCTTTTGACCGTTTTTGAGTAATTTTTCCAATTACTTCGGGTTCTTTTATTGCTACTTCGATTTTTTGTAGAATTTTTTCAGCGTTATTTCCATCATCATTGGCACCTTGTATTAAAACCTTTACTTCATTGCCTTTAGTAAGCCACTTAGTGATATTTTTTATTCTGGAAGCAAGGTCATTGTCAGCTATCCTACAACCAATGGTCAGCGATTTTTCAGACCTTTTTATGTGTGCCGAAGCGGTACTATGGGTATGCATAAAAAAGATAACGAAACAGTTAATATATAATATAGTTCTGCTTAAACGTTTACTTACGTCTTCTTGGCTTTGGAGTCGTCAAAGTTGTCATCGTCAATGAGAAGCTCCGATGTTGAAGCTAATCTATTATAATTGTATGTCTATCAATTGACTAAAAAGAAAATTAAAGGGGGAGGGTTTCCATTATGCGCACTAAGCAAACATTTTTTTTTATTTTCTTTTTCTGGCTTAAAATGACCAAAAAACACCAAAATGCAAAAAAAAATTTTTTTTTAAGTTTTAATTTTTTCTTTATTTAATCAAATTATGTTTATGTGATTTACACACAAGGGTTTTAAACCTATTTTTTTTCCAAAATCTGCATAAATATGCACCACTGCTTGAAGCAGCTCTTCAAAGGGATTTAAATTTTCGCTATTATAAAACGAATTAGAATAATTGTCATTGCATCATTGCATCTTCACTGAAATTCGATTTTTTGGGTGTGTATGCTATCAGGAGCAACAAAAGGACTGTCAGGATGGATCACTGTGCTTACGTTTTTTATGAATGAAACAGAAATCGGTGTGAGAACAGTGCTACAAAGTTTAAGTGAAAATCACCTCCCGCTTAAAACGAAGTTGGATAGTGGATAAGTGTATACCAAAACTTAAAGTACGAAGGTTATGGTGTATTTAAAGTATGGGGTTGGTGGCTCGCTTCACTCGCTAACAGGATGTTAATCCTTTTTTCCGCTCACGCGACTTCGTCGCTCCGCTAAGGAAATGTCAACAACTGTCAGGCAATCGCCTGGGGCTAAAGTTTTATTATATTTGCTCTGGAATATTTAGCAGTATAACATTTTAAGAATAATCACTTAGCACAAGCCTAAACGCGTCCATTTGTGCTGTATTTAGGTAGAATACATGCACTTTTCTGCAAAAATTGAAAACTTTAAAGGTGAAAAAAAAAAAAAAAAAAAATAGAAAAAAGAGTTTCCTAGTACTCCTTTACAGTACATCTTAGAATAAGTCAATTTAACTAAAAAATATAAAAAAATAAATTTGCTTAGTGCGCATAATGGAAACCTCAGCCAATTCAAGAAATGTTCTTACCTATAAATAGGTCGTTGTGACTTTGAATCGAATTCTTGAACTTTGATTAGTCGTAAGTCTCGACGGCGAGCAAGTTTCTGTGCTTCATCCAACGATGTAACACTGATAATTTGATTTTGTTGAACGAGAGTAACTTTAATTGCTTCTTTACTCTTCTTTTGACTTGGTGACTTAGTGGATTCTTCAGATTTAGTGGAGTTGCATGATGAAATACCGAGGGTCCTTGATTGGAAGCTCCACAGACTAGATTTGAAAAATTCGCCACGTACTGAGCTACGCAGTGCAATCAGTAATATCTTACTCATCTCATTAAAAATGTTTTTAAAAAAAAAAAGAAAATTAAACCCCAGAAAATCGGAGGAAAAGTAAATATTTATTCTTCGTTATTTTCTACTTTCTACGATAGCAGCTGACTTATTTGACGGAGGAGAAATGTTGACAAATGACATTCCTAATTGTGAACGCCATCTAGCAGAACTATGTGTAATTATACATAGAAAAAATTAGCCTTTCTCCCGGGGATGATTTTGTGAATTTTTATATAAGAAATACCAAATACTTTTCACTTTCCTTTTTTCTTTTTCTTTGCACTATTGCCTGAGGACGAAGTTGATTTCGGCATTCGATCTATTTGCATATTGTTTAATTTCGCAGTAAGTCTTCCTTTGGCTTTTGCCAAATCCTGTTCCTGTCGAACGGTTTTAGCTGGCTTCGGTTTTAAGAAGTTTTTCCTTTCTTCCTCCCTTATGGCTTCACCGCAACCATGTACTTCTGGCAATCCATGTTTGAAGCAAAATCTTTTTTTGCAGAAACGACAGTCCTGACCCATCAAACTGGTTTTAGCCCTACAATGCTCGAAATCACAAAGGTTGTCGACTTCCTTAACTGCTGTAAGAACTTCATCAAGCTTTAGCTCAACCATTTCGCTGGGAATCTTCTCCAACAGTGTGAGAGTGTTGTTTGTTCCATAGTCAGGTTTCTTCTTGCCTGGCTGTGGGAGGATTTGTTTTCCGCACTTAACAGATTTTTCAGATTTATCATTGATATATGTCGTCGGGTGCTGATTAGCCATTGCTAAAATTTTGTCTTAAAGCCCTAGAAAATAATGTAAAGAAGGAAAATAAGAAATATAGTTTGAACTATGAAAATATATCAACTGAGAGCTGTCAAATCGGAATGTAGTACGTTCATTGCAATGATAGTCTTAAAAAAAGTATTGTCAATGGAGATCTGTTCGAGTGTGGCTAAACAGTTTTTCAGTCTTTCATAAAATGGAGCGTTGTCAATAAGAGATTTCTGCATGCGAATAATAAAATCAATTATATATACTTAATCTTATTGTATATTAGCTGTTATTCCACCATTCTTTTAGTCTATGTAAATATAAAATTAACGTATTCTAGTTTTAATGTATTCTATCTTATAAACTATGTAAATATATAGCTAATTTATGAACAATATTAATAATAATAATGTTTATATATGTATTTCTCATGTTGCGCCCTGTAAATATAAAAATTTTAATACAGTCGAATCGCTATAATTCGTACCCCGTCGCAAATTCGTAAAATTTTGCTCCCCTCGTTATTTAATTTAATGCGAAACGCATGTAGACAATTTTGTTGTCTTGATGTCGCCTTCCACATCGTATATTTTTGTCTTATGATTTTATGAGTTTTTTGTTTTTGTTTTTTACAAGGAACATGTTTTTTTTTTAATACCAAGCTTTTTTCTGAGTTACTGTATTTTTCTGTTTCTTAGATTTCGGTTATTTACAAATATTTTTAAATAAAAACGTTTATTCGAAGACGATTTTTGATATAAACATTAGGCGAAATAAGCCGTGTTTTACTATGCATTCATGATCTATATAGACCATTGGTTTGCACACATTGCAACAACAACACATGATCCAGATAGCTATCGGGATCATTTATCGTGATCCGAAAATTGATTCCGCTATTACCTGCTAGATTCATGGAAGCTGATTTGCCTGGAAACCACAGACAACCTAATATAGACACCCAACTGTACAACGGCTATTTCCCCTCGTCCATCGATGAATTTGACAGTAATTCACGAATGTAGCTGAAATACAGGAAACATTTTGACTTTCAAATAAAATCAAGGGGCAAGAGAAGTAGAAGTTGGGTATCTGTCACAGACAACCTAATATCACAAATGAGCCAATACAGATGCCCAACTTCTACTTTTCTTGCCCCTCGATTTTATTTGACAGCGTTTTTTATAACATTTTGCGTTTGTGAATACGTGTAGGAGCTTTGTCTGTGCCTAATATAGACACCCAACTGTACAGCGGCTATTTCCCCTTGTCCATCGATGAATTTGACAGTAATTCACGAATGTAGCTGAAATACAGGAAGCATTTTGACAGTAATTCAGGAAGCACCGAACACTAGCTCCATTTTCACGCACATTTGTTTGATTTGCTGTTCAAAGGCACAGACAACCTAATATAGACACCCAACTGTACAGCGGCTATTTCCCCTCGTCCATCGATGAATTTGACAGTAGTTCACGAATGTAGCTGAAATACAGGAACCATTTTGACAGTAATTCAGGAAGCACCGAACACTAGCTCATCATTTTCACGCACATTTGTTTGATTTGCTGTTCAAAGCTCTCGCACGTATTCACAGACACAAAATGTTATAAAAAACGCTATCAAATAAAATCAAGGCCCAAGAGAAGTAGAAGTTGGGTATCTGTCTTGGCTAATTTGTGCTGGAAACTATTTCCAATTTACGGCATTGCCTGATAAGTATACAAAATATTATTTTTTTAACTAGATTTTAGTACTGACTTTTATTCCTTAATTAAGTAATATTGTGCTAACAGTAATCCAAAATTTGTATTTTAATTTTAATTTCTAACAATTTTGTGTAATTTGCACAATTGCTTTGTGTGTGGCGGTGAAAAATGTAATCATCACCGTAAAAGATGTGCAAACACTTGTTTTCAACAGAAGAAAAACTAGGTTGGCATCGAAACACTGCCCGCAAATATCACAGCATCGGCAAGAGTAAATTGTCAAACTACTGTCAGAACACAAAATAAAAACGCTTCCATGATTTGTAGTGTTTTATTTACACAATTGATCCATATGGATCATCCGTGCATAATAAAACACGGCTATAAATAAGTTCTTTGTTTTTTGGTGACGGAAGGGCAAGTGACAGAGAGATCTGTCACAGTGGGATATGTCAGCCAAATGATGTGGAAACTACTGCACGAAACACGGAAGATCCATATGGATCAAGTGTGTAAATAAAACACTCCAGATCATGGAAGCATTTTTATTTTGTGTTCTGACAGTAGTTTGACAATTTACTCTTGCCGATGCTGTGATATTTGCGGGCAGTGTTTCGATGCCAACCTAGTTTTTCTTCTGTTGAAAACAAGTGTTTGCACATCTTTTACGGTGATGATTACATTTTTCACCGCCACACACAAAGCAATTGTGCAAATTACACAAAATTGTTAGAAATTAAAATTGAAATACTGAAACTGAAAAGTTTTCCAAATGCTTAACTGTTGTGCAAAAGTGCAATTATAATCAAGTAAAATTTGTAATATAAAAACGGTTTATTCGTTTAAAGCCTTAAACCTACTTCGAACTCGTAAAAACACAGGCTTTAGAATGTCTGTTTATAGGTTGTTGTCTTTATTATAGAAGTTTGCTCATATGCCTTTCCTTAAATGACATGCAACAGCAAGACAAAGAGAAAAAACTAAACTTTTATTTTATCCAAAAACATTATCATAAAGCTTCTCCCATAAGCCCAGGGTTCTCTCATCGCCCAGCTCTGCACGATGTATTCTATACTCATCAAGAATTTTCGGTTCCAGCGGTCCCCACGTTCGTGTTGGTCGTATGGCCGCTATGATTTTCTGTGATGAGAAAAACTTTTAAATTAATTTTATTTTGGAATTGAAAGAGGCTAAATGTACCTTCTTAAGAGTTTCCTCCGGCTGTTTATACACAGTATAAGCGGCCCAAACGGGGAGTTGTGCGACTCCAATGGCCCAAATAGCCCACGCCATCACATATACCTTGTTGGGATACATGACACCCTTATAGTCTAAAGGTCTGTAGGTAGCTATGGTATATATTAGGACAAGGAACATAAGACCTGGGGTTAGTATGCCCCAACAGATACGCCAGTAGCATCCTGTCTTAATGCCAAACATAAATTCGATATCCTGACATAACCGTTTTACCCCTGAAAGCATGTAATTTGAAATGAACTATATATCTAACAAGCATCAAAACCTTACCATAAATCCATGAGACGGCAAACAACTCTGTTATGGCTAAAAACAACGCTATAAAGGAACACCCAAAAAAGTCTACTAAATTTAAAATGAATTGTCCTCCAGGCGTGAGGTAGATAATTCCACAAAAGAACCCAATCATTGAGATTCCTGTAGCTAACAACCAATGAGGAAGGTGTTTAAAACGGTCCTTTATGACTGTGATGACACATGATGTCATCCCAATGTTGCTCCCTATTCCCAAAACAAGGAGCATGAAGAAAAACAGGACCGCAAAGACCTTACAAACAAATAATACTTTAAATGCTGAAAATGGTCAAATGGCCACATGGCCACCTACCTGTGGTAGATAATTGAATTTCGCAATCGCGTCGGGATATGATATAAATGCTAGTCCAGCTCCACCTTGGACAACCTTCGAGATATCAGTCGCCTTTGTTTCATATGCCAAGTTGCCCAGTATGCCAAAGATAATACAGCCAGCTAAGATGGAAGTGAAAGAGTCCACTGTAGTGATAATGATGACATCCCTGCAAAGAAAATTGTCAACGAGGTACTTATGTGTGCGGCAAGCCTACTTATAGACGTTTTTTCGGAAATCGTTGTATGAAGCATACATGACTAGAGTTCCAAAGCAGATTGCCAATGAGAAGAACATTTGGGTTATGGCAGCATACCAAACCTATGAGAGAATCAAAACACTTTTGTACAATTGATGAAATTTAACATGCATCTTACCTCTGCATTTAATAGCTGCTTCCATTGAGGTTTCAAAAAATAAATTATACCATCGATGGATCCTGGCAATGTGACAGCACGAAAGAAAAGAATTGTCATGACAATGTAGGGGAAGATAGCTAAAAAGTATGATGCCTTTCCAGAGCTGCGAATGCCTTCAACGATTTAAATAAAATCCATCCAATGTACTTGGAGTCAGTAACTCACCTTTTATTAGTATGGTTCCAATAATAAGCCAAGCTGCAGCTAGACACAATACTAAGTCCCAGTTTGGAGAACCGATTCCATCGTCAATGTTGGTCTTTTCGCGGAGGACAGCTTTTCTGTAAAACATGAGTTCTTTTTCGTTTTTCTTAGTTTTTTTTTTTTTGTAAATTGTGTCAAATCATAAATTGAAAACATTCGAAAAGCAGAGAAAAACGTAAAACTATGGCGGTACAAATAAGTTTTGGATTACTGCCTACTACTAACTAATCTACTAGTCTACTGTACTAAATTAAAATCAAAGATTAATGTAACTGATGTGACTTATATAGAAACTGGCATTTGAAGTCTTCCGCCGTTGCAAAGTCTAGGAGGATTTAAGTATCTTAGACTTATGTGATGAAATACCAGGTGCTGTAGAATATTTTTTCACGCCTCCATTCTGTTGTGCGCGTTATACTTTGACACATGTGGACAAAACCTACTGCTTAATACCAATTCCGAACGGCGAATTGTAAAAGCTTTTCATGACAGAAGTACTCCAGGAGGATTGTCAGTCGTTCGCTGGAGGTGGGGCCGTAAAAAATGTTTGTGGTGTTATTTCCCTGAGCCGGATTCGAACCCAGGTACTCTCGCTTAACAGTCCCACGCACTAACGATTAAGCCAAAGTCAAAATATTATATATCTGGCCCTGTATGGGCTGTTACGCCGACTATTTATTTATTTTAAATTGTTTGAGGTCAACCAACAACGCAGTTATTCATACACAGCAGCACTCATTTGTGGTTGTGTGTAGACGACGATTATGTGGCCCTAGACGACAATTGTGTCCGCCCAACATGTGTGTGCTTCGAGAACCATTGGCGAAAAGTTTCGATTGTTTCATGTTCTTTGGGTTCGATGTTTGCCGTGTAGGTCGCCATGCAAATCCTCATTCTTGCTGTGAACATTCTCTTTCTTTCTCGCATAGGTAAACAATAAAAAGGGCAACCACATGCGCTTTTTTTCCGACATGTTCCGACATAGGAAATGAAAGGTGTTCGTCGTCCAGTGCCAAATTAAGAGAGAGTCAGAGCATGCAATACAAGTTGGGAGAGGAAATTTTTTGTTTATTTTTTTTGCAAAAAAGAAAGAATTCGACTTAGAGAAATTAAAAATAGACCAAAAGTCGAAAAGTGTATTCGAGTTAGAGGGATTTTCGACTTAGAGGGCTTCGACTGTATATTAATTTTTATCATAAGCTCAGCGTTCTTGCGTCAGCTCTAAGTGGGGAAAATCAAAGTAGGTAGGTAGTAGTAGCAATTCCCCTTATTTTAATTCTACTTGCTACAGCAGCTAACTCAACAGTTTTGAAAACAATTGGCAGATAGAAACGCCTGCTTTTCAAGTAAATTCGACAACATCGAATATTATATTATATTATATTATAAGCAATTTGTATTAGCCTTATAAAATAAAAATTTGTGTTTGCTTCTATAGTCTAATGAATAATTTTTCCATGTAGACTAGAAAGAAATGTAATATGTTAAACGTTTTTATTGGTTTAAAATGTAGACAAATTCAAATCTATTTATTCTTACGTAAAATAAATCTCCGCTGATGAAGTTCTATTAGCAAAAACCGTCTGATTCGTGCTCCCTATTTCTGTAGCATCAATACATCCAGGACCCCAGTCCTCTACACACTTCATCCATGGTAAAACATCCGAAAACGATGCAATCAAGTACTTTATAGTCAAAGCCATAACACAAGCGTAGTAAGTTGTTGCTAAAGCAGTGGCATAAACTTGACCATACGCAATTCCTGAAATAAATGAAATTAAATAAAAAGCCTACAATCTTTTCTTTTCTATATGCTGCCTCTCATGACAGGGACCATGTCGAAAGCCTTTATGCAGCCACGACTAGAGAACTGGCCAATTATGACTTCCATGTAGTAAACAGGTCTTCCAATAAGTAGCAGTACTATAATGTATGGTACAACAAAGGCTCCGCCGCCATTTTCCAATGCAATAAATGGAAACCTCCACACATTGCCTAGTCCCACAGATAGTGCTATGCACGAGAGTAGGAACTCGATTTCTTTGCTCCACTTTTCACGACTACTTCCTGAGCTCGAAGTGCATGTCATCGACTCCTAAGGGAAGTTATTTTGTTCCAGGTCAGGTTGATATAATAAATTTGCTGGTATTCTTACCAAGTCATTGTCTTTTGTATAAGTGGCCTGTTGAAGAACCTCCTTTTCGGCAATAAAAATGCTCCTATCCTTTTGTGAGAGGGCATCATATTCAGGCTTCATATTGCGGATGGACTCCTCTGCGGACGAATAGAATTGAATGATTACTTCTTAAAGCTATATGTTGTTAAAATTAGATACATAAGTTCGTTGGCGTTGAAAGTGGAGGAAGTGCAGAAATGATAATACAGTGAAGCTTCTCTATAGCGGACACTCTTGGGACCATCAAGATTATCCGTTATGAAGGGGTGTCCGTTTTAGGAAGGATATATGTTTATTTCATGAAAATTCCATTATACACACACGTCCATTACTCGCATTCAGTGTGTCTAACGGGTTTAGCCTTTTGTCATGTATTGTAGAAACAATTCATTTGTATAAACAGAGTTCGTACACACGCTGCAAATAAAGGGTAATTTTTTAGCTATTATCTTTTCGGCAACATTGGTTTAAACAGCTGACGCACGTTTCGTGTTTTGTTTCACTGTCAAACATCTTCAGTTTGGTCTATAATTTAACCATGAATCGTCTTACAAACGAACAACGCTTGCAAATTATTGAATTTTATTATCAAAATGCATGCTCTGTTAAGAAAGTTCATCGCGCACTTCTTCCATTTTATGGTCAGCTCATTTTTGGCTAAATGGGTACGTAAATAAGCAGAATTGTCGATTTTGGAGTGAATATCAGCCAGAAGCATTGCAAGAGCTACCAATGCATCCAGAAAAGGTCACAGTTTGGTGCGGTTTATAGGCTGGTGGCATCATTGGACCGTACTTCTTCAAAGAAGATGCGAATCGTAACGTAACTGTAAATGGTGAGCGCTACCGTGAGATGATATCCAACTTTTTTTTGCCCAAAATGCAAGAGCTTGACTTGCATGACATGTGGTTTCAACAAGACGGTGCCAATGGACCTATTGAGAGGCGAGTTCGGTGAACATTTTATTTCACGTTCGGGGCCGGTCAATTGGCCGTCTAGATCGTGCGATTTAACGCCTTTAGACCTTTTTTTTTTGGGGGGCTATGTTAAAGCTCATGTCTATACAGACAAGCCCGCTTCAATTGACGCATTGGAAGACAACATTGAAGCATTTATTCGTGAGATACCGGCCGAAATGTTGAAAAGAGTATGCCAAAATTGGACTAAGCGGATGTACCATTTGAGGCGCAGTCAAGGTCAACATTTGCATGAAATAATCTTCAAACATTAAATTATATGGACCGTACTATCGATTTAAATAAAGATTTCATGCATTTTTCTGAATTTTATGTGTTTTTTTTTTGAAAAACTTTTCTATAGCTTTTAAAAAATCATCCTTTATTTAGTAGTATGTGGGGGATAATAGACTATCAGCACTGGCAACAGACAGGTAGTATAACACACCTGCTAATTACTCTTTTTTGGTTTGGTAGTTTTGCAGGAGACCCTTAGGTAGCGAGTCCGGATCGGGTGGAAGCAACCCGGAGGAGTGGCAACACAATGGGCCTACAATAGGCCTAAGTGAGCCTGTGTATAGAGCAGGCAGCCACATACAACCTAACCTAACCTAGTAGTATGTGTATAGTTCAAGGGAATGCACACACATACAAAATGTTTCTACCTTTGCCATCTTCGGGTTTGGTTCGTGTCCGTTATAAGAGCAAAAATTACTTAGTAGGCGTTGATTTCGTGTTCGTGTCCGATATAAAATGGGTCCGTTGTGAAGGGGTCAAAATGTACACAAAGCCCTATCTTCATGCTGGGACCAGAGAAATTGTCCGCTATGAGGGGTGTCCCTTATTTAGGGGTATCCCTAAAGAGAAGTTTCACTGTATATATAATTTCGTGTTTGTAGGCGATAGTAAAATAAAAACGTTTCTCTTATAAGTTGATATTTCTCCGTGCAGCATTTGGTCACTCAGTTCAGCGTTAGGTTATGTGTGCTATAGCCGCTTTGAATTTTGACGTTTGTTTTTTTTTTGTATATGAAGCGATTGGAAAAACTTTGGGGGCGTTTTTCTCGAAAAAGGGGGATTGTTGCGTAATCTGACTTTGGGAAATTAAGATAGGGGAGCTATCACTATGCCAAATTTCATCAAAATCGGTGACCCCAAGTTCGTGCACTCTCCTTGTTAGTCTAGATCAGGTGATAATAGGTATCCACCCACCAACCTGTTTCGTTAGGAAGCAAATTGAGGGCAGGATATTGAACAGGATATTGAGGATATAGATGGCAGGCACTACCCACGTGCGAAACGACAAGGGCTATGTGGCCTAGATACGATTACAGCAAAATGAAAGTGCAACTCTTGTATGACGAAAAGTCTCTCGCTGAGGTGGTTGGCGTAGTCACGGGTCACAATAGCTTAAAAGACCATCTTTTCAGGATAGGACTCCTGGGTGATAATATATGCGGGGGCTGTGGGGAAGAGGAGGAGAGGGAAGACACCCAACACTATCTCTCTCACTGCCCCAGTCTTTGTCACCTACGGTTTGAAATACTTGGAAGACATATTTTCCAGGATCTTTGTGAAATTAACTCTGTTCCTTTAAAGAGTATTTTCAGGTTCTTGAGTAAGACCAAATGGACGAATCGGGCCACAAATGGATATTACTTACGAGTTGGGGAACCGAAATCAACCCTACTGGGAAACACAAGAGGTCCACAAAGACCTAAGTGAGGCAGGTTGAAACCCCGCCTACCCGCTAACCTAACTTAATCTACCACAGACATAAACAAAACAAAAATGTAGATAAACAATTATGGTTTATTATTATTTAATAATAAACCTTTTTTTTGATTTTGTTACACAGTGTTATTATTAAAGAATATATTTTTTTATCGAAGAATTTAAATAATAAGACTATTTACACATTTCATGTTCATCAATACGGATTTTACATCTTCAAAAATATTTTAAATTTAGAAAAATGGCATAAAGTTCTTTATTCAAGCCACACGTCATCGCCTGATATAAACTTTTTCAGTTTTTCGGGTAATTCGTTGATATAGCGTCAGTAAAAACAGAAAATTATGCACACACTTTTTTAATTTATCAACCGTACTTGAAAAATACTGCCACCAAAAATTTGTAACTTCTACAATTCATCTTCTGCCGAAAAGGTTACGCCTATCCCTTATCCCTATCCCTTTTATTACCACGATTTGAAGCGGGTCAATAGACGTAGAAATGCTATCTTCTCCTATCAGTTCAATTGCACCTTTTTATATCCTATTAAGCTCAATCGCCTTATAAACATGTATAAATTATGAAATTTCGGGTAGGAATGCACTTAATGGTTCTCTCAGAAGAAGCTTAAGCACAGCGTTAAAGACGATGCTTGTGGCGATAACGAACAAAGACACACAGCAACAAATAAGATGTTAGGTACATAAATTTCACTGTTTTATTTATAATTCCTGTAGACTTAGTGATTATTTTAAAAGACGTTTGTTCTTCTGTGATAATATAAAAGTACAGTAGGTATTTAAGTAAGCATAGTTTTTGCCTCCGGTTTATTTTGATTGCTACATGCTAAAGTGAGATAAGAATTGGGTCTAATCTTACAATGAAACACTCTCTTTCAGGTACCAAAAATCGACGATTGTTTGCTTCTATGTCCATAATTTTGAAATCCAGAAATTCTTAACTCCACCGAGATATTTAAAATTATACTTAGAGGTACAATGTTTTTAGATAAGCTTGGCTATGGAATGCTTACAGAGACACATTTTTGAAAGATATACAGATTCCGACTTAACAGAAGCATAATTGTTTTTTGTACATGAGGAAGTTGCATACAGGTTTAATCATAAATATTTCCTATTAAGATAGAGATAAGATCGAATAGTGTAATCCCAATCATGTGTTTTCAAGAAAGCACGTTGAGAATGCAATTAAATTGCATTTTTAACAAATGCTTCATCTCAGCGATTATAGAAATCATTATAGATTTGTTATGCAAAATTCATAGCAAATTGACAATCATACATCGGCATCTATTCAAAGGATTTGTTGTAAGTTTCATTCGTGCGAGGTTGAAAAAATATTGATTGTAATGACCATTGAAATTGTTGTTAATGTCCTCCTAAATATGGGCATTCACTTAGTTACAAAGTTGCAATTTTCGAAATGTAGGTGTTGATTAACAGAGTGTTTTGTTTAGCAATGAATAATGGCAAATATTGTTTATAAAAGTGATTTTAATGGAGAGTTTACCTCCGTCAGTTGAATGTACTTTGGTGGCAAAATTACTCTTAGAGGATTGTCAGTCGCTGGCTAGAGTTGCTGTCGTGAATGGTTTGCTCAATAGTCCAAAGCAATAAACAGCAAGTCATGGCCTCATTTCCGTCTTGCATTCGGTTTTATTAAGCAACTTGGCGTCAGTTTTTCAATTAAACTTTTACTTTTAGCCATAGAATTGATCGTAGTCAGCGCATTGAATATTAAGATCTGTACAATCAATTTTATTATAACACAACTTGCATTTCATAATGACAAAATTAAACTGATCAAAACAATGTTATTGAACCCAATTAAAACGGGATTAAGACAGATTTACCTTAAACCAACTTTTGCTATACATACAACTAAAAATGGGTTATTAAAAAAATTAAGTAATTAATAGCTCATAAACAGAATCAATCTCAATGAAGGTCAATGATTGAATTAAATACAAAACTTTTTATTTAAATAAAATCCATTATCTATCATAATTATTTGCACTTTAGGTTCTTCGATAAGCACTTTTGTAATTTATTCATCGTTCATTAAAGACCAACAAAAAAATTAATACACATACACATATGTTGACGCAATTATACGTCCAAGACAAATGAAACACAAACCCAAATCTCGGTGGTGCAGATATAATTAAATATAAAATATATGTTACTCTGAAGGTGTAACTAATTTTGTAAACAAATAAGTTAGATTAATGTCTACGGTACGGTTAGCCCCTTGTAGGCTCCATTCGCTATACTATGCTAACTCATTCACTCAAATAATCTTTTTAGGTTCGTGAGCGCGACAGGATGGCTGCAATGTGCGAGCACTGATTGGTGTTAACATTAGGAACGAGAAATCGATGTCATTTACCGTCATGTCACTGGGTTAATACAAGATGTTCCTAAGGACCTAAATTAGAAGATTGATTAGCATTTATTGCCTTTTTTTACTTGAATTAAGCCTGCTATATATGAATTAATATGAAAACTACTACCACACCGACTATAAATATTATTAATTATTTTTTATTAACACACAGTATAGCTTTATGGAACAGAGGACTTGTTATCCTCGCTCATATTTGCTTCACGAATTGTCAAAAATATTAACAAAGCTTTCATACCTAATTCAAGTAATTCAATGGTGAAGATTTGCAACGTTAATTCAAATATTGAGATATGATCGGTTATGTTTTGATAGACGTAAGCGAAGAAACGAATTCTATTGTATTTTACTCGAATAAGGCATGTTCTGGCCTGATTTAATAATCTTTACGGAATCGGTAAAAAACTAATTCGATTGTTTTTGATACCTATTCACTTCACCATTCTTCGGAGGGCTGTATAATACCCACCGGTTGGGTAGACCCATGCACCTCTAAAGCAGCGTATGCGCCAAATGCATTAACTTAATAAATTAATCAGAGTTAATAAAGCGAAATTAAATACCGCTGTGCTCTATGAATAGAAGAGCTCACTACTAAGAACACAAACTTGAACTGCATGCTTCACTAAATAATTGCTATCCATGCAACACTTTACCGCCTTCGATTGTTGCTGCCATTGAACACATATTTTATTAATCAATATAAACCAATATTTCGTGTATTTGCTGTCTTCTAAAATTTAGAGAATATATCTGCACACCGCTTATCTGCACACCGACTTTCTTTTGATTACAACTCACTGCTCAATTCACAACTTTGTATACTTCAGGGCACAAAGATACGACTGCAGTTTTTAAGTCTCGGTCTAACCGAATGCTAGCGTATTCTCCAACTGATCTCAAAAATCTGGAGCCATTGTAATTTAATCTTCGTCTACGACTGCTCAAGAAAATCGCTCCAAAGCTTCGCTTCTTATCGCATCTGATACGCGTAGATACAGAGATTTTGTTGTCTCACTCAAAAATCACTTGATGCTTTGGGATGGATATGAGTCAGTTTTTATTGAGTGAGAACGCGGCAGACTCCCTCGTAGACAAACAATTGAATTGCATTTTCATTCGATAGTGCAACAGACCTTAATTGAACGCTGACTTTGATCCCTCACGGAACAGAAAGCGAATCACTTAGACTTTTGGACGTAAAAGTGATTCATTGCGTTTTGGGTATAAATTTGTGGGGAATTCATTTGCTAATCTACGTTGATTTGATGCGTGTGATGGAATTGACACACAAAGCTCGGTTCAATCAAAGATTTGTTCCGATGTTTACACTTGTACGATTATGTGAGTATTGTAAGACAATTGGCGAATTGTGCAAATGTTGTTGCAGTCAGTCATTATCTACCACAAGTTACTAAAACTCTGTTGTGTGATAAGTTCAGCCAAGATATGAATGCCATCTGTCCGACTAGACATCGTGAGGCATAGACACTGTAAATTTAAATTCTGTTGAGATATTAAACATCGTAGACTGTAAAGGTATTAAGTAGAATTGATCCGATTGATTTTTAAGTGCATTTAATTAAGGACATTTCTCAATTTAAAACGATTCATTGATCTAGTTTTATATGACTTTTTTGTATTTATTTCCGATGCGACTGTTGAAGTATTGCCATTCATTCACTAAAAGAGCTCTTCATCCATGTTGATACTCAATGTGACCGATGGTCATGTTTAAAAAACTTCAGTAGAAATCCTCGTTACCTTACTACTATAGATTTATATCTAATGCATTTCTGCAGTATACTTCAAGTTCAAGAAAAAAGGTCTTTACAGTAAAAGTAAGTTACCTAAAAAGATTATATGATTTAAATGTCACTTATATTATATTTAAAATGTTTTATTTATTAAAATATTGAATTTAATTTTTTGTCAATCTGCTTTGAAAAAAAAAAACCTGCCAATTGCAACCAATTGTAACCAAACCAAGCCAGCGTACAAAAGAAATTTTTATTTGTCTAGAACAGTGTTGTATCTTTGACTTAAAATTTAATTGAGAGATATCTGCATTACATTTATTTAATAAATTTAATTTATATTTTAGTCAATTGTTATCATAAATTTTAACACAAAGTTGTTTCATTCAGATTAGGGAAAGAATAACAAATTGCTAAGCAGTCTATCACAGACATAGTTCACAAACGTGTGATTTTGCAGTTTACTATAATAGTATGTTTGTGGACTCGGGAAAATGTTTTTCGCGTAGTACAATAGTAGTCTCGTGTGTCCTCAGAAATATAGACTAAAAATATGAATATCTATATATTAGACAGGTCTAAAAGTCGGCTAAGCACAACGGCAAATTTACATAGTGAGAAATGAAACAAATGCGTTCAAGAAGCTAGACAAAAGGAAATACATATAATTGCAGTGAAAACCAACATCCAAACTTGGCAAACCCTTAAATTTTGTGCAGTAAAATTTTATAACGTTGTTCAGAAGATAATAAAATACAATAAACCGCGATAGCAGTGGAGGACAATAATATTTATTTTTGAGCTAAATAGAAAGCAATTTCCATTATTTTGGCCTTTATATTAGACTGAAAAGTTAGGCACATGCAAGACGTAAGGCCTGGCAATATTTATTCTACTCTTATACCCTTATATAAAGAACGTGTAATAGATAATTGAGTTTCGTAATGGCGTATAATTTTAAAGGTAGGAGGTAAATTGTAAAATGTAAAAATTTTTGCAGTAAAAACAACAGAAAGTATAGGAATCTTAATGAAAATTTTAGTTGGTAAGTTATGAGTGTAAGTTCAATGAGGAATACGAACTAATAGTTCCGATAGGGTTTAAAAGTAATATGAAAATATAGGTACTGTAGATTTCTTAAGAATGCTAAAACGCTACAGATAGTATGCACTTAAATTTACAATATTCGATTTGACACTAGCACCGCAGAATATCTGCAATCACACGAGAATGGGCACTACCCCCTAACATCATGCTGTGGATCTCAGACCAGATGCTGACGTCGCTCGGACCAGACAGGTTATTGAAAACGTTTTCGCCGAGATTTGTGCTTCTGTGTATCACACGAACGAAGTCACTAGTGAAGATTGCACCTTCTTTTCAGACAAGCACCTTCGACAAATATCACTAGCAGCGTCTAGTCTGCTGGCAATGGTGCAGTGCTCTGTCATGTCACCTATCATATAGGCCAAAAGCCCACAGCAAATTTTGGGCGTGGGAGTATATATCGAATATGTAAATATGTAAGTATATACCAGATAAAGTATATATGAAGGTGAAGCTCTTCGATAAACGATATCAAATCCGAAAGTCTGGCAGCGATTTGGTGCAGCTGAGGTTAGTAGTAGTTAGTTAGTAGTAGTTGAAAACGTGAACGTCTTATTATATGAAAGGTATGACTGCCCCGATCACAAAAATATGGGTCCAAAATTTTTCACGCACGGCTAAACGTCAAAATGTATCTTGAAATTATGTTTTTGATTTTTTTAGGAGTGGTGTTATCATTGAACCATTTTTCTTCGATGATGAATTAGGCTGGGAACAAAACTTTGGTCAACGATGCTTGTTATAGAGCCATGTTAACCTATTTTTTTCACTGAAATTGATGGCATGCCATCCCACCCAGACCATTCTACAATCGATCTTTTGCGCACCGAATTCCAAAATCATGTTAGCATACGTCTTAGAGATGGACGTAAAGGACGGATACTATGTCAACAGTCCGAAAAACGATACAAGCATTTATTTCAAATGTTATCCAAGCAATCCGTTAGCAACAGCTCGAAACTATCAAGTACCAGTCGAGGCAACTACTTGAACAAAGTTGTATTCCATAGTTAATGGGAGGGTTTGCTCTTAATAATAAACCATGTGGCACTGTTCCAAGCCAATTTCATATACCACAGTTTCTTTGATAGCAATGTTGACGTCTGGTGTTGCACCATAACTCTCGTCCGATGATATTTCCATTGATATCGTTTTCCTAAGTAGCCGTACTACTTGCCGATCAACATTTTTTTGGTTATCTTCTACTAAATTTTTTTCGAAACTGTGTTATTGCCTCATTGCCTTTTTTGATGTTAAGTTTTCCTCTAATCGTTCTGTTAAGAAAAAGAAACTTTGAAATAAACTTTTTTGCACCTCAAACAAAACAATAGTAATTCAAACCCTCTACTGACTCATATCTTGGCAAAATGAATACGCGTTTCATTTGAAAAATAAGTCATTTTTTTATTTTCGGAAAATTTAAATGAAACACAATTTTGTTCGCTAGTAACCTTGCGGGATTTTTTCGATTTTTACATTTTTTTCTTTTTCAAAAATCATTATTAGGAGTAAAAATTTATCGATTGTTTAATTGGCCCAAAATGGAATTTACTAAAAACGAACAAGCGGAAAGAAGCGGTACGAAGCAAAAGAAAATACTCGTATGTCCTTTATTTTGGTATATCGTTTACGTTTTATTTTAGATGGAAGAGCACCAACAAAAATTCCACCAGCTTCAAAGATCTCAACACCTCCAAAGCCGGTGGCTGCTAAAATCAAAACTGTTACCAATACAGTTGTACGTGTACCCACAATTATTTGCTTTTAAATGATTTTTATTTCTGGTCGTGTCTTTATAGGTACCATCGCAATCCAAAATTCCAAAACGAGATGTAACGCAAATTCGTTCTATTGAGTTTTTTTTGTTTTGATAATTTCTTCATTGCAGATCGGTAATCTTTCTACCCCTAAAAAAACTCCTGCACCTCCAAGTAAGCCTATTATTACACGGCCTCTCAAAACACTAGATACCAAAAAGTCATCTAAGTCATTGGTATGTATAGCTCAGCCCAAGACGCCGAGAGGTTACTCGTTGCCTTCGAGCAGGATAAATATGCATTCTACGAGAAATTGTATGTGTTCAAGTGAATAGAAAAACTTCCAATAATAACCATTTTCCTCTTAATAGCAAAGAGTAGAGAACAGACACCACGGTCCCAAGTCTCCGAACATTCATCTGATAAGTTTCAAAAGGCATCGGATCGTGTTGCAGCCAAGAAGAATGTCTTGGCATTTGAAAGCATGAAGGATAAGGTGCGAACTTATCAGGTAAATCGATGCGTGTTTTCGGTAGTAGGCGATATATTTATAAAGTTTTATATACACGTTTGAATAGACTGAATTTATGAGGAAATGGGAGGTAGTGAAGGATGATCTACCTCCAGAAGAGGGAGAGTACAGACTTATTGGCTTAGTAAAGAACAACGACGGACATTTGGTAACAAAAAGTGCTCAGAAGATTAAAATTAAATCTGGTAAGCATACAATAAACTAAGCCGATATAATTTCCCCGTGCCATTCGGAGTAACGCGTTTTCTAAGCTAACGCTGACGTTGACGTTAACGAACGTTGACTTAGAAAGAGGTAAGTTAACTATAAAGGCCGAAAAAACGCAATGGCGACAAAATACAGCAGCAAAAAAGTAATGAATTCCGAAGTAATACAATTCATAGCTTTACACAGTTTCTTTCAGTACTCGAATTTTTTGGATTAAAGTTGCAATTTTTACGTAGAAACGGGCCGATAAAAAAGTAAAATTTGATTCTCTTCTTTTCACAAATTTTTGCAAGGTTAAAATGTGGAAAAATATTGATGTCAGGATACCAAACACATAGCCTGAAATAACATTAGACGTTGTCCTACTAGGTGTCAAATAAAATGTGCTTATACTGGCTTATTGGAGCAGTTAAATTGCTATTATTATCAAACGTTTTTAATGACCAATAAAAGTATAATTCGGGTACAGTACACCACGGATATAAGAAACTTCAAAAATTCAAGAAATTTGTTTCTTATATCCGTGTTTTTCTTATATGCGTTTTTCTTATAACCGTTTAATTCAATTCAAAAATACAGAGAAAAGACAGTGATTACGCTTCCTTAAAGAGGTCTTTTCTTATATTCGTAAAATACTGTAATAGTCTAATGTATGATACAAAAAACTAACTAGTCCTCAACAAACAAAATTAATATCTTCTTTTTACTGGTATTTTCTTCCCTCTGATCTTTTAGCTCAAAAGAACTTAGACGAATTCAAGAAGGAACTAAACAATTACGTTCACAACAATTTAAATATCATTTTGGATTCACTGGATCAGTTGAAAAACTCATCAGGGAAGGTAAGTAGGATTCAAAACATTGACTTTGGTACAAAACTAAGTTAGACTAGAAAGTTTTGCTAAAATCAAAGGTCAGAGTTTTCGGCTGTTTTTTTAACTTAAGATTTGTATGCTACCTCATATTTGGAAAATATGAAATGATGGGGACAGTACGATAACTTTGGCTCTCAAAAACTAGAAGGCACAAGGCCATTCGGTTTTTGTATTTGATTCAGGACTACAATACGCGTAGACCACAAAAAGTCACATTGCCACTTTGTTTCAAAGTTTTGAAGAAAAAAATTGGTTTATGCTTTTTTAATTTTTTTTTTATCAAAATAGTGCGTTTGCAAGCTGATTTTTCAAAAACTTAACACAATTAAAAAGATTTAAATGCAGGATTAAAGAACAAGTTTCTGGCTTTTAAAACTGGTGTATACCTTCACTGGAAATGTTGCCGGTGTTTTTTAATAATTTCTTTTTTCATGTTCATTGATTTTTCTTAAATTGGCCCTAGCTCCTAAACGGGACGAGATATACAAAATCGTTGTATTTCGGCCGTTTATCTTTCAATGCTGAGTTCAAACACATTAATTGCATTTGATAAAGATCGCCTGTGAATGTTTCAGTTGGTTTTAAGAAATCATAATACACTACGCCGAGCTGGTCCCACCAAATACAGAGTATGACCTCGGAACTGTGAATATTCGGCCTGGCCGTCAACGTACAAGCATGACATGAGTTTTTGCGCTTGAGATTATCGTAATGAGCCCATTTTTCGTCCCCAGGCACAATACGATTCAGAAGTCCCTCCCGTCTTTGCCTAGCAAGCAGCTGTTCACAAGCAAACAAACGCCGTTCAACATTTCTCGGCTTCAACTCGCACGCCACCCAATTTCTTTGTTTCTGAATCATTTCCATGACTTTCAGGCGTTTGGAAATGGCTTGTTGCGTCACTCCCAATGATCCTGCCAATTCTTGTTGCGTTTGACACGAGTCTTAGTAGTAGTAGTTGCATTTATTTTCATTGAATAACATAGATATTACAAATTTATTTTGAACTCAGCTTGCACAGAGATATGATAACAATTTATCTTACTACTGAACAGACTTATGATATTATATAAACAATTGCTAGTAGAAAGCTTTTAAAGGAAAACAATGACAAAAACCTTTATATAACCTTTTTTTTTGTCTTTATAAAACTGGAAATAAGTGGTTAGGTTGCAATAAAAGGAGTAGCTAGAAAATTAACAGTAAAACAAAGAAAAAAAGAAAAAAAAAAACTATAACTAAATGAATAAATAAATAAATAAATAATAAATAAATATATAAATACATAATAATTAAGTAAATAGATAAATAAATAAAAAAAAAAAAAAAAAAAAAAAACAATTGACCACATAAGTAAATGGATAAATAAATAATAAACAGATAAATAAATAAGTAATGAATAGATAAATAAATAACGAAACAATAAATATATAAACAGTTAAATCAAACAAGTAAATAAATAGTTGGATAGATAAATTTGCAAAACAGTGAATAAATAAATAAATAAGTAAGTTTATAATTACAAAGGTATTAATAATCAGCAACATTACATTATTACATAATTAATTATAGTTAAACTCTCGCCATTACAGTACATTACCTGCAAGACCTAGTATAAGAGGATTTTCTGAATATTGGCAGCTTGTGAAGAATTTTTCATTTCTTATTTCAATTTTTCTTTTTATTTCTAATACACCTGCTTGATCGTGTAATATCATCGTAGAAAAGCGCCAGGGGAGGTTGAGCATCATTTTCAAGACCTTATTCTGAGCAATTTGCAGTTTTTTAATGTGGGCCCTTGCACACGTGCCCCATACAGGACAAGCATATAACATAATTGGCTGGAAGATTACTTTAAACAACAGAATTTTGTTACTTTTGCTTAGTAACGATTTGCGGTTTATTAGAGGATAAAGCATTTTTAAGGCTATGTTTATTTTACTTAGTGTATTTTTGACATGAACACCATAGGTCAATCTCTGATCCAAATATACACCTAGATATTTGACAGAAGAGACCCATGGGATGTCAGAATTCCGTATCCGCAACAGTCCATTCGGCAGAAAACAAGCTTTTCTCTTTCGCGAGAAAAAAGAAGCTTGAGTTTTACTTTCATTTATATTGATCTTCCAATCAGCTAGATATTCAACAATTGTATCAAGTGCTGTTTGGAGATTGTTCAGTATAATGTAGCCTATCTCATTTGAGCTGTAAAGGGCAGTGTCATCCGCAAACATAGCAATTTCACAATCATATAAATTGGGCAAATCAGCGACAAATATTATGTAAAGAATTGGGCCCAATACAGATCCTTGCGGAACACCAGAACGAATTGACTAATTGTTGAATGGCTTTTCTTTACGACTACTCTAAACTTTCTCGTATCTAGAAAGCTTTTAAGCAGCTGAATAAGATAGATAGGGCATCCGAAACTTAGGAGCTTATATAAAAGCCCATTGTGCCATTTTGAATCAAATGCCTTTTCCACGTCGAGGAGGATCAGGCCTGTTGATTGCTTGCAGGCAAGCTTTTGCCTTCAATTCCACATCTTCGAAAACCTTCTCTCTTCCACCGCCATGCCGGTCTTCGACGTCAAAATCACCGTTCTTGAAGCATTGAACGCATTTCGCATTCGAGCATTTGATTAAGACCTCTTGTAAATGACGAGAATTTGGCTCGTAAAATGGCATGTTTAATCGAGAATAACATTATGATGCAGACACAAATCGACTAATATTTCGATGACGTTATGATTACAAATACCTAAGCTTATTGAATGACATCTGTGATCTATTTATTTCGACTACCACTTACCGCTACAACCATCTATTGCAAAACCGTGGAGGCAAAAGTACACCTAATATACTCGTATGTAGTGAAAATGAGAGACGTTTGCGGTTTATGGGGGCGGAGTTTTGTGGGAGGAGGGTGATCTTGACGGGTTGGGGAGAGGTTGTATACTATTATATTAATAGACAGAAAACTATGCTAAAAATGTAAATATCTGCTAATAATTACAAAACAAATTAAAAGAATGCAATGAATGCAAAGTAATGAGTGAGTTCGCAACTGATTGCATGCAACTGAATGGTAAAAAAAAAGAATGCAATCTTTTGATGCTAATTGAATTGTGATTGCATTCTTTTTTTAAGGTCTTAAATGAAGTCAATGATTGTAATCAAAAATGATGAATGATTTTCAACGAATGTAATCCTAAATGATTGCAATCTTTTACAACTCTGTAAGTTAGAAAGTTTTGTTAAAATCAGGCAAAAATTATATCCATTTCCAAAGCAAGGTGAGAGTTTCCTGTTGTTTTTTTTTCTTCACCAATAAAAGTAAGGTGCTTACTATAATAGAACTCTATGATTTAGGTGCCATCTTCTATCTAACGATACACACATACCAAAAATATACATAAATAATTTTGTTTTTCGAATTAATTATTAATATGTATTTTTTTTTAAATTTTTTCTTTAACCTTCAAGTGAAGTACATCTCCTGGTTAAATTTTATTCCTTAATTCTAAGTCGTTCGCTAGTTACCAAGATTAAAGCCTGATGACTGGTGGACAGCCATTTTTATAAATAGGGCACACGTTTTTTCGAGCGTTAGTATTAGCACTAAGGTTTCCTGTAATCTCCGACTAATTTCGAAAAAAATGCATTATTTATTTTTGGGTTGCCTTGATATTCCTTCAGTTCGAATTTCATCCCTTAACTAACTGATGACTCAAAAATTTTAAGGGTTTTCGTGAATCGGACAGACATACATGGACATGGACACCGAAGTTATTCCACAAGGGCTTCGTTTTTCTTTTGGAACGAAACCCTGAAAATTAACAAAAAAAATTTAACGCAGTGTAATTAATAGGCCCAGCTTTTTAAATTGCAATTCGCAAGACGCTTTATCTAAAATTGCTTTCAATTTGCAGATTGGAGATAATTCCGTGAGGGGACTTGAATGCCTTAATGCAATTGAAGATGTAAAAAAAAAAATAAAAATCGATAACGTAAGGCAGCTGTTACCAATATTTTTAATGAACACCGAGTATTTTATCGTATTGGCTTTTTAAGATTAATGCTTTAACGGACATATTAAAGCAAATTGAAAGTTTCGAGTCGGTTGACAAACCAACTGAACAGACTATGAATGCTGATCTTGAGGTTAAGGTCACAAAGCTTTTAAAAGAAGTCGATGTAAGTTCGTTTAGCTTAAAACGGATAAATTAAAACGTGGATTTTTGTTTTTTATGAAGGATCTTAGAAAAAACCTGGAACAGAGTCAAAAGGAACTATCAAGAATTAAGAAAAGCGATGAAGATAAGGGCAACTCCTTTAAAAAGGAGTTAGAAGAAAAGGACAGAAAGCTAGCCAAGAAGCAACAGGAATTGGATGAGGTAAATTTGGGCCGTTTTAATGGCCACCTTGTGTAGTTACCTTGTTTCAGGTGTATATGCGGTTAAAGAATAACAACTTTCCATGAATCTGTCTGTAACCACTTTAAAAAAAAATCTCGTCTATTTTTTATTCGTGGGTACCGTCGCTTGACGTTTAGTACATCATACTGTACTGAGAGTATCCACGTTCGAGTCTAGTCCGAACAAAAACACCGAAAATAATTTTCATAGTCCCATCTACACCGAGATAATCTTCCTATAGTACTTCTATCACGAAAAGCTTCTTGCATCCGGTAATAAACAGTAGGTCTCCACCACATACGTCATAATTCAGCCGCGCATAATACAGACGTGGTGCATGAGAAACCTGAAAAACATTGCGTGCTTTCATGTCACACAATTATAATTATTATTTCTCATTTCCAGTGCAAGAAAAAGCTTGAAAGTATCGAGCGAGATGGCTCAAAGGATAAAGTTACCTACAGAGACCTTCAGGAAAAGTGTAACTCAAAGACAAACGAGATTGAAGAGCTTAAGAAGAAGTAAATTTATTCGTAAACGAAAAGTGAGCCAACTACAAAATTATGCCTGTTTTAGATTGAAGTCTTGTGCGCAAAACAATGTGAATCAACAAAACAAAAACCAAGAACACGAGACAAGGATAAAAAAACTGGAGGCTGACTTAAGTGCTGCCCTGAAAGATGTAGAGAAAAGGACTCGCGTTGAACATTCTATTGGAGGTGGGCGTCCTCCAAATGACTGCTTTTATTTTGAATCTGGTTTATTTTTTTATTTAGATCAAGCTACCAAGCATGCTGACGAAATCAAAGCACTAAAAGCAGATCTTGCGAATTCCAGAAGGGAAAAGGATAGATTGGAGAAAGAAGGACAAGTTTTAAAGAAGGTATTTAGCGCAAGAGGTTAAATATATAATATATGCTTAGTTGTTTTGTTTTGTTTTTAAGGATATTGAGAAAATTACTGAGATGAATACACAGCTAACACTGTTTAAGGATCGAGCGAAGCACATAGACTTTGAGAATCAAAACTTACGTCAAACTATCAAGTAAGTATTGTCATATTATACATTGAATACTAGTGAATTATTAATTGAATATCAGTAGAATTTCGCCCCATCGATTTCCTCTGCTTTTGCTTTTTTTTTAGTGCTTTTAAAATGACTTTACAGAGTTAGGAATATCACCCTTTCATCTTAATCTTAATCTTTATCTTAATAATGTTTTAAATTCAAAAGTTTGGATGCTTGGATGTTTGGATATTTAAATGTTTGGATGTTTAGATATTTATTTGGTTTGGGGAAGTGGGGATGGGTATGTCGGCGGTGTACAGTAGATAGGGAAGAGGGCCAAGGACACTTCCCTGGGGAACTCCGGCTTGGGATATGTGCAGCTTAGAGCATTTGTCCTTAAATCTCACTCTCTTAGGAACTTTTTTTTTTTATTTTTTTATTTTCCCAACTTGTTTATTGTCTGTCTTGTTTTTTGACATTACATAAAGGTTTTATATGTTTAGGGAATGTACATTAGCAAATCAGGACCAATGTTCTTCATTGTTGTTTTATATTGCGTGTTGTTGGGGGTTTAATTCACTTCGAGCGCCCCTTGTCGCTCGTTGTTGTCGCCAGGTTTTTGTTTTATAATTATTTGTTTACTTGTTCACATGTATGCTTATAAACAATTTTACAATTTTTTGTGTGTATATTTGACATTATTTTTTTTCCGTCATTTACTTATTTTTTACATTATTACATTATATGCCTCACATTTTATTTTTACTTTTTGTCGTTCTTTTTTTTTTTTGTATATGACACTATAACTTTGACTAGAGTCTGATAATCGTTAATATATAGTTATATGTATGGTAAATCTGTTGGTCTTAGTCTTAGCTGTCTATTTGATGTTTGTTCGTTGTTTGGTATGGTCCGTACTTCTAGTTTTATACGATGTTTAGTGCTACTTTGTCTTATCTCCTGTTCGATTGTCGTTATGTTCAAATCCTTGTGAATTTCTTTGTTAGGTATGTACCAGTCCGCGTTGACTATCGTCCGAAGTTTTTGTTTTGCATGCGCTCTATGATTGCTCTGTTAGATTTCTTAGTTGTGCCCCATAGTTCGAGTCCGTATGTCCATATGGGTTTGATGATAGTCTTGTAAACCAGTAGTTTGTTATCGATTGTCAGTTTTGAATTTCTCGCTAGCATCCAGTGGTATTGTCTAAATTTTTCTTGTATTTGTCTGTTTTGGTGTAAAATGTGTTGTCTCCAGTTTAATTTGCTGTCAATGTACATACTCAGATACTTGGCGCACTCTGCCGTCTGTATATTTTTATTGTTGAGTCGTACTGGCAGAATAGTGTCAACGCGCCTTGTCGTGTAAGTTATTAGTGTAAGTTATTTGTGTAAAGTGCAAAAATATAAGTTACATTGCATCGGATGTCATGCACGAAATCTGGTTCCACATTTAGTTCAAATTAGGCCGTTCATAATCGTTTTCTGTGCTTTTTTTTTTATTAAAATGCTTTCATTGGAATGCTAATGGAGTATCGTGCAGTAAAATTTTAGCACTCTATATTTGTAATAGCAGATGAATAAAATTTGCTTAAAATATAAATCAACAGGGACTTAGAGTGCAAGCTTCATACGAGTGAAAATCAAGCGACCGTTTCCCGGGATGTCCATGAAGAGGTTAATTAGAGCAGTAATCGGTATTTAATTCAAGTTAAGATTGTTTTGGTTTTAGTTACGTAGGCTCCAAAAATCTGAATCAGAAAAAAATCAAAAAATCGAAGTGTTAGAGATGGAACTGACAAGAGCACAGTTTCAAAATCAAAAGCTAGAAGAAAAGATTGTTATGGATCGAAAACTGCTGAAAGTTCGTTGCAGCCTGATTGAGTCTCTTCAAACAAAGGAAAGTACACAGAAGATTCATTTGGAAGACCTTTTCGCTGAAGTCGGAGAAAGGAATAATGATATCCAAATGGTGTGTTCAATGGAGGAGACCGGTGTGCAAGCCAGTTGAATATATGACTGGACTCAGCTCGCCATGCTTAATTTTATTTATGACTCATAATTTAAATTCTAGAATTATCCATTTCAGTTGAAGACGGAACTGTTGACGAAGACCGAAGAATTTCAGAATCTCTTCTCCACGTTGGGTACCAAACAATTGGAGCTAACGAGACAAGAGCACATGATTAAACTTCTGCAAGAGAGCAATGAGCGTGCGCAGACGTTGCGAGTTAAGCAGGAGGCTAAGATTGGTCGACTTGAGGAGGAGGTTGCGCAATTAAAGCAAACGATGTAAGTCCAGACTGGGCAGTGATTACAAATCAAAGAGCTAATACACATTTGATAGATCTCTTTATCAAGACGCTGTCCTACCTAATAACGCTCTGAGAAAAAATCTCATGGCAGAGGCAAGTCGAGATAGTGAAGTAAACGATTCAAATCTTGGTTACTATGTCGATGAGAGGCGTAGGAAGCGACATATTGATATCAATGTCAAGAAGTATGAAAAGTAAAGTTTCGACATGAACTGAACAAGTAAATTGTGTTGTAAGAAAAATTGTATATTTTGGATATTAAAATATATATGTCAAGTGACGTCAGAGATGTTTTAAGACAAAAAAATTTTTCAAAACTTTTACTATCTAAGTATTATTGTAATGCGGTTAATGCACCATTCAGAAGCATATCAGGCAAGTTCAAATGTATTCAAAATAAAATCAGGTGTAGATTGAGTCAACGCTTGAAGCAAAGTCTGTCTTTTGATTTTTCTTCCATCAGGCTTACTGCATTTAAATAATGTGTATGTAAGATGGCAAAACATGTTTATTACTGTACAACTTTGGAGAGAACGGATCAAGACACAATAAAACAATAAAAAAAAAGAACGTAAACATTATATTCTCACCAAAAAACTTTATAGTGTGTTTGTGTGTGAGGTGGTGGTTCTAGGAGAACCCAATTAGCACTATGTGCCGTTTTGTAACGACAGCTCTGAAAAGTTGAATATAAATTACGATTTAGAACCATCATGCGACGTTAAGGAATGAAATCGAATTTTTAATATTCATCCGGGATACCTCGCCGAGAGACTCAGGGAAGGGTTTACCTAGAGTCCGTAACCTTGCTCTGGCAAGCGCCGGACAGAAGCAGAGGAGGTGTGTCAAAGATTCTGGTTCTGCCGTTATTGCAGTTACGGTGTGTGCGATAAGCGATTTCTAGTCTGGCTGCATGATCCCCTATCGGCCAATGACCCGTACTAATCGCTATAATTTTAGCAATGTCTGTGCGAATCCTATTAAGAAGGTCATTGGTTCGTGATAAGTTGTACTCTGGCGAAGTATCCCTAGCCACTGCGCAGTTGGTCAACTGAGACTATCTGAGGTTAGCCATTTCCAAGCCCTAGTGGAATGTGTACCTCCAAAGCTGACGAGCTATGAAGGGCAGCTCCTTGTTTGGCCAGCTCATCCGCTTGCTCGTTACCATAGACGTTGGTGGGTCCTGGGACCCATACTATGGCAACTTTGAACTTTTCGGCGACGTCGGAAAGCTAGTTACGGCATTCCTGCTTTGATAGCAGATTGACTGTCAACGAAGATCGCTAAGCTTAGCATTAGCGTTGTGTTAGGGTGGGATTTGAGTGTACGACACGCCTCCCTAATGGCAAGGATTTCCGCTTGGAAAATGTTGGCGTGATTTAGAAGTCTGTAGGATACGGAAATGTTCAGAGTGTCCGAGTAAATGCCCGCGCCCACTCCACATTCCATCTTCGAGCCGTCTGTGTAGACGCTCACATTCGGTGTGATGCCTATCCGCTTGCTATCCCAATCTGCTCTGGAAGGGATGCGCACGTCCGCATATCTTATGAAGTCAAATTTAAGAGGAATGAAGTCTGTTCGCAGCGTTAGGAGTTGTCTAGGTATCGAGTCCATAATGCAGCTGTGGCCAAATGGTCTCGATTTCCACATGTGAGACTCTCTGAGTCTGATTGCACTCTGTGGCGCTAAGCTTTCAATGTGAAGGTCAATGGGTAGCAAGTGGAGCATGATTGTCAGGGCGTCTGAGAGGGTAGTCCTCAGCGCGCCTGTAGTACCTATGCAAGTCATTCTTTGTATTTTATTGAGCTTCACGATATTATATTTTTTCTTAAGGGCTGGCCACCAAAAAAGTGATCCATATGTGAGGATTGGACGAACCACGGCTGTGTACATCCATCGTGTAAGGTCTGGTCTCAGGCCCCATCTCTTCCCAAAAGTCCTATTGCAGGCATAGAAAGCTATGCATGCTTTCTTAGTCCGCTGTTCAATATTGGTATTCCAGCTAAGTTTGGGATCTAGATAGATTCCTAAATGCCTAGCACTAGCTGAGAGTGATAGACGTTGACCGTTTAGGCGAGGAAGGTTAAAATTGGGTATTTTGTATTTGTTGGTGAACAGCATCATTTCCGTTTTGCCAGGATTAATGTCTAGGCCGCAGCTGGCAGCCCAGTTACTAACCTTCTTCAGCGTAAACTCCATGATCTCACTGATCACGGTGTGAAACTTGCCTGATACCAGTATCACCAGGTCATCCGCACACGCAACTACCTTAATCCCATCCCTGTCTAGTTCTAACAGTACCTTATTTAACACTATCAGCCAGAGAAGGAATATTCCGTTGCTTTCAGTATTCCATACTATATATGGGTTAATAGTAGCCAACTTCACGTTGGTTCCAACATCTAGGGCGCTCTGCCGATGGGATAGTGGCAAATTTGAGAAACTCGCAAAGAACATGAAAATAAGGCTATAGAAAGCTTACAGTAAAACGTTTATATCCTTTTATAGAACTTATTTAAGAATGATTTATGCCTTATCTTTTTACTAGCAATCATTAGACATTAGACAATCATTAAAGTCATACTAAATAAATATTCACTCCTTATTTCCTACTTTATGGTAAGTAGCCAAATAAGGTTTTTATAAAGAAAAGATGGTCACGGCAAAATTTTTGGCGCATATTGTGCGTACATATTATAATGAATATTTAATTCATAATGAACTATAAACATATTGACAAATGTTGAGAGTAATAATAATTTACAAAAGTGTGATAAGCAGAACCAAAGTTATGATTTTTTAAAATTTAAAAGAAATCTTAAATTTTGGCTTTTTACCAACTTTTGAACCTTCGTTACTCGCAGACTATATCGACTTGAGCAAACATTTTTTGTCCCATTACTTGAACCACTTCAGTAAGTAACTCCACCAATTTTGAGCCAAATCGGAGAGGGGTCGTTCAGAACGTTGGGCGATTCTGCGTGGAATGACCCACGCGGCAAACATCGAACCCAAAGAACACGAGAAAATCGAAACTATTCGCCAATGGTTCTCGAAGAACAATCATGTGCGAACACATTTGTCGTCTAGGGTCTATCGACCTCTACACACAACCACAAATGAACTATTGGTTATTTGTGCACACAACCGTGCGGCTCTGTATAAATAACTGCGCTGCTTATTCATTGTGTTGTTGGTTGGCCTAAAACAATTTGCTTTTAGGAAAAAAACAGTTAGGTATCTGAGGTATTATCAAGCTTCGTTTAGTGAATGCATTGAGAGTCCGGATGAGGTTCAACACTGCCTTTTTAAAATAGAATCCTTTTTTAAAAGGCTTCATTCTCCAATTTTAAAGACTCAATCCAAAATTACAAGCTTTTTGAGTAAGTTCATACAAATTACTGTACTACTATTCAGTGTCATTATCTGTATCTCTTCACGCGTACGTACTAAACCTCAGCTTTGCATTCATCAACCACTCTCCCCGCGGGACTGCCGTTAGTTATTACTTCGCGGAGCTGTTGAGCTATTAAGCTCTATTTTAACTGTATTTCTTAAGTGCGGTTGTTTGCAAACCAAGAAGTCATCGAGACATCGAGAAGCAGGAGTTAAATTTTCTTGTGATGATCTTTAATTATGATGGCTAGGTACGTAAGTTTTTCCGTTTTGTTTTACTTAGATATATATAATTGGACAATCGCACTACAGTTTTGATAGGACGATGTTATATTGGGCATCTACAACAACAGTTCAGAAAGAGTAACAGCGCTATTTAGTTCTGTGGTAAACAAACACAAAAATACTGCAGTTGACACCTCTAATCAAATCTAATCAATCCTCATCCAAACCGAGAAAGGAAGTTGATCACCTGCTTTAAGTGTCACGAGTAGGGGCATATATCCATGAAATGTCCCAGAGTTTAGAACCTGCTCGTCCAGCAGAAAACAATTTTGAAACTTACATAAACTATCAGTCGCTTGGCAAGGAGGCGGATATTTCGGCGATGTTACTTATTCTACTGGACTCTGGGAGCCCTATCAGCTTTATTCAGGAGAAGTTTATTTCAGCAGTGCTTCTATCAACTCTATCCAAGACGTCACAGTCGTATTTTGGAGTCAACGGCAGTCACAATTGGAAATATATGTAAGTACATGTGTCAATTTTGAAATTTTAAAAATATTTTTACATCTTGTTGTTGTTAAAAACTTTTCAATGATTTATCGGGTAATTTTAGGGAGGGATTTTATTGGCAAAACGGGTTTGGCACTCAAGAGGACATCAATTGAATATAAGCTTAATGATACAACTCAACTCCCAGCGGCCTCCAGCGCATCTCATACTTATGACTCAGAGAACAGCAGCAATACATTGGATGAGGACCTAGGTGATTCAAAGTTTGTAAGCCAAATATTCAACATAGACATAAGTGAAGCTAACGGTGAGTTTAATCTTAACATTAATAAAAACCTGTATGCAAACATAGATAAGAAAGTAAAAGATATAACTAGACCTGCTTATTTGCTCATGCTCATGCGATCAGTTTCCGCAGTCCGATTTTAAAATGCACTTCATTTTTTCTAAAGATACTCTCTTTCACTGTCCCAAAGACGGCTATCCTGAATGATCTGCTGAAAAGAGGCGTAATTCGCGAATCAAACTTACCTTATGTGCCGTCAAGAGTTTTGGTGCACAAAAAAAATAAAGAATTAAGATTGTGCGTTAATTTTCGCGAGCTTAATAAATATTCACTTCACTGGACTTAGAAAATGGTTTCCACCATGTCCAATTGTCTTATGAGTCGACAAAACATAACTCGTTCATAACCCTATTAGGGCAGTATGAGTAAACGCGAATGCCTTTTGGGTTAAAAAATGCACAGTCAGTATTTGAAAGATTTATGAAACATGTATTTAGAAAGTTGATCTCTAAAGAACAGATAATAGCTCATCATCATAACTTTTTGTGTTTCCTTTTGTGTTTGGTATCCTAGAAATGCAAAATTTTAAAGCGCTCAAAATAAAACTTGTATCTTCGCCGGTTTTGTCTATTTAGAGCTTCAAAGCTTTGAGTACGTGGTGGAGCACAGAGAAGGCAGGCGAATGACTCACGTTGATGCGTTGAGTCGCTCTTTTAACATACTTTTTGTGGTTGATGAATCATTTGAATTCGCACTCACTGTGGCGCAAAGGCAAGACCCAAAAATAGTATCTATTGCTTTTGGACGTCATTTTTATAAAATGATTGACGATTTGATATATAGGAAATCCAAAGATAGAGTATCCATTTAATGAAGCGGCATTATTAAAGAATATAAAATCATCAAAATAGCAGACTCCAAATACAAATTTAAATTCCCTAAGCCTTGCACTGAATAGCTTAGTCTTCCCTTTCTTGTACATATTGTGAAAGTTCTAAAAGTTGTCAGTGAATTTCCTTGGTTTTAAATTCCACCTACAGTCCATAAGTGCTTCATAGATGAAAATAGAATAAATTTAAATGGTTTGTTGCTTAACCTTTTTTGAAAAAGTGGGCGTTTTGGTGGGCATGCTCCTCAACTAAGAGTGAAAAAAATAAAAATTCTAACAGATTATTCATAGAAGAGCGCCGCTTACCAAATCGATTCGTGTGATCCAGACTCTACTACACTGTTGTGGTTTCTACAGATCACTAAAGCTTTAAAGCAAATTTGTAGCCAGGTTGCAGGGTCATTGTTCTAGCCAGCATAAAATGCATGTAAATAGCGTATAAAAACTAAATAACATTATGCTTATTAATACCAAACTAACCACAATTCCACTGCAACATCACTGCCAACGTAATGTGAAATTTATCAGCAGAGTGAGTCGCAATTCTCAACGTTTCAGTCACTGAATTTTCCGAAGCAAAAAAAAACAGAAATGAAAACTTGAACTTGAATTAGTAATTTATACGAGCATATAATTGCTTGCTATCTGCATGTTTCCACTGAAAACTGCTCATTAGCTTTCGTTCTGACCCGTTTCTGGAGCCGAAGCTGGTCAATGCACCTTGTGGTTCACTCTCTCTCGCAGTCTCTGTGAGAAGAACCAGATCTTTTCGGATAAAACAACGTTTGTAATTGCAACAACGTTTGTAAATGTAAACAAAGCAACCCCATTCTTATCACAACTCCTCGGCCAACAGACGTGAGTCTGTGTGATCTCCATACGTAATGTTTGGCTTTTCCGTACGAATACCGTCCCTAGTGGCGCGAATAATCAATTCAAATTCATTTTATTTGTATCAGCTACGTAATTGATCTCAATTACCGACAACTCACTCGCTATGTGTGTGCGCTTCTCGTCGTCATCAATTTCAGTGGCTAATGGAACAGCCATAAATGTCATGCTGTGCTACATTAATCACGCGCACCAAACGGATGCGAAGCTAGTTCCGCAGTAACAATCGAACAGTTTAGTCGTATGCTCGAAAGGCCGCTGAGAAAGATACAAGCTCAATTTTGTTACTAAGGAAGTCCAATAGTCTAAGGGTGAATCGAGTGTTTGTCGTGTAAGTGCGAGTGCAAATACCTTGGAACGTAGTTTTCTATTACATCCAACTCGTAGGTCTTCTTGAAGCCTTAAAAGTGTCTGCGATACATAGTGGACATCAGTTTATAGATACAAAATATGTACTACAACAAATTAAGAAAATATCGCAAGTGAAATTGTTTGTTTTTGGATTTGTTTTAAGGAAAACGAAAGTCTGACCTTAAGCGAAGTGTTGTTGCCGTTGTTGTCGGAATTATTTTATTCTTCCTGATAAGCAAATCGAACACTCAATACGGGTAACGCGAGACTAAAGGAAAATAAAAATTAAATTAAATACAATGGAACATTCCAGGAAATTCCACATTTCGACACGATACATCGGAGAATCTGTGTTATTTTGCTCATTTTAGTTTAAGAAATATGAATGAAATGAGATTGACTTTTGTTCTGTTTACTATTGTGGAGTACAAATTGTAGCCCTGGGTATTGGCAAGATATATATTAGATTTTTTGCGACGAAACGCGAAATTAATTAAAAGGGTTTTTCCGAGAAGGACAAATTATTTGCCATGTAGCCTCCAAGGATCTTCATGTTTTAAAGTTTCGACTTTAAGGAAATGATTTCGCTTATACCTAAAATGACCGCAAAATATTAACACTGAACTCTCGTTCTCATGATAATTGGATCCAATATTTTGTCACATAATGTGATTTTTGACAACAAAACAGTATTTTTTTGTGAAACAACCAATTTTACGTGTCTAATCGTACATCGGCTGTTATCAGTGTAACTAGAACTTTCCGGTTGCAAAAAAATTAGCAATCGAGAAATGCATTATGTTCATATTTCCAAAAAATTAAGAAATAGCGTTAACGTTAACAAGAAATTGTATTTTCAGTCAAATGTTTACGTTATCGTAATTATTTCTGCAAATATTCACAAACTTCTCAACTGTATTTACTAACCATATATCTTCCTTTTACCAGCTAATATTTTCAGCTCTTCTTGTCAAACAAAATATATGCAATGCTAAACGACTCAGCAATGTTAAAATCAGTTTAACAGTTTAACACCTGAAGCCTGATATGTACAGTTACTATGATTTTAAAAGGCTTTAAATCGTCATAAGAATAAGAAAATAAGAATATTCTTTTTAAATGCAACTACAATGAATCTTAATTTTGCAAACCTCGACCATTTTAATACATACGATGAAACTAAGGCGATGTTGCAAGCTTCTATATTGCCTAACTAAGGCAATTACAGCAGCATACGCTCAATTGTGTTAAAATTTCTCAAAAATGCCGCTGAAGGTTATGGCTTGTTAATGACAGTTTACTTGCATACGACATTGACATTCGATACATCGTTCGAGTTAATTAATTAACCGACATTCATTCCCTCTGTTTCATTATTAATTGTGTTTTTTTTTCATTTAATTAATACAATTTCTAGGATATTTCTGGGTATTGTCATAGCCACTCCGTGATGAGCTGGATTGTAAAAATAATTTCAATCTCGGCAACGATAAATCTTGCGTTAGGATGTAGTCGTGTGCCCGCTGGTACAATGGCTGGCAAGTCTCCGGCTGATGATCGTTATGTGGTCACTATTGGAGGGAATCCCCAAAACTTTGAACCGGGCCAGAAATACAACAGTAAGTTCTCTAACATTACGATAACTTTCTGTCCATTTAAATATAGCTTCAATTACAGTTTCGTTGACAGCCGTCCAGGGCTACACCTTTATCGGCTTTATGTTAGCCGTTGAAATAGATGGAAACAACGGCAACAACGTGGGTGACCCAATGCGCTTGGGATACTTCGAAATCGTAGACTTTGCCGAGACGAAATTCAGTGACAAGTGTAATAACTTGGTAATGCAAACCAATATGTTGCCCAAGTCAAAAGTGAATGTCGTTTGGACAGCACCGCCACCTGGTAGCGGGTGCGTTCTGATCCGAGCCACAGTGATTGAACACAGAGAAGTATGGTATATGGATGATGGGTTCTTGACCAAACAGTTCTGCGAGGAACAACAAGATGATATTGACAATCAACCGCCGGTTATGGATCCGTGTTGTGCGTGTGATGAAGCAAAGTACGAGGTAAGAACCTCTAAGAGACGTTATGAATGCAAATAATTTATCTATGTATCCAATCGGCGGTAGTTGACATTCGAAGGAAAGTGGTCACGTCACACGCACCCAAAGGACTTTCCGGCAAACAGCTGGCGCACGCGTTTCAGTGACATTATCGGTGCTTCGCATACAATTGATTACAGGTTTTGGCAGTACGGAGAGGCGGCCAGTGAGGGTCTGCGAGAAGTGGCGGAGCACGGTTCGACAAGGACTCTGGAAAGTGAACTTAAGGAACAGGTATTTAAACAAGAATTCGTCCTGAAACGAAATAAAATCTTTTTCTCCCTGCAGAGTGACCAAATTCGGACGATCATCAAGGCCCGGGGGATATCCTATCCGAATGTGACTGGAAAAACTTTCGCAGTTTTTAGAGTCGACTCCCAGCATCACCTTATATCGCTTGTGTCTATGATCGATCCATCGCCTGATTGGATTGTCGGGGTCTCTGGGTTGGAGCTCTGTCTTCCAAACTGCTCGTGGGTGGAGCACAAAATTCATAACCTTTATCCTTGGGATGCCGGCACAGACAGTGGCCCATCGTACATGGTGAGTGTTGCTCTTTAAGCATTAGTCTAAATCAAACCATTTCGCTTTGTCTAGTCAGCGGATCAACCCCAAGTTCCACCCGATGTTATTCGAAGGATTAAGTCGAATTTTCCGAACGATCCCCGGTCTCCATTTTACGACCCAACTGGTGCTCCTATGAAACCATTAGCACGTCTACACATCTCCCGCCGCAGACTGTACGAAAAGAATTGCGAAAACGTTGAAAGTGAGATCTCTCTATTGTTCAGCAACGTACGGACACTAATAATATCATTTGCAGATGAAAATAATCCCATGGAGTGTCTCACACATCCTTGGGGACGATGGAGTGAGTGCAGTACCAGGTGCGGACCTGGGAAGCAATACCGAACGAGAGAATTTAAAAATCCCACCCTCGCTCGTCGCTTTAAATGCAGAAACTCTCTGCGGGAGGAACAAAATTGTCAAGGGCGGAAATGCGGAGAGTTTGACGAGGAGCAGACGGGGGGTGGTGGTGCAGGCTTCAGTTCAGGAAGTCCCGAGAATCCCGAGTGCGCTTTGTCTGTTTGGTCGGAATGGTCAAGTTGCAGCGCGACTTGTGGAAAGGGAGTGCGCACACAATCCAGGCACTACTTGAACCGCAGGGCCCGGAAGAAGTGTCAAGTAAGTTATTCTGTATTTCCATTTTTATTCTGTAAGCACCGCTTCAAATTGCAGAGTGTTAGCCGAGCTTTGCTTGAGCGCAATGAGGAATGTGAAGGCGCCGACTGTGGTGGAGACATCAACGGTGGTGGTGGTGGGCAAGAATTTGAGAATGAAAACTCCAACCGGTTTGAAGAAACCAGCGATAATCAGTACGATCAATACGATCGACGCAGTTTCAAGTCTCTGGGGCCACCCACCAATTTTGACGACGAGGATATCCCACCGATGTGCTCCGTCTCACCGTGGTCAACTTTTACACCTTGTAGTGAGACTTGTGGTGAAGGTTACAAGTCCCGCGAACGCCAGGTCTGGAATAATGACGTGGTCTACGGCATCCAAAACCCCAGCTACAGTGGCGACCCTTGCGCTAATGTCAAAAAGCAGGAAATTGTAAACTGCACTATTCGCAACTGTGACATGATAGTGCCTCCCTTTTGCTTCGAAGAACCCATCACTGGCCCCTGTCGGGACAGTGACGTAACTACCTACTGGTACTACGACTACAAGAGTGATAATTGCGCCCTCTTCTTTACCGGCAATTGTGATACTAACGAAAATAAATTTAATTCCAAAGAGCAATGTGAGAGGACCTGTAAGCAGCGGGAAAGACAACCAATGGGCTTGTCTATCGAAAACCTCCGTCTGGAGAGAATTGACTGCGTTGTTTCTGATTGGGTGGCGCATTCTTGCAATGCAACATGTGGCGAGGGCTACGAGATTAAAACTCGTGAAGTTCTGCGCATTCCAAAAAATGGAGGCAAGCCATGCCCAAAGAAACTTGTCCGCTGGGAGAAGTGCTACAAGCGATGTGCAGGTGACTTTCATCAGAGGCAGCGAGTCCAACAAGTCAGACCACCCGAAAACGAGTGTCGTTACTCAGATTGGTCGGCATGGTCACCATGCACAGCCACATGTGGTGATAATTCGGTGCGCCAGCAGACAAGGGTTCTACTTAATTCGGAGCTAAACTACAAATGCAGGGATAGAGTACGAATAGAGAGGTGCATGGTAATGCCGTGTTTAGTAAATGAAGATTGTCGGGGACCGTATTGTTAAGATATAAGACGTTTCGTTTCGATAATGAAATCTTCTTGCAGAAATATATTTTTTTTTTTGTTTCCATGTCATGTCATAATAATCATTGATTCGCATTTGAAATCTAGCTAGCTATTGGCTGGTTAATTCTATATACTTCATCGAAGCAATTGAAAGTTTCACATAATGTGAATAATAGTCATAAAACTCTTAATCACGTAAACGGTTGTTTGTTTTCTTATGCCCAAAAACTAGTCTTAAACCTACAAATCAAGCATTATTATTATTAGGCGGCGTAACAGCCCGTTGAGAGCCAGAGCCTAGCTTTTTCGCACCTCCACTGTGTTGTGCGCGTTATAATTTTGACACGTGTGGAGCATTATGTCTCACATAATTTCAATTATTAAAGATATTATTGATAGTCCTATTTTCAGGCGTTTAATATTTATATTAATGGGTGTTAATTTTATTTTTCAAACCAGTTTTCTTTGCGAATTTTCTTATCTAAAGTAGTTGGCTAAGACTATCAATTTAATTAATTAATGAATGAATTATTATTTTTGATAACAAAGCTAATGCTAGAAACATTTCTGTTGAATCATAGCTTGCAGTTTATCTAAGCTTGATCATATGAAACAATGGCAAGCTGTAATTGGATTCCAAATTTAGGCTTATATATTACACATAATTGTTAAATTAATTATTTTAATGGATGTTTTATCATTATCAATCAGGTTTTATGGTATTACATCGCAAACCTAGCTCCATATCTTGGTCGAAAAAATTTGTAAATCTACAACAAATCAATGGTGCAACAAAAAACTTCGCAGCAAAAACTCTTTATTAATAGTGAATTTCTCTTTGCATTCTGTTCATATAATAATAATTTTCATTACTATTCAACACATTTGTACACTTTTGACATGTTCTGCTTTGCAAAGCAATAAGAAAATAAAATTTTACTTAAAATTAAACCGATGTGGTCATTAAAAAGTTATTTATTTTTTCCTTGTTTTTAGACAAATTTCATTGCAGTGTTTTATTGTGGTTTGAAAGATTTTTCTCTATTTATTATTTAAATTTATTTTTAATATTTACTTTTAAAGTAAAGTGTAAAGATATTTTTTCGGTTTACCCAAAAATTGATTTTCGTTCTTTAACTTTTGGGATAATTTTCACTAAAATAAATTATTTATCACAGCACTTTATATAATTTTTCTCTCAATTTCTATTGTGAACAATTTGCAAGCTATTTTTATGAAAATCACTCCACTTATTTAGCCCTGTTGCAAAAATGTTCTAAAATACACTAGTTTATTTATTTTTTTTATTTAGAGTTAAGAAACTACCATTTATTAAGTTAAGCCTTACTCTTTGGTGTTGTATTAAAAATAAATATTTTTGACAAGGTACTTCAAGAGATAAAATAAGGAATAATTAATGATTAATATTTGTTTTTGTACATATTTATTCTAATTTTAATTATTGAATCTAACTATAGTATGTTAAAATATCTACGAAAAGGCCACTAAAGATTCATGTTTTTCGATTTTTCAACTTATTATTTTTTTGCTAAAATGAATATTTGTACACGGACACTGAAAATAATGTCATTATAATAATAATGATAATGTCCCTGAACAAAATAAATACAAATCCTTAAGCGATATTACAAAAATTCAATTGCAAGCAACAATTCAAAAAATCAAAATTATTTTAACGTTGAAAGTAAACACTTATGAACATTTATCGAAATTTAGTTATCGGCGGCTAGTTGAAGGCCCTGGCAGCCAATACTAGTATTGCATTAAATTGTAATTCACTTGCAATTTAATAACATTATAATAATATAATAATAATAATAGTTATCGGCGACATTTGTTAAGTCGTTTTTAATTGCATTTACTTGAAGGTGAAGATTCAGGAATACATTTATTTTGGTTATGAAAGAAATACATGTTCAAACTGGCTAGCAGCCAAACTTCATGGGCCTAGAAGTGTGCAAAAGCCGCTTTAATGACACGAATAATTTTCATCCATTTCTGATAGTCGTATGAAAACTGCCATAAACTTATCAGATCGAAATACGTTTTGTGGGCGTTGCAAGTAAAAAAAAAGTTAGCATCAATGAAAGACGTTTTAGGACCTGCATGAAGGAGGAAGGTTTTAAATAATCTCGGATCGGCTCCGCTATGACACAGACGCTCTTTTCTTTTCTTCAAGATATCAAAAGTCAAACAAAGCGCAAATAATTCTGCCAAAAGAAGAATATTTATAAACTAGTTCCCTTTTACTTGAATATTTTAATACGTATACCATAATTCTTTTTTATTAAATCGTTAACATTATCTGGATCTTATTTTCACAATAGTTTTTTTTTTCTTTATAAAAATATGGTCCTATGAAGTTTCTATTATATTTACCTATTTATTAAGTTTAAAGTTAAACATTTTAAGAGTTGAGTTGTTGTATTTTAGAGTAGAATAATAAAAAAATCGCCTAAACTGTTTTTGTATTTATTCTTGGTTTACGATATGATTCACCTGTATCTATTGTCACTAATATATGTAAATATGCACCTATTTCCTGTTTCTTTTTTTTAAGTAAATGTGTATATGAGTATATGCAAAGACCAAAGTTAAACGATGGAAATCAAACGTTAGCGTTGTCCTACCTCACTAAAAGAGAAAAATCGTCGAGGTGATATGTAGTTTTCTAGTAGAGGTGACTATTCGTCAATATACCATATCTCTGAATATATTTCTGAATAAGAATATCTTAGATATTATAATATTTTATTTTGATATTACTAATAATAAAGACCATATAACATTATATTACATGGTCTTTGCTAATACGCATCTAATTAGTTTGAATATTATGTCTGAATATTTTGGTATTTACTAATACCGTGAAGTATCGTATGCGTACAAACATAAGTGGTGAAATCGAAGAACGACAGAAAGTACTTTATAGCCTTTTAGGATTTCTTAAAAGCATTACTGATATTTTCGTATTAGTAGTATTTTCGTCTCGCTAAAATATTATAATATTTAAATACGAAAATATTCGTATCAGGTTATACCACCAAATATTATTACCAACCCACCCTTATTTTCTACTGAACATCTTGTAATTTGCCTTATTTGTAAAGTGATACTTTTGACCTTAGCACTTGAATAGGAGTATAGATGAAAAGGCAAGTTTAATTCAAATAATTGATAGGATATAAGCAATGATTTGTAAGTACAGTCGAATCCCTCTATGTCGAACTCTCTCTAAGTCGAATTTCCCTCTAACTCAAATTTTTCCACCATATTTTGGTATTCCGGTCAATTTTGTGTACAAAAACCATCCTCTAAGTCAAACTCGCTCTAAGTCGATACCTCTGTAACTCGAATACATTTTTTCGACTCGTGGTCTGTTTTCAATACCTCTAGGTCGAATTTTTTTTTTTCTTTTGCACAAAAATAAAAAAATGTCCTCTCGCAACTTGTATCAAGCACGCATGCTTGTATTCTCTGACTTATTAGGGCCCTAGACGATGGGCATTAATTTCGTGTCGATTCTTATTGTGCAAATACGTCGGAGAAAAAAGCGCATGTGGTTTCCCTTCTGATTGGTTGCGCTATGCAAGAAAAAGAGCAGACGATATTCATAGCAAAAATGAGGATTTGCTCACGAACATGGCCTACATGGCGAACATCGAAACCAATGAACACAAGAGCGAACATGGTCGTCGTGTAGGACTGTCTTTATAAAGACTATAGTCACATCGCGCACACAACCGCGGGCCTCTGTTTGAACAGCTGCACTGCTTATCCATTGTATTGTTGGTTGGCCTTCAAAAAATCTGCTTTTAGTCTGAAAATAGTTAGGTACCTAAAATGCTTTCTTTCTTCACATAGTGCGTGTCTTGAGTATAAAATTTATATATAAAATACTCAAGGCTTGATTGAAAGTAAAGTTGTAAAGTGTAAAAAAGGCGATTAATTGATTTTTGCTTTTACCGTTTATTTTGTTACTAAGTGTCGTAGTAACAAGGTAACAGCTTAAATTTCGTTTACAAAAGGAGGTCAAGTCCTCAATTTAGTTCCGTATTTATATTTTGCAAATGTGATAAATCACCGTCGATCTTCGATCATCAGATGGAGGGGGTAATTGACCCCTTTCCGCCGTTATTTTTGACAGCTGAATTATATAATTCTTCGATTTTAACAATGTGTTTTTGTTTAGGACTGAAGGTAAGTACGATTTGTGATATTTAAACTGATCAATATTTAATGATAATTTCAATTCCATTTCAGGTGTGTCTGCGTTGTTTGTTGTGCAGCAACAGCGCGTATCCTGAGACTACATTAAAAAGAGTAACATAGCACTATAAAAAAAGTTTTTTTAACAAAAAATGTTCAATCCTTCTCCAAAACTCGAACTAATATATAATATGATGATATCCCGTGAAAATTCAACTTAGAGGTATTCGATTATATTTGCAAATAAACTTGGTCTATAAGCTCGAAAAAACAATGGAGACTCTATAAGAATAAAATAAATAGTGCATACAATTTTTTGTCGCAGCCATTTTGCACAGGTTTTGCTTTGCCTTGTATTTGATAAACAATTGCCAAAATGAATAATGAACTTCAATTCATAAATAATCAATTTTATTTTTTTCAATAGATATTGACACCACCAAAAAAGTGAAACATTTGTAGGAGTCGGTAGTGTTCAAACATAGTGCAAACTTCTGTATACGGAAAGCAATAAGTTTGTACAGCTAACGCTAAGATAAGACTTAGCCTCACTTAAATGGTACTAAAATATTTGTCTGAATAAAAGATATTTCTTTTCTCACGTCCGATATTATAGACAATCCGGCACCTCATACTGTTATTTTTGATGTCTTTATAAAGATGAAAAAATAAGAAAAAAATCAAATCCGGGGAGCATTTGCACAAACCGACTGCTACGTTGACGTTCAGGACTTGCATCAAATCAAGTTTATTACGACTGATGCACAAACCCAGAAAAACAATTAACAAAATGGCAGTTTACGTATTGTTCTCTTAATATAATATAAAATGTCTACTGTGACGTAACTTCAAATACACTCTACACAACACTTAACGATTAAAAAATTATACATCAGTTTTTTACGAAATGTCGCGTACGAGTTTTGATTTACAAAAAAAATTTAAACAAAAATCTATTAATATGACTAAAAAGCTTGTATTGGTCTATATAATCCCGTATATCCACAAAGTCGTGCACGTAGAGCTGGTATTAGGACTGCTGCCGATGAGATGTCCTTGAGTAAATCTGCACATTCGCAAATTAACAGATACATCTTATCACCCTTCTGTGAGGTACTTTTATGCAAAGCAATGCGTCGTAAGCCAGCCGCACGTGGTAAGTACCTGGTTATGAATGAAGATAACTGAACTTTTCGTTTAATTTTACAGAACTCTACATACCTATACAGCATCCTGGCTCCAGTCCAGTATAGCCAATTCTTTTCGAACCGTTCACCGTCGTCTCCTTCGAATACCTAGTCAAAATTGAGGAAAGGCGATAAGAAACCAATGTGCACTGAGCAGACCAGTAAAATTCAAGTACAAATAACAGTACAATTCCTTGTACAGTGAAACTTCTCTATAGCGGGCACTCTTTGGACCATCAAGATTGTCCGTTATTAAGGGGTGTCCGTTTTAGGAAGGTAATATATTTATTTCATGAAAATTTAAAGAAAAAAAATTAATAAAAAAATTACTTTGAAAGGAATTACAGGTACAAGTACGACTACTAGAACTGGGTACTTGAAATTTTTAAGTACAAGTACCGAGGAATTGTCCTTATACTTAAAAAAAATTCAAGTACGAGGAATTGTAATTCAAATGTATCTAAGTACAAAAATACTTAATTGTCTTACAGGTCAGGCACAGAGTATAAAAAGAAGTTAATTTAAGAAATTTTTCATGAAATCTCCAAAACCCTTGATCACACATTGAGTACATCTCGAATGATATACATACCTTGTACACACTAATTATGTATCCGGTTGTAGGTGTTTGAGTTTTCTTAAAGCTACCACTCTCGTTGGGTGCTAAGACAAGTGGAGGTCGACATATCGCTGCCACCTCACTGTATAAATCTAATGTATGGGCGGCAGTGTATCTGAAAATAAGATTAAAAAAGCCGGTCAAGTGTAAGTTGAGGAGGATTTTGTTATTCGGATTTTGTTATTTCGTTAACAGAGTAGAGGTAAGGATTTAATATAAGTAATTAACAATGTTAGATAGCTTCAGTCAAATTCTTCACATGGTTTCAAATAAAACTAAACAAACCAAAATCTTTTTTAAATTGTTTTTTGTTCATAGACGTGTGAAAAATGCTTTGGTGATTTTAGAAAAATGGTCGCAAGCTTTCTTGATGCGAGCACACATCATGGTCCTCATTGTTATTTTAGTAAATTTCTCATATTATATTATTAATGCCTAACTAACAATGGAAGCAGGCTAGTAAACTGGCGATTTAACTTTTAAGATGCAAACTGCACATCGCATCGTCAATTTCCTCATTTAAAAAAAATTAAAACGAAAAAAAGTAGCATATTCCCTAGGCAGTCGTTGGCTGATAATTGAAAGTTAAGGTAAAACACAGTAGTACGGAAATGGAATTAAAATTATAAAACAAAAAAAGGCCGTCAAGTGTGAGTTTTACTCACGCACCGAGGGTTTCGTTCTTTCGTCAACAGATTAGAAGTAAGGACATAATTTCAGTTAAAGCAACTACTACTAACTACGGCTACCTGCCGTTTTCGAATAAAGCTAAACAAAAGAAAAGTCTTTCTCATTTGCTGATCGTGCCAACCGTGTGAAAATTGATTTAGTGAATTTAAGGAAAATGGTCTCAAGCTACTCCATTGAAACAATTAATCAGCAGTTCATGAAAGTTAGCTTACCAAGCAGCTAAGCAATTCGAATCATAACGTATTCGGCAGTAATAAATAGCCACTTAGTCATCGAAAACACTGATGTGGTACAGTCACAAACATCCAAGAAATTAACAAATCAAGTACTAGTGTTTGAAATTCAAAAAAAAATGCAAATTTTACAGTAGGATCTATTATTTGACTTTTGGCATGTGAAAATCACATTGAAGCAATAACAAAAATAATGTTCAATTTTGTTTTTGTGTCTTTAGAACTCTTTATGTTCACTTTTATTCAGTGACAAAATTTAAAATCTTTCCAAAAGCATATTCATATATATCGCAACCAATAGAAAAGAGCGTATCAGGAAATGGTCTAAGCACACATACATGTACAAATTACTGATTCTCTTATTTCTTTTAAAAAAAATTACAATAACAAAGCTATTATGATCAATCATTTCTCTACTTCGCTTTGTTTTTTTAAGAGAACTGAGAGAGAAGAAAACTGTCATACAAAATATTCGCTCAGGTTCACAAGCCTTAAAAAGACCCAAAAGATATTTCAGAATTTAACAGAATATAGAAACTTTTTTAAGAACCCTTTGCGTCCTTTCGCACTTAAAGCTTAATATCTCGAAAACTGAGCCTCAGAACTAAAAGTTTAACATGAAAACTGTATTTTACTCTACAAAACCTATGCAAAGCACTTAGCTCAACCAATTCCGGCAAAAAAATTTTTAAAAAAAATTAGTTATTAATTTATTTTAGTGCGAATAAAAAATCATATGAGATTTCTGGGTATTTTAGCAATGTTGCGATGAGTTACCTCATAGTTCCAATTTTTTTCAGATTTTTTGGCCCATTATTTTAGAAAATAATGTATGGGACACGGTTCACAAGTCGGTTTTTTGAAGTTTGCGGGCTTATAACTTTTTACCAATAAGACTAAGATACTAATTGTGGTACAACTTTTCGATCTAGCTACCATTCTCTTTGCAACGATACCCATATCAAGTATCTAAGAAAAACAATTTATTTTTTGATTTTAGTATTAGTACTAACTTTTTCGCTAATAAGTAACTTTCTTTAAACTTTTTTTCGGAACTTTCTTTGGGTGAAAGAACACGTGAGAAAGGACAATTCCGAAAACGGTACAACCATGAGTTGTATGAAATCTACCTCGAAGCAGATGTTATAACGAAAATAAAGCTCGGTAGACTCCGGTGGGCTGGGCACCTAGCTCATATGAGCGAAAAGGAGAGCTCGTATGAGCTCGTATGAGCGAAAAGGAGAGCTCGTATGAGCTCGTATGAGCGAAAAGGAGAGCTCGTATGAGCTCTGAGCTCTGAGAGAGGATGGCAAACGATCGGGATAGGTGGAAGTGCTTGCTGCAGGAGGCCCGGACCGGACACCGATTGTTGCGCCGATGATGATGATTATGATGAATCTCTGCACTGACTCGTATCGAACGTGTTCAAAGACGCTTCACAAGATTCATTTTTTATAGAATGCATTGGGGCTTTTGCCAGAATTATAATGCAGGATGTATGCTTCTTGGTTTAAAATCATTAAAATCTCGTCGTACTTTACATGATATAATGTTTTTCAGACATGTACTCTTCTATCATATAAGGTGCCCTGCTCTTCTACCTAAAATTTAACTTTAAGTTCCTGTGAGGCCTTTAAGAATTAAAAATCTTCTCTTTATTGATCACCATATAACATATATATATGGTTCAAAAGGACCTCTTACGCGCACAGTTAAAGTTTTGGAAGTGGAAGTGGACATCTACGCAGATCGTAGTACTTTTGTGCACTTAATTGATCTTATAAATATGTTAACATAGTTCAGTAACTGTTAGTATGTAAGTACTTGTAGATGGCTCAAACAAATAAATAAATAAATATATATATATATATATATTTTTTTTTAATTTTAGTTAAAGCGTAGAACGCTTCATTTATAATCCGGTAACGGTATCTAGTAGCTGTTACAAAATATTTATAGAGGTGAGCGGTGTTACCTTCGTAATTGAGGAGCGCAATAATTTCTGTTTCATTCATGACATATCTTCAAAGATGTTGTTTTCTACACTCCTTGAAAATAAGGCATTTACCAACGAAGTGTATAACATCTTCTCTTTCTTTGAGGTTACATAAATTGCAACAGATTGGTAGGTCGGTACGGTGTAGGATGTAATTCAAGCTAATCAGCGCCCCACGTAGACGAACAATTGTTGATATGTGCTCTGATGTGCTGTTATCGTTGAAATAGTTAAGATAACATAAATTATAATCCAATTGGTTATATATTGCTCTATGAGTCTATGACCTAGCCCGATTGATGAAGTCTTTTTGAAATCTCTCATCCACTTTCGAGATAAACTCATAGACTGTCTTCCTTAAAACCTTTCCAGTTCATTTACCAGTAGCTGGTGTTGCAATATGTTGCGAGCCCTTCTATTTCTTTGTACCACAACTTTTTCCTACTTATTATATGTCGTGCAATCACTTTTGAGAGTCTTTCTTCACTCATTTGTAGAGCCTTAATAAAGTAGTCTATGTACAGTTTTAAGGTTTTAATAAATAGTGGTGCCAATCCGGTTTTGATGTGTATCATGAATTCCGGGATTTGCTAGGTAAACGAAAGCACCTTTTTAATACTATCTTGAGAGTTTTTCCACGGTTTCGAACTTGAAATATCCGCATTATCGACTCCGCAATTGCTACGAACACTTTATATTTAACGCTTTACGCAAATAGTTTATTGTCAAATTTAGGTTGACAATAACTTAGGTTACTTGAAATTTGTATTCCTAGATACTTGTAGGATTTAACTACCTCAATTGGGACATTATTAAAGTCCATTTTTCGTTTCTAGCTGTTCTACCATGGACATTTTTGAAAGTCATAACTTTAGTCTTACCGTCAAATTCTATTCTTGGCAGTATTCTGCTAGCCGGTTAAACATAAGTTGTAATGTCTCAGGTGAGAAAAAAAATTTGAAATTACCTTAATTAATACTCCCGCAATTTTTATTCCACTAGGCAAATAATCTATAAGGTCATCAATATACAAAGAAAAAAGTACGGCCTCAGCGTGCTCCCTTGTCGAACTCCCATTTTCGACTCAAACCATTCTGAGATTTCTTCGCCACTCCGAACTGCAGACCGTTCTCTAGCTGTTCTCTAGGACTTTTCCAACCTTTTTAGGCATGCCCATATTGTATAGTTTGAACATTAAAGCTCTCCGGTCAATAGTGTCAGAGACGGATTGCATAACCCTGCAACGTTATGTAGGATAAATATATATCCATTGTTAAGCACCCGCTTCTAAGTCCTCAGAAGGTTTTTTCGGTTATTCAGCGGGCCAGTCCTTCTAGTACGCATATTTTGGTTCAAATTTGATCAATATTTCGAAGCGTTATTTTCTTTCCATACCAGTTTGGAGGAAAGGGGTTTCCTCTTTTCTCTTCTTTAGGCATTACATTTATTTTAACTTGGATAGGTGAGTGATCCGAATACTGTTCTGTTAAGACTTCAAAATCAATTATTATTGAGATCGATTCACCTTTGGCCAAGCTGTAATCAATAACTGAACAAGCTTGTGTTACAATATACGTGTTTTTTCCCTTTTTATTTGATGGATACACTCCATTTAATATTTGAAAACTAAGCAAATTATATAATTCCAAAATTTTTGTGACTTGTGTTTAACACATCATCTTTAGAGTTTTAAGCCTTCCCTGCTGTTTGGAGTGTAAAATTGATATATTATAAATTATATAAAATACTCAAGGCGTGATTGAAAGTAAAGTTGTGAAGTGTAAAAAATAGGCGATTAATTGATTTTTGCTTTTACCGTTTATTTTGCTGCTAAGTGTCTCAGTGACAAGATAACAGCTTAAATTCGTTTACAAAAAGAAGGTCAAGTCCTCAAGTCCTCAGTCCTGATCTTCGAACATCAGTAGGAAGGTGTAATTGACCCGTTTCCTCTGTTATTTAATTTTCGTGAGTTGAAGTCCCCAAATGTTGCGTGCAATGTTGTACGCAACATGTAAATAATGAGAACATTGGCTTTATTTATGGTTCCGTTATTTCTCTGGAACGAAACCCTAATACATATACAGTGCTCCACAAAAGTTTGCGTACGATAGAGAAATCTGGCGAAAAAAGGCGTTTATTCTCAAACCATAAAAGAGCAAAGCACAAAACTTCAGAATACCTACATTAATTCAATACTCTTATCCATTAAAAAGTTATAACAAAAACAACAACCAATATTGCGAAATTCAATCCACAAAAGTTTGCGTACGGTGAGCAAATTTCCTCAATAAGGCCCATTTAAGACATAAAAATCCATAAATATGGTAACAAAAGACCATAAATATGGGAAAAAATTGAGCTACTAATTTGTGCTAGGACGGACGAATGTCCTATAATACAAGAGCCGACCGTATGATGTCTTGAGGCATAAAACTAAAGGATAAATTGCATATAAAATGAAAGCTTACTCGAAATGTAGTTGAAACCAACAAAGGTTGGCTGAAAATTTTGCCCAGGCATGAAAAAAAGAAGCGTATTCCGGTACGTCATTTTTTCAACTATCTATAGCAATAAAACTAAAACTAAAAAATTAATTACCATTCAAAAGATTAGATCAAATAGTACTCGGAAACATTGGGTTGGCAGCCCCCCTTCCACCACATACCCCTGACAACCCAACTTTTAACACCGCAATTTTTTCGATTGACTATAGGCACAACATAAAAAGTTGAAATAGGTACCAAATTAAAGCTGATGACTTACCATTTACAAATATATAGGGTTGTCTGTGATAAATTAACCACATATATAGACAACCCATGATTTTAGCGCACTTAAATAAAGTTGAATAATATTTGAACTGTGTTCCTAATTTCATTATTGATGTCTTGTTTTTTTTGACTGGAAAGCGTTCGTAAGCAGGCGTTTCATTTCCTACAAATTAAGTTTTCAATTTTTCAATTTTTCAATTCTGATTTTTTGAAGATACTATTTTATCTACGAATCCACGTGAGCAAGTTAGTCTTTGGATAAATATTTCAAGTTTCTTATCGTGCTCCATGGAGGTCCATTCTCCTGGTGGGGCACACACAGTACCGCCGGACAAGGCAAAATTTAAAAGGACTATCCTGCCCTCACAAATGTTGAGTCAGGCAGATACGGAAATTACTGTTGTCAACGCACATTCTATTTGGGGCGATGGCTCTCAACAATCAAGCGAACATATGACGAACGTCGCTACTACCAACGTTCCTCCGCCGAATTTGAATTCTCAAACCGCAGTGCAAGGCATTGCTCTACGTTTGTTTCTTGAGGGCTCTGACGCGGCTGGGTCTAGTGCTGCAAAGAAGAAGAAAAAGTCATTCACGGACCCGAATAACCGTTTCGACGCACTGCGCGAAAATGAGTCTGAAGTTCCGCCTCAAACAAAAGCAAGGAAGCAACCCAAACAGCAACAAAAACAAAACAGTGAAAACGCAAGCAATGCAGATGTGGGGCAACGCATTGGAATCGGGAATGACATTAACTCGGAGCAATCTCGGAAATCTTCTCCTTGGTGCCCACCGATTTTCGTGCAGAAGATTTCTTCGCAGAACTTATTGGCGCACCTTAAAAGCAACAAGGTAAATACTGAGGAAATAGTTTTTATTAAAACAGGTGCAAAAAGTTATAAGATTTTAGTAAAGGACGTTAGTTTGCATGACATAATTTTGGAACTTTTCAGGCAAGCGCAAATTGTTGCGTTTTCCTTTACTCCAAAACAATTACGAAAATTTAATATTGTTCTCCGGGGCCTTCCAAATTTCCAGCCGGATGAGGTCAGGCTTGAGCTGACAAGGCTAGATTCCTCCTTAAAGGTGGTCGTAAAGAATTTCGAGACAGCTTGGTCCAAACGGTCAGGGGTTCCTTCTGAGCTGTTTTTATGTTCTGTGGAGGGCAGAGAAGACCTCATTAAGCTGAAACAGATTAAATACCTCCTTCAGCACAAAATTAGCTGGGAAAGTCTCAGAAGCCCGGGCATTAAGCAATGTTTTAATTGTCAAAATTTTGGTCATTCATCTAGGTACTGCACTGCGCCTTCCAGGTGTGTAAAGTGCATGTTCTCCCACGTCGTGGGTGAATGCAAGGTGCCTACCTGTGCTAATCGGTCTGACATATACTGTGTCAACTGCGAGACGTATGGCCATCCGGCCAGCTATAAAGGTTGCCCAAAATGGTTGGGTGCTCAGAGAAAAAGGGAAGAGCTTAAGGAGGCTGCCCGCGTCAAACGGCTTGCCACCAATAACTCAGTATTTAGCGCCGTAAATAGAGCGCATCTAGGTGCTGTATCGTATGCGGACGTAGCCAGGGCTGCCTCCAAACCAGCCGCTTCAATTGGTGTGTCTCACCCTCTTCCCCATGCGGGTCAGGGAACTGACCTTATGGGGTTCTTTTCGGAGTCTGAAAGGCTCTACGGCTTATCTTTTGATGATTTGGTAGATAAAATAGGGAGTTTTTGGCCCAGTTACCAGAAGTTAGATGAAAACAAAAAGAGATCTGCTTACTTGCGGTTTGCAATTTCCCTAATCGCCCATCCATGATTTTTAAAATTATAACTGCAAACATCAGTTCCCTTTCAAAACAGAAACGAATAGAAATCAACTTATTGTTGAATGAAAAATCACCTACAGCGCTTTTAATTCAGGAAACTTGTCAATCCAATAGTAATACTATGCAGAGCTTTAATAACAGATATGACTATATAAGTAATAATGCTGGTAGAGGTACGGGAATTTTCTTGAGGAACTCAATCTCCTTTTCACAATATTTCTTCCCCAGCAATATAATCTCAGCAACAATCGCCTCTGTGCCAATCCTACCTGGTAATCGTGTCCAGAAATCTCTGGCCATAGTCTCATTATATATTCCCTGCCACACTGGCTCTGCTCTCTCTTCTGCGCTAAACGACCTTATAGGCTCGCTTAGTAATTTTGATTATGTCATCATATGAGGTGATTTAAATTCAAGGCACCCGCTTTGGGGTGACACTAGAGTTAATGTGAACGGAAGGGCCTTTATGCAGTGGTATCAAAATCATCTTATGAGCTTTGACATAATAAGTGCGGATGGTCCCTCCAGACCCCGCTCCGGTTCACACATTGATTTCTTTCTTGTTTCATCCAACTTTAACTCTGATCGTACTTCTTGTTTCTCTTCTGATGCTCTCTCAGACCACTTTTCCATTACGCTGTGCACACAAATTATAAATTGCAATACCCTACCCGTTAGGCCCCGAAATTTCCTAAATTTCAAATCTACTAACTGGCTAAATTTCAACAGAGCTCTTAATTCGGCTTTCTCTAATTTGTTAATCCCCACAGATAGGAACCTGTCTAATAATGAGTTAGATGAAATTATCGAAACGCTCACCAAAACCTTTTTTGAGACTCTGTCTAACCATAGCAAAACTATAACTCCTCGCCCGAATTGGATTAAGGTTTCCGGACTTACGCTTAATTTGTTCCGAACCAGAACAATGTGGAAAAGACAACTAAAAAGAACTTTCCATCATTTTGGCGATTGCAATAATGCTGATTACCGAGAACTGTCGGCTCGCATAAACTGCCTTACTAAGATTATTAAGGATAAGGTAAAATTGGACTTCAATGAACATTTTAGAAAGAAACTCATAAGCCTGAAACCTTCATCAAATGTTTTTAAAGCCATTGACCAGATCACGGGCCGCAAAAAAGTAGCAAACCCTGACCATGCTCTGATTTACTGTGACAGAATTTGCACTTCTTCCAGGGAGAAAGCGGAAGCTTTTGGCGATTTTTACAAGAAACTGTTTTCCCTTAAAACTCCGTCAGCGGAAATTGAAAACTCCAGGGTTGTTGAAAACTACAATAGCTCTTTTGATCTCTGGAATAGAAACCTATCTTTAACTGATTTCTCGACGTCTAATAAATCAAATGAGTCTACTAATATTAACTTGGTGAGCACTAACACAATAGAATCTATAATCTCTTCGCTAAACAATAAAAAATCGTCTGGCCCTGATAATTTATCCAATTTCGTTATATGCAAATCTAAATCTGTTCTGGCAAAATATTTAACCCCCATCTTTAATAACTGCCTAAATAACTGCTATTTTCCGGTAGCATGGAAAAAAGCAAGGTTAATCCCTGTTAAAAAGGGGAACAGCAGTAATAATGTTGAGAATTTTAGACCCATCTCTCTACTTTCAAACTTAGGTAAGATCTTGGAAAAAATTATCCTTTTAAAAATTCAATCTATTTTTGATGATGCTGACCTTTCCCAACTCCAACAATTTGGGTTTAAGCGAGGACATTCTACTGAGCACGCTCTACTAGTCTTGCATGATAAAATAACGAGAAACCTGAGAAGCAAAAAATGCACAGTCGCGTGTGCCCTAGATCTCGCGAAAGCTTTTGATTCAGTTTGGCATTCGGGTTTGGTCTACAAGTTATTTCTTCTAAATTTCCCACCGAATCTAATTAAAATTGTCAAAAGCTTTCTCTCTGACCGCAATTTAGTTGTTTTCTTTGAAAACAGTTACTCCCAGGCTGTGCCTATTTTGGCTGGTGTACCGCAAGGGTCCATTCTGGGGCCTCATCTTTTCAATTACCATCTCCACGACTTCCCTACTTCACAAGGTGACTCGGAGGCCATCTTGTACGCCGATGACACTCTCCTTTTTAGCCATCATGCTAAACCGCATATTGCTCTGGATTCAATAACTCGCCACCTTATTGATGTCATGTCCTTTTATAAAAGATGGGGAATAAGCCTTAACATTAGGAAATGCGAGTTAATTTGCTTTAGAAATGCTTCTGGTAGAGGCCATCATTCAGCTGTTCGTGACAGTAAGCTCCTAACTCTGAATATAGAAGGAAACCAAATACCCTTAAAAAGTTCAATCAAATACTTGGGCATTCATCTGCATGAAAGACTTAAAATGAACCCACATGTAAGACTAGCACTCAATAAAGCTAAAGCTGCGTCTGCTAAATTGAAAACTTTACTTCGCTCCAATAGGTTGAATGTAGAACAAAACTCCTAATATATAAAACGCTTATCCGCCCTTTGATGGCTTATGGCTTTCCTATTTGGTTTAATATTACCCCCAATGTAGCCCTTGAACTCCACAGGTTCGAGAGAGCAGTTATCAGGATGTGCATTTCCAAACATAGGAGACCTGGTGGCAAATAGTTTAGTAATGAAACCATTTACCAGGATTCTGGTATAAGGCCGCTGCTGGACTATCTGGTCAGTCTTTGCAAAAGGAGACTCTCTGCCCTCCAATATCATGACAACCCCCTACTTAAGGACGTATTTAATATAAACACTGGACAGTCAATTTTAGACCATTACTACCTTTCGCCTTTCGCCATTCTCAACGAGGAATCTGGCCCTTTCTTCTCGATCTTGGATTCCCATTCGGCGCGCTTCTATCAAAAACAAACACCTAATTCTCATAGAGGCTAGGCACTAATCAAAATTTACGTCCTTTACTTATGTTTTATTAACATTTGCGTTAGTTTCTTCAGTTCGTCTTGTTTTTCAAAAAAAAAAAAAAAAAATGGTTTTAATGTATTAATTTGTAAATTGTAAATTAATTATTAATTTAATGTATTAATAACTTATTTATATCAATTTTCCATATTGTACCCTGTAAATGTAAGAATTTTAATATTTATTTATTCTATGTCATGTTAATTCGATTACTGTTAATATGTTATCTGTTTTAGTCAACTTATACCGTATGATTCTTGTAATGTTAAATAGTAAACACGTATTCTTAGGCTAAATGGTTGTTAGTTAAATTTTTTTTTGTTTAGGTTAAGTTTTTAATTATGTTTCTCGTCTTTTTGAGTGGACGTACAAAAAACTCTGAAATGTAACTTTATTATGTTATGTTATCGACTATAATTACGTCGGAAATTTAATAATCGTATATCGGATAGCCTGACCAATTCTAAGTCGGCCACTTAATATTAGCTCATGTGTTATAATGTTTTTTATTTGCAAAATTGAAATGTAATGTTATTTGTAAAATCTCAATAAAACAATACATACATACATTATTGATGTCTTGAGTTTGAGCTCAAATTGAAAGAACAAAACAGCGAGTTTCGCTCGTTACAAATTCAGCACTATCTCCGTATATTTTATATTCAACCATTTTATACAGAGTTTATGAATTTGTATTTCGTATGAAAATAAAAGTAGCAAAGGTTTCAGAGAAGGAATATGAAATTTTGTGTGACAGTTCTCTTAAAAGGACGAAACAAACAAATAAAGTTTTCTATTAAGTTATGGCATTTTTTTGAAAACTGTTGGTCGGTGGCCCGCTCGGAGCCAAATACTGCCAGTCTGGCAGTTGTTGACATACACGTCATAAACGGAAGGAAGACACAACGCAAGGATGAAGGGAACTCCGGAAAACCACGCTCGGAGCAGAAACGGATCGATAACGGGTGTTTCCTATTGTACTAGGTACTTAGGATCATTATCGAGCAAACCAACTAACAACTTTGGATCCTTACGCCACCGTTCTGGGCATATCCTGAGTTTTACACTTATCAGTATTTACTTTTGTGGTCAATATACATAGCCAAACATTTTTATGGACAAATTTTAAATTCCTCTCTATTTTTTCCGGGTTATATTAAACAGTTCAGATCCTTTTTAAAGCTTGTTATGACAACGCTTATAGCACTATATAATGCATTGACACATTCTGTATTTCAGATAAAGTGATCATGATATAAAGAGACACAATGCACATGAGTAGTGAGCGGATGGAATACCAAACTTACTTTAAGTTTTTCGGCTCGAATTTCGAAAGCGATGAAATCCGCATGCCTGTGTAAAAATTTGAAGGGTCCGTTTGTGTGGTATTGATTAAATAGTACGCTATGAAAGGAAATTCCGCTGGAAACAGAAATTAGAAGAGAAAGTCTATAATTTCAATTTTATAATATTATAAATAATCTTACCACTTTTTTCCATGTTTGCCAAGAGCATCCCACCAACCGCTGTATTCGCCTGCTGTACCTCATTTAACAACTCAGCTGCTACAGACCTCTGTTTAAGTAATGGATGTGACAACGGCGATTCCATTACAGGATCTATAGGCTACAAGGGACCCATTAGGTGCACCAGAATGCACAATTTTGGATCAGATACCTCCAGCACACTCAAAGGACTTGTTGGTTTCGCCCCATCTACTGATGGTGGCGGAAGCTATAGGGATTGATAGTTTTTTTTTTTTTTTCCTAATTAAAATTAATTCCTTTTAAGAGCAATGGTAAATGATGGAAACGTAAAAAAATTAAAGAAACTATTTACCGGTATACCTGCGGGTAGAAACCTATCTACACTCTGAACTGGAATAATGAAGCAATCTCGATCTAAAGTTGCTAGCGAAATTGGTTCGGTACGAGCTGAACCCCCACCAAAACTAACTGCAAGGATATTTAGTTATTTTTTTATATTCTCCTCTCAATTGTCTCAATTACTCAACAGAAACAAAATAAATAATTTATTAATATATTAACCTAAGTTTTAGAAAAAGAAATTGAAAAAAATATATTCGTCCTTTCGTGGAATATTTCTTCGTATAATATTTGACTTTGTTTTTCTACACAAAAATAAGCAAACAAACAAAATACTAAATACTTGAATTAAACAAACAATAAAAAATATATATTAAAGAATGTAGTGTACAATGTGGTCGTGAAATGTATTAGGTATTTCCTTTACTGGTATATATCATATCTATCGATTATTGGAGTATTTCCAACCAATTCCGCTATTGACGAACTCCTTCGTCAATAGCTGAAACTTCACATTTACATAATAAACTTGAAGAAACTGTTGTATTTACAAGTCCAGCGGAGGTCGGTGGTATGCAGTAAAATAAAATATCTGCATTATCGGTTATTTTTATGGGAATGCTGTTTATGATTTTGATTCCAAACCGCTGGGGGATCGTTTTTTAAACGTTCATACTATAAATTCTACAGCTGGGCTAGAAAAACAGGAATATTATATAACTAAAAGCATACTAGAAAGTATCATTTTATACTTTGTGTATCTTTTCACTGCTAATAATGCTTTTAGTAATACACATTTGAATTACAAAAAAAAAGTCTCAAAGGTAAACATTAAGAGGATCTAATGCATAAAAACAGTTTTTTTTAGTGCACCGCTTGTAAGTGAATAACGTTACACCTCAATAATTATCAGAATTAAGAATAAGACACGATCTGTGATATCATACTTCAAGATAATTTATAAATAAATTGTTCAACTTTTTAAATATTCATTCGTTATTTACGGTCAGTTAAATGACCGCATACTGCAAGTACAGCTAACGACGACACTGTACACCAAATTGAAAAACAAAAAAAACATTCAAACTTCACACTGAGTAATACTGAAAGCTATAAAGCCTTCAAAATCGTAATTACTATGTACACAAATAAAAACGTTTTACAATGACTACACAGAAAATTACAAGTAAAAAACCACTATTAAGCAGGAATTTAATCTTGCTAGGAAATTTAAAAAAAACAAAAATCAAACAACTTGTTTAAAGCCAAAGAATAAAAATGATTATTTTCCATTCAAAATATGTCTAGCTTTCAGTATTCGCATGTGAAGAAGGATGGGAGACTGTCTATCTCTACCAAAAAAATCAAAAAATAAACTAAATGAAATTAGTGAAATTCATGAAAAGAAACATAAATATAAAATGTCCCAAAATCAAAAATCAAAGCATTATTTGGAAAAAAAAAATAAATAAATAGGTAAATAAAAATAATATAAAAAAAAATTAACTAATTTGCAACTCAAACCTTGCCTGGCAGCAGTAGGTGTGGGCGCATCGTTATTCCTTTTGCCAGAATTCCATTTTAACAAGGATATAGATGGCTTACGATCGACTAAGGGTTGAGGTGCATCCACATCATAAGACAAGGGTGGTAATGGAAGGGTGTTGGCAGCACCCGATAAAAGGGGACTGCAACGTTCTGTAAATGTGTTTTTTTGTTTTTTTGATGGATTTTTGTTTACTTTTTATATCTATACTTAAGTATAATTTGATGAAATATATATTATCTCACATCACGTAATGTGTGTTCATTTGTTTGTACAGAAAACTAGACACATTTTTTCATGATTCTAACCCATTTACTTTAAAATTTTTATATCATACACATCAAACATTTTTCGCTATAGGAATTTTAATATTACTGATACATTTACGAGCATGCCTTTTTAATAAATTAGCCCAACCCAACGGTGCATTACAAAAAAATAGCTTTATATGCTTTTATTCGCTAATTGCATTTCATGCCACTTGTGCGATATTTTCTGAAGCGCTTTATTGAAAAGTGATGTGGAGAAATGTGGAGAAATAACAACATAAATTTACAGCGACTGAACCTTAGCCATTGCATAGCATTTCCACGCGCATGCAGCAGCCCCCACGTTTTTTTTTTTAGGAAAATTGTTTCATGACGCTTGACTTCTCACTTACTAACCCATTACACACTTGAGTACGGTGAATTCTAACGGGCTAAAGTAATAGTCAGATTGAGCAGTATTAAGTAGGTATTGTTCTGCAATTGCGCAATGTTTTACCTTGTTAAGAAAAAAAATATATATTTTCCAGTGCCATTTCAAAATATGTTTTATTTTCAGTATTGGCATGAGAACAACGATCTATCAAAAATGCATAACAAAAACAAACGCCAATATTCTGGATTTTGGCGTTCAGTTTAGAATTAAAACTTTGCGGCGACGGGTGAAAAAATGTAGCCTGTATCACTGCCTCCTTATGGGCCTATTGTGTTTTCCTGCACTTATTTCCTATTGTCTGCTGCAAGATAGTCCCTGCATAAGTAACGATAAAGACCAGGCGGCCTTCAGCCAAGTCTTAATAAACTTTTGATAAACATTTATATATGTATAATCTTATGGAAATAATAAAGTTTGTAACTTACTACAATCGCGCCCTAGCACCTAAATTATTGTTAGCGACGTTTTAAGCAGAACTAAGTTAATGATGGAGTTCAATAGCATTCCAAATAACAAAGAAAACAAAAACTAAGAATCAATGTTTTTTAGCTCAGGCAAAAAACAAAAAAAAGGCTCTACTGTTAAATTTTCATCCCGTCGCTAACGATAATTTGGGCGCGATATGTGCTCTGCTCTTTCTTCCTTCTCGTTACATATTCCGCACGTATCATCTGTGTTATGGTCATCGTTTTAAAGCGTTTACTAACTCGCCAGTGTACAGTTAGAAAGCCCGTGACAGTGCAAATCTAGCGTTCTTCTGATGGAAATATTGACATTTTAGCTTGCTGGTTACCTGCCATTTGTGAGACGTTCTACTACTCTAAAGCTACTAAACTAAGGAAATAATCATTTTTGACAATGCTCATGAAAAAAAGTACAGAAGCTCAAGCCAAATCAGTTTCTGGATATTAAAGCCATAGTAATAGTTTGCATACTAAAGATGCTACTGTATATCTTACTTTATGCAATGAGCCACAATTACGAATATACCTTTTTTAGTTTGATTGAAATTTAAGTGGCTAACATTCTTTCAATCGTATTAATCAAATATAGTCCTAAAAGCTGAAAGAGAGAATACCTAGTGATCCAGATCGGAACCATGTTAACTGAACGATTCAAAGCATCTCTATTAAATAAAACAATAAATTGAATGAAAAAAAATTCAAATAGTTCATACAGAAACACTTACTAGTCTGAAAGTACCATTTGCTTATTAAATATACAGTGGTGAGCATAGTTAAAATGAATTTGATTCGTAAATATTTTAAGTTGAGTTTATTAATTCTTATTTATTTAGAATGTACTCCATTATATTAGTTACCAAAAACGAAAACTGATCAAGTGTGAGTTTTACTCACACGCCGAAGGTTTTGCAATGTAGTAGTGTAGTAATGTAATGTAATATAAGTCAAAGAAATAAACAAATCAAAATAGCTTCAGTAAAATTCTTCTTTTCATTTCGAGTGAAACTAAGCAAACGGAATTTTTTTTTCCCATTCGGACCATTTAAGGGATGAAATACTGTAAACGACAATGAGACTGTCGTCAGTTCATCGTTTTTAGCAGTAACAGATTTGATTTAAATCGTTAAATCCTCTTGAAGAATTACGATTTTTTTTTATATAACATTATTTTGATTGTTTTGCCGAGACCTACAAAATGGCGTTTTCGGATTTTTAAAATTAGCATGTCATTATTTTTCGGTTTTTAATCAATTATTTTTTTTATCAATTATTCGAAAGCTATTTGTGCCAGAATCGGACCAATTTTAAACTGAAGCTTACATCAAGACCTACATTGCAAATTTTTTTCAGATTTTTAGAACCATGGGTGCGGAAATCGGGGTGGGGGGATGCTTTTTTTTTCGCCTTTAAAGCTTAGTTTCTCGAAAACTTTGCTCCCAAACAAAAACTTCCAAATGAAAACTCCATTTCATTTTACAAGACCCTTTACATTTTGGCAAAACCAGTTAACGGTTTGATGAGATTTGTGAATGAAGACAAGAAGTGCAGAAGCTTCTAAGGCGGGCGCTGTCTAAACACTTATAGACACAAACAAAAATTATGGAGGAACTGATCGCCTCAAAAAGTTCTAAAAAAAAGTTCACGACAGCACATGTATTTTAAGTTAGATCCATTTCTAAAGTTTTATAAAAAGTCGAAAAGCTAACCCCACCTGTAAAATCTACACCGCTTCCCACAGAAAGTCTAAAAACATGACAAAAAATCGGCTACGGTGAGTACAGTGTGTAGGTTTACATAAATGTGCACATTGCAGATACAGATCGCCGTATTTTTTGTTGGAAGATGATAGCCAATGAGAAAATACTATGTCTGAAGCGTGCGTACAGCAAAAGTACTCAGGTAGCTATTTAGAAACTGAAACAAACACGGGTGGAATCATTGCCATGTTTGTAGGAGATTTTCAACAAACATTACATTAGGAAAACTTTAAATGAGCTAAACAAGACATCCAACTCCCTCATATCTTTCCCCTTGATTTCATTTCACAGCGTATTTTATGCAATTTCAGTTTGTGAATACATATGAGCTGCCAATTGGTTCCTGTTTAAGATTATTTATTTTAACCACCAATTTTTTTTGCAAGTTATGTTACAATGTTTCTATTCTAATCGCAATGAGCATTTCTTCCACTATTACTAATTTAGCCTGTTTATATTAATTTAAAAAAAATAATTTCATGCTTTCAAAAAGTAACGTCCATCCGCACTCCGTACAACAAGGAATGGCGACGAAAATCAAAACTTTTGATCAAAATGGAGTTGCTCGGAAGCATATAGCAATGTGCGTGAATCTGCTCAGAAGCCAAATAAGTGTGCGTGTAAAATGTGAACAATTTTCCAGCCTGGAAAGCTGGGTATCTTGTATAGGTCCTTTGTGAGGAAACTAGAGCAGACATTGTGAAGACTTGCTTAAAAGCTTCCTGATTATGGAAATATGTTCATACCGCAATTTTATCTTTTAGTATGAGAGCACATCTGTACTGTACTGCACAGAGGCAGTACACAATTTTCTTCAAAGCTACTTTTAATCGTAGAGGGGAAAGTACCTTATTTTGAAAACAAAATTGAAATTGATTGCGATATAGGTGATATGGTAACCACCATTAAAGACTTAATAGCAGAAGTCTTGAAGAAAAAAAGAATATCAGTAGATGTATCAAAGGACTATATTGGCAGCGAGAAACAGTAGTATTGACAAAATTAATGCTGTTTTTAGCTAATTTTTGTAGATTTTTCCCACAGCTATGCTATAACAGTTTTTGAAGTAACCCTGCCTGTCTGTCTATCTTTGACGCTAAACAACCGATGCGATTTCCATATTGACGAAATTCACCATAGAATAAGCTTAAACCTCAAGAAAGACTTAGTAATATAATTATACAAACAAGCAGCAGCACAATAAAACACTACACAACTTTACTTATTTCTCGAAATTATCCTAAGCTTCAAGTTAACAATAAATTGCTCGAACATTTTATACAAGCTTTTTTTGAGATGGTCACTGAGGTTTATATTCATGAATTTTATTTTGTTGGCACTACATTAAAAGAAAATTTATTCTATGATGTAAAAGCAATCGTAAAAACTCTCAAACAGATTTAATGCATAAAAGCACTGCACAATACCACATCACTATTTAGTATTTTCGTGCGTTAATATTTTACAATACACGTGGACAGATCAAACGCAATTAGTACACAAACCATTTTATATCTTTTGCAACAATAATTTAAATACTTAAACAAAACGTTCACTGTTCCTGAATAGGTTCAGCAAAGACAGACATCAGTAGACAGGCAGAGAGATGAGATTAAAACCGAGTGCACTATAAGAGCATCCGACTTACAGTTTTCCTGCCATGCCAACTGGAAACTAAGATTAAAATAGTCCTAATTATCAGAATAAATATAAAGTTGAGATCCAACAAAAACACGCCTGTTTATATTTGTAATGTAACTGTTGAATGTAAGTGAAAATTAGCGGTGCAGCACTGTACAAAACAAGGTCACTGTATATTGTGTACATGGACACTCTATTACTAAGATTCAAAGCTAGGCTTTCAGTTAAAATATACCTTCATTGTTGAAATCGAAACCAGAGCGATTAGGCTGAAAGAACAAATGAGTTCGGTAGTGAATATCTTCCGGGGTGGATAGTCCCATGTCGCGGGATCGCTTGGTTCGATTTGCCTTGCTTGTAAGCTTACCACCACCGCCTCCAGATTTGCCAGCTCCTTCACGAAAATTTTTTCGGAACATTAAGTTCATCCTGATGCTTTTCTTTTTTGTATTATTATGATATAACATATGAAAATAAAAAGAATTAAGTTTATCGTTATACAGTTCCGTCGACCTCCTTGTCGGACATTCGCCATCGATTTTCCAAGGTTTCTAAACTCAATATTTAAAAAGAAAATAGAACCTCGACCCACCACGTCTGCAATTAACTGCAATGACTGAAAATAATATGAACTTTCCGGCACGGAAATCAATAGGACGATTGAATTATTTATTAGAGTACATTTTTTCGTGTGTACACTGAAAGAAAAAACAAAAAGGTCTATCACTCCGACAACTACAAAATTTTGTTTCTGTTTTTGACACGTAAAAATTCAAACAAAACAATACTATATAATTTAAAACAACTGTTGGAAAGACATTGGCCCTTGAATACTAGGGTACATTTAGAAAAAAGAAGTTAAGGTGTTTAGGTCCGCCTAGGAAATACCTCATATCCGCTAACCGGTTATCTGATTTCACAAGAAATTTTTCGCGTACATGCAATGCAACGAGACGAAACTCGCAGAATTGAATTCGCACAGGGTGTGTAAAATGTATTACAGAGAAAAAAAAAAGGCTTCATTATCTTTAATTCTTCAGCTGTGTTGGAAAAACAAAAATGATTTATGTAGCATGTCAAAGATTCAAAATTTAAAAAAAATCCTAAGAACAGCTGCCGGTATGTGCATAGGAAGGGTAAATTGATGCAAATTCAAGCAGTTGAATAGAAATAGAGATCCAGTTTATTATAGTACGAGAGTTATAATAGTTAATTACAATAACAACACAAACTTTAGAATATTTACATATTTTTTTAAATACGACTGCACTGGATCTCTATTTCTGTGCAACTGCTTGAATTTACATCAACAATAAATATCTAAATATTCTAGTTTTTGTGTTATTTTAATTAACTATTATAACTTTCGTACTATATTTAATATAATATAAGTAAAATCGACTATCATACTTTATCTATCATACTTTTGCTGCTCTCAAAAACGTTTTACAAAATAAATATTTATTGCTGAAATCTTAGGGATCACATTAGACGAACAAACTGTATATACAGTAAAATTTGGGTTGGAAATAAGATAGGTAGGTAGGTAGGTAGGTCGTGTGGTGGGCTACGCAGGGCAGCCAAGCACTTAGGCCAGATGAGGCCCATTGTGATACCACAAGGAGCGGATGCAAAAGCATCCCACTACTCTGGAAACCAATTGGAGCTGTTAATATAGCGGAGGATACGGCTTATGCTGGTGTCAGCAAGTTCACCGAGGTTGTTTAGAAAGTAGTAGCCAAGATGCCTCTTTCTACGGTTCGCGAGGGCGCTGCAGGTTCCTAAAAGGTGGAGCGAGGTTTCTTCCTCTTCTTCGTCTCTGCAGCTTCTGCAGAAGTCGTTGGCCGGGAGGCCTAGTCGGGTGGCATGTTTGCCAAAAGTGGAGTGCCCAGTTATGACACTGATCAGGTTCCTAACCTGAATTCTGCTGAGTCTTAGGAGACTAAGCGAGCGTTCAGGATCCAGCCTAGGCCAGATTTCCCTGGTGACGCGACAAGTAGTACCATTCGACCACCTAAGATTGGTTGCCGCAATGGTCTTGGATTTGATGTGGAGGAGCGCGGTAGCAAGAGGTGCGCAGAGACCGACCTTATCCGGTTGGATGGCTTCACTGGTTCCGCGCTTGGCAAGATCATCGGCCAGGCAGTTCCCCGAGATGTCACAGTGTCCCGGCACCCACATGAGGTGAATGTTAAACTGCTCTGCCATCTCGTCAAGAGATTTGCGGCAGTTAAGAGCTGTTTTTGAATTAAAAGTGACAGACTTCAGGGACTTTATCGCAGCTTGACTATCCGTACATATCGTGATAGAGGTATGCGATACCACGTTGTACTTTAGCCACGACAAGGCTTCCTTGATCGCCGTTACCTCTGCTTGAAATACGCTGCAATGGTTGGGAAGACGAAATGAAAACTGGATTCCCAAGTCTTCGGAGAAGACTCCTCCACCGACTCCGGATTCAGTTTTTGATCCGTCGGTGTAGATCACCAGAGATTCATTACTTATAGGTATGCCTTCACTCCAGTCAGATCTGGAGGGCAGGCTGAAGGAGAAACTTCTTTTGAAAAGAGTTCTGGGGCGAGTATAGTCTAACTCCCTGAAGGGGAGATCTATAGACTCAAGAATGGTAGAGTGACCCATGCATCTAGAAGGCCACGATTGAGCGGCTCTGATCCTTACTGCTGCACAGGCTGCGACCTGCTTGCCAAAGATATCTAGGGGTGGCAGGTGAAAGATGATTTCTAGGGCAGCTGTGGGTGTGGTTCTGATTGCGCCACTGATACAGATGCAGGCAGATCTCTGCACACGGCTGAGAAGTTTGAGGTTAACACCCTTTTCCAGGGTATTCCACCATACTACGACTCCGTACAGCAGTATGGGTCGTACAACAGAGGTATATAGCCAATGGGCAATACGAGGCTTTAGACCCCATTTACATCCGATTGCTCTCTTACAGCAGTAGAGAGCTGCTGTGGCCTTTTTGACCCGTTCAACGATGTTGGGTTTCCAGCTTAGCTTGTGATCAAAGATGAGACCTAAATACTTGGCCTTATCCGTTAGGGAGAGGCTAGTCCCGAAGAGTCGGGGAAGGTCGAAGCGAGGGATTTTGTACTTCCTAGTGAAGAGTATGAGCTCAGTTTTTTGGGGGTTTACCCCGAGGCCGGATTCTAAGGCCCATGCTTCCAACTTGGAGAAGGCATTCTGAATCAGTTCACTGAGCGTATTAGGGTATTTTCCGGAAATTATTAATTGGAAATAAGATAAGTTATTGATCTTTTTCTCGTTTACGGCTATATATAACTAAAGATTCCTATGTGGCACATTCACCGTCTTTTCTGCAAACGCCTCCAAACAAATTTCTTTATGAAATAGTTAAAGCCTAACCATTTGCATTATATATACAGCAGTCCCCGGTTAGTTGCTTTAGCCAAAATGTCCGATTTTCGACGACGCGACACTTAAACGAGGAACGCAATTACAAGAATCCCGCTTAATTTCTGTGCAGACAAAGAAAACTCCGCTTTATTTCGTTGAAAACGCAATAAAGAATATTTTTAATGTACATAGTATGCGCTATATATATGTATGGATTAAAATTGGAAATAAACTCAATAAAATTTAAAGGAAAGAATTCAATTCGTTGACGAACGGACACGGGGATGTTATGCAGATTCGTTATTTAAGCTGTAAATACAAAACATTTTTTTCTTTCATTGTGTGCGTTCAATTATCCGGGAGATTTTGTATGCAGCTTTACAACAAACTTAACGTCATTGAGTGCAATTAACCGGGTAGCGGTAAGCGGGTACGCAATTAAACGGGAAAAGTTGTGTACATTTATTATTTTCTATTTGCTTGGTTTTTCTAGTAATTAACCGGAGAACGCAATTAAGAGTTGGGCAATTATTCGGGGACTAAGGTATGTAACTAATTTTATAATTCGCTGGCGTAGCAGCGTGGTGGGGTACAAAACCTAGCCTTTCGCGAATTTTGTGTTGTTGCAGTATAATTTGACACATCGAACGGCGAATTGCGAACGCTTGACAGAAGTAATCCAGGAGGATTGGCAGGCGTTTGCTGGAGGTCGCTTAGCAGTCTGACGCACTTACCATCAAGCCACAGCGCCACGCATTATACATATTTCCAAAATGTATCTCAAGTATCTGAGTTAGAAAAGTTGTCAAATATCAAATTAAGAGGCACTGAAAACCTCAAACAATGAAGGTGGTATAGTCCACTGAAAACTCAGGTCAAGTAATTTTCGTCTTTAAACACAATTTACAAAAAATAAATTTAAGCTTTAAATCGGGAAGTAGTTATTTGACTAAAAACAGTCCTGTTACAACTATACAACTTGTAATCGATCTTAATTGTATAAAACGCAAATATAGCTGCAACATTAAAGCCCCTCATACAAAAAAAACAAGACGACATTTAGTTTTCTGAGACTAAATGCAATACCATTTTCATTACAAAAATTGTATGACTAAAACCGTACTTACTAGTACCAGCTACGTCCAAATGGGTACGTAGAGTTGCAAAAACAGATTTTTTTTTATTATTATTTTTTTAATTTTTCTGATTGAGACTAAAATCATTTCAATAGTAGGAGTACGTTAATGATGATTTTAGTACTAGTTAACATTCAATGAGATGCCATACTGAATTACGTTATGTTTTAGACAATCTTATATGCGTCATACGAAATCTCAAAATTACTAAGCATTCATGGCTGTGGGTGATTTAATTATATCGACCGCTACGCCCTTTTGCAAACGCGTGCAGAATTTTAAACGTAACAAAAACCCTACCACTAAAGTTAATTAGACAGTAATTTCAGTATAACAAGAATTGAACTGACACACTGGCAATCTACTTGATGCGTGTTTGACAACTTCAAGTATTCCTGTATGTTTCTAATATTAAAATCAATCACTGTTTTTTACACGCATTTATTTAGTTTCACAGTTTACTACTTCCGGACTATAGAGCTACAACCTACAACCCTTTAATTTTAGTGTCCTCCCTAACTAGTGGATCACGTCGTGACACGCAACTACACTACTTTCCGTCAAATATTTCTATTTCGTGTGCTTTTGTATGTTTATGAAATCATTTTATGCACATTCAGCAGACATTCCAATTGAATTTTGTTTTGTCGTCGACCTCATAGCAAGGACACCTATTGGTGTCTATAAATATTTATCTACAGCTATAAGTTTAAAACCATTGAAATAAAGTGGTAGTGGTGTATAGTGGAATGCAATCTTCCATTTCCATTGCAAATAGTCTTGTGACACACGCTGTTGGTGTAGAAATGTTTTCAGTTTAGGCTGTGGAGACTTACGTTTTGATGGAGTTTGCATGTAAATTAAAAAAGTTGGTGAACACTATTTCAATATTCAAATTGATGTTCGTGCCACCCAATATTGCGAATAAGCCAGCAAATTAGCTTTTTTTAGCTTTTCAAGCACATGAATACATAAGTGCTATGATTTTTGACAAAGGAAACTGACGGAATCGTTTTTAATTTTAGCAACTACTCGCGCACAATCTTTGAAAACAATTAATACATAATCTGCAGAAAGGCAGAGAAGTAAACAATTCAGAGCTTAGGGCTAAAAATGAATGATACATGAACACATCTAATATCTATCTAATTTAACCTGCGTTGATGCCAACACTAAATGCACTGACTGGCTTCAAATTAAGCCTTCAATGAAAAATTTTAATGAGATTGACTCCGACGACCAACTTGATGCGGAGCTTAGTCATATCACAGGATCAAACTGGGAAAACACATGTAATATCATTGCATACATTTCATCATCATCATTAGTTGCGTAACAGCCCACGAAGGGCCAGAGCCTTGCTTTTCGCGCCTCCACTGTGTTGTGCGCGTTATAATTTGGACACATGTGAAGGGGACCTACAGTTTATTGCCGGTTCCGAACGGCGAATTGCGAAAGCTTTCTGTGACAGAAGTACTCCAGGCGGATTGTCAGTCGTTCGCTGGAGGTGGTGCCGTGAAAATTGTTTGTGGTGCTTTTTCCCCGAGCTGTATTCGAACCCGGGTACTTTCGCTTAACAGTCCGACGCACTAACGATTAAGCCACAGCGCCCACTTTTAATACGTACATTTCATACAAAAACTTTATTTCGAATTTTTAAATTTTAGTTACAATCTCCATACATGAAAATCAATGTTTGTTTGTTTGTCCTTTATAGACTTCTAAATGGTAAAAGATAAAGCATTGATGTCTTTGGCACCTTTGTTCAGAATTCCGTCGAAAAGATTTTGATAGCAATTTATTTGAGAAAACAGATCTAACCGTATAAAATCTTTATGTTCTTATTCATATATGTCCCTCTAATTTAAAAACTCTAAACTGTTATTTTGTTTATGAAAGTGACAGAATGACAATAGTAGTTTAGTCCAAACAAATTCCAAAAAATATTTAATGTTCAAAAAAGTTCTACATAAATGTACATCAGGACATGAGTACAAAATAAATTGCTGTCTACAGAATTCTGTGAGAAAATTAAAACAGGATTTAAGCGGTTAATACTAATATTTGCATAATCATAATTTGTATTATATAAAGACTACAGCCGTTTTCCAATACAAATAACGTAGATGTCAGTTAGAGGCTGAACAACTACTAATATCTTCTTCAAGAAGAGTTCGAATTGAATGGCGAAGAGCAGAGTCTGAAACAAGCTCATTTTTTCCCAATCTTAACAAGAGTAGAAAAATTGAAAGTACAATCGCTCAGAGGTTTAGGTTTGTGTGGCGGGTTGTAGAAAAACCAAATCCAAGAAATATTCACAATGGTTTCTTCTACTACGAAGCACTGTGGCGCAAAGAAAGTAGGAATGGTTTTCTCCTCCTCCTCCTCCTTTTTGTCTAGAATCATTAGCAACGACTACTAGACTGCAAGTGATGCAGTGCCCTATTATACCTATCACTCAAAGGAGGCATTTGACATCCAATGGCCACATTTGCTGTGAAAGGCCAGCTCTGTTGGCAAAACCGCAAAGCACTTCAAGCGGGTAGAGGCTAATGGCTAGTTTAGCTGTAGCGAAGGCATGGCTAGCATTTCCCTTTGGTAGCTTACTACTTGTAACAAAAGCTACAAAGAAAGAGCTAAAAGATTTGCTGAGAGTTTTAAGTGTTGCTTAGAAAAGACATTATTGAATGCAATAAAAAAATGTAGTACATTATTATAAGTAAAAAAATTTAAGTTAAACAAGCGCCAAGATTTACCGAGCCTATTAGTACATTTAAGCCTAGTAACTTTCTACCTTTTAAGCCTAGTAACTCGATAGTTCGACGATAGTTACAAGTGTTTCGGATAGGATTAAATTATGAAACTCATATGGAATATGTAACTCTGGGGTTGGACCAATAAAAAAAAAAGATGTAAAATAAAGGCTTTGAAACAGGGGGCTAAACCACATTGTTCATTCTCTCTACATACAAAGAGACCTCGGTTCCGCGCCGAGGCATGGCAAGAAAAATTGAGCAAATCTGGCGAAAATATTTTGAATTTTACCGCAGTGGCCAACATTTTAAAACAATAAATTCAAATCTAGTACCGTCCGCGTAAAATAAAACACAGAAACATCTGTAGTCAAAAATGGAAAATCTCTTGAGCCATAAACTTTTTACATCGACCGGTTGTAAAGACTTTTAAATTATTATTTGTTCTAGGGATGACTAAACGAATACGCCAATATGCCGTGAAACAAACGCTTACTAAGAGATTTTTTTCGCATTCTGATTGGGTTCTCTTTCAATAATTTCTCTTTTTCGTTTATACGCTTCTATGCGCCCACGAATGTCACAGCACTACATTTAAAAATTATAAATAAACTTTTACAACCGCACCTAGAAAACAATGTAATTTCGTGACATCCGAAAATACTACGACGAAGTCCTTTTCTACAATAATTACTTGGAAAAACGAGTGGCTACAGATTACAACTACACCTCACCTTTTTTGTTAGCGTATGTAATTTTATTTAAAAAATGTCCAAATTATTTTTCGTTTTCCTTTTTTGATGATCAGAAGACCTACACGCTATCAACGATCAGCAGCAAAAATCGCGACCGACTAAAATCTAGCTAATTTTCTTAAGAGATCAAATTCGCAGGCGCTTGTCAGAGCGAAAAGCAAGCTCTCGTAATCATTGTCACTCGGTTTATAGCTGTATAGCCGTAATATGTGTGTAGTAATAGATGATTCGGTGCCAATAGAACCGCTGGGAGTGGCAGTTTCGGTGAGCGGAAAATTGTCACAAAAATATACGCTGTGTTAATGATATAGGAAGGTTTTTTGAATGGTTGAATTTGAATTTGATATGATAAACTTGATCTGTTAAGGTCGGGTACTATAGCAAGTTTATCGGTTTTATAGCTTGTGCAACGCCGGATATTCAATAATCTCCTCAAATTATTATTAAAACTAAATTGAGTAAAAACAAATCCTGATTTATACACGTTTCTCTCATTAGTAAGTAAGGTAAACCAATACTACCAAATGTGAAGGTTTATTATGAAATAAATGGCAGGAAAATAACAGTAAACGCCCTTCTGTGGACATCAATTGGATGGTAATATGCTTAGCGCACATATTTTGATTTCGTTCTGCGCATGTTGTGAAAATGGCGCCGTCAGTGACCTCGTTAGACAGAAAACTTTTAATTTCACTTGTCACTAAATACACAAGTAAACGTAAACAAACGTGTGATAATTATTGGGGCCCACGTTTGCAGCCATTTTTTTATTGGCACATGCGCAATATATATATTACCTGTAATATTTGTATCATGCATGTGCACCGTATTTTTTTTTTTCACCAAAATAGCAACAAACCCATATTAAACATTTTTGTATAAACACTGAAATAATATTTACATACCAACTTATGCTGATTTTGGTCCATATATGATGAACTATCAATTTAATTTATAATATCCTCTGATCTTTGTAATCAGAATAAAAATCTCCTAAATAAATCAGAATTATGTTCTCAAAAAAAAAAAATTAAAATCAATTTATTAGCAATTTTATAGCAGGAGGACACTGCTCCTCAACACTGCAACTCAACCGAATCACGTAAATTATTAGACAAAACAATCAACCTATCAAGGTTATTTACTACTGTCATTATGATGTTATATTGATAAAAATGGTGGGTAGTTTTTATCAGTACCTAGCTAAACCAATAATTTCTTCTCCGCATATGCCTATGAATCGTTTTGATTTTTTTTTGTCGGCGATGAATGCATTGCTCTTACTAAAAAATAGTTTTTTTAGTTTTAGACAATTTTACGCCCTGCTCTGCCATGAACATTAGACTCGCAAAGTGGTCTTAATGTCTATCCGGACATTTATTGCTTTATTTTCTCATGTCTACAATTTATAAATATACATGAAACATATATTTTCTACAGCACAATTTAGCACATTTATTTTCAGTTGTTCAACATTTGTCGCTAAATATATTTTCATTGTGATATTAGTCAAATATAAAGATAAACAAATATTCATGATTTTTTTTCTATTTTCGTTCGCACTGACAAGAAAGTGAGGTGAGGACTACATTTTAAGTGAAACAAATATCACCCTAATTAGCAAAGTATTATTTCCAAAATGATGTGACAAATGTTGGAAATATAACCAAAATAAAGAAAATGGGCTAAAAAATTAATAATTCCAATATTAGTATCAAGGCTAAATACCACAAAGAAAGGTCGTTAATATAAATTTTGCTTACGATTAAGTATAATCAATCTTGAATCACAGTACTTTTAAATATTTAAAATTTCTCAAATATAATATTATTATCAGGAGTTTCGCAATACGGGTAGAAACCAGTTGCCATTTATTTCCCACGCACTGTTGAATAAGGCCTGTCTCTCCCAGTATTCGTTTCATTTGTACAACATAAAAGATTTTCTTCTCTTTCAGGTCACCTTTTAATTTTAAAATAAATTCAATTATCCGTTGAATGAACTTTTACTTCTTTACTAGGAACGTCACTAGACTAATCCATTGCTCGTCAAACTACTTCACCATAAAACTTTTCTGTATTATTCGGTTTTCTGTGTAGTTAGCACAGATTGTAGTCTGGAACGGAAAGAAATGCTGGACACATAATCTTTTCCAATGTTCTTTTGCACTTCAAATTAAATTCGATCAACTGTCCGGCATATGCGGTTTAGTTCAAAGCCCACAATGTTTTATTTTAAAATATTTATCCCAACGCAGGGATTCGTCCTTCTTCTCTTTCCTTTGTAAAGATTCAAATCTGTCGCACAGAAGACGTACACAGACAAGGCTACGTACTAGTTCTGTGTACAGCGAATCTGAATCGATGTTGCACTTTGTATGCAAGTATAGGTTTAATTTTTACGACTGCCTCGATCTTATTAGCAACAACCCAACAACTACTACCTTCCGGAGACCTAAGGTTCATATTTTTAATTCAAATAATTTTTGTGCTGTACATCAAAATATACGTATCAAAAACTACGGCAAAACTTTGATTTGTTAGTATGTAATATTGAAACGTTTGTGTGTCTGCCGGATTTGATTTTTGTCACTGAAATATGGATATTTTAATGTTAAGTTGACGACTACCATATACCTGGTTATACATTTTACTCTAATACTAATGAATCGTATGCTGCAGGTGGAGTCAGTGTGTTTGTGCGGGATTCATACGAATTTGACGCGATGTCTTATAGGTGGGAAACTGCAGATGTATTAAAGATCTCCTTCAGTATCAACAGCACGCGTCTGAGTTTTGTTTGTGCCTATAGGTTTCACTCCCTACCACTCCCACTTCACTCCCACTCAATCAATTTTGGACGAATTTCCCACCTTTCTTAATAAGGAGAATGCAGTAAATTTCGTTATTCTAGGCGACTTCAATTTAGATTTGTTAACGACTAGCGCTGCTACTGATTTGTACTTATCTATCACAGCAGAACGGGTTAACTGCTTTCATTAATGACTCTACTAGGCCAATATCCAATACATGCCTTGATAATGTTTATGGTCATTTAGTGGCAATTCCATTAAATCAATGCACAGGCGTTAACTTGGATCTTTGTATCACTGATCACTGCATGACGGGTATTGTGCTTGGCAGTCTAAGGGAATTGAAGAGCGTTGGGCATTGTTTTGCGTCAAATGTTACTAAGATTACGTACGACCTTTTGAATGATTTACTGCGTTTTGAGAACTGGGATGAAGTCTATTCAAGCACAAATGCATCTACTGTTTATGACATATTCATAAAAACCTTAATTGAGCATGTCAAATCTTCCAGCATTGCAGTAGTTCAAAGAGACTCAAGCCTTGGACAAGCAGAACAATCCTAAAAAAAAATAAAACTTAAAAATAAACTCAGTAGAAAGTGTTATAAACACCCACTCAATTCTTCCCTTAAACATCGTTTTAAAAAAATGAGTCAGAAAGTCCACAGGGAGATTCGAATGTGCCACGTTTGAAAAAACTTTTATTAACTTTTATGGTCAATATGGGTGTCACTGGAAAAGGAGCGGGGTGTAGATTACAAAAATGTCTGTCTGTCTGTCACTAACCCCTATTTTAGGTACCTGGTGAACCACCTGGACTTGCCCAAAGAAAGTTCAGAAAAAAAGTTTTAAGGAAGTTACTTATTAGCGAAAAAGTTAGTACTAATACTAAAATCAAAAAACAGATTTATTCTCTTAGATATTTGATATGGGTATCGTTCGAAAGAGAATGCCAGCCATGTCATGAAAAGTTGTTGGTAAAAGATTATACCAACAAATCTGAAAAAAATTTGAGTTGCATCTTATCTGACATGATTTTTTATTCGTACTAAAATAAACTGTTTTTTAATTTTATTACCGGAATTCATTAAGTTAGGTACCGTTTGATAGGTTTTGTAAAATAAAATTTAGTTCTTGTTTTGAACTTTTTGTTTTGAGGTTCAGTTTTCGAGATATTAAGCCAAAGAAAAGATCGACCATCCTGGCTCAAACAGTATGTCACGAATTGTAACGATCCGAAAATGTCATTTTGTAGATCTCGAAAAAAGAATAAAAAAATAAACAGACAGACAGACGGACACCGAAGTGATTCTATAAGGGTTTCGTTATTCCTTTGGAACGAAACCCTAAAAAAAACATTTATATTTTCATAGAATTTTTCGAGATATCACCAATTAAGTGTTTTGCTAAAAAAGGAATTAATTAACTGTCATGTATTCGCAAACAAATTTCTCCATAAAAAGTGAATGCTGGACGTGATTTGATGCGGTCCCCCATCGCGATGGTCCACATACATCGACGCTTTTTAATAAATTTTCTTCGATTGCCTTCTCTGTTCTGTTTTCCGTCACTCAAAATTGTTCGGATTGAGTTCGAAGATCCGTTTTGTTTCTTATTCCTTCGCTCAAACCACTGCTCTCTTACATTTTCATAAGAAACACACACATAAACTTCTCACACTTATTTCTTCAATTTACTTATGCGAGCAAGAGAGACAAAGAACTCTCTTTCTCTCTCCCTCTAGGAGTCTTTCCGCGCTGTTCTCTTTTCTGTACCACACAACTGACATCACAGCTGACGAAGGGAAGAAGTAGAGAAAATGAGGATTACGTTATTAGCACAGACAACCTAATATAGACACCCAACTGTACAGCGGCTGTTTCCCCTCGTCCATCGATGAATTTGACAGTAATTCACGAATGTACCTGAAATCACAAATGAGCCAATACAGATACCCAACTTCTACTTCTCTTGCCCCTTGATTTTATTTGACAGCGTTTTTTATAACATTTTGCGTCTGTGAATACGTGTGGAAACTTTGAACAACAAATCAAACAAATGTGCGTGAAAATGATGAGCAAGTGTTCGGTGCTTCCTGAATTACTGTCAAAATGCTTCCTGTATTTCAGCTACATTCGTGAATTACTGTCAAATTCATGGATGGACGAGGGGAAATAGCCGCTGTACAGTTGGGTGTCTATATTAGGTTGTCTGTGCCTTTGAACAGCAAATCAAACAAATGTGCGTGAAAATGGAGCTAGTGTTCGGTGCTTCCTGAATTACTGTCAAAATGCTTCCTGTATTTCAGCTACATTCGTGAATTACTGTCAAATTCATCGATGGACAAGGGGAAATAGCCGCTGTACAGTTGGGTGTCTATATTAGGCACAGACAAAGCTCCTACACGTATTCACAAACGCAAAATGTTATAAAAAACGCTGTCAAATAAAATCGAGGGGCAAGAAAAGTAGAAGTTGGGCATCTGTATTGGCTCATTTGTGATATTAGCCATGTTTTATTATGCACTCATGATCTATATAGATCATTGGTTTGCACACATTGCAACAACAACACGTGATCCAGATAGCTATCGGGATCATTTATCGTGATCCAAAAATTGATTCCGCTATTCCCTGCTAGGTTCATGGAAGCTGATTTGCCTGGAAACCATTTCCAATTTACGGCATTGCCTGATAAGTATACGAAATATTATTTTTTGAACTTAATTTTGAGTACTCACTTTTATTCCTTTATTAAGTGACATTGTGCTAACAGTAATACAAAATTTGTATTTCAATTTTAATTTCTAACAATATCGTGTGATTTGCACAATTGCTTTGTGTGTGGCGGTGAAAATTCTAATCATCATCGTAAAAGATGTGTAACACTTGTTCCGAAAAAAAAGAAAACTATGTTGGCATGGAAACAATGCCCGCAAATATCACAGCATCGACAGGAGTTAATTGTCAAACTACTGTCAGAACACAAAATAAAAATGCTTCCATGATCTGGAGTGTTTTATTTACACGCATGATCCATATGGATCATCCGTGCATAATAAAACACGGCTATTATTCGTAGCCAGGCCCCCTGTATATTTGTTAAATTGAATATCGAATATGATCACATAAAAAGCAAATATCTCGTGAACGGTTGTTCGCAAATTGATGCGGAAGGTGGCGTTGAATGTGGAATAAGCAAGACTTTCGAGTTACATAGGTTACGTATCCAGTAGCGGATAGTAGGAGTTATCCTCTCCACCATTAATTCATAGTAAGCAAATCTTTTGCAAAGTTCAAGTGAAGGTGCACGCGAGTCACCTGAGCTTTTTGTTTTCATTCATTCTCTACATAGAAAATTCTTGCGGATTAAATGGCATGCATTTCCGCCACAAGCTCCGTGAGAACAAATAGGAAAGTTGAGCCTTCAAACAGAATCAAAATTATTTTATTTTCTCAAAAACAAATTGTAACAAAGTTAGTTGATAAGCAGAAGCCGTAAGAAACGGTTGCGAGTAGAAATAAAGTCTTTTTTAAAAAAGGAACCGTAGCATTTTCTTCTTTATCTGTCGCAGTCGGACTTCGAACAAAACGCGAAAAAGTACTAAATTTCGATACACGCAAAATATACACGCGGGTCAAAAAGTGAATTTTTTGATTGTCAAGAACATATCGGAAGAAGAGGGCTAAGTTCGATCAATAAAGTCAAAATTAATAAGAAAATTTTGTTGATTGTCAAGAACGCATTTAAATAAAATTGAAAAGTTAGTTAAAATCAAAAAGTGAATTTTTTGATTGTCAAAAAAAAAAATTTCGAAAAATGAATTTTTCGATTATAAAAAAAAAAAAGAGAAAAAAGCTACGGTGCCATAAAAAAAAAAAAAAAAAGTGAAGTTTGTTTTGTTTTTTTTTAAATCTATCAACTCAAAATTAAAGACAAAACTCTTAAATATTGGCCACAAATTCAAGAAATGGAACAGGAAGATCTGAATCGATTAGTTCGGGCTATCGAAAATTTAGCCGAAAGAAATGTGAGAACGCAAAGCCGTACCATTCAAATTCTGAAAGAAATCTCTTATATTAAAGAATTTGAAGGAGAAAGTGCAACTCTAACACAATTTATAAACGTCGTTGGAAATCACATTAATGCAGTTAACGAAGCAGAAAGGCCGGAGCTATGGGCAGCGATTTATAACACGAAAATCACAGGACGAGCAAAAGAACTGCTTCTCCATAACCGCCCTGCAACCTGGGACCAGGCTAGAGAACTCCTAAAGCAGCATTTCAGACCACCAATCAACTACAAAAATTTATCTAAGAAAATAAGCTACCTAAAAGTAAGTTCAATTTCAGACCTTAATATTAAAGTAGAACAACTTGTGCAGGATGTAAATGCATTTGCAACATACGAAATAAACCAAATCGAAGCCAAAAACACATTGTATGTATTAATTGTAAATAGAATCAAACAATTAGCAATAGGAAACTTATCCAGAGTCATTAAAGAAATGTACGACCTACACAAAATTAAGGAAGTATTGTATACCTACATAGGATATGATGAGGGAAACATAGAAAGGGACTTTAGAACAACTAGACAAAATAATAACTTTAATACAGCTCAAGTGACAGACATAAACTATAACTACAGACAACAGAATCCACAAAAGACTCAATTTAATAGACCAAGGTCAGCTCAAATAGGAAGACAAAATAATTACAGACAATCGGGACAGTACAGACGAAATAACAATCAAAATTTATACAATAACAACGTTCATCCTAATCAAAACTTAGGCCATCCAGTTTTTAACCCTTCAGGACAAATTAGAAATTCAGTTCAATACCCAACACCAATGTCTATAGGACAAATTGAAAATGTAGATCGCACTTCTGACGAAGAGGTTCATAACATAGAACCAGATTTTTTTTATAAATTAGGCCTCGGAAATAAAATTTTCATAAACATCACCCTTAATAATCAAAAAGTTAAAGCTCTTATAGATACAGGCTCCACAATGAGTATAATAAATTCAAATACTGTAGACTGTGCAAACCTTAAAACATGTGATAAAACAAAAATGCAACTACAAACTATAAATAATATAACGACTTAGATAGTAGAAAGAGTAGTAACAGAGATTCCAGTAGAATTTAACTATCACCCTTCAGGAAAAATTAAATGGTATAAAAGAAATCTAGGAAAGAAACCTTACGATGTTTTAATTGGTATGGATCTATTACGAAACATTGTTAAAACACTTGATTTTAGCAATAAATTTATTATTTTAAATAATGACGTAAAAATACCCTTGTATTCGCCAGGCGATGGAGCAACATTTGATTGTTTCGAGTTAGTACCTAAAGAGCAGGATGTAGATTTAAGTCATTTAAATAATGAAGAAAGAAGTGAAATGGAAAAGATACTTTATCAATTTAGGAACCTTATTTTCAAGGAAGTAGACCAACTGACCAGCACTGACTCTATTACGCACGAAATACGTACAACAACAGACCAACAAATCAATTCAAAATTATACAGATTGCCTCCTAAGCACGAAGAAGAAGTCAAACGGCAAATCCAAGATATGGAAGCTCAGGGTATCATAAGAAAGTCTAACAGTCGTTACTCATCTCCAATAGCAGGTAGGTAGGTTGTGTGGTGGGCTACCAAGGCAGCCAAGCACTTAGGCCAGATGAGGCCCATTGTGATACCACATGGAGCAGATGCAAAAGCATCCCACTACTCTGGAAACCAATTGGAGCTGTTAATATAGCGGAGGATACGGCTTATGCTGGTGTCAGCAAGTTCACCGAGGTTGTTTAGAAAGTAGTAGCCGAGATGCCTCTTTCTACGGTTCGCGAGGGCGCTGCAGGTTCCTAAAAGATGGAGCGAGGTTTCTTCCTCTTCTTCGTCTCTGCAGCTTCTGCAGAAGTCGTTGGCCGGGAGGCCTAGTCGGGTGGCATGTTTGCCAAAAGTGGAGTGCCCAGTTATGACACTGATCAGGTTCCTAACCTGAACTCTGCTGAGTATCTCCAATAGTAATTGTGGCCAAAAAGCCAGACAACTCGGGTCGTCAAAAATTTAGACTCTGTGTTGATTACCGGAAATTAAATGAGATAACTGTTGACGACAAGTTCCCTTTGCCGAATATTGATAACATTCTTGACAAGCTAGGACGAGCACAATATTTTTCCTCCCTAGACCTCGCTAAAGGCTATTATCAAATAAAAATGAACCCAAAAGACGTTAACAAAACGGCATTTGTCACGCCTATGGGACTCTACGAATTTTTAAGGATGCCATTCGGTCTTAAGAATGCGATGGCAACCTTTCAGAGGTTAATGAATGACTTCCTTAGAGACTACAACAATAAGATCTGTGTTGTCTACTTAGACGATATATTGATCTTCTCGACAAGTCTTAAAGAACATATAAATTCCTTAAAATTAATATTTAAAAAATTAGCTGAACATAACTTAGAAATACAATTCGATAAATGCTCATTTATGAAAAAGAACACTGAATTTCTGGGACATGTACTAACTTCAGAAGGCATGAAACCCAACCCAAACAAAATTAAGTGTATTAAAGATTTTATACTCCCCAAATCAGAGAAACAACTTAAGAGTTTCCTTGGTGTAACTGGCTACTACAGAAAGTTTTTAAAAGATTATGCCAAAATAGCCAACCCTATGGTGAAATATTTGAAGAAATGAAAGAAAATTAATCAAAATGACCCCGAATACATTCACGCATTTGAAACCTTAAAGAACAATATCATTAAACACCCAATCCTTAAATTCCCTGATTTTAATAAAACATTCTCTCTATTTACTGATGCGAGTAATTACGCGATTGGGGCAGTGTTAACCCAAGAAGGCCAACCGGTATGTTATGCCTCGAGATCGCTTAACGAGCACGAGAAAAACTACTCGGTAACGGACAAAGAATTTTTGGCAATCGTATGGGCCGTTTCATACTTTAGACCTTACCTTTGGGGTAAACGATTCAAAATTATAACAGACCATTTACCCATTAAATATCTAAATAAGAAATACACAGGCAAAGAATTTAGTCAGAGGACTCAACGATGGCTATTAAAACTCCAGGAATACCAATTTGATATCGAAAATTAAAAACGGAAAGAGAACAAAATCGCAGATTTTCTAAGTAGAATACCTGAGAACGAAGAGAGCAAAATAGAATCCAAATCTATAAATAACCTTTCAGATATCGCAACTGTTCACTCCCAAGAAGAACAGCTTCTTGATCATATACCAATCAAGGAAACAATAGTAAATAAATACAAAACCCAGTTAATTTTAGCGAATGACGTCGACCAAGAGATAGAAATTTTAGGCAAAAGAAGAATTATTTACGTTGACATGACTAAAACTAGAGAATACTGGACAGACTTACTCAGACGTTTCATAAAACCAGGTTTAACAGGCATTTATACGGAACTTCCCTACACAGAATTTAACAAAATCCAACAACTTTTGATAGAACTATTCCGCGGAAATAGAGAAATTAGATTCATAAAAGCAACTATTAGAGCTAGAGAGATAAGAACAATAGAAGAACTACATAAGCAAATTTCACTATATCATACTAAAGAAAGTATGCACAGCGGTATCGTAGAAAGTTACCACAGCCTTAAAAATAAAATCTATTATCCAAATATAATCAAAGAAATAACGAAAATCATAAATAATTGTAAATCATGTCTAGAGACAAAATATGAACGAAATCCTATTAAAAAAAATATGAAATAAGCAAAACACCTAGTAGACCAAATGAAATATTGCATATGGATATTTACTACTTCATGAAGCATCCATTCCTTACTTTAATAGACAAACTTACAAAAAAAGCGTACGCATACTACCTACCGAATCGAAATTGGACAAAGAAAATAGAAACGTTAGAGGAACATTTTTCAAAGTTTGGGAAACCAACTAGCATTATTGCTGATAACGAGTTCAAATCAGAAAACCTTAAAGAATTTTTGAATGAACAACAAGTTAATCTTCACCTGACTAAACCTAATACCCACACAGGTAATAGTGATGTCGAAAGATTCCATTCCACATTGCAGGAAAAGTTAGTTACACTTAGAAATACAGATTTAACACTTATTCAGAAAGTTCACAGAGCAGTAAAGAATTATAACAATAGGCATCACTCGACTCTACAAATGTCACCGGAAGAAGCGATGTTTGCAGACATGGCTACTCTAGGTATGCGAGTTCAGTTAGAAAAAGAGAAAAGAACAGAAAAACTTAACAAGAATAGAGAAGAATATGATGAAAATAGACAGATAGCACCAGTAAAGAACGAACCTCGTTTACTTAAACGACCTCGTTTACTTGCAGACGATAATCTTAGTGTTCATACTGACAACACTAATAACACCAATAACGCCGACACTAACAATTGACAAAATAACAACAGAGAACAGATACATTGAAATCAACATGGGACAAACAGAAATAATAAAGGACACAAAAACTATTCCACATATTTTGAATACCAAGGAATTATGACAAACTGTTGACAGTATTAAAAATAATATACAAAATTTACATATAGGAAATGACCCAACTATAAGAAAGGAACTAGAAAGTATAGATGCAAAATTAACTTCAATAGAACCATCCATTAGAATAAAAAGAGGGCTAGCAAACTTCATAGGAACAGCACATAAGTATTTATTCGGAACCATGGACGACAACGACCGAACGGAAATAACAAACCACATGAAAATAATCGAAGAAAATAATGATAATTCCGTCAACAACTTGAATAAACAGATAGAAATTAACCTCCATTTTAACAAAACTATAACTCAGCTTAAAAATATTATAGAATCAGATAGAAAACAAATAGGCCAAGCATACGAAGAATTAACATCTAATGAAAAACGAATCATAATACAACAACTGAAAACCGATCAAATATTAAAGTTAAAAATCTTTGAAGAAAAACTTGACCAAATCCTAGATAGTGTAGTGTAGTGTAGTGTAGTGTTAATAAAACAGGGTTTAGTGCATCCAAGCATGCTTACTGCAGTAGAAATAAGAGACACAGAACTGGACATTTACAAACTGAAAAACCTAAAAGTAGGACTTCTTAAATATGACAATGATAGACTTATTTTAGCAATAAAGATTCCACATTCGTACAAACTTGTTAACTATAAGCTGATAACTGCAATACCTACTAAAAATAAGATGGAAATAATAATAAATGACCAATATTTTATAGAACTAAATAAAACAAAATACCAATATGAAAATAAAATTCAATACAAAGATGATTTATATATGGGGCGGCGTAACAGCCCGTTGAGAACCAGAGCCTAGCTTTTTCGCGCCTCCACTGTGTTGTGCGCGTTATAATTTTGTCACATGTGGAGGGGACCTACTGTTTAATGCCGGTTCCGAACGGCGAATTGCGAAAGCTTTTCATGACAGAAGTACTCCAGGAAGGTTGTCAGTCGTTCGCTGGAGGTGGGGCCGTGAAAAATGTTTGTGGTGTTATTTTTTTTTTCCCCCGAGCTGGATTCGAACCCGGGTACTCTCGCTCAACAGTCCGACGCACTAACCGATCGAGCCAACGGCGCCCACAAAGATGATTTAGAATTAGTTAATAATTGCATTACTAATAATAACTGTAAGCTAAAAGAAAATAATGTAATAGAAATTAAGAAATTAGATGATAGTACTATAATATGTAAAAATATGCAAAATGTTGAAATCTTAAACTTATGTGATGACAGAAAAATAACACTTAATGGCAACTATTTAATAGTTATAAATAATTGTACAATTGAAATGTTAAATGAAACATTTAGTAACAACAATCTAGACTATACAGACCGATTTTACTATACTAATGATGTTAACCATAACTTTACAAAAACAACTAAGTTTCGAAGACATAATAATTAAGAAACTTGACATAATAATTTGAAAACTTGAAACAAATTAAAATACTTAAATTTCATAAGAACATAAACTACATTGCAAGCTCAACTATTCTATTTGTTACAGTATTAGTAATCATTTTATTAATTACCACTATGAAAAAAAATGAAAAGTTAAAACTCTCAATTAAAAATTACAATGAAGAAATTCCTAAACGCAATAAAATTCTGGAGAATTTTAATTTTAAGGCGGGAGAGGTTACGTATCCAGTAGCGGATAGTAGGAGTTATCCAAGCCTTTCCACCATTAATTCATAGTAGGCAAATCTTTTGCAAAGTTCAAGTGAAGGTGCACGCGAGTCACCTGAGCTTTTTGTTTTCATTCATTCTCCACATAGAAAACTCTTGCGGATCAAATGGCATGCATTTCCGCCACAAGCTCCGTGAGAACAAATAGGAAAGTTGAGCCTTCAAACAGAATCAAGATTATTTTATTTTCTCAAAAACAAATTGTAACAAAGTTAGTTGATAAGCAGAAGCCGTAAGAAACGGTTGCGAGTAGAAATAAAGTCTTTTTTAAAAAAGGAACCGTAGCATTTTCTTCTTTATCTCATATAACAATTTCGAAAAATATAAGACGGAATGTGAATAAAGCGGAAAAAAATGTCGAATGCTTACTTTGTATATCAATACATCAAAATAAGCAGCTCGACCAATTTTTTTTGAGCCGAATTTCGTCCTTGTAGCTCCAACGACTTACAATTGGTGGAGCTTTCAGTGCGTAGAAAAATAAAGAAACTAAATACGATCTGTAGACATATTCTCAATAAAAAGTGATTTCTGGACGTGATTTGATGCGGTCCCTATCGCGGTGGTCGACATACATTGACGCTTTTTAATAAAATTTAACTTAAAAACAAATGATCTTCCTTTAAAATAATACCTATATCGACCATCAAAGTTAATTAAAGTTTTTTCGGGCGTTAGTATCAGTATTATGAGAGAGGTACCATATAGACACCCCCACAAGCTTTATAATTTTTACTTACAAAATCCAGCTTTTAATCATTTTAGATTTATTTATTGTTTCTTAGAAATCATTCATTGAAAAGTTGAATAATAAGCCCAAGTGAAAAATTTGCAGTGTTTTTTTATGTCTAATTTACACCTCATAGAAAAAAACTGTATGAGGTAAGCTACAATTTTTTTTGCACTTTATTACTACATTCAGAGACGAAAAGAATGATATATAATATAAGACGGAAAACCTAAAAGCTTGAGAAATAACGGGCAAAACAAAGAACAATCAGCATGTACTCAATTTTGCACCCAACATTTTTTTCGATATTTTAGCCCCAAAAAGTCAAAAAAGAACCATTATGATCACATTTTTTGGCTTGTTTCTCAGTACTTTAATTATTTTTATTTCTGGTGTGCTTAATCGGGTGTAATAAGACCTTTTTTTATCCCTAAAAATCGAAAATGGTATTAATTGCAAACAATTTTCAAAAGAATGATGAAACGGCCTCAATATATCGAAGACTGTGCCTAAGCTATGTCAAAAAATGGCTAATCGAGGAAGGCGGTAGAAAAACAGCTTAATACAAGCCAAGCTGTGACCATTGGAGGTCATACGAGGTGAAGGCCTGCGTCAAAACCATAAGCTAGAGTCCGTAAAACGAAATAAACAAAAAAAGACCCATGATGTTATGACAAGTGAAAACAAACATGTTTTCAACACCGTAGGATGCCTTTAAATAGTAAATATGCCTGTTAATCGATAAAGTATAAGTAGAACTCTCTAGGGCATTGACTACGCCTCTGACGAAAAAAACCAGAAACCAGAAAAACCAGAAAAAAAAAAACCAGAAACCTGTATTGTTGGTCAAAAATGATCTTAAAATGGTACAAGCTCGCTAGTGAACATAGCAATTGGGCAGCAAATGACTGAAAACATGTATTATGGTCAGACGAATAAAAATTTAATCGGTTTCAGTCCGATTGGAACCAATGTAGTTAGGGTCACTCATGTGATATCACCCATACGCATTTTTGTCTATGGTGATTCTATTTGATTCTATTGATGGGATCTACAAAATGGCATTTTCGGATCTTTAAAATTCGTATATCATTGTTTTTCTGTTTTTGGCCAATAACTCAAAAACTGTTTGAGCCAGGATGCTCGAACTAAATTTAAACTAAAGATTACTTCAAGACCTACATTCTAAATTTTATTCAGATTTTTAAACCCGCGGGTGTGGAAATGCGAGGGGCGGGACGGTTTTTTTTCGCACTTAAAGGTTAATATCTCGAAAACTGAGCCTCAGACCTAAAAGTTCAACATGAAAACTGTATTTTACTCTACAAAACCTATCCAAAGGCACTTAGCTCAATCAATTCCGGCAAAATTTGTTTTGAAAAAAATTAGGTATTAATCTATTTTAGTACGAATAAAAAATCATATGAGATTTCTAGGTATTTTTGCAATGTTGCGATAAGTTGCCTCATAGCTCCAATTTTTTTCAGATTTTTTGGCCCATTATTTTAGAAATTAAACTTTTTTTCGGAACTTTCTTTAAACTTTTTTTCGGAACTTTCTTTGGGCAAGTGAAGTACATCACCTGTATAAATTTCATTTCTTAATTCCAGGTGGTTCACCTAAGCTAAGGCTTAATGACAGACAGACAGACAATTTTCTAGTCTCCGCCCCGCCCCCTTTCCAGTGACACCCATATTGAACACAAAAGTTAATAAAAGTTTTTTCAAAGGTTAGTTTCAGTACTAACTTTTTCTTTAATATACAACTAGTTCCGGAAAAAATCCCTGATTTGTTTTTGGGTTGCCAGATACATATCCATTCCAAATTTCATCCCTTAACTACAGAGGATTCAGAAGTTATTAGCAAATATGCAAAGGCGACAGACAGATAAACAGACGGACATCGAAGTAATTCTATAAGGGTTTCGTTATTCCTTTGGAACGAAACCCTAAAAAGGCGACAAAATGGATAAAAATAATTATAGACCGATTTCCTTGTCACCTTCAATCTCCAAAATATTCGAAAGGGCTGTTAGAAAGAGAATGTGGGGTTACTTGAATAGCTTAAACTTTTTTTGTCCAGCGCAATTTGGTTTTAGAGAGGGCCTTTCTACTGAGGATGCTCTTCTAGCTTTTTGCTCCTTTATAAACAAAGGTCTCGATGATAAAAAATATTGCGCCGGTCTTTTTGTGGATATTACTAAGGCGTTTGACATGGTCAATCACAACATTCTTTTGATCAAACTCTATGGTGTTGGTTTCCGGGGCTGTATGTATAATTGGTTTGTTTCGTACCTTAAAAACAGAACACAAAAAGTTAGAGTGGATAACTATCTTAGTGAACCCCAAATACTTTTATTGGGTGTACCACAAGGATCTGTCCTTGGCCCAATCTTGTTCCTGATCTACATCAACTCTCTGTTTCTTCAGCGATTCGTCGGAAAAGTCACCGCTTTTGCAGATGATCTTGGCATTGCCTATGGTTCATATAATAACCATTTGGATCTAGCTGCCGACATAAACCATGATATAGATTTGCTTCGAATCTGGTTTGCGAAACACCGATTAATTGTCAGTAACAAAACAAAAATTATGTACTTTAGCCTAGGCATGCAAGAATCCCCTGACTTTGAATTGTATTTCCATGCACTCGATTGCTGTCGGCAAAGAATGAAAAGCTGTACCTGTACTGCGGAAGTCTGCGAAACCATTACAACGATCGTGTAGCTTGCAGTGTAAAATGTTTTAAAGTTAAAGCTGTAAAACAGTTTACTTAGGCTCTCACAATAGATGAAAATCTCAGCTGGGGCGAACACATCACGGTCTTAAAAAATTCTCTGCGTTCAGCCATTCGCTGTCTTTATCGTGTAAGAAAATTCTGTTCGAGTCATACTTTGAAAACAGTTTACTACGCAATTTTTCACTCAAAGCTATAATATGATATAAACTGTTGGGGGGGTACATTTATCACCAATCTCCAAGCACTTGTTGTTCTGCAAAAGTGTGCAGTCCGAAGAATATGTAATGCACACCGTTTATCTCATTCTATGGTACTGTATAGGTCCTTACAAATTCTGCCTGTTAGACATTTATACTATTTTAGAGTTTCAAAGATCTGTTTCATAGGGGGTGGATATTTGCAGAGCCCAATCTCCGATAGTTCCAATTATGGATGTTTTTCTCGCTCTGTTGTTGAAATACCAACATTAACATTGAACATTAAACGCGTTTTTAAAAATGTTGAAAATATGGCTCCTCGATTTTGACCATAATGAAATTGAACTTTTGCTATCCTACATTATATAATTTCCTATTTCTGTTTTCTCTTTCTTCTTGTATACATGCTCCATAGCTCCCAGTTTGTTTATTATATTTACTTATTATTACTTATTTAATTAAAATACTGTTCACCCCACCATAAATAATTTAGTTTTGAAGTTATATTACCAATGTTCAATGTCACTAACTATTCTCTTGTATGAAGCAATTCTGTTAAGCTCGTAACATGTATGAAAACAAAAAGGAACAAAGAATAATAATAATAATAATAATAATAATAATAATAATAATAGTTTTATGGTAACAAGGAGCGAAAAACGTCGAAGGAATGAATATACTGTTTAATGCTGGTACAGTGAAATTCATTTGCGATGTTTGCTGGATTCGAACATACGCACACTCGTACCAGTTTGACGCACTTACCATCAAGACTTAGCTGTATGTGAAAAAAATGTCGGTGGAGTTTACAATCTAGAACTTCTAATTACAAACTGAGGAGCAAAGACTGAACAATATGAGCTTTCTTTTCTTTAATTTTAGAACGCTTTTTCCTTTTTTAGGGTTTCGTTCCAAAGCAATAAGGAAACCACTTTGGAATCACTTCGGTGTCTATCTGCCTGTCTGTCGCCTTTTACATATTTGGCTATAACTGATAAGTCTTTTGTAGTTAAGGGATGAAATTTGGACCGAAGGTGTATCTAGACAAGCCAAAAATAAATCATGCAATTCTTTGGAATTAGTCGAAGATTAATGGAATCGTTAGTACTAATACTAACGTGCGATAACTTTTATTAACTTTGATGGTCGATATAGGTGTTGTTGGAAACGGCGGGATCCGGATTATAAAAATGTCTGTCCGTCTGTCATTAGACTTTAACCTTGGTAACTGGCTAACCACTTAGAATTAAGAAATACAACTTCGCCAAAAGAGGTATTTCACTTGCCCAAAGAAAGTTCAGGTAAAAAATTTAGGAAAATTGCATATTGGCGAAGAACTTAGTACCAATACTAAATTCATAAATAAATTATATGGGTATCATTGGATAGGGGATGACAATTAGATCAAAAGGTTGCACAATGGTAATCACCTTACTCTTATTGGTAAGAAGTTATTCGCCAGAAAACTGTCAAAAACTGACTTGTTTACCGTGTCTCCCACCTTATTTTCGAAAATACTTTACCAAAAACTATGAAAAAAATTTAAGCAATGGAGCAACTCATCGCCATACCCCAAAAATAACCAAAAAGCATGTACGATTTGTTGTTCACGAAAAAAATGCGTCCCCAACCCCATTTTAACAGCCGTGGGTCTAAAAATCTGAATATGTAGGTCTTGATGTAATTTTCCTGTTAAATTTAAGCACTTTATCTTTAATAGTTTTCGAGATATTGGCCAAAAGATAACAACATTCGAATTTTGAATATAGTGCCTCTCTCATAATACTGATACTAACGGCCGAAAAATCGTTTATTAACTTTGATGGTCGATATAGGCAGATTATAAAAATGGCTTTAATCTTGGGCACTACTCGTGCCAGTTAGTTGCATAAAGGTTGATAAATATTTTGAAGTCTAGGAGAATAAAGAACTCTGTTGGTACCATACGCCTAATATCTCATTGGCGAAATTATCAGAAATTGTAAAAATGTGCGTTTTATCATACATTTGGGATATAAAACTTGTAATAGGGGTAGTGAATATCATTTCACACACACTACTATATGCACCCCCTGACCGACGAACTCAGCCGAGCTGTGCATCACGTTATCACTGATTACTGGTTACAATATGTGATTCATAATGTAGTCTTACATGGGTGCTTTCATAGAATATATAACCATTAACCACATTCTTAAGAATTTTGTTTACATAATTTACATGAACTTAGACTTGGATGGTTTTTAAAATAAATTTCAAAAATTCAATAGACAATGTTCAGAGTAACTTAAAATCACAAAATACATGTAATTCATTTTTCTGTCTAATATAACTAAAAATAGCATAGTTGAGTAAATTAATTTTAAAGTATACTTAAACCTTTTTATTTCTTTTCAAGTTAAAGAACAATAACAAATTTAGTACTATATATTAAGGAATATACAAAAATAAATACATAATTTCAATTTTTTTACTAACATTTGTAGTTTGTTTTCTTTTTATTCAACATATTTTGTATTCTCTCGGATGATCGCTTTTTATACAACATTTTTGTGTATGATTGCTTTTTGTTTAAAGACGTATTGGTATTATTGTTCTCGCTTGACAGATCTTTTTGTATTCATAAATGCTCTGGGGCAAATGCTACCTTATATCTCTTCTTTATCTGATTTACATGAGCTTGTCTTAAACCATTCTTAAGCTTAATGGCATATACATAAGAAGGGATCTGTTTAACAATCACAGCTGGATACCGTCCTATTAATATTATAAAGCTGAATCTTTGTATGGATGTTTGTTACTCTTTCACGCAAAAACCTTTCAATAGTATAGCTTACATATCACCATAGGCCATAAATTATAAGGCTATTGATTAAATTGGCCAAGATATAGTCAAGAAAAACAAATACATGTGTGCAATTCACACGTGGTAGAAGTAAAACCTTCAAAAATTTGGGTCTCAAGATAATGAAACGAATGTTAAATTTCGGGAATTAAGTAAAGATCATAGTGGTACAAAGCTTGATAGTTATTTTACATTTTATTTCCTAGATTTATTCAGTCTTAGAGCTAATTTTTTTCATAAATGATACAAGAGGCTTATGGTAACTAATGTATGAAATACAGTCGAAGCCCTCTAACTGGAATACATTTTTTCGACTCTTGGTCTATTTTCAATTCCTCTAAGTCAATTTTTTTTTTCGCAAAAAAATAAACAAAAAATGTCTTCTGGCACGCAACTTGTATTGCTCTGACCCTCTCTCTCAATTTGGCACTGGACGACGAACACTTTTCATTTCATGTTGATTTTTTAGTGCAAACACAGCGGAGAAAAAAGTGCATGTGGTTGCCCTTATATTGTTTACCTATGCAAGAAAAAAACAGAATGTTCACAGCAAGGAGGAGGATTTGCATGGCGAAAAAAAAATGAATCCCTCTAACTCGAATTTTCCGAAAAAACCATCTAACTCGAACTAATTTTGAGATCCCGACTTAGAGGGCTTCGACTGTAAATACTTTGGTCTTAACATGGTTAAAATATCTTTGTAATATTACGTCAACCAGTCCTCATAAGTGGCCTTTTATATTTGCCAACAAGGAATATCCACAAAGTTTTAAATTTGGAATGTCCACAATGTTTTCTTTATTCATCCACGTCTCGGAAAGAATAAGTGGAATAAGCTTCGACGTATTCGTCAAGCTGAAGATCTTTTGCATGAGCTCGAAACTTGGCAGGTAAATGTATACAGTGACAGTGAGAATCCTTTCCTTATGTTTATAAAATCATATAATAGTTTCTCAACTATTTCTAGACGATTTAAGCTCAACCGTTGAAACTCAGCTTGCAATTCAATTGTGGATACTATTGCGCTTCGACAGTGACAAAATCTTCTATCATTTTTAATCTTGTTTTCCATTTTTAGGGTTTTGTTCCAAAGGAATAACGAAACCCTTATAGAATCACTTCGGTGTCCGTCTGTCTGTCTGTCTGTTGCCTTTATATATTTGCTAATAACTTCTGAATCCTCTGTAGTTAAGGGATAAAACTTGGAATGAATATGTATCTCGGCAAATCAAAAATAAATCGGACATTTTTTTCGGAGCTTGTCGTCTATTAAAGCAAAAGTTAGTACTGATACTAACGTTCGAAAAAACTTTTATTAACTTTAATAGTCAATATTGGAAAGGGGGCGGGGAATAGATTACAAAAATGTTTGTCTGTCTGTCATTAAGCCTTATTTTAGGAACCTGGTGAACCACCTGGAATTAGGAAATTAAATTTCCACAGATGATGTGTTTCATTTGCCCAAAGACAGTTCCGAAAAAAAAGTTTTAAGAAAGTTACTTACTAGCGAAAAAATTAGTATCAATACTAAAATCAAAAAGCAGATTTATTTTCTATACATTTGATAAGAAAATATTGTATTATACGATCAAATGTATATATGATTTATACATTTCATCGTTGGAAAGAAAATGGCACCTAGATTGAAAGGTTGTACTGCAGTTGGCATCTTAGTCTTACTGGTAAAAAGTTATAAGCCCACAAACTTCGAAAAACCGATCTGTGTGACCGTGTCCCATACCTTATTTTCTAAAATAATGGGCCAACAAATCTGAAAAAAATTGGAGCTATGAGGTAACTCATCGCAATATTGCAAAAATGCCCAGAAATCTTATATGATTTTTTATTCGTACTAAAATAAATTAATAAGTAATTGTTCTTTAATTTTTTTTTACCGGAATTGATTGTATTATGTACCGTTGGATAGGTTTTGTAAACTAAAATACAGATTTCATTTTGAGCTTTTTGTTCTGAGGTTCAGTTTTCGAGATATTAAGCATTAAGTGCGAAAAAAGCGATCCGAAAACGCAATTTTGTAGATCTCCTCAATAGAATCAAAAAAATTTATAGAAACGACATTTTATTTTCACATAATTTTTAAAGATACTAACGAATCAAATTATATCAGCATTTTCCTGATATGCAACTAGCGATTATCTCACACACACAAAGTTTTTAAAACGTTTCCCTAATCAAAAAGAAAAGACATTCTAATTTCCAAGCGGCGTTGGTGGAGTGGTTATGGTGGTTCCTTCTGCTCTGAGGGTCCTGGGTGCGATCATCGATTTGTCTGGATTGCCTTTTTTCTTGTTTTTTTTTTGTTTTCTTGTTTTTTGTTTTTTCTTCTCGCTATTTTCATATTTCTTATTTTTTCAAAATTGTTAAAATCCACTTCAAATAGAAATGATAGCTTGAATGCGTTAATTACTCAATCGTGAACGTAAAGGATTCCTAAAAAAGGTTTCTATATTCTGTTAAATTTCGAAACATATGAAACTGAGCGAATATTTTGTATGACAGTTTTTTTCTCTCTTAGTCAGTTCTCTTAAAAGAACAAAACGAAATAAGGATTTGATTGACCATAGTATATGTTATCGTAATTTTTTTTTTTTTGTTTGAAAATATAAGAGATTCAGTTATTTCTACGTGTATGTGTACTCAGACCATTTCCTGGTAGGCTCTTTTCTATTGGCTGCGATTTATATGAATTTTAAATTTTGTCACTGAACAAAAAGAATTCTAAAAAAAACAAAAACTAAATTGAACATTATTTTTGTTAAAGTTAAATAATACATCCTAGCGTAAGATTTGCATTTTTTTTTTTTTGAATTTCAAACACGAGTACTTGATTTGTTAAATTCTTAGATGTTTGTGACTGTACCACATTAGTGTTTTAGTGTTTCCCCTAAGTTCAATAAAGCAATTTTCAGACGATTGGCACGATCAGCAAATGAGAAAGATTTTTCTTTTGTTTAGCTCTATTCGATACAATAAGAACCACCTGACGTTGTTAGTTGCCTTAATCTAATCTAATCTGTTGACGAAAGAACGAAACCCTCGGCGCGTGAGTAATACTCACACTTGACCGGTTTTTTTGTTTTTCGATAATCGCGACAATATTCTGCATTCGTTTTCGGCATATTTGAATAATTTTATTATAAAAATGATGAAAAAACTCTATAATACCAAAGACCATATAATACCAAGAGTGCAACTGGTAATTCAAAATGATGAAAAGTAAAAAGCTCCCACAGGCACGGGCGGTCGGGGACAAAGGGTGATCATATTCAAGAAAGGAAAGCTGTTTCCCTTTTTTTGACGTTGTTTGTTTATCCGCCAACCAAACAATCTATGAGACTTTGCGTCGCCGCAGCGGCACACTTTAGCCTACATTTGTACCATGAGTGACCGGGGTAGTGATAGATAAATGAAAACAATACAAAACTCTTCAATTCGCTAGTTTCTGGATTGTGTATCCTTATTTTGTGGCACACTTTCATTAATGTTATTCTTGATGATTTTGGAAATTTAAATGGCACGTCAGATCTATTGTTTGACATTGGTAAGAAACACATATTATTTCATTCTGTATTTACTAACAGTCCTGAAATTGTTGGCATATATATAGGCAAAAGTTATTGCGAAAGGCAAAGAAACTACACTGATTGGTTCTACTATTATAGTTAATGCTGGAACATTAAATACAAATTGCCGAATTTCAGATTTGAGCTCGAAAGCATTGCTCTTGAGCGGTTGAAAAAAATTAACTTTAAGTCGGTAGGTAGGTAGGTAGGTAGGTTGTGTGGTGGGCTGCGCAAGGCAGCCAAGCACTTAGGCCAGATGAGGCCCATTGTGATACCACATGGAGCGGATGCAAAAACATCCCACCACTCTAGAAACCAATTGGAGCTATTAATATAGCGGAGGATACGGCCTATGCTGGTGTCAGCTGGTTCACCGAGATTATTTAAAAAGTAGTGACCAAGATGCCTCTTTCTACGGTTCGCGAGAGCGCTGCAGCTTCCTAAAATCTGGAGCGAGGTTTCTTCCTCTTCTTCGTCTCTGCAGCTTCTGCAGAAGTCGTTGGCCGGGAGGCCCAATCGGGTGGCATGTTCGCTAAAAGTGGAGTGCCCAGTTATGACACTGATCAGGTTCCTAACCTGAATTCTGCTGAGTCTTAGGAGACTAAGCGAGCGTTCAGGATCCAGCCTAGGCCAGATTTCCCTGGTGACGCAACACGTAGTACCATTCGACCACCTAAGATTGGTTGCCGCAATGGTCTTGGATTTGATGTGGAGGAGCGCGGTAGCAAGAGGTGCACAGAGACCGACCTTAACCGATTGGATGGTTTCACTGGTTCCGCGCTTGGCAAGATCATCGACCAGGCAGTTCCTCGAGATGTCACAGTGTCCCGGCAGACACATGAGGTGAATGTTAAACTGCTCTGCCATCTCGTCAAGAGATTTGCGGCAGTTAAGCGCTGTTTTTGAATTAAAAGTGACAGACTTCAGGGACTTTGTCTCAGCTTGACTGTCTGTACATATCGTGATAGAGGTACGCGATATCACGTTGTACTTTAGCCACGACAAGGCTTCCTTGATCGCTATTGTATTGGGCGGCGTAACAGCCCGTTGAGAGCCAGAGACTAGCTTTTTCACGCCTCCTCTGTGTTGTGCGCGTTATAATTTTGTCACATGTGGAGGGGACCTACTATTTAATGCCGGTTCCGAACGGCGAATTGCGAAAGCTTTTCATGACAGAAGTACTGCAGGAAGGTTGTCAGTCGTTCGCTGGAGGTGGGGCCGTGAAAAATGTTTGTGGTGTTTTTTTTTTTCCCCGACCGGATTCGAATTTAGCATACACCAACAAAAATTAAATATTTTGCTGAGAAATAGCATGTTTTGTTAACTTTTTTGTTGTTTTTACTTTTTAACGTATTAAAAATGAAATCAAATACAGTCGAAGGCCTCTAAGTCGAAAATCCCTCGATTCTCGATTTTTTTTTCGCCATATTTTGGCATTCCCTTCAATTTTCCATACAAAATCCATCCTCTAAGTCGAAAAGCCCTCTAACTCGAATACATTTTTTCGACTCTTGGTCTCTTTTCAATTCCTCTAAGTCAACCTTTTTTTGCAAAAAAAATAAACAAAAAATTTCCTTTCGCAACTTATATTGCATGTTCTGAATCTCTCTCAATTTGGCACTGGACGACGAACATCTTTCATTTCACATTGATTTTTTAGTCCAAACACGTTGGAAAAAAAAGTGCATGTGGTTGCCCTTATTATTGTTTAATGTTTACCTATGCAAGAAAGAAAGAGAATGTTCACAGCAAGAATGAGGATTCCCATGGCCACCTACACGAAAAACATCGAACCCAAAGAACATGAGAAAATCGAAACTATTTACCAACCGTTCTCGAAGCACAACCATGTTGGGCGGACACAATTGTCGTCTGGGGCCACATAATCGTTGTCTGCACAACCACAAATGAGCTATAGCTGATGTATTGCCACATACGAGCTCTGTAACGCTGTGTACATAGCCGGAAAATTCAAAAGACAAAAAGGCGGAAGGGGGATATTTGACAGCCTAATATTATATGTGCTCAAATAAAATTGTAAAATACCTAGCTTTTTTAAGAAATTCAAAATAAAAGGAGCATGACAAATAAAATTGGCAAAAATTAATTTGAAATATAATATTTTCCTCAGTATTATTCAATAATACAATTGTTATTATTAAAATATTAATCTTTATTTCTCATGCATTCCAGTACATTTTCCATTGATTCCAATATCGTCTGCGATGTAACTTTTTTTCTAACTAAAGGGAGCTTAATACGATTGCTTTGCGAATATTTGTGGTGGAATCTCTCCGTGGGGAAAATTATTTTTTAATTAGCATTGAAAATAACGTCATAAATTTGAAAAAATAAGGTGCGTTGCTATGTAAACAAAAATGCAAAACGTCATATTTGAAAAATAAGGGAAGTGACATTAGCCGTGTGTTATTATGCACTCATGATCTATATAGATCATTGGTTTGCACGCATTGCAACAACAACACATGATCCAGATAGCTATCGGGATCATTTATCGTGATCCGAAATTTGATTCCGCTATTCCCTGCTAGGTTCATGGAAGCTGATTTGCCTGGAAACCATTTCCAATTTACAGCATTGCCTGATAAGTGAAGGAGATGTCTAATTTGTGGTGATTATCACATGCCAAAAGTGAAATAATAAATCTTGGTTTAAAATTTGATTTTTTTTTAATTTCGAACACGAGTACTTGATTTGTTAATTTCTTGGATGTTTGTGTTTTGTTCCACATTTGTAAAGTGACTAAGTGGCTATCTTTTAATAAAAATACTGCTGAACACTTTATGATTCAGATTGCTTAACTGTTTGGTAAGGAGAGATATTTGACAACCTAATATTTAATAAAACCGAAGCTTTTACAATTCCTTTTTTTTTCAGATTTTCCAACGCCTCGGCAATACTTGTTTTTTGTTTTATTAGTATTAATTCGAAAACCGTTTTTTAGCTAACAATTTTCAGTTGAAAACCCTTCTCAATTTCATACACAATAATATACACCCTGGAATATGTGGGTCCTTTGTCTTCACCAACTTTAACTTCGAATACCGGGTCACCGATGGAACCGGGTCGATGGAACATTCTTATCTTCTCCAGTCTTGGTATATGAAACTCAAACTCATTGAAAATTTGAATTCCCTTTGCACATACAATAATTTACAAAAATGTTGGCGAATAAATTTGACAGCTCTTCACTCAAGTTTTTAAACGGGCCTACAATGAGGAAATTTATTATTCACATTAAATTAAGTGTTCCCTTTAATGAAAACACTACACTCATGAGTGTTCCCCTAGTTTTTATTCACACCAGCCGCTGTTTATTAAATGGAAATATGGTCACATTTAGCAATTATAATGGCGATAATTCGTACAATTTTAAAGAAAAAATTTCACACGAATTCTTAGCTGTAGAAAAGGCTGTAAGGAACCAATAATAAGTATTAGATATAGACGAATTTATACAAGGCAATACTTTTAATATAGTATTACTTTATATTTCTAAATGTAGTAATACTATATGTTTAATATTAATAGTATTAATACTAAACATATCTCTATATATGAAAATCAATGTTTGTTTGTGTTTGTTTGTCCTTTATAGACTCCTAAATGGTAAGAGATAGAGCATCGATGTCTTTGGCAACTTTGTTCAGAATTCTGTCAAAAAGATTTTGGTACCAACTTTTTTGGGGGGTGCCCCCGTGACTTTTTTTAAATTCAATTTATTTTATATTTATTTTAGCAAGGCGTTGCGGGTACAGCTAGTATCTCTATACCATATATATAACTCATAAAATACTATGAGTTGAATTTGGCAGTCATTAATGATTCATTTGCATACAAGAATGCGAAATCGTTTTATTCTCAGTGCCCAAGTGAAACAAATTTCTTATAAATGAAAAATTCTGCACGCATTTTTGCGCGAAGCTCTATAAAACACAAATTAAATTAAATTATATCCCTACCAATAACGGATAAATGTGTACTCGGTCGCGGTTTTTAAAATCGAAGGAACTGTTCTTACTTGCAACAATAACTGGTATGTAGTTAACAAAATTATATAACCCACCAAATTTGTTTTGAAACAATTACCTGCTGCTGAATAACTTTTCAAAAACAAATCTACCCCGCCATTCTACGCCATAAAAAATCTCAATGATCAAGTCACTATAAGGTGACTATTATGACGACGAGGATAGGATATTGTATTTTATACGAAAGTAAAATGAGGTCAAACCCATTAAATAATCTTGACAATCTGAGTGATTTAATCGCACCAAGATGGCATATGTCTATGAGTTGTTCTATCGCCTATGACTCGATAGCGAACAGTCAAGAAAAATATTGAAGGACCTTTAAAATCTGTAAAGGGATAATTGCATACAATCGAGTTCGACCTGTCAACATTCTTCAACACGCCCTACCTCTTACGCCTCAGTGTGTGGCAGGTCCTTGCACTAGCCAGAAAGTGGACGGATAATGCCAAATTACGTGTACTCAGAGTGTTTTGGTTCGATGATGCTTAAATGCTGATAAACCCATTTACAAACATTGTTCAAAGATTCAGGGCACCAGGAGATATGAGAAAATTGATTTACTGGTTCTGATGATGTGTGCGTATCTCACACTATAGGGGTGTTATTTATTTTGTGTTGACAACACGTAACATTTTTGTGTTCGCTGTAAAACGTTGGTAGTGGGGTGCTGGTCTTCCGGTTACGGTGATTTACATATTCGATCAGTATCATATCCTGTTTGAACGACAGCCATAAATAGCAGTAGCGCATTGAGAATTTTTTTTGAGCAAAATGAATTAAATATTACTGACTCAGAAAGGAGACACTTATACAAGGCCACCTTTTATTGATGTATTAATGTAATTGTGACGTTAACTCAATCGACCGCGATTATTGGCTTGCGTAAACATAAATATAAGCGTAAACATTAATTTCTTATTTATGTCCATTAAAATTGTCAACTATAGACAGCGACTGGATTTAAAGAATCCGCAAAAGTGTTAGCGTAGATTTCGTTACTGTGGACGAATGTCGCTATTAAACTAGAGTGCAACCGCCGGGTTTTAAATTGTATCTGCTAAGTTGAAACAGAAATTTAAAAAGAAAATCCACAACTACCTGAATGATACTCCGCTAGCGTAATAATTAAGAAGCATGTTTCAGCAATTTGTCGGGGGTAAATAACAAAAACCGATGTACATATAAAGCTTTAACGGTGGCGAGTAAACAACAATACCAGCATGTCGCATTGCAGATGTACAATTTTCGAACTACTCATTTGTTGCGCATTATCTTGATGCTTACATTCTGTAGTGTGAATCAGTTTATTGGAATTTAGTGGCAATGAGGCTCATTCATCTAAGTTCCCGTTTGCTCAGGCAACTCGCGAACAACTCGTTCGCTTTACTTTTGTTCGCACAATATTTTCCGTTGCCATCTATCTCCACACCACACGAGATGCGTAGTGATAACAACAGTTAGCAAACTGTCCCGACTTTCGAACACCCTCTCGAAGAGGACGCCTTGTAAAGATGTTTGATAGCGCTTTGTACATAGCCGGAAAATTCAAAAGACAAAAAGGCGGAAGGGAGATATTTGGCAACCTAATATATGCAATTTAATCTCCAGTCGTTTTAATGAATGGAACCAATGGATGGGTGTACTGACTGATAGCAAATAACATCGGACCAGGCTCAAAACTATTATACATTCTAAATAGATCAATAAACATTATTTAAAAAAAAAGTTGGACCAACAAGATGCTCCATGAACTTGGAACTGAGTTATTGTGAATGTGAGCGAATACTTTTTGGAGACTAAAATGCAAAATGCCAATCATGTATAGTTTTTTGACTTATGTCGTTTTCAGTACTTAATGCAGAATTAAAGCATGTACATATGATTTTCGTAGGACTTGTAGTTTCTCTTCTCTGGCCATTTTTTCCTTCAAATGGGTCGGTGAGCGAATTGTTTCTGGGGCCACTGTATGTCTTAATAGTTAGTTGTAGATTTTGTAAAAAAAAAAAGTGAAAAGTGCTCGTGCAAAATCCAAAAAATAGCAGTCCAGTGATATAACTCCAATGTGCCGTTTTAAAGAGGTCTGTGTCTAGATTACAAAAATGTCTGCCTATAATTTGAGTTGAAATTTAGTATCTAATATCTTGCGCAATATTAGTTTAGAAGAACTCCTTGGAAAAATGTGCATACTAACCAGGTAGCACTAATACTTAATTAACTTAAAAACAAGACTACATTTCATCAACTCATACACCTTTGGATAGGCCTTTAAGAAGAAATAGGGATTTTATTTTATTTAAATGACTCGTTCTCACGTTATTAAGCGTTAAACTGGTTTCAAAATTGATGGGAAAATCTCGTTCCGTCTAGTTCATAGTCATTCATGATATGCTAATCTCATTGATTTATATCAAATCGTGGATTCTAATTTGTAGTGGCAGAACGAAACCGTCGTTGCGTGAGTAAAACGTTTTTTCCCCAATGGAATGTGTACATTTGTCTTTTATACACACTTTTTTAACAATTAGTTTGGGATCTGAGTTTTGGGCTAGTAACCAGTGTTTTATGCCCATTTTGTTGTAGACATTACTTAACATTAGTACAAAACAGTTTGAGGGAAAAGGCTATCAAATGACAACACATAATAACTTAGCGGGAAAATATATTTATGGTGCTATAAGATCAGCTATCAGATCAGTAGACTTGGTTCTCTTCAGTCGTCGTCTGCCGAATATTTCCGTTATTGGCAATGAGTAAAAATTATAATATAATTATAATTATAATAAACTGTTAAGATCATCATTTTTCTTTGCATTAAAAGGCCCTTAGACGAAACACAGTGTTGAACACGGTGTTCAACACTACCCTCGTGTCACTACAACTACAACAGTGTCACGTGTATGGCCTGGTGTGTACACCGATGTGGGCGGGTGAACACGGTGTGAACACAAGTGTCTCGTGTGCGGGCAAGTGTGCACACTTTCGAGCGAGCAGGTAGCGAACGATCATCAGCGGTCATTAGTGTTGTTGTTGTTTACGTATTTTTATGTGTTCATCCGGTAGCAGGATGCGCTCATATCCATGGTCCTTTCTCGCCGATGACCGAGAATAAAATGATGTGTGCACACATGTGTTACGTTTGTGGCGAAAGACAACACCGCGTTCAACACTGTGTCTCGTCTATAGTCCTTTTAAAATACAAAACTGAAAACAGACTGTGTTCCTAGGATGGCTATGTTTGCTTAGACCTACAAAATTATTTGTTGTTCTTACATATTTATTTCTCTTTAATTAGCTCTTTGTTTTACTCTGTTGAATTTTCGTTTTTATTTTTATTGTTCACCTAAACAAAAAAGAAACAGCTGCATACAAAACTACAGAAAGACACTGAAACGACATGCGAGCTCATCAGTTTTATTTAAAACTAGACGATATAACAAATTGATTATATATAATGGACTAATTGATCCATATGTCCACACTTTTCATCTTAGACTGCCTTTCAAAAAAAAAATGTTTAAAAGGTTAATTCTCTAATTATTTTCATACTGTTGCCAAAAATAGAATTTGTTTTTCTTTTTTTATTTGGTTGCACTCAATTTAATTGTGTGAAACTACTTTACGGTCCGTAATTCGTTCTTTTAGCGAAAGAGTTTTATTTACCCAAATTTTAAATGGGGATTTTCGTTCGTATTTTTTGCCCAATCATACATTTATAGCACGAATTAGCCAGACATAAATTACAAGTGAGCTTACATTACAACTAAAAAAAACTACAATAGCCGTGTTTTATTATGCACTCATGATCTATATAGATCATTGGTTTGCACGCATTGCAACAACAACACATGATCCAGATAGCTATCGGGATCATTTATCGTGATCCGAAATTTGATTCCGCTATTCCCTGCTAGGTTCATGGAAGCTGATTTGCCTGGAAACCATTTCCAATTTACAGCATTGCCTGATAAGTATACAAAATATTATTTTTTGAACTACATTTTAATACTCACTTTAATTCCTTCATTAGGTAATATTGTGCTAACAGTAATACAAAATTTGTATTTCAATCTTAATTTCTAACAATTTTGTGTGATTTGCACAATTGTTTTGCGTTTGCCGGTGAAAATTGTAATCATCATCGTAAAAGATGTGCAAACACTTGCTCTGAATAGAAGAAAAATTATGTTGGCATGGAAACACTGCCCGCAAATATCACAGCATCGGCAGGAGTTAATTGTCAAACTACTGTCAGAACACAAAATAAAAATGCTTCCATGATCTGGAGCGTTTTATTTACACACATGATCCATATGGATCATCCGTGCATAATAAAACACGGCTGTTATTCAAAATCTATCTTCATACATACATACATATATGTATATACATGTCTTAATTTTACTAAGATTTTTTACAAAGCGGTTAAGTTAATAAGACTGTGTTGAGTGTCAGATAGCCAACTTATTCTCTTGCCCCTTGATTTTATTTGACAGCGTTTTTGATAACGTTTTGTGTCTGTGAATACGTGTGAGAGCTTTGAACAACAAATCAAACAAATGTGCGTAAAAATGATGAGCTAGTGTTTGATGATTCCTGAATTACTGTCAAATTGCTTCCTGGAATTCAGCTACATTCCTGAATTACTGTCAAATTCATCGATTGGTGAGGGGAAATAGCAGCGGCTCAGATGGGTGTCTATATTGGATAGTCTGTGGTTTCAACAGAATAGACTGGATCATCTATGGCCGCCATGGCTTGATAGTTTGGCCGTCGGCTAGTTCAATACTCCGTTTCGGTCGTTCACATCGTACCGGTTAGTCGATACTGATTATTAATAAAAATACTTGTGCAGGTCTTTACTGCCCACAGTACATGAGAAATCTAGATGATGGCGTTGTGCGATTGGGACCGAAAAAGAATTTGTTTAATGGGGGCGAAACTGACTATTTTGTAGTGTCGATATTTACACAATTCTTGTAGTCTGAAAGTAGCCAACGTTTTTTGGATACCCAAAAAGTATCAGCAATATAAGCAGCAATCGAAATATAGCTTAGCTAAAAGCAATTTCGTTTATTGAGAACTGAACTAATAATGCTAGATCTCCGATGTACAGTATCTGACAAAGCTGAAGCACCCAAGAAGCAGATGACAGAGAGAAGTTATGAAGATGATTTTTCTCCTCATTTTCTTAACTTTACTAAACAGAATAAACATATAAACATTATATCTTTTCCTTATTAAAAAAAAATATAAAAACTAATTCAACACAAAATCGAAAAATCATCGCTAAAACTTTTTTTTAATATAAAAAGAGGTGTCCAAAAATTTTCAAATAAAAGTAAAACATTATTAATCATCCGCTACAGGCAAAAACGTCAATTTGCTAGGGGACAGTTTCAGTTTTATCTGATACTGTATAAAATAAAAAACTGGGAAAAACAAACAGACCATATTCAAACTTAGATAAAGTTATCTGTCAAAAAACTCAGCTCTATACCCTATAAAACAATGCAGTTAGCACCTTCAAAATAAAGATTAGCTGATATCTATTGTTCGCCGAACTAAGGGTAAAATCGTTTGTACAACAGCGAAGATATTCAAGAACATGTAAAGACGACACTGGGAGGAAACTTACTGAAAGACTCTCATATACAGATACCACTTTCAGTTATTATTGCCGCAGAGTAAAAAGAACACAAAAAAATATATTTGAAACGTAGCCCCTGCGTATGGATTACATTATAGCTATGAGTACAAGCACTCGCAGGGGACTTGGCTCTCTGAATCAAGTTGTATGAATTATTTCGTTGCCATAATGCAGAGATACTTAGTTGTTTTGAATGTTTTTTTTTTATTTTATTGTAGAACTTTTTAGCCAAATAAATCTCTTTTGTAATGTTATTTCAAAAGGTTCAGCAGTTACTGAATAGAAGAAAACGGAATTCAAGGATCTTTTTTATCGATGCCACCCTAGAAAACATAGCACATCGATTGTGCCAAGAATTAAAGTTTTCTTGGGAAATCAATAAATAAATTACGAGAACATATTGTCTGATTGACTTGGGGATGTAATGCAGTAAAGGCGATTCGTCGATGATACAATGGATCGAAAATGGTACTGCAGAGTTAAATCTGTTAATATACACCCACAAAGACATTTATAAAAAAAAATCGGTCTTCATTACGAAGTATTGAAAGGATCTTCCATAATTCTACAGCTCCCATAGCTGTACATTAATAGAATGATCTGCATTCCAATCTGTTGTTCTATTTACCATACAAAATTTTAAGTATCAAGAAATAATCGAATGAATAAATAAATAAAAAAAACATATAAAAAACATTAGATGCTTTCCGCCTTTGAACGTAAGGCATTATGCATGCGAAACAATCAATTTACATATTTCCTCTATAGTTAAGGGATAAAAAATGGAATGAATGTGTGTCTCGGCAACCCAAAAATAAATCTGGAATTTTTTCCGGAATTAGTCGTATATTAAAGAAAAAGTTAGTACTGATACTAACGTTTGAAAAAAACTTTTATTAACTTTTATGGTCAATATGGGTGTCATTGGAAAGGCGGCGGGGCGGAGATTACAAAAATGGCTGCCTGTCTGTCATTAATCTTAAGGTACCTGATGAAGAAATGAGATTTATACAGATGATGTGTTTCACTTGCCCAAAGAAAGTTCCGAAAAAAAGTTTTAAGAAAGTTACTTATTAGCGAAAAAGTAGGTACTAATACTAAAATCAAAAAACAGATTTATTTTCTTAGATATTTGATATGGGTATCGTTGAAAAGAAAATGGCAGCTAGATCAAAAAGTTATACTACAGTTAGCACTTTATTGGTAAAAAGTTATAAGCCCGCAAACTTTGAAAAACCGACTTGTGTACCTTGTCCGATACCTTATTTTCTAAAATAAAGGGCCAACAACTCTGAAAAAATTGGAGTTATTAGGCAACTCATCGCATTGTTCTTAGGTTCATTTTTCGAGATATTAAGCTTTAAGTGCCCTCACTCGTATTTCCACACCCGTGGGTCTAAAAATCTGAATAAAGTCTAGAACTTAGGTCTCGATGTAATCTTTAGTCTCGGCATCTTACCTCAAACAGTTTTCCAGTTATTGGCCAAAAACCAAAAAACAATGACATACGAATTTAAAAGATCCAAAAAGGCCATTTTTTAGATCTCATCAATAGAAGCAATAAATTAAAAAAAAAATTATTTTCACACAATTTTTCGAGATATTAACGATTTAAATTATATCAGCATTTTGCTAAAAGAGGCAACTATTGATTATCTCACACACACAAACTTTTCTAAGCGTTTCCTATACCAAAAAAGACTATGGAATTTCGTGAAGTGATTATGGTGGCTGCCGTCTGGTCTGAGGGTTCTGGGTTCGATCCTCGATTTGTCATTTCTTATTTTGTCCAAATTGTTAAAATCTTATTCGAATAAAAGTGGATAGCTTGAATGCGTTATTAACTCAATCGAGAACACGAAGGATTTTTAAAAAAGTTTCTATGTTCTCTTAAGTTCCGAAATATATGTGAACCTGAGCGAATATTTCGTATGACAGTTTTCTTCTCTCTCACAATGAGTTCTCTTAAAAGAACAAAACGTAGTAAGGAAATGATTGATCATAGTAGCTTTGTTATTGTAATTTTTTTGGAAAAAATAATAGGGCCCATAGACGCAACACAGTGTTAAACACGGTGTTGTGTCGCCTTTCGCCACAAACGTAACACATGTGCACACATCATTTGATCCTCGGTCGTCGGCGAGTAAAGATCATGGATATGAGCGGATCTTGCTACCGGATGAACACATAAAAATTCGTAAACAACAACAACAATAATGACCGCTGACGATCGTTCGCTACCTGCTCGCTCGAAAGTGTGCACGCTTGCCCACACACGAGACACTTGTGTTCACACCGTGCCAAGAAAATCAAAATCTTTTGATTTGATATGTATGCTCGGCTATGTACAAAGAGCTACAGAGCTCGTATCTGGCAATACATCATTTGAAAGGTCTTGACATAACCTATAAAACGACGCTATGCATGATTAGTTTGTACATAGCCGGAAAATTCAAAAGACAAAAAGGGGGAAGGGAGAAATTTGACAACCTAATATAAATATGCTATTGTAAAATTTTAAATTTTTCCACTGAATATAAGCGGACATAAAGAATTCTAAAGAAACATAAATTGAACATTATGTTTGTGGTTGCGTCAATGTAATTCGAATTTTTTATTTTTTTTGAATTTCAAACACGAGTACTTGATTTGTTAATTTCTTGGATGTAGCTGTTAGTGTTTTAAGTGACTAAGTGGCTATCCATTAATAAAAATACTGCCGAATACTTTATGACTCAAAATCCTTAGCTATTTGGAAAGCTAAGTTTCATGAACTGCCGATTAATTGTCTCAATGGACTAGCTTAAGACCATTTCCCCTAAGTTCACTCAAGCAATTTTCACACGGTTGGCACGATCAGCAGCTGAGATCTTTCTTTTGTTTAGCTTTATTCGAAACAATAAGAACCACCTGACGTTGCTAGCTGCCTTAACTTAAATTATGTGCCTATTTCCAATCTTTTGACGAAAGAACGAAACCCTTGGCGCGTGAGTAAAACTCGCACTTGACCGTTTTGTTTTTTATTTTCGTTTTCGTATTCCATAGCTACATATGTGCTTTCCCCTTATCGTTTGTTTTTGCTCTTAAGGACTGTGAAGTGGTTGTGTTTTAGTTGATTCATATGAAAAATATGAAGAATTAGAATACCTTAACATGAAACAAGTAGTCAAGTGCATAGTGCAATTCTTTCACTTGTAGGCAGAGAGAGAAGGCAAATGAGATTTGCTCAACTGAAGTGTTTAAGTTAACTGGTACCATACCTCAACGTCGATTGGCTTAGAGCAAACGTATGACGAACATATATAGCATGGTTAAGAGTAAACCTGTAAGTCGTCGCCTTAATTTTTTTAAATATTAAGTAGTACTGTCATAGAAGTCAATTGAGAACACATATATGCGGTAAACATGATATACAAGATTAAAGCTAATTACCTTTTTCAAGTCAGTTTGGATGGAGCAGGAGTTGACCAATAAACCGATGTATTTTTTTTCAAATAAAAGTCAGTCTGGTTTAGATGAATGAACATTTTTAAAAGTGCTAAATGACTTTGATTGATTGAGCAGATGATTTCTTTTATTTTCCATTGCCTCTCCAAAACACATCTTCCTTCTGTTTCAAATTTATTTCGTTACACACTCATTTAATTTGTATTTACACTTTCGCGGAGTATAACTTTAAACAACGGCACGAGTAGTCCGCCACTTTAATACTTTTCTCCATGTAATATGAATAACGTTAACAACGAATTTTCTTAATGTGGTGATGCAGATACAAGTAGGTACTTGATCTACACCTACCAAATTTGATATTGTTACGCAAATATGTCAGATGGAAAATAAACATCAATCACCACGCATTTACGAAAGTGTAAGAACGAGTTGATTCGTTGTTTTAGTTATAATAGTGCCTATTTAATAAAGTGTTAGTTTATGTTAAAATTTCTTTAGACGCCAATATTTCGATGGATTTGATGATGTTGTTCCTAAAAGCATAAGGAACGTTTTTAGTGCTTCGTAAACTACAAAATATTAATATGAGTGTAAATAATGAATTTCAGTCCTCGGCCTGGGATGGCCAAGCAGTAAACAAACAAATTACGAAGCTGGTGTTCGGCCGTTGAAGCTTATTGCGTTCGGTATCAGCCTATTTGCCTTATTTTATTCGATTCCAAATTTCATTTAGAAATAAAAAATGAAAAATCAGTAAGAAAGAAAACAAGTCAAAGTCAAAAAATTTTAAATAAATCCCAAATAAAGAAAAAAGACTGGTCAAGTGTGAATTTTACTCACCGGCCGAACGATGTCAGAAGGCTTCACTGAAATTCTTCTAATCATTGCGAGAAAAAATAACCGAAAGAAAATCCTTTCCCATTTGCTGATCGTGATAGCCGTGTGAAAATTGCTTTGGTGGACTTAAGGGAAATCGTCGCAAGCTAGTTCGTCTACAAGAAGCGATTGCCAGACATGTTTTGAGGCAGTCACACATGGTGGTGCTCATTTTTGTTTAATAACTTTTACTTTCAATTTTAACTATATTGTCCTTCGTTATAATTACATAACACATAGCTACCGCTCAATTTACAGTACAGAGATATGATATATTTCCTATATCTTTCTACTGTAGTATCATTTGATTTATTTTCCATACAAAATTCATCCTCTAAGTCGAAGCCCAAAAAATGTCTCTTACAGCAAGAATGAGGAAGCATGAGGTTCCCGAGACACAATCATGTTGGGCGAACACAGTTGTCGTCTAGGGCCACATATTCGTCGTCTACACACAACCACAAATGAGCTTTATGTTATTTGTGCACACAACCGTGCGGCTCTGTATGAATAACTGCGCTGCTTATGTATTGTGTTGTTGGTTGGCCTCAAACAATTTGCTTTTAATTAAAAAAAAACAGTTAGGCATCTGAGATGTTTTCAAGCTTCATTTAGTGAATGCATTGAGAATCCGGATGAAGTCCAACACTGCCTTTTTAAAATAGAGTCCTTTTTTAGAAGGCTTCAGTCTCCAATTTTAAAGACTCAATCCAAAAGTACAAGATTTTTTAAGTAATTTCCTGTGTTTTTTCCTTACATGTATACTCGTTTGAATAAAATTAGGCTTTTAAGCAAAAAAAAAAATATTAATCCCTCTAACTCGAACTTGTTTTGATATCCCGTGAAAGTTCGACTCTACCTCTACTTCGACTGTTTATGTATCAACCAGTTGCTCCCGCGACTTCGTATAGTATACAATTTACAACTGTACAAACACTACTGGCCCAATATCTTTATTTGAAAACTTGTTAGTAAATTGTTTATTGTTATTAGTCTCCCTACATTGCAATTTGAGATCTCTTTTTATGCAAAAGCTTTATCTAATCATTCCGTGAATCGTCGGATTGTTTCTTATTCATTTTACTTAACCAACAACTAATCCCTAAGAAATCCTCGATCCACTTCAATCTACCCCTATCTGCTTCTGTGAAAAAAGTACAGATAGATCGATCGCTAATGCGGGATTCGAGACAATCAGAAAATGGGATGGCTACCTGCTGTTTTTATCATTCGATGCATCTACTCGTAAGTTGTAGTGAAACTCAATGCATGGAAGAAAAATTTTGCTTAAGGCCGTTTCTGCAAGACAAGGAGTTTATCTTCTAAATTTTAACCACCACGATCGGTGAAACCGTTCAAAACTTTCAAATCGCAAATATTAACCCTTTCATGCCCAGAGTTGTCCCTGTACAATTTCATCTACGCACAACTCGAAAATTCTAGCGTAAATATAGTAAAACCATAGTAATTTTATTCTAATACCCGATTTTAGACCGACAGACTATCCAAACATAAGTTAATCCCACTTATGTTAAAAACGTTACATTTTTTGTTACTCTTGATATCTGACTTACATGATTCTTTTTTCTATATATTGGCCAATTTAATCAATAGCCTTATAGTTTGTAAGCTATTGTAAAGTTTCATCAAAATCGATTCACTTGTTTCTGCGTGAAAGAGTAACAAACATCCATACAAACAAACAGCTTTATAATATTCATAAGATAAACACATAATATTATACATGCTAATAATAATATAATATAATATAATATACTAGCGCCCTTTTGGTTGTTGTATCATTCGAAAGGATCAGGCGAACTTTGAAAGTCAACCCCCACTTCACCTCAATGGAAGCCATCCTCCTTAAATAAATTGCTACCAAAATCTTTTCGACAGAATTCTGAACAAAGTTGCCAAAGACATCAATGCTCTATCTTTTACCATTTAGAAGTCTATAAAGGACAAACAAACAAACATTAATTTTTATATACGACGGATATCCACTCTACCGTCAACGATCGACTGAATGGTGGAAATTCATCATTTTAAAAGTGAGAAACAATGATGTTGAAGTTGATACTCGTTGGGTTGTGCCGTATTTTTACTAAAACATTAAATCTTCGTAGACTTTGAAAACATTTGTTAACTTCTTACTAAAAATTTTAAATCTTCGTAGACTCTAAAAACATTTGCAAGGTTTTTATTAAAAATTTTAAATCTAGGTAGCCTGTGAAAACACTTGATAGCTTCTTACTAAAAATTTTAAATTTACGTAGACGTTGAAAACACTTTCTAGATTCTTGCTTAAATTTTTAAATCTACGTCTAGACTTTAAAAACATAACGGTACTTTTCAAAAAAAGCTCAGCTCAAAGAAAGCTCAATCTCCTTTTCAAAGATCTTTTGGTTGAAAACATGTAAGGCACGTCCTGCTATGCATAAAATAAATCTAATTTAAATAAAGTCGCAGGGGACACCCTTTTTACAACTTTGGAGCTTCATATCGTTCCAACGGTACTTTTCACTGACAAAACCCGACCCGACAAAACTCAAAAACTTAAAACTTAAAATATATTAAATAATAAATAATAAATAATAAATAATAGATAATTGTTTTTGTTTAATAAATATTGTTAGTGCTTGACTAACAATAGAAGCCAGCTAGTAAGCTGTCAATTCAGCTTTTAAGATGCTAACTGCATGCATCGCATCGTCAAGTTCCTCATTAAAAAAATTTAAAACGAAAAAATTACCATATCCCTTAGGCTTCAATTGAAAAATCGAATGAAGAAAAAAAATTCGGTCAAAAGATGTGTTTCACTTGCCCAAAGAAGTTTTAAAAAAATTATATACTAGCATGCTAATACTAAATTCGAAAAAAAAAATATTTTTGGATATTCTTTATATGCATATCGTTGGAAAGAGGATGATAGCTAGATCATAAAATTTTACGACAGTAACCAGCTTACTATTATTAGTAAGGAGTTATTAGCCATCCAACTAAACTAACACCCACTTTATTTTCTAAATTGGACCGCAATATCAGAAAAATACAGAAAAGTTTGGTATAATTTTTTATTCATACTAAAATTAATTAGTTACTGTATTTAAAAAAATTTTTTTTTTACTGACATCCATTGAGTATCGGGTATCGTTAGATAGGTCTTCTAAAATAAAATAGAGTTTTCATGATGCACTTTTTATTTGGGGGATAGGTTTTCGAGATATTAAGCTTTAACCAAAGCGTTAACCAAAAAAAGGCGTTCCCCCACCCCCACCCAAACTTCCGTACCCATGAGTCTAAGATCTGAAAAAATCTGGAATGTAGGTCTTGATGTAAACTTTAGTAGTCAAAAAATAATGACATGCGAATTTTAAAGATCCGAAAACGCCATTTTATAGATCTTGGCGAAAAAATAAAAAAACACATAAAAAAAATTATTTTCTTACATTTTCTCTAAATATTAACGACTTAAATCGGATTATTATCCTGCTAAAAACGATGAACTCAAGACAGTCTTAGTGTCATTTGCGGGCATTTTATTCCTTAATTGCATCAAAGCATTTTTCAGACGGCTAGTGCGATCAGCAAATGGAAACAAAATTTAGTTTGTTTAGTTTTTCAAAATGTAAAGAAGAATATTACTAAAGCTTTTTTGATTTGTTATTGTCTTTGACTTATATTACATCCTTAGTACTAATCTCTTTTCGGCCGAACGAAACCCTTGGAGTGTGAGTAAAACTCAGCCTTGGCCGGCTTTTTAATGTTACGCTTTAAGATTGCATTTCATCACTCCCTTTTCAGGAAAACCTATTGACTTAAAACTACGCTTTACTTAATTTCGAAAAATTGTCAAGCTCTACCAGGTAAAAAAGATGCAGGAAGATAATTAAAATTAATGCAATGAAAAAAAAACTCCGGACTTAAGGCCATGCAAAAAACAAAAGTTATAAAAGAAATAGGTGTGAAAAGTGTTTGTAACCTTTAGAGCTTCCATTTGTTTGGATAGCCGACATCGGTATGGCCAAGCAGTTTCCGGTCATTTCGATCTCTTGTGGATCCGATCGAGGACATGGTTTATAGGCAATCTTACTGCCACGTCCAGGGGATGGACTCACACGTGAATGTCGACCATTTATAACGCGCTCGCCCATGATCCGAAGTACTAATTACACAGCAGTAACACCCAGCGCGGTGTAGAGCATTCCCTTTGTATGTCCCCTGAACTCTGCACTCATTAATCTGGAACACGGTCTCTCAATCGGATGACCCTTCCCTTCTCTACGATGATGCCCCCGTTTCTTTGCTTTTTCTTTTCTCTCTGCTTTTCACTCAAACACACATTTCTATTTTCTCTGTTGAGACGAAACAGGTTAAAGAAACGGAAATGGGAAGGACCTTTCGCCTTCTTTTTATGCCAGCGCTTTGAGACAGAAACTTTGTCGAAAATTATTAAATATCTCCTTGGCTTTCATGCAAAAGCATCTTTCTTTACATATCATTATACCACATAAATATGACGATTTTTTTTGGGTTCCGCATTACGTTTGAATAAATTTCACTTGCAAGACAATAACGCGTACATGCCGAGATATACAAAGGGATACAAGAAAGAGAAGAACTTAAAAAGTGGATCTTTCAAATTGCAACCACTTAACATTGCACCTCAGCGACAACGACAACCACAGACACAACGGTGTGGCGGCTGGGTACAAAATCCATAACGGTAGGATCAAGGATACATGTAACCTAGTTAAATCGAAATATGTTACCGAGGGATGCGAAAAAAACAAAAACAGAATAAAACGATACACAAATCCGAATTCACGTTACAACGACAACAGGACATTCAGCAGTTTTTTTTTCTTCTCTGGCTCTTTTGCACACATCCGTCCACATACACTTTGAAAAACAACAATAGACTCCCGTCGTTTTTAGCCGTCTTTCGAGTTTCCTTAGCCGATGTCCTGCTAACGACTGAATGCGAAAGTGCATATGGCGCGGTATGCTAAGCATAAATGACACCGCATCGAACTTAACGAAAACTGAGTAAGCTTTGGTCACGCTTTTCGCTGAGTTATGCTATTTTGATTAAAAAAAAGTTTTTTGTTGACATCTAGAAGCAGCATGTGCTCAGTTGGCAGTATGCGCTTTTCCTTCGGATAGGTTGTGGATTGCTTCCCGTAGAGTTTTATGAACATATTGTTTTATTTTTCAATTGAAAGTTTTGCGTAGTAAAAGCTAAGCAGAGGCGGTGTAATGAACAGGGATGGTTAGTGGTAGTTTTTAAGCTTTCATGTACATTGTAAAAAACCATTGATTGTTGTGCAAGAGGAATTGTTCTTAAAATACGGTAAAGAAAGGTCACACATTTGTAGCTTTTTAGTCCTAATCTGTGGGTTTGATGGTTAGTGCTTCCGACTAACGTCCGGAGCTAGCGTATCCGAGCTCTGATCCAGCCTGGTGAAAACAACACCACAACCAATTTTCGTAACCCCACCTCCAGCGAATGACTGACAATACTCCTGGAGTACTTTTGTCATGAAAATCTTACATTTGGAACAGGCATTAAACAGGAGGTCCCCCCACTTGTGTCAAATTATACCGCGCATAACACAGTGGAGGCCGAAAAGCTGGGCTCTGGTGTACAATGGGCTTTCGCCCAGCTATTATAATCCAAATCTTAATCTCTGTGTACACAGTCGAATCGTTCTAAGTAGAATTTTCAAAAGTATGTATACCAGCCCACACTCGACATACTTGCGGGCGCTGTGTGCGCAAAATCAAAATCTTTTAATTTTTTTCATACCAGAGGTTCCGCCCGTAATCGGTGTGCGCGCATTCAGTTCTGGTGTGTACAACTGTTTCAGTTTATCACCACATATACATAAGTAAATACATGTGTGTAGTTGACGAAAACATGCCCTTCGTTTCATTGAACATTGAATTACAATGCTCATTATTCAACTTATTATTGATATATTGATATTGTCACATTGCCAAACATATGGCAGGTAGCATTTTCCCCATACCCTCATCATTGCAGATTTGGTGTGTGGTGAGATGCTACCATGCTCTGATAACGGCTCTATCTTTCTCTTCTCACGAAGAGAATGATAAGAGTTGAGAGTCTGGTGATCGAGGCCAGTAGTAAAGTAAAAATCGAGTTAGTTGTAAAGATTAAGTCGCGTGAGTAAGGCGTGAAAACAAGAAATAAAGGATAATTTATTAAACTTAAATCTAGTTTTTTTATTTTTAATTCAAAAGTTAGATGAATAACTTGATTATATCAATGACCAATATTTTCATTTCATCTATGCCAACTACACTCTTTTATGTGCCAAGCAGAAAAGACAAGATTACGACAACGTCATCGTTACCACTTTTCCCTTTTTTCCTCCCTTAATCATGGCTACGTTTCGCGACTAGATTATTTTGCGTAGTTGCTAGTTATATATTCCAAAAGTTCCAGAAACCAGTTCCGATAGGTAAAAGAGGCGTGGCTGGAACGATTTTGCGCACCTCTATTAGGAAGGTGATTTTTGATTTCTATTGTAGATATCGATTACACCCATTATAAAAACCATGAACTTTACATCAAGTCCCACAACTTTAGGCGTTTCCCCATCAAAAGCGCAAAAAGACGTAAAATTGTCCGTGCGTATAATTAAAAACGCAAATGGCTATAAGACATTAGTATTTTGGTACTGTAAGAGAATGAGAGAAACCAAAGAGCGACTGCCGATATCATACAGACAAGAAGTGTTTTATTTCATTGTGCAGCTTTTCAGCCCCTCACAGTACGGAGTAACTTGTGGACAGCACTAGATAAAGCAGTCTACCGCAATCTCCTTACTAAAGTGCAGAGGTCGGCGTGCATTAATATAGGAGGAGCACTTCGAATCACACCCTCATCTGCACAAGAAATACTATTTTAAATCCTCTCAGTCGACATCTACAGCAGACTGTTAGCAGTATGTGGATGCCTGGTCATAGTGATATTTCTGGTAATTACCAAACTGAGGAACTCGTCAGACATTCCATTACAACCCCAAAGACAATTACGGCCATGCCACAGCTTCAACACCACCATTCACAGGTAGCAACAAGCCTAAACAACAAATTTCGCCCGTTATAGATGCTAAATGCGAATGACATCGTAGCGGAGATCCGTTGTAGAATCACCCTCGGCAACCGCTGCTACTTCGGTTTGTCCAAACAACTGGGGTCAGAACTCCTGACTCGAAGAACTAAGGTCATGATCTACAAGACCCTTATTCTGCCAGTCCTACTGTATGGAGCCGAAAGTCGTGTGACGATATCGTTTGAACGATAGCTGTGCTTCACGTAAGCCGAGAACTGTCATTTTCTATCTGCTGCTTTTCTGCTTTTCTGACGATACCTAATTCACTATCGTCCTAGAGCAAAATGTGAAATGTTTGGCTTAAATAAATGAAATATTGTATTGTAGTATTAAAAATAAAACTGAAAAACGATGTAACACCCCTGTGTGAGTCAACTTCAGCACCAGCAGAAACTTCCGCGCGCACTAGACCCCTGGCACCTTCCGTCATCCCTGTCGGGAGTGCACCACCTTCGGCTGATGATGGCCGAAACGAAGAAGACGTCGACGAGGAGGAGGAGAAGGAGTTAAGAAGACTGCGACAACGCCTGGAGATAGCCACCTGAGGAGGCAGCTGGCCGAGTCGAAGAGGCGTGAACACCAACCACGTCGGGCAGTGGAATGACGACTTCGAGGACGTGGTCGAGCCCTTGGGATGCAGCGATCGAGAAATGTACCTGTTCGCTAGGCGGATGCTGGCAGGTACCGCGAAGCTACTCCTCCGAACAGTGCGCATCGAGGGCTGGGAGCAGCTGAAGGAGGTCCTCGTTGAAGAGTTCGGCCACGTATTCAGCAGGCATGAGGTGTATCAGGAGCTCAGCCTCCGAGCGAGAAAGCCGGAAGAACCAATCCTGCACTACGTGCTGGTAATGCAGGAAATAGCGGCACAGACAGACATCCACGAAAGCGAGGTGATCGAATTCATCATCGATGGTCTCAACGATTCCCCCTCCAACCTCTCAATCCTATACCCCGCCAAGACGATGGCCGAGCTGAAGAAGTTTCTGCCCCGCTACGAGAAGAGCATGAATTCCAGCCAACTTGCAGCAGCTCCAGCAGCGGCGAGGACTTCCGTGCGTCACAGCAACAACCGGCCGCCGACTTCCGCAACACCGACGACAACAACTTCCGCAACAGCAACAACTCCAGCAGCAGCAACTTCCACGCCGCAAGCAGCAGCTTCAGGCACATCACGCTGCTATAATTGTTTGGGGTATGGACACTTATCCAGACAGCGCACCAGGGAGAGACGTCCTCCTGGCTCCTGCTTCCGCTATGGGGACCCCAAGCACAAGGACTGCCCCAAAACGCAACCTTCAGAGGAGAGTGGGCGCGATTGAGCCATATGAAGACGCCGAGGAAGATGAGCTGGCGCAGGGATTAGACGCTGTACAAATGGTGAGTGTTGCCTTCCGTAATATCGAGTGTAAGCGCATGAGTGATAGTTATAATATTCTTTCTCTTTTGGACACCGGTAGTCCCGTTAGTTTCATCCGGTATTCTCTGGTCCCCGACGAACTCAAAGAAAAAAACCAAAGTACAGTAGATTTAAGGGAATAGGAGGAACGGAACTTCACACGTACGGTACAATTAACGGTCGCGTAAAATTGTATTTTAAATCTAAGGTTATTCCCTTTTTAATAATTTCAGATGAAGTTCTACCATTTCCGATCCTTCTGGGCCGTGATGCCTTTAAAATATTTCATATAAATTTAGTTATGTCGAATAAAACAAAAAATAAAAATATTCGTTGACACCCAAACGCCCTTCCGTCTTTTACTAATTTTAAGTCACTTTTAGAAACTCTTCACTCATGCACTTACGACTCAGAGATAGCAAATAAGACGACCTTCTCTTCAGAAACATCCGTCGACAGCATGCGCCCTCAGCTTGTGACTGACTTAAGGTATAGTGTTGCTTCCGATAGTAGAAAATATGTGAATGATGGTGTTTCCTTCGTGACCCTAAGGTCACTAGTGTCGAAAATTTTAACGTACGTTCAGACCTTGATCTAGTTTCTTCCGAGAGAATTCAGAAAGTATTAGTCAGGAACTACCTCCGCTTTGATAGGAACGAAGTAGTGCCTATGGATCTTGAAATGCACATCCACCTTAAGAACGATGTTCCGTTTTATTTTCAACCTCGCAGGCTCTCCTTCAGTGAGAAGCAAGAGGTGAACGTCATAATTAACGACATTTTGAATAGGAAAATAATTAAAGCGAGTGATTCCCTCCCCTATAGTTTTGGTGAAGAAGTCTGGCGAGACACGCATGGGCGTTGATTATCGAGCCCTGAATAACCTGACTGTTCGGGATAACTACCCTCTTCCACTAATTGAAGATTGTTTAGAGTACCCAGAAGGAAAAAAAGTATTTTCCATACTTGACCTTAAGAGTGGGTTTCAGCAGGTGAAAGTTGATTCCGCCTCAACTCGCTATACATCCTTCGTAACACCTAACGGGCAATACGAATTCTTAAGAATGCCCTTCGGGCTTAAGAATGCCCCAAGTGTTTTTCAAAGGTTTATTAATAGAATATTTCGAAAATTCATTGATAACAACCAAATAGTGGTGTATATGGATGACATAGTTATTGCAACTAAAGACTTAGAAAGTCACTTAGAGTTATTGACGGAAGTCCTTCAGTGTATCTCAGTAAATGGTTTAGAGCTTAAGTTAAGCAAGTGCCATATCGCTTATCCGACCATCGACTATTTAGGATATAAAGTTACCGAAGTAGGTATTCAGCCAAGTGATGCACACTTACGCGCCATTGCCAACTATCCCCTTCCGAATAATCCGAAAAAACTCCATTCCTTCCTGGGTTTGTGTTCCTATTTCCGACGGTTCGTGGAATCATTTTCCCGAATAGCGAGACCCTTGCTCGACCTAATTAAGAAAGATGTTCCGTTTAATTTCACCTCCGAATGTGAAAGTACCTCCCGCTACTTCAGAAACGCCTAACTTCAGTCCCCGTCCCGCAATATACAGTCCTGAGCGAGAAACAGAATTGCATTGTGATGCAAGCTCAAGTGGTTACGGAGCAATACTACTTCAGAGACAAGACGATAAGAAGCTACATCCCGTAGCGTATTTTTCCAAGAGCACTACCTCTCAAGAGTCGAGGTATCATAGCTGGCTATTATTTCCGCTCTTCGTCGTTAACACCCCTGTGTGAGTCAGCGCCCTCTGGGTGTTGACGAAAGCAACGCTCAACCGAGATCCTTCAGCTGACAAACTCCATCATGACAGATCTCTCTGTCACTTGCCCTTCCGCCACCAAAGAACTAAGTTCGTTGTATAAACCACATTTTATAAAATGAAACTTGTACATATACCCCAAAAATATTAATAAAATGGATAATACTAAAGTATTGAATGCTGAAAAAAATGTTTTTTTTGCATTATACATTCTTTTTCACAGAAAAAACGCCTTTTTTTATTTCTCCTGCAATCATATATCTAACCCATATTTTCTTTCCAAACCATAGAGAACTTTGGTATGAGTCCTTGCTCAAGTAAATGTCAGTTATAGGAAGGAAATGAATTGCTTAGAAATAGATGCTAATTTAATTAATTCAAGCTTATAAGTTATTTTTATATGAACTGATATGAGCTGATACTTGTCTTCTTCGAAAGAAAAATTCTACGGCGGATATTCGGTCCAGTCTGCGAGGAAGGCGAATGGAGGAGAAGACATAACCGCGAACTTTATGAGCTGTACAAAGATGTGGATATACATAGTCCGGAAGGCAATAATTCGTCGACTTCAGTGGCTCGGCCATATTGAGCGCATGGAATCCGAATCCGAGCCTTCTGGTTCGAGGAGACGTGGGAGACCGAACTTCCGGTACAGAGATCAAGTGATCGCGGATGCAAGACAGCTTGGTCTTCTGGACTGGGAGCAGAATGCCCGGGGTCGTCAACGTTCGAAGGCGGCTTTGGCTCAGGCACAGACCCTCCCAGGGTTAAATGCCTATTAAGTAAGTTAGTAAGATGCTAAATGCACATGCTGCCTCCTTCGTATGAGCAGACCGGTTATAAGAAAAAAGTACTTAGCAGTAGGGCTGTAAAAGACTTCACTGACTTCAAGTGAATGCAACGAATTGTAGTGACTTCAAGGTGCCTTCAATGAATGGAGACCATTTAAAATGATTGCATTCGTTTTGACTTCCAAATTATGATGACAAAAAATGATTGATAAATCATGACTTCAAAGTGAATGATTATTTATTTCTTTTGTAGTTGAAGTCATTATTGAAGTCATTGAGTTGAAACAAATCCATTTGAATTTTTAAGATGACTTCATTGAATGCATTTCGTAATGCGTGCTTAATGCATGCGCTGACGGATAGAGTAGAAACCACAGACAACGGAATATAGATACCCATCTGGGCAGCTGTAATTTCCCCTTGTCAATCGTTCAATTTAACAGTAATTCACGAATGTAGCTGAAGCATTTTGACAGTATTTCAGGAATCATCGAACACTAATTCACCAGGAAGCATTTTTTTGATGTGCGTAAAATTGATGAGTTAGTGTTCGATGATTCCTAAATTACTGTTAAAATGCTTCCTGTATATCAGCTACATACATTCGTGAATTACTGTCAAATTCATCACTTGGTGACGGGAAATGGCAGCTGCCCAGATGGGTGTCTATATTGGGTTGTCTGTGGTAAAAACAATGTAATCTTATGAGGTAACACAAAATACGACTTCGTGCGTTATCAATGCGTTGTATTGTAAATATCGTAACGCAGATCTCAAAAATTAAGAATACTTTTTCGATTCGCAAAAGTGACGATATCTACTCATAATTTTTTTTCTTCACTAATTGTTTATAAAAAAGATTTACGGGAATCTATTGAGTGAGATACCATCGGATAGGTCTTGTAAAATGAAATAGAGTTCTTATTTTGAACTCTTTGAATTATTTGGGGGTTAAGTTTTCGAGATATAAAGCTTCAAAACTGAAAAAAGGATTTTCTTTTATTTAGTTTCACTCGAAATGAAAAGACAATTTTACTGTAGCGCAACGGCGCGTTCAGTCAGTCTGACTGTGACAGGCTTTGGTACGCGTTTTATCGACTTTACGAACGCGCGCCTCACTCAATTTCTCAAATCGGAATGGAGCTCGCGCGTTGGCTTTCCCTAAATCAGCTTATCCTCGAGATTGTCCATTCCCTGAAACAAATTTTGTTAGAAAACAATTTGATTTTGAAACTAAAATCAAAAGCAATTGTTATTTACTCAAATAATCAAAATAAAAAAACCTTTCCGCATTAAAATTTCGTGTGTAAATAAACAACAAAAACAGACCGGCTTACGTCGTAGAGTTGTGAAGACGAAATATAATGCGCAATGTAACAAAGACCTATAATAAATAGTGCGGCCAAAGCCATGTCATACAAATGACGAATTATTGCTAGAAGCAATAGCTACAAATACTTATCACATTACCATATCACAAGTTACCCCTATATATTCGTCAATAGTACATCGTCAACTTTGGAATTAAAATACGCATCGACCACAAAAAATCAATATTACACCATATTTAAAAATTTAAAAAAAAAATGGTTTAAACTTTTTTTTTCATTAATTTAACAAAATTTTGGGTCTGCAAGCGAATTTTTCAAAAACTATTAACACAATAAAAAATTTAAATATAGGAAAACTGGTATAGTACTTCGTTGTAAGTGTTGCCGTTGTTGTTTAATAATTTATTTTTTCATATTAATTGATGGAGGGATGAGTGTAGTTTAAAAATATTTCTTTGTTTTTATTAGAGCACTGGAGTTACACTTCAGCTTCCTGGCGAAGATCAAATTCGGTTTTTATTGCCAAATGTGGGGAATCCCTCTGAAGATCTTAAACCTATCACCCTTTCGGCTTTCCTTTTAAAAACTCTCAAAAGGCTAACAGAAATCTACATACGCGAGTACTTTGCACAGAACAACCTCTCCATAGCCCAGCACGAATATCGCAAGTATTTCTCAACGGAGACAGCGCTTTACTTTTTAGGAAGCACAATACAAAAATCCTTTGAGTATAAAGAATTTACTATGGTAGCTTTTCTAGATTTCCGGTGAATTTCGGTAGAAAGTTTTTATAATTTGCAGACGTTCCTTGATCGTGTACTCTACCACGATGAAAATGTTGAGTTTACTGAATAAATTGATAATGACAGTTCGATGACTAATGAAAGGGTGCGTTCATGTATTGTATTGTATTGTATTGGGCGGCGTAACAGCCCGTTGAGAGCCAGAGCCTAGCTTTTTCGCGCCTCCACTGTGTTGTGCGTGTTATAATTTTGTCACATGTGGAGGGGACCTACTGTTTAATGCCGGTTCCGAACGGCGAATTGCGAAAGCTTTTCATGACAGAAGTACTGCAGGAAGGTTGTCAGGCGTTCGCTGGAGGTGGGGCCGTGAAAAAATGTTTGTGGTGTTTTTTTTTTTCCCCGAGCTGGATTCGAACCCGGGTACTCTCGCTCAACAGTCCGACGCACTAACCGATCGAGCCAACGGCGCCCACGAAAGGGTGCGTTCACAAATTAAATTAAAAGTTGTTAAGTCCCTGTTACATACATACATTGGGTGGTGTAACAGTCCGTTGAGAGCCAGAGCATAGCTTTTTCGCGCCTCCACTCTGCTGTGCGCCTTATAATTTTGACACATGTGGAGGAGACCTACTGTTTAATATCCGTTCCAAGCGGCGAATTGTGAAATATTTTCATGACAGAGTACTCCAGGAGGATTGTCAGTCGTTCGCTGGATGTGGGGTCGTGAAAAATGTTTGTGGTGTTTTTTCTCCGAGCTGGATCAAACTCGGGTACTCTACAACAGTCCGACGCACTAACCGATCGAGCCAACGGCGTCAGCAGAAGCCTCTACAAATGGATTAAAATTATAAAACCGAATCGTAAAGGAACATACTACTTCGAGGATGTGTGCGATTTGGCTAGTATAGACATGCGTTAGCAGTTTTATAAACAGGTCCAATTGGGCTTACGCAAATCCAGGGCAAGGACAATACTGCTAACCAGACCTGTATAGTAATGAAGTACCTTCATTTTTATAGGTACAAATACAGTTCCTTGCTACTTAGACTTAAAGAAATCAAGTACCACTCCAAATAATTCTAAGTGTATTTATAATTCCTTTTGCAATTTCTAAAGTACTTTAAGATTGTTTTTCAATTCCCCAAGTACTCTACAATTCCTTCGGTACTCTACAATTCCTTTGATAAACTACAATTCCTATGATACTCTACGATTCCTTTTAGTTACTTCCTATTTTTTAATTTGGATTCATTTCAATAAAACCTACATTGGAAGTAGTTACTCTGCCGCAAGCTAAGACAATCCTACCGCGAAAAAGCAGGCATTCTCCGCTATAGCGACAGGTTTCTGCACTTCTGTACTTAGATTTTACAGGTCTGCTGCTAACTACAGTCAGAATCAAAAGAAAGTGTACGCCATGTTCATTCAAAGGCTTTTTTAGTTTTGGGAAGATTTATTTATTCTCTAAAAGTTATAAAAAGAGTTATAACAGTAGATTCATCATCATCACCATCTTCGTCGCGGGGAGAGATCTCCAGGTAACTCGATCGAAATAACAATAGATTTAAAAGCAAAAATTTGACAGTAAGATAACCAAAATGAGTCCACTTTTCCCGAGTTAAAAGCAAATGTACACCTTAATAAAAAGACAAAAAAATCAAAATTAGCACTATCTATCTTTTTATATTTAAAATAGTTTTGAAATATCGTAGCGTTGTTCTACTAATTTTTTAAATCAATTCGATGGTAATTTTATACCAATTATTCACTAAAATCGACGTCGACAATATTTTTCTTATAATCTACCATTTACGGACTCACCTATCAAAATATTCCAACAAATAACAAATCAGGCATGTTAGATCAAAAAAAGAAAAAAGTTATTGCTCAGAACTATTTAGCCTATTAAACGTTAAAATGATTACAATGATTTTTTTTTAATAAAAACGAAGACCTTTAGAAATAATTTTAAAAAAATGTGCATATTATATATTTAATCTCTCATTTATTTAAATTCTTATTTTTTTTTTTCGTGTGTTTACTTTTTTACTATACTATTGTTATCAATTTCATTTCATAACTACTTCTGAACACTTAAATAGTCACTGACTTTATTCGACAAAATTTAGGACTATTTTTAAAGGTCGCTTCATTTCGTTAATTCCTTTTTCTAGGAAAATCCGACTTTATTCGGCAACTGTGAAACACTGTAAATTGATTTTTTAAATAGCGAGAAGCTCTCGGTCATATGCTGCTTACTTCTTCTCTGTAGGACACAATTTCTTTGGAAGGAAAGCTACTGGTTTCCACGCTGAATCGGTTCACTGCTGGAGTGCTGCTCCTATAGAAAAATCGGAAGCATCACAAAATATTGCAAGCTTCGCACTAATTTTCGGATGCTGAATTAATTGTAACGCCGTATAGTGATGAGCAAATACCCGGTAAATGCCCTCTCGGGGTAAATACCCGTTTATTTACCAGGTTCATTAGACAAGAATCCAACCCATACTTGACAAACCATTTGATCCCAAACCACCAATTCGGTTTGAGGCAAAATCACTCGACAATATAACAGACACACCGAGTGATTAACAAAGTTTCTAACGACCTTAAAGCGAAAAGGTTCTGTACGGCAGTATTTCTTGACGTTTCAATAGAAACTTTTATGTACGTTGCAAGGACAAATGCTCAAAGCTAAACAAAGCCAAGCCGGTGCTCCCGACTTTATACCTCTAACATCCCCATTCTCAACTTATACCTTATACCTCTAACATCCCCATCCATCCATCCCAACTCTCCAAATTTTATTTATATATTTGGAATTTTTATTATATATACGGCGCGCCGTAAAAAAGGACTCAATGATAAAACGATTCTTAATAATCTTTATTACATGGAACTTGCCTTGCGAGCTAACGAAAACAGCAAAGAAAATGAAATCGTGCAAGATTCTCGAGCATGATAATGGCTCCTGTCGAAGTCGTCACACATGAGAGCCAGAGGGTGTACCTAAGGCGGCACAAAAACTACATAAACATAACGAGGGTAAAGAAACAAGCGCAAGATTCATCACTGGTACTGTGGCAAGCCAGGTGAGACGCATCCTCCAAAGGCAGGTGGAGCCACAGATTGATCTCTACAATCGCGACATAGAGTAAGGGCGGGCTATAACGCCAGGGGTGGAATCGGCTAACGCGATAATCGATAATTCAAAATCGACAATTTTGCTTCATGTAAGGTGATCATCAAAACAACAGTCGTTTTTTTGCATTGATACTAAATGACAGCTATTTAGGTGTCGTTTTCATACATTTATGTTTGGCTTAGTGCAGCCAACTTCAATTTGGTTTGTTTATTATAATAATCATCATCATTATCAATTTTTCAAACCGCGCAAGGAGTGAGAAGTGAAAATAATTATAAAAATGACTGTCTGATAAGAACAAATATGGGAAACAGAGCAAATATTTTCTAACTACCTGAACCAATGTATGCATGAATTTATTTGTGGATATCCTTGAAAATATCACTTCGCACTCATTATATTTTAGATTTAAAAAAAAATTTCATTTGACAAAAGAATCATTTATACATGTTTTGCGGCAGCTCAATTTACCATCCGGGGTAAGGTCAACGCATATTCCACCTATTCTGCATTTGGCTGCAACACAAAATATTCTTGGTTGTGGCTTTTCCATAAATTCGAAAAAATGGCAATTTGTTGCTTTGTTCAATGAGACCTAAGAGAAAATATGTACACATGTATACTTACATTATTTGGAAATTAATAAAAACACAACAACTTATCAAATCAAAACACAAATACCAATTCTAACATTCAAAAATGACATTTAATTTTTGACAAAATTGTAAGTGTTGCCAAGGAACGAACAATTTTTTGCGATCGCTTTACACAGAGCAAAGAATAGTTGATAATCAAAAACGACAAACAAAAAAGCGACAATCAACTATCACCTTAGCCGATTCCACCCCAGCCTACGCAGCTCATATCTAGTCACGGCGACTATCGTAAGTAACTCCACAGGTTTGGACACGAGAGCTCGCCCCTGTGCCCGAAGTGCCCAGATATGGAGGAAGACGCAGAACATGCAGTATTCCACTGCATGTGGTTCAGAGAAGAGAGGGTTAACAGCCAAGCTTAAATCTAGTTAGCCAAATGACTAGATCGGACGACGAGTGGATGAAGATCTGCTCTTTAATCATAAGGGTACAGAACGCTCTAAGAAGAGCAGAAGTCCTGAGAAGAGCCCAAGAGGCAGTGAATTGAGCTTAGTAGCCTACCAGCCCCCCGAAGTCATACCTAACGGCAGTCCCGCGGAGAGAATGATTGATGAGTGCAGAGGTATAATTTAGTACGTAGGCGTGAGTAAAAAGGAGAATAACATGCTGGTAACACGGACTACACATTCATTGGCGCAAACCATAAAAAAGCAACCTTCAATCCGTTTGAGACCACTGTTTGGCTAGTTTGAAGTTGGAGTAGGCATTCGATTGTCTACACGCAATTGTTTTTAAAGTCTAAATTCTCGGTAAACGCAAGTGTCATATGAAAATCGGGTAATTGTGATGTATGATTTAAAAATGATAATAAATTTATTTGTTGGAACGACACATAAATAGTTACTTCAGATAAAACACGCTACAACTTAAATTGATAATTTGAAAAGAAATTTTATTGCAAACAATATATGCGACTCTACTCAAATAAAAACATGAATCCACTTTTATTTTTAAGATATATTTATTTTATTTTTATATTAATTAAATTTAAATAACTAATAATTAAAAAGAGACATATTTCTTTTGCTTGTTTTTTTTCTTCATTATATTTACTTTTATTTCATATCTTATATAATTTATACATAAGTTTAATGTTTCTTTGTTTTTGTGTTGAATTTATATATAACTCTGTTCATTTTGTTTTGTTTTCTGTTCATTAATATTCATAAATATTATATTATTATTTTTTGTTTGTTTTTACGCCAAGAAAATCAAGAAAAATTTTTAAATTATAACGACCTTTTTTTAAATATATTTTGTTTTTCCAGATATATATTTACGCCCGTTACTTTAAGTTTTTTTTGTTTAGTGGTTGTTGTGTTCAAGAGAAAGTTTTAGTTATTTTTTCCTATACATATACTTATATGCAAATTAAAAAACAAGAAATCATCGGAACATTTCAGCTACCGATGTTTGTTTCAATTGTTATATTTCTTCTCGCTGTTTACACAATAATTACGAGTTTTTTGTTACATTATTTTTTTTGTAAATTTTCAATTTGTTTATGTTGTTGACGTAAGAATGTTTTTAATTTTTTGTGTACTAATCTTTATTTATAGTTATATTAGTTTTTCTTCTTTGAATAAAGTTCTTTTTTGAAATAGACTTTTTCTTTTTCGTAGTAGTACAAAAAACATAACAGAAAACTTATCAAATAGAAAATTACAATTTTTTTTTTAATTAATTTATGAAGGCAACATAATTTCATACGTGAAAATTGTTTTCAACAAAGAGAAAACCCGACAGATACTTGGTGTTTTTTTATACTTGTTGGAGGATAAAATTCCAAAAATGACATTTCGTCCAAATAGTTTACTTTCTTTTTTCTTTTGTCACTGAACAAAGATTTTTTTGCATTTTATTGAACTAGTGAATTTATAATATGCATTAATTTTTTTATAAGGAGATTTATTTTTTCTTGTTTTTGTTCTAGATTGTTGGTAGTTTTTATATTCTAGTTTATTAAATTGTAAAGCTTTAATTAATCGATTTCTTATTTATTTAGTTTTATATTCTTTATTTATACTTTCTTATAAAAGGAAGAAGAGACGAATCCTGTGATTGTGCCGATTGAGACGCCGTTGCAAAGGTGTACAGAACTTTTTTATACCAATATTTCAGTATTTAAAACAATTGTAGACATACATATTTACTTTAAATTCTATACGAATGTTTCTGTTAGTGGTACGTTGTTTACAAAGTTTTCGCTTAGCGGGTGTCCCTATTTGGAGAATGTTCTGAACTGCATACTACCGTCTGTACAACCAAGGCTCTTATATGTCTGAACAGTAATAATGACTCAGAATTTAGCCTCAGGCTTATTTAGAAGTGCAAATAAAATGTTCGCGTCTGTCTCATTAGTTTCGTCCAGAGCCAATCTTTTTCGCAAATGCAAAGTTTCTTGCCAGCTCCCATATGTCAACATTCAGAATTAACAGGCATAACTTGTTTTAAAATTATTGTTAGAACTTCCAATGCGGTCTTTCTCATTAACCGTCAGCAACCTTACATAACTAGAAAGTACACAACTTGGGGGGCTCTTGCTAACCGTTGACTCGCACTAAGACGTCTCAGTCAGATTTCTTATACTTTGAATAAAACATTCTTATTCTTTTTTAAAGGAAACAAAAAATAAACAAAGTAAACGCAAACCACTTTTAGTTTTACTCATTTCAAGCATCTCTTCACTTTCTTTACACCCTTGTGCAACGTCATAGTAGGTAAGAGATATTTTAAATTTGTTTTATAGAATTCTTATTTTTTTTTTTATTTAAATAAAAGTAATAGATTAATAAATATGCAAAAAGAAATTAGAATTTTTTTTAGTAAAATAATCTTTTTCGCAAAAATTTCAAGTTTTTTTTTTGTCTTTTATCAGTTTTATTTTTTAATAATGATTTTTTCTCTACGCTAAACATTTATGTTGTGAATAATAGTGGTACACTTTAGTTATATAAAAGGCCAAAATTGTTCTCATAATTTGCTATATTTCTCCCGTTCACTTCTTTTATTCATTAATTTGTTTACACGTATCAAGTTTTTATAATAAAATGAAATACACCTTTTATATACGTATATCAGTATATAATGGAGAAACCAAAAAGACAATATTGGTGTGTACGAAGGTTTTTTTTTTATGTTCATCAAATTTTTTATTTTCTTAACAAAATCAGACAAAATAAATAACTGGAAGAAACATTATTACAATAAATGATTAATAAAAGAAACAATCGATGTACAGAAATTCTATGAAAAAGTTTAACTGTAAACCCCTTCGAAAAAACATAAATGTTCGGATCCTTTGTCGTGTATGCCTGAATCCGTAAACATCAATTGAAGAAAAACCGCGAAAAATTAAAAAACATGATGTCAGTGCAGGTGACCGTGTAAAACAACGCATTTCAATCGACTGTTTTTGGACCTTAATTGTTTATTTTTGCTAAAAATTATAGTCGCGACTTTTATGTGACAGTCTTTCCAATTGACGGTTACGATTTAAGAATTTTACTAATCATTTTCAGGTGAATGTAATCTGTATTTCGATGGACTAGGTATGTGTCGGTACTGCTTATCACATTTATTCTTGGAAAAGGTGGAAATAATGCATCGGTGCCGTCCCCACTCTTTTGGTATTTACATTTCCAATTTTAAGAGACAAAACAATTATTCGTGTATATATTTTGCAATGCTGCTATTTTTTGTAAAGAAAAATTATATTATTGAAAGTAAAAAAGAAGAAATATCAATAAAATGAAGTAAAACAAAAAACAAATTTAGCATACGAGTATAGAGATACAAATACATTCAATTAATTCGATTTACGTTGGGGTGTGAAACATTGAAGAGCATATAAAATAATTAATAAGAACAATATTTTTTTGTAATTAAAGAGCATAGAGAGAAAAAATGTTAAGGTATTCATCAAGAAGTAAATTGATTTTTTGAAAATGTTTTTTTCACTTTTAAGTATTTTCAGCTTTTAGCTTTTTTGCAAATAAGGAAATTGTTGCTTGACGCATTTCAAAAAAAGATATTGCTCGTGCTTCTGTGAGAGTAACGAGTATAACCTTTTTTCCTCATTCCATTTCTCAATTTAATAATATAATTTGTTTTCTTTCCATTTTTCAATTAAGTTGTTTTGTTTTATATTCTGCTGTTTTTTGTTTTAATTCAATTATATCGAAAATTGTTTAGTGGTTCATAGTTTTTTTTTATTTTTGTTAAAATTTGTTTGCTATTAATTTTAAAATTGAATCATACAGTAAAATCTGTTTTTGTTGTTTTTCCTTTTTATTTATATAGACTTTGTATTTTTGTATTTTTCATATTTCTTTTTATTTAAATTTAATTAATAAACTTTTTTGTTTTATATATAATCATTTTTAATTATGTATGTTATCCAAAGCAACAGCGTCGCGCGATGTTGTTGCGCACAGCTACAGTCTTCATCAACATCTTAAACAAATAGAAAGGCTTAAAAAGAAGTAATTTAGCAGCTCACTTCGATGTCATCATAGTCACGAATTCTGGAATGAAGGAAGGAACCATATTTAAAACTATTCGTTATAAGGATAAGTAAGTGAATAATATTTAATGTATGGAAGGTTTGATTTATTTATATTACATTCGTTCCGAATGTCAATTTTTACCGGCGCCAGCAGCGAAACATCACCTAACTTTCAATACTAAAATTGCAAATTCTTTATTGCCATATAGTGATCATTTTAAAAAATGTGTTGTGAAAAATGTATACAAAAATGAAGTTTTGAATAAATCGTGGCACAACCTTTAGAGTACAAATACATATCGTCACAAAAAAAAACACTTAAAGTTAACCTGCTCCAAAAAGATTGATTTGATTTTATTTTGATATAAAAACAAAGAAAATGTGTTTCTTAAAAGAACAAAAAAAAATAAATAAAACATTGGTCATTCCATGACAAATCCCCGAGCCTACCATATATGGGGAGCTCTGATTTGGCTCAAAATTGGTGGAGTTACTAACTGAAGTGGTTCAAGTAATGGGAAAAACATTTTTTGCTCAACTCGATATAGTTTGCGAGTAACAAAGGTTCAAAAATTAGTAAAAAGTCAAATTTCAAAAAGTCAACTTTGTTTCTGCTTAACAGAACTACGTAAATCATGTCCTTTTGAATTCAAAAAATGTAAACTTTTAGATAACTAACACAATTTTTATTTGCAAGGACGAAAAATGTCCTTTGACACGTACCCTTTAATATCTCAAAAACCGTTATTTTAATTTTCTTACACAGTATTGGCAGTTTAGGCACGTTATAGGCAGTTATAGGTTATGTCAAGACCTTTCAAATGATGTATTGCCAGATACGAGCTCTGTAGCGCTTTGTACATAGCCAGAAAATTCAAAAGACGAAAAGGCGGAAGTTAGATATTTGACAACCTAATATATTCATTAATTTTTTTCTGAACCTTAACATATTTTTTTAATAATAAAATAAATACAAATCCAAGGAAAAATGCCTGGACAAAACTAAAAGCACATTTATCTTATGACTAGGAAAATGCATCGTTTATTTGCAAAATGTACCAAAGTTGGATGTTGTTTCTTAATACAAATTGCAAACAATGGGAAAAAGCTTATTTGTTAGCCATCGGATGCGTTTTTAACCCAAGAGTTTGAATTGGATTAAGTCTCCATAGAATGTCTCGTAATAAACACTCTAACCAGTAACATCCATCGCCAAACAGTTTAGTGTAAGTGGTTTCAAGAATAGTTCAAGTGGTTGATTTCGGAAAGTGTTTCTGGCGTGAATAGTGGCTATAGATCCCGAAAAGCCACCTGTAGCGGTAATGAAAGGAACGTCAGCGACAGTAACCTCTTTGTAACAATTTTCAGCCAAATCGGAGGGGGCGTTGTTGAGAATATTGGGCGATCCTGGGCGGAATGACCAACATTTATTAGAAGTTTTACCTTTAACTTTATTTATTAAACAAGTGTACTTTTTGTGATCAGAATATTAAAATTTTTTTCAACTAAGGTTTTTGAGGGAAAGATATAATAAAGGTTGGAAATTAGTAGAGAAAAAAGAAAAAAAAAAACTCTATATAGACAAAAAAAAATTTTTTCCACCACTGTATATATATAGAGTGGTGGAAAAAATTATAGAAACAACGGTTTTTTTTAATGCGCAACGTTTAAGATGCCTTTAAAAAAGGTCTTTCTGCACTACCCCTTTTGTAAATAAATGCTACCTAACTATACTTTAAGATTATGCAGCAGTTTGGTCTTATCAGGTTTTAATTATTCCGAATGATAAAAACATCGAGTAGTATGTTTTTTTAGGCTGGAAAAAATAATAGAAACAAAGGCAATTCTCAATGTTTATCAATACTTTTCACGTGCAGTTCAGTCTTGTGTCATCTTTTTTAGTGTTCTGTGAAGTGTCAATTTGTGAACTGCAATTTATTTAAAGAATTTAAAATAATTTAGTGAAAACTTTTCGAAAATGGGTCGCAAATTGCATTGTACCGATACCGAGTGAAAGTTGATTAACAATCTAAGAAAAGACGGTTTTCCCGTCTTTTGGATGAAATATCCAAAATTATTCAGTGTTCAAAGAAAAAAGTGTTTACAGCAATTCATTTTAGCCTCAAACCGGAAACTATGGGGAGGAAACGGAAAACAACACTTCGTTTCGACTCGTTACTAGTGCGACAGTGCAAACAAAATCCATTTGCTTCGTCAAATGAACTGAAAAAGGATCTTAATGCACCAGTAACGAGTCGCACTTTAAGAAACCGGTTGAGAGAAGCGGAACTGTTTGGCAGATCACCTAGGAAGGTACCTTTTCTGAGTAAGCAAAATGTTCAAAGGAGATTGAATTTCGCGACCAGGCATCTGCATCGTGAAAACTGGAACAACGTGCTATGGCCAGATGAAACCAAGATTAATTTGTTTGGTTCTGACGGGAAAACGAACGTGAGCCGTCCAAAAAACACGGAATTCAATCCCAAGTACACCAAAAAAACAATTAAGCATGGTGGTGGCAGCATCATGATCTGGAGATGCTTTTCGGCATCTGGGGTTGGTCCAATTTTTTGGATAAAAAACAAAATGTGTGCAGTTGACTACGTACACATCTTAAATACAGTATGCTGCCATTCGCCGAAGAGGACATGCCACTGAAGTGGGAGTTTCAAACTTGCGAAAGAGTGGTTTACGCATCATAAAATAGCAGTTATGGAGTGGCCATCGCAATCCCCCGATCTTAATCCAATAGAACACCTATGGGGAATCTTAAAACGCAAGATCGGCGATTGTAGAGCCACCAACAAGGAGCAACTGTGGTCCAAAATTCAATCTGCGTGGTTCTCTATTCCTGCTGAAACTTGTAGCAAGTTGGTTCGTTCCATGGGACGAAGATGTGCTGCAGTGGTAAAAAAACAGAGGCTCAACAACCAAATATTAAAGGATGTGATACATTTTAACTGTAATTTCATTACTCTTCCATATTAATTTCCTTAAACTCAGTTTTTTTCTATTATTTTTTCCAGGCTAAAACTGGCGAAAAATAAAAGACTTTATTTCCACCATTTTTAAATTTTTTTGTGAAAAATTTTTATGTTGAATGTTTGTAATACGTTATAATAAATCAACCTGTAACGGCGTAATATACTTCTTACCAAAATACGTTAACTTTAGTTAATAATTCCCACAAAAGAATCTTGGTTCTATCATTTTTTCCACCACTGTATATATATATATACATATAATATAACTTAACTAACTTATGACTAGCATATAAATAAAAGAGTGTGCTAAAGCATCAAATTCTTAATTAGTTCGCTTTCATGTAACGAACATTTATCTTTAAATTTAATTAATAGCCATTCAATAGCAGAACTAGCCCAACAGGGGGCAGCATAAAGAAGAGTTGGTAATATTACTACTTTAAAGATAAGCAGTTTGTTTTCTTACTTAAGTTGGAATTTTTATTGAGGAGAGGGTCTCTTAATCTTATTTTGAATGTAATTTCAGTTTTTTTTTATTGCTGCTTTAATCTGCAATGAATAAGTTAAGGTTTTTTCAAGAGTGAGACCAAGGTATTTAATAGGGCTAACCCATTGGATTTGGGAATTGCAGATACTTAGTTGATATTGGGGAAGATTAGTACTCTTTCTCTTCCTAGTGAAAAAAGCTGCATGGGTTTTTGATTGGTTAATTTTAATTTTCCACGAATGGAAAAAAGACTCAACTATAGATAGTGCAGTTTGCAGGTTATTCATTATAGCTGAGCAATTGTCTGAGCCTGAAAGGATACAAGTATAATCTACAAACGCGTTTAAACAGTTGTATTATTGAGGAAAATCAGCTACATATAGGCTATAGAGAAGGGGAGCAAAAACAGATCCCTAGGGGACGCCTGCATCAATTTAATTCAATAGTTAACTTGCACATAAAACTTCCTTCCAGATAAGTCACTCTGTTACTTTTATTAAGTACATCGGAACATTGTTTATAAGGAGCTTGTGGAGTAGTCCATCGTACCAAACACTGTCAAATGCTTTTTCGATGTCGAATGAAACCATACCCATCGATTTCTTTTCATTTAAAGCATTTTTGATGTTTGGTTATCCTAATAAGTTGATGAGTTGAAGAGTATCTTTGCCTGAATCCGAACTGTTTCTTTGGAATTAAGCTATAACCATCAACAAATATTGTAAGATTACAGTGGATGATTCTTTCAAACATTCTCACCCTTCTCAAGTTCAAAAGGGAAGCCAGAAGACTTCGAAAAAAAAAAACAAGAAAACTCCGATTTTTTAACTACGTACGAGAAATGACCTTCAACATCGTCATGGATGGCTCCAGAGCAAACTTTTGAGCTTGGGAACCTTTTTTTAGAAACAAAGGAAGTGTACAACTAAGCAGACTAATTGGACGATAACTCGAAACTCTATTTACTGGTTTTGTCAGTTTGTGTATGGGTCCAACCTTGGCTATCTTCCACTTTTTGGGGAAGTATCCATGGTTAAGACAGGTCTGAAATAATATGGAGATAAAAATTAAAACATTCCTAGGAAATTGTTCAATAATTCTGTTGGATATGTTGTCACTGCCCGAAGCCTTTTTAATTTTAATGGAACGTGTTTTATTATTCTCTCATGGATGCAGTTTTCGAACTCATCTACTTTTTCTACTCTAAAAGTAGAAGACTTAGAAGTTGTAACTAAAGCAAACTATTCTATCTAGCTATTTTCCATAAAATGTATTTGCAATCAACTAGAACGTGAAAGACAAGCTTGTACTTTTTTGCTTTATTAGTTAATATGTCTTAAAATTGTATTTAAAAGCATTTAAACATTTCCTAAAACCATACACTTTTAACAGTGTAACAAATACTCGGAGAGATATTGACATAACCAACAAATCTTCACCTCCGAGTGGGCATACGGCTTAAACTGCTGTTAAAAAGGATGGACGTGTTTACAAAAAAAAAATTACTTGACAAATAATTTACTAATATTATAAAGGTGAAGAGTTTGTTTAAACGCGCAGGAACTACTGAAGGGATTTTAATGCAATTTCCACCAGTAGTATTGTAAACTTTCTGGGAAGGTAAATAGGTACATTCTCTGGACATTTGAACTTAAAAAAATAACGGTATAATGAGATTTGCGAAAAAAGTAGAGAGTTAAGGTGAGCATTGCCTATACCGTTATAGATACAAACAAATAACGTATGGAGGAATTGTCTGTTTCAAAAAGTTCTAAAAAAAAGTGCGCAACAGCATATGTCTATATTTTATGGTAGAGGCACAATAAGTATTCTTATGGTTTTATAAAAAGTCCAAAAGCTAATCCCTCCCCTGTAATTTTTATACCGCTTTGTCAAAAAATCTGAAAAAAAAATGTAAGAGAATTCGTCAGTCGTACGTGAGTTTCTCAAACTCATCGCTTTTACAGAATTGCCGCATGAGATGTTGGAACAAAACCTCGCGCAGGCAATGTATGACAGCGTCATTAGAGTAGCAGTTAGGAGAACTATCTCTTTAGTGGGCACGTGTGGTCTTCGATTGTCATCATCATCATTAGTGGCGTAACAGCCCACTAAGGGCCAGAGCCCAGATTTTTCGCGCCTCCACTGTGTTGTGTGCGTTATAATTTGACACATGTGAAGGGGACCTACAGCTTATTGCCGGTTCCGAACGGCGAATTGCGAAAGCTTTTCGTGACAGAAGTACTCCAGGAGGATTGTCAATCGTTCGCTGGAGGTGGGGCCGTGAAAATTGTTTGTGGTGTTTTTTCCCCGAGCTGTATTCGAACCCGGGTACTCTCGCTTAACAGTCCGACGCACTAACGATTTAGCCACGGCGCCCACGGTCTTCGATTATAGACCATTTTATTTTGCAAAAAAAAAACATGTGTATTTGATAATGCGTTGTTAGTATTCGAATTTGAGTTAAGCTATGGAGGAACAAATAGTCGAAGTAGAGAAAAACGATTATCAAGGGACTATATTGGCAGTTGCAACAGTAATGTTAACGTAGCTTCCAACGTTCCTTTATTATTTGTGTTCTACAATTCCATTTTTTGTAGACTTTTCCACAAAACGCGGTGAAACAGTCGCGTACATTTACAGTTTTTGAAGTAACTCTGCCTACTGTCTATCTATAACGATATATTACCGACTTCGGTTTTAACAAAATTAAGTATAAAAATTGGTTTAAAACCTAAAACCAATAAGTGGTATTCACGCGGACGACGTCGCGGCAGCAGTTAGTTTTATTTATAAAAAAGAACTACTATCAACCACCTGATTAATCAACATCACGTGCCAACAAATTTAGCTATAAGTAAAAACAACAATCTCTAAAACACAGTGTTAGCACCGTAAGTTCAATTACGGAACACACCCCCTTTGACAGGAAGGCGAAAGAAAATTGACCTTGACATCGCGCACTCAACCTTTTTTGGCATCTGTTGTATACACCTAACTAGCTGGCTTAGTTTCAACCGTTGATAAGTATTTGGAAAAAGGTAAAACAAGATAATTACTTATTAAAAATACGCGTTTGCAAATATATTAACATGAATTCCTCTTTTAAGAACAACGCGCGCTCACTTTTTTTATCAAAATTTCCACTCTCATATTTTTGGCAGTTGGCCACGAAAAAAGCTAATCAAAAAACCCGAAAAATACGTATATCTGGTCTGCGCAATGAACCTCCCTTCTTGAAATTATTTTTCTACTTAACACACTTTTCGCAAAAGAGGATCTAAAATTAACTTAACGCGTTTTCGAATATAGTAACTCGTTCCAGAAGCCTTATAGAAAACCCTTCTATTAAATTAAAATAAAAAAACTTTTTATCTTCTTGCAGATAAATTATTTCCTGCATTTTTGTCTATTTTTAAATACAATTCAAAGAAATTTCTGTTAGACGTGTTTTTATGGCCCACGTGCGATAAATTACCGATAGTCTTGCGATTTGCTACAGTGTCGGTAAGAGAAACAGTCTCACACACACCGTTTTTTTTTTTGTTTTTTTCTTCGTCGTATTTCGTTCAGTTTTTCCCATTGATTGAGTGCCAAGGGATTTGTTTTATTTACACATTGGTTTGCCGCTTGCTGATGACCCCTTTTCAACTTTTGAAAAAACATAGCAAATATTCTTGTCTACATTGTGTCGTGCCTTGTTGCGATTTGACACTGCGCGACAATCGAATGGTATCTAACAATAAGTTATCATTAAAACTTGTGGTAACACGTTATGGCTTTGAATACTAAATCACTTCCTACGCACATGGTAGTATTATATATACATCGAAGACTAATTTGCATGAAGAAATGGGTTCCAAAAACAGCTATGGCAGGAAAATAAGCTCCAAACTATAAGACTGCGACAAAGGATAGCTATTGGCCACCTGAATATTAATTGAATAATGAAACTGGATAAAATTTAATTGCTCTGTGACTATGAACTCTTTTATTTGCACTTATTCTGACACACTTTTACAGACACAGGAACTGCGTGTGTATACAGAGATTGAATTTGTTGTTTATTGAGACGACTAACTACCATAGTCGTTTTGTTCAATTGAAAAGAGAGGAGAACGCCGCCGTACCGCGCACTGTATTGAGTAATATTTGTGATAGTTTTACTGTTCGTACATAGTCAGCATTCTATAAATAATTTAAAAGACAATCGATTGGTATTGAAATATACAAAGGCCAACAGTTACTACCGCCACACAATACGCTAATGGATATTCAACAGATTTTACAGTGACTAATCGAGTTCAAACTACTTGCCTTTCCTTATTTACCTAGAAGGCGTGTTGAACACTCAAAGAGACAGTTAATATGTGTAAAAATTGAAAAATTGAAAAGTTAATGATCAGATAAAAATGGTTAAAACTTTTCTTTTGCTTATAAGAAAACTCATCGGTGCTTCTGCAATATTAATTTGCTTTTACACATTGTTCAATAGAACAATTAGCCATTTAAGCCACTGGACACGATTTCAACATCAGATGACCCATTCTGTAACATAGAGCGGGAAATATGTAACGAACATTTCCAATCACCAACAAGCCAGGTGTGATTCATGAGCTTAACCTTTTGTTGCACAAGCTATTAAAAACAAAGTAAAACAATTTTTTTTTTTTAATTAGGATATTTTGAGAAATATCACTAATTTTTGGATGTCAATTTTTCAAATTATTCCTTACAAGAATATTATCAAAAATATACAATGTTTGATTTACTTACATTTACATTCGTTGCGAATACCAATTTTCACTTGCGACAACAATTAAACATTACCTAACTTATTAAACACCTAACACAAGAAATGCTGTTTGTTTTATGATTTCAGAATACATTGTCATACAAAAAACTTAATAACGGCGGTGAAGACTGATGTAAATAATCACACTCTCAAAAAATAAGTGAGATGCGATGTGAATAATGGTACTTAAAAGTGGTCTACAGATTCCGTACTAGGGTCACAAAACGATGTGTAATAGTTAATCCGTTTGTAATATACACCAAACATTTTTTTTTCTATAAAGGGTAATGATTTTCTTGGGATTGCAATGGTAGTTCAAGCGTTTTATGCAGACACAAGCGGCGACACTCTAGCCTCTGTCTACTAATTCCTACTCTCACCACCAATCGGTGAATCGCGGGTGCCTAGTACCTTGATTATGAATTAGGGACTTGTTCCTTAAAGATGATCCTGGCGGCAGCAGACGAGAGTGGGGGAGGGGATGTGTGTCCACTAAGGCACCTCTCTTTTTGATATAGGCGGCAGCGGATGAAGTCCCCAGATGGAGTCAATGGTGGCGTCTACAGTTCAAGTCAGGCCGAACTTCAACTAAGTGAACCCTCTTATGGAGCTACTACAACATGTTTGGAGCACAGGTCTATAAGGGTCGGGAATCCGACCCCTTTTTCCCTCCAGGTTGGCCCTCGGAAAACAAGGATAGTAACGAAGCAGCAACAAGCCTCGGATAATGATGATTTTACCGTTGACAACCCAAGCAAACCCAAAAAGGACGATCTTCGAATCTGCACGTGGAATGTTCAAACTCTGAACAGATCGCGGGCTGCCGAACAACTTGCGGAGGCCCTCGACCGCTATAAGGCGGTTATTACCGCAATCCAAGAACTGTGATGGGATGGGCCGGGCAAACGAAAGAATAAATAAATAACTTCTAAGTCCTTTTTAATTAAAGGATGAAATTTAGATCGCGAATGTATCTAAATAAATAATCTGCGTAACAGCCCATACAGGGCCAAAGCATAGCAGTTCGCACCTCTGCTGTGTTGTGCGCGATATAATTTTTGACACAAGTGGAGGGGACCTACTGTTTAATGCCGGTTCAGAACGGCGAATTGCGAAAGCTTTCCGTGAAAAAGGTTACTCCAGGAGGATTGTCAGTCGTTAGCTGGAGGTGGGGCCGTGAAAATTGTTTGTGGTGTTCTTTCCCCGGGCTGGCGTAGGTTAAAGAAAAAATTAGTGTTGATACTAACGGTTGAACAACCTTCTATTTGTTTAGGCGTTCGATATTGGTGTCATTTTAAAGGGCATGGTGCCTAAATTATGAAAATGTTTGTCTGTATGTAAGTAAATTTTAGTGACTGGAAAACCACTTAGATTAACCCTTTCTCGAAAAGAATAACAAAAAATCTGATCTTCAGTACAGTTTTTGAGAAATAAAAAACGCGAACTGCCGATTGATTATTTCAGTGGACACTTAATGAAATCCCTTAAGTACACCAAAGCAATTTTCACGCGGCTCGCACGGACAGCAAGTGTTTGCTTAGTTTTATTCGAAATGATAAGAAGAATTTTAGTGTAGCCATTTGAAATTACTTATTTTGTAATAGATTGTAAAATATTAGTGTGAACGTCAGCAAGTTTGACAGCACCGGCAAGGCTCTGTTCCGATTCCATGCGGCGATCATCTGCTGGCCTGTCAAATTTGCTCTCGTCTGATAATAGTATAAATAAGATAGAGTTAGTGTCCGCAGTTCTCTTCAGTTGACTTTTGACTTCAGTTGAGTTAAGTTAAGCTGAGCAGTGAAATTGTAACTTGCGTAATAAATTAATTATTTAATAAAAACCGACGCTTTTACAATTTCGTCAACATATATTAAAACCTTATTACTTTCTGTTGACGACAAAATGAAACTTAAACTCCCACTTGCTCGTTTCTTTTTTTCAGTAAGCAACGCAGTGATTACACACGTTGATGAATAATGCGATATTGTCTCTTTTATAACAAAAAGTCTACTTTAAACTGATTCTCATGATTTGTCTTTTTTAATCAAATAATCTATTAGATGACGAATAAAATTGGGTTCATATTAATGCATATGATTGATGTCATTCGATTCGCATCAGAACATTAGTGGCGTAAGTGTGTAAACCACATTTATAATACAAATTAAATGAGAATAAAAAACAATTTAACAAGACATAAAAACATTATATGTAAACGTCTACTCACCTTCGTAATTGACCTGACCATCACCATCGATATCAGCTTCTCGGATCATTTCGTCTACCTCTTCGTCTGTTAGTTTTTCGCCAAGATTTGTCATCACATGGCGTAATTCGGCCGCTGAAATGAAGCCATTGCCATCTTTATCGAATACTCTGAATGCTTCTCTGATTTCTTCTTCGCTATCGGTGTCCTTCATTTTACGTGCCATCATTGTTAAGAACTCGGGGAAATCAATTGTTCCATTACCTACAAATAAACACCACGAGAAATTTTAAACTATATATATCACTACCCCACTGTTATTTGATGTAATTTTTTTATTAATCAAATTACCACTGTTTTAATCCTATTTAATATTATAAAACTGACTGCTTGTATGGATGTTTGTATGAAACTTTACAATAATGTAGCTTACATATCAGAATAACATATGGGCCATAAATTATAAGGCTATTGATTAAATTGGCCAAGATATAGAAAAAAGAGTCACGTAAGTCAGATTTCAAGAGTCACAAAAGATTTCAAGTTTTTAACATAAGCGAGATTAACTTTTGTTTGGATGGTTAGGTTAGGTTGTGTGGTTGGCTGCGCAAGACAGCCAGGCCCATTGTGATATCACATGGAGTGAATGCAAAGCATCCCAATTCCAGAAACCAGTTGGAACTATTGATATAAATGAAAATACGGCTGCTGGTGTCGGATAGACTGCCAGCATAATGGCTTACAATATGGGTTAATTTATTCCTTAACTAGCAACCCGTCCTGTGAAGCATAGACTTTGCTTTAGTGCGTCTTGTTAGACGTTTTGTGGAGCATTGAAGTCTCGTCCTAAGCTACTGAACTACAATCCATCGTCAATTTACCAGTATTACTCTCCTTGGAAACATTGCAAGCACTTGAAACATCGGCAGTACAAAATTTTAATGGAAGTTTAAAAGCAGAGTTAGCAGAGTTAGTTCCTGCGCCATCTAAAAGTGTGGGTTCAATTCCAGACGATGCCACAGCAAAAGCAGTCTTCCCGCTGCCTCCAGTAGCATTCAAAAAGAAAATATTCCCCTCGTTATTGTAGACTAATAACATAATTAAATCATTCTTCAATAAGTCAGTAATGATCATAGTTTTTTTCTCGCATGTTTTCTGCATGGTTTGATGTTATATGGCTACTTGAAATAAAATTCCGCAGAACATACGGTCGAATATCTCTAAGTCGAAAATCCTTCTTACCCGAATACATTCTTTCCAGCCTTAGTCTACTTTCAATACCTCTAAGTCGAGTTTTATTTCTTTGGCTGAAAAACAGACAAAAAAAAGATTCCCCTCGCAACTTGTAGCAAGTACGCACACTCGCATTATCTGCCTCCCATTGTCCTAGACATTTCGCTAACATTCATTTCGTATTAATTCTTGTAGTGCAAACTCGTCGGAGAAAAAGCGCAAGTGGTTGCCCTTATTGTTGTTTACCTATGCAAAAAAGAGAGAGCAGACGAAGTTCACAGCAAAAATGAGGATTTGCTTGCGAACATGGCCCTACACGCGAACATCGCGAGCGAGCATTATCGTTGTCGAGAGCCATCTCTAGTCGCATCGCGCACACACAAATAATTGGCTTTTAATCTAAAAACAGATATGTACTCGTATCTGAGATGCATTCTTGCTTCATTTAGCGTGTGTATTGGAAGTTTACTTTAAAAGAGAAACATCAAGACGTCTGTCAGTATAATTCCAATTGTAAATATTACAGTCCAAAATAAAGGATTTTCAACACAAAAAAAACAAATATGAAACCCTCTAACTTGAATTTCCATAACTGCCTCTAACCCGTGAAAATTCGACTTAGAATGATTCGATTGTATGTACTTTGATAAATGTTCCCATAATCGGATGACAGTTGTTGTTGTTCAATTAAATTTTGCGGTAACTTTGCCACGGCAAGAAAGGTTCAGTAATTTTACACAACGAAATTATCAAAGTAAATAAGTGTCCTTGTTATTTTCCTGTAGAAAAGAACACGCATCAGATTTGTTATTTTCCCATTGGTTATCATATTCCAACAAAAAATACCACGTTCTTTCATCGCTGCCTGCATTACTGATGTGTACATTTATGTAAACCTATACACATACATATATGCATATATCCATTTTTCTCATTTCATATGCCTCTGTCCGTACAACACCGTTTCCGCGCGATCATCGTCATGCCAGCTGTGTGCAAATTTGAGTTTAGCAAATAGGGGTTGAAATGAACATAGAAAACACCACTGAGACTCGCATCGATTTCAGCCAGAATTTTATAGATTAAAAAAATCTTTTAATCAACGATTTCTCGGATTTCGCCAACTAATCGATATTTTTATAGCTATTAAATCTTAGTGCTTGCACCGAGATCTATAAAACTACGTTTTTAGATTTTCGAAATTCGCATGTCTACGTTTTATCGTTTTTGGCCAAAAGCTCCAAAAGTATTGGGGCTAGAATGCTGAAATTAGTTTTGTTTTAATGTACTCATGGAAGCCGATTTTTTCAGATTTTTTGTGATTTTTTCAGATTTTTTGACAAAGCGGTGTGGAGATTACAGGGCGGATTATCTTTTCGAATTTTTTCAGAGCTATAAAAATGGTAATTGTGAGTCTACCTTAAAAGATAGACATATGCCATCGCTAACTTTTTTTTAGAACTTTTTGAGACGATCAATTCCCCAGTACATTATTTTTTCGTATCTTCAACTGTTTAGACAGCGCCAGCCTTAGAAGCTTGCCAGTTCTTGACTTTTTTTTTACATATTTCAATATACCGTTAACTTGTTGTGCCGAAATATCTACAAAATATAGTCCATACCCATAATAGATACTCAACAATACTACTGCTGGAAACCGCTTGGAAATCCGTTCAGTACTTCCTGAGATTAAACTCCCCAAACATTTTTTTAGACTTTGTTTTATAACATTTTTTTTTTTTTTTTTTTTTTTTTTTTTTTTAAAGTATTTTTTATTAATATTTTAGAATTAAACTTACATGCTAGATAAATACTAAATTAAAACTAGCTTACAAAATTAACTTACATTTATTCTATCTTACTGACCCTATGCGGGTGCTCTAAAATAATCCTATCTTAATAATAATTTACCTTTCGGCTAAACGTTTTTCATTTTTTTTTTTTTTTTTTAAACAGATCATTTGTTTTTTTTTGATTAGCCAAGAAAAACTGAAAAACTTGGTATTCATTTTAACATTTTTTTTTGCCTTACAAACTACTTAAGTAACTACCTAAAAATAACTAAAACTAACAAACAATAACAAACTAAAACTAACTTAATTATGTCCGTAATGCAATACGGACGCGAACACTATAGCGTAAATATCGCATACGCCATAGTGAACCTTTTTTTGTTTTATTTTTATATTTTTATTTTTAATACTAAACTTAACTCTAAACTATTCTACCTTACGTCTATGTAAGTTGGCCACACCAACTGCTCTTATCTACTTCAAGGAAAAGCTAGCGGCGGCGGAGGCGTCTGGTGCTGGTGAGACCACCAATAGAACTCTCGCTCCTTGGCAGACTCACTCCTATCTCGTGCCGAGATAGCCCCGCTAAAGCGGAGACGATCCCCCTCGCTGCGGGCGACATCGGGTGCGTACAGGATCCGCCTGTCCACAGTACGGCGTGCGACGTGGAAGATCAATGGTAATCCCTCCTCGTCCTGGATCAGGCCTTTCATGTCTAGGTAGAGGAAGGCTTCGGGAGGAATAGAGCCGTCCATGCGCGCTCTCTCATAGTAAAGGACGTTGGGGTAATAAGCCCCGAAGATCAGGCCGTTGGTCGAGGTAATGTCACGCGCAACATGCCTTCGAATCAGCTTAATAATAAAATTATCTATTCTGATCAGGTTTGCCTCGTTGTACAAGACCTCGTTGGTTGTTTTATAACATTTATAGATATAGATGGACAAAGAAGTTGCAAAGCATGCAACACATCATAAAAAGAAAGCAGGCGTTCGAACCACTTTTTTTTGCTTAATTTACCATTCGGCAATCGTTTTGCGTCAATTTTTCTTTTTCTGAAGAAAAAGGGTTAAAATAACTTTGGATTGTGCTTCACAGTAGTCGCCGAAGATCCTATCGTGTGCGAACACGTGTGCGCAATCCCAAAATTCCTTGGAATTTATCTCACGTCCGCCTGCTATGTGCTGCTGTTGCTTTCTTAGTTGAAGTCAAACTTATTGCATCCGAAAATAAATTAGTTAACGTTTAAGTGTAGGACATGAGAAATTTATATTCCAAATTTCATCGAAATCGGTTCAGCCGTCCAGTCCACACCATTTCAGAGATGGTTCTCCGTACCATATCCGGATACACTTAGGTATTATAGATTTCCTGTGCTTGTTTCATCACTCTTATTGCCGTTATAAACGGTTCTTGATCTAGTATTTGCTTGATTGCTCGTTTATCTCTTGCAGAGAGGGGATAATTGGCTAGTTCTGCTTTTATTTGCAATTTCCAGCAAACCTGAAGCGGCCTCTTTTTAGTTGGGTTGTTAACTGGCTTTTTGAGGTTTGTTTGGATACCGCCGACTAGGACATTCGTCCTTCCTAGTACAAATTAGTAACCATTAGCCTCTCATTCCAACTAAAATCCGTTTTTTCGCATATTTATGGTGTTTTGTTACCATATTTTTGTACTTTTCTACATTTCGTCACTTGCTAACAACAGTTATACAAAGGCAATGTATTTACTTACTTCCTTAATTAGTTACAGTTATTCCTGTCCTTATTACGAAAATTTACTCGCCGTACGCAAACTTTCGTGGATTGATTTTGGCAATATTGGTTGTTGTTTTTGTTATAACTTTTGAATGTATAAGAGTATTGAATTAATTTTGGTAAATTCTGGAGCTTTGAACAAAGCTCTTTTCAAATATGCCTTTAAAAACAAATTGTCAAATGGCTTAGGAATAAACGCCCTTTTTCGCCAAATTTCTCTATCGCACGCAAGCTTTTGTGGAGCACTGTATGTGGACGATAACTTAAAATCTATTCACACTAGGCTTCTACCATACTCATTCATCACCATCATCCCATCACATATCATAATTCAAATGTAGCTTCGTTTTCTTATCTTTATAAATTTTTTAAGTTCGAGTGAGGGCAAACACGCAGACTTAAAAAAAAAAATTAAGAAAAAAAGAAACACCTAGAAATCTTATGCTGTGAGATCATCGCGTTTTGTGCACACCTTATCGCTGGTACTCTTGAGTCACAAACGATCATGATAGAAAAAGAAACATGTGGATGATTTTTATTTATGCAACATATATCCTTAGAAAAAAGGTGTGCGCGCGCACTGGTGTTCCTATAAAACTTTCTAAGTTGTGTAAAAGCGTTAATCTGAAGATTCATTTTGATATTTCTTTTTGTTTGTTACTTATTTTTAGATCAAAGTAAACAGGGGACAAGAAGTAAAAGCACTGAATAAAACAGCACAATCGTCTGTGTAACGGTGCAGCAGCTTTTAAACAAAAGTTTTAGACTACTCAAACTTTAATTTACTGGGCTGCTGCAAAAGTAACAATTTAAGAGTATATGCTGACGTTAAAGAATTTTCTATTATCTTTGCTTTTCTTTACTGGTTTGACATTCTCTTTTCTGATTTTCAAGTATAAATGATTCTTTTCAAAATGAGCAATTACAATAAAATGAATAGAAAATAGATCCGAAACGCGAAGCAAACAGTATGAGAAAGATTTTAAGTTGCATGTTTCTCTCCACGCACATTTTTATATTTACTCCATCCAGGCATACACAATTTCCTCGTGGGATTATTTATAGAAATCCAATTTTGTGTGCGGTAGTAGCCTTTTAAAAATTTTAACTTTTCGACATATGGTAGGTCGACTCTTAAAGAAAATGTGTACATCTGTCACAATGACCAGATCTAATTCTTTTCTTTTTAAGAAACTAAAGTCTTTTAACGAAAGACCTTTGCAGCTACCTACAGTCAAGTCCCGATAACTTGAAATGGTAATGGAACAGCATTTGTTTTACGAAATAGCGTAAGATAACGAGGTTAAAAACATAAAAATACGAATTAACGGGCCTTTCACATTTCATACTATTTTCCAATGCATATTGTTTAACTTTATTAAAACTAAGCGCTCAATTAACATATATGTAATTAGGTCTTACGTAGTACGTATGTACTAGGCCAGAGCCCCGAGCTGTATTCGAACCCGGGTACTCTCGCTTAACAGTCCGACGCACTAACGATTAAGCCACGGCGGCCATGAACATAACGTAACAGAACTGTATATATATGGTATTATCATAGAACAGAAAAGTATAGTGTGTAAGGCTACATCAAGGCTACAAAAGTTAACGGTAGTTAAACTGAAAAAGTTTTTTTTTTGCGTAAAACGCATTACAAATTACTGTGTTAAAGTTTGCCAACAACTTAAATGACACATACATACTATGTTTTGTTCATTCTAGAGAAATCAACGAAACCCTTGTTAATACAGTAAACTTTCGATAAGTCGAACTTCTATAATTCGTAAACCTCTATAAATAGAAGCATTCTCACAGTCCCTCAAAAAACTTCTGGAAATCGAAGAAATCCTATGCAATTTGTACCCCTCATTGATTCGAATTTATTTTTGTGCAAAACAACATGAAAATCTCTATTATTCGAAAGTGATGGCTTGTTTACCTCTAGAATTCTAAGTCAAGTTTACATTTTTTTTTTCTTCAACAGCCGTTAGTTGGAATCCGTACGTGATGAAAGTGAACTATATTTCTTTTTCTCTAACCTCCGTAATTCGAAAACCTCTGTAATTTGAAGTTTCTTCCTGGTCCCATAAAATTCCAATTAAAGAGAGTTTATTGTATATTAGTACTAATACAACACAAGAAGCTGTTATTAGCTTCGATTGTCAATTGAGGTTCATTGAAAAGGAAACGAGAATCAATATAGTTCTAAATATGATCGTCGACTGCTATGACTTGGATGGAGTTAGGGAGTTCGTATACCACTAGGCGAACCTAAACTCCATGAGCGGCATCATAGTCAAGATTGGTCGTAGAATAACAATTGACAACCGCTGCTAAATTAATTTGTTCCAACAGTTAGGGTCGAAACTCCTGACTCGAAGACCTATGATATGCTTCCGAAAAACTTCCATTAAATGTTAGTGATGCAAAAATTGTGATGCGTCTCTTGAGAGGTTTCAGGTGAGCGATTAGCTGCTTTGCATTTTGGCGAAAACCTCACAGCCAAATAGTCAGAAATATTCAATACAGTGTAGTGGATTGGATCCGTAGTCATATCAAAAGAATTTATTTTCATTTTAATCGCTCACACTATTTTCATGCACATCAAGTAGAAGAAAAATTAAAGAATTGAGTGCAAATTTTTATTGTACCATATATTATATATTGTCTTCAGAATATGAAAAAAAAATAGCTTTCCTCTATTTCGTTTATTTCAGAAACTTCATTCCAACCTATATAATAAGGAGCAAGAAGAGACCTTGCTTAAAATAGAAAAAGACCAACTTTAACATATAGATCTGGTAAGCACAGGTTTGTTAGAATATATATATATTATAATAAACATAATAGAAACATATTTACGATGTTGTTTCTAAGGAAAATTGGAAAAAGATTGAAGAACAGAGTTTCACATTGACGGGAATAAGGTTCATAAGCGAAACTTGAGGTAGCTTGAACTTTATACAGATTAATTAGTTGTATTGTTCAAGGTTACAACCTCAGTCAATATGTTAGCACTATTTGTTCTTATTCAAAAGTTTTATTTGAACAAACCATTATAAGAGTATGTGTTCTTTTTTAATTTCCCACACGAAAACTCACATTTGAACTTTCATCTATTAATTTGTATTCTATGTTAAATAGTTATGTTATGTTAATATGAATTATTTTTATTGTGCAAATTGTGGAAATTTAACTTAGCAACTGAGGGGGGAATCGACATTTTTCAGGTAGATATTATTCTTGGTTTTGTTTCAGCTCTTAATTTTAGTATGAATAAAAAACAATAGGTTTGTGGCCGTTTCTACCGATGTTGGGATGAGGGTTAATGGGGACAAATCTGAGGTTATGGATATTTCCGCCAGAACGCCTGTTCAATGCATCCTGCATGTTAGTGGAGTTCCATTGAAACAGGTGCAGAAGTTTAAGTATCTCGGGGTTTTTTCATAAGTGATGGGAGGAGCAATACTGAATTGAGCAAGCTGGATTAATTTTGAAACAGCTTAGAAGATCTGTAATCAGGAAGGCCGAGCCGTTATCGATCTTAAACTCGGTATTTGTTCCGCGTCTCACCTATGATCATGAAATTTGGGTAATGACCGAAAGAATAAGATCCCGAATACAAGCTGCCCAGATGAGATCTCTTCGTGCTGTTGGGGGAGTTACTCGCAGAGATAGAGTGAGAAACACGACAGTGCGTGTTGAGCAGCTACTTCTCCGAACGGAAAGGGCTTTACTTCGATGGTTTGGTCACGTGGCGAATGAAGGCCAAGTGAAAGTCTTTTTAGTTCCGTACACATTCACAGCACGAATCTAAACAAGACGACTCAAAAAATATAAGCGTTTTTGTAAATCGGACAGACAAACGGACAATGAAGTGATTTTATAAGGGTTTCGTTATTCCTTTGGAACGAGAAGAAGAAGAAGCAGAAACCAACCAGAAGATCTAAATAAATATTTAATAAGAATCACTTACATGCAAATGTGTAAACACACTCGAGACAACAATCCCAATGTGAAAAGATGATGAGAAGAGATATTCGCATGTCAAGAGCATTTATTCTACAGTGAAATATATTATATCACTTTTCAGATAGAGAAAGTGAATTGAAAAGGAAATGTAATACGCTTAGAAAACTTCATTTTCTACAGCCATGTGACATACAAATACATACATATGTAAAGACTTTTTGCTAAATAGAACAATTTTAAAAATAACTGCACCAAATACTTCCTGGGTGGATGGACAACTTTCTATGCCAAACTTCGAAAAATAAGGTTATATACGGGGAAATTTCATCACAATGAATACTCGTACTCGTACTCGTTCAAATAGAAATTCTTCAACTTTTATTTCCTTTCAATACTTATTTTCTGTCTTTAATATTCCATAGTAATAAGAAATGGGAGACAAAATAAATCCCCAATTCCAAAAACCCCGTGTTTTGAATAATCCAAAACCAAAGCCACAAAGACAAAATCCCCAAAAGTTGAAGTAAAATTCCTTAAGTAAAATTAATAAGTTATTATCGAAACGGGATCACTGTTGGATTTTGAGTAGCCGAAGAGGTCGGTTGCATACATGTTTTTTAAGAACATTGCCTAACGGATCTGGTTCATCAATGTGTATAGGCGCCTGCCTTGCAGTTGTTGACATATCCTTAGCGGAGCGACAAAGTCGCGTGAACGTCTAAACCAGTCAAAGAGGGGTTGAAACCTTTGCGACCCGCGGAGCGGGCCGAATCGAATGTTATTTACAAAACAACAAAACAAAATAGTCACCATTATGATCAATAACAAAAACCTACTAACTTCCACCACAATTTTAATAGAATCCGCATCTTATTATAAGTTAAACTAACATTAAGAGAATGAAGCTGAAACGAATACAGCCTCTTAAAATTATAAAAAAAAACCTTTCTTACGTAATATCCGATATAAATGACCGTAAAGGGACTCACGAATTTGGTAGTTATAAGCGGTAGGTAATAGATAGAAAAATACAGTCGCATCAACAGGTTAGTTTATTGTGCTTGCGCATTACTTAACTTCTTTTATTAATTTCAATTTATGTGATCTAAAATAACTAAAAAGTGCGTATTCAACATATTTAATGATAACATTGTGTTCTTCATTATTTCGATTAAAATAAGTTACAATTGTAATCGAAAATACCTCAAAAACTTTTTACTGTAATTAGTAAGTGAGATATTTCTGCAATTTTCAATTACACATTACAAGCAACCGAAAATTTTCAACTACACAACACAAGTAATTGACTTTTAGAATCATTACAGCATGAGAACCATTATTTTCCTCTTCAATTACACGACTGTAATTGAGTTGAAAGTAATAAAAATTTGTAATTGCATGTAATTAGTAAATAGACATTTTCACTTACTATAAGCAATTGTAATTTAAACAAGATCATATACAATAAGAGAAATTATTTTTTTTTTAAATTATTATATCCCAACTCTGATATTCATTTAAGTGAACCAAATAGCTTCTACAAATAACAAGTTACATATATATGCATAACAATAAAAAGAAGAAAGAATAATTTTAGGAAACAAGTTACTATATTTACACAATACGTTCAGTTCTTCATTCAATATTTGTACCTGTTCAAAAATTCAAATTAAATACCATTCACTCCCTTCTTAATGATATTTCCAGGCGACAAATGAAAAACTAAACTCCCAATATTGATAAATTTACATAGCGTCTTCTAGAAATAAAAAAAAGGCCGGAAGATAATAACATGAAGCTCAACGTTTTCTAATAATGTACAAATGAAACAACAGCAGGAAAGCGGATATTACCTCTACTTTGTTTCTTGCCTTCAAGGAGAGTAAATGAACATTCAAATAAAAACTTTTTTGCTAACAATTTTCATTTCATCATCATCATCAACAGCCCCACCCTAAGATGGGGTCTGGATTGAAAGCGGAGGTCAAACCGGTGATAACAAAATTGCTTTCAGTTTTGATGTTAAAGTTTAGAATTGCAAGTTGCGTCAGGAAAATAAAATAAGGGTGAGATAGCTTCAATTCAATTAAATTGTTATAAATGGCAATACTTTTTAATCCGCTTAAGGCAAAATAACATTTGTTTCTCCTCTCTTGTAATGGATTTTTCTAAAATTCCATTTAATTCCAGAAAATGCTTTCCTTTCTTCAAATTGCTCTTCTTTTTTCAATTTTGACTATTAACCAATTATTGAGTATTGACTACGCTATTCGCATTTGAAATCCACATAAGTTTCAAAGCATTTGCTATTCCCATTTCCTATTATAAAAGCATGGACGGATGCATTTACCTACTAGCCATCAACCACTCCTGACATCATCTACATAAGGCTTAACATTTATCTGGCTCTTATCTTCTCATCTTGTCTCTACGTGTTCGCAAGAAAAAATTGTAAAAGCTCATAATGTCTATATTTCCGCGGTTAAAGAATTCAAAAATGCACTTTAAAATAAGAAAAGTAATACAAAAACCTGTCTGCTGCAATCTTCAGCACCCATCTCTTACATTTATAGTTTGCCTCAACTCTTGCTCTGGCGTCGAGCCAAATTAACAAATACTTCTACGACCACACTGTATATAACTAAAATATACATCAATGGGCAAATGTACTACAACATTTCGATTCCTTATGAGTGGACTGACTATACAATGGGATGGGTGGTGGAAAGTAGTTTTTTCTTGTCTTCAAAATTAATAATTTTTATGAATGAATGAACTGAAAGTGAGGGTGATGGCCAGAAAATAACCAGTGGTTATTCCATATAATTGCAAACTTCTCTCATCTCATTATTTATACATACATTCTTTTACACAGTTGAGTACTTGTGTTTGTGATCATATAAACAATCTAAGTAGGAAGCTAAAGATTGTTGGACTTACCATCGGCATCTACTTCATTTATCATATCCTGAAGCTCAGCTTCTGTTGGATTTTGTCCTAACGATCGCATAACTGTTCCCAATTCCTTTGTTGTGATGGTGCCATCGCCGTCCTTGTCGAATAGCGAGAATGCTTCTTTGAATTCGGCAATTTGTTCTTCTGTTAGTTGATCGGCCTTTAAAAAAGAAAGGAGAATTACATTAACTTGTTGATAAGAGCAAGCAATTTGATTTATTTTTGACAGTTTCCAAATAAGCACGGCATAATAACAGCGACCTGTCTCATGACTTCTAAAATACATAATCATACAAAATCAATTAAGTAAAAAAAATTTTAGTTTTTTTTTAAACTTGTGGCAAAAGCAATTTTCTTCGCAGAGTTTTTGTAAATTGAAAACGAACCTCTTGAACAAAAAGTTGCAGTTTATTTGTGAATAGTTCGAAAAAAAAAATTAATATGTATGTATGTATTTTATTGAGATTAATATTTGAATCACAAATTAGACATAACGAGATATTAAACTTTCCAATTTGGAAAGCCCCTCAGATACCCAGAAGCTGTGACCTTTAGCTGAACCGATGTCTTATGTATTGAGAGTGTATGGGTTTTTCCTTAGAAATTCACGCATACTTTCGCAATTCGTTAAAAAATTCAGAGTTTTGCCACATCCCGCGAACAAAGTTCAGGGTTCTCGTTGTCTTATTTCTGATTTGAATTTCATTTTCTTTAAAAGGAATCCCTAAAAATCAAGATTTTTTAAAAAAGTAGGCGTGGGAGTAAAATTCTTTTTCCTATCTTTAACAGTTGATTTAATTTCAATTTTGGGGGAAAATGTCTTGCACAGTGGGAAAAATGAGTAAAATAGGTGAACATTAAGTAAAAATTTCTTGCCGAAAGACTTTTTGGACCATACACTATAAGAAATGGCTGATGACAGCAAAACCACAAAAAAATCAAATTAAACGCCGTAGGACTTACGAAACGTAATCATTCTTTAGAGAATAAAGATTAAATACAAATTTTCACAACACGTGCTTTACTTAATCTGATCAAATTCATGTTTGGTTTGGTGCTTACTATTTTATTGTTTTTAAGCAGTTTTTCCAGATTTAAGAACTTTATATATAACCAATTTTTAAGCGTGCTTTGGTACAAAAAAATTCCAAGTTAGCTCTTCAACTAGGCCTGCCTAATTTCTTCCTCGAAGCAAATGTTTGATAATCTGTAACTTTCTTGACACACCTAGCCTCATCTAGGGGCAAGAGAAGATGTTGGGTATCTGTATTGGCTCATTTGTGATATTATACAAATAAGAAATTTATTTTTTTTAGTAAAGGTTTAGTGTTCTTCCGGTTGCTTACTTTATTTTAGTTTTTCTTTATAGTCTAGGCATTATGCTAGTCCGGACACAGCAATGTTGTAAAGAGCCTGCACTATGTTGTATATTTACGAGCTTTTTACTTAAAGCTTAAATAGAAAATACAAATGTGAGAATATTTTTTAAATAGAAAATACAAATGTGAGAATATTTTTTTTCTTAGCATTGGCCTTATTGAATTCATAATATTACAATTAATACATATGTACTTTTCTCTTTAGGGTTTTGTTCCAAAGGAATAACGAAACCATTATAGAAATACTCTGGTGTCCGCCTGTCCGTCTGCCTTACTCTTACATATCCTTCATATACCTTCTAAGTCATTTGCAAATTGCGGATGAACTTTGGACGGGGGTGTTTCGAGGTAACCCAAAACTAAATCGTCAGTTTTTTCAGAACTATTCGTAGATTAAAGGAAACGTTAATATTGATGTCAAAAAAAAAAAACATTTACCAACTTTGATGGTCAATATATGTGTCATTTTATCTAAATTACGAAAATATCAGCTCTCTGTCTGTCATCAAGTTTCAACTTTAGTAACAGTCGAAATATTTGGCACAAGGAAATAAAATTTCTTCCCGGTGTAAAATAATGTTGGCCTCGACGTAAGCTTCACTTTAAAATTGGTTTAAGCATTCTTGCCTTAATAATTTACGAGTTATTAATCAAAAACAATACCATTCGAATTTAGAAAACCATTTGGAGATCGACGAGAAAATCGCAAACAATTATATCACTAACATTTTATTTTCAGTATTTTCAGAGAAATGAACGGTTCAGTTTTCTGCTAAAAATCGCAATCCAATTCCCACATGGCTGGTACGAACAGCAAATGGGAAAAGATTTTCTTGTTTGGTTCTATCTGAAATGATAAGAATTTTGTGAATCCATTTGAAATTGCCAATTTCTTTAACTCACTATTAATCAATAGACAGAAGAGCGAGGCCCTCGGCGCGAATTAACTTAAGAAAAAAAGTAGTTAGCCAACGATTCAAGCACACTCACAATTTGAGAACACAGTCTAAAAGATTTAGGTGGGAGTCTGCAGTGTAAAACTCATATGAACTGAACACTTACAAGGAGAACACTTACTTTGGAAAATTCATATCCTATAGGGAAGCCAATACTATGCCAAATTTCATCAAAATCAGTGACCTGGAGGCCGTGCACTTTCTTCTGATTGGACTGAATAGATTTGGAAATACGAAATTTTCTATCGCTCTACCTTGGACAGGGGTGCTTATAAATATATATAAACAGCGGGAAACAATAACACTATAGGGGTATTCACGATCCGGTTTAACAAGTCTAATAAAAGTGCAGTTTTATTTTTTTACACATTTTATGTGATTTTTTTTTTTTTTTTTTGCAACACTGAAGAAAATGTCAATACAGTCGAATTCCTCTAATTCGAACGCCCTCTAAGTCAAAAAGCCCTCTAACTCGAATACATTTTTTCGACTCTTGGTCCATTTTCAATTCCTCTAAGTCGAATTTTTTTTTTTTCGAAAAAAAAGATAAATAAAAAATTTCCTCTCGCAACTTGTATCAAGCACGCAGCTTGTATTGCATGCTCTGACTCCCTCAATTTGGCACTGGACGACGATTTCATGTTGATTTTTTAGTGCAAACACGGCGGAGAAAAAAGCGCATGTGGTTGCCCTTATATAGGTTACCTATGCAAGAAAGAAACAGAATGTTCACAGCAAGGAAGAATTTGCATGGTGACCTACGCGGCAAACATCGAACCCAAAGAATACGAGAAAATCGAAACTATTCGCCAATGGTTTTCGAAGAACAATCATGTTGGGCGAACACGATTGTCGTCTAGGGTCTATTGTCTCTACACACAACCACAAATGAGCTATAGGTTATTTGTGCACACAACCGTCCTGCTCTGTATGAATAACTGCGATGCTTATTCATTGTGTTGTTGGTTGAACCTCAAAAAATTGTCTGAGATGTTTTCAAGCTTCATTTAGTGAATGCATTGAGAGTCCGGATGAGGTGCAAAACTGCCTTTTTAAAATATAAAATAGAGTCCTTTTTTAAAAGGCTTCATTCTCCAATTTTAATGACTCAATTTAAAATTACAAGCTTAAGTAATTTCCTGTTTTTTTTTTAAATGTATACTTTTTTGAATAAAAAAAAGGCTTTTAAACAAAAAAAATATGAATCCCTCTAACTCGAACTAATTTTGAGATCCCGTGAAAATTCGACTTACAGGGCTTCGATTGTATTTGACATTTGGGGTCATATTTGCAACATATGTTGCCCCTGCACTGCACAAAATATTTTACAATGCAAAAACGAACATGAATACTGCCGCAAATTTGCCGCTGTACAACAAATTCAAAAGAAGAGTTCAAAAAAGCAACATCAGCAGGCAGCGAAAAAAGTTCAACATATTCCTGCTGCTCTGCAACATGAATAAAATCCCTGCGAAATTGATCGCAGAGTGACAGTCACAATACTTTTATGAACGGCATTGTTGCGATGCCGTGTATTTACGTTTGTGAACGCTATGGTTTGCAACACTGCCGCAGTTTGACGTTTATCCCTTATCACCCTTATTCTAAAATGACTAAGCTTTTGTGAAATTGATTTTTGCTAATAAAATTATGCCCAAAAAGTGAAGAAAGAAAATTTATTGAATTCTGTTTAGAAGATGTAAGCAGATATGACGCAAAATGATATGCAAATAAACTAAGGAAAAAAATGCTCGTTATCTGTCCACTTTTCTGCGGGATTATCCCTCTTTCTTGGGTGTATTATTATTCATTTCCATTTCGAAGAATTAAATGAAGAAATGACGCAATAGAAAAAACCAATGTATGTTGTATGAATTTTGCTTACACTATTTTCAAAAATGGTGGGCGTCGTGGATTAATCGTTAGTGCGTCGGATTGTTAAGCGAGAGTACCCGGGTTCGAATACAGCTCGGGGAAAAAACACCACAAACAATTTCCACGGCCCCACCTCCAGCCAACGACTGACAACCCCTCTGTCACGGAAAGCTTTCGCAATTCGCCGTTCGGAACCGGCAATAAACTGTAGGTCCCTTTCACATGTGTCAAATTATAACGCGCACAATACAGTGGAGCCGCGAAAAGCTAGGCTCTGGCCCTTAGTGGGCTGTTACGCCACTAATGATCATGATGATTTTCAAAAATGAATAACAGCTGTAGCTAAATGAAATTTAGTTGAGCTTGCAAAAGTAATTGCAATCTTAAGCAGCCCACACACGATTCAATTCAATCATCAACCCAGTCAAATCACAGTGATATCAAAGGATATTTTTTTTTTCTATTTATTTTCTTCTTTATTTATTTTCTTAACATGATGATAGATAAATGAAAAATACATAAATGATAAAAGGACAAAGTTAAGAAAAAAAACTGCAATCTATAGTTCATAAGGAACTAGAAGCGAATGTAGCTGCATTAAAAAACTATCACAAAAGATCGGTATAAATGCATGAGTGGGGTCAATTATACAAAGTAATGAAGGAAGAAAGAATAGAAAAACAAAAAAACAAAAGAAAAAGAATGTAAATTAAGATGAGATTATTACACCAAAACACAGAGTACTTAATCTGTTTGCCGTCTTAGAAGTGGTCTGGCTATACAATGTTTAGTATTTTATTTGTTTTGGTAAACAAAAACAGATTATTAGGCTTTTAAACCACAGAATAGAATTATAATGCGTCCACTCAACAAGACAACCGTGTGGGTTTGTCAATTAATTGATTTGACGGTTGGCGAAAAATTAAAAGATTTTGATTTTTCGAAGTTCACTGGCAAGTCTTTCAACTCAATTGAATCGTGTGTGTGGGCAAGTTCATCGACAAGCTGTCAAATTTAAGCAATTGCGGTAGATATTAATTGCGAAAACATTTGTTCAATGTTAAAGTGAAAAATTATTTTTAAATTGGCAGGTTTTCAATTCAATTGATGTAGTGTGTGGCCAACTATCAACTCAGTTGAAAGCTCAGTTTACAATCGAATTGAATTGTGTATGGGCTGCTTTACACCATAGTATTTTTTTCTTGCAATAGGGTCGGGGTAGGGTGATGGCATGTGAGGTCGGCCACCTCCAGTAGTCGGCCGTCGCGTCACAAAACGATGGGTAATAGTTAATCCGTTTGTAATATACACCAAACAATTTTTTTTTCTATAAAGAATAATGATTTTCCTATCTGCGAGTAAAAGGTTGTTGCAAAGCAGTTGCTAGTTTCTACTTAAAATTGCCACTTTGATTCAAGTTTTCATCGAAAGTGAAATGTTTGATTTTTGGTGTAAAAAAAAAAAATAGGGGAAGTGATTTTCAAAAAAGTTTTAAATCAGTGAAATATTACCGGTAGGTTCGTTATATTATTGTATTTGTTTACTGAATATTGAACAAGAATTTAAAAAAATAAATATTTTAAATAAAAACTGTGGAGAACGTAAGAAAACATTTTTTTCAATAATTCTTCTGAGGTCGGCCGCCCTCGCCGACTACTGAAGATTCGGCTTGTTTTTGTTTTGTTTTCTGGATGTAAAAACAGGGGCCGACTTCTGAGGTAAGGAGGCTGACTGCTATTTTTATAACTAAAACATTCTCATTGATTGGAAATGGTGAATAGCCTATTCTTTACTACATTTACATATTAGAATTTTGTACCATTAATTAGGGTTTCGTTCCAAAGGAATAACGAAACCCTTATGGAATCACTTCGGTGTCTGTCTGTCTGTCTGTCGCCTTTTACATATTTGACTATAACTCACACGTTCTTTTTAATAAAGGGATGAAATTTGGACTGAAGATGTATCTAGGCGACCCAAAAACAAATCATGCATTTTTCTTGGAATTAGTCGTAGATTAAAGAAAAAGTTAGTACTAATACTAACGGCCGAAAAAGCTTGTATTAACTTTGATGGTCGATATGGGTGTCATTGGAAAGGGGGCGGTGCGCTGATTATGAAAATGTCTGTCATCAGACTTTAACCTTGGTAATTGGCGAACCACTGAAAATTAAGAAATGAAACTTCGCCAAAAGATGTATTTCACTTGTCCAAGAAAAGTTCAGGGAAAAAATGTTAAAAAATGTCATACCAGCAAAAAAACTTAGTACCAATACTAAATTTGAAAAACAAATTTCTTTTACTACTTCCTTGATATGGGTATCGTTGGAAAGAGGATGATAGGTAGATCAAAAAGTTGTACTATGGCAATCATCTCATTGGTAAGTTATTAGCCAGCAAATTGCCAAAAACTGACTTCTGTACCGTGTGTCCCCCACCTTACTTTCTAGAATATTTGACCAAAAAATCTGGAAAAAAATGGAGTTATGGGGCAACTCATCGCAATACCCCAAAATTATCCAAAAATCGTGTATGATTTTTTATTCATATTAAAATAAAATGATTACTAACTTTTTTGAAAAAAATTTCACGTGAATTTTTATTTTGAACTTTTTATTTGGAAGCTAGGTTTTCGAGATATTAAGCTTCAAACTCGGTAAGAAGTTATTAGCCAACAAATTTCCAAAAACTGACTTGTGTACCGTGTGTCCGCCACCTTACTTTCTAGAATATTTGACCAAAAAATCTGGAAAAAATTGGAGTTATGGGGCAACTCATCGCAATACCTCAAAATTATCCAAAAATCGTGTATGATTTTTTATTCATATTAAAATAAAATGATTACTAACTTTTTTGAAAAAAAATTTCACGGGAATATATTAAGTGAGGTACCATCGGATAGATCTTGCAGAATGAAATAAAGTTTTTATTTTGAACTTTTTATTTGGAAGCTAGGTTTTCGAGATATTAAGCTTCAAACTCGGTAAGAAGTTATTAGCCAACAAATTGTCAAAAACTGACTTGTGTACCGTGTACCCCCACCTTACTTTCTGGAATATTTGACCAAAAAATCTGGAAAAAAATTTGAGTTATGGGGCAACTCATCGCAATACCCCAAAATTATCCAAAAATCGTGTATGATTTTTTATTCATATTAAAATAAAATGATTACTAACTTTTTTTGAAAAAAAATTTCACGGGAATATATTAAGTGAGGTACCATCGGATAGATCTTGCAGAATGAAATAAAGTTTTTATTTTGAACTTTTTATTTGGAAGCTAGGTTTTCGAGATATTAAACTTCAAACTCGAAAAAAAACCCCTCCCCTCATTTTCACACCCGTTGGTCTAAAAATCTGAAAAAAAAAATCTGGAATGTAGGTCTTGATGTAATCTTTGTGTTAAAATTGGTTTGAGCACTCTGGCCTTAATAGCTTTCAAGATATTGACCAAAAACAAAAAAAAAACCAACATTCGAATTTTGAAGATCTGAAAACGCAATTTTGTAGATATCGGCGAAAGAACAATAAAATATTATGTAAAAAAAATTATTTTCATACAATTTTTCCAGATATTAACGATTTAAATCGAATCAGTTATCGCAAAAAACGATGAACTGACGGCAGTCTCAGTGTCGCTTGCGGCATTTCATCCCCTAAATGCGGCAAAGCAATTTTCACACGGCTGGCGCGATCAGCAAGTGGGAAAGGATTTTCATTTGTTCAGTTTCGTTCGAAATGAAAAGAAGAATTTTAGTGAATGAACAGTGAATTGAGTTTAATTTGATTTGACTATTATAGTTTGTTGATTTCTTAGACTTATGTTAAGTCTGAGCTACTAATCTGTTTGCGAACGAAACACTCGGCGGGTGAGTAAAACTCACACTTGACCGTTTTTATTTTTTTATTTTTCTGGTAACATTGGCATTTAGATCAACGTTTATTACGTAAAAAAAATTTCAATATATACATGTAGTCACTGACACCATCTGCCGTCCAAAAACAGTTAAAATCTTGCTTAGCAAAAATTTTAGATATTAACGAATTTTAAGTAAATATGAATAAATACTGACTTACGAATGAAGATTTGAAATCTCGTAAGACTCAATTATATTAGCATATTATCTGTTGAATGAACGAATTATTATTAAGTCTAACGCCAATTCTCTTTAAAATAACAATGACCTAATCGCTTAGGTGAGACTTATTCACACGTTCGAAAGCTCTCTTCACCAATTAGTCTTACAAATTGCACTGTAGTAAACCACATGTTATATTTCTCGCCGACAGTGTACATAATATAAAAGTGGCAAATCAACACCGTGTGATTATTCTTAAACATAGGATTTTCTATCTATATTTATGATGCTACCGATATCTTTGAAAGCTTGATCAAACTTCAAATGTAATCTAGCATTTAATATTTGAATCACATTCACAACTGGTTTGCAGAAGTTTCGTACAACGTTTCAAGAGCAATTGGTGAGGAGGAAGGCTAGTAGATGTGTGACGTACATATGTGCGATTGCACCGTGGAACCACTACACATTCTCTATTAATGGCTTTGTTTAAATATTTCGCATTTTATTGTGTTAATCGGTATGTACGCAGTGTTGCCAGATTTTTGAGAGACGAAATCCCCATTTTATTCCCCAAATGAATTTTTTTTCCCATTTTCAAAATCGTTTTCCCCATTTCAGAAATACTCTAATATACACTTATTTTAGTAACTTTGAATTATTTTCATGGTTAATTTAATCGCTAGATAACTTTTTTTCAAAATGATATTGTAATTTAAGTTGAAAACTATAATTAAAGTCAACACATTATCAAAATTCATCATTCGCGTGTTGCTTCTGTACTGGCATTTTCTTTTATAATTTAAGAAATGCCAAATATTCATTAAGAGGTGCCATAAGAGCATAGAATATTTCTATCCATCGTTTTTTATTCAATATAGATATATATTTAACAACAATTCCAGTGTAAAAAGAACAATACAAAAACAAAGTGATTGTGTGGCCACAATACAAGCATGCATTTTGAAGCACAAAGAAAAAACATCACTCTTGTATATAGAAGTTAACCCCTTTCATGCCCAGTGTTGTTCCTGTACAACATGAATTTCATCTACACACAATTCAAAAATTCTGGAGTAATTACAGTAAAATTATAGTAATTTTATTCTAAAACCCGATTTTAGACCATTTAAGTGTGCATCAGATATCTCCTAGTGCAAAAAGAATGTTCGGGATCTTTTACTTTGTGGTGAATCGGTGAATTTGGTGAATCGAAAAAAAATATTTTCTCTGCGGTTGGAATTGGACGTGGTCATGAAAGGGTGAACAAGATCGTTATTAAGTTTTTTTCCATTGTAAAGAAATGAATGGAAAAAATACAAAAAATCATGTTCAGTGTCTGTTTGTGGCAAGCAAAATTTCAATTGAATTGATTAAAATAGTTTAAAATGTTCTTAGTTATGCAAAAAAATTGGTTCATCTAATATTCCCCATTTTTAAAACAGTTTTCCCCTTTTGAGTCGAAAAATCCCCAAATGGGGAAAAAATCCCTCGATCTGGCATCGCTGTATGTACGTGGTATGTAAGTCATTAGCATTTCGCGTTTAACCAACATTTCTCACTCTATTGCTTTTTCTTTGCAACGAACTAAAACACCATTCTGTCGTTACCATTAACAACACATATTACTTTTTCGATCAGATTAGCAATCGCTTGCAGAGCAACAACCGGCTTCGTCGAACACATCTGGTGACACGAGGTGGAAGAACAACAACGCAAAAGATCTGTTTTCTCAGCGCTTCTGTTTTATTTGTGAGTGACGCGGTTCGTTTCACAGCATCAGCGCAGTAGAGTGTGCGATCATAAATTCTTTAGTGTTTTTCACCTACGATGCTCTATTTTATTTATGGCGCAAATTACTAATCATACATTCAGTTGGTGGGCTTATTGGGTTTTTCTAAGTAATCTTATAGAAAAAAAAAAACTTTAAACTTATTTTCAAGCCATTTTTTGTTTATTGCGGACTAGACAAATGTGTTAAAACATAAACACTATTTACAAAGAACTATTCTATCTATTGTCTTTTGTTAATACGTGTTTAAAAATAATAAGAATTTATAACAAACGCTAGACAAATTTTTCGGTTCCACTTCTTATAATAAAAATTAAAAGCACTTGCAACGCAATGGTTCTGAAAAATCTTGGCTCTGGCCTGTCTTATACATTAACATAAGTACTAACTAATTAGAGTATGCAAAAAAAAGCAACTTGTGGATGCAAATCTCAGCATTCCTTTTTGATACGCATTTTGCATTTCATCCATTCAATTTTATCAAAAAAATCAATCACTGACACATATTTTATCTTATTGTCAGAACTTTAAAATTACCTCTCTTACCACTTATAATTCATTTATGTTTCAAAGCGCAAAAATATGGTTTTCTTCCTACATTTTTGAAAATTTAACTTTAAACACCAAATACTATGCTTTACGCTAACCGAATCTCCACATTGTGCTCTATTTGCACTTTGACATATGAACAGTTTCAGGGCAGATATTTCCTCCCTTTGACTTTAACCAATTCCGGACTATCAGAGTAAGACAGCTTTATTGCGGGGTTACTGCATTGGATGCACAGTATGATTGTAATCAATTGTAAAGAAATAAAGAAAAACAACAGAATTAACTAACAAAACTACATTTCTGCTCAGATGAAATTGCATCAATAGCAGAAATGCTTTCAACTCAATTAATTTGCATCCCATCATAGCTTTTCTAAAAACAAAATCGTGTTTATATGATCACAACTTTCTGATGAGTTGCAATTAATATCAAACTAAAAATTACTTACATTATGTAATTCATGAAGAAACAACATGAGGGCATTAGGCTTTTAATCAATTATTTAAAGACCAGAGGAAAAAGTAATCTGTATGAAAATTAAAGTAATCTGTGTCCTCTTCTATCAGTGGTAAAGTGAGAAAGAAATTGCATATCTGGAAGCATTTAAAAAATTAGTTCTTTATATTTGGTATGAAGGTGGTGTTTTAAAGTGAAAACCTTATCAATGTAGCTATCGTCATGTTTGTTTCTTAATACATTCAAAGATCTAGTTAAAAAAAATGTAATCAGCAATAATTTCAAAACCGCGTTTATATTGCATAACCTTTAGTCCAAGGCCGAATTCTTCATAGCTGCTTTTATCAATAATGTAGCACGTTTCACTCATATATCAAACGCCAAAATACTTAAAATGTGAACAATGTCTGTCTTTCAAGTTGTGGAGTGTGTGGAAAAAAAATTAATATAATTTTATCTATACCTATAAAGATGCCTCGATTATGGAAATACGTATTTTTCCAGCATACCGATAATAATTTGGGAAAATTTATGAGTAGAATAAAAGTATAACTATCGTTTATGTACTGGCGCACAGATACATTATATCTTTACCTAAAAAAGAAAAAAAAAAACAGCTTGAGTGCGAGTTTAACCCACGCGCTGATGGTTTCGTTTTTGAAATAATTAATGAGTTAAACAGATTTACAATTTCACCTTTTTAAATAGAAAACTGAATCATTAATATATACAGCTGTGCTCAAAATAATAGCAGTGCATAGCAGTAATAGTGTGAGAATATTTTTTTCTTGGAGACTTTGGGAATGTTCTTCTACTTTAAGCCCAAAAAGCGATATTACGAAAAAGAAGGTCTTCGCGCGCCTCACTAAATTTTTCAAATCGAAATGGAGCTCGCGCGCTAGCTTTTCCTAAATCAGCTTATCCTCGAAATTTTCCATCCACTGAAACAAATTTTGTAAGAAAACAATTTGACTTTGAAACTAAAATCAAAAGGTATTCTTATTTACTCAAAATCGCCTTTCCGCATTCAAATTTCGTTTGTAAATACACCTATCAAATGCCCGAGCGCGCCGGTGAGATTTGGGCTTTAGAACAATAACTGAAAGGAGTAAAAGATTTTTCAATTACTCGAATTATTAGCATGATATTAATCTATTGCTATTATTTTGACCGCAATTGTATGCATATTTCGAAAACTGTACTGAAAATCAGTTCTTTCACTTGAGATCTACAAAACAATGTTTTAAGTTCTTCAAAACTCGAATATTATTGTTTCGACGTGTTTGGTTAACTTGTGAACTTTAATTTCTACATGTTATTTTGCGTAAATTTCAAGTAATATATGCAATTCTGATCGAAACAAACAACATAGAATAAAAATATATATTAGAATATACTTTAAATTTACACTGCTGTAAGCTTTTGTATTTTATTTCATAGTTTTTAAATACAATTAATCAACAAGTTTATACAATTTTATACAAATTTGCTTGAAACTCTTGTCTTTTCAAAATACGTCTTTCTTGTTTGGTTCTTGACTTTTGTCTGCAAAACAAATTCTTGGTTATAATTATTGTTTAAATATATTAATTTGCTGTTATCATCAAAATGGATAATTTGTTCAACTGAAAGTAACAAGGTCTGTAATAACTATAACTATATTAATGCCTAACACAGCTCTTCAACTTTTTTTGTAAATACAGGGAGGTTTAATTATACTAAAATTTTGTATGAAGGAAAATTATCTCCGGTTGTGTAAACAATTTCTAGCTGCACATTTTTTTAAGTTTTTTTTTTGCTTTGTATTAAAAATCGTTTTTATGCCTTACTGAATCGTTGAGCCATTAATGCAGTGGGGCTTAAAGCTTACGCGTTTATTACTTGTGAAATTTCATTTTATGTTCATCTTAAGTTCAATTTATTATTTTAAAATAGCGGTTGTAAACTAAGACTCCACTTGTAAGTTCCATAAAAAAAATATTAACATACTCATCATTGTTGGATTTCGTGATATCACTTTTACGCGAATTCAATGCAAATATAAAAATTAAAGTGCAAATTGTTTTCAGAACCTTTAAAAAGTAACCTCGGAGCTTTATTGTTTCAGAAAAATGGTTAGTCTACTTGGTCAAAGGCCACAAATAGAAAAGAAAATTCTACACTTTGTGGTCTAAAAACACGCTACAAATGTACACCTTAACAGAAACATATAACGATGTAATTTGTTTCTTAAGCAAAATAGCAACTCAAACTCAAACACTGACTCATTAACCATAAAATAATATATCCGTCACTTCCATTTAAATGTTTCAAGTTTCGTGAATTTTCGAACTGCCCCATTTATATGAAGCACACCCAACACAAAATATATGTATACTTTTTTTTTATTTGTAATCTGTATCAACCACTCACGATTCAATGGAATGGAATTCCAATGATAACGGTGAATATTAGTACAGTTTCAACTTAATTTGTGGCATTTCCAGCCTCGTGTGCGATTAGATCTACCCGACAACAGAGCAGCAGTGTAAAGAATCTATGGCCAGTGAATGAAAAAATCGGAATTAGAAAGGTGTGGTTCGCAAGAATGAACATTGAAGCAATACTTTAGAAATAACTTTGGAAAAAAAGTTCTTTATCAATAAGTAATCCATGAGCAAACTCAGCTATTTACTTATATGTATATTAAAATTAATAAATGATTTTGTTAAGAAAAAAAATCACCATTTTATTAGCTGGTAGTGTGATGTCACCCTTCCTAAATTACACAAAAAAAGTACACCGAACAATGCGGTAGTGAAAAAAAAAACCGCAAACTGCGACCAAATGGCGTTAACCACAAAACGGGACGAACAATCGGAATGAACGCGAGAGTATAGAATACTTTTGTTGCTTTCTTCAAAAAAAAAAAAAAGAAAAAAATATTCTATGTACTATGTACGAATGTAGAGAAGACAGCAGAAATTAGCTTGCGGCTACTAACGGCGACAGCGGCGAAAAAACTACTCAAACATTATTGCGAAAAGCAAAGAAGCTCAAAAAATATCGAGAAAAAACTGGGGAAATGACACAACGAACGATTACAGAATCCGCAAAAGAGAAAGATAAAACAACGAATAACTAAAACTAGCTCTCTTCCTCCCGTACGTCGTCCGCGTTTCTCTCTGAATTTGTACCGATTCACTCCATAATGTTCTTTCTAATTAAATTAACAAGTGTTAACCCGCAAATTGGATTAAAAACTAATATCATTCCAAAGTCGAAATGGGATCTTCGATAATTTCACAAATTACCAAAAATCTGCTCGATTTTTGATCTCTTCTTTCTTGTCTTGTTTTACTAATTTGACAGCCTTAACGATATTCCTCTCACGAAGAGGAGGTAAACATAATTGGAAAATAACCGCAATGCGGCAAAGTCATCGGGTCGAATCGTGTCACAAGTGAATCAACATCTACATGCATACGACTGGACTGCACGTATGAACGAGACGACGCTATTTGCGAAGCTCAGCGACAAACTTTTGAGTACAACTGGGGAAATTTTTGAACCGATTCGAAACTAGAGAAAAAAAAAATGGGATGCGACGAAGAAAAAAAAAATTTGGAAAAGTAAATAAGAAAAATGATTCCTGTATGCTTGTTGGCGAGGAGTTCTTCTTTAACGCCATCTTGGACACCTTTCGGGGAATTTGTAACGACTAGGGAGTTTTTTTTTTACACGCACAGTCCTTCCATATTTAGCACAAATATCACCAAATTCCTTACTTTACACTAACAATACACAACTTTAGAGAGAGACAAATTTATGTTTTTCTCTTTTTTTCTTTATATGGCTGCGACTTTTTGATTTTTTGAAGAAAAAAAATGTGACTCGTATATTTACCATTTTATATAAAAAATGTATTTGATTTGGGGCTTTAAGTTTTAATTAAGAAATAATCCTTTTATGTTTTCAACACACGCTGCTGCTACTGCTGCTACACGGCGACGAATCTACTGATGACTGAATTGAGAAAAGAGACTACTCAACTCAAAACAGATGGCAAATGTTTCTTTCCCGCAGAGAAACCTACTTTACCGCTTACCGGAGAAAGAACACTCTTTCTCTTTGTTTTGTTTCTTCACTCGCAACCGTTTGAATTTGAAATTTAAAGAAATTGCTTCTTATTGGCGCTCGGAAAAGGAAAATTATTCTTGTTTGGTAAACTTTTTTCGTGACCCGTTTAATGGATCCGCCTTTTAAGTCCGATAAGATTCGCAGTAAAATTGCAACTGAATTGTGTCGGAAACAACGCCGATGTCTCTATCTGGCGCAAAAGTTATCCTCTTTTATTTTTCTCGTTTAGTGTTTTCGTTTATTTTCTGCTGCTTACACTGAGCAGAACAAATTTCCCCAAGGGTGAAGTTTTTTTTCCGTTTCTTTGCTCTTCGTTTCACCGTCGCCGGGAGATTTTGACGAAGGGTGGTTTTTCGTTATACTCATACGTTGCTGGCTGGGAAAAGAAATGCAAAGTGGCTGGTTGGCAAAAGTGGAAATGTAGAACGTTTGTAGGGGAAAATTCTCAAGACTATTAACTGTCTCCAACTGTTTTGGTGTTGTTGCTGCTATTGGCAGTTGGAGGTTGCTAGGAAAATTTGTTTGAATGGGATGAGTGCATTATGAATGCGTTCACTCGGGTGGCCTTCGTATAAGGGTAATTTCTTGGAATTCTCAATTTACTTCATTGGGGAAGGTAGGGTATGTTAGACTATGATTGGCTTCTAAGTAACTGTAGGGTAGGCTAAATTTTTTTAGAATGAGATTGCAAAATCGAAAGAAAATTATTGAAAAAAAGTCATATTCTTCTTTATACTAAAATGAATAAAAAGCTAATTTCATTTTAGATTCTATTAGAATCTACTGAGTGACAAACCGTTGGATAGGTCTTATAAAATAAATCAGAGTTTCTTTTTTCATTCATTCATTTGAGGTATTCAGCTTCATGGAAATTGATTTCCACTAATTCTCGAGAAACCGACAGAATTATCGCAACTAGTTTTCTGCAAAAAAAAAAAAATGCGAACTAGCTTGCAAGTTGCAACCATTCCAATGATTACCATTTGCTTAGTTTCAATCGAAATGACAAGAAAAAGCGTAATAAAGGCATTTTGATTTGTTAATTTGCTGGACTTAAATAATAAATATTAACCTGTTTGCAGTAGAATAAAACACTTGGGGCTTGAGTGCGCACTTCACCCATATTTTTTTTTATTCTATTACGTCCAGGTTCTATTTGTAGAAGCAATTGTATTGAAATTTGTCGGCGAATTGAATTTATTCTAATACTTTACCTTATAACAACATGCAGTGGCGGAACTAAGTTTGGAAGGTATAGGTTGAAGTAGCTGTCTGCAGCAAATAACTCACAGCCGCACTTAGGCCAGATTAGGCCCATTGTGATGCCACATTGCGGAAAAGACTCCGCATTACCCGTCGAAGCTGTGGAGCCGTCCAATGCTGACGGAGGTCAGATCGAACAGACTATCAAAGAAGTACTCACCGAGATATGTTCTTCTACGAAGCGCTAAGGCATCGCACGAACAAAGAAGGTGGGAAATGGATTCCTTCTCCACTTCTTCTATGCAACTTCTACAAAAATCACTAACAGAGACTCCTAGTCTGCTGGCATGTCTGTTGATAGTGCAGTGCCCTGTAATAACACCTATCATGGCTCTATTCGCTGGTCTGCTCAGCCGCAGAAGGCAGGTTGTTAGTTTAACACCCAGTGATGGCCATAGTTGTTTCGTGTGGAGATACGTTGTAATGTTTTGCCACCTGAGATTGGTTGTCTCAAGTGACCGAAGTGACTCGCTGTAGCTATATGCATGGTCGGCGGCACTTTAGGACGGTCTTATTGCAGCTTGAGTGTCAGTACAGATGATATCTCTGCTTGATATCACATTGTGTTTAAGTCAAGCTAGCGCTTACTTAATTGCCAAGATCTCCGCCTGAAAGACGCTACAAGAATCAGGGAGGCGTAAAGAAATTTCTATATTAAGGTCACTAGAGTACACCCGAACTCGTAATCCAGACTCAGTTTTGGATCCAGTCCGTGAGCGATGGAAGAGAGTCAAACTCTCGCAGGATGACCTGTTCTAATATTGGACCACAAATCTAAAGCCGCCAACCTTACCGCCGTACAAGCTGCAACCTACCTGCCGTATATATCTACTGGAAGGAGGTGAAGTATTGTCTTCAGTGTGGTAGTAGGTGTCACTCTGAGTGCCCTTCCTATGCTTATGCACGCCGACCTCTCTCTGATTAACTCTTTTGCAGTTAAGTACTTTTGAAAGTTAAAAGACTAAAGATTGGTATACAGTCGAATCCCGATAATTCGAAATGGCAAGGAAATAACAGTTTTTACGAATTACCGCAGGATACGAACTATCGAGATTCCGATTTAACGAGTTGGAAAGCATAAAAATACGGCTTTTACATTTCATGTTATTTTCCAATATATAATATATTGTCTAATTTTACTAAGACTAAGCGCTCAATTCACAATTCTTGTGAATTCTTGAATTATAAGAAACGAACTACGATTTATAAGAGGTTTTGTGTTCAATGCATTTACAAAAAAATCGAAATAACGAGGGGAGAAAAATGTTTAAAAATTTTACGAAATAGCGACCATTTCTCAAGGGTCGAGCTGTTTGTTACTAATTATTGAGTGCTTGATTATATTAAGGTCAGGGAAATGAGGTGGTCACTTTAAAATATTCAACTTTTCCATATCAAATCATTTTTGGAGTACTCACTTTTGAGTAATTTTTTCTTTTGCATGGGGGAGTATTCTGTTCTTTAATACGTCTTAATATCGATGTATTCGTCCATTTTCCTTCTATTTGGAATAAGCACCAATGCAAGATCGCGAAGAACATAGCGTAAAAGGTCTTCCAACATGCTTCACGACTAGTCGTTTTTACCTTACTTTCAATCTTTCCTTTATTAATCGCTTTATCAGCTTTTAGGCTTCATCAGCCTTTTAATAAAAGAAACTATGTATTATTTTAAATTTGGGGCGTTAGAATAAGTGTACTTAATGTTCTCTAGAAATGCTCAGAATTACACCAAGATAAAACTTTTTTGATAACCATTATCAACTCGAAAATTGTTTGTTTTGTGTTCATTCTTAATTACTACTTAAAAAGAAAAATATTCGACTCCTTTCAAATTAATCTGTACCCAGTTGTGCTTAAAGGTTTGAATAATATTTGCAGTTCGGTAGATTTTTTTACTGTTAAGATAGTTGCAGCAGTTTTCCCGTTTGTGTTAATTGTATTCGTATACATGGTTGTGTACGCCAATGAGTAGGAAATTTGTTAGTTAAGTACGCCAGAGTTTTCAAAACCCTTTTCATTTTGTTTTTTTTTTGTGTTGTGTCCAAGACTCATTTTCGTATTTTTTCTTTTCACTTTGTTAATAGGTGGTAGAGGGCGAGAAATTCATTAATAACTGGAAAACGAGTCTTACACTGATATATTTACTTTTTAGAAATTAGAACTTTTTGGTCTAGACAGTCGTTGTAAGCCCAGATAAAAGGTTCTCGTCAAGCCGAGTCAACCATTACAGGGGGTATGGGTGCGGCTTTTTGTTTCCCCCTTGCTTTTTGGTTTCTCTTGGTTTTCTTTCCAATCCTCCATTGCCGTCGTCGCCGCAACGCAATGTTGTCAGCAACCCTTTCTCTAAATTGTGCCTCGTAGTAAAAGATGGTGATCAAATTCATAATCTACACATATCCCAGCAAAATTAAGTACACTGGCAAATATGTAGACTATATCTGCTCTCTTCATTACTGAAAAACAACAAGATAACGACAGAAGAGGAAGAAAAAGAGGCAAAAGAAAAACGATTGCCAATAGAGCAGAGTTTGCGCTTTATCGATTCCACGGTACGCACCTGCAATGCGTCAACTTTTCGGTGCTGTTGGGACGCTTTCTACCATTCGTTCAGTGTGTAAGAGAATGTTTATATGTATGCGCGGTGTTGGTACTCGCTCAGTTCGTTGTGTCTCCTTTTGATTATGATTTTTTTGCTGGTTGCGCTTTCGTTTGTGCTTTTTGTTCGCCACCATCGTCTCCTGACTCAGGGCATGGCACAATATACGTGTGAAAAACGAGAACAACGAGAAATGGGAGAAAATTCCAGCAAAAATATTAGAATAATAAACTGGAAATAACGGGTAATATTTCTCTTTCGCATGTCTCGCAGACTCTGTTGTTCTACTCATTGTAGAAACAACACGTATGTTTTTTTTTCTTGTTTCCACCTGCCTACCGTTTATCTGTTCTGTTTTCCTATTTGGGCATCTTTTCTTTTGTTCGACACCGCACAGGTATTCGGTTGATGCATTAAGCATACTTTAAAGAAGAAAGAGTGGGGGGTCCGTAAAAAAAGACAAAAAGCTCGTAATTGCTTTTTTTCGCGTACCAAGTTGAGTGCCTTATACGAATGTGGTTGTTTGCTTGTGTCCTGTTGGATGTCTGACTGGATGTTTGTTGTCTGTCCAGGTGGCGGAGACGATGTGGGAAGGACATCAGTTCGTTCGTGTGCTTTTGAGAGGGGTGGTATGGTTATTTTTGTATTGTTTGTAGGAAAATTCATGTGTGTGAGTTTAGAGGAATGGTGGTTGCAATATTGAATAAAAATAAATAAAAATAAATAAATGAGAAGAGATGGAAGCATGTTCAAGGAAGGAAGGTTTTCCCATACCATGTATTTTGACTGGAGACAAATATGATTAATAGGCTTGTTGAAGATGCAAGCAGTGTATACGACAAAGTGAGATGCACTTTGACATAGGAGCAAATCCAGTTATCCCCGGTTAGTTGCGTTGCACTAAACCGAGGAACACAATTACAAGAATCCCGCTTAATTGCTATATAGACGCAATAAAGAAAACCCCGTTTTATTACGTTGAAAATAAAGAATTTTTTGATGTATAGCACATACATATGTATGGATTCAAAAACAGCCAATAAAACTCCATCATTGTAAGTAAACTCAATAAAATTCAAATGAAAAAATTTAATTCGTTGACGAACGAACACGGGGATCTAATACAGATTCGTTATTGGAATTTTCTAATTGCTTTGTTTTTCGATTAATTATACGGGGAACATAACTAAGCGAGGGTCAATTATCCGGGGATTACTGCATGTATCTTTAAAGAAAAAAAAAATTTTTTTATTAAATTAGTGAGCGTGTTGCCCAAATTCGGGAACATTTTTTTAAAGAATGAGGCCTCTATTACGATTCGTGTGTCGAACTTCCGACTCGTCTCGAACGACCAGGCGAATATTTCAGGTCGAGCGTTTACTATTAGCGAACGACTTTGTTGGTCTGAGATTCGCTTTGCCACCACAAACATAACAAACAGGTATGCTTCACTCCAGTTCGATCTGGAGGGCAGGCTGAAGGAGAAGTTTCTTTTGAAAAGAGTTCTAGTATAATCGAACTCCCTGAAGGGGAGATCAGTAAACTCAAGAATGGTAGAGTGACCCATGCAACTAGAAGGCCACGAGAGCGCGGCTCTAATCCTTACTGCTGCACAGGCTGCTGCTGTTTGAGTGGCCGTTTCTACCGACCTACCCTTGCTGTAGGCGTGTTGTGAAGAGGATATCATTGAAGGGTTGATGATATCCTGAATATGGGCGTCCAGTAACTTCTCAAACGTTTTAGGAGAAAAGACGGAGGACTGATGGGTCTGAGATCCTTGAGACTGACGTACGAGTGCTTGTCCGCATTAGGTATGAAGACTACATTTACCTCTGTCCACAATCTAGGGATGTGGATCAGTTACGCACAACTCCTGAAAATAGTGAACAGCCAGATACTTTCCTGGATTGCGGAAGCTCATCAGGAAAGATGCCATCAAGACCCGGTGCTTTATAGGCCTCGAATGAGTTGATAGCCCATGGTATGGCATTCTCTGTCACCAATTCTGAGGAACCGGATATCGGCAAGTAAGTGGAAGCTCTGTTTCCATCTACAGCCATGAGCCATCGTTTCTCATGAGAGGATTGGGGTTTGGTGGGGTGGTGGACAAGACCTTCCTGAGCCTGGACAACTTCGTGATGCCTTCTCACAGAAGAGCCTCCAGGAAGAGCGTTGAGCTTTCCTTAGGAACATTTTGTATGTATCTAGCTTTATCTTATATGAGTCCCAGTCGTGTTTCAAGAAGAGAACTTAGCTTTGTCAAAAAGCTTACAACATTTTTTTCTTCGGAGTCCAATTTCCCGATTCCACCATGGTGGGCGAGATTTGCGGCCCGGTCTGGTGATAGGACAGGATGCAAACAGCGCACTACATAAGACTTGAGTTAACCTGCCAACAAGTCAAGGTCAGAATGGTTGTTCGGAGGAGAGCTTGGCAGTTTGCAGAGTCTGGAACCTACGGCTTCCCTAAAGAGTGCCCAGTTGGTGTTCGTGTGATTCCTATGGGCAGGGGCTAAATAATAATAATAATTACAAAAAGGGACGAAGGGCCGGAGCCTGCCTTTTTGCGCGTGCACTGGTGTTGAGTGCGTTATAGTTTGACACATGTGAAGGGCACTATTTGATGTCGGTTCCGAACAGTGAATTGCGCAAGCTTTCTCTGATAGAGGTACTCCAGGAGATTGTCAGTCGTTATCTGGAGGTGGGTCGGAAAAAAATTTTAAAGGTGTTTTTCCCCGGGCTGGATTTGAACCTGAGTACGCTCGCTTACATTTAAGCCACACCGCCCTAACCATCAAGCCAATGCTAGATATAACATACATACTTTATCCTAACGACAACTGTTTAAGAACCTGGCAATCATTACTGGAAACAAACGAAAGGTAATAAGCAAGCCAAAAATCTACCGATTACATCTCAAGCATGCAGCAACTCTTCAGGCTCAATATTAGTCAGCTTCGCAATCTCACACGCTTTTTAACTGGACACATACTATATCACTGTATGCAGCACACTTCCTTCTCACTTAGGCTAGTATTATCTTGAAGCAGATAATATCGCTACTAGCTCATTCAAGAGTAGACTAAGTTCTATCAGGATGCTTGCGTAAATTCTAAGTGGGGGATATCACAATTTTCTCATCAGTAGCCGCATAGAATCAGGCTTACTTTTTCTCATCCACTCCCCTTAAGTTCGAATTGTAATTCTAATCTTCACAGTCGCCATTGTCAATACTTATTTAAAAAAAAAAACCTAATTTCAGCAAATTTATGATCTGGTTTAAGTCTCTCCTGTTTCCATTTTAATGCTCCATAATAGAATCCCTTCAAGCCCTCCGTCGACAATTATTCAATATTAAAATATCTACAACACGATGACACAGCTCTTATGTTACCCAGCGTATTGCTACAAACCCTTTCTAAAACCTAGAGCGCTTGCCTTAAGGCTTTTTGCCTCTCACCAACTTAGCCATCTCAGACACCACTCAAAACCACCCCAAAAGAAACCGCCCCCAGCCAACCTTCCTTGCAATCGAACTAATTTCTCGATGTAATTCCACTTATAGAACCCTTAACAAAAAAAAACAGAAGCAGATAACGTCAATGCCTGACTACTCAACGAAATAAAATTGGAAATACCCGCAGTTGAATATACAAATAAAGAAAAAAGCAAACTGAACGATTCTATTGTCTCTGCAGTGTTCACATGTTTATCTTTCTTTAGGCTTTCTTTCACCTGCGGCAAAACCGCTGACCCACCTATCCCTACCTTATCCTTTGATTGCAAATCTATAGGTTATTTTAAATACCTGCAAGGGGGAAAAAGTATCAAAAGCTGTGGTAAAAGCTAACATTAAATAATTAAAAACTACAGCAGCCCTCTGAAGAGTAACGACATTTACCTCAATCTTGAAGACAAAAACGTCTACTAAGTACGCTTTTCCAACAACTGCATTAACAAATTCACAGATATAGATGGAGAGCAGGGAACGATGAAGGCGAAGCTCCAGTCGCAAAAGATGGCACATTTGAACCTATAAATAAACATCGAGTTTCGCGTACATATTAGCAAGTCGTTCGTTATGTGCCCCACAAGTGGTTGCAGTGGCAAAGTGCTTCGGGAGGTTGGTCGAATCGTGTGTTCTACCTTTGCATCAGCAAGGTGCTACTGTTGATGGTGGAGGTGTATGTCCATGGGACTGATTGGAAATGAGAACAAGGTGAGCAACTTGCTGGCTATAAGCACATTTCACAGTCGAACCAAGATGAATAGATACATACTTATACTCATACATATAAAAATTCGAGCCCTCACTATTCAGTCATCCAAGTAACCGGGCATACTTTACTGCCAGGACACCTTTATTGTTGCACGATGTTGATGAAGTTTAAAGTTGTGTGTACCTGATGGTGTGTACCCTTGAAATTGAATCTTTTTTTGTTGCTGTTGTTATTTGTCATAGAGGACATATGTACTCAGCATACTCAGATGCATGCAAATGGCATGAGCTCCTAGAAGTGCTACATAGAAAGCTTGAGCCAAGAGTTTTTTCACGAGCTTTTAGTTGCACACGGTAAATGTTTCATATATGAAGCTCTTGTTTGAGTGTGTGCACTTTGATTTAAAAGTGCAGAAGGAGGCATTATTATGTTTATTATTATGTTTATGGCTAAAAGTATATATATATAACCACGTTCGTAGTTAATTCTTTAAAATCATATTCAATGTACCATTTGATATTTAAAAAACATAAAATTACGACTGTACAAATATACATTACTTGGAATACGTTTGGTAGCTACCGACTTTTGTATTTAAGATTTATATACCCAAAATCCAATCGCGTATTGCCAAACTGTATATCAGCACAGACACGGGAAGCTCTGTAAAATACAACAGTTTGCTCATTCGGATGCAGAGCAAGATGTATACTGTGTCAGAGCAAAGGCAGTTCTGTCTGAGTTGATATACATTTTGCTCAAGAACGCTGGGAGCAACTTATATGTGATTTCACGTATCAATAAACTGCTTTACCGAGTTCTATGTGCATATATTTTATTTGTTATTGTTTATTTATTTTTCATTAAAAGCATATTAAAAAATATATTACTGTATAGTAACACAATAAAAGAGCTCTAGCAGCAGAGACTATCGGCTCTTTGTATTGAAAAGAATATTTACAATTTAATACTAAGGTGATTTAAAACTTTATCGATTATTTGAATATCGTCCTGGTTAAGGCACTTTTTTAGGACAGCCAAGCATTGACCTTTTCGTCTCTTGGCAAAGGTCAACTCTCTATTCCACCCTGGAACAGATCTTCTTTGTAGAACTGTTGATGAGGTTTCGAATTATTGGGAGCGTATCGATCGCATCTTAGAATCGTCGCAGGTTCTTTGTTAAGTCCGGAAAAGTTTTATTCAGGTGGAGCGCTTTTAAAATTATTTTTGAATTTGTCCCAATCAGTACGTTGGATGACACATCTTGGGCTATGTACCTGAGAATGTTGGTGGGAGTTAAGTTCAACAAAGGTTAGGATTGCAAAAGCAACCGTTAAAGCAACAACGGTAACACTTAAGATGAAGTTAGATACCAGTTTTAAAACCCAGCATCCTGCATTTAAATCTGATCTTTAATCCTGCACTTAATGCTTTTTATTTATGTTGTTTCTGAGAAATTTGCATGCAAACGCAAAGTTTTCTTAAAAAAAAAAAATGAAAAAAAAAGTATAAGCCAATTTTTTTTTTTAATTTTGAAATGCGGTATCTACCAATGACTTTTTGCGGTCGATGTGCATTTCAATTCTGAATCAAACAAAAACCGAATGGCTTTGTGCCTTCTACTTTTTGAGATATTTGAAAATTACTATTACTGCCAGACAGGCGAATGGGTTGATTAGAGGGTGAGCCGCCAGCTGCGCGAGCAATCTCTTGTCTGAATAGTTTAGACGCTCAGACGATCCCTTAAGGGCAACTGCCAGGCAGGCGCCTGCATGCATTAGAGGTGGGTGGGTGGCCCGCATCGCGGGCTCAAAGGGTTTCAAACCTCTTTCTGATTGGCTTAAATGCTAAGGGTATGTCCACAACTACCAGGCGGCTGCCTGAGTCTGTGGGTTCTAAGGGTTTCTTTGAGTGGACAAATGCCAAATAAAACAACAATTGTAATTTTAGATTTTCTCAAAAACTAGTAGAGATGAAACCATTCGGTTTTTTGTGTGTGATTCAAAATTGAAATACGCATCGACCACTTTTGACGGTACTCCACATATGTCAAAATTATAACGCGCACAACACAGTGGAGGCGCGAAAAAGCTAGGTTCTGACTCTCAACGGGCTTTTACGCGACTCAATGTACGTAAACTGTCAGGCGATTCTCTAGTTAGCTATCGCTACCGGGTACACTACACAAATCTTGTGTGAGTTATGTGACACATTTTAGTAGCTAATCTACATACTTGAATGGCTCTGCGTGAGCGTTGACAGCCCAAGATGTTAGTTGTTTCACTAGCGTATGGAGAACTAGAGCAGAGCTCTTCTAAGGATGTCGTTACCTTTAAAGAGGGATATACTGCATATTACCTGCTTTAAAGATCGTCCTAAAAGTACTTTTGTAACCGAAATTCTGTGGAACTATTATTGATTGTTGCAAACTATCGATAATACTTCTTCTTGAGGAGTAAATTTTTTTATTAAAAAAACTGATGCAAGTGACTTAGAGAAGGCAATGGCACCAGCATAGCTACCCTAAATTTTGGATGCGTATTGTAGAGATTTAATGAGTACTACTGTTGTAGAGATTTTATGAGTACTACTGTATAACTTGGTATTACTGTTGTTATCGATAAGTGACAATGCAAATGAAAACTGCCCCCCTCGTAATAAAGTCTTAAAAGTATTCACACGTCTTGCCCTATTAATTTACACACAAAACACTACATGACGCAGCCGGTCTTAACCAATGTATATTAATACCAGAGTTGGGATGTAATGATTACAAATCAGTTTATTTACTCATTACATGTATTTGTAATTGAGGTTTTTTCAATTACAAATACTTGTAATTGTAATTGAAAATCGTCAATTAATGTTTGGATTTTTTCTTGTGCGCGGAAATATACTAACATAAATGACATAAACGTCATTTCTATGAGAAATAAAAATACAGACGCAAGTAAGTACACCTTATCATTGAATTAATAATCGATAAATGGTACTTCAGAATGGAACGATTTTTTGCTGTCTGGGGCCATTAACTCGATAGATAATTTTCTTATTTTTTGTTGATTAAGGGCAAAAGATCGCAATTTTTAATTGATGAGGATTTATGCTGAAAGTAGGGAAATTTAGCTCTGATATGGTCACAAGTACAAATTAAATTGGAGAGGAGGTCAATAAATGTAATGTTTGTAATGAATGTTTAAAGAATACGATGATATTGGAATAGTTGCTTAGAGTGGCGTTCTTTTCTAAGGAAAATGAATCGTTTTTTCTTAGTACACATTTTGGGGTTTTGATGGTTTTCCAAGCCTTCACTAGAGCCTGCTGAAAATAATTTTCTTTAAGCATTTTTATTACCACTAAAGGAGCTTTATTTGAGAATTTATACATTTTGAAAATCAAAATAAGTTGCTGCTAATTTTTTTGCAATCAATGAAATCTCTTTAAAGGCTTGATTGTAAGTTTTTTTTGGACTATAACAAATTAAAATCTGTGCAAGCTTCTGTTCTTTTTCACATTAGCAATGCCCTACCACCTTATCTACTAAAGTCACTGATATGAAATCCCCTGAATAATATATTTTCGCTTTTCTCGGTTATCAGCTATTATTAAAAACGTCAGTTTGCTTATTTTAGTTTAAATATAAACCCTTCATTACTAAAATATAGTTTGGAATTCCTAAGATACTTTTGAAAACTATTCAATCCGAGCTATTTTTTTGTTTGAGAATGCATGATGAAACTAGAAATCAATGTACATATACAAATACAAAAAAAAAATATATAAATGTAGGATCCTAAAAAAGAGAGAGTCGCCATTCAGCAGTCGTCGAGTGCAGACGTATCCATATTTTTCTATTAAATTATTACTCCTTTTGTTCTCTTTGTATTTTATGTACTTTGTTACCTTTAAATGAAAAACAACCCTACAAAATTTGTTGTCAGAAGTGGGATAGAGTGATGAAGACGACAGTGTGAAAATATAAAGAAAAATAAATATCCTGGCGACAATTAGACGGCAACTATCAAACTACGCCGAAAGGATACAGTCGGCGAAGATCAAACTACGACGAAAGGATACATGCAAAATCCTGCCAACGACGAAGAAAAAAATATAAAGGACGAGTCATGACGAAACCACAGCTGAAGGATCTGTAATGATCATTGGCGACGACGAGACGGCAAGCTACTAGCGCACGTACGGAAGTTTCCGTGAGTATATAAAATTGACGACATTGAGACGAGTGAATTACCACCACCACCAGCTGCAGTGTTTTTTTCGAATTTAAGAGGACACTTTCAATCGGTCTGTGGCGAGGATCAGTTCATCTTTTGTTTTGTCCGAAATAAATTTAATCAAACTAAAATGAGTTGCGAAGATAGTGCGCGTGAAGTAAATTTGATCAACGTGAGCGGTACATCTGAGTAAGGAAGAGGATGCTGCTGAGCCCGAAGAAGACAATGACGACGGCCTGGATGCGCTGACGGTGAAGCTTTTTATTAATTTTGAATGTGCTGCTATTCGTTCTTGGGTGATATATGAACTGCTTTAGTTTCTGAATTTTCAAAGACATTAAACAGCAAAGAAGTTCACCAGCAGCTGAGCAATGTTAAAAAAAGAAGTGACGAATCATATCAAGAGTATTTTTATCGTGTACTTGAAATAGCGAGTAATACCAATATTGAGTTAGACGCAAAAATTCAATACATTGCTGATGGTGTGCAAGATGATGACTTCAGCTCTGTAGCGCTTTGTACACAGCCGGAAAATTCAAAAGACAAAAAGGCGGAAGGGAGATATTTGACAACCTAATATGTCATGCTTGGATCACCACAGCTGCAAGTTCGTTACGTTCGTTTCAGCGTCGAATCAAACCAGCTGATTACCCTAGGAGGCTTTGAAGCTTGTATCGCTATTGACGGTATTTCTGTAAAACTCGAAATTCATATGGTTCCGGACGCTTTGGTAAAGCATGAACTAGTTCTTGGAAGTCAGCTTACGGATCTTGTAGAGCTTCGTCCAAAGCAGGGATGTGTTAGTTGCATCAAGATAGATGAGCCAATTGTAGAAGCTAACCAACTTCCAGCAGACGAAATCGTAAGTAACTCTGAAATATTTAATATTGAGATTTGCAGTCAAGAAAATAAAGTGATGATCGACCATATTAAAGATCCGGCAATTAAAGAAAGGTTAAACCAGGTGGTAGATAGTTACGGCCCACGAACAAGCGAAGATACTGGCTTTAGAATGCGTTTAATGCTCAAAGATAATATTCCAGTGCAACAGAATTTCCGAAGATTATTAGAAGATCATCATCTAAAAGATCCGTTGGAGAAAGAGTGCGTGGAGATATTAGACAGTGAACGTTCCGAATTGCGTGCCAAAGCCGCAATACAAATCAAAAAACTACAGGAAGAGAACCGACGTACCTTCAAAAACGCAAGCCTGGAAGAATGTATGCACTTGGAGATTTGGTTGCAGTTAAAAGAACTCAATTTGGTCCAGGAAAGTGCAGCCGAAGTGCCAGGGACCATATAAAATAGCATCAACGCTGAGGAAGGATCGTTATTTGGTTGAAAAGGTAGGTGATCACAAAGGCCCAAATAAAACTGCTCCGCCGATAACATCAAGCCATACCCTTCAACTATCAACCTCTACGATGATGACCCACATGATTCCACCGATATCGACGAAGTCGAGGGCGGCTAAGTCAGGAAGATCGAGAATGTAGGATCCTAAAAAAGAGAGAGCCGTCATTCAGCAGTGGTCGAGTGCAAACGTATCCATATTTTTCTATTAAATTATTACTCCTTTTTTTTCTCTTTGTATTTTGTTACCTTTAAATGAAAAACAACCCTACATAAAGTGCACATTGTCTTTATGTTTCCCAATCCAACGATACTCCAATCCTTTGCAAATCCAAAAATTATCAAAGAAAAGTTTTCTTTAGATTTGCGCAAGAAAGGGCATACAACTTTTATTAAGGAAATAAAACTCCTTTTTTTTATTGTATTTTATTTTGTTTACTAAAAAATATACGTAATGAAATAATTATGTATTTTGCAAAGCAATGAGGCCTGGCTTTATGCATTCATGTAGATATAATTTTAATTGGAGTGATAATTGGTTTGGATGGGATAATCTAAAAGTAAGACAAGTGAGAATGTGGTGCCGCTTAGCCAAAAAAAAGTGTTTGAGTGTGTGTTTGGTTGGGCAAAAGAAAAATCCATCTCGAGCTAAAATGTATGCAGCTATTACATTAAAAGCTTTGAAGAAAAAATCGAATCTTCTGCAAAGCAAGGCCGATATAAAACGGTGAAAGCCCTACAGAAGGACACCATTGGCATCACGAGCATCCTTCGCACACAGCATAGTTTATTTTTGTGTGTATAGACACAGATACAATTGTGAAGCGACTGGGTCGCCTGACGATGTCGGTCAGAGCGACATCTGTAATGCACATTTTCCGTTCGCCCTGTACAATTTGTCAGCACCGTTTCCCGTTCGTGAGATATGTACATTCAACATTTTGCGTTTCTTCTACAATCTGGTCTCAGGGAGCGGCGCAGGGATGTATGTGTAATTTCTCACTCTGCGGTAAATTCCTTTTCGCTTTTGAGGGGAAATCGCTGGTGCTGTTCGTTAAGTTCTTCGTTAGATTCTTTTGCGCCATTGCCGAAGCATAATGCAGCTATCATACGCATACTCTACGATTGGCACAGGTTTTTACTTGTTGCTGAATGTCATAATACACAATGTAGAGAATTTTACTATCAAAAGTAGGGACAAAATATCGCATCATGTCGTTATACCCGCATACATACACTAGCAGATAAGGGGGAAGAGAGAGCAAGCGTACAGTAGGAAAAATGTGGCGTTACATATACGCCACGTTGTCGTATTCCCTATTCTTTTCGCTCTCTCATTGTCTTGGGGTTTATCTCTCTCATCCCATCGACCTCTAATTCAGTGTTTTTCTTTTCATTTTTTTCACGACAGCAGGGTACCCATGCGACACCCATAAATCTCACAACGTGATGATGGGGTACCAAGCGATGGAAGAAAATCGCGTGAAAGTAGACTGCAGAAGGATTTTTCGCATTTGCTAAGTCGTGGTGCTATATGTATCTCACTCTTACTGTTGGAAGGAGTGCTGCGTTTACTCCATTTGAGAGGTGGGTGCTCACCTCAGCGTCGAAGAGAAGAAAATCCAATTGAATTATGGAAAGCAATCCAACGGGCGGTGGGAAAGGTCTACGAATGCACAAGATAAAGAGAGGGTGTCTGCTTCTTTGTGACTTGTTGGCATTCGCTCGGACGTGGTAGGCTGTGTATTGTGTGTATTATCCACCACTAGTTCATAGGAATTGATTCGCACTCCATTTGGGTGGTCGAGGTATACAGAGAAGCAGTCAGCAGATTGTCAACTGACAATCAATCGAAGGTTGTTTCATTAAGGGCTCTAGAAAATGGTATGAGGATTCGCATCTGATGTTTATTGATATTGACTGTGGCTGAGTGGTGTTAGTGGGCGTCACGGCCGGATGATTAGTTCTGATGGTGGTATTAAAGAAATTGATGAATTGATGTGGAATCGAGAGATTTGTTCGAAAAATCTGGCGTGCTCTGCTCTTAATTACCGTGTTGACTTTCAGAGGCTAATTGGTGCAAACGGAATTGTTATTTGTCAATTAGATTTGGTAATATCTATGAATGAAAAAGTGATTAATGTATAGAGGGGACAGTAGGGAGAGTTATGTGGCGTACGTTGATTTTAAATGTCTGTGGGTTGTTTATTGCGGTTAAAAGTTTGGAGAAGGAAGAGCAAGTGACAACTGTTTTTCGTTTCGCCGAAATTATCAAAACTACTACAAGCAGTAGTGTTAACTAAGGATTAATTAGGATTAGGAAGCATGTCCTCTTAATATTTCCTTCCTGTTGGCGCAGTGATAGCCACAACAATCCAACACCCTCAATTTATGGGGCTGGCTGTCGAATGAACAGTCGTTTGTTTTTGCGATACGATCCACGTCGACGATATCAAGTCCTGGTAGTGGGTGCTGGGCTCTCAAATGTTGGATACCCTACTTTGGATTGGAGCACAATGCCAATGGTGCATTACAGGGTTAGAACTATAGTTATTATTATATTATTATACGAGAACCATATTCCGATGATGGTAATAGATTTCGGGGGGAGTGAAGGGACATTGGAATGGATGACAAATTGGAATATCCTATAACTGTGCCATTTTATGTGTCGATGAAATTTTTGAATGGGTTATATGCACTGAAAGCTAGTAAGAAAGTAGCTAGCACGTACCACAGTGAGGATAAAAAAGGATGCAATTAAAGGTGTTGTTACGACCCCCTCACCAGCAATTAGGTTGTCTGACTAAATTGCATTTTGTAATGCATAGCAATGGAGGGAGGGCCGAGATGGCAAGACAGCTGGGGAGCTGTCCTATATGGGAGTTTATGTGGAATTAGACGATTAAGCGGATAGAATTTATGTTCCTTGAGGGTATTCTTCATCGAAATTTGCTTTGCTCGTGATTTTGAAACATTGCAAACGCATGCACTGTGCATTGTGCATGGTTTTGTAAATAAAACTGACACAATCGAAGAATGGCAGTAAATATGCTCCATTTTAATGGTAGCCATGATCCGCTCACACTTAGATGAAATGCGTGATTAAAATGTACATGCAGTACTTCACAAAATTGAGCATACGCCCAACATTAAAGCATAATTTTGTGCTTTTCGACTCAAAACAAATTGTTTTTGGAAAAACAGAAAAGTAGTTTTGTTTACTAGTATTTCACCCAATAGATTAAAAAATAAAAACAACAAAAAAGTTAATAAAAATAAAAGATATTTCCTAGCAAAATATAAAAAAAATGCTGTATATCAACACACAAAATTGAGCATACACTCTAAAAAAAACTAAAAGATTATGGCTTAACTCCAAAACGAAAACAATAAGAAATGAAATATTAGGACCTTGTGGCACATTCACTGGTATCTTTGACAGCTTGTAACTGCCGAGGCATGGATTTTACCAGTTATTCGGTTGAAAATGGTTGAATGTGATCCTAAGTTGCCCAAATTTGTAATTTTAGTTCATATTAGTTAGAACGGCTACTTTCTTTTACACTCATCATGTCAAAGGTGTACAGATTGGGCCATTGTGAGTGTGGTCTAAACTATGTTGTTTTTAAAAAAAGACTCCATTTTAAAAATGCAGTGTTGGACCTCATCCGGACTCCCAATACATTCACTCAATGAAGCCTGAAAACATCTCAGATACCTAACTGTTTTTATATTAAAAGCAAATTGTTTGAGGCCAAGCAACAACACAATGAATAAGAAGCGCAGTTATTCATACAGAGTCGCACGGTTGTGTGCACAAATAACCTATAGCTTATTTGTGGTTGTGTGTAGACGACGATTATGTGGCCCTAGACGACAATTGTGTTCGCCCAACACGATTGTGATTCGAGAACCGTTAGCGGATAGTTTCGATTTTCTCATGTTCTTTGGATGCGATGTTTGCCGTATCATCGTCATGCAAATCCTCATTCCTGCTGTGAACATTCTCTTTCTTTCTTGCATAGGTAAACAATAATAAGGGCAACCACATGCGCTTTTTTCTCCGACGTGCTTGCACTAAACAATCAACATGAAATGAAAGGTGTTCGTTGTCCAGTTCCAAATTGAGAGTGTCAGAGCATGCAATACAAGTTGTGTGCTTGATACAAGTTGCGAGAGGAAATTTTTTGTTTATAGTTTTGCAATCAAAGGAAAAATTCGACTTAGAGGAATTGAAAATGGACCAAGAGTCGAAAAATGTATTCGAGTTAGACGGCTTTTCGATTTAGAGGGCGTTCGACTTAGAGGATGAATTTTTTATGGAAAATTAAAGGGAATGCCAAAATATGGCGAAAAAATTCGAGTTAGAGTGATTTCCGACTTAGAGGGCGTTCGACTCAGGGCTTTGACTGTATATCTTGATACCTACAATTTAGACATTTTGCTTTTCTACTCTATGTTTTTTTTTATGGTGTATACTTATTTTTGTGACTGTGTTTATATCAACATCACAGAAACTGAATCCGAAGTAGGAACGGGGTGGACCCTTGTGACCCTTACATGAATAGATAGATACATCAATCGTTATCAACTTGCCTTGAAAAGTGATGTAGACGGTTATAAACACATAATCTGTAAATCCTTAAAGCTTCAAAAACTAATTTTCCTGGAGGTATTCCAGAGTTGTATAGACTTCGAAAAGAACAATTAAGTCTTAGAAGAGCTTCTGTAGATAATATGTACATTTATAATGTTATATTCCATTCATATTGTCAAGATTTCGAAACACACCATTGAGCTGCATCTTACGATAGATGTGCAGACAGTTAACAATGATATCTACTGCTTTAATTTCGTATACCTAATATCTTCAATATTATCTAAAAATGTTGGTAACTTCAATGCGGCCTTAGGCGAATTAAGCCTTAAGCTAATAGTTTCTTGGTATATATTTGAATTCACGAGCTACATCTAAAAGTCATATATACAAATTGGGTGAGATCCAAAACTCATAAGGAATTAAATCGATGAAGCATTGATGCGTTTTGGCAATCATTGTTAAAAAAACCGATAGCAAAACTTTTTTTTAGTTATTAGGTCGGATTTGCTTCAGCGTTTCAATATCGCTAGACTTAACCTACGTTTGAACGTATATTAATTTTTAAAATGGCATCGAAATCGGTTTGATAAGATCCAAGTTTTTCACCAAACTCTATTGTGTTTAACGTATAGACATCTTTAAAACATAAAATAAAAAAAAGAATCGTTGTTGATGGTCGCGTTTTCGGTTTACCGAACGCTAGGGAGAAGCTTTTAATTATAGTATGTGTTTTGGGGACCTCTATTCCCCTTACACAGAGCAAGAAAGCAACTAGGCGATTGAGACGAGAAAGTGTGCACTAAATGTCAAAAATAAGAAGAAAAGGACAACAAACATCACATAAATAAAAGCCTATTTCCGCAACCCGTGTCATACACAAGGGAGAAGCATCTACGGTCGATCGTAAACCTGATACACACCACACGTTTCCATTCTGGTAGAGTTTATGTGATGTCAATTCATAGCACTTTTTTTTTTTTTCCAGAGTTTGACTATTTCAGTAGTCCTGTGTTCCAGTAAGATTCCCAAGGTAACAGGAACGCCCCTCTGTGGTTTTCAATTTGTTTTCTGTTTTTGGTGTTAGGTGATTGTGTCATCGAAAATATTATGTCGCGTTGAAGTGGCATAAACAGTATTCTGCCTAACATATCTGGCACAAGGAACCGTGGCAGGGTAGGTAATATCCTGTCGAACAATTGACTTAATGTTCTGTTGTTATTTGACGGTCACAAGATCTCATGGGAAATCTTGAACATTTGTTGTTACCGTTGCCCTCGTTGTATGGGAAGGCCGTTTCAATCATTGAAGACTTTTTGAAATGAGAGGTGAAATGTGGTATTTCTTTTTGGGACAGATGTGTGACAGAAACTGTATTTCGTTCTGAATGCTGAAATGATGGCGATGGATATTGAGGATGAAAGAGAAGCAGAAGCAAGTAAAAAATAATATATACGAATCGTCTAGGCCCGTTAAGGTGTTATTGCATTTACATTTTAACGCATCCTGTGTACACTTTTATTTTTATGCAATATAAGACCGACACAAAGAGTGACGCATTGCAAGAGCTCACAATAAACGTCGTTTTTTATTTCGCTGAGTCCTGTGAGTATGTGGATCGTGTTATGCGGTACTAATGCGTTGTTGGTGGAATGGAGGAGACGAGTACTCAAACCCCGTCTATAAGGACTTTTGCTATTTTATCGATTTTTAATTTTTCTATTTTTTATCCAGACCGCCTCGCCATGCGGATAGTCTTTTGTGCATACTGGGAACACAATAGAAATGACGATACAATAAGGGGAAACTTTAACTTAAGGCAAAATGTTATTTCTATAGATTGAGCTAGTGTGTGTTCGGATGTAGAGTAGTAGTAGTAAACTTGCGGCTGAACATAGGAGGACTTAATTCAATCATAAAACGAGATAGAGAAAAAGTGTTCTTATTGCCACAATAATAGGATTTCCTGCACTCGGCTTCATACGATTGAGCACTTCACATGAATTCAATTAGGCCTGTTTGGAATTTAGTTAGGAATAAAGCATTTGCTTGTCTCCAGCTGTTTAAGCTACCAGCAATTTAGTGTTGTAATTAAACTCCAAAATGTAGATAAATTGAGGGTGTCCGATGTTCTTATCTCATTTATTCAAAACAAATGTTGAACACAAAATTTAAATAAAATGAAAACGCACAGTGTAATTTCCCTAAGTCAAATGTCAAAGGACAGTAAAATTAATTCGAGAACGGTAAAATAAGAAGGTAAAATACGACGTGAATCAATCCTAAGAAAGTTGTCTTAAATCTAGTGTCTGGAGAAGTTGTTATAAAGCAGGTTAAATTTTCACCAATTTCGAAAATATATAAATTCTCGATACTCAATAAATTAGGTGCTCTCGTAGCGTTTTTTACTTTTGTATGAACCTTATTAATGTCAAAGCATGTGGTATAACTTCTGAGATACGCGAAGGCCCAAAACTGGTTAATTTCGTTATTTTCTAAATGTTTAAGGAGTCCTATACTCTGTTCAATTATATCCCACTGGTAAGGTGTTAAATTATTAATTGTGTTGTGTATATTTTATTTTTATTACTAAAAAAATGGTTGGGCGTCGTGTCTGCATAACAAACGAAGAAAACATATCTGCAAAAGAAATTAATTCTTCAATAAATTTAATCAATCAAAATATCATAAATTGTATTTACACGATGTTAAATCTAATGAACTATATAAGATAGTTGTCAAATGCATACACAATTATCTCTGTCATACACAATTATGGAACCATAGAAATACCCAAGTGTGGAGAGGGAGAACATATGCAATATACATGTTGCAGTGAAAGAAGTAAATAACAGAGGAAAGGCGTCGAAGATCAGCGATGAGACATGTGCAAAATATAAATAAGGAAGTCAATTGAGGACTTGACCTTCTTTTTGTAATCGAATTTGAGCTGTTACCTTGTCACTGCGACACTTAGTAAAAAAATAAACGGTAAAGGCAAAAATTACTAAATCGCCTATTTTTTACACTTCACAACTTTACTCTCAATCGCGCCTTGAGTATTTTATATAATAATTTTATACTCAAGGCAGACTGTTAAGCGAGAGTACCCGGGTTCGAATAGAGCCCGGGGTCACAACAGCATAAACAATTTTCTCGGCCCCACCTCAAGCGAACGACTGATAATCCTCCTGGAGTAACTTCTGTCTTGGAAAGCTTTCGCAATTTGCCCAATTGCGCAATTAAATGGGTAAAAATTATAACACGGACAACAGAGTGGAGGAGCGAACTAGCTATGCTCTGGCCCTGCATGCGCTGTAACGGAGATTATTATTAAAAAAATCGATTCACTTGAAATGACTACCTTTTGCTTTAACACAAGCTTAAAACTTAACTTAAACTTAGGGGCTATGGTTATGGGCTATGGCTATGGGCTATGGCGATACGAAATAATTTTGAATGCAATATGCTTCAACTTGTTCACGTGAGGTGTGAATGTATCGTGCTGAACATATTCTGATCTTGACAGTATATTCGGTCGCATCTTCGGCCAACGAATGTACCGAATATCCGGTATTCGATATTTGGTGAAATCACTATCCGTTACTCCTCTAGTTTATGTTTCAGATGTTTAATTACAAAAGTAGGACTGGAGATACTGTATTTAAATAAAAAATTCTTATATTAAGTTGTCAAATATCCCCCTTCCGCCTTTTTATCTTTTGAATTTTCCGGCTATGTACAAAGGGCTACAGAGCTCGTATCCAAACTAATCATGCATAGCGTCGTTTTGTAGGTTATGTCAAGACCTTTCAAATGTTGAATTGCGAGATACGAGCTCTGGCAACACATCAATTTGGGCATTTTACATGGGAATGTCCTGTGATGTAATTTTCTAATAAGTTGTTATGTAATCAGTTACCAAAAAATCATAATATATATTTAAGGCCAGTCTGTTTGAAGGTTTCATACATTTTCCGGTGTTTTCGTTTAATTGTAGTTTGGCCTTAAAGCATTAGTTAGGCGAAGGAGTGGATAGGGCGTGTAAAATTTAATTATGTAATTTCTCTGTGGCAAAAAAAGCGCTTTATTCGGCTTGCATACCATTTATTTATTCAATCCATCTGGGTGTCATATTTTTGTTTTTGTATTGCCTCCTCTCTACTTATAGAGGTATACAAAGGCGTGGAGAGTTAAATATATACATATATTTGCACATGTTTTGTTTATGCTCGCTGGTTGTAAGATAGTTGGTGTAAATGTTGGCGACTGCGAAGTTCCGAATTCGTTTTAATGGTTTTAAGTTAGAAGGTCAACAAAAAAAAAGCACTATTTGTCTGTAATCTTTTAGGCGTGACTGAAACTATGTCAGCAGCTCTTACACTTGTAGTCAGAACAGAAAACAGATAGCATTAAGAAAATAGTGAATTGTTAAGTTGGTGCCGTGGATGGATGGATGGGCGACGGCCAATTAAGCAATTAGGTGGAGTTGGAATAGTACTCACCTCAGATTTTTGTAAAATTTTTTGAGAACATAGTCTAATGCACCGAAATCCAAAGCTGTTTTCACCGAAAAGGACTAGAAAGGACGAAAAGGACATTCAAAGTTAAAAAATCGTGAAAAAATAAATGGAAATATCTCTAAAGCCTATTCTATTCTATTCTATTTCTTTTTCCGATACCTCGAATTAAAGGTACTAAAACGCTCCTTCAAAATGTACCATTTCACCACACGTTTAAAGGTTAAAACGACATATAATATATTTTGAAAAATAAGTCGCATATAAGCGAAAATTATGTCCCAAATTAGATCTATGACGACAGCTTTTAATTTATGTGAATTAATAATAAATTCCGCAAATCTGAATTTATTTTTAAATACGGCAATCTTATCACACATCTACCCCTTCATGGACAGTTGTGAACATACCAAAAACCAAACCCATCTTTAGAGTGGGCATAAGTTTCGCTTATGCAACTTAGTTTTAAAGATATATGCAAGAGAAAATAATGACACGACAATTCTCAACAACCGAAGCAGGTCTGCCTGGGTATTCTGAGTATGCCAATACAGGAATATTCACACACAAGAAAATATCCCTTGCAATTTTAAAGGAAACTTATGTTCCTTACTATTCACTCGAACCTCAACAATATTCCTAAGAATCCTTTAATGCTTAACAGAGCACCTATACTCTTAAACGTATACCTTCACTCCAACACGGCCATCCTGCACCTTTTAATCGCTCTTGATGAAATAAAAAAATCCATTTTTTTTTTAATTATCGAGAACAAAAACAAAATCTTAATTCATGTGCACAAAGCGGAGAAGAAAAAAACATTCAATAAACAAAGAACAACAATATAAAAAAAAGTGGTATGACGGCGGCATTACTGGACTCTAAATACGACAGCTTTACTTATCTCAATTTCCGTAATGATTTCAAAATTTTAGTACAACGAGGTAAAAAAAAAATAGAATCTCATTGTGCCAGTAACTTGACTATTCAAAACAACCTTAAGCTCAAATCTACTATTTAAACTAGAAGAAATTCTAAATCATTAGATTTTATAGTTCAGAGGCAATCTCTTAGCCCAGAAGCAATCTTAAGCGTGTCTTTGATCAGATTCAAAACCTATCAATAGCTCAGAGGCAATCTTAAGCTTGTCTATGATCGAAATATTGCTACTCAGAATAAGTCTATCCACACAAATTCTGAGCCTGTAATAAACTTGGCACAGCAAGATGACTTATGACAAAACCTAGGCTATACAATGTACCATTTCGATCGTCTTCATTGTTTATCGTGAAAGGACGAATCACTACTCTTGCCGCAACAAGGATGGTGTTGGAATTGGCCCTCTTTAATTTATAACGGTCATTGGGCAGGATACCAACGACTTCGTAGGGTCCACGATAGTGGACATCTAATTTGCATTTACGAATTTGGTTACTCCGATAAACTACTGACATTCCAATACACAAATGTGTTGGTTTGCATTTACTCTTATTGAATCGTATTTTCATTTGTTGGGAATTTTGCTGCAACTGCTCGTCGGCTAACTTTCGTATGGCTTGAATGTCATCATATTATGGTTCTATACCAAGCTGCAACAATAAAGCTCCTACTTTTGGAGTCCGTGCGTAAGCTCCGGTTAATATTTTCAGAGGCGATAAGCTGGTCGTTTTGTTAACGTTTGTATTTAAGGAAAGTTGTATGCGATTGACGTATGTGATCCATTCAAGGTTTGTGTCCAGATTAGTTCGCATTAAAGTAGCTACAGTATCAACGTACCTCTCCACTTGTCCATTGGCTCTACTAGCACCTGGAGCTATCAGGTGGTGCTCAACACTAAAAGAAACACTGAATTCCTCACTCGTAAGAATTGAACCGCGATCAGTGATCACGGGGCATGCTTTTACGGTTTTACAAGGAAAAAGTAGGGTAAGCTTTGTGAAGGACTCGATAATGACTAAAATTTGGCGAGAGTCTCTACGATTTTCAAAATGAAAAGTGCCCATATAGTCAGCATGAACTGTGTTAAATGGAACTGGTTTCTTTTCTATTGGGTGTAGCTCACATTGTTTTTTACCAGACGGCATTTTAGCTACAATGCATATTAAACAAGATTCAACGAATTTTTGATCATTTTTTGGCATTGCAGGCATCCAAAAATGTTCTCGCATTTTGCTTAATGTTTTCTCAACCTACAACTGTTGGGGCACGAAAAGCCTTTCAGAGTTGTTAATTTTTTAATGCAATTCTTTTGAATTTTTTCGTTAACATTTCGAAGCTGTTCAATATTAAGCCTTTCAGAGTTGTTAATTTTTTAATGCAATTTTTTTGAATTACTTCGTTAACATTTCGAAGCTGTTCAATCTTAAGCCACGTGTCTGTTAGGCTGTGCAGGCGGTAACAAGAAGATGTGGTGGGTATACATCGGCTTAGGTAGTCGGCGTGTAACATAGTCTTGCCTTTCCCGTATTCTATTTCAACTTCGAAGTCTTGAAGATACATCCACCACCTTGCCACGCCTGGAAGTAGGTCTCTTTTTTGTTTAATTGCTTTTAAGGCGTTACAGTCCGAGGAACTTCGTACCCAAAAGGTACGCTCGAAAATGCTTAATTGTGCTTAGTACGGCCAGGAATTCAAGCTCATAGCTGTGGTATTTGGCCTCATACTCCTTTGTTGCCTGACTGCAAAATGCAACCAAACGGCCCTTTACTCGCTGAAACAAAACAGCCCCATATCCTATAGCACTAGCATTGGTGTGTAATTCTGTGGGTAACACAGGGTCGAATATCAACAGGACAGGTCGTATAGTAAGTAGATCAATTATATAAAGCCTTGCTGATTCGCACTCGTCAGACCAATTAAATCTGGACTTATTCTTGGTAAGTGCCGTAATGCAGTGAGTTTTGGCAGCAAAGTCTGGCGGAAGTAGACTAGGTCCATGAATTGTCTCACCATTTTCACATTTTCTGGAGTAGGTGATCGAACCAACGCATCAGTTTTACTACTGCTGGGTCTAATACCATTACAGGATATACCACGCCCCAAATATTCAATATCTCTTTGCAAGAACTTGCACTTCTCCATATTTATAGAAATCCCCACACTGGTTAATGCCTGTAGAACTGCGTTTCAATGCCTTCTGTTTCGGTTTTCGATGGAATGAGCACGTCGTCTAAATACACTAGCGCTATTGTATCCTTTAAATTTTTAAGGGCAGCGTTGATTGCCCGCTGGAATACGGCAGATGCGTTGGCTAACCCAAACGGCATACGCAGAAATTCAAAGTGCCATCTGGTATTACGAATGCTGTTTTTTCGATAGATTCTTCACTAATGGGTATTTGGTAAAATCCGAATGCCATGCCTAAGGCAGTAAAGTATACATTTCCAGATAACCTATCTAGCTGATCGTCTATCCTAGGCAACGGATAGCGATCTTTTAACGTAATTTTATTGAGAGCCCTGAAATCTACGCTAAAACGATTCTGCCCATTCTTTTTCCGAACGAGGACTAAAGGACTGGCATAATGGGAATTACTATTCCTCACAATTCAGTAATTTTTCAGTTCACTAATTATGTTTGCGGTTATTTGGCGTTCGCTGTATGCCATGCGGTAAGGTCTACAGAATATACAAGATTCTCGGGACAGGCGTATTTTTAATTCACCTGTAGTTTCTTTTGCGGTAGGGAATTCAATTATTATGTTTTTTTGAATATTTCCGTATAACTTCATTTAACTTAACAGGAGCTAGTTTTGAATTTGCTTTTGCTTTATGTAACGTAAGACACTTAGCTGGTTTGTTTCGTCGTCGAAGAGTCGATCCATTGATATCAACTGCGATTTCTAAAGACGAGTCTTTAAGAATATCTCTGCTATGATAATTTCATGTTTAAAAATTGTATGGTCTACGACATGAAAAGTAACTTCAACAATTATTTCTTCGAATTCAACTTTAGTGTAGAGCTTCTCAGTTGATGTTATAGAATCGTTTCCGATTTCTGTAATACACAAGAAGTAAGCCTCCCTCCTTGCACTTCTAACAAGCAATGGAAAGCTTTACCGTTAACCACAACAACCGTAGTTCCTTCAAAAGAATTATGATTTTGGCAATAATTAACATTCTCTCTTTCAGCTCTATGTTTTGCCCAGCAGGTATTTTCTTCATGTCCCGTTTTACGGAAAAGCGTACATTTTTTAGAGCTTGGTGTCTTTTCAACAGGGTTGCCTCGTGGGTTGGACTGTAGGGGACGTAGGGAAGCGGGGACGTTTTATAGTAGGACCGGTTGGCTGTATATATATATATTAAATGTTCGTGGAAACGAGCGAGAAGCTAAAATTTCTGGTTTTTGATTAGGAGTTTTGCGAATGGAGGATAAATGGTAGACCATTTTCAAGCTTTGGACTGTATCTGGCATTACAAATATTAGAGAGTCTCGCAAGTCGACTTGTGAGATATTTCCGACTACAATTCGTACGATCATATTTTCGAGTGTTTCGAAAGGCAGTCGCCTTATCTGAGACACTTTTTCCATTACAAATTTCGTGTAAGTTGCAAAGTCTTTGCTCTTTGAACTTGCAACTTTGCAACTTTTCTGAGTTGAGTCACAATATCAGCACCGCTCGAAAATGTATGAACGATAGCGGCCTTCAAATCGACCCAGCTGTAGTGTCGGTACCCATACTGCTTGTATCAAGTTTTTGCCCTCCCTAACATGGTATTTTCTAGATGTGGTATCACGTCGAAACTTTCTAGCTGGCCCCGATTCACCCTAGCGTCGACGTCAGTACACCACTTGTGCAAGTAATGACAGTTGGCCACACTAGTTCTAAAATGCACTATTATGTAAATTATGACAGTTGGTCACACTAGTGCTTAAGGCATTATTATGTACATAATTCATCACAATCGAACAAACAACATAAACGCGTTGTGTGCAAAACTGTAATGTGAGAGTAAACTCTCTTGACAACTCTGTATTTAAAAACAGTTACTATCAGCGATTGTTGGTAGTCGCTTTCTAATACTTAGTCAGTCTTTGTGCGCGAGCTGACCACTGCAGATTAATGTTTGACCAAATTTTTCCATAGTGAAACAAATAAATGAATAGTTCGAAATATATAAACGCGGAGTTTTATTAAAATTATAAAACGTGTAGTTTTATTTTGCACATCAACACGAGAGTGGTCTGGGTCGAAACATGGAAAACCTACGCTGCTAGTTTTATCTCGCTGATTCATAAAAGAGTTCGTTATTTGGGATAACGCATCCGCCGTTATTGTCTGCGTATTGTGAGTGGATGGACTGGCTTTCATGTATTCGGCGTTTTTACCTCTTCTTGACATTTTTTTTATTTTTTTGTAAAAAGAAGAAACTTACCAATTTTAATAAAAGGCAACGAAAAAAACAAAAGGTATCACCTTAGTCCAACTCTTTTTTTTTGTCTCCTACTTTTTTTTTTGTTTTCTTTGTTTTTTTTTTTAATTGTGCCAACGGAACTACACAGGCGCACACACACATCTTATTGTAGGGCAAATGGTGGAGAGGGAAAACCAAACCCAAAGGGGGCCGAGTTAGGTTTAATGGTATTCTTTACCAAAAGCTACCACAAACACCATCACACAGACACACGAAGGTGAGAGATGGAAAAAGAGCAAAAAAAACATGGAATCGGCAGCGACCAATTTCGACAAACCGAACTGCTTACTATTATTATTATTGCTTTTTTTTAAGTTGTTGATTTAGTTGGAACACAAGCAGGGAATATTACGCACAAGGGCATCAATCCCACTTCTGATGCTAGAGAAAATGACACGACAAATCTGCCGCGCACACTCGCGGCTGGCCTCTTGCTTTCGATATTTTCGACTCAACAACCGAAGCACTCGTAGATCTGCCTGGGTATTTTGAATATGCCAATACAGGCATACATTATACAGGCATGACATTCGTATTAAATATCACGCTTACAAAAATATACTATATTTTATATCGAAGGAAAGGTTATAAGATAAACTTTCATATTAACTTTCATAAACTTACATAAAATGTTGAAAAAAATTCATATAAATGTCTTAGTAACTATACTTTTTGAGAAAATCATGTTTTTTTTTTCCAAAAAATTATTTTTATGCCCGTTTTAAAAAAAATTAACTATAATGTCCAAAATATAGAACTGATTATAATGATTTTTATATCAATCGAAAGAGTTTTTTGGTTTAATTCGGCTATGGGGTTTCTATTTCTTTTTCACGATTTTTCAAAGTTCAATGTCCTTTTCGTCCCTTCTGTCATTTGCGGTCAAACCGGCTTTGAATTTTGGTTTCTGATGACTGAGACTATGTTCTCATAAAATTTCAAAAAATTCAGAGGTGAGTATTATTCGGAACGTTATCCGAACAATCTTATTCAGATTCAAATCTGGATTGGTGCAAAACAATTTTCAATCCCGCATTTCAAACAAGTAACTGCTCAGGTAAAGTTTTTAACTATGTTTCTCATCTTTTTGAGTAGACGTACAAAAAACACTGAAATGTTACTCTCACTACTTTGTGTAATCGACTATAATTACGTCGGAAATTTAATGATCTTATATCGGCTAGCCTGACCAATCTAAGTCGGCCACATTATCCTAAGTCGTGTGCTATAATGTTTATATTGTATGTAAAATTTAAATGCAATGTAATTTTATAAAATCTCAATAAAACAATACACACAAGTAGTACAGCTATGTATCTCCTGGCTCACGATTTTTGAGCCAGAAACTCCACACGATCAAATGGTGGCAGTGAGCCAGAAACACCACACAATCAAATGGGGGAATGCTGGCTCACATATGACTCATCGCTTAGGAATGCGTGTGTTGTGTGTGCTTTGTCAGACCATACCAAGGTTGTTGCGTGCTGATCCAAGGTCGTTTAGAGCGTGTATTTACAAGGTCAGACCAAGGTTTTTCTGTGTTCATAGGGCTCCAAGGCCGTTGAGAGCGCGAGCTGACAAGATCGTACCAAGGTTGTTGATAAGAGTTCCAGATCGTTTTATGGGGACATGTTGCTAAGGTCATAGGAATGCTGTTATGTTTGGAATCATGTATCAAAACTGTTGTGGGGGGATGGAAAAAAATTTTTAACATAAAAACCTATAGAACAGAGGATATATTCTTGATACCTATTTCCATCTTCTATTTCTTTTAAAATTCTTTCCAAATCTGCATCTATAAATATTATAAAACAAAGTCTAAAAAAATGTTTGGGGAGTCTAATCTCAGGAAGTACTGAACGGAATTTCCAAGCGGTTTTCACCAGTAGTATTGTTGAGTATCTATTATGGGTATGGACTATATTTTATAGATATTTTGGCACAGCAAGTTAACGGTATATTGAAATATGTAAAAAAAGTCAAGAACTGGCAAGCTTCTAAGGCGGGCGCTGTCTAAACAGTTAAAGATACGAAAAAATAATGTACTGGGGAATTGATCGTCTCAAAAAGTTCTAAAAAAAAGTCAGCGATGGCATATGTCTATCTTTTAAGGTAGACTCACAATTACCATTTTTATGGCTCTGTAAAAATTCGAAAAGATAATCCGCCCTGTAATCTCCACACCGCTTTGTCAAAAAATCTGAAAAAATCACAAAAAATCGGCTTCCATGAGTACATTAAAAAAAAACTAATTTCAGCATTCTAGCCCCAATACTTTTGGAGCTTTTGGCCAAAAACGATAAAACGTGAACATGCGAATTTCGAAAATCTAAAAACGCAGTTTTACAGATCTCGGTGCAAGCACTAAGAAATAATAGCTATAAAAATGTCGATTAGTTGGCGAAATCCGAGAAATCGTTGATTAAAAGATTTTTTTAATCTTTAAAATTCTGGCTGAAATCGATGCGAGTCTCAGTGGTGTTTTCTATGTTCATTTCAACCCCTATTGGCTAAACTCAAATTTGCACACAGCTGGCATGACGATGATCGCGCGGAAACGGTGTTGTACGGATAGAGGCATATGAAATGAGAAAAATGGATATATGCATATATGTATGTGTATAGGTTTACATAAATGTACACATCAGAAATGCAGGCAGCGATGAAAGAACGTGGTATTTTTTGTTGGAATATGATAACAAATCTGATGCGTGTTCTTTTCTACAGGAAAATAACAAGGACACTTATTTACTTTGATAATTTTGTTGTGTAAAATTACTGAACCTTTCTTGCCGTGGCAAAGTTACCGCAAAATTTGATCGAACAACAACAACTGTCATCCGATTATGGGAACATTTATCAAAGTACATACAATCGAATCATTCTAAGTCGAATTTTCACGGGTTAGAGGCAGTTATGGAAATTCAAGTTAGAGGGTTTCATATTTCTTTTAAATCCTTTATTTTGGACTGTAATATTTACAATTGGAATTATACTGACAGACGTCTTGATGTTTCTCTTTTAAAGTAAACTTCCAATACACACGCTAAATGAAGCAAGAATGCATCTCAGATACGAGTACATATCTGTTTTTAGATTAAAAGCCAATTATTTGTGTGTGCGCGATGCGACTAGAGATGGCTCTCGACAACGATAATGCTCGCTCGCGATGTTCGCGTGTAGGGCCATGTTCGCAAGCTAATCCTCATTTTTGCTGTGAACTTCGTCTGCTCTCTCTTTTTTGCATAGGTAAACAACAATAAGGGCAACCACTTGCGCTTTTTCTCCGACGAGTTTGCACTACAAGAATCTATACGAAATGAATGTTCGCGAAATGTCTAGGACCCCAATGGGAGAGTCAGATAATGCGAGTGTGCGTACTTGCTACAAGTTGCGAGGGGAATTTTTTTTTGTCTGTTTTTCAGCCAAAGAAATAAAACTCGACCTAGAGGTATTGAAAGTAGACTAAGGCTGGAAAGAATGTATTCGGGTAAGAAGGATTTTCGACTTAGAGGAATTCGACTGTATGTTCTGTGGAATTTTATTTCAAGTAGCCATATAATATCAAACCATGCAGAATACATGCGAGAAAAAAACTATGATCATTACTGACTTATTGAAGAATGATTTAATTATGTTATTAGTCTACAATAACAAGGGGAATATTTTCCTTTTTGAATGCTACTGGAGGCAGCGGGAAGACTGCTTTTGCTGTGGCATCGTCTGGAATTGAACCCACACTTTTAGATGGCGCAGGAACTAACTCTGCTAACTCTGCTTTTAAACTTCCATTAGAATTTTGTACTGCCGATGTTTCAAGTGCTTGCAATGTTTCCAAGTAGAGTAATACTGGTAAATTGACGATGGATTGTAGTTCAGTAGCTTAGGACGAGACTTCAATGCTTCACAAAACGTCTAACAAGACGCACTAAAGCAAAGTCTATGCTTCACTGAAAGCAAAGTCTATGCTTATTTAACTGACCGCGCTTTAGATGTAGAAGAAGCGGTGCATTACCCCAAATTATTTCTAAATTCAATAACACTTTCTGGTATTCCATTGCTGGAATACTAAAAAACTTTAGATAAAGTGCTGCCTGCGCGAAGCCAGGACGGGTTGCTAGTATATTATAAATCGTGCCACTATTCTTATTTTTATAATTCTTAAAACGAACAATTTTATTTTCTATTGTATTGGAGTAAAAATAGTGGAGGCAATTTGTTGCAGAAATGAAGTTTTTTTCAATTTTTTGTTAAATCTGAACGAACAAGTGCAGATAGGTTTTTTATCCAAATAAAATGCTGCATCAAAAGTAAATATATATTCATAATACACCTAGTGCATGTTCTTCTAATAACAAAAAAACAACATGTTTTCATTCTTTACATGCCAGTTTAAATAATTTAAGTGAATATAATTCTTCATTTTTATTATATCTTTTTCTTTATGAAATGTTTTTTTATTAATATTTTGTCTAAAGACAGACATTGGTCGTATTGATCATGTGTTGTTTGTGGCTCAAAAATCGTGAGCCAGAAACACCACCACCATTTATTTGGGGTTTAAACGTGGCTTAGCTGTACTTCACGCCAATACATTGTAACTGAGCCATCTTTTTGTGACCCATTTCGTTTTTAGTGATCAAGCGATCAAAAAAACGCTGTGTTATGCCATGTTTTTCCTTTTTTAATAATATTTAATTATAGAAAAAAACATATTCTTCTACTTAATAGTCTTAAAAATGTTTTGTGAGTAGCTAAATAAATAAGTCAAATACCAAAGATTTAAACAAATTTATGTTGTTAATAGGTCTCATATATAATGCTCTTTAATCGAGCAATAGTTAATATAAATTGAAACTTTCAATTGATAAGTGTAGATCAGTCCAGAGCTGTTAAATATAAGTACAAGTACAAGTACAAGTACAAGTACAAGTACAAGTACAAGTACAAGTACAAGTACAAGTACAAGTACAAGTACAAGTACAAGTACAAGTACAAGTACAAGTACCATTCCCCGTACTTTCATTTTTATAAGTACAAGTACAATTCTTTGGTACTGATACTTAAAAAAATCAATTACCAGTACAAGTAATTGAAATGTACTTGCAATTCCTTTTTGCAATACCAAAAGTACTTGAAAACAGTTTTTCAATTCCTTTGGTACTCTACAATTCCTTTGGTACTCTACAATTCCTTTGGTACTCTACAATTCCTTTGGTACTCTACAATTCCTTTGGTACTCTACAATTCCTTTGGTACTCTATAATTCCTTCAGTACGCGTTTGTTTTAATAATATAATTCCTATTTGTTAATTTAAAATTCTTTCAATAAAACTAGCATTGTACGCAGTTACTTATGCAAATAAAAAGTTTTAGTTTTTAATCAATGAAATAAATTCACAAATTCAACAGAAAGCAATCAATTCAACAACAATTCGATTAAAAAACAAAATAGTTCAAGGTTCGAGCTCTTGTCTTACTAAAATGTTTAGCTTAGTTCCCTTTTGTCCATATTAATGGTACCATTTGTGTACTATTTTACGCTTCGTCATTTGTTAAGTACTTCGTAGTTAGTCGCAGTTATTTTAATAATTTTTATTGAGAAAGTTTACCCGCCGTGCGCAAATTTTTTTGGATTGAATTTATTATAACTTTTGACTGGATTGGATTCATTTCAGTGGGTTGTACAGACTTTTGACTTACTCTATTCAAATATGCTGGATATGGGTTGGGAATAAACGCAATTTCTTCCCAGAGTTCTTTATCGAACGCAAACTTTTTTACAAAATTGTATTTACACAATGTACATAACATCATCTTGAAAAAAATCATAGCGAAAAAAGCTGGGCTCTGGCTCTCAACGGGCTGTTACGCCGCCCAATACAATACAATACATAACATCATAGAATCATGACTCAAACATATGGGGGCATGTACAGTAGGTTAGGTTAGGTTGTATGTGGCTGCCTGCTTTATACACAGGCTCACTTAGGCCTATTGTAGGCCCATTGTGTTGCCACTCCTCCGGGTTGCTTCCACCCGATCCGGACTCGCTACCTAAGGGTCTCCTGCAAAACTACCAAACCAAAAAGAGTAATGTACAGTAATTGTTTTTGGTGATTTTTTTTTATCAGGATACAACTTTTGAAAAACTAGTTTTGATGAAGTCTAATAAAAATATGTTTTGAATTTCGAGAATCTCACATTGTATGTACACATTGTTGATTGTATAAATTTTGCTTTACACTTTAAGTTTTCTTTTTTCATTTCAGCTTTTCAGTAAGACAAGAGCTCGAACCTTGAACTATTTTGTTTTTTAATCGAATTGTTGTTGAATTGATTGCTTTCTGTTGAATTTGTGAATTTATTTTATTGATTAAAAACTAAAACTTTTTATTTGCATAAGTAACTGCGTACAATGCTAGTTTTATTGAAAGAATTTTAAATTAACAAATAGGAATTATATTATTAAAACGAACGCGTACTGAAGGAATTATAGAGTACCAAAGGAATTGTAGAGCACCAAAGGAATTGTAGAGTACTAAAGGAATTGTAGAGTACCAAAGGAATTATAGAGTACCAAAGGAATTGTAGAGTACCAAAGGAATTGTAGAGTACCAAAGGAATTGTAGAGTACCAAAGGAATTGTAGAGTACCAAAGGAATTGAAAAACTGTTTTCAAGTACTTTTGGTATTGCAAAAAGGAATTGCAAGTACATTTCAATTACTTGTACTGGTAATTGATTTTTTTAAGTATCAGTACCAAGGAATTGTACTTGTACTTATAAAAATGAAAGTACGGGGAATGGTACTTGTACTTGGATTTCAGTCCAAATGTACTTCATTACTTTACAGGTCTGGATCAGTCCCAAATTATTTAAGAACCTCATGACATAAGGCTAATTCAATTCGATCATAATAATAAATTATTTTAAATTCAGTCCTCGAGTTTCCTTCGTTATTCAACGTTATACAAAAAAATCGAATAGTAATTTCTCTTCGTAGATGCCGAAAAAGTTTCCTCTAATTTTACCTTTCCATTAGACGAAGACTGGAAATATTCGAAGTAATTTAAAAGAATTTAACGGTAGATTCTAGCAGACAAACATAACATGACACAACAGACAAGAAAAAAATCGAAAAGCCCATCAAAGAATTGGATCACTATTTGCTTGCCAACAAATATCCAAATAAATTGTAATAACCATTGCAATGTCCGACAAGCTAAAACCACTGGAAATAATTACTCTGGACTCCTTGGGCTACGGATAACATAAATCACCGCCAACAAGAGCTGCCGTTTAATATTTTTGCTGGGAGTTTTTGAAAGGTCTGCAGGGGAGTATTTTGCTCTCGAAGGGACTACGCACAAATAAAAAGTTTTTTTTTTTTCTACAGCAAAACTAGTTTATCAACATTACATGAACACTTTATTTATCACAATATTTGTGCAATCCATCACATTTACAATAAAAAAACAAAGTCAAATCCAATAAATAGATTCAAAGAAAAAATTAATAGAATTTAATACAATCTCTAAAAAGATGAAATTTAATTATAATTATAATATATAATTTAATTATTTTATTTATTTATTGGGCGGCGTAACAGCCCGTTGAAAGCCAGAGCCTAGCTTTTTCGCGCCTCCACTGTGTTGTGCGCGTTATAATTTTGCCACATGTGGAGGGGATCTAATGTTTAATGCCGGTTCCGAACGGCGAATTGCGAAAGCTTTTCATGACAGAAAAGCTTTAGCAATTTTTTTATATATACATATATATATAATATAATAATAATATATATATATATAATATAATAATAATATATATATATATATATAATATAATAATAATATATAATTAAATTATAAAAAGAAGTTGGCTACAAATGCGCTCAGCAGTAAATGCAATTATTTAACCTAAAAATTTGTTCAACTGTTTGAACTCACCAAGTCAATTTTTTAGGGCGAATACATTACACCAAAACTCTTCCAAACTACATTCCCTGTTGAACGAATTATTTTTAAATAAAAATCTAAATTCCTCATCTAGCTTCTCAACCTTATCATCGGTTATGAGATTTGGAAACATCTTTATGCGTGAAACCAGAGAATCATGTTTGGTTTCTTGGTCTATAATTTTTATTGCCTTCAAGACTGCGTCTTTGAAATCGATCCTAGATTTCTTGGCATAGTTCAAAATAGTATTTACAACAGTAATATAAAATTTGTTTTATTTCCTGTAAACCCCAGATATAATTTAAAACCCAAATATAAACAAATTATTTTGTTTTTCAAATGTATTATATAGCAGTGGTATATTTAATCAGAGGGGAGTACGGGTACACTGAGCACGAGGGTAGTACAAATACTCCCTTAGTAGTAATTTCGGCAGCCCTGCCGCCAACTACAGCAGAGAATGAGAGTGAGAAAGAGAGAGAGAGAGAGTGTGACAGAGGAGAAAGAGAATGAGCAGAGGAGGAGGGGGTATAGGAAAAGGGCGGAAAATATGCCGCCTGGCAGAAACTTCTTAACCAAGTCATTGTTTCCTTCCACGTATGAAAGCAGGGGGCTGAGACCGCTCATTCCGTTATTTCAGCATAAATGGCTAAAATGCATGTGCAAGCAGGGTCTGCACACGAAATGTCAAATAGTATATTACATCGCCAGATAATATACTTTCTTCCTTTTCCTTGAATTCTGCTTTTCAAGGGGTGTATTTAACGGTTTATTTTGAGTGCATGCATCGAGCCAAGAATCGTCTGCAACAAAAAAAAAAATAAAATAAAAACCAAATGTATTCTTAAAAGACCATTGAAATATGGCCAAAACTTAAAAACCAAATAAAAAGGATGTGTACAATGTCATGTGGTTTATTTTTTTCTGTATAATATTAATTTTGTTGGTATACCTTGGAGGGCGATGGATGTTAAAGATGTGAAAAAAAAAATATGAAACTTTGTTTTTTCAATGATGGATTGATTCACTTAATGAGTTGCGTGTATAGGAATTGTTCAACATATTGTAAAGAAAATCCATGTAAGTTCATAGACAAAAAAAGTTTGAGAAAATAGTGAGACACCATCTAAAGGGGGTGGAAAAACAATAAAGGTTTTCAAGTGTTCGTTGGGCTGTTATTTTCAAACATCTTTGACGAGATATAGTTCTTAAAGGAGCTAAAATTTCCTATGGAAATATCAATACACAGCATTATTTTTTAAAGAAAACGTTTTTGTTTTGGATCTAAAAGCTGAATAGAATAATAATAGTCTATATGTTAGTGAATTCAAGGAATGTATGCTCTGAGAAAACAGAGATTACTGTAAGGCAAGTGCAAGATTTTGCCCCTGATTTTAATTTAAGACAGAAATCGACTAAACTTTTTGAGCTCGACAAATGACTAAATACATCAAGCGTAGTGCTTGAATCTTTATTGTTGTAAAGCACGCAGAAATGTGAAATTTAACTATGACATGTTGCGATATAACTTTCTTCCGTTGCGGCGCCGTGGCTTGTTGGTGCGTCGAATTCTTAAGCCTTAAAGTTAGGCTCTTCACAGGTGTCGAATTATAACGCGCACAACACAGTGGAGGCGCGAAAAGCTAGGCTCTGGCCCTTCGTGGGCCGTTACGCTACTAATGATGATGAAAGTTAGGCTGTTAAGCAAAAAAGTTCGGCTCTTGCGCTGAATGGATTGTTACACCACTCAACTGGTATTACTTTTTTTTTATTTTTTGCTTATTTATCCACTTAGTCACAATTATACATTTTTATTGCCTAAGCAATAAAATGCTACCATTAAAATTAAATGGCCTCAAGGGCTCTCAATACATATACTATGATTATTTTTTTTGAAGTACTTGCTTCTATCCATTATTTTGATTTCAGCTGGTATTACTATAACTTTCTTTGATACAGCGGAATATATTCTCAAGCCTAATGATGTGAGGTTATGCAATGACGCTATAGGCACTAATTTGCTAACCACTGTGTTTGGAATATAGTGCAAATACTTTCATGTACAATTTTTAAAGTTCAATAAATGGTGTTATCATTCGTACCAGTTGTAGCTTTGCAAATAAATAGCTTTCTGACACAATTCAAACTAGTGTACCATCAAGTGTATATAAATAAGTTTTATAGCACGTGTTAGTTTTAGTAGGCTTGGCGCAAGTTATAAATTCAAGAAACATCATCAAGTAACTCAAGCCCAAATCGCAGAAATAAATTGCAGATTAATATACGGAAAACTATTTTAGTAAATATGCTTCAATTTCAATAGCCAAAAAAATGTCCCAAACAACAAATGAGACAGTCACTTTTAACTCTACCAAATCAAAATAAAAACCAATCGAAATTATTTATTTTACCATATGAAATTATATATTTTTGGTAAATTAATTTCGTTTTAACATTGTTTTTTTCAATGATCCGACCAAATTTTATTTGAAGGCACTCTGAAACCTTTTGACACTCTATCTTGCCTGTTTTCTCGATTCTCGTTATTAGACAGCCCGGACATTTTCCATAACCTTAAATCACAGTCCTTAAGGAGGATTTGATAATACACTTTGTATTCTGTGCTTCGTTACGTTGGCTGCTTGTTTCGTGTCATTATCGTGCTCCAGTATTACATCCGCTAGTAACCCAACTTTTTCTCTTTTTTAGGGATTCTAATGGTTCAAAATGTATTCAATTGCACCCGAAGCCACTATACTTCCACACCGAGCCTTATGGTAACATAGTAGCGATCACACAACGCATTTCTAGTGCGGTTGCATATAAAACGTCAACCAAAAACTGGTCAAAAATTGTAACTTATCAAAAAAAAAAAAAAACAATTCTCAGAACATATTGGACGTAGGCTCTTGCAAGTTAGAATGTTTTGTTTATATGACTATTAAACAGAGGGTTTTCGTCGGCGTGTATAGACATTGAATCCGTCTCCATGAAGGAAATCGCGTACTGTCTATGTTTTTCCACGTTTTGACGTTTTGAATTCCTTGGTGAGACCAAATGTTTTAAAAGGGAATCTTTTATTTATTCTACAAAACAAATAAATAAAAAGGGACTCCTTTATGCTTTAGCTTTCTGTATCGCGAACAAAACAATAATTCTTTAGAAAAGTTTTTATTTCATTGGGCGCTATTAACTCCGGTGTAGTAATTACAAAAAAAAATTATGGGCACTTTGATTTTTAATAACACATTATTAACACTTTTTCATTAATGTTATGAAGCTATGAAGCTTGAGGATATCAAAAACTCGTTTATATTATAGAAACTATTTATCGTCTTTGGTAAAGATTAAAAAACTTTCAATAATAGCCTGGTAAACCAATTGTGCCATTTTTTCTTTAGCTATTGAAATGGACGTATATTTACTTTAATTTTTTTCCTGTTGCACTTTTGTATACGATGAGAAAGTTGTTATTTTTCGATAATATGATAACCAATTTTTCAAAAACGTCATAAAATACGTCATAGAGTTATTAGCTTAGGCCATGTAAACAATGTAAAACAATGTCTTCGCCAACAATCCTTTCAACGTCTCAACCAAGACAACCTCAATACCTCCCCCAATCACACTTTATAAATTATTTTCCAATGGGGTAATGGGGTAATTTTTTCATCTTCAGCAAAATCATCTCAATCGAATTTGCAAGCTTTTTGAATTTCTTACTTGGTGGAACCTTTGGGACGCATAAAAGAGCATTATATGATTTCTAACCATTTTGGATATTGTGTTTTAAAAATTACTGACCACATATCAATTAATTTATCTGTACTTAATTATTGTATGCCCTTTGTTTTGTAAAACTAGATTTGTTTGAATATTTTTTTAAATAATTTATCTACGAGTAAATGTAGAGTGACTTTTATATAAAAAAAATGTTAGGTATACACTCACTGCGGATCAGTTATAAAGCGATCAGGGGCAGAACTAACTGAAGAGGAAAAGTTTTCCCTTTACCCGATATTTCTTGTGTGCTCCAGTAGTGAATTTCTTCCGTAGTGAAATTTTTGTTTTAATAAGCCTTGAAAATACCGGCATAGATTCAAAGTGCTTAGGCGTTTAAAAAAAAAAAAAACGGTTTATTTACGCGCCAGAAAGCAAAACGAAAAATGTTGTGAAACAAAAAGGATAAAGGATAAAGGATTAGAATAAGCAACATGTTTTTGAAGTATATTTTTTTTATTAATTGTTCAATCGCCAATATTAGTAATCAATCTTTACTTCGATTAACCTCTTTTTAATTTTTTTTTTAATTTAACCTCTTGCAAATAAGACATGTGGCTTCGTAGGACACATAATAATATTGTACAATCTCATCATTAATTGAAAAAAAAGTTTTTGTTTTATTATTTCATATAGCTCAATTTGAATAATTATAGGTATGACAGAACCATTAATTGAACATTTCGTGCTGCAAAGTGTATGACGCACACGCCGCGAGTTTTGTAGTAGGTTTCAGTATAGTAAGAAAAGTTATTTATTTAACTTTGCTGCGAAGGTACCGTGGAACTGTCTTAGTATCCTTACCACTTTACAATTGAATTCAGCTGTGATTGTATAGGCAGACTGGCTCTAACCGCAGGCTCCAACACAACGGTCTTGATTTTGGTTTCCCCCTTTCGGTGGTTATATTTAATGACTTTTATATTCGCGTTTATATAGCACAACCATTATCTTCAACAACGACGGCAGACGCAGTATGTACGAGTAATTGTAATCAACATTTTTCGCATGCTTGTCAGAGACGATGGGTGTGAGAAATTGCTGACGAGTCAGAGGTTATCCCCGGTCGAAAGGCTCGTTCAAATGAAAGTGTTAATTTTGGCGAAGAAGTCACGTAGCGAAAATGGGATACACTATGTAAATACTTGTCGTTGTCTGTCATTCAATTGGCAGTTTCATTTCTTGTCGAGTTGGCAGACATTTATATCTAATGGGTCACCATCTAGGGTATGAACATTTATCTTGAAGTTTTCAGTGATCCTTTTTGGTTTACGCGAATTCGGGTTGGATACAGGGCGTTTTTGGCTTCAACATTAATAGAAAACTTGGTGATATTTTAGTCTATTTGGCGGAGTGTGTAGTGAATTTTAAAATGTTCGGAAGAAATAGTTTTATGTGGACGATTAAGCGAAATTGTTTATCTGAGTGGTTTCTTTTTTTTTAGTTTTTCATTCTTCTGTTTTTTTTTTGTTAGATTTTCTCCACAACAAGATGGTTGTATTGTACTACGTGTAGACTTGTATAACTTTATAAGACAGTTTCGATGATGTCGGCAAATGATGTCAGTAGTGTTTCTGTACTGTCATCATTTTGGGAATTGGGTAATGCGGTAATGTATTGCTTTTTTGGGGGTAGGTCGCGGATCATTTTAACTTGGCACACCTGTTTTTTAAGTTTACTGAGTCATTATAATGTAGAAAAATGACATCAATTAAGAGTATGGCCACTAATTAAAAATGTCATTTATATTTGCTAAGCGTAGCGAGAACACGCACATAGTGATGGGCAATACCCGGTAAATACTCGTTTATTTACCGAGTTTTTACCTGAACGCGTAGTTATGTGGGTATTTATTAAAACAGAAAACATCTTTTAGAAATTATAGTTAATAGAAGATTATGGAATATTAAAGACAGAAACAAAAGTTGAAGAATTCCAATCTGAAACACAGATTAAGATTCTGATAACGGCAGCTCTGTTCATTTTGTTCTCTGTCTCTGATTTTCCAATAATTTGCTCTAAATTTGTGAACTTTGTGACTCATACATTAATTGGATTCAAATTTTACTATCGTCCCAAGAATTGACTTTATGACAGAGATTATTATGATAATAACTCTCCAAAAGCAATATTCAGCAGCACAAATTTGGTGGAAGAATTGCTGACAACCAATGTTTCTGAACTAACTAACTGAAGGTGTATCTTTTGGAATGTATTTTTGGAATTAGTTGTAAATTAAAGGAAACGTTACTACTAATACTAATGCCCGAAAAAACTTTTGTGGCGTTTGATGGTCAATATGGATGGATATGGCATTGGAAGGGGGTTTGGTCCTGATTACGAAAATTTCATTAGGTCTTAGCCCTGGTAGCCAGCTAATCAGAGTTAAGAAATAAAACTTCGCCAAAAGATGTAAAGGGTAATTTTTTAAAAGCTATAGGAAAGTTTTTAAAAAAAAAACATAAAATTCAGAAAAATGCATGAAATCTTTATTTGAATCGATAGTACGGTCCATATAGTTTAATGTTTGAAGATTATTTCATGCAAATGTTGACCTTGACTGCGCCTCAAATGGTCCATCCGCTTAGTCCAATTTTGGCATACTCTTTCCAACATTTCGGCCGGTATCTCACGAATAAATGGTTCAATGTTGTCTTCCAATGCGTCAATTGAAGCGGGCTTGTCTGTATAGACATGAGCTTTAACATAGCCCCACAAAAAATAGTCTAAAGACGTTAAATCGCACTATCTAGGCGGCCAATTGACCGGTCCCGAACGTGAAATAAAATGTTCACCGAACTCGCCTCTCAATAAGTCCATTGTTGCGCGTGCTGTGTGGCATGTGGCACCGTCTTGTTGAAAGCACATGTCATGCAAGTCAAGCTCTTGCATTTTGGGCAAAAAAAAGTTGGATATCATCTCACAGTAGCGCTCACCATTCACAGTTACATTACGATTCGCATCATCTTTGAAGAAGTACGGTCCAATGATGCCACCAGCCCATAAACCGCACCAAACTATGACTTTTTCTGGATGCATTGGTAGCTTTTGCAATGCTTCTGGCTGATATTCACTCCAAAATCGACAATTCTGCTTATTTACGTACCCATTGAGCCAAAAATGAGCTTCGTCGCTGAACACAATTTTTGCGCGATGAACTTTCTTAACAGAGCACGCATCTATAATCTATAAATATTATAAAACAAAGTCTAAAAAAATTTTTGGGGAGTCTAATCTCAGGAAGTACTGAACGGATTTCCAAGCGGTTTTCACCAGTAGTATTGTTGAGTATCTATTATGGGTATGGACTATATTTTATAGATATTTTGGCACAGCAAGTTAACGGTATATTGAAATATGTAAAAAAAGTCAAGAACTGGCAAGCTTCTAAGGCGGGCGCTGTCTAAACAGTTAAAGATACGAAAAAATAATGTACTGGGGAATTGATCGTCTCAAAAAGTTCTAAAAAAAAGTCAGCGATGGCATATGTCTATCTTTTAAGGTAGACTCACAATTACCATTTTTATGGCTCTGTAAAAATTCGAAAAGATAATCCGCCCTGTAATCTCCACACCGCTTTGTCAAAAAATCTGAAAAAATCACAAAAAATCGGCTTCCATGAGTACATTAAAAAAAAACTAATTTCAGCATTCTAGCCCCAATACTTTTGGAGCTTTTGGCCAAAAACGATAAAACGTGAACATGCGAATTTCGAAAATCTAAAAACGCAGTTTTACAGATCTCGGTGCAAGCACTAAGAAATAATAGCTATAAAAATGTCGATTAGTTGGCGAAATCCGAGAAATCGTTGATTAAAAGATTTTTTTAATCTTTAAAATTCTGGCTGAAATCGATGCGAGTCTCAGTGGTGTTTTCTATGTTCATTTCAACCCCTATTTGCTAAACTCAAATTTGCACACAGCTGGCATGACGATGATCGCGCGGAAACGATGTTGTACGGATAGAGGCATATGAAATGAGAAAAATGGATATATGCATATATGTATGTGTATAGGTTTACATAAATGTACACATCAGAAATGCAGGCAGCGATGAAAGAACGTGGTATTTTTTGTTGGAATATGATAACCAATGGGAAAATAACAAATCTGATGCGTGTTCTTTTCTACAGGAAAATAACAAGGACACTTATTTACTTTGATAATTTTGTTGTGTAAAATTACTGAACCTTTCTTGCCGTGGCAAAGTTACCGCAAAATTTGATTGAACAACAACAACTGTCATCCGATTATGGGAACATTTATCAAAGTACATACAATCGAATCATTCTAAGTCGAATTTTCACGGGTTAGAGGCAGTTATGGAAATTCAAGTTAGAGGGTTTCATATTTCTTTTAAATCCTTTATTTTGGACTGTAATATTTACAATTGGAATTATACTGACAGACGTCTTGATGTTTCTCTTTTAAAGTAAACTTCCAATACACACGCTAAATGAAGCAAGAATGCATCTCAGATACGAGTACATATCTGTTTTTAGATTAAAAGCCAATTATTTGTGTGTGCGCGATGCGACTAGAGATGGCTCTCGACAACGATAATGCTCGCTCGCGATGTTCGCGTGTAGGGCCATGTTCGCAAGCAAATCCTCATTTTTGCTGTGAACTTCGTCTGCTCTCTCTTTTTTGCATAGGTAAACAACAATAAGGGCAACCACTTGCGCTTTTTCTCCGACGAGTTTGCACTACAAGAATCTATACGAAATGAATGTTCGCGAAATGTCTAGGACCCCAATGGGAGAGTCAGATAATGCGAGTGTGCGTACTTGCTACAAGTTGCGAGGGGAATTTTTTTTTGTCTGTTTTTCAGCCAAAGAAATAAAACTCGACCTAGAGGTATTGAAAGTAGACTAAGGCTGGAAAGAATGTATTCGGGTAAGAAGGATTTTCGACTTAGAGGAATTCGACTGTATGTTCTGTGGAATTTTATTTCAAGTAGCCATATAATATCAAACCATGCAGAATACATGCGAGAAAAAAACTATGATCATTACTGACTTATTGAAGAATGATTTAATTATGTTATTAGTCTACAATAACAAGGGGAATATTTTCCTTTTTGAATGCTACTGGAGGCAGCGGGAAGACTGCTTTTGCTGTGGCATCGTCTGGAATTGAACCCACACTTTTAGATGGCGCAGGAACTAACTCTGCTAACTCTGCTTTTAAACTTCCATTAGAATTTTGTACTGCCGATGTTTCAAGTGCTTGCAATGTTTCCAAGTAGAGTAATACTGGTAAATTGACGATGGATTGTAGTTCAGTAGCTTAGGACGAGACTTCAATGCTTCACAAAACGTCTAACAAGACGCACTAAAGCAAAGTCTATGCTTCACTGAAAGCAAAGTCTATGCTTATTTAACTGACCGCGCTTTAGATGTAGAAGAAGCGGTGCATTACCCCAAATTATTTCTAAATTCAATAACACTTTCTGGTATTCCATTGCTGGAATATTAAAAAACTTTAGATAAAGTGCTGCCTGCGCGAAGCCAGGACGGGTTGCTAGTTTTGATAATAAAATTCAATAATTTGCAAGCGTTGTTCGTTTGTAAGACGATTCATGGTTAAATTATAGACCAAACTGAAGATGTTTGATAGTGAAACAAAACACGAAAGGTGTGTCAGCTGTTTAAACCAGTGTTGCCAAAAAAATAATAGCTAAAAAAACAGTAGGTTTATTTAACTTACCCAAAGAAAGTTCGGGTAAACAATTTTAAGAAAATTTCATATTAACGAAAAAGTTAGTACCAATACTAAATTCGAAAACAAATTTATTCTCCTAGATATTTAATATTTGACGATACCAGTCGTTGGAAAGAGGATGACAGCTAATTCAAAAAGTTTTACTATGGCAATCATCGTAATCTTATTGGTAAGAAGTTATTAGCCAACAAACTGCCAAAAAATGACTTGTGTATACCGTGTCCCACACCTTATTTTCTACAATGGACCAAAAAATATGAAACGAAATTAGAGGTGTAGGCCATCTAATCGCAAAATCCCAAAAATACCCAAAAATCGTGTGCGATTTTTTTATATTAAAATAAATTAAATACTTATTAATTTTGAAATAAAATTTGATCAGAATCCATTGAGCGGGATATCGTTGGATAGGTCTAGAACAAAACAAAATAGAGTTACCATTGCAATTTTTTTTTTAAGTTAAGTTTTCGAGATATTAAACTTTAACCTCGAAAAAAAAATTTGAATTGGCATTCGAATTTTTCAAGACTAGACTCCTGTTTCTTCCTACTTTTAGCAGTAAATAAGAAGCAAAAAGAAAATTTTCTTAAAAAAAAAAATAGACAATTGAAACATTTTCAAAATTTTCATGTAGTTTCTAGGGTTCTATTTACTAGGCAGCACAAAATTGCTTACTTAAAATAACTGCCCATTTTTGGATGGGCAAAAACAGATTTCGGTATATACCCGGTATTTACCCTCTTGAAAATACTAATCGGCTAGGTATGAAATCGTGTCCATCACTACATACACACAATTCTGCAAACGTAATAGTCCCTATTCGCCACGACGAGACACAATTTAATGCGCGGAATTATTTTTAGCATATAACCTGGCAACAATTAAAAATAAAATCAACAAACAAAAAGCACCGCAACAATTAATCAACTCAGATAAATCGTTTTATGTGAAACAACAAGGTAGGGAAAATAAATCAACATCCAACTCTCATTTCGTTGACGGATCAATAAGAAATTTAGACACCATTCTAAAACATGAAAGGCAATGTCAGTACAGTAACATGATTAAATCCATTACGATGATGAAACCTTTCATTATTTCAACTTTCACGACACACCCCATTCCTCCACGTAGGAGCTTCTGCTTCGGTACACTCCAGGCATTTGAACATATTAAGCACCGCTGAACTCGGCGACAATAGCAACAGCACAGGCAAGACATCAGTATCCAAGAATTTTTCATTACTTTAATATCAGTTCACGTTTATCAATAAGACACCAAAAACAGTAATGGCAACAACAGAAACAAGCCTCATATAAACGAATAAAAAAAAGTGAATGAAAAACAAATGTTTTGTCGTTTTATTGATTCCCACGGAATGATGTGGGCTGAGAGGACGAATACGAATAACAATGTGATATCGATAAAACAAGGACTCCACCGCGCCACCCAGCGACACGCTGCTACGAATGTGTCATTGTGTTCGCTGTGTGTCAGTGGATATCCTTTAACTCCTACGCATCTACAGGGTTGTAGCTTTCATATTTACTGTTAAAAATTATATGCGGTAAAGCTACGAAAGGAAGTATTCACTCATGTTTCATGAATAATAGCCGAAGAAGGATGAATTGCACCTGTTGTTGCTGTGTGTCTAAGTAGCAGGAAGGAAGCGAAAATATCGCGCTTCCAGGATCAGGCAGAAATGATTAACTGGAATTAAAATCCTGTTATATGTGTTGATGTAATTGATTGGCGTAAGATAGGGTGGCTATTCTTCCCAATATGCTGATGTAAGGAGGAAATTAAATATTCAGTTTGTTGAAATAGTCGGTATTAGGAGTTTTTTGGGGTGAAAATTATTTGATGAAATGCAATTTCAAGACCACAAATCGGTTATAAGCGATGTTTAGCTTTTCATGAACGGAATTGAACAGTTGATCCTTTCTACATGAGTGGTTATGTGAAACGCTAGTCTCTAGTTTTTCACGGACTGTTATGTCATCCAAAGTGGAATAAGAAGAGTATATACATTAAGCTCCGAGCTTCAAACAAAACACATCAAGAGGCTAAGAACAGCCAAAGAGAGAAACTAATCTAAGTTCAGTTCATATATGCTTGAAAACAATGCAATGCTCGTTCAAAAAAGACAAGACCTTAGAGAAGACAAAAAAAATATTTTCTACTATCGAAGAAGCATCTTCTACTTGATATTTATTGTGTTATTTTAAGAGTTTGTGCAATGCCAGAGCAATTATAAGAATAAATAGTGTTAAGGGCAACTCCTTCCTCTCCTTCGCAGTGGCATCATTATATTGCTCCGCTCAAAAAACATTATCAATTAAACAGCGATCTCCCCCACAACGTGTAACCCCTGGCTCGGCTTTTTTAACCGGCAATCAAAAATTATGAGTTTCTTTCCTCCTTATATGACCCATAAAATCCCAAACTCTATATCTGTAGAACTGTTCCTAATAAGATTGTTTTAACAGCACAGACTTTAGGAAGTCTGTAGGCACATTTTTCAGAAGCCATTAAAATAAATTTTCAAATAAAAAACTCACAAATAAAATTTCGGGCGAAATGAACACAACGAAATTAAAGGTTTTACTAGTCTTTATTCGGTTCCGATAATTACATCGAAAGAGCACGCAATTTCACTGTTACGACTGCGGTTAATATTCGAGACCAATCCATGCCTCCTGCGGCCACCGTGCTGGGGTTGTTTTTATTTCCCATTCGAATTGAATAGAATACAAAAGAGGAATTAATGCGATGAAAATCGGTCTCAAAAAAATCTTAGATAAATACATATTAATACGATATTAATATTCGGTAAAGATTATTGCACATCGTAACCAAATGCAAACCAACCACCACCCTTACATACTTACTGTGAGATTTATTTTCTCCGATAGGTTCTTACTTACGAACGAAAGAGCGAGTGAAGAATCAAGGTGGCGTATATAGATAAAATATTCGCAGTCCGACCAGCACTTGTTTCCGCGAAATTGTCTTTTAACTTGATTTTAGTTAGTTTTTTTTTTATGGATATACGGAGATGGAAGACGAGCACGGAAAAGACAAAGAGCGGAACACCAGTTATATAATTACAAAAGTTGCTTTGTGCACACCCTGAAACAATTTTAATTCTTTTACTGCGAGGACATGAATTGTCTCAATGAAAGGAACAGTGCTTTTTGTTTTCTGTGTGAGGCCAAACTAAATTTTAAGTTTTGAATGTTTTTTTTTAGTTTGCTAACGAGATTCACTGTTCGCCGAAGATAGATTTGTTGATTTACAAATGCGAAAATCGGATTTGTATGCTTAAGACACTCTGGCCAGGAATCAGCAGTGTATTTTTTGACGTAGTTTTGGCATAGGCACAGTTTAAAAAGCTTTCCGAGCTATTAAGGACCTTGGGGATGTTTTATATATTTCGGAATATGTCGTAGTCAAATATATGTATTTAGACTTAGTGTTAAAAAACAAACAAAAAACTCGCACATATGAGGTATAAAGAGCTGTTTAAATAATAGATCGCCTAAGAGAACGTTGATGCTTAAGGGAGTTTTAATAGTCCAAACATCTTACAGCTTCAAATATGAAGTTAAGCTCACAAGTACCAAAGAACCATAGAATGCAATCTGAGTTGTTGTACCTTAATTGCAATGCGTATATGTTTAAAACATTTCATATATCTCATCATGGTGGAAAAATATTAGGTGTGCTTGACATCAAATTACTTTTTCTTATTTAATATAACTGTTTTTATTAAATTTCTCTTAAAACCTTTATCCAATTTAAATATTTTGTTCAAATGTGTAATTCTAGAATATATCCTACACTTAATTAAAATAGTTTCTTAACAAATAATCAATATTTTTTTAGAATTCCAAGGCTCGAGTTTATCACTAATAAACCTACACAGAAGGAATGTAAAAAAAAAATTTTTTTTGTCTACGATAATCTGTTGTGGCTCTTAAACCTTTTTGCTGCACAATGTGGCATTTTCCTCAACAACGCAATGCTACTAAGAAACATAGCCCTGTTCTGGCACACCTCAGTGATGCCTCATATGTCATAGCAACCTCATCAGAGTGTGGGGAGTCACAACTTGAGAGGATTTCGTATTCTAATCAAAAACCTCATAGGTTGTGAGCTCAGAAAAACTGTCAAAATTGTGATCTGTGATTGAGCAGGTCATTAGCAGTTCACAACAGAAAACAAGCAAGATGACGTATTGTTAAATTTGAAAAACAAATGCAAAACTTGATTTTGCATCTTGTGAGTTAAATAAACGAAAAAGTGGAAAGCTGAAGGGCAATAATTTTTTGTTGGACAGTATTAATAAAAATTTTTTTCGTTTTCTTTAAATGTTTCAAATAATTTGATTGCGGGAAAGAATAATGCGCTCTCATCAAATGATAGTTTTTTCATCAAAATTATCCCTATTCTAAAGACTTTGCATGGGGACTACTTACTTACTACTAAGCAGGCAATGTTTCGCCAGAATACCAAATAGTTCATTGCTCACAACAAAATCATCGCAATGTTCACCACACAGACATTTGTGAGTTATGACTACATAATGTCCAGAATAGGGGCATATAATAAAATATCAATCTGATTCTTACAAATTGTTGTTATTTGTTCACCTTTTGCTTAATAATTTTACTTAATAAGTAACTACTGCGATCGAAAATGTTAATTTGTTTCTTACACACTTTTATTTTTTTACTTTTTACTTGCGACCGAAACTTAACCCTCTTAGTACACCGTTACAATATGGTAACCCTTTTTTAAACTCGCCAAAATCCGACCTAGACCTCAAATGTCCATACAGAACGATTCTGACGGTTACCATATAGTAATATTCTAAAACTCAACTTTAAAAAAAATTTAAAGCAGAAATGCAGCTTTTTTGTTTAGTCCACAAGTAGCCTAAATACGAAAATTCAAACTTTTCTAACATCAATACTCAATTTTGTACTGAAAGCGTTAATAAAATCGCAGATGCAATGTCAATGTGGTGGCTATGTGACGTAACAAATTAAAAAAAAGACCGTTTCGACAAGCTGTCAAGCACACCTTATATTTTTCCACCATGGGCTCTCATGATATAGCGTGACAAATAACAACTTACATATCTAGTAACAAACCTCATAGCATTAATGCTATTCTCTTTAATTTCTAAGTTCAATAAATACTTATCGATCAGACAATGGTATGCATCGAAAAAAATCGCATTGCGGAGAATGTCTCCGCTACCCCACCAGCATAGGGCCCATGGTGAAGTGCAAACCAACAACTTTAACCCCATCCAGCTACAACCACCACCCAGCGACAAATGTCCACCCGTCCACTGTTGCCGCAGAAACATCAGCATTGACAGTATTTGCAGCAATTCAGGGATTGGTGTAGCTATGTAAGTGTATCGCATATTGCGGAACTAATATAATATCGTTATTGCTGCTACTGACTGTGTATTCGTTTTATTTTGTGTGGCAGACAAACGATGTAACAAATATTTTTTTGGGAAAACCGTTGCATTCAACAGGCTATCTGAAGTAAATCAAATTCCCCACTAGTATTTAATTACTGCCGGTGCTTGTTAGAGGAAGTAATAATATGAGTGGAAGGTCCTTTCTGGAACCCATGACTCAAAATCCAAACTGGTAAAGAGGCATGACGTTCTTCGCACATATCAAAACTGATCATGGTCTGACTGAAAGCACAGGGAGGAATTAGAACCCAAGAAGGAGACCGGCGCCAAAATCAATACCCGCTTTTCATGGCCCATTTTCATTGATTGTATTGTGTGAATCGAACTGATGTTGAACTGAATTTTGGATTCAAAGGACAAAACCAAAGGGACAACTGAAGCCGTTGTTGCTGGACGGAGTAAATTGCCTTGCAGCTGACCTACATGGGGATGAAGGTTCCCCATCCTAAGATACAGCACATATCTCATTAATTTATTTTGTTACGTTCGGAAAACCTATTAAGTAATCGAATTTTAACTCATCGATGCCATTCTTGTTTGACTTAAATTCGGAAACCTTTCGTTTGACTTAATTAACTTATTATTTTGAGATATTAATTGGTTTTGATTTGTTTGTTTAAATGTTAAAACAAAAGATTTTTTTTACTATTCTTTACAAAGCTTATTTTCAAAGTCGCCTTTACTTCTTTTCTATTTTTTCAAAATTTTACGATTTCATCTATCAGAAAGATGTTTCTTTGGTTGTAAATAACACGAGAGCAATAGGCTCTCGTATATATTTCAGTAACGGAATAGCAGAAAGTGTTAATGAATTTAGAAATACATTGGGGTAATACAGTGCTTCTTCTACATATAAAACGCTGTCAACTGAATAATAAGCTTTTGATGATGAATCACATTGCAAGAATTGAATCAACTTAGTTGAGTATTTGTATGCGACAAAATAGCCCTTCCCTCAAACCTACTCAATCATTTCTAAAATGTTCGGCACCAAAACAAAGTTATTTCTGAAATTTACCTTCCCATTTCTTACTTTAAGTTTTTCTGCTCTTATTTTAAGTAGTATATTATTGAAAAGTGGTGTGTTGCCTCGTCCATATGCAGCACTTATATTAGTTAGTGGGAGCCGTGGCTTAATCGTTAGTGTATAGGACTATTAAGCGAGAGTATCCGGGTTCGAATACAGCTCGGGGAAAAAACACCAGAAACAATTTTCACAGCCCCATCTCCAGCGAACGACTGACAATCCTCCTGGAGTACTTCTGTCACGGAAAGCTTTCGCAATTCGCCGTTCGGAACCGGCAATAAACTGTAGGTCCCTTTCACATTTGTCAAATTATAACGCGCACAATACAGTGGAGGCGCGAAAAGCTAGCCAGAGCCCTTCGTGGGCAGTTATGCCACTAATGATGATAATATATGTTAGTTTGAAGTTCAACCGAAAGTCTCGCAACTTATGCTCCTTAATTTTCTATATTAGCATTATAATTTAAATTATAAGTTAATAAATAATAATAATAAAAATTTGAAGTTACAATTTTTTATGTGCAGCCATAAGTATTGAACTACAATCACCCGTCAATTTACCAGTATGACTCTACTTGGAACCATTGCAAGCACTTGAAACATCGGCACTACAAAATGTTAATGGAAGTTTAAGAGCAGAGTTTGCAGTTCTTCCGCCATCTAAAATGTGGGTTCAATGCTAGGCGATGCCACAACAAGAGCAGCCTTTCCGCTGCCTTTCAAAAAGAAAATGTTCCCCTTGTTACGGTAGATTAATAACATAATTAAATCATGAACGATTTTTTTTCCTTTTTCAAGATACTCGTTTTGAATCGCTTCAAGAAGTCAGTAATGTTCATAGTTTTTCCTCGCATGTATTCTGTATAGATGTTAGATGGCAACGAATTAAAAAAAAACATTTTCAAAGATTTGCCTAAGAGTATTTCTCTATTTACTTCAAAAATTCAGAACATTCAGTCGAATTCCTCTAAGTTGAATTTCCCTCTAACTCGAATTTTTTCGCCATATTTTGGCATTCCCCTCAATATTCCACACAAAAATAATCCTCTGAGTCGAACTCCCTTAAAGTCGAAAATACCTCTAACCCGAATACATTCTTTTCAGCCTGGTCTATTTTCAATACCTCTAAGTGGAATTTAATTTCTTTGGGTGAAAAATAGACAAAAAAAAAATGTCCTCTCGCAACTTGTATCAAGTATGCACACTCGCATGCTCTGACTCTCCCAATGTGGTCCTAGACGATGAACACATTTCGCGAATATTCATTTCGTGTTAATTCTTGTAGTGCAAACACCTTATTGATATTTAACTATGCAAGGAAGAGAGAGCAGACGAAGTTCACAGCAAAAATGATGATTTGCTTGCGAACATGGCTCTACACGCGAACATCGCGAGCGACCACGGTTATTGTCGAGAGCCATCTCTAGTCGTATCGCGTACACATAAACAATCGGCTTTTAATCTAAAAACAGTTAGGTATCTGAGATGCATTCTTGCTTCATTTAGCGCGTGTATTGGAAGTTTACTTTAAAGACGTCTGCCAGTATAGTTCCAATTGTAAATACAGTCGAAGCTCTCTATCGAATTTTCACGGGATATCAAAATTAGTTCAAGTTAGAGGGATTTTTCGAAAAATTCGAGTTAGAGGGATTATATAATAACACGGTAAGAAATCCTGCTCCAACTGGAACGTCTTTCGATAGAGCCAGAGGATTTTTAAGAGAAAATGCAGAATCCTTTTTCAAGCTCCTGCATTTAAGCCAAGACAGGACAATATGATGCATATTATATATACAGTCGACTCCGCTTAACTGAACTACGCTTTACTGAAAAAATCGGTTAACTGAAACCCAAAACTTGGTACGAAGCATTTTTTCATAATCTGCATACAAATTACTCCGCTTAACTGAAAAACTTGGTTAGCTGAAAAAAAAATTTTCAACAAAAAATATAAATTTATACTGAGACTGCTCCGCATAACTGTCATACATATACAATACAGTACTTTTAAATCTCACTACCGAAGATGTATAGCACGGCGACAAATCCTCCACCTTGATAATGGAGAGTCATAAACGGACTTTTTGAAAAAAGTGGATTTACTTGCAGTACTAAAAATGGTTAAAGAAGGTGGTGGATGGTGAGCCCACAGACAATTACAAACTGCTTTTTAAAGTCAGGTTTTGCTACAGGCGATGCTGGAGAAAATACCTATGAAGATGATGACACTAATTGTTTGATCAGTCAGGATATTGAATCGCTCATAGATGTAGATGCGGACTTGGCATGTTTTGGAGACTTGACAGATACAGACATAATAAGGGAAGTAACATTTCCCCTTTTTAATGGCATACCCCAGGGATCACCGTTATCAGTCCCCCTCTTCCTCATAGCTTTCGATAAGCTCTCTAATATTCTTTCTCTCCACAAAGAAATACAATTCTGTGCATACGCTGATGATTTTACGATAGTCAAAAAATTAAATAAAAATATCCCATCCCCAAACATCGATCTTGATCCTGTCTTTCGAGACATACTATCTTGGTGCGAATACTCTGGGGCCAAACTGTCCCTAGATAAAAGCAAACACCTTCACATTTGCAGAAAACACAAATGCAGCCCTAACACCCTGTCAAACAATATACCATTGCAAAAAGTTGATCAACTGAAAATATTAGGTATTATATTTCAAAAAAATTACCGATGGAACGCACATATCGAATTTATTTGTCCGGCTCTCGAAAAAAAAATTAAACATCATTAAAACTCTCTCTTGTAACAAATTCAATTGTAATCCATTCTCACTAATATCCGTCATTAAAGCAATACTTGTAAGCAAAATAGAATACGGTCTCTTCTTCTACGATTATGCTGCAAACTCACATTTAAACAAAATCAAAACGATATACAACGCTGCGATTCCAAAAGCCCTTAAAGCATACCGTAACACTCCCATTAACCATCTTCTTTTCGAAACAAAAATGCCAACAGTTGAAAACTTACGCTATAAATCCTCTCTAAAACTTTGTAAGCCCATTTTGCAAAGATACCCCTCTCTATAAAATCTTAAAGCTACCTAGGTAAAACAAAAAAATTATCTCCTGTATCGAACGTTCCATAACATTCTGTGACGAAATTAATATTCCTTTCATCCCCATTCACGCCGCCCCCACGCTTCCGCCAGCCTGGACCCACCAACACTCCCCTGTTATCTCATCTTTAAGAGTGCACCAGAAAGCCCAAACACCTGCTGAAGCATACCGTAGTTAATTCCTTGAGCTTAAAGAAAAGCTAACTGACTACTCGTTCATTTATACTGATGGCTCCAAAAAAGGAAACAATATAAGCTTCAGCGTTACTACTGAACACGACAATATTTGTTCATACCTTCTCCCTCCATATACCTCCATTTTCACCGCCGAAATATTAGCCATTCTTCAAGGACTACAGCATGTCCAACCACTCAACAAAAAATTTGCAATTTGTACCGACTCCCTGTCAGTTATCGATGCCGTTCTCAATTTCAATAATCAATCCTACTACCCTTCCTTAATTCGCAATCATCTTTTCCTAAAAACATCCAAAATAAAACTTATATGGATCCCCGGCCACGTACAAATACCGGGCAACGAATTCGCCGACAGAATAGCAAAATACACTCTTAACTCTTCCTCCCACTTCTACCCAAACTCCAACCCGCAAGACCTCAACAAATTCATCAACAATTTAATACTTTCCAATCACTTATCGCTCTGGGATAAAACATCCCAATGGTATAGAACCATTAACAAAAACAAAATTTCCATATCAGATTACACTAAAAACATAGATCCAACGATTTCCCGTATTGAAGTTACCAAAATAATTAGACTCAGGCTTGGTCACAGTAAACCAGAGTTGGGATGTAATGATTACAAATCAGTTTAATTACTCTGTTTTGAGGGGTAAAAAGGGTAAAAATAATAATTTTAGAACTGAAGAGAAAAACTTAATAATAATATATAATAATACTTTATAATTCTTTATTTTGTTCCGTAGCGGACAGTGTAGCGTATATACAAACAGTAACATTAAATTGTCTAATATGATCTCTTTTATATGATTTGATTAGTTTGATTAGTTTGACATTTCGTTTGTTTACTTAATCTGAAGTCAAGGTAGTTCACATTAGTTAGTAATTTATTTTGTTCTTCAACATCCTCCCCGCCCGAGAACAGCGTTCGCAAATGTGAAAGAAGCTGGGATTTAACGACAGACCGTCGATCGACTATTTGAACATACTTAATTGCTGAATGACTTTTCGCTGAGTTTTTTCGCGTTCTTCGTTGTAGTTCTATTTCTGCTGCGAGTTCCTTCCGGTTACGAAGTTGATTGATTAGTTGGCTGAGTGATTTCCTTAGTGTTGGCTGTGTGTAGTGTACCGCAGAGTATAGTGCATTATGTATTTTTTTTGTTGTGTACAGTATGTTGTGTGGTTGCTGCTTTATCGTGCTGCACGAGTGGAGAAAAGGAAAAATGGATTATCACATGGATTAAAGTATTATTCCAGGTAGGTGATTTAAATTGATTATTAATGATAAACCATAAAGATAGATGTAAAAAAAAAAAGTTGTTTGTGTGTGCTTGTACTCGCGTCGGGATCAAATCCGTTAGGCCTGACTTCGATGGACGGGGTGTCCCATTGGAGAATTGGTTGATTGTTACATGCTGGTATCTGCCAAACGAGATGTGAAGTGTAGTGCAGTGTTTTGGCGTTCAAGTCGCCAAAACACTGCAGCTGAGGACTGAGAGCGATGACCTCGACCAGCTGATTTATGTCGTTTCACATATGAAATGGACGATGAGAGTGATTGACATTTTGATTGGGATAATGTAGTTTGACATTAGATTTTGATTTGTAATTGTTGTGTTGCAACGTGGAAAAAATAATGTAATTTCTTATTAAGTGTTATGAATTTTGTGTTGTATAAATTAATCGATTGAATTAAATAAATTGGTTTTGTGTGAATGCTATTGTATTTTATTGAAAAAAAATTTTTTTTTTTATTTTTATGATGTATTTATCTTGTGGTTGAGTGATGTTGCGAATCGGTAGAAGTGTTGGAATTTTCGTATGCATCGTTGGTCGGAAGAATACAGATCTTTGTGATTGGTCGTTTGACTATTCCATTCGCAGTTTTCAATGTTACGACGCGTATAAGTTTGTCTTTTCCTGGGTGTATGTTGACTATGAATGTTGGGCCAAATTCCACTTGCCGGGCGGTACGTTGTCATCTTTGATTAAGACCAGATCATCGAGACGCGGTTGCTTTTCAGTCTGTGACCATTTTGGACGTTGTTGTAATCTTGTGAGATACTCCGAACGCCATCTTTTCCAGAAGGACTGATATATTTTTTGAATTTTTTCCCAGCGTTGAAGTGGTCCGACGTGGATGTCTGCAAGGTCGCCCTGTGGTATCGGATCCAAAGATCTTCCAATAAGGAATTGACCGGGCGTGAGCGCTGTGAAATCGTGAGGATTGTCGGTTAACGGACACAACGGCCTAGAGTTGAGGCAAGCCTCTATTTGATGTAGAAGTGTCGTTAGTTCCTCAAACGTATAAACTTCTGATCCAACAATGCGTTTTAGATGGTATTTGACTGACTTTACTCCCGCTTCCCAAAGTCCGCCAAAGTGAGGAGATGCTGGAGGAATGAAATGCCACTGTATGTTATCTTTGGCTAATGTGCCAGCTAACTCTTTCCAATCGAACTTAGCTGCATCTAACATCTTTTTTAATTCTCGGTTGGCTCCCACGAAATTGGTTCCATTGTCACTAAAAAGATGCGCGCACAATCCTCTTCTAGCCGTAAATCTTCTGAATGCGGCAATGAACGCTTGTGTCGTGAGGTCGCTAACCAATTCGATGTGAATAGCTTTGGTGGCTAAACACACAAATAGAGCAAAATATGCTTTATATCTCTTAGCGTTCCGTCCTCTCCACGTCCTCATGTCCATGGGTCCGGCATAATCTACCCCGGTGTGAGTGAAGGGCTGTGATATACATACCCTCGGGGCCGGCAATACGCCCATAAGCTGTTGTGAGGCTTTGGCTTTATAGCGGTAGCAGACGGTGCAACGATTAATTACTGCCTTTACTGAACTTTTAAATTTCAAAAACCAATAATTCTGACGTAAATGCATACAGGTCTGTTGCAAACCTCCATGTAACGTTCTGAGATGGGCGTCGGTTATCAGCAATTTCGAAAAATGGTGATTCCCTCGAAGTATAATTGGGTGGCGTTGTTCTAAGGATAGTTCGGAGTTCTGCAACCTTCCCCCCACTCTTAAGATGCCATCGGAATCTGTGAACGGTGAGAGAGATTTTATAATGTTGTCTTTGGCCTGTATGTTGAACATTTCCTTTTGAACTATTCGCACCAGGGTCAAACGAGCAGTATGGAGTTCAACCGAAGTTAGCGAATGGAAATTTCGAGATTTACATGACACTCTTGTGTTGTTAACGAATCGTTAGCAATAAGCGACGATTCTAATTAGTGTACCTAAATTAGACTTGGTTAGTATCAGATTACGAAAATCATTGGTGTCTCGAATGAGGGTGTGGACTTTGACACTGCGTTTTTCCTCATCCGTTCCTAGGCTCGTCGGTTGCTGTGGACTTTGGAATTCCCACGAGTCGTGAAGGAAACTCGGACCATTCCACCAGAGGGTGTTTGCAATTAAATTTGATAGTTTTATTCCTCGCGAAGCTAAGTCCGCCGGGTTTAATTCACTGGGTATATGCTTCCAACATTCTGCCTTGACCAGTCGTTGTATTTCCGCGACCCGATGACTAACGAAAGTGGCCCATTTCGTCGGAGATCCAGCGATCCATGACAGCGTGATCGTTGAGTCTGTCCACGCGTACTGCTGAATGCCCTGCCAACCTGCCAACCTAAAACCTGTACTGTGTGAGCTAGTAGTGTGGCAAGCATTACGGCCCCACACAGCTCGAGACGTGGGAGAGTCTGTGTTTTGACAGGGGCCACTCTGGTTTTTGACAGCAGCAGATGGATATGTATTTTATCCTCGGTGTCCAAAACCCGAGCATAAACCGCTGCTCCATAAGCCTTTTCCGACGCGTCGCTGAATCCATGTAATTGTAGCTGTTTGTGGTTTTGACTAGCATGAATCCAGCGAGGGATGCGGATTTTTTCGAGGTGCACCAATTCATCTCGGAAGACCTCCCACTCCTTCTTAAGATTCCCTGAGATTGGATCGTCCCAATTAAGCCCACTTCTTCAAAGTTGTTGCATCAATATCTTACCCGTTATGACGCAGGGTGAGATCCATCCTAACGGATCAAAGAGTTTGGCTACGGCTGACAATATGTTGCGTTTAGTGGGCTCTTCAATCTGTGCTGAAAAGTTTTCAAACGAGAGGTTATCTTGCACCGGAAACCATTTTATGCCTAAGGCTTTAATGTGTTGGCTTGAATTGAAAGGTATAGACAATTTAGCTTCTCTATGTTCTGAAGGCACCCCTTCTAAGATTTCAGCTACATTACTTACCCATTTGCGCAAATTAAAACCTCCCGAAAGTAATAGTTGCGTGATTTCCTCGCGTTTGTTTTTGGCGTCCTGCAAAGTATCCGCTCCTGTGAAGAAATCATCAACATAGACATCGTCCCTGATCGTGCGTGCTCCTAGAGGAAACCTGTGTTTTTCATCATCTGCCAGTTGCATAAGTGTCCGAATGGCCAAATAGGGTGCGCACGTTGTGCCGAAGGTGACTGTCTCCAGACGAAATGTTTTTATGGGTTCGCTATCGTTGTTTCGCCACAGTATTAGTTGATAATACGAATCCCCAGTATTCACGCGGATTTGCCTATATATCTTTTCAATATCTGCTGAAAAGGTATATTTATATAGCCTCCATTTTAGGACAACGTCCATCATGTCACTTTGTTTCTTGGGACCTGTCATTAAATGTTCATTAAGTGAAGTCCCGTCCGTTGATTTGGCTGCTGCGTCAAAGACAACGCGGAGCTTGGTGGTGCTGCTTAAATCCTTGATGACCGCATGATGTGGTAGATAAAAATGGTGTAGAGTGCTTAAGACGTCATCAATGCCTACGTCTACTTCTACCATGTGTCCAAGAAGTAAGTACTCTTCCAGGCATTTTGCGTATTTTTCCTTCAGATGTGGATCAAGGTTGAGGCGCCGCTCTAGCTGCATAAATCTTCGCAAAGCAACTTGTTTGGAAGATCCGATCGCTGGTCTTTGCATCGCTTTGAAGGGCAAAGACACTTCATACCTTCCTGAAGCGAGTCTTTGTGTTGTTTTTGTGAAGAATTCTTCGCACGCCTGCTCCTCGGCCGTTGGTAGTTTGACGAAAGGTGCTTCCTCGATCTCCCAAAAACGTTGTAATTGTCGCCCGACGTCGACTGCTTGATGGAAGGTCTGAACATTGTGCACTGCCTGGTAAACACGACCCATTAAAATCCACCCAAGCAATGTGTTTTGTGCGACGGCTGTGGTATTTTCGCAACGACGCACTTGTGGGAGAATAATTTCAGCATGGATATCGGCTCCTAGTAGAATGTCGATTTCTGCGGGCTTGTAAAATTTGGGATCCGCTAAAGACAAACCGCGGATGTGGTTCCATTGTTCGTGATGGAGTTCGTAGGCCGGAAGAAGCCCAGTAAGCGACTTGAAAATCAAAACTGGGGTGCTTGTCTCGAAGCCCGAATGTATAGACCCACAGGTGATCTCGATGTATCCATGACACGCGCCGCTCCTGACCTTCCCTAGCCCCGAAACCTCCACGCACGTTGTTTTGGGTTGGAAACCCAAACGCTTTGCCGCCTTTTCGGTAATGAAAGATGCTTCGGACCCTGGATCTACTAAGCATCTAAGTACGATGTTTTGGTTGATAGCATTTTTTACCCTAACAAGTGCTGTCGCTAACAACACTGATTGAGTTTGATGTGTGGCTAAAAAATTACCCACTTGCTGAGAAGGGTGGAAAACTTCAGCTGTTGTGGACAGATGAGACTGTGTGGTTGTGTTCGAGGTAAATGAGTTCGGTGTTGGATGTGTCGTGTGGTGAGGTGTGTTTGAAGTGAATGTGTTGGGTATTGAATGTGTTGTGTGGTGCGGTGTATTTGAAGTGAATGTATTAGGTGTATACGACCTGTTTTGTGATGGAACTCTGTCAGGCTGTCCTGACTGATTAGAATGGAGTAAAGAGTGGTGCGGCTGTTGACAAAAATAGCAACGGATATTGCTGGGACATTGATGGCTTGCGTGACTATATGCCAAACAATTTTCACAGACCCCAACTCGCCTAACCATATTTCTTCGTTCTATAACGTCCAGCCTTAAGAAACGGTTGCAATTTCTGATTGCGTGCACACTTTTGTTACAAATTTTGCAAGAAAACTGTGACTTGAGCGTCTGTTTCACATGAAGAGCTTTCGCTTTTACAGCTTGTACAACACCAAGCTTGCTGCTGGATGCAGCTTGCTGAAAACCGACGGCCTCCAGCATCCTGAATCTGCCTTCGAGGAATTCTTGAAGTAGTTTGAACTCCGGCAGTTCTTTTGTTGTGCCTAGTTTTTCTTCCCATAATTGTTGGGTAAGAATCGGTAGTTTCTTGGTGAGTAAGAAAATAATTATTGTATCCCAATGATTCACTGGAATACCGAGATTGATTAAGGCGTGTCGACACTCAATTGAAGTGTCTAATAACTTTTTTATTCCACACGCAGTCTCTGTCACTAACGTCTCTTGCCCGTAGAAGGTGTTGAGTTGTGCATTTACTAGAAAACGCTTATGGTCGTAGCGTGCAGTGAGTATTTCCCATGCAGGTTCATAATTAGCACTGTCAATAGACAGATGCTGAATTAAGCGCTCTGCTTCTCCCGCTACGCTAGATTTCAAATAATGAAGTTTCTCTACACATGTCAAAGCGGAAGTATTGTGGATAAGCGCGGTGAACAGATCATGAAAAGATCTCCAAGTTTGGTATTCTCCGGTAAAAACCGGTGTATTTATCTTTGGCAATCTTAACTGTGGCTTATCACTAGCACTTACCGGTGGAGGTGCTGTTGTCGCTGGGACCGGTGTTGATTGTCGCAGTAAGTCATAACTGTCCAGCATGGCGGTTTTGTACGACAAGTACTTTTCCCGGAGAGTATCGTACAGCGTTTGCAACTTCCCTTCCGTTTCAGGATCTGCGGCAGTCATTCCCTCGAAGAATTGCTGTGTGGCCGCTTTGAAGTTGTCCTCCAATGTCGCTATTCGATTTGTGAGGTAGTTTTTTGTCCTCTCCTTAATCGAACGTTTTGTGAAATTTTTATGATCCTTAATGATTTGGTTCAGCAAAATTTCTTGCATTTTCAGCGACAACATGTTGAAAACCGAAAAACAATGAGCTTGGAAATGGAAGGAATAATTTCAACTTACGTTGCAATAAGAATCCGTAGTTTGATGCCGGTGATTTTTTTATCCTGTTGAGTGTAGCGGTTGACGAATATTCCAACGGTGTTCAACGGAGTGGATTCCAACGACGAAAATCTGTTGAAAATCTTGAACGTTTCGCTTTTTCCTTTCTTGCTGTTAAACTTAATTTCGCGACGCGTGAACCCGGTTTGCACTTTCACAAAAACTCACTAAGTGTCTTTTTACAAGTTATAAGAATGTTTAATGTGTATACACGAGTATATTCAATTTTCACCGAACTAGAAAATCGTTAGTGTCATAGAGCACCTTCTAAAATGTAAATCATATATATCTAATGTTAAAGGTTTAATCCACGACGGATTATTAACTTAATCCGTAAAAAGGACTCGAAGGACCAATGTTTTGAGGGGTAAAAAGGGTAAAAATAATAATTGTAGAACTGAAGAGAAAAACTTTTAATTTAATACTTTATAATTCTTTATTTTGTTCCGTAGCGGACAGTGTAGCGTATAGACAAACAGTAACATTAAATTGTCTAATATGATCTCTTTTATATGATTTGATTAGTTTGATTAGTTTGACATTTCGTTTGTTTACTTAATCTGAAGGTAAGGTAGTTCACATTAGTTAGTAATTTATTTTGTTCTTCAACATACTCATTACATGTATTTGTAATTGAGGTTTTTTCAATTACAAGTACTTGTAATTGTAATTGAAAATCGTCAATTACATATTACATGTAAATGAAATTTTCAATTACTTTCCATTCAATTACATTGATGTAATTGAAGCAATATGTAATGGTCAAATATATTGTAATGATTACTTTACTTACTTGAAAAATCAATTACAATTTTCAATTACTCTTAATATGTAATTGAAATTTTCAATTACTTGTAATTTGTAATTGAAAATTTTCAATTACAATCACCTGTAATTGTAATTGAAAGGATTTCAATTACTAATTACTGTAATGGTAATTGAAAATGTTTTCAATTTCAATTACTTTCAATTGTAATTAAACCTGTAATCATTACACAAAATAATCATTACTTTCCCATCTCTGCAGTAAACTCACCCATGAACATTACTTAAATAAAAACAAATCACGCGAATGTCCTTACGGCAACCGATCCCAAATAAGCATCCACCATATCTTGTCCGACTGTCCTTCTTTCCACCCCCCTAATTCCCCCTTCCAAAACAATCTCCTCGAAACCTTAGCCAACCCAAATCAAAATAACTTAAAAATTATTATTGACTTCCTAAAATCCAACAATTTGTTATATCTCTTGTAAATTAATTCAGCTAGCCGAAGGCCTTTGTTGCTCTGGCTACATTTTTTCTAGCTGTAAATTTTTAACTTTTCAGCTAGTTTCAAATAAATAAATAAATAAATTAGCCATCAAACTGTCAAAAAATGACATGCGTACCGTGTTACCCAATTTATTTTCTAAAATATGGCACCAAAAAATATGAAAAAAAACTGGAGCTATGGAGTATCTCACCGCAATATCCCAAAATCACCCACTCATCACTGAAATCCATCGAGTACCGTATCGTTGGATAAGTCTTCTAAAATAAAGTTTTCCATTTTGAAATTTTTGTTTAGAAGTCAACCTTTCGAAATATTAAACTTTAAAGACGAAAAAATAGGCGTCCATGGGTCTAAAAATTTACAAAAAAATGTGAAATGTAGGTCTCGATGTAATATTTAGTTGGTTTGAGTACTCTGGCTCAAATAGCTTTCGAGTTATTGGTTAAAAATGCGAATTTCGAAGATTCAAATACGCCATTTTATAGATATGGGTGAAAGAATTAACAAATATTATATAAAAAAAATTTATTTTCACACAATTTTTCGTCGTATTAACGATTTAAATCGGATCAGTTTCCTGCAACGATGAATTGACGACAGTTTTAGTGCCGCTTGCGGACATTTCAACCCTTAAGCAAATGATGGAAATGATTTTCTTTTGATTAGTTTCATTCAAAATGTAAGGAACTCCTTTACTGATGCTATTTTGATTTCTCAATTTAACGATGAGCAAATTATATGCGGGCACAGAGCGCTTTTTGATAGCATACAGTTTGACAACACGCTACCAGGTTTTTAACTCCTTACGAAATATTAAAAACTGCTTAGAAATGCTGATATTTAATAAGTTTTCAATTTGTAGCCTTAAAATGGGCTTTTAGGGTTTGTATATTTGAAAATCTGACAAAACTAGTTTTGTTTCAAAAAAAATTGTATTACGCCACAAGAAAATTTAAAAAATAAAACAAACAAGATATTTAGAAATATAGTTTTAAAGTTTTAGCAGATTCAATATTTGCAGTCTCTTTGTTGTTTACTGAAGCACTACTAAAAAGCGAACGCATAATAATAAAAATTGTATTTCTCACAAAAGTAAAATTTAATAGTATCCACGAAAAGGAAAACAAATGCAAAAAAAAAATGAAAATTGATTGGAATAGTTATGTAGATACACTCATGTAAGAATTAGAATAGGCGAAGTTGCCTGATTCGAGAAATTACATGTCAACATAAACGCTGCTAGAAAGCTTTAGGATTTGTTCCGACTTACGTCGTACACTGGGGCAGAAACGCTAAGATCTGCCGTAAGTTGAAATTTGGTTTTGTTATTTTTGGGGTCAATAATGTCTCGTAGCCCAGTATTGAAAAAGAAACAACCACTTTAGAGTGAAAAACAAACAAAACCACTTCTATTATTTAATTCCTTCCTCCATTGCTATGTCTCCTTCGCGGAGTGCAATCTTTTACTGAAAGACCTTCACAATATATAATATATGTATTTTTACAGAAAGGGTTTCGCCGCAGGTTTCGTTCTTTCGTTAGTCAGATTAGCAGTAAGGACTCAATTTAAGTTGAAGAAACTAACAATGTCAGGTCGCCTCACTAAAATCCTTCTTATTGTTTCTCATAAAAGAAACAAAAAACGTTTGAAAGGAAAAAATTCTTGGAACTTCAGTTTTTCTTATATCCGTTAGTACTGTATAGCGGCAAAGGGGCTGAAAATCAGATTTTATATATTGTGTATATAAAACATTCTTCGGCTATAGTAGTGTCACTTAAAATTAGTTATTTATAAAAGATCTTAATGTATGTAAAATGTTAGTAAGCTGTGAGAATGTATAAAAATGTAATCTAATGCTAATGCAGCTTTATTTATATATTAATATAAATAGAGCTTAATCAATCAATCAGTTTGTCATTAATGCAAATATCAGCAGTTTATAGAACTTAGCTTACCAAACAGCTAATCAATTTAAATCATAAAGTATTCACTTAGTTACTTAAAACACTAATGTGGAACAGTCACAAACATCCATGAAATTAATAAATCAAATGCTCTTGTTTGAAATTCAAAAAACAAAAACAAAAGAACATTGGAAATTTACACTAGAATTTATTATTAAACTTTTCATATGCGAAAATCACATCAAAGCAATAACAAATATGATGTTGATTTTAGTTTGTGTGTCTTTATAATTCTTTGTTTTCTTTTATTCAGAAAAGTTTAAATCGCAATCACTATAAAAGAGCGTATCAGGAAATAGTTTGAGCACATATACACGTAGAAATAACTGATTCTCTTATTTTTTTAAATGACAATAAGAAAGCTACTATGATCAATCATTTCCTTACTTCGTGCCTTTTATGCCTTTTAGTATTTACTAACCATCTTAATATTCTACGTAGGTATGAACCTTTGTGACCGTACTAGAACTGTACTATTTATCGACTAAAGTAAGTACAAAAATATGATACTAAATGTTCCTAGATTCTGCGCTTTATATGTAGACTAATTGATAAAAGTGAGAATGGTAATTGGAGTTGGGATTGGGTTAACAAGAATATTGAGTTATATATAGCTACGAACAATTCAAGTTTCTAATAACTAATATTAGAAAATAATTATTAAAATAGTAGAAATTAATATTTTAATTGTAGTGTTTAAAATATTTATTGACGATTTATGTAAGCAATCACTTCACTTACACATAACGAAGCATTTAATTTCATTGATAAGATAAATAATTCATTCTCAATTAACGAGGAAAACAACTTATCGAATTTTTGCTTCCAAGAATTCTTTCTATTTCATAATTAAGTACCACACGGTGGTAATTGTTACACCTTTTCAAATAAATTCTGTAACAAAAGAATAAAACAATTCGAATACCTCTGCGTTACGTCTATACGCATACACAGAAAATTTAATCTACTCGTTTCTCTTTAAGAAGGGAATGAGGTACCCTTCTGTAATTATTCAGACAGTGACATTAATCTTCCCATCCTGCGTTCCAACTTGTTCGATCTTTTTACACAAAAAGAACATAGCCCCGGCTTTCTTCTTGAGAAAAAGTACGTACTCAAATACTACGAGCACTTCGTCGTCTGCGAATGCAATCAATTCCAAATCTCAATCAGGATCAAGTACCTTCCTTTTTCCTTTTCTTTCCTATTGACAGCTTCTTAACACACTACAGATTTCTATTGTGGTACTTATACACACGAAGAAAATACCCCTTCTTATTTGCTCAGCTTGGTGGAAAGAGAAAATAGATAAAGATTATTATATTCATATTCGTTTAGGAAGTATATGCGATTTAGATAAGCGCAATGAGTTACAGGAACTAATGTACTTTACAGATATGTACACATTTTTCCCATCACAAACATTTTAAATATTAAGGGATATTCTTTTTTTGGAAAAGGGATGCTCCTGCTGTTTCGTATCCCATAAATACCATTAAAGTTTTATACACCGAGGCAAGGAATTGAGAAAGGAAAAAAAAAGAACAGTGTTTCTTTTGGTTACTTTATTCTTTGGTTAAATGATTAAAACGAAAGAAAAGAAATTTAATAATAAGACGAAAGACAATTTAGCTAACAAGAATCTCATACACAAACATAAACGTAGGATGTGGCAGTGTATTAGTCAACTTGACCGTGGATAGCAAAATTTATCGCTTTATGTTCAGCCATTCTTGTAGGAAAGTTGCAAGTTTTTTCCCTAAAAATCTAGAAAAATCATATAAAATGAATACTTTCAGTTCAAGAGAGAATTGTGTGTTAAATAGATTTATTAGTAGATTTATTTTATGCGTAGCAAGGCGCACTGGGTACAGCGAGTAATAAATAAAAATAATAAATATTTTTCCTCTACACCTAAGAACAAAACAACACAAAGAATAAATAAAGCTAAACTTAAGCATTTATTGTTTTATTGAATTCATGCCTTAATACAAAGCAACTTAAGCTCTTATAATCAAAAACTAGCGAAAGCAGCTAAAAATCTATTAATTATAACTTTAATGTGAGGAATAATTTACATGTAGGTACACATATATAATCCAGTTTTAAGATATACAGTGCCTCCAGAAACTGTTCGCTCACCGACCCATTTGAAGGAAAAAATTTCAATAGAAAAAAAACTACAAAGTCATACAAAAATCCTACGTACATTCTTTAATTTTGCATCAAGTAAGTACTGAACAACGCGACATGAGTCAAAATACAATACCATGATTTTCAACAAAGTTACTTACAACAATGTTCATTAACGTAGCTCCTAAACGGGACGAGATAGACCCACCCCCCTCCCATTGTAAAATATGCTTGTTTTTTACCCCACTACAAAAAAACGTTATCATTTTTTGGCGCCAAAGTCATAGTACTCGTGCCCATTGGTATATCTATAAATATTATAAAACAAAGTCGAAAAAAATTTTTGGGGAGTTTAATCTCAGGAACTACTGAACGGATTTGCATGCAGTTTTCACCAGTAGTATTGTTGGTTATCTATTATGGGTATGGACTACATTTTATAGACATTTAGACACAACAAGTTAACGGTATATTGAGATACGTAAAAAAAAGTCGAGAACTGGGAAACTTCTAAGGCGGCCGCTGTCTAAACAGTTATAGATACGAAAAAATAATGTAAGGAGGAATTGATCGTCTCAATAAGTTCTAAAAAAAAGGCAGCGGTGGCATATGTCTATCTTTTAAGGTAGACTCACAATAACCATTTTTATGGTTCTGTAAAAGTTCGAAAAGCCAATCCGCCCTGTAATTTCTACACCGCTTTGTCGAAAAATCTGAAAAAATTACAAGAAATCGGCTTCCATGAGTAAATTAAAAAAAAACTAATTTCAGCATTCTAGCCCCAATACTTTTGGATCTTTTGGCCAAAAACGATAAAACGTGAACATGCGAATTTCGAAAATCTAAAAACGCAGTTTTACAGATCTCGGTGCAAGCACTAAGAAATAATAGCTATAAAAATATCGATTAGTTGGCGAAATCCGAGAAATCGTTGATTAAAAGATTTTTTTAATCTTTAAAATTCTGGCTGAAATCGATGCGAGTCTCAGTGGTGTTTTCTATGTTCATTTCAACCCCTATTTGCTAAACTCAAATTTGCACACAGCTGGCATGACGATGATCGCGCGGAAACGGTGTTGTACGGATAGAGGCATATGAGATGTGAAAAATGGATATATGTATATATGTATGTGTATAGGTTTACATAAATGTACACATTAGAAATGCAGGCAGCGATTAAAGAACGTGGTATTTTTTGTTGGAATATGATAACCAATGGGAAAATAACATGTCTGATGCGTGTTCTGTTCTACAGGAATATAACAGGGACATTTATTTACTTTGATAATTTCGCCGCAAAATATGATTGAAGATTTGTTGCAACGCAGACAACAACTGTCATCCGATTATGGAAACATTGATCGAAGTACATACAATCGAATCATTCCAAGTCGAATTTTCGCGGGATATCAAAATTAGTTAGAGTTACGGAAATTCAAATTAGAGGTTTTTTTTGTTAAAATCCTTTATTTTGGATTGTAATATTTGCAATTGGAATTATACTGGCAGACGTCTTTATGTTACGTTTTTAAAGTAACCTTCCAATACACGCGCTAAATGAAGCAAGAATGCATCTCAGATACCTATCTGTTTTCAGACTAAAAGCCGGTTATTTGTGGGTACGCGATGCGACTAGAGATGGCTCTCGACAACGACGGGTGAGTCAGATAATGCGAGTTTGCGTACTTGCTACAAGTTGCGAGGAGACATTTTTTTGTCTATTTTTCAGCCAAAGAAATAAAATTCGGCTTATTGTTAGAGGTATTAAAAGTAGACTAAGGCTGGAAAGAATGTATTCGCGTTAGAGGGATTTGAGACTTTAAGGGAGTTCGACTTAGAGGATGCTTTTTGTATGGGCGATTGAGGGGATTGAGGTTCGACTTAGAGGAATTCGCCTGTATGTTCTGTGGAAATTTATTTCAAGTAAATAGAGAAATAACCTCTCTTTGGCAAATTAAAAAAAAAAATTAAATTCCTGACCTTATTATTATATGCAGAATGCATACGAAAAAAAACAATGATCATTGAATCGTAACTTCAAACTAATATACATAAGTGTTGCATATGGAAGAGACAACACATCACTTTCCAATAATATGCTTGAAATGAGAGCAGAAAAATTTGAAGTAAGAAATGGGAAGGTAAATTTCAGAAATATCTTTGTTTTGGTGCCGAACACTTTAGAAATGATTGAGAAGATATATCCGGATATTCCAAACTTATCTACTAATTCATTTGGTTTGAGGGAAGGGCTATTTTGTGGCAGACAAATAAGCAAGTCAATTAAGTTAATGATTTAATTCTTGCCAAATGTGATCATCATCAAAAGTCTATTATTTAGTTGACCGCGCTTGAGATGTAGAAGAAGTGCTGCAGTACCCCAAATTATTTCTAAATTCATTAACACTTTCTAGTATTCCATTACTGGAATACGAAAAAACTTTAGATATATAGTGCTGCCTGCGCGAAGCCAGGACGGGTTGCTAGTACTTAGATAAAGAATTAACATTCCGTCTACGTGTGCAAGCAATAATTAAAAAGGTTAATGCCACGATTAGGATTTTGTATCCAGTTATTTTTGACTTACGAATCAATATTCCAGGCCATAGTATACTATGGATCACCTATCTGGTACGGATGTGCTAAAATGGCCAATGTCGAAATGGTTAGAATAAGATTCGGGAAACTTTTTCGTCGCTATAATTAATCTTGTTTGATGTCCGACAGTAATTTGATTTCTAACTAAGCTTCATAATGAATGCAACTCAATATGATGGTGATGAATATGATGATGATAATGAATTTTATTTGTAACAACAATAACTGATAACAAATAAAATTCATATTTATGTGTATATATTAGGAGTACAACATGAAAGACGCGTATTCATGAAAGACGCTGTATATAAATATACATATATATATATATGTATATAAATATATATATATATATATATGTATATAAATATACATATATATTTATATCTATTTATTCATTGTTATTTGCTATAAATTTTACTTGCTATCCATTTATTTATTTATTTGTTTATTTATGTATATATATATTTATTTATTTATTCATTCATTTATTGTTATATGCAGTATATATATTTTACTTATTATCTATTTATTTATTCATTTAATTCATTTATTTATTTATACATTCGCCTGTTGCAATCTTTATTCTGAAAACATTCAGTAATACCGCTACCGAACCATTTTATTGTATGTATCTATGTTTAACGAAGGTTTTTAATGGTTGTTCTTAATTGTAGCACAGTAATCGATTATAGTCATACTTTTTATTGTTGTAAGGTTATATACTAGTGGGCGCCGTGGCTTAATGGTTAGTTAGTCACGGCCCCACCTCCAGCGAACGATTGACAATCCTCCTGGAGTACTTCTGTCATGAAAAGCCTTCGCAATGCGCCGTTCGGAACCGGAATTAAACAGTAGGACCCCTCCACATGTGTCAAAGAATATCGTGCACAATACAGTGGAGCAAAGAAGCTAGGCTCTGCCCCTATATGGGTTGTTACGCCGACATTTACTTTTTTAGAGGTTATATACTTGAACCTAATCTCGAAAAAAAAACAATGCTTCTCTAATAACTTGCATGCATAGATGGGTCTTCACCGCTCACAATGTTTGTAAGGATGTGTATGGGTTTAAGTACGTTTACGAGTTCTTCGAAAGATATCCAGACCTGTTCTGAAATTTCGAGCGTTGTAGCAATTACAGAAGACGCCAATATAGTTAAAAAGACGTGTTAAATACCCGTCTTTAAATGAAGGTGCTGTGCAATACGACACACGTGTCACGTGTACACATGTAATTAAATACACGTTTAAAATCTGGAGCTAGAGTACATTTTGTACGGAAATGTGCTTTGTATAATATAATAAATCCTTTGAAATTAGTAGCCTTAATTTCAGTCCTTTTTTGGAAATATTGTCTTTTTACAAAAATTTAAGCACAGATTAGACATAACGAGATATTCATTTCCCTCGTGTCTTTCCCCTAGATTTTTTTTGACATCGTTTTTTATAACGTTTTTTTTTGACAACGTCACTTCCTATTTGTGAACGTCATTCCCTATCGGTGTGAGCCCGCCAAAGCCTTATTTTCCAAATATGATGTTTTGCATTTTTGTTTACATAGCAACGCATGGCAACGCATGGCAACGCACCTTATTTTCTTAAATTTATGAAGCTATTTTCAGTGCTAATTAAAAAATAATTTTCCCCACGGAGAGATTCCACCACCAATGTTCGCAAAGCAATCTTATTAAGCTCCCTTTAGCTAGAAAAAAAGTCTAAAAAGTTACATCGCAGACAATATTGGAATCAATGGAAAATGTATTGGAATGCATGAGAGATAAAGATTAATATTTTAATAATAACAATCGTATTACTGAATAATACTGAGGAGAATATTAAATTTCAAATTAATTTTTGCCAATATTATTCATCATGCTCCTTTTATTTTGAATTTCATAGAAAAGCTGTATATTCTACAATTTTATTTAAGCACATATGTTCTCTATACTTTTTAAAACGACTCACTCTCTCTATACTTTTAAAACTAAAACTGGGGATGCATTTTACTTATACGGACATGCGATCATGAGAATACACTTTTTCGTGACAATAATTGTTGAACTTAAGAAAGAATATAGTTTTTAACTTAAGTTATTAAACATTTCTTATCCTATATATTCAGCAAATTTATAGATTTAACATTGGGGTTGCTGCCTGAGTAGTAACTAGTCGTACGCAAAGTACAAGCTTGCTTAGTTTTGTATTATGGAATGGCAGCTTAATATATTAAGCAATTACAACAAAGAAAAACTACTACAAGTTTTCTTAAAAAATTGTTTGAAGGAAACAGTTGCTATTACTTGACTACAGATGTTTCATTTCAAACAATGCTTGCACATTGAATATTAATCTTTAACTTTATCATATACTCTCAAATACTTCAATTGAAATTGATTTTACTTCATCCTAGAAATAGAAAAAACTCAACTTTAAAAATAGTGAAGTAGAATTCAATTCAAAAATTTGGTCAATAAAAAAATTGAATTTAAAACTTTACTATTAAAAAAAATTAAGTGCTGTTATCTATAATTAATAAATAATAAATATATTGTTTAAAATAAACAATGAAGCCACTATTTTTACCTTAAATTTAGTTGTTGGTCAGACTATAATTCTATAAGAAAGAAAGAAAATTTATAAGATTTTTTAATAACATAGTCGACATAGCTTATCAAATCGTGGGGAAACCTTGAATTTTTTTGGCGGGATGTGGGCAAAACCCTGAATTTTTTGACACGTGAGTGGTGGAAGTCTTACGAATTGCGAAAGTATGCGTGAATTTCTAAGGAAAAACCTATACATTCTCAATCGATAAGACATCGGCTCGGCTAAACGTCACAGCTTCTGGTTATCTAAGGGGCTTTCCAGACTGGAAAGTTGGATATCTTGTTATGTCTAATTTGTGAATTTAAGTCTTTGTCAATAATTTTTTTTATAACTTTCGAAGTAGAAAGCTGCTTATAATCAGAATTTTTGAACTTCTGACGCATTCTGTCGCATTCGGCACTCCACACTTTTTTACCATAATATCAAATAATTCATTTTCTATAGTGTATAATAAAACTAAATTTCGTTTAAGATTACTTTGCCCAAATTTTATTTCATAATTCCAAGCATTTTAGAAGAAGTTATGTTATTTTTAATTTGACGACAGTCCAAGTACCTCCTTGGACGTTTTCTTTAAATCTTCAAAAAAAGAACCATACGAAAATAACTACAACTATTATACAGTCTTATGTATTAATTCGCCGCTCATAGGATACGTTATTGTCCCACACATCTTAAATACATCTCTTCATCTGTGCTCATCTCATTCAATCTCAATACTAATAAGCTAAGCATGGCAATTAAATTGTGTGCAAACCCAAATGACAATGCCCATCCCCTATCATAGCCTCATCATCTTCGAAAAGGCACAAGTAATCTTTCCGCGAGGTACTAAATCACTGTGCGGTTGGGACAACGTTAAGGCTCAGCACAAAGAGTCGCAATATCTTGACGAAGGACGAGGATGAAGACGGATTTAATGTTCGTAAAATATAAATATGCAAACTGAGAGAAATTAATCCGTTCCCCGTCCCTCGCCTTGCGCCCATTTCTACTTTTTGTGCATACATAAACACATAAATTTTAATCTATGATGAATATCTCTGTATGGACGAGCGTATACATATGTAGGTGTGGATACCCTTGAAACTGGCATAATGCCACCCCCTCCTCGACCGATATACTATATTTTCTTCTCAAGGATGTTACCCACGGCAAAAGTAGTTCTTACCTGCTACAATCAAAAGAGCCAAGCTGAAGCCAAGGTCTTTCTTCTGGCACCACTGCTACTGTTGTTGCTGTTGCTCCAATTGATGCCATTTATGCGATTGTCCCATTTGCCGAGTAGTTTTCTGGCCGCTCACGTGAGCTTTCATCATTTACCGTGCAATACACGTTTTGTTTTTTGTAATTTTTTTTAACTACATTTCCACTTCTATGCCGAGTCGACATAATTACACCCATAACTTATTCACATTGAAGGAGAACTGAAAGCCGACATAACTGGCAATAGTTTTCCAGGAGTGCCACAGAGCATATTCTGTTCTTCCTATAGAAGATCGGCAGTGCTTATCTGACTCGAAGCGTGGTATTATCTGAATGGATTCTCAAAGGAAGCATCTTTTTTGACGTTTTCTTCTAAGTTGACGAATCTAATAACGAGGATAATTGGCCAGGAGCATTGTTATGAGTAATGCCCTCCTCTAGCCCACTTTCCTCTGCTTCTCGGTTGTTCTCGTTTATTCTAAGCTACATTTATCTTCGTGTGCCGTCCTTGAAGAGAGTGGGCAAAGACAAAAGAAAGCTGAAACGCGCGGATCAGAGAGTGGGTAGGAAACATCAAATAAAAGAGGAAAAGTGTTTTTTTTTTCCTTCGACCTTTTTGCATAATTTTCGTTATCCTGAATATCATTGCTAAAGTATGCATTAGGGACTTCTACCACGAAACATTTGAATCAAAATTCTATCCGCTTGGGTGCCTTTAGTTTTGCCTATACGAATGTGTATGTTGGCTTTGGTTAGATTGGTGTACTTATTCTGGAAATGTTGTAAAAATGGTCCGATGGGCAGTAAGGTCACCTAACTGAAAATATTTGACACTATATTGGTCGGATCGAGGGTTGTATCAAAAAAGAATCTTAACTTACTCTGCGATAAAAGAGTGGTGAATGCTAAAGGCCTTTTTTTAGCTAGAGCATGGAGTTTTCGCAAAAGCAAATCAAGTTGTACCTAACAATGGGTCTACATACTATGACTACAGTGAATAAGAATAAATTTAGTTTAATTTCCTATTAGTTTTTTTTTACTGGTCGGAAATGTTATATGAATGTATGTTGAGAAGTTAAAAATGCCGTTGGGCAAGATGTACACTTAGAAAAAGATTGTGATCAAATTAAGAGATATCGCCTAGTTTTAAGTTACCGAACGATGGACCAATGAACTTAGCTAAAAATTTGGTCCAAGGTTTGCGGGAGATATTTATGTCCTCTCTAAATTGTGCGACTTCATGTTGTAAATTTTTAAATTACGGAAAAAAAGAATATATTTAATATTCTAAGCCATTAACTTTAAAAAGCAACAGTTTTTCAAAATTGGCGTCTTAAAGGGCTCCGCGCCGAAGTGTATTAAGCAGACTAGCAACTGAAAACAGCCTTTTCACAGGTGCTGAGGCAGGTAGTGGAGTGCTGGCCGAGGAGTTATTGAAGAAAGTAGGAACAAAAACCTCAAATGTAACTAAGGAATATTGAATATGCAATTTATAAAAGCAAATAAAATGAAATCATATATTTTCTTTTCATTAATTATTTCATTTGTAGTGGTACGACTACACCCCCCACCTCCTCCATATTCATCACTCTTTCAGATTACTTCAAAACTGCTCACAAGCAGCTAATTTTGGGCTAATTCTACTGGGTAATTCGTTTCTTATATAATTTTCTTATGTCACATAGCTTTGCAGAGTGAAAGTTTAAGTTTGATGCACTAGAGGTAACCGAATCGAAGAAAAGTACTGTAAATACATGTATTACTTAAATTGTGTTCTTTAGTTTACACTTAGACTATATATCCAGAGAGATGTTAATGGATGGACATGGTTTAATGTTGGGTTAGACTTCATGTCACTCATTCATTCACTCATTTTTGGCTCAATGGGTACGTAAATAAGCAGAATTGTCGATTTTGAAGTGAATATCAGCCAGAAGCATTGCAAAAGCTACCAATGCATTCAGAAAAAGTCATAGTTTGGTGCGGTTTATGGGCTGGTGGCATCATTGGACCGTACTTCTTCAAAGATGATGCGAATCGTAATGTAACTGTGAATGGTGAGCGCTACTGTGAGATGATATCCAACTTTTTTTTGTCCAAAATGCAAGAGCTTGACTTGCATGACATGTGCTTTCAACAAGACGGTGCCACATGCCACACAGCACGCGCAACAATGGACTTATTGAGAGGCGAGTTCGGTGAACATTTTATTTCACGTTCGGGACCGGTCAATTGGCCGCCTAGATAGTGCGATTTAACGTCTTTAGACTATTTTTTGTGGGGCTATGTTAAAGCTCATGTCTATACAGACAAGCCCGCTTCAATTGACGCATTGGAAGACAACATTGAAGCATTTATTCGTGAGATACCGGCCGAAATGTTGGAAAGAGTATGCCAAAATTGGACTAAGCGGATGGACCATTTGAGGCGCAGTCAAGGTCAACATTTGCATGAAATAATCTTCAAACATTAAACTATATGGACCGTACTATCGATTCAAATAAAGATTTCATGCATTTTTCTGAATTTTATGTTTTTCTTTTGAAAAACTTTCCTATAGTTTTTAAAAAATTACCCTGTATAAAGAAAGTCTCGTACACGTCCTGTGTATTTAGAAAGCACATCTTTATGTAATCTTCCGTCATCCGGTTTTCTTGGCAATGAAAAATGTTAGAAAAGAGTCGAGTTCGCATGAGTAAAAATTGCGATGAGCTTTACTTTTAATTGCTTTTCGCGTTGTGTTTGCTCTTTTTCCTGATCTTAGTCTGCACATGGTCTGATGCAGCCAAGCAACCTCATTCATTTTAACCCATTTGTTGAAAGCAAGTTAGAAAAAGTGGGAAAACAAACACTGTAGTCGCCCTTTTCATAAAAACTCCCTTGTGAACGAAGGGAGAAATTTAAGCAAAAGTTTAGCATCGCTTGGACGTTTTAAGTAGCCAATTCCCGAGAATGCACGGTTCACAATGAGTTGAGAAAGGTTGTGTTAGAAAATATTAACTCTTACGCAAGTTATGACCTCAACTTAAGAACGACTTTTGATTCATGCAAACAAGGAACCATTGGGGTGAAATAAAATCGTATCTTCTTAAAATGTACAAACAGCAAAGTTCTGCCCTGCTCTACTGTTACGGGTGTGTAAGTGTGTAGGCGTGTAAATGTGTGTCTGAAGGAGAACAACGTCGGGAAACTCGCAAAGTTCGAATCATTTAATCAAACTTCAAAGTGTTTCCAAGAGATTTCTTCATGTAAACTGATAATTGATGGGCGGGATCAGGCGCATAGGGTCGGTACCCGGGCATATGAGGCGGATGTAGAGCCGCAGAGGGGTAACTTTTCAACAAACTTTGACTTTAGGGGGTAGTATATTTGTATTTCTTCTTCTTTCGCTTCGTCTTCTTTCTCCGAGTGAGGATTGTGCTTTATCATAAGCAACACATACAAAATTAGGACATGGAAACAAAAGAAAAGTTTTTCGGCTAACAAAACCCAACCAACCCCTGCTAAATAAAAAAACAAACAAAAAAGACGGGAAACGAGAAAAATTTACAAGTAGGTACTAAACTTTCAGCTCCTTCAAAAGTCACTGTGCTTGTATTTGATGCGCTCGCTCGCTCCCATGTATGAACAGCCACGACACAAAAGTAAGACGAAAAAATAACCTAAATGAAAAAAAAAGAACACGAAGACGAGCCAAAAGAAGATAAAAGCATTTTACGGGTTTCAATAGAGAAAAACGGTGGCTTCCTTTCAACCCCATTGCCGGTGCTTGGGTTGCGCGCGTTTTGAGAACTCAGGTAAGTTACATTGGGCTTATTTAATCGATAATCCAGGTATGAGTGTGTTTGTTATTCGCTTCGTTTAATACCAAAGCAACCGAAATAGTGTGGGAGCGAAAGAGACCGATAGGCGGGCGGCAAGAGGCCATACCAGCACCCGACTATCTGAGCTTACATACATACATACGCTCATAAACGTTGTGCACATGTTTTGGTATGTATATAGTTTGTGGGTTTTTCCTTTTTCGGCTAACAACATTTTATTGCTGTTCTTTACGGTGGAGGTTGGTATGGACTTAAATAAAAAACGAAACCGAAATAGAAGGGCATCGCCATAACAGGAATAAAATAAATCCCATCCGAAAGTACACATAGACAACTAAATATTATAACGCGTTTAAGGATGCTGGTAAAGAGCATTCACAGCTGTTAGCAGTTTTATTATAGACCTTAAGAAAGTAAAGCATAGCAAAACTAACATGGGAGAAGCAAAATTTATCATCTTGTATTAGCTTGGAATATGTAGTTACGTTATGTATTTTATATTAGTACCCACCGAAACACCGGGATGGATTACTACTACTATGTACATATATCTAACCCAACGATAAAGAGAGAAGCGCTTAATGTTTCTTTCCCAACTATAAAAATACGAAATAACTAATCTTAAAAAACCGAATCTCAATAATGCTCATCAGACAACGAATTTAAAGGCATCTGCCAATTAGATAGGTAGAAAACGGTAGTGGAATAAGGGAATCTTTATTTTACATTGTTACATTCGAATAAAGTCAAACAAAAAAAATAAACAAACGCACCCTCAAGTGCAAGTTAACACGATACGATCGGCAACGACCTGCGGGAACATGACCCGTTAGCCTTGACAGTACTGATAAAGGGTTCCGACAAAACCCGCATGCGTTGCCGATCAGGCAACCACACGAAGAAAGATGATCCACGATCCTTTGCATAGAACACCGTATCAGAATGCGACGGACAACGATAGAAAGCAACCAGGGAGAGCGAATCAGGCAGGGCAGTCAGTTGATCGGCGGGAGCGATTAGCAGTGGAATAAAATAAAATTGATTAACAGTTGAATAAAGGGAGGTCTATAACGTATTCCGATTAAAGACCAGTCCGAGGGCTGGCGTACGCGATTTTTTTTAGGATCCCCTTCAGGGACATTTTAAGTTAAAACAACTTTTTTAGCTCGGGGAAAGAACACCAAAAAAAATTTTTCACGGCCATACCTCCAACGAACAACTTTTAATCTTCTTGGAGTACAGAAGTGAATAAAGCGAACCTCCTACCTTCCACAATTATACTGCGCACAATACAGGCGAAAGGCTAGGCACTCTGGGCCTTAACAGATTGTTACCTGATTACTGTTATTGCCTATATTTTCAACTAAGCGAAACCGAATTTTTTTTAACGAGTATCTATATTATAGAATTTATTCGCTGCTTCTAACTAGTAAAAGAATGCAGCAAATATCAAATAAAAGACAACAATACTCAAGAGAATGCAAGATAAAAAACTAGACAAACAAAACACAGTTACGATGAACACCAGCCAAAACAATTAATAACTTAATAATGAATTTGTTATAACTATTCGGATTGATTAATGCTTAAGTGTTGCTTCTTTACTCGTGTAGACAGCAACAAGTACTGCCCACTCGCAATGGGACTTTTCTAAAGCATCGATTGAACAATAATTGGCAGTGATGATTATAGTCCATTAGAGAAGCAATCACCCTGCACAACAGCACCCAAACACAATCAAAGAACGTAGCTGAATGGAAAATGTGTAGGTGGATGAAAGTTTCGTGGGCAAGTGGCAACAAATATGAATTGTCCTTTGTGAGTATAATGAGTATATAAGACATGGACCTTGGAAATTTGTTATTATTTTAGATTAAAGTATCATAAAAAAATTGTGTTAGAAATAATCTCAATATAATTTTTTTGATGAGTAATTGAGCTGAAATGGGCTGTAACTCTTTTTTCTTAAATGGTACGTTTAAAGCTAGATAGTGGCTTACAGTCACCATGGAAAAAAAAAATAAACATATGCTTTCTATATCTCATGGAAAGGACAAAGTGTTTATTGAAGAGTTGTTTTTCTTCTTCTTCTTCTTCTTTGTGCGGTGCTACAGTCCGGGGTGGACCTGGCCTCCTTTAGCAACCAGCACGATCCCGTGCCAGCTGCTTCCAGTGACGCACACCGAATCCGTTCAAGTCCTTCTCTACCTGTGTACGCCACCTTAGACGCGGGCGTCCTCTGCTGCGTTGTCCCATAGGTTCGGAGTCTGCTGTCCATTCGCTCTACATGGCCCAACCACCGTAGGCGTTGGATCCGTAGACGCCTGGCCAGGCGCATGCCGCCGTACAGCCCTTACAGTTCGTGATTGAACCTTCTCCTCCAGTAACCATCAGTGCAAACACGGCCAAGGATCGTACGCAGAACTTTTCTCTCAAAAAGGCCAAGGGCTTCTTCATCCACTTTTGACAAAGTCCATGTCACCGCGCCATAGAGCAGGACTGAGATGACCAAGGTGTTATATGAAGTCATCCTGGTTTTTCGAGGGAGAGCTCTATTACTCAATTGCCTCTTGAGCCTAAAAAAAACAGCGATTGGCAACAGTTATTCTGCGTTTGATCTCGGTACTGGTATCATTCGTACTTGCTACCGCGGAGCCGAGGTAGACGAAGTCCTTGACCACCTTAAAGTTTTTGCTGCCTATGACCGACTCGTCGATATTGTGCGTCCTTTCGTGAAGACAGCATGTACTTTGTTTTGCCCTCATTTACCGCAAGACTCATTTTGGCCGCCTCTTTCTCAATGCCGTCAAACGAATCATTGACGGCTGGCTGTGTTCGTCCAATCACGTCAATGTCATCAGCGTATGCTAGCAATTGCTCTGACTTTTGGAAGATGACAAACGGTTTCAGACGTTCACACAAAACGGCAGAAAAGATCTTTAAGGCGATGTTAAGAAGACTGATCCCTCGATAGTTGGCGCAATCGAAAGGGTCTCCTTTCTTGTGGATTGGGCAAACGATACTAAGGTTCCACTCGTCGGGCATGCTTTCCTCCGACCATATCTTGTAGATGAGCTGGTGCATGCGCCTTGCCAGGTCATCTCCAGCTGCCTTGAAGAGTTCTGCGGCCAGTCCGTCCGCACCAGCAGCGGACTATTGGACTTCAGTCTTGATATTACTATCTTGACCTCGTCCAGGTCGGGGTGACCTGGTCCTGATTGAGTGGGGAATTCTGCCCTGTTTGAGTCCTCATCGCCGTTTAGCAGTTTGCAGAATTGTTCTTTCCAGATTCTTAGTATCGACTGCGGCTCTACTATCAGTTGCCCATTTTCGTCTCGACAGGCTTTCGTCTGAGCCTACCCTTGGGATAGTTGTTTTACCCTTTGGTAGATTTTTCGGACCTCATTCCTGCTATAACACCTTTCCATTTCCTCGATCATTCGCTTCCCATGCTCTTTCTTTTTCCTTCTGCGAAGCCGTTATTTTTAGTAAAGAAAATATGCAGTTCAAATTGTCAATAGCAAATTGAAAAGAATCAATTGATATGTGTTCAAGTCATTCTCTGCATCATCATCAATTTATAATTGTTTCTATCAAACTATTGCGTTGTGTCTTCCAAGTTGAAATAACAGCAATTCATGATGCAGCACGCTTGCTGTCCATGGATGCGATAGGCTCTGGAAAAACCATTGATTAGATCAAAGATGGTAAAACAATGTCACCAATCCCTAAAGGAGATGGCGGACAGATGTAGTCTTACCCTGTGCTGGGTCCGGGAAATTGCAATACTAGTTTCAAGTTTCTCTCAGATAAGAGTTATTGGTTGTAGTTTTCCCTTAAATAGTATAAAATTCCTTGCTGATAAATGTTATTATATTGTATTATATCTTAGTTGTAAGGGTTCACAGATTCCTAAATCTCTAAAATATTGATTATATGAAAGCCGGATTGTAAAAATTGTATATATATTTAATAAATAATAATAATAATAATAATAATCTATTTTGCTTGCTGTTTAAGACTCACGTGTCACATTTCAAGCGGCTTGATCCCAGACGTTATAAACATTGGATTGATGTACTATCATATAAATCAATGTAGATATATTTTTTCCGTCTGCGGATTGGCTATACTTATTTGTATATTTCTAATTAATTTCATTACATTCATTTCGTTTGGTAACAACTTAATACCCTCGCCTACAAAATCAGCGCCGAAGTAATACTTTCTTCTTTCTCTTAAGATTGGGTATTTTCGCAAAATATGTATAATCTGCACTTTAAGGCAACGATTAAGAGAGCGTGGTGTTAGAAAGCATTTCGATGCTATCTATCTATCACCCCCACAGAAATTTAAGTTATTACGTCCGGAGCGGTTAAGTGAAGACAAGAACTAAGAATCGTAGAACACGAAAAATTGTAGGTGAAGGGACTAAGTGCTCCCACTCTTAAACAAAAGAGTACACGTTGATGCAGACGGCATCGTTGCATATAATGACTTGGCTGTATTTTGGTAACTAAAATGCAAGTAATCTAAAACTACTACCAAGCACTTTTATTCCAAAGTGCTAGACCGAAATACTACACCTTTTTCGAGAAAAAAAAATGTGAAAAGTAGGCATCACTTGTAACTGTGAAACGTCAAATTCAAAAATTGATTGAAATGATTTTCATAAATTTGAAAATAATGTCAGTTTACCGCAAAAATGCAGACATAATATTTACATAAATTAAAGGAAAAACCGTCATAAAGCGAACTGAGTTTCCCGTGAAGGTGTCATTAATCTTCCTTAAAAGTGGAGAAGTGTGGGAAAAGATAAAGCGCATCTGTTATTATCGTTACTTTTTCTGGAAAACGTTTTTAGTTTTTATATTGGAGAATAATCCTCGATGAATGTAATGTAAGATATTGTGTCATTCTCATTTTTTAAACTTTATATATTAGGTTGTCAAATATCTCCCTTCCGCCTTTTTGTCTTGGGTGTACAAGGGGCCACGGAGCTTTCTGGTTGTAATCGAACACGTGTTAAGTTTAATTATTTTGCTTTAAATCATTGAGTTTTGTGATGTATTTTGTGTTATGGGTCGTAGTTTGCAATAGTTTCCAATCGGGTAATGTGGAATACCTTGAGGAGGGTAATGTGGAATACTATTTCACATTACCGCTTATTATTTTTTTCGATTTTTTTGTTCAAAACTGCTTGGGAAGATGCTTAAAAAAGGTGAAATAAGGCGATGGGATAGAGATGGAGTGTCGGTTTTGGTTGTCTGACCAAGAGTCACATTCGTTCTCTTGTATTTCAAATGGCAGAAAAAGTAATGCATCTTGAATCGCTTTTCCACTTTAAAAGAATGAACTGGGAAAGATTGGTTATACAGGTTTCCTATGTGCCATTAAAACATGCTAAGAGTTCGTGTTCCAACTGTAACGTAATTCGATAGAGCCAGAGGATTAACAAAAGAAAATGCAGAATCCTTTTTTAGCCTCCTGCACATTATATATATTATAATTGAAATAAAGAAATACCTATATTTATTTTTCTTAGTTGAGTCTATAGTTTTGGTTCGGAAATAGTATTCCACTACCCTCCAATTTAAAAAAAAAACTCGATTTTCGAGGTGGTATCAGTAAAAAATAAATAAAAATCGTAAAAATAACCCTAACTGTCTGAAACTGTTATAACGTTAGCCAACATATCAATATTCAAAATGTAATTAAAATTTCCTATTTAATGCATGGTATCTGGTTGAAACATGTAAAAACAAAATGGGTATTCCACAATACCCCAAGTTACTATACTATGGAATCTTCATCCACTTTAAATGCACAGCCATCAACTCCTAAATTATATGTAGGAAGCAGTCTAAAGAACACCGATTGCTTTAAAAGAAAACACATTGCAGAAGGAAATTAGCTTGCAAGAAGTGTTTTTCAAAAGCCATCAGAACAACTAGATTCCATTTCAAAAACGTTGGAATAAATTCGTAGAGCTTTGAAGGAACTTTCAAAAGAGAAGATAATGGAAAGAGAGGCCACAGCAACAATAAAGGCCGAAGAATTGCAAATCAGAAATTGCCAAAGCATGCAACGAACTTAAGCCCATGGAACTAAAACGCTAAGCTTCATGACTTCTCCTTTTATGCTCTTGTCTTCCGCAAATTCCTTTACAACATGACAGCTTTTCCCAACGTTATATACATTTATATTAATAAAAAATCCTTATAAGATAAAAAAAATAATATTTTTTTTTTTTGTCTTTTTGTTTTTTAGTCGAGCGAGTTCAACGCGAATTCGGTCGTACAGTGTACATCTCAGCAAAACAATATCACACGAATGCCCCGGAATGGTGCGAAAATGACACATACTTAGGTGTCACACGATATCTGTCACATTTTTGTGATTGTCAAAATGATAATAACACTACACAATCGCAAAACGAAACAATTTCCGTCCCTGAATTGGGATTATACTCAGACTGAATATTAATACCAAATAGGTGAGTGTATAAATTACTCATAGTTTTCTTTTCTTTGAAAGCTGCATATCATCCTTTAAATATAGGACATTTTTTGGCATTAGCAGTTAGTCTATATCCATTAAAGATGTTTTAAACAGTAATGACAAACTCATGTCATGCATGTGGTAGAGAAACCATGTGAGGACATTTTCGTTTTTGGTTGATATTGCTGCCTAAATAATGGTGCTAACCTTCAATTCGCTTGGTCAATGGCAATGTATCTAAGACCTCCATGCTAAATCATGAAATGGAAATTGCAGAACTTTTTTTCGCCATAACATTTTACTTCGTATCACCCTTGTTTAAAACAACATCAAAAGGTCACTCAGGCGTATGTGGAACATTTTCTTCCTCTAAAAATAAATTGCTATATCATTTGAATTTTAATTAGCAAAGTTTTACCTTGAGCTCTTTTTTTCGCTTTGCTGTGTGTATTTTTCTTAGGTAGCACCAGATTGACATTTCCCCTTCACCTGTGTCCTTCACTGTTACTAATGGTCAAACAATCCTTATTTACATTTGTGTAGCTTAAAATTAACATAAAAGAGAAACGAAATCAATAGCTGGCAACCGTATGAAACATAATTAATCTCTCTGAAAAACACAAGGGTAAAGCTGTCGTCTGGAAATCAAAAATCAAAACTAAAACCGAAGTGAATAGTGTGGAGGACGCAACTGGTCATTAGAGCAGGCAGGTCTATTATTTGATTAAGTTAATGTTTTGTTTGTCAGGAAATTTTAAGCGATGATGTTAAGTTAAGGTGGGTTTGATAGAGGCCTTGTAGTTTGAAAATACATATTAAAGGAGCCTTTAAAGCAACATTTGATTAATGAGAAAAGTCGAGAAGATAACATAAATATAAATTATAGCTTAAAATCGAAAAATAAACTAATCACTTCTTTTATGTCCAATAACTAAAACAGTGCTTTACTGTTGTTGCATAGTAAGAATTGAAAGTACAAACAATCAAAATGTGCTCCACGCTTTTTGATTTAGTCATTGGACATAAAAGAAGTCATAAATCAAGTGACTAGTTTATTTTTCGATTTTTAGTGCGCCATTAAAGAGTATTTCTTAGTTTTTTAAACTATAATTAATTTTTTACTTTATAGTCTTTTGTAGTCTTATGCCCAGTTTCATAGTGAGAGTTTAAACTGAAGTTTAGCCAAACCTCAAAATTAGTATAAACTTTTCGTTAAACTCGTTCGGTTTCACAGTCAAAAACAAACCTCCAGTTAGCTAAACGCAGTCTTGGAAATTGTACTGAAGGAAATTGTGGGGTTTTGGTTCTAGTACATGAAATTGGGCTGAGACTTGGAAAAAAAACGAAGGCCAAGTAAGAGTTGAAACTACAGTTTAGCTAAACCTTTGAACTTTGTGTTAAACTCGTGCGGTTTCACAGTCAAAAATAAACCTCAAGTTAACTAAACGCAGCTTTGAAAGTTTTGCGTTTTGAAATGCCAAAATTACGGCCTTGACGTGTTTTGGTTCTAGTATCTGAAATTGGTTTGAGACTTAAAAAAATAAAATTAGAGAAACAAAGAATTTAATCTGAAAAGTGGTTCGAGTCACCGCAACTGACACGACTACTTAAACCGAAGTTTAAACGGGAGAATTCTGTCGTTTAATTTAAACGTCGAGATAATTTCCACTTTTCGTTTAAACGGGTACTGTTCAATCGAGAATTTTTTAAACGGAAGTTTTTACCGAAAGATTAGTTTAAACTCTCACTGTGAAACTGGGCATTAGTGCTCTTATTCTATCATTGTAATGCACGAAAAAGAAGATTTGCTGACATACGACCGACGAGTTAATACAGAGGTGTAAAAGACTGCAATCTTTAGTAATGCAATCTCTTAATTCATGGAAAGAATTTTATGATTTGTGATTCATTCAATCGACTTCATTGACTTAGACTTCGGCATTGAAATCTCTCAATCTTTTTGAAGTCTTGATTGGAGCAATCTTTACGATTGCTTACCGATCTGTTGATTGCAAATCAATTGAATGCAAGTCTTTAGATTGGCATTGCATTCATTGCAGCCACTTTAAAGTCTTTGGGATTGCAAAAATTTTCGTTGCAATCTTCGAGTCTGAAGATTTGCATTCAATTGATTCGTCGTTAAGATTACTCCAGTCAAGACTTCAAAAAGAATAAGGTATTTCAATGCTGCAGTCTAGTTCACAGATTTAATGAAATGAATGAATTTATGAATTGAATTGACAACTGTGATATATTATCTAATTTTTATAAAAATATTACAGCAGTAAGGTGCAATATCCAACATACCTCTGTACTTTTTAAAGTTTTCTGTAACTTTGTAACTTTGGAAAAAAAAAATTAATACGACTTAAAGCCTTTTCGATGTTGATACTTGTACATAGGCTTAACCAAATACCATATAACAACAAGATGGTGCACGCCATACAAAAATATTTTGCAAATACATTCGCTCTATTTTCAGTAATGTTGCTATTTTTGTTTTTCCTTACACAGATTAAAATTGTGTCGATTTGTATTCATGTTTTTTAATCTTATCGTTTGAAATTGTAACCTTTTACTGCATTTAAGTTAATTTTTTTCAACCGTTCAAGATCATTTCGCAATAATTTTTGCCTTTTGGGCAACTATTTCAGGATTATTAGGAAAGGATACTCAAACCAAAAGCCATCAAGTTAAAGGATTCATGTGCTATTTTTATTTATTGTTCCCTACTCCTATCACTCGTCGTACACATGTATGAAGCGTCCCGCTGCCGCGCCGGATAAACTGCGATATGTTTCGGTTGACGATTTCATACAACGTGATAAAAAAGGAAAACGGCTTTCCTCTCTTGAATATGATCACCCTTTGCCCGCGCGTGGCAGAGCTTTTTACTTTTCATCATTTTCAAGTGCCAATTGCACTATCTTGGTATTATATGGTATTTGGCTAAACCTAAACGGAAAATACATAAAACCTGATAGCTTTATATAATTAAAACAAGATCTTCCTATTCACAAAAAAAACCACTGTGTTTTTGAACTCAATAGAAAAAAATCTAGAAAACCTAGCGCATATTCGTGAATTATTTATTTAATCGATTATATGCTTAGTAATATCGCTGTGTTGAGTGTTGAAATTAAGATTTCCAGATTCCTTATAATTAAACTTTTTTCATGCAAATTCCAATAACTCCAATCTAACAACCGCGATTTCCAAACCAATAATTCCGAAAGTTTTCTATTTATTTTTTTCTATTGAAATGACTAGTAGAATTTGTATATAATGCACGAATTCTATAATATTGAAGTTATGTAGTACCGCGTTACGTAAGACTATCAACTTACCTATAGTCGAATAAAGTGGAGTTCAAATAAAGTAACGAAAATTTTGTAAAACCAACAGCCTGACCAATATGTTTATTTATTTATAAAAGCATAATTTACAATTGAAATTATGAATTAGATAAAAGGCCAGAGCGAAAGAGCCTTAGGCTTACCTGACCAATATAAAATTAAGACATTGAACCCAACTGTTATAAATTCTTGGCCAAAAATACTACCTTTTATTTACTTGGTATCCACAAATGAACGATGTCACATGCAATGTAATGTGACCTCACGCACACTTGTCGCAGTGAAGTCAACTCTAAAGCGCTACCCAACAACGCCATTAGGAACTTCACATATGTATGTTGTTTTTTGTTGCCTCCGCTAGTTGAGAAGGACACTAGCTATTAAAATACACTTTTAATTAGTATGTATGCATCATTTCTCGCAAGAGACAGCCCAGCGAAGGACCGCCGTGATCCGTCACTGCCTTTAGTGTTGTTCTCTGTGATGCCAGTTTGTTGCGACGGATACAACTACTTTACGCTAAAACGGAAGCAATTCGATTTTGGACGAGAGGGAGAAAAGAGAAAACGATGTGGTTATTTTTATGCCACCCATGTATACCACAAGGAGAACGGCGCTTAGAGTTCAAGGCTGGTTGGTGGCAGTGACGGTCGTAGAGGTGTCGCCTCTACAACGTTCCCGCCTAAAGCAGCCTATTTGCTGCTGCACGTATGTACATATTTTCCGGTAAATTGAATTGTAAATGTATGGAGTGGAGACTCGGAGCAAGCACGTCCCGTATTATACGACGACGACGACGTAGACAAGGACGTCAATGAAAAAGAATACACACGTAAATCATAACTCAATTTTATTAATGCACCATTGCGTCAGCCTAGTTGACCTAATTTGAATAAATTGCTACCAAATGGTAGATAAGTATCTTCTATCTATGCGTTGCTCTTGGATGAGACCAACCAACCTACGACCTCCACTATGATGGTCTCAGTGAAGCTGAGTAAATCATTACGAGCAGCAATATAGATCTCCGAGACGTCGTAATGAACTTTATCCTGCTTACAGGATCTTGCCAACAAGAGTGAAATTATTCTTACATAGGTCATGTACTAATTTGTACGCGAAACAGATGTGTCAGAGTTATTCTGAAAGCTTATTTGCATGTACGGTCAGGGACTACGCCCATTTGCCAGATGGTAGCAGAACTTTAATGCGAAATTGCGGTGAACCGCGTGTGATACTACAAACCGAATTCACCAATTATGCACGGATTGGTGGCACGCATTACTCAAGCATGGGAATATTATTTGTGCTATTAATTTGTGCAGGATTTGTATTTTGGAATGCATCTTGATTAGTTACGACGGGTGAAATTTTCAGCAACGTGCCCATAAAGTAAAATGTAACGACCGGCAGAATGACACAGTATGTGACAAGATCTAGTGTAATGGAGAAGGCGGTCAAGACTACTCCCAAACTGCTATTCCTCTTTTTGTATCTTGCACCGATCTGTTTCGTATATTTCTTAGAATCCGTCCACTTTTCTGCCCTTCATAAAACGTTCAACAACTGAAGACATTTAAGAATAAATAAACCAAAACCCGACCCGTGAAGAAAAACATTATATATAAGTCAACTTAACATCTGCAATGATCATGTGTCCTTGCGAACATAAACATTGAGTCTCCTAATCACCTCGATTCCTGGAACGACCAAACTTCGCTGTCTTTGGGTGCCATGACAAGCCATCTTCATCATGCCATGAGATTATCTAAGAAACTTCATTAAACTTTGATATGAAAACGACACTGAAATAAATAATAAGCTGTTTTTTTTTGAGAGTCAAACAAAAAGGCATACGTATTCGAGCAGAACACGATATTCCTTGTGTTATATGATGCGTAGAGTTACAACCTATCTGTGAAAATTAAGCAATATGCAAAAGCATTGAGTTGGGCTTGTATGCCAAGGTAGTGTGTAACAGAGTTGTAAAAAATAATTTCGAAAATAGTTTTTAGTCTTTTTTGGTAATTGTAAATGGAATAAAAAAACAAAACTCACCGTTCTTCAGAACTCAATGACGTACGCATTCAATTTTTAAAAACCTTAGAACTAAACCAAATGATTGCAGTCTTTTGAAAAAAAGTAGTGAATTCACTGTACGTAAGTTGAAGTCATTAGTAAATTCACATTAATTGTTCTGAAGTCAAAGAAGTTAACGAAAATAATTTGAATTCTTTTGACTTAAAGCCGAATGGTAATCTTAATTGTTTTAGACAACTACTACGTTTTCCACTTTGATTGCCTATCTATATTGCAATAGATACTTGCGAATTCACTTTAATAAAAGTTTTAGTTGAAATCAATCGTGCTCTGTGCGAGGGCAGGGGCAAATCAATAATAACCAGAGCTGTAACGACTGCAGTCATTTGACTATATAGTCAGATAAGTCTCAGTCAATTAACTAAATCCCTTGAATATAAATTATCGTTTAGTCACTACAGTCAGTAGTAGTAGTTTTCCCAACTCTGTAACACACTCTTTAAAATGGGGTTAGTGAGCTTAGACTATTTTTTTCTGAATACTCATCTATTGACGGCAGAACGAAATCCTCGACGCGTGGGGACTTTAATCAAATAATGATATTAGAATTCCTTAACATAAAATGAATTTGAAAGGGTTCTTTGCAAAATTGACTGATTTAAAACTGGATACAATGACCTCAGCTGGTTAACCAAGTTGAAGTCAAAGACTGTAACTGATTTAACTACTAATTGAAACCATTGACTTGAACTTTTATAAAGTGAATTCACTACTGAATTCAAGTCAAATCATGTGAATTCAATCGACTTGGGTAAATGAATTCAATTCTATGATTGCTAAATATTGAATGCACAGTGCAATGACTCGAAAAGATGGGTGACTTAAAATTTTGTAAATCTCAGTCTTTTTTTAGTTAAAAAAAACTGATTTCAAATTCTAAGAATGCATTCCCAAATGAATGCTATCTCTTACAACTCTGGTGTTTTATAGAACAGTGTACTCTCCGAAATTAATGGAATTTAATCACGGAATTATTGATACATTCAAGATATACATGGTGGTCACAGAAAGTAAATTTGAAAATGGAAAACTGGGAGAAAGCTACACCTTTACCTTAAAATTGTGTTATTAATCGATTTGGATCAAAACATACTGCAGCTCAGTAAACTACTTGATGCGCGTCATTTATTCCCAACCCTCAAAAAATATACACACACCCAATTTCACCGCCTTATTGCGAGATGAAACCAGGTTATGGCCATCGTTGAGTGATAAAAAAATTTAGGTCAATTTGGGGCGTTGGTTGCAAGTTTATTGTTTTGTTTTTCTTTTTGGCTGAATAAACCCCCAACGTAAATACACCGAGCCCTGGTATGGGGATAAAACAAATCCACCACACCATCATCCTCGCTCTTTCTCTCGCACATTTCCCAAATACAGGTTAAGGTCGGCAGCACGGGCTTTTATGCTTTATGCCATTTTCGTATACACACTACCTTTGCTGATGCTGCTCCTGCTGCAGCTGCTACTGCTGCCACCACAGATGTGTTTGTGTGCGTTGAATGACGCACAACTAAACTCTCCTTCCTCTCACTGTGTCGTGTTTGATCTTGGTTGCAAGTTTCGCAAAAGTCCTTATCTCTCCACCAGAGGAATCGCTCGTTCGCATATTTGCAAGCAAGTTGTGTATGTGTTAGTTGTATATGCATCCGGGCAGATTGTGGTACTGGTGCTGGCCGGTTGGGCTAGAGGATTGGTGCTTCTGACAACAGTGCTAATGAGCATGGCGAATCGCGACTGGAACGAATGTAGCATTATTAAAAGTTTTCTCTTGTTGCGGTTTGAACCAGTTTCAGTGCACTGCTGTTCGCTGTTCATATGTTGGTGTGTCTTGTTTGACCTTCTTTTTTATGCTTTTTTCTTCTTTTCATGCTGTTTTGTTTCTTTTTTTTCGCCAGAGCGTAAATAAATTCAAAACTTCTGAACTTAACGGACGACTGGATGATGAAAAGGCGCTGGAATGAGGCTGGCGTCTATTTGTTAACACCACCGTAATGTGAAGAACCCGGAAAAAGAGAAGAAGTTGTTCTTTTATAAAGTTCTCTCTGAAGATGTTGTTCTTCAGTGGCTGCAAAGCGATATGAACTGAAGTAAAGGTAAGGCGATAAAAGTGGAAAAAACAAGGAACAACGTCTTTAAAAATAAAAGGCGAGTTGCGAATTTTAAAATGTGAAAGAAGAACGAAAGTACTAGTAGTCCTTGACAAGATGATCCACAATACTACAAGATATAAGTAAGGGCGCTTCTTTTTCCAGTTTTTAAAACTTTTTCGTTCTGAAAACCTTTGACACTTCATCGACTTGGATTAAATCATCAATTTATTTTTATTGAAAAGACATATTAGAAACATAATTTATTATCCCTTAAAAGATCCGTCTACCTGTTTTAATCGAATCGAATGAAATAACTTATTCATTCATCTGGATTAAATGTCAAATAACTATTGAATCTATGAATGAAATTGCAAAAGAGAATTCGAAGAAGTTTCCTCATTAAATAATTGAAAATAAATGAAGCAGCCTCTTTAGCTGCAGTTGTGATTGTGGGCGTGACCATATTGTCCTGACAAGTTATATAAAATTATACTAGAAAAAAGAAAACAAAAGTCTGTTTCTGAACGCTCACTTTATTTACAAATGCGTTGAACGGTACTACCACAGTGTCTTACAAATTTTTTGTGACAACTGACACTGCAAAATAAAAGGAATTAAAAAAAACTAAACCAAAAGGGAAAGAACGAAAAGGGAAAACTTAAAAACAAAATGTCATCAACAGCTGCAGAAGAAATTGGTAATTTTATCAAACATTTTTCTGAAATATTTAGCAAATATATTTCCATAAGTATAATAACATCGCTAGAAAAGCAAAATCTTAACTAGTTTTCAATAATTTTCATTAAAAACGCCGCTATATAATTTAGTTTGGCAGTTTCCTTTTCACACCACATCATTGCTTTCTCTTTGATGAGTCGTAAAAACTTAGCTGGTGCTAATAGTAAAAATATAAATTTTCTTTAATCATTTAGAACTGTTAGAACGCGTCCTATTGCGTCTTGGAGTCGCCGATACAGATGAAAAATTGGAGTCAACTGTTGGCCGGTTCCTAACACCGGTCATCTTGAAAGTTTCATCTCCTCACGACAATGTTCGTGTAAAGGTGAGTGAACCGGCCATTCTTTAATATTTTTAAAAATGTTTTTATTTTTATAATTAATAATTTTGCTTTTGTTTTATTTTTGTTTTAGGTTATAGAGGTACTAACACATATAAAACGTCGCATAACATCAAGGCCTCAGGTTCAGATACCAGTAGATGCGTTGTTGGAGCAGTATAAAGCATCAGGCGATTCACCATTCCTACAAAATTTCGCAATTATATTTATAGGTATGGGTTTCCCTCGGTTGTTGCTTGAGAAACAAATAGAATTAGCTCCCAAACTGATCTCCTGTGAAGAGAAATTGGATCACTATCAGGATAAGTAATTTGAATCAGGTCTGACCGTGGGTAGTTTTTTTTTTAATGACAATTGCTCTAGGCTCTTTATGCTGTTGTTACCGCTGTTGTGTGAAGCAAAATTATCCGATGATCCGGCAAAGAGAAAGGAATTCCTGGCAATCGATAATAAACCGGGCATAAAGAAAAATTTCCTAGGGCTTTTACAAGATGTACTGCTGTTACCTTATGGTATCTTAGGGTGAGCATTTATTTTAATAAACACCGATCGGCGGTTCCTATTTGAATTGTAAGCAGCCGACTAACAGGAGAAGTAATAAGAGAGTTGTAATGAAGCAGTCAAATCCAAAATTACGTTTTCTACAGCCATCAATTACTCAATTAGCAAATTGTTGTCTTTTCAGCGCGTCAATTGACGCCATTCCCGCTGGACTCAGCCCTTACTCATTTAAACGCTTAAGTGCCAACAACTGGAAAGCAGAGGAACTTGAAAGAGTACTTTAATCTCAATTTTATTTTGTTACAAACTCTATTTTTTTTTTTTGTTTTTTTGTTTTTTTTTTTTTTTTTTGATAAAACAAGGCATAGTTCGTTTCATTTGCTCGGGAATATTCACTGATCTGGAAGTTTTTATTCATCTAGTTATAGCGTCAGCAGACACACGATTTAGTGTTGCCACTCCAGCGATTGCTGAGTTGAGCAAAGTCTGTACAATGTTAGACTTCAGCGATGCGCATGTTACGGCTCCATTGTACACTCTGTTTTCGGGCAGTACAACCCAAAATGCAGAACGCAAGACAACGCCCTGTTGCGCAAGGGTACGCCAAAAATTACTACAATATCTTATCAAAGCTCGAGGCAAAGGTATCAATACTCCCAAAGGTATCCAAGTCATATTCGAGGGGCTCTTCGGGAAAAATATTAATCAGAAGTGTCGAGTGCTTGCCCTCCAGTTTTGTGAGATTTTGATAAAAGAGGGACCAATCGATATTGTGTCTAAAGTGGCTAAGGTTATTCTGACAGGCCTGTCGAAGGTTATTGGTCGTGATGAGAATGAACCAGTGGATGTTCAGAATGCGGCATATTCTGCATTAGCTCAGTTGTCTAGAACTTGTCCTCATGTCGTTAATCAAGACCTGAAAATTGTTTTGTCATACTTTAACCACTTGGCTATCGCTCAGCCCGAACTGCACTCGTCTATTCGAGAAGCTCTAGTAGCAATGGCACCAGCTTTTGCCTATAATGTTGCAATGGAAACAGAGGACAATTATGACTACCAACTGGACTCACAGCAGCATCTTTTACTGGCTATGTTGGCTGATAACGCGGAGTCCAAATTGAACATTATTCAAAATGTCACCAGCGTATTCCTAACCGTTTGCTTTCCGGAACATTTTGCTCCAGCTAGATTTCTGTTACTACTTATCGCTGGAGAAAGGTAAATGATTGAAGAAAGTACAAAACAAGACTATTTCATGTTTTTGTTCTATTTTAGGAACTCACTGCGCGAAACGGTGACATCGTATCTGTACGGCGTGTCGAAGAAAGATCAAGTTAACTACAACTACTTGTCTTCAATTGACTTCCCCGATGGCTGTGTTGACGATTTTAACAAACTAAGCTCTGAGCAGAGGCGGGTGCTGCTGCCCGGATTCAAACCGATGATGCGACATGTGGCTGAGGTGGCCAAAAAGCGTCTGACAAAGAGTTCACAATTCGTTGTTGTTGGAAGAACCAAGCTTGCTTTTAATTTAAATGCTTACGAAGAGGTTAAACTTTTTCCGTCTTCGAATGGCTTTTTACTTACTATTTATGTTTTCTAGATTCTTGATTATTTAAGAGTGTGCCTTTGGTTCTCCGCAGGAGTTAAAGGCGGGCCAGGAGATGAAAAGAATACGATGCTCCTGAAGAACTATATAACAAAGAATTTTGAACAGTCAGAGAAAAATGAAATACACCAGTACTTGGAGATTGTTGAGAAGTCCGTAGCGGCAAAAAGAAGTATGAGTCAAATGTACATGTTTCTGGAATAAGTATGCAGTCCTTGAGTGTTTTTCAGGTGAAGGAAATCTTCTTTGCTTGTACGATCTTTTGAATGCGGCACCAGAGATTCTTTCGAAGCCTCAGATGCATTTAATGGAGTCTCTGGGCAATTCACTGAAAGATGTCTCTGAGACAACCAGGCTCCATGTTGCTCAAGTTTATGGAATTCTTCTGGCATACGGTACTGAGAGGAAGGATTTTGACTCTCAAATTTCAGAGATACTTTCATCTCTGCCACAAAAGTCATTGGAGAACCGTCACGGGTGGTTGTTAGTTCTTGGTCACGCTTACAGTCGGCGCATTGAGTCGATGAGTAAGAGTCAGGAGAAGTTAGACTTCAGCCAATCGCCACAGTTCATAGAGAGTGTTAAGTTATTAGGTAAAGCCTTCAATTTTAGACCCACCTTGAATTGTAACATAAAGTTCTGCTATTTACAGTGAAAATGCTTTGTGAGACCCAACCCCTTCTTGTCTCAGCAGCCATCAAGGGCATATCTCTTATTGGAAGGACGGTGGCCATACCAAACTTTGATGTGGAAATTCCGATTCAGAAAGACAACAACGACGATGACGCTATGGACGAGGATAAAAGTACTCTGCAAGCCTTCCATAGAGTTTTGTATTGCTTATTTGACAGTAATCTCATTTATAGCTACTTCGGTGTCAACGAAATTCATCATCTTCGGTGTAATATTTGGACTTCTTCGCAGCTCATCTGTCCGAGCTAAGATCCGAGAAGACGCAGTTAAATGTCTTGGCAGCCTTGCAATTGGTGACGGAGAGCATTTTACTTCGAAGAATTTGGATAAATTCCTATCGTTGCTGAAGGTGCAAAAGGATGCTGCTTTAAATATTGCTATCTCCGAAGCCATTGTTGCCACCATCAATGGCTTCGATCCAAGCTGCGGCCCGCCATCTGAGAATTTCATAAATCCGCATTGTGATGATAAAACGTTTGATAAGTTCTTAAGTGCGCTCATCAAAGTTGTAACGGACCCCAATCCTCATTCCAGACACGTAAATGAAATTTTTCTTATGAGTCTTGCAGCCTTATAATAAAAGTATTTTAGGCGAGTGCAGTGTGGCTTTTAGCGGTGGTAAAACACTGCAGCAGCAGACCGACCATAGTGAGCAGAAAGCAGCTCCTCCAGTTTGCCTTTACAGAACTGCTCTCAGATGATAGCGGTGAGTTGTATTTTAGCTATAGCAAATACCAAATATTACATTAAAATCGGGGAAGCTATTCATTTAATAGCATAAACTATTATTACAATCGAACTAAATAAAACGCATTCTTAAACGAATCGATATCGAAGAAAACTCATTACTCATTAATCAATTGTATGAGTAGAAGCATGTTATTCGGAGCAAACCCAGCTCCTTCAATCGCAATATGTGCTTTCACATGCATTTTCATAGATGGCGTACACTGTAATTGGATAATTTGGTATTTAATTTTTGTTCAAAACATATTAATTTATAAATTAAATCTTACAGAATTCGTTCAGGATGTTGCTTCTAGAGGTCTGGGCTTGGTGTATTCCTTGTCAGACAGTAACAGTCAAAATGAGTTAGCAACGTCGTTATTGGATCAGTTAATCGGCGGTAAAAAGAAGGTAAACCAAGTGGCCGAAGACACAGAACTATTTCCAGAGGGAATGTTGGGAAAGACTCCAACCGGCGGCAACATCACTACATACAAGGAGCTTTGTAGCTTGGCCTCCGATCTGAATCAGCCCGAAATGATCTATCAATTCATGCAGTTGGCGAACCATAATGCTACATGGACTAGCAAGCTAGGCGCAGCATTTGGATTAAAGTCTATATCCAAAGATGCCAAAGCTAAAATGCAACCGTACTTGGGAAAAATTATTCCCCGACTATATCGTTATAAGTACGATCCCACACCGAAGATTCAAAACTCTATGATTTCCATTTGGGATTCAATCGTCGCTGATTCGAAGTCTGTTGTGGAGGAATACTATTGGGAAATATTACGAGAAATTCTGGACAACCTCACCTACAATGAGTGGAGGGTGCGTATTGCTTGCTGCCTAGCTGTTCGAGATCTGTTGAGACGGTCAAACGGTTTAAGGCTACGGTCTGAAGAGTCTACGAAACAGAAGATTAATGCGATGGATGTTGGTATGTTCTTAATGTTGTGTGAAGCGATTCCATCCTCTGAAACAAAACAACATGCTTCTAGATAATGAAGTACCAGAACCGGAATTAAAAGAACTGTGGTCACAACTATTTCGAGTCATGGATGACATTCATGAGGGCACACGACTTGCTGCTCAGGGTACAGTGCAGACCCTTAGTAAGGTGGGTAAATTCTTAAATTCTGTTTTGTGAACTAAAACTATTTTGTGTAAAGATTTGTGTGACTGCTGCCTCAAGCGACCATGGAAAATCTGGGTTAGCAGTAGCAAGCTCGATTCTACCACTTCTCTTGGAAACTGGTGTCGTGCATACAGTCGGCGATATTCGGAAAGTGAGCATTCAAACAATTTCCGAGATGATTGAGTCTTCTGGAGCGCTGATAACTCCGCACTTACCGTCATTAATACCGGCTTTACTGAAGGCCACCGGAGAGTTAGAATCATCGAAACTTTCTTACCTATCAACAAGACTTGGAGCAGAAATAGAGGCTCAGGAAGCAGTGGATTCTGTTAGAGCTGAAGCGGCAAAATCTCATCACACAATGGAAACTACAGCTAAAGTAATATAATGACAACAATATTCAATATTTCTTCACTTCTATGAGTTTGAGATGTTCATGAAATTTCAGTGCATTCGTTATGTTGACTACGCAGCACTGGAGACAATGACGCCAGAGATCCTAGAGCTTATCAAGACAAGTGTAAATCTCGGCACTAAGATAGCGTGTGCTCACTTTGTGTGCCTGGTAAAGAGGTGTGAAACCAAACGCAATATCGATGCTCAAGTTTTCGTTTTTCCTATAGATTAGCATTCGGTTGAGTCAGGAAATGACACCACTCGTGGGAAAATATCTGGGCGCCTGTTTCTCAGGCATAAAAGACCGTAATGCAACCGTGAGGAAATACTATGCAAGCGCCATTGGACATCTAATGGGAATTGCCAAGGTTTGTTTAAGTACACATCACAAATTATTCACATCTCTGATTATTCACCATTTCTAGGAGCAATCTATCAAGAACCTTTTCACTAAACTTGACGAGCTTTATGGAGAAAATCCATCGAACCGCGCAATCGCGCTTACCATACAATCGATTAATAAACGACATCAGGAATTGCTTAAAGATTACACAGAGAGTGCCCTTCCACTGATTTTCTACGCTATGCACGAGGAGGTCAATGAAGAAAACAAAAGCAACATTGAATTGTGGAAGGACCTATGGAATGAAATAAGTCCAGGGGATGCAGGTATTCGGCTAAACCTGAATGCAATCATTCCAAAACTGGAGAAATCGTTGGATGATGCAAGTTGGCTGCGAAAGGCGCAGAGTGCAAATTCTATATGCACCATCGCCACTCGTCTCAACACAAGCTTAGAGGAGAGTGACCGTCTTCGTTTGATAAATCTTCTGTTGGTTGCTCTTCAGGGAAGAACTTTCCAAGGCAAAGAGCGTCTCTTGCAGGCAGTAGCAGCGCTCTGCAAAGGCCTAGACAAGGAAAATGAAATCTGCGGTAAAATCATCGATGCTGCCCTTAAGGAGTGTAAGAAAGAGGAACCTCAATACAGGACATTAGTACTAAGCTCGTTGGGAAATATTTTGGAAGACCTAGAAGCCGATCGATTTGAAGAAGTGTACAACATGATTTGGTATTTGTTAGACAAAAAAGATTTCAAGAACGACGATGATGATGATATGGAGGAGCTTACAACAGACCAACGCAACAAAAGAGCAAACGTGTTTAACAAGCTAAAGGAAACTGTATGTGAAACACTTGGCAAGTCATGGCCAAAGAACTCTGAGAGTACACAAGATAAGTTCCAAGTACAATTCGCGGAACGCTGCTCTCAGTGCTTGAAGGATAACACACGTCCAGTTCAGGTTAGCCTAATGATAGCTTTAACGAAGTTTGTTGAGAGATTGAAGATTCTTGAACCGGACACACTGGAGAGTAAAGAGAAAAAACCGAAAGTTGACTCATCAAAGGATTTGATTATAGAGAAGATTTGCACTGATGTACTGGCAGCAGTTACGTATGCTTCAGGTAAGGCCGTAAAGGTACTATCGTTCAGAATTTTGTATATTCTTTTTTGCAGGCTTACCTCATACTGGACTCAAAAAAGAATCTCTGAATATCGTTCTTGTACTCATTAAGAAGTTATCTGAAGCAAATGATGAGGTTCATCTGGCGCTGGTCAAGAAAGTTTTCAGTGAGTCTTTACAACGTTTTGAAAAGGATTCAGCACCTGAAATACGTTGCCGCATAAAAGATATCGAAGACAAACTAAATAAAACTGGAAGTTAGATATATTTGGTTTTCCCCGCTGGCAGTGGTATCAGTAAAATAATGTATTCCTCTATATGAAGATTTATAAATGTCTAAAAGCATACTCAATAAAATAATCTCCAAAAATGTGTCTGTTCTCTCCGCTGGCTGACAAAATATTACGCTTTTTTAAACTAAGTGCTTTAAACGCCATTGCTTTTGTTGATCAACTTACCATACACCGAAATTATAATATAACTTTCCTTGATATTTATTATCACATTTTTAACTTCAAGATAATTCCTATTTTTAAAACTATTAAGTTTGTAAGGGATCTCTAACAAATTTTATATGTAAAGGTCCCTTTTCCTGAGTTATAAGCGACGCCGTATCCATTATCATTTTCGTTGGAGCCTTGTCACACATGGTAACATAGTGATTCCTTAGAATACTTATCAACCCGACTTTTGTCTGTATTTTAGCTAGACGCTCTCCAATGCAAGAACGTGGTCCAATACCAAATGGCATATAGCTGAACGGCACGATGTTCTTATTGTTGTTTGAGCTGAAGCGTTCAGGGTCATAATTTAAAGGGTCGGTGAAATACTGAAACAGACTTGAATTATAGATTTCTAGTTAACCCTATTAATTAAGTAACTTACCTTTGGGTCTCTCTGAATGGCAAAGAAAGGAATTGACACTGGCATTCCATTGGGGATAGCAAAGTTGCTGTACGGATTCAACGAATACTCGCTCTCCTCTAGTAATAAACATTGCCTATCCAAATAAGGTAGTGGAGGATATAATCGCAAGGTTTCGTCCAAGACCATCCGTAGGTATTCCATTTCTGGGAGCATGTCGTAAGTGATGCTTCCATTGCTCTTCGTTAAAGCTTCTTTAATTTCCCTTCTTAATCTTTTCTGAATTTTTTGGTTTTTTGCCAGCTCGTATAAAGTAAATGTCATAGCTGAAGATGAGGTGTGGAAGCCGGCTGAAAAGAAGAGGGCTGCTTGCGCCACCAGGAAATCCGAGTTGTTGTTGTAGTCGTTAGCTTTTTTAAGCGAAACGAGGATGTCTATGAGATCATTCCTCTCGACGCCCGATTTCTCTCGCAGCTCTATAACATATAAAATAGACTTTCGAAAGAATTCCGACGTTTTCTTCGAGAATTGCTTTGCCCTGAATAGTGACACCAGGTGGGGGAAGAAAAATATCGACGCAACTTCAATAGCTCGACCCGGACTAAATTTTGTAATCATGCGACCATGACGACGAAAATCTCCATTCGGATTTTTTAAACTGTTTGCTTTAACGCCGAAAGCTACAGAAGCTATTACGTCGGTGGTGTACGCACTTGTTAGCTCTCGGACATTTTTAATTGAATGTTCTTCGTCTGAGTCAAGGAGATAAGCATCCAATTGTTTGCCAACCTTGAAAAATATAAATGTAAATTTAGACTAAATTTTTGTTAGTTTGCTCGAATTCTTACCTCTGTGATTAAAGGAAACATCATCTTTAGTTTACCGCTGGTAAAGAACGGTGTCAATATAGATCGGAGCTCCTTCCACTTTTGGCCTTTCAACATGAAAAGATTATTCCATCCTAGGCCGTCTCTATGACGATCTGTCGTGGCAAAGCGATTAGTGAATTTGTGGAAATCCTTCACCAAAATCTGTTTAACCAGATTGAGATCTCTAATCATCAGACTGGGAGTAAGAAAGAGGTGAACTCCAGCAATGGGTGCATTCTTGACGTTCGGATGGTTATAGAGGTCTGCAAAGAGTTCAGAACCATTCTTGTTTCGGACGATGAAGTCCTTTAGATTTCCAAGTATTGGAAATGGTGTGACGTTAGGTACATTTCTCTGCTTCCAGTACGAATATCTATGGCGCACCCAAAGATACACCAGTAAAAACAGAAAACTGAGTAAAAGAAGTACTTCGCTCACGGAATTCATAGATTGAATCTGACCGTTCTTTGTCCAACGAATGAGTGAGAACTGAAAGCTATTCCTTCTATCTCTTTGATATTTATAGTCTGACTTTACGCAACTGTGTTCTATCAATCACTGTGTTTATTGCTTACTGTTCCACCAAGATCTACTATGACGTGTCTTCGCCGGCGTAGGTTGTTATCGGTTGGTGGGGTCTACTGAGCTCACACCTATGTATGTATATGTATATGTAGATAATTTGAAGCCGGGTTCGCTGAATTGAGCATAACAAAAACAAGTTTATCAAAAGCTTTTAAAGATTCGGACACGAGGGGCGATTGTTTACATTGTCATCTCTCGATTGGTGAGCTCATTTTTTTTTAATAATTTTATTGATGTTTATCTTACGGATGATAAGTACAGCTGGGTAATTTCACCAACTTGATTTGATTTTTCGCTTAGTCATCTTACGATTAGGACGGGCCTACAAACGTTACCTCTTCATGTCTTCCATGAATAGATTTTCTAAAAAAGTTGACATGGTTTTAACAAAGTATAAGTGTTTATTTGAGAACATAATTTTGGGATGTTTCCTCGCGCCTACGTACTAAACCACACCCCTGCACTCATCAATCCCTCTCCCCGCGGGACTGCCGTTAGGCATTACATACCGGGCACAGGGGCGAACTATCGTGCCCAAATCTGTGGAGGTATTTCCGATAGTCGCCGTGACCAGACGAGAACTGCGTGAGCTGGCTACCCCCTGCTCTCCCTATCCATGCCGCGATTGTTGGGATCAATCTGTAGGTCCACCTACTTTTGGTGGATGCGTCCCACCTGGCTTGCCATAGTGCCAGTGATACCTCCCGCTCTTCTTTCTTGACCCTCGTTATGCTTATGCCGTTTGTGTGCCGCCTAAAGTACACCCTCTGGTTCTCGTGTGAGAGGATGTCGACAGGAACCATTCCGGCTAGCACACAGGCCGCCTCGTCGGAGATAGTCCGGAAGCCGCTGATTGCTGTGATTGCGCAGAGCCTATACGGCGCTGACAGCTTCCTCCTAAGATCTTTAGTCGCCAGTGCGCCGTCCCATATCCGAGCTGACTACTCTAGATAGCAGGACCCTGCGGGCGTATCCAGGACCGCCGATGTTCGGAAGCATTCAAGAGAGTGCTGCCTGTTCGATGTGCGCCCTAAAGCGCAGCCTATTGTCAAGCATGACTCCGAGGTACTTCAGGGAGTCCTTGAATCGGATTGATTGATCACCAATCTGGAAGTTTATATACTCCACCGTATTGCGGCTGGTTATTAAGACCACCTTAGTCTTGTGGGCAGCTAGCTCCAGGCCGGCAGACTAGAGCCCTTCGCACCGCCTCGTTCGTTTTAAATTCTACTTCATGCACGTGCTTGGCCACTGTGACCAGTGCGATGTCGTCCGCGAAGCCGACCACCTTAACAGCCAGCGCTCTCCTGATGAACGGCCAGCTCGCTGAGTTGAATGCATTTCGCATGTCAAGTGTGACTACTGCGCAGTACTTCTTCGTTCCCCCTCTCCATCTTGTACCCTGTATTGCTTCAGCTGCTGTATCTACTACCGCCTTTATGGCATCGACAGTAGAACGCGATTTTCTAAAGCCGTACTGGTGGTCTGACAGGGCTCCGTTCTGTTCGGCCACTGCGAGCAGTCTGCCGTAAATAATACGCTCTAGGATCTTTCCTAGCGTATCGAGCAAGTAGATTGGGCGATATGAAGATGGATCGCCCGGCGGCTTGTTCCCCTTCGGAAGCAGGACGAGCAGTTGCAGTTTCCAATGTGTGGGGAAGACCCCCTCCTCTAGACACTTTTGCATTGCTGCTATGAATATGTCTGGTCTGATTCTCAAAGCCGTCTTAACCGCTTTATTGGGGATGCCATCCGGCCCGGGTGCTTTGCTGTCCCCAATTTTTGCGGCAGCTGCGGAAAGCTCTACCGATGTGATTACCGGAATTTGCTCCTCAATGGACTCAGTAGACTCTGTCATCGTGTTCGCCCTAGTGCCTGGTCTATAGGGGAATAGATGCTCCACTTTGGTACTCAGCATTCTCGGGCACGTAAGTTGTGGAGACCTGCCACTCTTGGTTCGTTTCATTACAACCCTGTATGCCATGCACCAAGGATCTGAGTCGGCTTCCCCACAGAGTTGCCTGAAACACCTGGACTTGCTCTCCTTGATGGCCCTTTCACGTTCACGCCTCGCAGCTTTAAATGCGGTAAGCCTTGCCTGGTAGTCGGGCCGGCTTCTGGATCTCTGGGATCTGCGCCGCATTTGTAAGAACTGCGCTTTGAGTCTCCTGATATCTTCGGACCACCAGTAGCAGGGCTCTCCACCTCTTCTACTGGGCAGTCTCCTTTGCATTGTTGCGTCGCATGCCGTTGTTATGACTTGGGTCAGCTGATGCGACAACGCTTCCCCTGAGCCACTGGGCTCTGTGACGCTGATGCTCGCCACCTCCTCGAACATGTCACTGTCGAAAAGCGCGGCCTTCCACCTTGGGCCTACTTGGGTAGGGTGCAACCTGCGCTCAGCCTCGCCGACGCTAAGGGTTATAGCCTGGTGGTCACTGTGGGTGTAGTCCTCACTCACCGCTGCTCATAAACGTGATGTCTATGATTGACGCTCTACCTGCTTTACGAAAGATCGCCACCGTGCCTTCGGCTAGTGTTCTTTCTTTGTTTGTGTAATTTACGTAACCAATTTTTTTTTTGCAAGTATTTTTGTTTTCGTCTTCAACAAAATCATTTGTATCATTTGCATCGCTTAGTAGAAAGCTTAAGACATTTCTCTAGATGTCCCTAGTCTTATTCTATGACTAACTGCCCACTGCTCCCTTTAATTGAATTAAAATGAAAGGATTAAGGAGTGTTACTAGTACAGCGACATAAAAGATCTGTTGTACCCTCTTCCTTGTCTCGGATTTAAACGCTGTCTTTTTCAATATGAGAACGTTCCTTGATGGGATATGCTCGAAGTCTGTGCCTGTTGCATTTACTTTGTTGATTTTTTGAATCTGACTTGGTCCAGGCTTAGACAGTCGGTTACGAAGTGTTTTATTGGATCATCGACCTTGCCACTGTATCTTCAGGTATCAGTGCTGATACGACCTATTTTGAGAAGGTGATAGCTACATGCTCCATGTCCTGTAAGTGCCGCACATAGCACTCTCAGGTCAGCCTTGTTTAATTCTAGAGTTTATTTGGCTCGTTTAGGGTTGTGCCTTAGCCTCATGATTTTTCTATAGCTGGTTGTCTTTCCAGCCGCATTGCTTAATCCATAGACTAGACAGTGATTTATTAATGGTATCTGCGCTCCTTTTTTCGTTAGCACGTCCGCCATCTAATATCCTCCGTGATTTCATGGCCTGGAGTTGGTGGAGTATCTCCTTAGGGCTTTTATTATTTTGTGTTGACTAGCTTTCTTTCGATGATGCGACTTCACTGATCGCAAATAGTTCGGCCTGAAAGATGGAAGGAGGAATATGAAGGCCACATCTCTGTCCTATGTCCCTACCTTGTTGTCGGACTTTGACCGATCCGTGAACCACTTCTGGGCGTCATCGTGCAACCAGGCGAATTTTTGTTCCATTACTCGCTCAATATTTTGTATTCTTCTATAAAGTTTAGCTCAGGAGATCACTTTCTCCTGTAGAATCGCAGATATTGTCGAGACTCTTTAGGATCTCTAGATGCCCCACGAGGTTCCCTTCTTCGAAACTATATGTCCTCAGAGAGCAATTGCTTGTTTAGCAGTATCAGCTGGTATAGTGAATTTTAGTTGCGGGAGGTTCAAAATGCAGCTTTCATTCCTGCGGTAGGAGTTCTCATTTTCCAATTCGTTCGTTCTACTCGATGTCACCTTTTTGGTGACTGTGAAAAAGGTGCTGATGGCACCTTCTTTCTACCATACCCTGGGGACAGTCTTTAATAGTTTTAGCCACTAGCTTTTTTTCTAGAAGTCTGAAAAAATCACCGGGTGGGCGGATTAGGGCTAAGTGGGGTTTATTTTTTCATTATTTAATTTTTTTGGTTGTATAACTCGTTTGCCTTACTACTTCTAAATCGTAAAAATAAAGCGGTGGGCAAAAAAATTAACATCATCATCATCTTCTTGTTATTGACCGCGTGATCCACTAATGGGGTCGCGGGGGCAATGCACGTAAAAGAAATCTGCAGGCAACTCGCTCCTCCTGCCGATCGGTTGCCTTTTTGACGGGATCGCATTCAAAGCGGGCCTCAGAAGGGGGGTGGGGGTTGGGGGGGGGGGGGGCATTCGCACTACGTAAAGGGTATCTAAGTATAACCCTTTCCGCTCGGAGAAGTATTTTTTTTTTTTTTTTTTTTTTTTTTTATTATCAGTATTCTTAAACTACTAGTACAAAAAAAAAAAGCCAAGAGTCAAATAGTTAACAATGTAAAATCAAAAATTAATGGTAGAGAAAGAATAGTAGTGGCATTCGTATTTAAATAACAAATAGCTCTGAATGCCACATCAAAACGATTTATAAATATTATTATTTTTAGTAGCTGCTCAACATTGAGCTCTCCACGCATTGTCATGTTTCCCACCCTGTCTCGGCGAGTAACTCCCACAACAGCACGAAGAAATCTCATTTCGGCAGCTTGTATTCGCGATCTTATTCTTTCTGTCATTACCCAAGTTTTATGACCATATGTGAAAGTTGGAACAAATACCGATAGCTTGGCCTACACACCAAACTCGGCCTTCCTGATTACAGATCCTCCAAGTTGTTTCAAAACTGACCCAGCTTGGCCAATCCTACAGGAAAGCTCAGAGTTGCTTCTTCCATCACTCGTGAAAAAGACCCCAATATACTTGAACTTCTCCGCCTGTTTCAATGGGACTCCACTAACATATATAATGCATTGAACATGCGTTCTACAATTAATCATAACCGCAGATTTGCGCACCTTCATCCCAGCATCGGTACAAACGGCTACAAACCTACCTAGCGCGCGTAGGAGTTCCGTCTGAGAGGTATTATATGGTCTTTGCTTCCACTCAGCTCTCCCAGTGTGAAGATTTGCAAATGAGAAACAAGATTTACATAAACAAGTTTCTTAATGTTGTGATACCAACTATTAATTAAAAAGGTCATTGATCTTATATTTTTTTGTATTTCTTCATTTTTCAATAAAAAAAAAAAATCACAAAAGTTCGATGACAACAAAAAAATAAGCCTACCCCTAAATTATGCCTAGCCTCTATAATCTGTCTTAAAACTAATTGATGCCACCAGGTCTTATTTAAACTCCAAGAGGATCACGGACAAGTCTGCAATAAATTCCTCCCTTCGACTGCAGAATTAGAGCTTTAGGTTCTAGAATCATGTCCTTATGTGATTTGTCGCAAGTTGTCACGTAATGGTTCCTTAAAATGTTGATCAATCCTATCTTTGTTTGAATAAGTCCGAATCGTTCCCCAATGCAGTTGTGTGGTCCCGTTCCGAAGGGTAAGAATGTAAATGGTGTTAGGTTAGATTTGTTTTCCGGCGCAAATCTTTCGGGGTCGAATTCAGAAGGGTTGGGATAGTACTGAAAGACACACCCAACAATCACAACACAAGCAGTCAATTTAATGACAGGTAAACAGGACTTACCTTTGGATCCCTTTGAATTGCATAGATTGGTATGTAAACAGGCATTCCGTGCGGAATCGCGAAATCGCTATGGGGCTTCAGAGAGAACTCTTTTTCGTCATTCTTTAGCACGCAAAGTCGATCCAAAAATGGAAGCGGTGGATACAGTCTTAAGATCTCCATGACAACCATGTTCAAGTACTCCATTTCATGGAGCATTTCATAGGTAATCTTCCCGCTAGTTTTTGCTAGAGAGTCCTTGATTTCTTGTCGAAGGCGTTTCTGAAGCTCAGGTTTCTTTGAGAGTTCATAGAGCGCAAAAGACATAGCTGACGAACCAGTTTCAAATCCTGCATTAAAGAAAACAGCTGCCTGTGCTACTAGCATGTCATTGTTTAACACAAGTCGGTCACCGTTATTGGTCTTGTTGTCCTCGGCCTCTTTTTGCAGCGCCACAAGGACATCAATTAAATCGTTTCGTGGCCGTCCGCTTTTTATACGCTCCGCCATAACAAAATTGATGGTATCACGTAGGAATTTAGCTGCTTCTTTGGAGAAGAGTTTAGCACCAAACAATTTCACGAAATGTGGCAGGAAGAAAATCACTGAGAATTCAATAGCCCTCATCGGTGTGAAGAGGAAAATTTTTTTTCCATTTCGTCGGAAATCACTATCGGGGTTTTTCAGACTGTTCGCTTGAACTCCATACGCCACTGATGCAATTACATCGGTTGTGTAGAGGGCGCTGATGTTCTTTACTTCCTGCACACAGCTATTAGTATCTGGATCAACAGGTAGACTGCATAGATACTTATCAAGTTCACAACCGATCTAGAGTTTTATAAACGGGAGTTTTAGTTTTATTTTATTTTGAAATTTATTGTAGAATTTACCTCTTCAACCAGTGGAAACATTTGTTTCATTTTTCCGCTTGTAAAGACGGATGTGAGTTTAGTTCGTAGCTCTCGCCAATAGGGATTCTTAATGAAGAATAGATTGTAGGAGCCTAACGCATCGCCATGAGGATCGCACGACGAATATCGATCAGAGAACTTATCAAAGTCCTTAATCATGACAGATTTAATAAGCTCAGGGTCGCGTATCAGAAGCGTTGGTTTATTTAAAACGTGGATTCCGACTGCAGGTTGGTTCTGGGCGTTTTTGTGATTATAGAGCGTTATCATATGATCAGCAGCACTGGACGACATTAAAAGCATCTCTCTAAGATTTCCAAAGAAAGGTTCTGGGTCGATGTATGGCACGTTAGACCTGCGCCAATACGAATAATGGTGTCGCATCCAAAGATACAACGCGCCTAGTACGCCCGATAGTAAAAGCAGCCACTCGGAGAGTCCCATTTTGGGTCTTTTGATAAAAGAATATTATTTGAAGTTTTATATTGTAAAAAACAAAATCAAGTTTAAATGTTTAAATGTTCGTTTTTTTTTTCTAATCGCTGTACACTACCGCTCGCCAACGTTGTTCGATTTGAACTAACTAGACGTGATCTTGATCTCGGCCTAGCTAATACTGTTGTAGCTTACTAGTGTCTTGTTCTATCTAATAACGAATGGAATGTAAACTACTTGTCGGTTATATATAAGACGCTGGGTAACGAGATTGGTTCTTAGAACCTATTCATTTGTATTTTGTATTCGTCCGATATACATTGACATGCACTGTACACTCAATAAATGATTTACGCAGTAAGAGGAATGCGATAGTCAGACGTGAGCCACATTATCTGCTTATTAAACAATTTTCGCAAGTAATAAATGACTAGGGGTTATCAGACAGATCGTTAATTTCGAAGCTGAAGGGGCCGTTTTGCCAGAATGTGCATTAAATCTTAACGTCATAGATGTCATATGGAGTACTTGCATTTGAAATACTTTGGCAGCTATGCCAATAAAAAGATTCAGACTAGGAAATCAGATTGTAAACAGTGACATAATTTTATAATTCCAGCTAAACATGTAATAAGACACACGGCAAACTATAAATGTTGAATTTGAATGTTGAATGTTGAGATTGTGAAAATTTCGCCACACTTAGGTTTAAAACGATACACTCATAAACTCAATTTTATTTTTGTCCGAAAATCTTATCTAATTTTATTCAAAAGATTAACTCTTCACTGAATACTAAGTTACTTTACTTACTCTGAGTTATAGCTTTTGTTTGACTGAACTGATCTGTATCACGAATTTGTTCGCCACTTATATAGTTTCGGTCTTATCAAGAAATGCTTTTGTAATATTTTGACGTAAATTAATTAGTTTTATTAGCTCTCTGTTTTGTTATTATAACAAGGAATGTTAAGTCGGCTCAACTACTCAAATGCCTTAGTTCAGCGTTTAGAATTTATTTCTTTTATAAAGGAAATTGTTTATAGAATAAGACTTCTTTTATGACAATATGCATGGTCAGTCACAAAAGACGCTGTATTTTACTTTGGCATTAATCTCGTCTCGCAAATATTTTTTTTTTATTCTCTGCACTAATCTTTTAGTGATAGTGACCAGCTAGCGAGATCTGTTATCGCTTCAATTGAGTTTAAATTGATAGTGAAACAGAAATATTAACTTAAAAATTTTATTTGTTTGGGGCTAAAATCCGCAGCTGTGTAGCTGCCATGGGGTTTCAAGAAGTACAGTAGAGTTCGAATATGTTGGCGGTCAAGGGACCGGCGACACAGGGTCGTACTAAGCCTAAAATATACGTATATAGTAAAATATGCGTCTAATAATTTGGAACCAATTTTAAATGTAATTTTTCATTCCCCTTCAACGCAATACACAACAGCAATACACAATAACATTTGAATTGCGTATCACCTTTTATTTAACTTATCTTCTCGAGTTCACGGTCATTTTAAGTAAAGCAAGGTCTTAGGATTGCTTAGTCTGAGACTCATAAGTTTTTTAATCATTTCGATTTTTCTCGTTTTGATATGTCTAAATTGCGTAGATACTATTTTTTTATTTTTTAACTAAAATAAGTAGTGCTTAAAGCAGCCCATACACGATTCAATTCGATTGTAAACTAAGTTGTCAACTGAATTGATAGTCGGCCACACACTACATCAATTGAATTGAAAACCTGCCAATTTACATATATATAATTTTTCACTTTAGCACAGAACAAAACTCGTTTACACACGATTTCACAATGAATATCTACCGCGATTTCTTAAATTTGACAGCTTATCGATGAACTTGCCCACACACGATTCAATTGAGTTGAAAGACTTGCCAGTCAACTTCGCAAAAATCAAAATCTTTTGATTTTTCGCCAACCGTCGATCGATCAATTGACGAAGCCACACACGGGTTGATTTTGCCGTGATTTGACTGAGTTGATGATTGAATTGAATCGTGTATGGGCTGCTTAACATTCGTGATGATTTTTATACTCGGTTACCTTAATAAGTTTTTAAATAGAGCTAATTTATTTTTGTTTATTACACCGAAAACACAATCGGTAGCCAAGCAGATTATCCTGTGATTGTGCGTGGCGCTGAAAGAACCTATGTAGTTGAATACTACTTCTTCGACAGTCTGAGCGATCTGAGCATCATCATCTGTCAAAACCATTGCTTCGTAGGAAGCTCTCAAATGGCTTCGAAACTAATCCGCGTTGTTGGCCTCAGTGGTGCTGTCTTTGCCAGCCAGCCACTATTACTTACATAAAAAAGAACGGGGGTATGAACGTGCGATGAGTTAATCTGCAAACGTAAAGTGCGCCTTCAAATTTAATGACAATTTATTAATTTTAGGCGTTTGCTCACATCATGTATGTTATCATAAACTTTATTAAAAAATAAAAATGTGTGTTAAGCTAAGTTTCACAGCGCTTTTTGTTTAAGTCTTATGATGCCAGTTTAGCTTAAATCAAGGGATCTCTAACAACTTTACAAAAGATACCTCCCTTCGATTGAATGATTAAAGCCATAGGGTCTAGAATCATGTTTTCATGTGATTTTTCGCATTTTGTTACGTAGTGATTCCTCAAAAAGTTTATTAAGCCCACTTTAGTTTGCAGAATACCAAAGCGCTCTCCTATGCAATTATGTGGTCCAGTGCCGAACGGCATGTACGTAAATGGTGTTATATTGGCCTTATTTTCTGCCGAAAAACGTTCTGGATCAAATTGTTGTGGGTTGGGGAAGTGCTACAAGAGGAAGGTGCTGTGAAAATAAAGGATTTGAGAACTTTCATAAGCGGCTTACCTTGGGATCTCTCTGAATAGCGTAAATCGGGATGTAAACTGGCATTTTGTTCGGTACAGCGAATTCACTGAACGGCTTTAGTGAATAGCCAGTTTCGCCCTTGGATAATGTACATTCCCTGTCCAGAAACGGAAGTGGTGGATATAGTCTTAGCACCTCTTGAACGACCATGTTCATGTACTCCATGTCGTTGATCATATCATAAGTTACTTTGCCATTATTTTTCTTCAAGCTGTTTCTAATTTCCTCCCTTAGCCGTTTTTGCAACTCTGGATATTTCGAGAGTTCATACAAGCCGAAGGACATAGTCGAAGATGAAGTTTCGTAGCCAGCGGTAAAGAAAATCGCAGCCTGTGCCACAAGAATGTCGTTATCCATAACAAAGTGTTTTTTTTCTTTATCGGCCTCGGCTGCTTTTTTAAACGCTATTAGAATATCAATCAAATCATTGCGAGAATTTCCATTTTTTATCCTTTGCTCCATTACGAAATTGATGGTGTCTCGAAGGAATACAGTAGACTCTTTTGAGAATACCTTACACCGCAATAGCCTGACCAACTGTGGCAAAAAGAAAATTATAGAAAACTCTAGTGCTCTCATTGGTGTGAATTTGAAAATTCTTCGGCCATTGGTCCTAAAATCGCCATTTGGATTTTTAAGACTGTTTGCTTGAACACCATACGCAACGGTGGCAATAACATCGGTGGTGTAAAGTGCACAAATTTCTTTGACTTCCTTAACACAACTATTTGTTTTCGCATCCATCTCAATAGAGTTCAGATATTGATCTAATTCTGTTCCAATCTATAATAAGTTAAATTAGCATTTACAAATATTCCTTTTCTTGTATTCATTATAGAAACATTACCTCTTCAATAAGGGGGAACATCTGTTTAATCTTGCCACTGGTGAACACTGGTGTCAACTTTGTCCTAAGTTCTTTCCAATAAGGATTCTTAATGAAGAATAAATTGTTAGATCCTAAGGCATCGCCATGGGGATCTGACGCAGAGAATCTATCAGAGAACTTATTGAAGTCCTTCACAAGGACGGATTTAATCACTTCTGGGTCACGAATGAGTAAAGCTGGTTTGTTGAAAATGTGCATCCCCACAACAGGTTTATCCTGGGAGATCCTATGATTATAAAGGTCCTTCAAATGATCTGCGGCACTAGCTTTCATGGTCAGCATCTCTTTGAGATTACCAAACACCGGGTTTGGTTCAATATACGCAACGTTCTTTCTTCGCCAGTAAGCATAGTGGTAGCGAGCCCAAAAATAAACGGCAACCAAGACCGATGTGATAAATACCAGTACTTCAGTTATGGCAAACATTCTACACAAAAAGAAACAAAAAAAAGTGGTTTAAAAACAATCATAAAATTTTACTAATTTGTGACACTGATCGATAATCTTTGGGTTACGACTGATAATGACGATAATAGCTCTATATTACTGTTAAGTAGTGATAAGAAATGACAATTAATTAAAAGGCTTTAAACACATTCGGCTTTTTATGTTCTATAACTTGTTGTTTGTGGTTGAAATTTGAGTTTGCACAGCTGGTAAAAAAGACTGTTTCTTGGATAGTACCTATTTTCCTAATTTTATTGACTTTTCTTTTATTGTTTCGATGGTCTATTAGTTCAGTGTACCGCTGGCAGTAAACCAGAAATAGACGAAGGAAATAATAAGCTACTAAAAATAGCCACATTTGCTTTTTAAGATTGTTCAAGGGCGATTAATTTTTTCCCAACCTAAGGACTTCTTTCAGAAAGTACCCCCAAACAAGAATAATATATCAATGACCAATTTTTTGTGATTTGAAAAAAATGCAAAAATTACTTGGACGCCAAATCGTTATTAGGAAATCAAAACAGTTTCAACTAAAGTATCTTATCTCTAATAAGACGCACTTAAGTTTTGAATAATGAAAACAAGTTCTTCAATATAAAAACAACTTTGAGAATGAAGAAGTTATCTAAATGTAATCTTCAACATGTGAGTAGATAGACAGACTCTCGATAACCAAAGAACTACCTACGCTATTATCTTATATACATAAGTGTTTATTGGTCATAGAAAGACTAAAAGGCTACTAGAAGTATTTTTCTCGTATTTTACAATCTTAACAACCAAACAAAAAAAAACGACAGGTAGTACAAAATTACGATCATGTCATCTCAATGTCTTAATTCTATGTTAACCCACAAAATAAAACTATTCCAGATGTCTTTTACGTTATATCTAAGCTTTCGTTTTTTTTTTAAGAAAAGTCTCTCAATTTGTCTACTAATGATGTTCACACTAAAATTGCATGGTTATAATTCTTTTAATTCACTTCACAACACAATTATTTGTTTTTCTTAGAAATTCTCAATTGAAGGCAACCACGACTATGATTGAGTTTTTGACGGTCACTAAAAAGAAAAAGTATTGTACTATTTTCCAATAGAGATTTCTCGACAACGATATAGATAAAATCAAGCCAACTTTGGATTATTTGCATTGTTAAAAAATGTTAGGGTCTTTCCTTAATTTTTTCTAAGTTTTACTCACTTGCTGTTTATATTTTTCTTTTCCAACTAAGGAAAGGCTCAATTTACGACTAATTTGTAGTAGAGTACTACAGCTACTTTTATAGCATCGTTCTGCCTCGAAGGTCTCCCGGTTATCGAATTCACAATACGCTCGGTTATTATCTCTCGAATAAAAAAACATATATAAGATGATGTCTCAGACCCACACAGCTTGAGTAAAAGTGTATGCAGATAGTGTTAAATATTAATAATTTGGCTACATACTACGCGGGGGCCATATTCTAAATGTATTACTATTCAATTTGTTGCACGCTACTGATGGAAAATTAAATAAAAGCTTAATCTGATTGTCTCGTGCAACTAAGTTCAACGATATTAAGTTACGACATTTTATTTCGTTGCTTCTCAAACAAAATTATCTACCTTAGAATAATGCGATGCTGAATTGTTTGGGGAAGCCGCGGTTGAAGCATGTTTGGGGTACTAATTTATTACGGCATTCTTATTCGGTATCTTATTTACATAGCATGGTAATAATTTCCTTGACACTTATTGTAAAATCCTTTAATCCTTATTTTCTACACCTTATCGAGAAATTGCCGAAAAAAATACGATATTAAGATTTATTTCATTTGTTTATTAGTTTTGTATCATTTTTCTCTGTTATAAAAAAAAAGTCGACATGAATTGTTTTTTTGTTGTTTATTTAAAAGTGTCTCCGACTGCAGCTTTCCAAATATCTATCTAGACCCTTTGAAGAAGGTTTTTGGATAAAGGCAGGTGCATGTTGAAGGAGAAAAAAAGCTGTTTGTAAGATATTAACAATTTCTTTTATTTGAATTGTTCACGATGTTGGATTACAATGCTTAAATGTTTCCTATGCTTTTTTATAGTTTATTAGTTACCCGGTACTTATATAAAGGTGTGTCAATCAATAAAAAAAATAACAAAATCCAAAATAGTTGAAAACGTGACCCCATTTTTTTTGAAATTGTGCATTAAGAAATATAGGAGTCTCTTTTAATAAAAATGACAATTTAATTTAAACGTTTTTTATCTGGAGTCACGAACGGCGCCATATTAACCATTTGACAATGTGCGCAGAACAAAATCAAAATATTTGCACTGAGCATATTACCTTGTATAAATTTGACTAATATCACTATAAGTTCAATATGAATTCGTTTTTTTACCGATTGTTTATTTCGAAATGTTTAAATAAACAATAAATAACTCAACTGGCCTAATTCCACCTGGGAAAAATATTTGTTGATATAATTGTTGGTTTCCTAATCAAGTTTTAAAACTATTTTTATCAAAGTTGAATGTTAAATAGTTAACATTCAATGTACTAACGACTTAAAACATACATATGTACATTAATTAACCGCTAAGCGCGTGGACATTAAATCACGCTTTCAGAGAATAATACAAGCGATCTAATCGTTTCACAGTGCAATGTGTAAATGTGTATTTGGCATGCAAATAATACATGGATTCATGTCAAAACAACAAATACTAGTTGTACAAATCGTTTTAGTAATTCATTACGCAACTCAAGTTTGTTTATGTTGTGTATTTTACGTAACATTTATACTCGCCATCCATAGTGGGGAAATTAAACTGTCAGGCTCGGGGCAAGCTATTTGAAAAGATGGCAATTTACGACCTTTCACTCTTTTCACGCATGGAACATCATCTATCAACGAAGTAATCAACTGTTTGTTATACAATAACGGTTAACAATAGATCGCAGAAATTTGTACCTTAATTAGTCTTGTAAGTATAGTCTTGCTCAAAATAATAGGTTCTAATGCAATTCAATTTTGATGGGAACTTATTCCAGTTGATAATAGAGAACTTAATCCATATGCGACAATGCATACGACAAACTAGCTGAACCGAAATTGATTTTGGGCTCAAGTGTAACGTTTTAATTGTGGAAAAAAGTAAAACGCCACTTATCTCAATTAACCAGCAAACTAGGAGTCCCTGCTAATGATTTTTGTAAAAGTTGCAGAGTTGAAGAGGAGGATGAGTCCATTTCCCACCTTCTTTCGTGCGATGCCTTAGCGTTTCGTAAAAGAGCACATTTCAGCGAGTACTTCTTTGATAGTCTGTTCGATCTCACTTGCGTCAGCATCCGACGGATCCACAACTTCGTACGAAGCTCCAATTGGTTCGACGGGTAATGCGGAGTCTTTTCCGCAATGTGGCATCACAATGGGCCTAATCTGGCCTAAGGGCGGCTGTGGGTTATTTGCTGCAGCCGGCCACATCTATTTAACCTAACTTAACCTATCTCAATTAAAGGGTTTTTTACTAATTGGCCCAAAATATTTTATAATATACACTTCGGTATGTAGAAGTGGAGACTTATCGGATAGATCATCCTATTGGAAAATATATTTTTTCTTTGCTTTGGAATTGGCAACGGTACAATATGATCAACAGGCATTACATCAAATGGGATAAAACCTTCCGGAGTGGGATGTGTAGTTTATCGAATTGAGGACAAAAGAAAGGAGATTTTGAACACTAAGCTATGTAAGCCATAATTTTATCTTTCATATTGGGAAATCAATGTATTGTATTTGCGGTAGATAAAGCCATTATTCATTTCAACGTGATTGACATGATCTTATAGTCTTTGTGCGCAGCTACAAGCAGAAATTCAAAAGATTCGTCGACCACTTATAAGACATTAAACGAATGTATCATATGGTTTCCTTTTCTGTGCTCAACCTGGTAATTAGAACTCTGCATCTCTAAAGCCCAACGTGATATTCCCGCACTTAAAGACTTCAGAAAAACGCTAAAACTGCACCTGAATGAAACTTACTGGGCTGCCAAAGTCAAAGTCGTCTGAACGCGTCTCTACTGACATTGAACGTGGCTCTCGAAGTCATTGACAGCTGATGACAGGCCTCGCGTTGATGACTTTACACCACTTGACCATTCCAAACCTTTCTGCCCACAATCTTAGGGACTACAATTTATGTTGCTGAGAGTCATGCCACTCTTTTCCGCAATTGAAACCCCTCGCATGACGCAGAACACGCAGTATTCCACTGCGTACGATTTAGAAAAGAGCCAAATGATTAGATCGGACGGCGAGTGGACAGAGATCAGCTCTTTCATCGTTAGGGTGCAGGCCGCTCTGAGAAGAGCCCAAGAGGCTGCAAACCGAGCTTCATAGCTGACCAGCCCCGCGAAGTAATACCTAATGGCAGTCCCGCGGGGAGAGTGGTTGATGAGTGCAGGGGTGTGGTTTAGTGCGTAGGGGCGAGGAAACATCCCGCGAATCGTGCATGCTGGTAACACGGGTTGCTAGTATCTTACGAAGATTACACATCCATTGGCGCAAACCATAAAAAAAAGAAACATGACGGGTCTTCATGACGTTTTAATGTTTTAAACTCTTTTACTTTGGTGTATGGTGACTTATCCTCCTGTTTTTCGTATTTCTGAAGAGCAACTTTTCCCAAGGTTGTTTGCACCGTACAATACAGCTTTATTGAATTCTGAGTTATTTATTCTTTTAAGTACATATTGAATTAAGTCTTCTTCATCCACATAAGCGGTGCTGCTTCTTGCATATTCAACAGGTATTATTGTGTGGTTCCATACAGTGCTCCGCAAAGTATTCGTAATTTGATTATTTCGCCTTAAAAATGTAATAAGCAGACTAATTTTAGGAACTAATTCTTTTTTCCTTGTCTTTTTCTTCTTTAGAAACACTAAACATAGTAAGCATTATTAATTTTAGCGTCTCAGAAAAAAATAATGAGTAAATATCGTCACTTTTTCAAATTGTAAAAGTATTGGTAATTTTTGGAGGCACGAAGACGGTAGCATTAACGACAAAATAATAGAGGGGTCAAAAACAGGCATTTTTTTATTTTACTATGGGAGGTAGTGGTCTATTTCGCCTGATTCAGGAGGAAGCGGCAATTTTAGAAAAATCAATTCACATGAAAAAAAATGTAAAATAACAACGGCCACACATACAGTAAAATACTATGCCAGTTTTTAAAGCCAGAAACTTGTTCTTTTCGTCCTATATTCAAGTTAAATTACTCATGCCAACTCAAAAATTTGATATAAAAAATTCAGACAAAACTTTATACCATTTTTTCCAAAAATTTTGAAATGAAGTGTTAAATTGTTTTTTTTTTTTTTTTTATCAATACACACATCAATTCGGAATTGAACACAAAAAACCGAATGGTTTGGTGACTTCTAATTTGAGGAAAGTTTAAAATTGGAGTTCAAAGCCGCGAAGTGGGCTACCTACCCCCTTATGCAAGCAAGCGGCCGACTGACAGTAATAGTAATTTGAAATTTCATTTGCACTCGATTAGTATAAGAAAGCGCCTTTCCAATCGACATCGCTAAGAATATAGCTTAGGAATACGGATGATGGTTAAAACGGCCTACTTTTATCTTTTGTTCTTTTAGCACAATCGATTGCTTCTTAATCTGAATCCAGTGTGACCCAAACAGCTTGGCTTAGCAGCTTTTTATCTACCTTCGCTGCATACTCTTTAAAGTTTGATAAATCCAAAGTTTAAATAAATCCATATCTGCATATGGTCCATAAGAGCAATTCAGTCACGGCTGACTTTTATCTCTGTCCTTAAGCCATTCAATGATGTCTTCCTAATCAATCCACACGTCATCTGTCTCAATTTTATTTTTGTCCCTGCCATAGTGCTCCTTATAGGTTCTTCAGAATTTCAAGTTTCACAAACACTTGGACTTAGGCAATTCCAAATGGGAAATACCAAACCTTTCTCATAGCAGTATTTTGGGGGAATAATTAGAGTTGGCTGTAAAATTAGTTTTTTGGTGTTTTTCCCGGCCTATATTTGAATCTGGGTGCTGCAAATTGATGCCTGAATCAAGCCCACAGACGACCCAGAGACATTTAAGAATGTGCACCGGTACCTTCTCTCCACCTCTCCTTTGGTAGGTTCGACACCGGTTACGTCTTGTCCTGAACGCTTAAGGGTAACCCCAAACGCTTTATCGCTCGCCATTTTTTTTCGTCGGCACATTTGGGGTGCCGACATCGACATTTGCAAATGCAAACGTATGGTTTAATAAACAGCAGACACTTTCTTTTTATTAGTTATTGATAAAAAAAAAACCAAATACATTCAAGAACAAAACGTACAAGGAGATATTCTTATCTTGTTTAGACAATGTCGGACTCAAAACGCCCCATACATAATCGAGAAATTTCGGAATCTCATCCTCCAACCATTTGCTAGCTAAATTTACTAGAGTTCGTTTGCTATCACATAAATGACAGTGCAAGTTGGAATGTACGTAAGATGACAAGACAGATATTTCCACATGGCAATAGAAGTGAGCGATTTATTAGAATATCAATCATTTGTTTTGAATTATGTTTACTTTTTGTTTTCTTTATGTTCCTTTTTTAGTTTACAACAAATGAACGTTTGGAGAGCGCAAGAGAACTGTTCAAGGCGATATTAAATACATTTTAGTTTGACTAATTCATTTCAAGCGCAATCGACTGACTAGACCAAAACCAATGCAGAGTGCATTTAAAGAATTTGAGATCAAAGAGAAATTTAGCAAGACTAACATAGTTTTACAACTTTGCCATAGTCATTTGGAAAAATGTTTGTGTAACAGTGCAAACTGTTTCTTGCAGGACCACTATCCCGTCTCATTTCTAAGCCAAATAATTTGATTCAGTGGCACTAGATTTTATCCACTCAACGATTAACAATAGTCAAAATATTTCACCATTTTATTATATTATATAAGCGGCTCCCTTACAATGTTGCAATAAATTCCCCCATCCGGTTGAGTAATAAGAGCTTTTGGATCCAGCCTCATCTCAGGCATAGACTTCTCACAAGTTGTTACATAGTGGTTGCGAAAAAAATTGACTAAACCAATTTTGGCCTGAATCATTGCAAAACGCTCTCCAATACAATTATGTGGTCCAGTACCAAATGGAAGATATGTAAATGGAACTATTCTTGGTTTGTTTTCTCTTGAAAATCGTTCCGGATCAAACTCGTTTGGATTCACAAAATACTACAATTAACAAGGAGCAAATTAATATTGCTTCTTAAATATATAAATCCACTGATTACCTTTGGATCTCTTTGCAAGCCATAAATCGAAATGTATATAGGCATACCTCTGCGAATAGTAAGCTTACTAAACGGGTCAAATGAATAATCTTGGCCTGGTGGCAAGGTACATTCACGATCTAAGAAACCAAGAGGCGGATACAATCGGAGCACTTCCAAAATAACCATATGAAGATATTCTAGACTGCAGATCATGCGGTAGTTAACTTGTCCATTTTCTTCCAGAGCATCGCGAATTTCATTACGAAGACGAGTTTGAAGATCGGGTCGCTTGGCCAGTTCATATAATGCGAATGACATTGCTGATGATGACGTTTCGAACCCAGCAATGAAAAACAGAGCAGCTTGCGCTATGAGAATATCGCCCTCAAGACTTATTTGGCTCCTTTGCCTATTATTCTTAGCAGAACGTTCAAATTCGAGGAGAATGTCGATGAGGTCATTTCTGGCCATGCCAGTTTGTTCACGAACTCTCATCACGTAGTTAATTGTTGAACGCATAAAATTCTCAGAGTATTTTGGAAAAACCTGCAAGTAAAGCTGATATAAATTAGAAACCCTAGTCAGCCAAGAATGGGAGAACCTTAAATCGAAATATTGGTACTAGGCGGGGAAGAAAGAATACAGTTACAAACTCAATCGCTCGCTTGGTTGTAAAATCAAAAATAAGTCGCCCATGGCTTCTAAACTCCCCATCCGGATTATTGAGGCTGTTCGCTTGGACTCCATAAGCCACTGTTGCAATCACATCGGTTGTATAAAGAGCACAGATTTCCTTCACCTCCTGGCAAGTCATTTGATGAGAGTCATTGACAGGTAAAGATAGGAGATAAGAATCCAACTGCCGGCCAATCTACCAAATTTACAATATTAACATGAACAACAAATATTGAACAAGTTACAGTTAACTAACCTCTGCTATAAGGGGGAACATTTGCTTGATCTTTCCACTTGTAAAAACTGGTGACAATTTTGAACGAATTTCTTTCCACGCTGGGTTTTTGATAAAAAAGAGGTTTTTCGAACCGATGGAGTCAGCATACAAATCAGATGTTGAATACCTAAATACGGATATATTTAAGTCAAATGAATATTTCTTTAAACTACTTACTTTTACCGATCAGAAAACTTTGCGAAGTCCTTAACAAGAATTCTTTTTATCAATTCAGGATGCCGAATCAGGACTGCATGTTTGTAAAAAATATGCACCCCAACAAGTGGCTCATTCGTCATAGTTGCGTGCATATGCATGTCTTGAAATTGCTCTGCTGGGCATTTCCTCAAAGAGAGTAATCCTTTAAAATTGCCAACTAAAAGGCTTGGTGCAATAAATGGAACGCCGTGTTTCCTCCAGTAGCTGTAGTGAGATTTCAAGAAGATATATCCAACGACTAGAAGAACTTGCACTAATACTATCGTTGTACCGCAGAGTACCATTTTGTGCTCAGGTCACTATCTACACTAAAACTGACTGTGGTGGGAACTTTTCAATGGATATTTATTGTACTGTTCAATTCTTCAAATGCAAATATCAAAGATGTTACGATAAGGCGTTTAACAATGCCAACAAAAGTGAAGTCAAAAGGTTGGTTATTGATTTGGAGGCGACAGAAATTGTATACAGAGCCAATGTTTTTTTATTATATTCTGGCGACAGATAGGCACGTTTGTTGGGTCAATATGACAATTTGTGATTTAAAAAAAGTGAATATGAATGAAAGTAAGTCTAAAATATTAGCATTAGTTTAAAAAGCCGATTTTGCAAATGTCTTACGTTTTATGCAGTGATGGAAATGAATGCTATTTTCAACTAATTTAATTAGCATACGATTTTGTCATGTTTAGCATCTGAAATGCTAGTGCTAAATTAATATGAATTATCACTGAAAAGTAAAGTGAATATGTGTCCAATGTGTTTTAATTTTAAACAAATCTTCAAATTGATTATAGATGTCTGTAAGAGAGCTATTTTAAACACTGATTACAATCAGCCGTTTTATCAATCCTATTCGTTTCAGAAAAGAAGTTTCGATTTGCATTAGAAGGTTGCTTCCGGGCAGTCATCGCAATTAGGTTACGTGACTCTAGAAAAGGAAACTAAAATTTGAGCTTAATTTAAAACTGATTAAAGGATATCCTACGAGCCTTTCTAGTAAAAAAGTACGATGACAAAAAATAAAAAAATAATAATCCTTTCCGATTTAAGAAATATGTAGAGTTATACATATAAATTATTAAATTAAATTAGTCATTAACGTGTAATTTAAATTACAGGGAATATAAAGATTATAGAGCCTAGCTGCGGAGACTATTGGCTCTAAGAGTTATATAATACATATTAACCTCATACGAAGCGAAACCGCGCAAAGTGATGTATGTATAAGTGTGAGTGAGTCGCATTATTCGCATTGTTTCATTAAACATAATGGTATTTCATATTGCATTCATATTTCACATCATCAAAAAATATTAATTTACTAAAAATCAACAATTGGTAAATGTATATTGCTTTGCTAAGATTAACAGGTCTGAGTGTGTACGCAACATTCATGTTTGGAGTTTTCGTTTTTCCTTCCTTTCTTCGCTATGTGTATGCTTTACAAAACCAATCGCCTACTGCAGGAGAAAAGCTTAGCATTTCATCAAATTTAGCAAGTGCTTTTCATACTGCTAATGCGAAAAAATTTTTCGTCGTGAGTTAGTGATGCTAATTATCCCATCACTAGTTATAAGGGCTGAATGTTGGTCACATTTACCACTTTAATAGAGAATAATGTCTAGGGTGGTTTGTTATTAAAACATAGAGCACCTTAAAAATCATATGCACATATCCGTATTAGTTTTTAATTGAACCGGATTTACGGATGGTATGATCTACACGCGACGAACCATGAGCAGTTGCTAATTAAAACCTATCTATGCTATGGCCTTAGCAACAAGTGATCAGCAACTTCTATTTCCAATAAATTATCTTCATCAGACTATCCAATAGATTTTTTCTAATTTGTGTATCGAGCATAACACTTCCGTGACCTTTACTGTAAAAGGCATTATTGGTTTTTAGAAACAATATTTATTCACAATGTAAACTTAAAATTACTTTAAAGCTATTATACAAAAGTGTCTTGGTGATATCACGGGATCGAACAATGGAACAATATAACTTTGATCAAAACCACTTTCCTTTAAATACAACATCCGATCGAGAAGAATGAGTGTCTCCAAAACCGGAGAAAAGCACATTCGAATGAGATAGAACAAATCTAGAAACTTCTTTTGCTCTAGATATGTTGTTTCTATTTGTCTAATGTATTCATCTGTTAAAACTTCAAGTCCCAAGTTGGATTTTTTGTTACATAAATCTACATATTCCTTGAAGTCGTTGAATTTCTTTATTTTTCCCACTTGTACAGTATCTTTAAGGTTAGGATTCATTTCCACAATCAGTACCTCCAGCAACGCTCTATAGAATAGTGATTTATTTGGCAGTTCCTTCGCATGTTGAGTTCTATGGATTGATTGCGCAGCAAGCATTCTTGCATTTCTTCCAATTTTTACAGATTGTTTACGGAGAAATTCGCTCATTGGGAAACCAATTTCGCATTCTTGTTCCAATATAGCTTTGTTGCCGAAGAATTTTTCTGAAGAGAATTCTTCTCTAAGCAAATGATAACAGCACCCAATGTTGCAGAGGACTTTAAAATCTAGTTGGTCCTTAAAGATCTGAAGACAAGTTGGAGCTAGGTTTCCGCAAGTATGCAGGCCAGTGAGACAAAAGGATGAGCTTTGGCCCTCGGTGACGTTGAAGAATTTCTTTATTAGATTTACGAAATCGATTTGGGTGGTGATGAACATGTTCGTAGTCTTATAATTGTCTGGTTTCAATGTTGCTTTTGGCGGAGATTTTTGTTTTTTTCCTCGTCTGGGAGGAACTACCCCTTGACTTTGCAGTTCTGCACGTTTTTTAAGTCCAGCCCAAGCGCGCTAAAACAAAAACAATGAGACTGATCATTCAAGAATGTCATGGGTATACTTACTTGCAACTTTTTGTTTCTTTCCGCAGCATTTTCTGTATTTGATTCTTTGAAATCGATACCAAGAACTTTGTGATCGTACTGCAGAGCCAGGCGTGAAGAGAGGTATCCTTTTCCATCGCCTGCGTCAATTATATACATTTCTTTTTTCTCTTCGGTCTTAAAGTATATCATCAAATCGTTGACTAGCTCTGCTGTTATCTCCACCTAAGAAAGGCTTATGTACATTTGTTTTCTTGCCAAGATATACAATCTTACCTCATGCATTTTCTTTTCACTCATGAATTCTTTAATGGACAGGGAATTACCGCGGACTTCATTGCTTAAAATGTTACGCAAATCTTTGACCGATGTCAAGAGGTGTTTCATGTTTTCCAAGCGCAATTTCTTCGAGTCTTGAAAGAAGTGATATATATTTTGAAATCTTGTTAGTCCACTTTCATTCCAGAAAACATCTCCAATGCACTGGTTCACATGTTCAGCATTTTCAATGTCTTCCCGCAAGTTTCGAGGTATAAAATTTTCCCAGTGATTATCAGTTAAGTAATTCACCATGTGGCAATTCACAAAACCCCAATAATGACTAAGATACCGCAGAATCGACTGCAAACTCGTTCTCAGTTCATCTGCGCTCATTTTTTTTTTTTTTTTCTTTTTTTTAGAATGAAAGGTCTCTTTGTTCCATTTGGCACTGAGTGGACAGTTTGAGCATTACTTTAAGTTTCTTGAATTGCGAGCGAATACTTTGAATTTCTCCAACAATATCTTCTTCTGGATCGTTTGTTCGTGGAAAACTATCGATTGTTAGTTTTAAATGTTCTAAGATTTTGTGCACTTTTTCTGTGTGGCTAAGCTGTAGGTGAGCTATAAGAGTTCCGTAGTATGATCCAAGCTCTTCCCCTAAGTTGACTCCCTGCGCATAACCCAGTTTGTAACCTTCCAAATTGCCTTCTTGCACACCTTTACTGAAGCCCTCGGCGTAACTTTGTTTGGACACGCGTTCTTCCAGGAGAACAATATCATCGAAGATATCGTTAATGTCGCGCTCGTTAAGGGTTGTCATTGGAATACAACTGCATACGTAAAAGTTAGTGATATAACATGCTAAGAAAACAACCAATTAAAACAAAACTTAAATGAGTTTTAATAAAAAAAATTCGATTGCAAGCAAAAAACTGCGTTGACAACAGCGCGTTTTCGTTATATCGTTGAGCACCATGAATGTCTCTGTCATTCTTGGTTTGACAAGTGAAATCCGATATAGATTTTATTTTGACGTTTAGATTCTGCAGGGATGAAATATAAAGCGAAGTCCCAACTTTTAGGTATTTTATTTTACGAATTTTTAGCAAGTCTGTCGCATATTTTTATATCTTAATTTAAACCACAAATTAGTCAATACAGATACCCAACTTCTACTTCTCTTGCCCCTTGATTTTATTTGACAGAGTTTTTTATAACATTTTGTGTCTGTGAATACGTGTGGGAGCTTTGAATAACAAATCAAACGAATGTGCGTGAAAATGATGAGCTAGTGTTCGGTGCTTCCTGAATTACTGTCAAAATGCTTCATGTATTTCAGCTACATTCGTGAATTACTGTCAAATTCATCGATGGACGAGGGGAAATAGCCGCTGTACAGTTGGGTGTCTATATTAGGTTGTCTGTGATCTAAACAAGACAATAGATGTCTAAATTCGTTAAAAAAAACTGACCATTCTTTGTTTGGAAAGTTTTTATAAAAAAATATTTAAAAAAAATCGGACTACATAGACAAATGGTGACAAATGGGCGTTTTCTATAAATATTATAAAACAAAGTCGAAAAAAATTTTTGGGGAGTTTAATCTTAGGAACTACTGAACGGATTTGCATGCAGTTTTCACCAGTAGTGTTCTTGGGTATCTATTATGGGTATGGACTACATTTTATAGACATTTAGGCACAACAAGTTAACGGTATAATGAGATAAGTAAAAAAAGTCGAGAACTGGCAAACTTCTAAGGCGGGCGCTGTCTAAACAGTTAAAGATACGAAAAAATAATGTACTGGGAAATTGATCGTCTCAAAAAGTTCTAAAAAAAAGTCAGCGGTGGCATATGTGTATCTTTTAAGGTAGACTCACAATAACCAATTTTATGGTTCTGTAAAAATTCGAAAAGCCAATTCGCCCTGTAATTTCCACACCGCTTTGTCAAAAAATCTGAAAAAATTACAAAAAATCGGCTTCCATGAGTAAATTAAAAAAAAATTAATTTCAGCATTCTAGCCCCAATACTTTTGGAGCTTTTGGCCAAAAACGATAAAACGTGAACATGCGAATTTTGAAAATCTTTAATAGATCTCGGAGCAAGCACTAAGAAATAATAGCTATAATAATATCGATTAGTTGGCGAAATACGAGAAATCGCTGATTAAAAGATTTTTTTAATCTTTAAAATTTTGGCTGAAATCGATGCGAGTCTCAGTGGTGTTTTCCATGTTCATTTCAACCCCTATTTGCTCAACTCCAATTTGCACACAGCTGGCATGCCGATGATCGCGTGGAAACGGTGTTGTACGGATGGAGGCATATGAGATGTAAAAAATGGATATATGTATATATGTATGTATGTGTATAGGTTTACATAAATGTACACATTAGAAATACAGGCAGCGATGAAAGAACGTGGTATTTTTCGTTGGAATATGATAACCAATGGGAAAATAAATTATCTGATGCGTGTTCTGTTCTACAGGAAAATAACAAGGACACTTATTTACTTTGATAATTTCGTTGTGTAATATTACTGAATCTTTGTTGCTGTGGCAAAATCACCGCAAAATATGATTGAAGATATGTTGTACCGCAGACAACAACAACTGTCTTCCGATTATGGGAACATAATAAAGTCGAATTTTCACGGGTTAGAGGTAGTTATGGGAATTCAAAATAGAGGGTTTAATACATTTTTTTTTGTTGTTGAAAATCCTTTATTTTGGACTGTAATATTTGCATTGGGCGGCGTAACAGCCCGTTGAGAACCAGAGCCTAGCTTTTTCGCATCTCCACTGTGTTGTGCGCGTTATAATTTTGACACATGTGGAGGGGACCTACTGTTTAATGCCGGTTCCGAACAGCGAATTGCGAAAACTTTTCGTGACAGAAGTACTCCAGGAGGATTGTCAGTCGTTTGCCGGAGGCACAAATAACCTATACTTAAACAGGAACCAATTGGCAGCTCACACGTATTCACAGACTGGAATTGCATAAAAAACGCTGTCAAATGAAACTAAGGAGAAAGAGACGAGGGAGATGGATATCTTGTTTAGCTCATTTGTGGCCTGAGGTGGGGCCGTGAAAAATGTTTGTGGTGCTTTTTCCCCTAAACTTCCAATACACGCGGTAAATGAAGCAAGAATGCATCTCAGATACCTACCTGTTTTCATATTAAAAGCCGATTATTTGTGTGTGCGTGATGCGAATAGAGATGGCTCTCGACAACGATAATGTTCGCTTGCGATGTTCACGTGTAGGGCCATGTTTGCAAGCTAATCCTCATTTTTGCTGTGAACTTCCTTTGCTCTCTCTTTTTTGCATAGGTAAACAACAATAAGGGCAACCACTTGCGCTTTTTCTCCGACATGTTTGCACTACAAGAATCTCGTGTTGATCGAATTAATGTTCTGGAAATGTGTTCATCGTCTAGGACCCCAATGGGAGAGTCAGATAATGCGAGTGTATGTACCACAAATAACCTATACAAGATACCCAGCTTTCCAGGCTGGAAAACCCCTCGCCCGCATTTTACACGCACACTTATTTGGGTTTCAGAGCAAATTCACGCACATTGTTTTGAAAGTAGACTAAGGCTGGAAAGAATATATTCGGTATTACTGATTTATTGAAGTGATTCAAAACGAGTGTTTTCTGAAAAGGGGAAAAATCGTTTATGATTTAATTATGTATTAGTCTACAATAACAAGGGGAACATTTTCTTTTTGAATGCTACTGGAGGTAGCGGGAAGACTGCTTTAGCTGTGGGATCGTCTGGAAATGAACCCACACTTTTAGATGTCGGAGGAACTGCTAACTCTGCTTTTAAACTTCCATTAAAATTTTGTAGTGCCGATGTTTCAAGTGGAAACATTGCTTCCAAGTAGAGTAATACTGGTAAATTGACGGGGGATTGCAGTTTTTTTAATTTTAGGACGAGGCATTAATGCTCCACAAAACGTCTAACAAGATGCACTAAAGCAAAGTCTATGCTTCACTGAAAAAGCCATACTTATGTCTGCACATAAAAAATCGTAACTTCAAACTAATATAAGTGTTGCATACGGAAGAGACAACACATCACTTTCCAATAATATGCTTCAAATAAGACCAGAAAAATTTGAAGTAAGAAATGGGAAGGTAAATTTCAGAAATATCTTTTGTTTTGGTGCCGAATATTTTAGAAATGATTGAGAAGGTATATTCGGATATTGCAAACTTATCTAATAATTCATTTGGTTTGGGGGAAGGGCTATTTTGTGGCAGACAAATAAGCAAGTCAATTAAGTTATTGATTCAATTCTTGCCAAATGTGATTCATCATCAAAAGTCTATTATTTAGTTGAACGCGCTGTAGAATGTAGAATAGAAGAAGTGTAGATGTAGAAGAAGCGGTGCATTGCCCCAAATTATTTCTAAATTCATTAACACTTTCTGGTATTCCATTACTGGAATACTAAAAAACTTTAGATATATAGTGCTGCCTGCGCGAAGCCAGGACGGGTTGCTAGTTTATTATATTTATATTATTACAGTCGAACTTCTCTATAATGAATGTCTATATAATGAAGTTCTCCGTATAATGAACTAATTTCAAAAACAGCTTTCTAGGCTTATTTTAGGTGTATTTTTATCTCTTTATAATGAATTTCCATATAGTGAATTTTTCTATATAATGAATAAATTTTTTAGTTGAAAACTTGACTTGACTTTTGTCTCCATATAATGATTTTTTTCATATTATGTATTTTTTCATTTCAAAATGCTTTCACGTCTGTACAAATATCGACCGTAACGGTACTTTTATCCGTTACTTGTGTGTTTGTTCGATGTCTCTTCGAGACTCTGTCTGTTTTATTCATTTTGAGTGAAGAAGAATCGGTGGATGTGGTGTTGCCTAAAATGAGTCGAATTTCGTCATCCCTTGATGTACTTCGAACATTTGTGGGTGAAAAGCAACGTACCGAATATTAAAATATATTAAAAAGCTTTGTTGAGGAAGAAAAATGGAAGGGTGTAATCCACGCCGAAATACCTGATTATTTTAAACAAAAGTGGAAAACATAAAAAATATCAAAATTTCTGTATAATGAAATTTCTATATAATGAAATATTTTTCTGGTCCCGTGCGAATTTATTATAGGGAAGTTCGACTGTATTATTATTATTTTTTTTATTATTATTATATATATGTACATATTATTTTTATTGCACATTTGCTACAAATATATCTTCTTTCTTTGTAGCACGGGTGAAATAGGCCTCTTGGGGAACCGAACACCTGAACAAAAAAAATCGGTTAACGAAACAAAATGCATACCTCAAGGGTGGTGTGGAAATGTTTACACATATATTTAATCTGTTTAATTTCTTCCAGGTATAATGATTTGCATTTATTTTATTATCTTTAGGCTCCAGCGAGCACGAGCAAATTTGAAATGATGTTATTGAAATGTCACATAACCCACCTCAGTTATTTGAAGGGGAATGCGATCAGCTGTTAAAAACGCCTCACACGTATTAACGGACACGGGACAACAAAAAAATGATATGAAAAACGCTATCAAATAAAATCTAGGGGCAAGAGAAGAAGTTGTCAGAAATAGAGGAAATGAGATATTTATCTGCTACTCTCTTTACCCTTGAAATTTTTAACAGCTTGTTGTTTTGTAAGTTGCTTTTCATCTGTGAATACATGTGAGGCAACTGCCCATCTTGTTCCGAGATTTTTATTTGAATTTGAAAATTTTTGCTTTAACTGCCCATATTTGTTTTAAATATTGTGCTTAGTATTTAAACATATTCATGACAAATGTGTGAAATAAGATGTTTTGTTTAATTTTCACTTTTGTTTGAATGAAAATCTTAATCATTTTGCAATGTTTATTGAATTGCAAAATTATATTTTTTTTTCAAAACAACCGGCCACTTCGGAGAAAACAAATCGCCACGCTATGCCATAAGCACGAATAATTATAAAACACCACACTGGAAACAATATTGGAAGCGAATGAAACGCAATTGGTTAAAATACACCATAGATAATTACTAAAGTTATAGAAAATAAAGATAAATTAGCCACTTTTCGATCTTCTTCAATATCTTCAATTTAATATTGTTGATGTGTACAGTGATAAAAGCAAAATAAGGCTATGCCATCGTCTATCCGAAATAGTACTACAAAGTAATAAATGATATTTCAATATGAAATTATGTCTTATTGTTTCAAATACAAATCGTTTCTTCGGTGGGTTTTAATTTAGCATTTGTTTGTACCGTATATGAAGAATTGATTGATTGACTATTCCATTCTTTATATTGAGCTTAAGGTTTATATATTTATATTATAATAATAATATTCTATAAATACGTTTACATTCAAAGAAAATATTGCAGAACACTGCACAAAAGATTAATGATAACTTCTGATGAAGTCTGATGAAGCTGGATACTGCTGCTTTTGGTGCATTCGGCGGGTAGATGGGGGTAGTCTGGTCGATGTTTATCTTGGAGCTATGGTTTTTATAGCCAATTCAGCAAATAATTTTGTTTTTTTTGATTGCTTGGTCTATATATCTCTATAGATCCTCTTGCAAGATTTTGCAGCTTGGCCGGCCTTCTTGTTTCCTATTATACCTACCTATGACTGTGAACCCACATGAGCTTCAAATTGTGGGCATTTCTTATTAGAAGGTCCCGTATGTTGGTTATTAACCTACTGTTGTGATTGCAGTTGGAGACGGCACGAGAAACTGGAAGGCTGTCAGTGCATATTACCAGTTTCTTGCCAGATTTTACATTTTACATTTTCTTCTGCAGTGAAGATTGATGTGAACTCGCACCTTTTTACACCCAAGTGCCATTTTCTTGAATTATGACAAAGGAGGTGTTCTCGACGGATTTCGACCTATCCGTAAACAACGGAGTCCAACCACCTTATCATGGTTTCTTGGAAATTTGAGTGGTATACCCTGCTGTTGGTGTTATCCTTGTTGTAATCAGTAAGTTTTAGTTCAAAGAATTCTTGGTACAAGTTCCAGGATGGGAGGTGTGTGCTGTGTCCTTTAACAAGTTCGTAGGGCAAGCCCATTTCTTTTGCCCTCAAAAGAGCAATGTTGATTGCAAAGTTTGCTTGACTGTTTTAGGTACAAACAATGGGGTTTCCAAGTAAACTTACAGTTAACTCTTAAGCCTAAGATAACCAAATTATCTACATTTTCTATATTTACATTGTTCATCGCTAAGTCTAGTTTAGGACAGGACAATTTACGACATATGTGAAGGTGTTTACATTTATTGAGAGAAAGCTTAGCTCCACCGTTAATACCCCAATCTAAAATATCTTTAAGGCATTTTACAAAAGTGTTTTTGGATGTTTCTAAGTCATTGTGATTACACAAGATGAAGACGTCGTCGGCGTAAATGCAATGATCCAGAAGGCTGTACTTCCTAATAATGGTACTTATGTCGTTAAAAGCGATTTAAAATAAAACTACCGACAGTGGTGATCCTTGATTAATGCTAATAAGTTTTTTGGATTCTAGGAACCAGAAGAGCCGTTTTGCAATTATTTTTTCCAAAACTTTCGATATGCATGGGATGAGAGAAATTGGCCGGTATCTATCTATGGAGTCAGTCGGTTTATTCGGTTTTGACAACGGAATTATATACGCTGTTTTCCAGATTTGTGGGATGGTATTGTATTAGGCGGCGTAACAGCCCGTTGAGAGCCAGAGCCTAGCTTCTTCACACCTCCACTGTGTTGTGCGTGTTATAATTTTGACACATGTGGAGGGGACCTACAGTTTATTGCCGGTTCCGAACGGCGAATTGCGAAAGCTTTTCATGACAGAAGTACTCCAGGAGGGTTGTCAGTCGTTCGCTGGAGGTGGGGCCGTGAAAAATGTTTGTGGTGTTATTTCCCCGAGCCGGATTCGAACCCAGGTACTCTCGCTTAACAGTCCGACGCACTAACGATTAAGCCACGGCGCCCGGGATGGTACTGGTGTTTAATAATTCATTGTACAAAACAAGAAGCCTAGATTTAACTACAGAGGGTGGATTTCTAATCATAGGATAGGAAAACCGGTCTCTACTTGGGGTTCTTCCTTTTAAAGCACTTAAACAACATTTCAGTTCTGTGTGGGTTTATTCGTTTCAATTTGTTTCGCTAATGGGTCCCCAGAAACTGGGACTGGCGAGAAACAAATGTTTTTGAGTTTCAAGTCCACGAATGCTGGAGAAAAGTTGTTGTCGCTAGAGAGGGTAGACCAGAAAGAAGCGAAGAAATTGCCTATGTCTATACCAAATGAAATTTGACCCGTAGGAGTTTGTATGCATTTTATCGAACAGGGAACGTAGTTACCCGTAAGACACCGGATATTATGCCAGATTTTATTGGGAGGGTAATCAGGATTGATTGCAGAAGTAAATTCAGATAGAGATTTGGCTTTGCTTATTTTCATTTCTCTTCTAAACGTAGCGTTTAATTTTTTATAGGCAATAAGGTTGGAAAGCGTAGGGAGCGGAGCAGGATAGGAAGTCTTCAATTATGTTACCGCGGGGGCTTAAAGCAGGGGATCCCCATAGAGTACTACACAAGTTTACATCCCCACATACCAGGAGAGGTGTTTGTATCTGATTTCAAGGTCAGGTCGCAAAAAGTTTGTTTAGGTGGAATGTAAATCAAAAGCATTGTGAATTTTATTGATAAATTAATTTGTACGGCGGGGAATTTATATTTACTTGCACGTGAGGTATGTTCTTTTTAATCAAAAGAGCTATACCCTTAGATTATGCGGAAAGTTCCGAAAATATCCTGAATAGGATCTCGGTGTGATTGGATTTGATTGAAACGCACAATGTGTTTCTTGAAGAGATAAAGCACTCTCTTTGGTTAGTAGGTTGAGCTCATCGAAGTTATTAATATAGCCTTGCATATTCCACTGGAGAGCTTTAAAATAATCTGCGGATATCAAAGTTGTGTTATTTGGTTTTTGATGGTGGACGGTTTTCAGACCCGCTGTCAACATAAAAATGATGGGCAGTCTTTTGAGTCAGATGGGTGGGAGTCGAGGCGATTTGCAAACATTCGACGGGTGTAAGCAGAATTGGCATGGGGTGGCAAGTTGCATATGTGGCACATGGGGGAATTAGTACATTTTTTTGTGGTGTGCCCTAGCATCTGACAATTCCGACACCGCATGGGATTTGGGAAGTACTCATAATCTTTGGCCTCGTACCAACCAATTTCCACTGTGTCCGGCGGTTGGAATGCATCGAATGTGAATAGCTTATGACCAGTTGGTTTCTGAATCTAATGGTCTTAGTGAATTTAAATTAATGAGCCATGGTGCGTAAACGATACGTTTTGAGGCGTTAAGCTGATTGTGCAGCGTTGTAGTCACGGGACATAACCCGGAAAGGTTTTTTTTGACAAGAATCTATCTGCAATTTTTTGATTTTTTGCTAAAATTAAGATTTTACCATCTCTGAGTTGGGAAATTAGCTCGTATTCGGTGCTAATTGCGTCAATACCTTTTCTAAGAGTGAAAATGCTTATCGACGTGAGTTGCTGTTCTTGGAAGTTCCGGGAAATCATCAAATTGCATTATGTTTTCTTTTGGCAAGTGGTTCCGATAGCGTGACTTCAGAAAGCCCTCCAAGGTTTCATTTTTGGCCCTGGGGCCATATTGTTAATGTAGAAAAACACTGCACACGCGGTAGGTTAGGGTCTGTACAAGAGAGAGAAAGGAGATGTTATATATATAAATAAAGATAGAGATAATGAAATAAGCGCAACGAGAGCAGCCGAGTGAACAAACCGACTAGGCACAAGAGCTACTCGGTGACTGTGATCAAAATTAAGTTTCAATAATATTAGAAAATACTCATGTATAAGCAGTATATTATTATGTAATATTATTGAAATATATGAGAGGTTGCTACCATTTATTTTAAAAGAATTTCGTTTACCAGTTCTTTCTCATCCTTATATTCTGCAAACCTTGTTAACATTGTTATTGGAAATTCCAATTGTGTTGACAAGCTGCGCAACAGTACAACACATTCGACATTTTGGCTGACTTACAGCAGATGTATCAACTTTTGGCAGTAGTGGGGGGTAAACCGACGAACTCCACCACTTTCCGACAGGCTTTAAACAAATATGAGTGAAAACCGACAACCTTTTTTCAAGTATACGTGAAAAAGTGTGGAGGAGAGGTTTTCCAACTCGAAAGATGAATATCTCGTCATTATTTCTGATATCTGTATTGGCTCTATTTGTGGTTAAAAGACAACTTTACAATGACAATTATTCTAATTCGTTTTTTGGATAGTTGAATAGCCTTTGAAGAGCTTCTTCAAACAATAGAGTATTTACGTAGATTTTGGAAAAAAAGAAAGGCTTAAAACCCTTGTGTATAAATCACGTTAACATGGTTTGATTAAAAAAACACACAATAAAAACAATTTAAACTTCAGAAAAAAATTTAAAAGTTTTTTTTTCATTTCCAAAAAAAAAAAAATTCTGCATCAAATATTTAGTCCTTTCGGCGAGGAAGCCGAATGAAGAAGACAACCGCGAGTATAGGACGGAAGGACAAAAATTGTCGACCTTAATAGATCGTGCCAGCTAAAGGGGTCTTCGAATCCAAATCTCTCTGTTCGAAGAGAAGAGGTAGACCGAACTTCTGGTACAGAGACTGAGTCCGATCGCTGACTCAACACAGCTCAGTTTTTCGGTTCGGAGTAGCATGCCAGGAAGGTTAATGAATGAATAAATGAAAATATGCTACAGTAAAATATAATTTTATTTCGCATGTAGTAAATTATTTTAAAGTTAATAAATTTAACAAATAAATTTTTTTGAACCTAATTACAGATTAGCTGTCTGACCAGCACCCATTGTTTTACACATAAATATTCAAAACTAGTTATAAGCCATTTTTTTTACAAACAATCATTTATCTTTTACTCTAGTTAGCCTACGTTTTATGTCTAACTTTTTCTGGAATGGAAGTTTTACTCAATTGAAAAGAGGATCCTTTTTCGGTGAATTATCTTTGCCGTCGATGTTTTTAGCTGCGTATGCGCACATGTGAAACTAGTGCTCAGCAGCTTATATTCCTTTTACAAAACATAAAAAAAAAAGTTTAACAACTCTTTTTATTTACTGTCGTATTCTTCTTCGAGCCTTGAGATATTATTGTTTTGCTTTTCGTGTTTGTTTTCGTTTTCAATCAGTTTTTGGATTAAACTATGATGCAGCAGCTAAGGATTGCAGGAAAGATTAACTGTCCATGTTTTATCTTATGCATACTATCGTTTAGTCTTTCACTGGACCTCAGTTTTTCACTGAAAACAGTTGCGCTAGCTTACTCGCTTGGCTCTTAACATAGTCAAAGCTGCTTTTACTAGCTCTTTTGATGGCTTCTGTTTTGTTGGATGTTTGCTGTGTAACAATTGTCTGACTGGTAATTGGGATTGGTGGCACATGTTCGGTGGTGTTTGAAGTTTCCATTGTTGTTACATGGCGTGGGAACATGTTTCGTAGGACATAATTGAAGCCAAGTGAAGCTTTATTACAATTTGATTTAAAACGCTCAACGCCGAATGCTCGAATCGCCCGTGAAAATCCAAAGACTTGTGAACTTATGAATGCAGTGCGAATGGCAACAGTAGTACCATCTTTTTGTTCAAGGTATTCAACACGTTCGTCCACTCGCTGCCATACAAAAATAAAGAAAAAAAAAATAAATAAATTACTAAGAGTTGGTTATTTTTAGATCTATGAAAAAGAAACTAAAAAAGGGAGAAGGCCTAAGTGTAGTACGACTTAAATTAGCAGTGCCTCGGCGAATTTTCAAGAATGGAACCTATGCAAACTTGTGCGATGATGATGGCGTGAGAGTACAATGACCTAATTCCTCTTCTATAATTAAAATACACGTGTATGTATTAATTGTGATTAGGCCTGGCGGTAAATATAATTTTGTTCTATTCGATTTTGCAGAATTACATTTGGGTATACGAAACCAATTGTTGAGCAGAAATGCTATAAACATCTGATCTAACTTCTAAGTGGCGGCAATAAGTAAAGCTTAATTTACTTTGTATTGGTGAAGTATTTTCAAAAAGTGTATGTTCTATCAGTATTCCTTGTCCTAGAGTGAAGAATTACGTTCGTTCAAAATTATAAATGGACCAATAGAAGACAGCAAGGTTAATGCTGGGAATTAGACACCATGCATGTTTTTATAGCTTCGATACCACGAATCGTCCATCCTGGGCCTGGCCGTCATATAGCAATTACTTAAATAACAAAAAGGATGGATAAGAACAATTCATTGACTTAAAACACTGACATCCAAAACGAAATCCGAAACCTCTTTTATTCACGTCCTACAGTAAAGCGAAACATAACAAGTATTTTTATTAATATTTGAATAAATATGAAAATAATTACAGATATTTCGATTTAACGAGGGAGAAAACATAAAAATACGAATCAAAGGGGGTTTTACATTTCATATTATGCCGGAAGTCGGATACAGTACCAATATTCGGCAAAAACCGGATAGGTAAAGCATAAAAATGTTGAGTCTTTATATTCTAGCATATTCCTAAAATTTGCAACTTAATTTTCTGGTGGGTTCTCTCAACTTGAATTAATCTTAAGAGAGTTGTCTTGAATCTAGCGTCTAGAAGAGTCAAGAACAAGAAGTTACTATAGAGCAGTTTAGATATCACCAATTTCTAAAAGATATAAAAACCCCGCCTGCTGCCATAGCCCAATTACCACACCGTTTTAAGGCTTAGGTTAAAGCAAAAGGTCATGGGTAAACCCATTTTTTAATAAACAATATTGTTGTCTAACAAATCACACAGTTTTGAGTACAATATGTTTACTGTTTCTTTTTATAGCTTTTTATGTTTGTAACAGAAATGGCAGGAATAGGTAAAGAAATGGCTCGTTTCTGTTTAACTTTTTGACATGGTGTGTGAATGCATCGTGCAATACATATTTTGCTTTTGACAGTAGATTCGGCCGGATGGTTGGTCAAATCGTAACATCGCTAACATATTGATTAACTTTTTTAAAACTAAGCACTCAATTCACATATATGTAATTGCATCTTGTACAATACTATATACTATACTATACATAAACAAAAAATTAAAAAGGTAGCATAAAATTATACAAAGATACAAAAAATCAAGAAAAGGCTTGTTATTTAAAAAAAAAACTTTATTTTCGATTGCTATATGTTTTTTTCGCTTATCTTTTCAATTGTGTTCTGGGAAATAATCAAAAACATTTTTTGGGACATCATATTATCGAAGTTGTTTAATGGCCGATTTGGCTTGTTTATTGGTCATAAGTTCTACGCATGCCTAATAGCGACACGAAAGCGACATCAAGGCAACAAAATTGTCTATAAAACTGAAAGGTTTTTTTTTTTCGTTTTGCATTAAAGAAGTTTAAGAAGCGACTTACGATTTATAAGAGGTTTTGTGGTCATTGTATTGCAAAAAAAAAATTTATGATTTAGCAATTTTTCAAGGGATGAAAAGTTGGTTATGAATTATTGAGGTTTCTATTTATCGGGGTACGAATTATCATGATTCGACTGTATATTACAAAGGGTTTCTTATTAGCCTTCACCGGGTCTTTGTAACACAGAAACTTTTACTTTTAATTAGCTTCTAGAATATAGGACAGTCTTGAAATTAATTGACTTTAGTTTTTGTATATAATATATACACATCTCGGCGGTGGTAAACCTTTCACAGTGGGCGTTGGACTTCGCTAAGGGTACGTCTCGTCACCTTTCCTGTTCATTACATATATAGACTGGATGTTACAACGCAGCCGAGACGAGGAATGCTTCACATTGGGAGAGCTAAGATAACTTAGTCATTCTCACATCCTCTCAAACGGAACTTCAACGTGTACTAGGCGAACGAACTGGCCGATTGTACCGATGCTGGGATGAAGGTTTATGTGGACAAATCTCAGGTTATGGTTATCTCTGTTCTCAGAGAGTTCAAGCTGGGTCAATTTTGAAACAGCTTTGAAGATCTGTAATCAGGAAGGTCGAGCTTGGTGTGAAGGCCAAGTTATCGGTGTTTAATTTGGTATTTGTACCAACTCGCACTTATGGAGACTGGAGAGATAATTGTTGAGCAGCTGCTTCTTTGAAAGGGATCAGCACGATTTCCGAGGCGCGCCTTAAATGCGATCTCGTCAAGAAGGCGACCGCTCGCCAGACCCACAACGGGATGGCTGGCCACATTATCTCTCCAATTATTATTATATAGTTATTCTTATTACTATTATTATACAACAAGCTCAGCGGTGACATCATTTTACTGCATCCAAATATTGAACTACACGTCATAAAATTAGTGTCTAGTTGCTTTTACTACTTTATAATTGAAAATTATAAATGACAATTTTATAAGACGGACGCAGGTGAGATGCACTAGCCGTTTGTTGCCCCTGCAACGACAGTGACTATTGCTTTTCAAATATTTATTGGAAATGTAGCTTCATTACGCCTGACACCTCACTATCCATTAAAAACTTGGGTATTAACTTAAATTTATTGCAGAAAAGCTATATAGAATGTAGAAAGGGTATCGACAGAAATGACCTAAGTTCATTTTGGAGTATCGTAATTTATGATTAATTTTCAGTGTCCACGCTAGAGCAACTTTTTTCTTCATTTAGTAAGGACAATACGTCAACTTTTAAAATACATCCTTTTTAGTATAATTAAAATTAACAGAATTTCACAATTGGCGAATTTCAACAAACAGAACATGTTTACCTCATGACGACATATACAATTTTCAATTTTAATTGCATCATGCTCGCTTTCAGTTAGCACATTTAATATAATTCTTATCTGCAAAAAGAAAAAATCGGAACCTTACCATGATTTTCTTGTAACCAATATTTCTTGTGAATGTCACAAGTGATCTTTTCTTTGGATCCAGCACCGAGTCCTCCACGATTTTCACCGACTTTGCGGTGTAGAATCGTTCGCCCCATTTGGGACATGGGTTCGTCTTTGAGAGCAATCGACGTGAATATAATTTACCATCACGAACTTCTCGTGCGATGGTGTCTTCAGTCAAAACATGTGAGCTACGAAGAAAGAATCAAAAAAACAAACTAAACTCAAATGACCTTTGATCATTCATTGACAAATTTGTTTTTGCCTTTCAATAAAGAGGGCAAAGATTACCTCAATGGGTTTGGGTATCTGTTCCAGTAGGCCTGTACAACTTGTTTCCAGCTATAATCGAAAACTGTTCGAGATTCGTAGTAGGTTCCCATTGTTGTTGTTTTTATTTATTTTTGGCTGTCCTTTTCCACGACGGTTCACAAAACACGTATGTTTCCCGACCGTTCTTTAGCGAGACGCAATGCAACGAAAGCCGATATTATTGACGTATTTTATAAATAGCAAACGCACACAGAAAATTCTGGGTCGTTTAGGATTCGTTACACAACTACGCTCCGGTGCGTATGGAATGAGAAAAAGCCCGTAACAACACGAAATTGTATTAATTTTTTGTTTTTTTATACAGTTTGGAAAATCCAAATCAAAATCCAATTTTCTTTGATCGATTTTCACCAGATGATGCGTAGTGGATGCGGGTAAACGTGAGTCGGGTCATGCATGTGAAAAATACACTCCGACTCGGCGAACAGCGAACCAGTACCAAAACCGGATGAGATGACATCGCGGAGAGGGTTATGTTTGACAGTTTGGAAAAAGTGAAAGTGAGACAAATAGAACCGTAGAAGAATTGACTTATTAAGGGACTAGATTTGAAAGAATATCGGGTCTACTACCAGCTTTGAGAGATTATTTCCTCGGCTGTGTTGCGTAGTTTAGTGGAAAATGAAAAAATGTTATACTGTTTCTCTTAACTGTATAACTAGTTTACAATAACTTCGCAAAAATTCAATACGGTATAACAAAGCCCTTTTAGCTTAGCACACAACCCACAACAAACGTGGTATGACATAGCTGCATGTTTCTTCTAGCAACCGGTAGGGGCTGGTATACAACACGTTCTATTTGATAGATGGCGCTTCCTATAATCAAAATTTCACTAGCCGTAAAAACGTGTGCAAATTTTTGAAAGGTATTCATTTTAGATTTAGATTAGATTAGTTAGTTGTTAGTGCGTCGGACTGTTAAGTGAGAGTACCCGGGATCGATAACAGCTCGGGGAAAAAACACCACAAACAATTTTCACGGCCCCATCTCCAGCGGACGTGTTAGGATTATGCAGAAAGAATACTTTAAGAACATCTTATAACTTTATTTAAGCCAGCCAAGAAGAGATAATGAAAAAAAAATATGCATGTTAAGAATTTTTTGACAAGTTAACACCCTAACTTATTAAAAATTAATTTTTAGTGTGTGAATTCAATTTAATTACTAGTTTAAGTAGTATTACAAAGAATATTAGTTTTTAATATTCAATTCCATATGTTTACAAAAATAATGTTTATCTTTGTATAGGGCCTTAGTACGATTATCCGCAATCATTTCGCTTGTTGAAAGATATTCGTCTAACACTGATATATCATTAATACGATCCCTTATATAGGGATGTCTCACATCAATATGTTTCGATCGTGCACAATAATTACAATCGGTTTTTATTGGGTTCTTCTTAATTTCATAATCGAATTCCTGTCCCAATTCCTTCAACCAAATAGCTTCTTGAACCGCGGACGACAAGTCCATATACTCGGCTTCTGTACTGGACAAGGCCACCGTTGGTTGCCTCTTACTAGCCCATGTAATAGCACCGCCTGTACAAGAATGTCGCTTGTCTACATACATTTGATGCCCAATCAGCATCAGAATACCCAGTGAGTGACTCAAAACCTGAATAGAAAATTTTATAATTTTCAGTGCGTTTTAAGTACCTCAAAATTCGTTTAACCGCAATCCAGTGCGCATGTTTGTAGTTATTATTAATACGGCTTACATCATCTACAGCAAAAGTAGTATCTGGTCTGGGTTGTTGGGAAAGATAAAGCAAACTACCCACAACAACTTGATCAAACTTTTTCTCGTCAACAGCTTCAGGCATATCCAACGATAGTTTCTGATTTGGATTACTTCGAGTCGCGACTGGCTTATTCATTCATTTCATATTTTTGCAGAAGATTGTGTACATATTTGTACAATCCATCCTTTAGTTTTATGACTGTATGAAATGTTCAAACCCACACATTGCCTTGCTGTCCCTATATTTTCATATGAAATGCTCCAGTCAATGGAGGTCTATTTTTAGGTAATGGTTTGCCGCCAATGCTATTAAAAACCGGACAACGGGAGAGTAAGTTTCAGAATAATCTACCCCATATTTTTGTGAACAGCGCTTTGATGCTACCATTACTTTCCTTTTTAGTATTGAAGACCCATTTCGTTGGAAAAACAGATAAATCTGTCTGGCTGGCTGGGGCAACTGGAGTCCGCAGCCACACTTAGGCCAGATTAGGCCCATTGTGATACCACAACGCGGATATCTACTCCGAACCCTAATGAAACCATTTAGAGCTTCTTACGAAGCTGCGGATCTGGTTGATGCCGATCCTATTCAGATCGCCCAGACTGTTTAGGAAGGACTCGCCTAGATGCGTCCTTCTACGAAGCGCTAACGCCTCTCACGAATATGGGAAGTGAAGGTTGGTTTCCTCCTCTTCCTCATCCTGGCAACTTCTGTGCAAAAGTCATTGGTAGGGATTCCCAGTCTGCTGGCATGTCTGTCAATGGTGCAGTGTCCCGTAATGACGCCTATCATGACCCTTATAACCGGTCTGCCCATCCGAAGGAGGCAGGTTGGTACGTACACATGTTGAGCCTTCTTGCCACCTGTGGCTGGTGATTTTAAAGCTATTGACCCCTATGGCTAATTTGATTGTAGCTATTGGCATGGCCGGTCTTTGGAATTGTAAAGGAATTGTGGTCGCATGTCTGGCGAGCGCGTCAGCTTGGCAAGACGCTACAAGGATGAGGGAGGCGTAAAGAGATATTTAGATTCAGGTCTACGGAGTACACTCCCGCACCTACTTCCGACTCAGTTTTGGATCCGTCCGTGAAGAACTTTTTGAGGGGATGACTGAGGGAATGAAATTGAAACCTTTTAATAATGTGAAGTGTCCGGTCCTAAGGCTGGTCCACATGCTGATTGATTTCAGTCTTACCGCCGTGCAGGCTGCAACCTATCTGCTGTTAACTGGGAGGATTTGAAGTGGTATTTCCAGTGCAGCAGAGGTGTGGTACGAAGTACCACTCCTATATTAATGCACGCCGACCTCTGCACTCGACTGAGAAGATTGCGATAGACTGCTTTATCGAGTGCTGTCCACCAGACTGTAACACCGTAGGTCAGTATTGGTCTTATGACCGAAACATACAGCCAATGGACAATACGCGGCTGAAGACCCCATTTGCAGCCAATGGCTTTTTTGCAGCAGTACAGTGCTCGCTCAAGAATATTGGGTTTCCAGCTTAATTTCTTATTGAGAATAAGGCCCAGGAATTTTACACTATCCTTAATAGGAAGCGTCATACCAGACAGTGTGATAGGGTCGATGTAGGGGAGTTTGTATCTCCTTGTGAAGAGAACCAGTTCTGTGTTCTGCGGGTTAGTTCCGAGTCCGCTCAGCCTAGAGGGAGCGTTGTATATGACGTGCCTAAGCGTGGAGAGGAATTTACCAACATTGTCGGCATGGGCTACTACCCTGCAACCTGCACCCTCCAGTGTCAAGAGCAGTTCATTGACCGCAAGGTTTCATAGAAGGGGAGCCTCTGTTGACATATCTGCGGGTTATTGAATCACCAAATTTAGAGCTTATTACTCTGCTTGTGAGCATGTGCTCAATGAGGCTGATAAGCTGTAAATTGACTCCGAGACTTGCCAGGGAGCGCAGGATTGCTCCATGCTCCATTCCATTACCGATATGCGAGCGGATGTAAGCGTCAATCGGCTTTCCCCGTATCTTTAAAAGAAAGGAAGATAGGCTCATAGGTCTAAGATCACCAGGGTTCATTTGCGAGCTTTTTCTTGCTTTGGGGATGAAGATGACGTTCACCTCCTTCCAGGAACTAGGAATATGGGCCAAACCCACGCAACCTTGAAAGCTTGCGTCCAGCCCAGGTAGAACGGTGTCGGCTACTTCTTGTAGTTTCGCAGGAATGATACCGTCTGGACCGGCCGACTTAAAGGGCTTGAAGTTGCGCAGTGTTTATAGGATCCTATAATTGGAGATTATTCGTGAGTTGCTGGAGGCTTCGTGTGCAGGCGGCTCTCTGTTACTGATGCAGTTCACGGGCCAACTGCCTAGAAAGTGCACATTCAGTAGTAGATCTAGAAACTCTAACCAGTCCAGATACCATCAGGCCTCTGTAGGTGTCTGGGGAGAGGTGGCTAGCACCTTCCTAGGCATTGACGCTTCAGAAGTACCTTCTATTTGTTCGCAGAAGAGCTTTGGGCCTTCCAAGACAACCTTTGGGCCTTCTTCAGATTTGCTTTATAAACCTTAAGCGCTACTTTGTAGAGGTCCCAATCTTCCTCCTGGCGCGTGAATTTGGCTTTGTTGAATAGTTTCCTGTAACTGGTGCTGAATCGTTCTAGATCTTATTTCCACCTCGCAGGTTTGGGTTTGCCTCTAATTTTGCGGGTGGGACAGGATGCGGACATTGTACCGTTTAGGACACTTGTTAAATTTTTAACAGCCTTATCAAGCTCGTTGGCAGTGTTAGGGGTAGAGGGAGGATAAAGTGGGAGCTTTCTGCTGACGGTTTCCCTGTACCTGTCCCAGTCGGTTTTCCTATTATTTCGAAAGATCGTCCAAGCTTGTAGGGTTTTCGCTAAACTAAGCTTGATGTATCTGTGGTTTGAGAAGGAGTGCTCCGCCGAAACCCTCTAGTCAGAGACGTCAGAGACGAAGGTTACGTCAAGTACCCCCTGCCCTTTGTGACAAAGGTGGGCGCATTGCCCATACTGGATTCGTACCAATAATCACCTCTGTCGTTGATGTCGGATCTGCCCCAAATTGAGTGATGTGCATTGGCATCGCATCCCAGTATGACAGCTGCTCTCCGCGCCCTCCTCCTCGCCCGCGATCGTTCCCCTGAGTGTGATGGTTGGCAGAGATCCAGCTCCAGGCTGGCCGTCACAGAGTCGCAGTCACTGTAATTAGAGAGGAGAAAGGCTTTTAGATAGGTCTTTGCGAGGATGCAAGCTCTAGGCTTACCTTTATTCCTCAGGTAGACGAGGTTATATCCTTGAGTCCTAAGTCCAAACACCAGGTCGTTAACGACCCAGGGTTCCTGGATCAGGAATATGTCCTCTCCGTCTTTATTAAGACGGAGAAGAAGGGCGGTCGAAGCCGCTGTAGAGTAATGAAGGTTAAGTGAACCGAAGCATTTCTATCGGCCCCACCCTCCGTAGCGTGTCCTAGAGCCTTACCCTCCACTACTGTGGTGTTGGGGTTCTCCTCTTGATCAGACTCGAGGATAAAGTCAGTCTAGCTGCACAATTCACCGGACATTTCTAGATCAGACAGCCCAAGGCCGTCACCCTTTAGATCCAGAATGTCCCGATTCGGTGAAGAGCCTTTGGGATCCGCCTCCACCACCTCTACCTCCATTGGAACCGCCGTAGCTGTTACTGGGCTGACCCCAGCATCAATACAGCAATAGGGAGAATATTTTTCCAACCGCAATAACTAATATTCACACGGCCGAAGTTCGCCGGTTTTATGTAAAACAAGGTTTACCGCTAAAATGCTCCACTCAATTAAAATCATTTACAAAAAACCGGTCAAGTGTGAGTTTTACTCACCCGCCGAGGGTTTCGTTCGCAAACAGATTAGTAGTTTAGACTTAATATAAGTCTAAGATATCAAAAAACTAAAATAGTCAAATCAAATTAAACTCAATTCACTGTTCATTCACTAAAATTTTTTCATTTCGAACGAAACTGAACAAAAGAAAATCCTTTCCCATTTGCTGATCGCGCCAGCCGTGTGAAAATTGCTTTTGTGCATTTAGGGGATAAAATGCCGCAAGCGACACTGGGACTGCCGTCAGTTCATCGTTTTTTGCAATAACTGATTCGATTTAAATCGTTAATCGTTCTCGAAAAATTGTATGAAAATAATTTTTTTTACATAATATTTTATTGTTCTTTCACCGAGATCTACAAAATGGCGTTTTTGGAACTTTAAAATTCGAATGTTGTTGTTTTTTGGTTTTTGGCCAATTTCTCGAAAACTATTAAAGCCAGAGTGCTCAAACCAATTTTAACACAAAGATTACATCAAGACCTACATTCCACATTTTTCAGATTTTTAGACCAACGGGTGTGGAAATGCGAGGGAGGGGACGCCTTTTTTTCGACTTTGAACCTTAATATCTCGAAAACTTAACTGTCAAATGAAAAGTTCAAAATGAAAACTCTATTTCATTTTACAAGACCTATCCGATGGTATTTCACTTAATATATTCCCGTGAATTAATTTATTTTAGTACAAATAAAAAATCACACACGATTTTCGGATAATTTTGGGGTATTGCGATGAGTTGCCCCATAACTCCAATTTTTTCCAGATTTTTTGGTGCAATATTCTAGAAAATAAGGTGGGGGATACGGTACACGAGTCAGTTTTCGGCAGTTTGTTGGCTAATAACTTCTTACCAATAAGAGTGAGATGATTACTATAATACAACTTTTTGATCTAGCTACATCCTCTTTCCAACTCAAGGAACTTTCCATATCAAGGAACTAGTAAAAAAAATTTATTTTTCAGATTTATAAAATTTTTTTAAATTTTTTTCCTGAACTTTCTTTGGGCAAGTGAAATACGTCTTTGAGCGAAGTTTTATTTCTAAATTCTTAGTGGTTCGACAATTACCGAGGTTAAGGCCTAATGACAGACAGACAGACATTTTCATAATCAGGGCACCGCCCCCTTTCCAATGACACCCATATCGACCATCAAAGTGAGTAAACGTTTTTTCGGCCGTTAGTATAAGTACTAACTTTTTCTTTAATCTGCGACTAATTCCAAAACGGGTGCATGATTTATTTTTGGGTTGCCTAGATACACCTTCAGTCCAAATTTCATCCCTTAACTACAAAGGACTTATAAGTTATAGTCAAATATGTAAAAGGCGACAGACAGACAGACAGACACCGAAGTGATTCCATAAGGGTTTCGTTATTCCTTTGGAACGAAATCCTAAAAAGATGAGATTCAACATCTATAAGCTTAAGCAAAATAAAAAAACAACGATTACGCTGAAAATGTTTTTTTTGTTTTACAGAAGTGCTAATTCAAATAGTGCAAATTACTAGACGCATTCTGGCCATGTTGTATAAAACTGTTTTCAAACAATCTGTGTGCACCGTTTTCTTTTTTTTTTGTTTCATTTTTATGTAAATCGAATAGAGAAAAAACAAAGAAAAATACTCATTGCTTTCAGTTTCCATGGTTGGTGGGATAAAATAAATGAGTTAGCCTTGCCACGCGGATAATCCTTGTTGCTTTGCAATTCTGCTTTTTCTTATATTTTCTACACCCACTTCAAATTCATTGAGGAAACAAAATGGATAACTATGATGCCATGCGGTGACTGTGGCCGCGTGGAAGTAGCGCTCATCTGAAGGAAGTGGCGAGGTAATGTGTCCTTCCCCTGTAATTGTGATTACTAACACTATTTTTTAATTAAAAGGAAAAACCTCTCATTCTTCTTCTCTCTGGAGAATGGAAAGCGGCGGCAGGATCCACTTGATGCTCCTCCACCCTTGCTTGCTCACCCTTGATTGTTCCTTCGAAACGCACCGCAGTGTCCAGAGTGTTGGAGGACCAAAAACTTCTTTAGCGTCGAAAGATTTATAGTCAAAAGCAGGGTTTTGGTGGTTGTGGGTTGAAACAACAATTTTATGAGAAGATTTTTAAATTGATTTTTTCTTCTGCTCGTCCATGTTTGAATACTCAAGTTTCTAAAGGAGGATAATTGGAGTTTAATGGCTTAAAAGAATGCCAAAAAATGTGTCCAATGTTGGCCAACAGAAACTGTGATTGCAGCAGGATTACCACTTGCCCGCACTGATTGTAGTAGGAGGAATTCGATTTACGGGGGTGCATGCGAAATTGTAACTTGGACGGGGAAAATTTATTGGCATACATATGTATCTGTTCTCTACACGGGATCGTGTGAGCAATGGATTCTCTAGTTAAGATATGATCGCTTTCTGCGTGTCCCGTGTCAGTATCTCATCTGTAACTAAAGCAGTTACTGTTGTGGCAACACTTAACCTTAATCATGGTGTTATATTTTATTTTATTTCAAATTTAAACCCAAATGTTGAAATCAAAGCATTGGAATGTAATTGAAAAATATTTTTTTACCTAGTGTCTAATGCTATCTTCAGCAACTTAAAGAACGAGCAGTTAGACTCTAAGCTCACGAGAATTTTTGGAAAAGACCAATAATGTGAATGTGCTTTTTCAGGCTGCCGGTCACTGTATGACAACTCACGCGCAAAATGTTCCTAATTGTCACAACTAGCACCATAATACGTAGCCCAGTGGCTGCTCATCTAAATAGGCTTTCGATAATTTGAAAAGTTTATTTAATATAAAACGTGATTCAATTACAAATGCAACCCTGTCTCAACAGTAGGTGAGTCGCCTGAAAGGACCATTCCAGAAGTAGTAAAGATAAAAATAAAACGGGCACCTGCAAAAGCCACCCTGTAACCCAAATTGATAATCTACCCTCATGTTGATCATACCCTGTAGTGTGGTGTCTGTACAAGAGGAATTAATTTGTAGTGGTAGTGTATTGTGACGCTGTTTTGTGCGATTTTCTGCTAAAACAAACACGTACCAGTATGAACACAGTGGCAATACGGATTAACCGACGGAGGTTCAAATTGACGTCGATATACTGACGAAATCCACCGTAGTCAGCTTCTATATGTTTTCTCTTATGCACTACATAAATACAGTATCGGACAAAATAGCACCCCCCTAAGTAAACAAGAGGTTTTTGCTTGTATCGAGAGACGTTACAAAGTTGAAAGTTGAAGGACGCCTCGGATGTGATAACCCTTATTTAGAGCTGACGCAAGAGACCTAAATTTGCAATGCAAGTTGGTACACTTCGATGTTTTCTGCTTTAAGATAATGTCTGCATAAGTGATGATGACGTGTACTGACCATGCGGTTACAGTGGCACAGTAAGTGTTTCTTCGCCTTTGTTGCACACTCGGCAGGTATGTATCATCTATTCATCTTGCGTTACGCCCATCGCTTTTAGATGTTTGTTAACTGGGCAGTGTCCAGTTAGAAAGCGATTCAAATCTGACTTTTAGTTAGTCTAAGGAGCTGTTTCGTTCTAGCGATGGATTTGGATGGTAGGAACATTTTCCAGTAATGATTGGCCATGTTCCTCAGATCGTGAAACTCTTCTCATTAAAAGATTGTATTATTGTCTTCCGAATAATGCAAAATTTAAGTGCCGCCACTTAGCGCAACATTGTTTTTTCTTCTCTTAAAGGTGCCAATCCACCCTTTTCACGGTAAACATTTTCTTCCTTCAGGATATTTAAATATTCATTCAGAGCGAAAGTTATCGGTAACTGCTGCTTCTAGTGCTGTTTTGCAGTACGTGATCGATATACATTCTTGATAAAGAATGCTGTGTATAATACAGCAACATTTTAGTATCGTCCATTTTGAAAAGGAACAAAGAATTAAAAGATACTACCCTCTAAAGTTATTGAAATAAGTTTAAATTTATTCATGAAACATGTATCCAATAAGATAAAAGACAATAAAAAAAGTTTAATCTGAATTAAGTTCAGCTAATGATCATAAATCGACCACTGTGCTCCAGCCTGACTCGAAATTACTAATCCAAGTTACTACTGAGCAAGTCGCTTATTTCGATATATCGACGTATGAATTAGACCACGCGTAAGGTTTACAAACTGTCGAACAGAATTTTCCAAACTTGACTCAACAATAAAGGTAACCTAAAATACCTTAAGTTACCCCCGGACAGTAGCGTAGCCAAGCAGGCGCCTGCGTGCATAGGGGGCGTGCATAAGGATTTTAACTCTGTCTTTAAGCGGATAAATGCCGAACTATATAAGGAAAATAGTACTTTATAATTTTCTCAAAATCGAGTTGACGTGAAAGCACTTGGTTTTTTGTATTCGATTCAGAATTGAATCCATTTCACAATTTTGAAACAAAAAATGGTTAAAATTTTTTTCCGTTGTTTTTATCAAAATTTTGAGTTTGCATGCAATTTTTTAAAAACTATACACTAAATACCCCAACTTAAATGTATAATTAAAGAACAAATTTCTTTCAATGTTGGTATAGTACTTTTGTTAAACATAATAGCTTTTGCCAAATTTGTTTGTTGGTTAACTCTCCACTAAATAACTTATATACATGTAAATATATAAAGCTTAATTCATGCACACACATTCACACAATTAAAACTAGAATATCACAGAAGAATAAACTTTACTATTAACTAAATTATGTAGAATCAAGTCAGTCCATTTTGAAGTCTTTAACAATAAACATTATTGAATTACTAAGCTGTGCCTATAATTTATTTCGCGCAATAGTCCTTAGTTTCAGATCAGACGGTAATATTAAAATAACCTTTGCAAGTTCAATAGGTTATGGGCCCAGGTCAACATTGAAAAATAACATATATCTATTCTGCGAACTAAACTAACATTTTGGCCGGGAGAGCTTAGCAGTTTTTTTTGCTGAACAAAGGGTGACGCCATTTTGCATATCGGTATCGCCATTTTGCATATCGGTATCGAAATTTCTTTGTTTGCAATTTGATAGATAATTGCTGGAAACAGTGGTAAGATTTTGGGAGCATCGATTAGAATTGAATGAGCGTTATTGTCAGCGAAAATAAAATTGAAATGGACAAGGAGACATCTGTAATTGAGAAGTTCAACGACCCATCGCAATGGATGATGTGGAAGTTTCAGGTTCGAGTAAACTTGTTGGCATCGGAACTCTATGGACTAGTAGATGGAACAAAAAGAAAACCGACAGATGTAAAAGAGGAAAACCTTGCGAGGGATTTGGCAGAATGGTCAAGAAATGACGCAAAAGCACAAAAGCTAATCGTCAATTCGTGCGGATCTAGGGTACTTATTCATTTGTGCACGTGTTCGACGTCGCGGGAAATGTGGGAAAAAATGCATTCAATATATGAGCAGAGCAATGATTCAGCCAAGCACTTATTGGAAGAACAGTTTTATTCATACAAAAAGGATCCGGTGCATGATATTGCCACACACATTTCATCTTTGGAAAATTTAGTTCAAAAATTAAGGGACACAGGAGTCACAATCGACGATAGTATGTTAATTACAAAAATACTGATGACCCTACCACCAGAGTATCAGCACTTTTCCACGGCATGGGACTCTACAGCGCAGAAGGAACGAACCATCACAAATTTAACAAATAGACTCATGGTTGAGGAGAGCCGGTTGGGGATTCTGGGAGTACACTTAAGGGAAGTTGGAACAAGTGAAGCACTACTAGCGAGACTAAATACTGGTGAGGTAAGAAAGCATTATCAAACGGATTACAAAAAGAAAATTAAACCGAAACGAGTTGGCAAATGCTTTAAATGTGGGTCAACAGATCATTGGAAACGGGATTGCAAAGCACAATTTTCAACAGAAAATGCTCAATCGAAGAAAACATATGGGGACAAAGCTTTTTATAGTAACATTGCCCAGTCTTTGGGAAAGAGTGATTGTTGGTTTGTCGACTCGGGGGCTACGAATCATATGTGTATGCGCCGTGAGTGGTTTATGACATTTACTCAATTAGACAAACCTATTGAAGTACTGCTCGGAGATGGTAAACTGATGCTCGCGACTGGTCGTGGTGACTTGAAAGTGCTTTCATATAACGGAATTAAGTGGATCGAGAAAACAATGAAAAATGTTTTGTATGCACCGAGTTTGTTTGCTAATTTGTTTTCTTCCACAAAAGCGATGGATAATGGACATACTAGTTGGTCAAATAAAAATGTATTTAAACTCTTGGATGGCGATAGTGTGGTGGCAGTGGGAGCGAGGCAAGGAGGTATGTTTCGAATGCTTTTCAGGGTCATCGAACCAACATTTGACAAATCAATGATCGCTGTCAAAGACAATTCTCTGCGCGTCTGGCACGAGCGCTTGGGTCATCAAAATCTGGCTCATGTTCGCAGTTTCTTGCGTAGCAATGGTATTGGTTGTGTTGACGAAAATTTTGATTGCGACGGCTGTGCATATGGAAAACAACACCGGTTAAGCTTTGGTTTGCGACCAGATAGATCAACAAAATGTGGCGAAATAATCCATGCAGATGTCTGTGGACCTATGGAGGAAAATTCCTACGGAGGCTCAAGGTATTTTGTACTTTTTAAAGATGACTATTCTAAGTTTCGATTTGTATTTTTTCTCAAGAACAAGTCCGAAGTAGCTGAAAAGCTGAAAATCCTTTTAAAAATAGCTGAAAAGCAATGTGGACATGCTGTTGCAAATCTTCAGACAGACAATGGTCTAGAATTTGTGAATGCCTGCGTAAAGCAGCTCTTGGAAGAAAACGGAATCCATCATCGTCGTTCAGTCGCATACACGCCTGAACAAAATGGTTGCATCGAGCGTGAAAACCGAACAATCATGGAATCGGCAAGGTCCATGATTCATGCTAAGGGTCTTAGTCTAAAGCTGTGGGCGAGGGCAGTACAAACAGCTGTTTTCATCTTGAATTGGACGGGGACAAGCACAGTGAAGGAAAAATCACCTTATGAGCTCTGGTATGGTAAGCCTGCACATTTTGAACATTTTCGTATTTTCGGGTCAGAGGTTTATGAACATATACCAAAACAAAAGCGTACCAAGTTGGAAGCGAAAGCAAAAAAATGCATTTTCGTTGAATATGATGAAAGTCAAAAGGGGTATCGTATTATGGATAAGTCGAATTCCATCCTGGTTGTACGTGATGTGAAATTTTTGGCAGAAGAACCGTCGGCAGTTACGATTATTGGTGAGGATGATGCAGTTTTTGACGCAAATACTGATGATAAAGCCCAGCCAGACGAAAATGAAGGAGGTGAAGCACAGAAAATAACAGAAGGTGTCCGACGTCGTCCAACAACACTGCAAGATATTGATGAGAGTAATATTTTGGAAACGCGCCTACGTAATCGTCAGGAGAGTGCTTCAATGACGATGGCCTTGTTGTCAATCAGTGAAGAGCCACAAACATTTGAGGAGGCAGTTAATTCATCGGAAAAGAACAAGTGGTTAGAGGCGATGAAAGAAGAAATAGATTCACTGCTGGAGAATCAAACGTGGATGCTGGTTCCAAGACCAAATGGTCAAAAGTTGGTGGACAATAAGTGGATCTTTAAGATAAAGAAAAATCCAGGTGATTTAGCTCCGCGCTACAAGGAGCGGTTGGTATGTCGTGGGTTCACTCAAGAATACGGCATTGATTATCTGGAAACCTTTAGTCCAGTGGTTCGATTTACCTCATTGCGAGCAATTTTGGCGCTTGTTGCAGAAAAGGGGATGCATATGAAGCAGTTCGACGTTAAAACGGCTTTCCTTAACGGCGACCTTGAGGAAGTTGTGTATATGGAACAACCTGTTGGCTTCGACGATAATAGCGGGCGTGTTTGTAAACTCCAGAAGAGCCTCTATGGCCTGAAGCAGGCTTCGCGTTGCTGGAACCGCAAATTCAAATCCCTCATTGAGCTCTTCGGGTTTAAAGTCTGCAACTCAGATCCCTGTGTGTTTGTGAGTCATCGAAAAGAAAATACACTTGTTTTGGCGGTTTATGTGGATGACGGGATTGTGGTTGGCGACGATATGGTCACAGCGGTAGTAAAGCATCTGCAGGAGCATTTTGAAATAAGAACGATGGAGGTGGGCTGCTTTCTTGGATTTGAGATCGATCGACAAGGTGATGGTTCCATTTTTATGCATCAAACTGCATATGCACGCAAGGTTTTGGAACGATTTCATTTCGAGGGCTGCAATCCGGTTTCGGTTCCTAGTGATCCAAATCAGGTCTTATCGAAGTTGGATGAATCCGGCCCGAGTAAGTTTCCATATAGGCAATTGGTTGGAAGTCTGCTGTATCTAGCCATTGCAACAAGACCAGACATAAGCTACGCCATCGGTAACGTCAGTCGATACTTAGAGAAACCAACATTGATCCATGAGAATGCAGTGAAGCGCATATTGAAGTACATACGGGGCACAATTAATTGGGGGGTGCTGTACAAGCGTGGTGGAAATAGTGGTCCGTGTGGTTATAGCGACGCGGACTATGCTGGTGATGTCGTGACACGAAGATCAACGTCAGGTTACGTTTTCAAGTACAACGATGGCATAATAAGTTGGAACAGTTCCCGGCAGAAATGTGTCTCGCTTTCAACGACAGAATCAGAGTATATCGCGGCATCTGAGGCGATTAAGGAACTGGTTTGGCTGCAACAATTATTTCAAGAACTAATACCCAATAAGATTGATGACATCATTTCATTTAATATGGACAACCAAAGTGCCATCCGATTGATAAAGAACCCCGAGTTCCACAGGAGAAGCAAACACATCGATGTAAGATACCATTTCATTCGCGAGAAATTTGAAGAAGGTCGTTTTGATCTCCAGTATGTCTCAACAAAGAAAATGATGGCAGACATTCTTACAAAGGCTCTACCAAGAGAACGTTTTCAATTTCTGCGCGCACTGATCGAAGTTGTTACAGTTGCAAATTAATATTTTTACTTTGGTGTGGTGCATTTAAAAATAATAAAGATTTTGTACTGTTCAAATGTTGACAAAAAGTGGGAGTGTTAAACATAATAGCTTTTGCCAAATTTGTTTGTTGGTTAACTCTCCACTAAATAACTTATATACATGTAAATATATAAAGCTTAATTCATGCACACACATTCACACAATTAAAACTAGAATATCACAGAAGAATAAACTTTACTATTAACTAAATTATGTAGAATCAAGTCAGTCCATTTTGAAGTCTTTAACAATAAACATTATTGAATTACTAAGCTGTGCCTATAATTTATTTCGCGGAATAGTCCTCAGTTTTCAGATCAGACGGTAATATTAAAATAACCTTTGTTTTAATGAATTTTTTTTCATGTTGATTTGATTTGAATTTAAATTAATTTGCAATTAGCAAAAAAAGCTCATTTTCGGGCGCTCTATAAAAAATCATATTCAATTTCCGGAGCCAAAGTTATCGTACTCTCCCCGCACATCAAAATATATACTTTTTCTAAACATGCAAAAATTAATGCATTGGAGTTAAGATAAACCTTTGTGAATTTTTACCATTCTGTAGATATGATAGAGATATTCGCAATCGAACTCTACCTCCGAGAAAATTTTAATAGGTTTATCACAAACAAAAACATTTATATTCTCTCTGACACCAAAACTGCGCTGCTGGCTCTGAATTGCTACGAAGTAACCTCAAAGCTAGTATGCGACTGTCTTCAACTACTGCACCAACTGGCCAGTACATATAGAGTTCTTCTCATTGGGATACCTGGGCAAAGTGGTTATGTTAGATCTTCTAGCCAGAAAAGGCTCCGTAGCACCCCCTTATGATGCCACGACCATTCCGCGGCATACCCATTAACTCTGCTATGAACTTTTTTTTTATACATCATGAAATGAAAAAAAAAATTAGCTTGCCTCTACAAAAAAATGTACTACATACTTTATTTAGCTCTCAGCGGCAGAGTATATAGTAATAGTAACAACATTGTGTTGTAATAAGTTGCCCAGTGTGCGGCGGACGCGGCGGACGAGCAGGTTATATCGGGCAGCCGGAAATAATTCAAAATCAAAAACTAAACCAAATTGATTCGAACTGAATAGTGCACGAGTTGTTTGAATCTATCTATTGATTGAGTGCATTCAAAAGAAACAATCTTAGCGATTATATCGGACACACTTTTCGTATTTTCTCATACCCATAACGGCCTTCATTAAAATTCCACCCAACCAACAACAAACAACAGTTAAAGCACAAAAAAAAAATTAGTAAAAAACAATCACCATCATAATTTCAATTGGAACCCTCGCCACTGCCGTCCGGTATGACCGCAAAGTTTCAGTGAAAATAACTCGCGGTTATATGGGCTAAAAGTTTTCCATGGCCTCCAACTTTTAGGGGTGGTTTTTTTTTTGCCCGGACGATAGTGTGGAGTACAAAAAAAAATCATCTTCAACTTTGCCCTGAATGTAATTTTCAGCGTTAGCAACACCTGCTATCAATAAAAGCATCCTTGGAGTGTGTCCACAAGGTTTGTCCCTACTAAAATTAACAGTCGGGAACAGTAGAAGAAAGAGAGACCTTTGCCTCAGTCATCACTGTGAAAAAAAGTCTATGGCTGTGTGTGCCTGCAAGGGAGAAATAAGCGCATACGGGTAGCAAAAAACTTTTACCGTAGTCAAATTAAAAAGTTTTTCACTTTGCATAGAAAACACGGAGTGTAGAGATATTCTCTTTCCGCTTTCCGCTTTTCGTTTATATTTTGCTTGAGTGCGTCCCCATCCTGTGTCTGAGCCAAACCTCCATATGTAAATGTCTTTTTCTTACGGGGACGACCAAGGAAAAGCTTTATTGGTTGATTGCTCGACGCAGTTCAAAGTCGACGAGAAATTACTGTCAGTTTTATTATTATATACCAATACCAAGATGAGAGTATATATAAATAGTTTATACGGCAAGACCGGATAGTTTACTTCTCTTAAGTAAAGAGATCACCTTCCGATTATGGTTTCCGCGTATGGGGCTATCCGATCCTGTAGGATAGAGGAGAATATCTCATAGGCAGTACTCAACAATGTTATACCCCTATAATTGCTTCACTCTGTGATATCTCCTTTCTTATGAAAAGTCTAGCAGGACTAGAACTACAAAGTCACTGTAGTTTCAGACCAGGCAAATCAACAATTGATCAACTCCTTAGCCTCAGGCAGGCGATGGAAAAAATGTCTAGAATTTAATATTCCAACATACCACCTGTTTATAGACTTTAAAGCCGCCTACGATAGCATAGCCAGGGTAGAACTTTACAAAGCCATGAGAGAATTCGGCATCCCAAACAAGTTAACAAGACTATGTAGGCTGACCATGACCAATATTTCAAGCCAAGTTAAGGTAGTTAAGGTAGGATTGCTGTCCAGGCCCGTCAGGATCTTCAATGGACTCCGACAGGGGGATGGGCTGGCCTGCCTCCTCTTCAGCCTGGTGTTGGAGAAAGCAATCCGGGACTCTGAGGCATCAAGAAGGGGGACAATCGTCACAAAGTCTACTCAATTACTGGCTTACGCAGATGACATAGACATCTTCGGACGAAGTGAACAAGCTGTACAAAACTCCTTCATCCAGATCGAGCAGGCGGCAAAAAACCTGGTGCTGCACATAAATGAAGGAAAGACAAAGTACATGGTGGCATCGTCTGCGAGAAAAGTTAGAAGAACAGTCAAGGTAGCGGAGCATGAATTTGAAATCGTGCAATCCTTCAGCTACCTAGGGTCAGTAGTAGCCGCGGATAATAACATGGAAGAAGAAATACGCGGGCGGTTACTTAAAGCCAACAGAACCTACTACAGGCTTGCAAGGCTTTTCAAATGCAAGAATCTTACCATGAATTCAAAACTGCAGCTATACAAGACACTTGTATTACCAGTACTCACATATGGATCCGAGACTTGGGTGCTTAGCCAAAGGCACTCTGACCTCTTAGCCGCGTTCGAGAGGAAAGTTTTATGGAGAATTGTTGGCCCCACACGTGAGGAAGGACAATTCCGGAAACGGTACAACCATGAGTTGTATGAAATCTACCTCGAAACAGATGTTATAACGAAAATAAAGCTCGGTGACTCTAGCTCGTATGAGCGAAGAGGACCCTGCTCGGAAAGTCCTTTGCGGTACAAGTAATGGTACAAGATAGCGACGCAGACCGCGCTTACGCTGGAAGGATGGCGTAGACCAGGACGCCCGAAGCCTTGAGGTGCCCAACTGGATGGCGTCGGCAAGCGATCGGGATAGGTGGATGTGCTTGCTGCAGGTGGCCCGGACCGGACCCCGGTTGTTGCGCCGATGATGATGAGTGATATCCGAATGTTGACCTTGTTTTTTTTTTTCCAATTCCATTTGTTGTGTTCTTAACAAAATTTTGAGAAGTGGAATTAGTAAGCCGCGGTCGACTGTACCAGAAGTCTGTGCGTTAAAGAGACACAAGAGACGGTCCAGGGATTAGCAGAAAGAGATGGAAGCGTTTGGAACAGCAATACCTGATTCGGAAGCAAATAAAACTATTTTGTACAGTGCAAACAATATTCGTAAACTGCAACAGTTCGGACAGATAAACAAGGTCCGCGCCATTTAGTTATATGGCGAACTAACACAAAAATACTGTAGGTATTTCACTCTAATCAAAACAATCCTCATCCGAACCGAGAAAAGAAGTTGATCACCTGCCGAGCAAGGGCATATATTCACGAAATGTCCCAAAAAGAATCCAATAATGGCTATCAATCCAAGCTTAGAACCTGGCAGCAGACGACGATTTTAAAACTTACATCAGTTCTTAGTGGGTTGGCAAGGAAATAGAAGTAATACTTCGGCGAAGTTGCTGACGCTGTGGGAGCCCTATCAGCTTTATTCATGAGATGTTTATTTTACCAGTGCTTCTATGAACTCTATCCAAGACGTGAAAGTCGTGTTTTGTCAGCGGCAGTCACCTCATCGCAATAAGAAATATAAATACCTGTATCAATTTTGAAAATTTAAATTTAAATTTACAGCTTATTTCAGATAAACACTTTTCAATGATTTATTCTGTAATTGGCAAAACGGGTTTGGCACTCAAAAGAATATAAACAGAGGCCTCCAGCGCATCTCATACTCATAGTTCAGTGAACAGCAGCAACACATTGGATAAAGACCTACCCGATTTAAAGTTTGTAAGCCAGAAATTCAACATAGACATAAGTGAAGAAAACGGTTAGTTTATGCTAAGCATTAATAAAACCCTAAATGCAAACACAGAGAATGTATTCGTCGGAATTGATGGCTTTACGATGTTTGTAAAACTTTACTCTGTGAAGTCGACAAAAAGCAAGGACACTGCTTGAATATTACTTTGAATATTACTTCAGGCTAAATCGTCTCAATTATATAAAAAACTAGAGGGCATAAAGCCATTCGGATACTCATGGACAATATGAAGTTACTTTACCTATATAATTCAAGATTTTGAAAAAAAAAAAAAAAATGGTTTATGCTTTTTTTTGTTTTCAAAATTTTTCGTTTTCAAAAAATTCGCTTATTTTTCAAAAACTATTAACACAAAAAAAGATTTAAATGTGAGCTTAATGAAAAAGTTCTGGTTTTTAAAACTGGTATAGTACTTTTATGTAAGTGTTGTTGATTCGTTGTTGTCGTCGATTTTTAATAATTTTTTTCATGTTAATTGAATTGATACCACCTCCTAAACGGTACGAGATAGACCCTCCACCCCTAGCGTAGCAAGAAATGCTTGTTTTTAATCCCTCGCATTTACACACCCGCTGGTCTAAAAATCTGAATAAAAATCTAATGTCTCGATGTAATCTTTAGTTTAAATTTAGTTCGAGCATCCTGTCTCAAACAGTTTTCCAGTTATTGGCCAAAAACCAAAAAACAATGACATCCGAATTTTACAGAGCCGAAAACGCCATTCTGTAGATCTTAGCAAAAGACTCAAAAAATATTATATAAAAAATATATTATTTTCATACAATTTTTCGAGATATTAACGATTTGAATTATAATGCTTGTTAACTCAAGTGATTAATTAACGATTTCAATTATAATTCTTGTTGGATAATTCATGTTCGTCATCGAGTAATAGTTTTTCTAATGAGCTTATTAAGAAAATTTCTCTCTACATTGTTGATGTGTTGGCGCATATTTTCAACTAAAGTATTTACTATGGTATTTTTCTAGATTCCCTAAAAATTGCTGAGGTAGTACCCATTTTTAAAAAGGGGGATAGAAAAAATTTAAATAATTACAGGCCTATCTCACTTCTTTCTGTCTTTTCAAAAATTTTTTAGAAGGCAATTAAAAGCAGAATCATGCGTTTTTTTGGAGCGTTACTCTTTCTTTAGTCCTAATCAGTATGGGTTCAGAGCTAGCAGATCAACCGAGGATGCACTTTTAAAATTTTGTACATTCAGTTTTTTACAGGCCTTAATTGCAGGAAAAATACAGCTGCCTTATTTATCGATATAACCAAGGCATTTGATATTGTCGATCACAAGTTATTATTAACAAAATTGGAGAAAGTCGGCTTTAGAGATTTTATGCTCAATTGGTTTGCCTCGTACCTTGAAAGTAGAAAGCAAGTGGTTAAACTAGATGGTAGGCTAAGTAACAGTCTGATCATTGGAAAAGGTGTTCCACAGGGATCTGTTTTGGGCGCTGTTCTATTTCTAGTTTCTATAAACTCAATCTTTAATCAACAACTGAAAGGGCTACAAACTAGGTTCGCAGATGGCATAGCTTGTTCGTATTCCAGTGCGTCCACTTTTGATTTATTTGTAGATATAAACCATGATCTAGAAAAACTGAGACATTGGTTCAGCAGTCACAAACTAGTCATAAGCGATAAGACCAAAATTTTGATATTCAACCTATCGTCGAATCTAACGCTCTTCCCCTACCACAGTACAAATTACAAATGTATGCCAGTAAGTTCCAATACTTGTGGAAAAACCAGTGCAAAAACAACAATTAGCTCTAACTTGAGCTGCTCATCAAAATGTTTTACAATTGAAAGGGTATCTACATTTAAATATCTGGGAATCGAGTTCGACAGTAAATTGAATTGGACTGCGCACACTCTCCTTCTTAGACAGTATTTGTTTAGAACTGCCAGTATAATGTTTCATCTATAAATATTATAAAACAAAGTCAAAAAAAATGTTTGGGGAATTTGACGAATTTGCATGCGGTTTTCACCAGTAGTATTGTTGGGTATCTATTATGGGTATGCACTACATTTTATAGACATCTAAGCACAACAAGTTAACGGTATATTGAGATAAGTAAAAAAAGTCGAGAACTGGTAAACTTCTAAGGCGGGCGCTGACTAAACAGTTAAAGATACGAAAAAATAATGTACTGGGAAATTGATCGTCTCAAAAAGTTCTAAAAAAAAGTCAGCGGTGGCATATGTGTATCTTTTAAGGTAGACTCACAATAACCAATTTTATGGTTCTGTAAAAATTCGAAAAGCCAATCCGCTCTGTAATTTCCACACCGCTTTGTCAAAAAATCTGAAAAAATTACAAAAAATCGGCTTCCATAAGTAAATTAAAAAAAAATTAATTTCAGCATTCTAGCCCCAATACTTTTGGAGCTTTTGGCCAAAAACGATAAAACGTGAATATGCGAATTTCGAAAATCTAAAAACGCAGTTTTATAAATCGCGGAGCAAGCACTAAGAAATAATAGCTATAAAAATATCGATTATTTGGTGAAATCCGAGAAATCGCTGATTAAAAGATTTTTTAATCTATAAAATTTTGGTTGAAATCGATGCGAGTCTCAGTGGTGTTTTCCATGTTCATTTCAACCCCTATTTGCTAAACTCAAATTTGCACACAGCTGGCATGACGATGATCGCGCGGAAACGGTGTTGTACGGATAGAGGCATATGAGATGTGAAAAATGGATATATGTGTATATGTATGTGTATAGGTTTACATAAATGTACGCATTAAAAATACAGGCAGCGATGAAAGAACGTGGTATTTTTTGTTGGAATATGATAGCCAATGGGAAAATAACATATCTGATGCGTGTTCTGTTCTACCGGAAAATAACAAGGACACTTATTTACTTGATAATTTCGTTGTGTAAAATTACTGAACCTTTGTTGCTGTGGCAAAATCACCGCAAAATATGATTGAATATATGTTGTACCGCAGACAACAACAACTGTCATCCGATTATTTGAAAATTATTCAAAGTACATACAGTCGAATCATTCTATGTCGAATTTTCACGGGTTAGAGGCAGTTATGGAAATTCAGGTTAGAGGGTTTCATACATATATGTATATTTTTTTGAAAATCCTTTATTTTGGACCGTAATATTTGCATTGGGCGGCGTAATGGCCCGTTGAGAACCAGAGCCTAGCTTTTTCGCACCTCCACTGTGTTATAATTTGTTTCTGTGTTTCTGTTTAATGCCGGTTCCGAACGGCGAATTCCGAAAACTTTTCGTGATAGAAGTACTCCAGAAGGTTTGTCCTGTTCGCTGGAGGTGGGGCCGTGAAAAATGTTTGTGGTGTTTTTTTTTTCCACGACTTTTCCCCTAAACTTCCATTACACGCGGTAAATGTAGGAAGAATGCATCTCAGATACCTATCTGTTTTCAGATTAAAAGCTGATTATTGGTGTGTGCGCGTTGCGAACAGAGATGGCTCTCGACAACGATAATGTTCGCTCGCGATGTTCGCGTGTAGGGCCATGTTTGCAAGCTAATCCTCATTTTTGCTGTGAACTTCCTTTGCTGTCTCTTTTTTGCATAGGTAAACAACAATAAGGGCTACCACTTGCGCTTTTTCTCCGACGTGTTTGCACTACGAGAATCAACATGAAATAAATGTTCTCGAAATGTGTTCATCGTCTAAGACCCCAATGGGAGAGTCAGATAATGCGAGTGTACGTACTTGCTACAAGTTGCGAAGGGACATTTTCTTTGAGGTTTTGAAAGTAGACTAAGGCTAAAAAGAATGTATTCGGGTAAGAGGGATTTTCGACTTAGAGAAATTCGACTATATGTTCTGTGGAATTTTATTTCAAGTAGCCATGCAGAATACATGCGAGAAAAAACTATGATCATTTCTGACTTATTGAAGTGATTCAAAACGAGTGTCATCGTTTATGATTAAATTATGTTATTAGTCTACGATAACAAGGGGAATATTTTCTTTTTGAATGCTACTGGAGGCAGCGGGAAGACTGCTTTTTCTGTGGGATCGTCTGGAATTGAACCCACACTTTTAGATGGCGGAGGAACTGCTAACTTTGCTTTTAAACTTCCATTAAAATTTTGTAGTCCCGATGTTTCAAGTGCTTGCAATGTTTCCAAGTAGAGTAATACTGGTAAATTGACGGGGGATTGTAGTTCAATAATTTAGGACGAGGCTTCAATGATCCACAAAACGTCTAACAAGATGCACTAAAGCATAGTCTATGCTTCACTGAAAAAGTCATACTTATGGCTGCACATAAAAAATCGTAACTTCGTGTTGCATACGGAAGAGACAACACATCACTTATATAATAATTCATTTGGTTTGAGGGAAGGGCTATTTTGTGGCAGACAAATAAGCAAGTCAATTAAGTTATTGATTCAATCCTTGCCAAATGTGATTCATCATCAAAAGTCTATTATTTAGTTGACCGCGCTTTAGATGTAGAAGAAGCGGTGCATTACCCCAAATTATTTCTAAACTAGCAACCCGTCCTGGCTTCGCGCAGGCAGCACAATATATCTAAAGTTTTTATTATTCCAGTAATGGAATACCAGAAAGTGTTAATGAATTTAGAAATAATTTGGGGTAATGCACCGCTTCTTCTACATCTACACTTCTTCTATTCTACATTCTACAGCGCGGTCAACTAAATAATAGACTTTTGATGATGAATCACATTTGGCAAGAATTGAATCAATAACTTAATTGACTTGCTTATTTGTCTGCCACAAAATAGCCCTTCCCCCAAACCAAATGAATTATTAGATAAGTTTGCAATATCCGAATATACCTTCTCAATCATTTCTAAAATATTCGGCACCAAAACAAAAGATATTTCTGAAATTTACCTTCCCATTTCTTACTTCAAATTTTTCTGGTCTTATTTGAAGCATATTATTGGAAAGTGATGTGTTGTCTCTTCCGTATGCAACACTTATATTAGTTTGAAGTTACGATTTTTTATGTGCAGACATAAGTATGGCTTTTTCAGTGAAGCATAGACTTTGCTTTAGTGCATCTTGTTAGACGTTTTGTGGAGCATTAATGCCTCGTCCTAAAATTAAAAAAACTGCAATCCCCCGTCAATTTACCAGTATTACTCTACTTGGAAGCAATGTTTCCACTTGAAACATCGGCACTACAAAATTTTAATGGAAGTTTAAAAGCAAAGTTAGCAGTTCCTCCGCCATCTAAAAGTGTGGGTTCAATTCCAGACGATCCCACAGAAAAAGCAGTCTTCCCGCTGCCTCCAGTAGCATTCAAAAAGAAAATATTCCCCTTGTTATCGTAGACTAATAACATAATTTAATCATAAACGATGACACTCGTTTTGAATCACTTCAATAAGTCAGAAATGATCATAGTTTTTTCTCGCATGTATTCTGCATGGCTACTTGAAATAAAATTCCACAGAACATATAGTCGAATTTCTCTAAGTCGAAAATCCCTCTTACCCGAATACATTCTTTTTAGCCTTAGTCTACTTTCAAAACCTCAAAGAAAATGTCCCTTCGCAACTTGTAGCAAGTACGTACACTCGCATTATCTGACTCTCCCATTGGGGTCTTAGACGATGAACACATTTCGAGAACATTTATTTCATGTTGATTCTCGTAGTGCAAACACGTCGGAGAAAAAGCGCAAGTAGTAGCCCTTATTGTTGTTTACCTATGCAAAAAAGAGACAGCAAAGGAAGTTCACAGCAAAAATGAGGATTAGCTTGCAAACATGGCCCTACACGCGAACATCGCGAGCGAACATTATCGTTGTCGAGAGCCATCTCTGTTCGCAACGCGCACACACCAATAATCAGCTTTTAATCTGAAAACAGATAGGTATCTGAGATGCATTCTTCCTACATTTACCGCGTGTAATGGAAGTTTAGGGGAAAAGTCGTGGAAAAAAAAAACACCACAAACATTTTTCACGGCCCCACCTCCAGCGAACAGGACAAACCTTCTGGAGTACTTCTATCACGAAAAGTTTTCGAAATTCGCCGTTCGGAACCGGCATTAAACAGAAACACAGAAACAAATTATAACACAGTGGAGGTGCGAAAAAGCTAGGCTCTGGTTCTCAACGGGCCATTACGCCGCCCAATGCAAATATTACGGTCCAAAATAAAGGATTTTCAAAAAAATATACATATATGTATGAAACCCTCTAACCTGAATTTCCATAACTGCCTCTAACCCGTGAAAATTCGACATAGAATGATTCGACTGTATGTACTTTGATTAATTTTCAAATAATCGGATGACAGTTGTTGTTGTCTGCGGTACAACATATATTCAATCATATTTTTCGGTGATTTTGCCACAGCAACAAAGGTTCAGTAATTTTACACAACGAAATTATCAAAGTAAATAAGTGTCCTTGTTATTTTCCGGTAGAACAGAACACGCATCAGATATGTTATTTTCCCATTGGCTATCATATTCCAACAAAAAATACCACGTTCTTTCATCGCTGCCTGTATTTTTAATGCGTACATTTATGTAAACCTATACACATACATATACACATATATCAATTTTTCACATCTCATATGCCTCTATCCGTACAACACCGTTTCCGCGCGATCATCGTCATGCCAGCTGTGTGCAAATTTGAGTTTAGCAAATAGGGGTTGAAATGAACATGGAAAACACCACTGAGACTCGCATCGATTTCAACCAAAATTTTATAGATTAAAAAATCTTTTAATCAGCGATTTCTCGGATTTCACCAAATAATCGATATTTTTATAGCTATTATTTCTTAGTGCTTGCTCCGCGATTTATAAAACTGCGTTTTTAGATTTTCGAAATTCGCATATTCACGTTTTATCGTTTTTGGCCAAAAGCTCCAAAAGTATTGGGGCTAGAATGCTGAAATTAATTTTTTTTAATTTACTTATGGAAGCCGATTTTTTGTAATTTTTTCAGATTTTTTGACAAAGCGGTGTGGAAATTACAGAGCGGATTGGCTTTTCGAATTTTTACAGAACCATAAAATTGGTTATTGTGAGTCTACCTTAAAAGATACACATATGCCACCGCTGACTTTTTTTTAGAACTTTTTGAGACGATCAATTTCCCAGTACATTATTTTTTCGTATCTTTAACTGTTTAGTCAGCGCCCGCCTTAGAAGTTTACCAGTTCTCGACTTTTTTTACTTATCTCAATATACCGTTAACTTGTTGTGCTTAGATGTCTATAAAATGTAGTGCATACCCATAATAGATACCCAACAATACTACTGGTGAAAACCGCATGCAAATCCGTTCAGTAGTTCCTGAGATTAAACTCCACAAACATTTTTTTCGACTTTGTTTTATAATATTTATAGATTCATTAACACTTTCTGGTATTCCATTACTGGAATAATAAAAACTTTAGATATATAGTGCTGCCTGCGCGAAGCCAGGACGGGTTGCTAGTTTAAGATAATTCTGCTCGCGAAAACTCTTGGAAACAATATATTACTACCTAGTGCAATCAAAACTTCAATATGGACTTGTCTGTTGGGGAGGTACATATAGCAATAAAATCCAACCCTTGCTAGTAATGCAAAAACATATTTTAAGAATCATTTGGAGAAAAAAGCGATATGAACATTGTTCAGCTGTTTGCTGTGACTATATACGAAAAAATAAAAGACGGTTTTGCTTCGCTGGTGTAATAATAATAATGTTATTACAGGTTACATTCTTTATTTATATATCTTGACAAGTGGACTCGCACGTTGCCAACGTTTAATTTTCATGTGTTTTATTTTATTCACAATTATAATTATAATTGACATTGTGTGTGCAGTAACATTCTCCCCGCCTTGAACGAAGTTCGAAATCATCTCATCTCTGTGCTCTTCGTTTTCGACCGTGGTGATGGTTGTTGCTCTTGGTTTGAGTTGTGCTTCCACTGAACTTGCCGACTGGTTGGTGTCTGAGGTTTCTGCCAAGATCAAGTACGAAAGCTTTGTGAAGAAACTTTAAGAATAATGTAGTGCTTGCATTTGTATTTGAAAGAATATTGTGCTTTAATTATAACGAAACGAATATTTACGCGTCGAGTTGAGTGCAAGACATCACGAATGAACTTTGTTAGTTTCATTCCGGTGGTGATAGTGATGTGTTGTGCTCGTGACTCTGTAGGATCTCAGGTAAGTGTTTTCTTTTTCTTATATTATTATATTATTTTGATTTCATTATTATCTTTTATTATTAAATTCATTGTGTTATGTATTTTGTTAAAACGATTATTGTTTAAATTGGTGAAAATTCAGTTTTAATTTTATAATTGGTTTCAAGTGTGAGGTGATTGTGTCGTGTGGCGTTGGTTCTAAAATAACGGACCATAGAACACATTGGTGTGTTGCTGTGTTGCGTGTAGATCATGTGTTGCGTGTAGATCATTGTTGCAGTTGTACTATCTTCATTTTAGTATTAGGTTTTGGAATCTTGAAATTATGTTGTTATTATAATTAAATTTTTTTTTTTTTTTTTTTACTATAAGTGATATAAGGAAATTCATTAGTTTATATTAATTTTTTATAATGTGTTGACGAAGTGTTAGGGTGATTATTTTCGAAGTTTTCTTGTTGTGTAGTGTAGTGTAGTGATTGAATTCAGGGATTGTTTTTCTCTTGTGTTGAGATTTTTAAATTTTAAATTTTGCAATTTTTCTTGTATTGTGTTGAAAGGGAATTCACATTTTGATTCTAATTACTAATAGGTAAATTCTAATTATTGATCGGTAAATTATATTAGTGTGTCGGATTCCATTGTTTCGTTCGAAGGTAGTAGACAAATTTTCGTGATAGGTCGTTTAATGGTACCATTCCGTGTTTTTAATGTGACAACCCGCACCAAGTCATCATTTCCTTCGTGTGTTTCTTGGATGCGACCCAGCATCCACTGTGTTGAGGGTAGGCGTTCATCTTTTATGAGGACTAAGATTCCTACTTTTGGTTGGACCTCTTCTTTCTTCCACTTCGGCCGCTGCTGTAGTCGTGATAGGTACTCCCCGCTCCACTTCTTCCAAAATGCGTTGACGAGCATCTGAATCCGCTTCCATCGGTCCAGGTAGGAAGCATTCTTATTTGGCACTTCTACTTGTGGGATGGATCTCAACGGTTCGCCTATCAAGAAATGTTCTGGCGTGATGGCTTCTAAATCTGACAAATGGGTTGTCAGAAAGGGGGCAGAGAGGTCGCGAATTCAAGCACGCTTCTATTTGCGACAGAAGCGTAGAGAATTCTTCGAAGGTTAGCTTCTCGTTTCCTACCACTCTTCTAAGATGGTGCTTCACAGACTTCACTCCTGCTTCCCAAAGTCCCCCGAAGTGAGGAGAAGCTGGAGGAATGAATTTCCATCTAGTGCCCTGTTGACATAAAGTGTCAGCAATTTCTGGCCAGTCAAGTGCTGCTTCAGTTAACATTCGTTGTAACTCTGAGTCTGCTCCAACAAAATTTGTACCGCAGTCGCTGTGCAGCTCCGTACAGTTCCCGCGTCTTGATGTAAAACGTCTGAAGGCTGCGATAAACGCTTGCGACGTCAGATCCGTAGCCGCTTCAAGGTGAACGGCCTTTGTCGCCAGGCAGATGAAGATAGCGAAGTAGCCCTTTGTTGACTTGGCTCCGCGTCCCTTCCGCGTCTTCACCTCTATGGGTCCTGCGTAGTCTACTCCTGTATGGCTGAAGGGTCTGCTCATCTGAACTCGTGGTGCTGGCAAACTTCCCATCAGCTGTTCCATAGCTTTAGCCTTCTGCCGAAAACATGTGTTGCATTTGTGTATGCATTTTTTAATACAATTTCGTCCTCGCAGAATCCAATATGCTGTGTGGATGTAGCCAAGCATTTGCTGTACGCCTCCGTGTAGTGTTTGGATATGCGCATCTCTTACAACCAATTCGGTGAACTGATGGCCAGGTTTTAAGATTGCTGGGTGTCATTGTTCGAAGGGAAGGTTGGAATTCTGCAATCGTTCACCGACACGTAAGATTCCGTGTCCATCGATGAACGGGTGTAGTGTTTTTAAGTGTTTGGGTGTCTTGACATCCTTCAACTCCTGCAGCTCGACTGGGAACATCTGGTTTTGCGCAGTTTTGATCGCTATTCTTGTGGCAGCGTGTAGTTCCTTAGGTCCTATGGGTCCACAAGTACGTTCTCCCTGTCTTTTTCTGCAGTTCTTGCCGAAACGGTAGCAAAACGCTAAAACTCTACGTAGCCTGGAAAGCAGAGAAGTTCTTTCTATTGTTCGACCTACCTGGTCGTCTGGCTCATGAGCTTCCGCAAAGGCACATTGTTTTTTGGTTGAACGTGCTTCTTCCTCAGTACAGACGTGTCCCGGCTGTTGTGGTGCTTCGTAAACCCATTGTTCGTGAAGGAACGATGGACCCTTCCACCACAAAATTTGTGTTGACATGCTTGCAGGTGATGCTCCTCTTGACGCGAGATCAGCAGAATTAAGGTCTGTGGGGATGTGTCTCCAAGACGTGTTGTCGGTCAGCCGCTGAATCTCAGAAACTCTGTTGCTGACGAATGTGGCCCATTTTGATGGTGGAGCTCGAATCCATGCCAGATTGATCATCGAATCTGTCCATGCTGTGACCTCAGCTTCGTGTAGTTGCAGAACCTCCTTCACGTAGTGCAGTAATGTTGCCAACATGACTGCTCCGCATAACTCCAGACGGGGTAAGCTGATTGTTTATAGTGGTGCTACCTTTGTCTTCGCTAACAGAAGACACATGTGGATCCTGTCGTCTGCATCAAGTACCCTTAGATAGACAGTTGCCGCATAAGCCTTCTCTGATGCATCACAGAAACCGTGTATTTGGATGCCCTTACAGTTTTGTCCTGTGTTGATCCACCTGGGAAATTTTACCTTTGTAAGCTCTGGAAGTTGCTTACAGAAAGCCTGCCACTCCTCCAGTAAGGTTTTTGGAATAGGTTCATCCCAGTCGTTTCCTTTCTTCCAGAGTTGTTGCATCATCAATTTCGCGCTAACGATGCATGGGGCCAGCCAACCTAAGGGATCGTACATTTTGGCTATCGACGACAGCATGCTTCGTTTTGAGACGTTTTCGAGCTTTGGTTGTATGTTCTCGAAACAAAAGGAATCGTCATGCGGAGACCATCGTACACCAGTTTTGATGTTGTTTTCGGTTTCCCATGGCAACTCGCATTTTTGTTCGCAGTCTTCGGTTGGTATACCTTCCAACAAGGCTGGATGATTTGACATCCACTTCCTCAGGTGAAATCCTGCGGGCGACAAAATGTTGCGCACTTCCGCCTGTTTTTGCTGCGCATCCGCAATCGTGTTTGCTCCACTAATCAAGTCATCCACGTACATGTCGGAGAGGATCGTTGACGCCCCTTTGGGGAATCTCCTTTCCTCGTCTCGTGCCGCTTGATGAAGCACCCTTATTGCAAGACAGGGAGCGCAGGCTGTGCCGAAAGTTACAGTGTTGAGTCGGAATTGCTTCACTGGTTGATCTTCGGTGTCTCTCCACAGAATCATCTGATAGTAGCTATCAGTTTGCCGAACCATAATTTGACGATACATCTTTTCGATGTCCGCCGTAAAAGAATACTTATATCGTCGCCATCTAAGTATTATAGTCGGAATGTCAATTTGCAATTTTGGTCCCGTCAGCAAATGATCGTTTAGTGACGACCCTTGCATTATTTTTGCTGCAGCATCAAATACCACTCTGAGTTTTGTCGTGGAACTGCTCTCTTTGATGACAGCGTGGTGTGGTAAGTAGAAGTGATGAGGAGAGGCAAGTGTTTGGTTGCCAATCTCGATCTCCTTCATATGGCATAGTGTTACGTACTCCGCTATGCATTGCTTGTAACTACTAGCCATTATAGGATTTTTCAGAAATCGTCGCTCCAAAAAGTGAAGCCTTTTCAATGCGACTTCTCGGCTTTCTCCTAGCTCAGGGTATTTTCCCTCTTTGAAAGGTAGAGCTACCTCGTATCGTCCATCTTGAGGTCGCCTGGTATTCTTGACGAAATGGTCCTCACACGTCTGATCTTCCTTGGATGTAGGGGTTTGAAAAGGTGTCTCTTCGATCTCCCAGAATTTCTGCAGCTCGGAAGTTAAGTCCAGAACCTGATGAAAACTGTTCATCTTCTTCTGCGGTGAGTCTGGGACCTTTCCAAAAATTACCCATCCTAAATGTGTCTTCTGTGCGATTGGCATGTCATCTTCTTGGCTGCTCCTCAAGATGTCTGGCAAGATGATTTCGGTGTAGACATCCATACCGAAGAGAATGTCTATCTGTCCAGGGCTGAAAAAACCTGGATCTGCAAGTTGGATTCCTTGAAGATGACTCCAACTTTCGGGCATGAGCTCTTGGGCCGGTAAGAGCCCAGTCAGCGACTTAAATATGAAGGCCCTTGTGGCGCTTCTAAATGTCGAATGCCTGAATTCGAAGGCCAAATCGACATAATTATGTGTGGCGCCGCTGCTGACCTTCCCCAGCCCAGAGACTTCAACAAATGTTCGGTGCCTCTTTAGCTTCAAAAGTTGAGCTGCTCCCTCAGACAGGAATGTTGCTTCGGATCCCGGGTCTATCAACGCGCGAAGAGTGTACGGACTTCCGTCTGCAGACTTCAAGCTTACCAAAGCCGTTGCCAAAAGAACCTGGTTCGTGTTGTGTTGTTTCGTCGCTAAAAACGTCGCTAAAACACGTTCATCAGTGTGTGTTGTGTGTTGTGTGTGTGTTTCGGTGTTTTGGGTTGAGGTTTGTGTCTGTTGCAGTCCACTTAGAGTGTTCACTTTTTCCTGAGGTCCTTTGTGCAGCAGAGAATGGTGTCGTCGTTGGCAGAAGTAACACCCTCTAGCGCTTGGACACTGTTGAGTAGCGTGGCTATACGCTAAACAGTTTTCGCAAACTTTCAACTGCCTAACGATCTGCTGCCGTTGGAACGTGCTCATTTCTAAAAAGCGCACGCTTTGCACCGAAATTGCGCAGTATGGTCTGCCTTTGCGAAAAACGATTTCGACAGATGAGGCTCTGGCTTAGGCTTTGCTTGAGCAGCGTGGGAAATGGATTCCAGCGTTCTGAATCGCATCTCCAAGAAATCAAAAAATTTCTTTAGTATGGGTAGATCTTTTGAACTACCTAACGTTTCTTCCCAACGTTGCTTAGTCTCACTAGGTAGTTTTTCGACGAGGACATGAATGAGAATTGTATCCCAATGACTAACAGGCAACCCCAAATTTTCAAGGGCGTGTATACATTCATTGGATCTATCTAACATAGCTTTAACACTACTTGCAGATTCCTTTGAATGCGAAGGTTGACCGAAGAAACTCTTAAGTTGAGCCTTAACCAGTATACGCTTCTGGTCATATCGTGACAACAGTAATTCCCATGCCTTTGCATAATTATCCGCTTCAAGTGATAGATGTTGTATCAAGCGTTCAGCATCTCCACTTAGGCTAGATTTGAGATGATGAAGCTTTTGAACATCACTGAGGGATTGATTGGTGTGTACCAGTGAAACATAGACGTCGTGATATGCGCGCCATGCTGTGTACGAACCAGCAAACGTTGGTATGTTGATAGGAGGCAACCGCAATTCTTTAGACGAAGAAATGGACTGCAGCTCAGAATCTTGACACACGGAAGAAGACTTTTTGATGATGGGGATAGTGTCCAGAGCATCCAGGAGTTCGGTTCGATAAACTAGGTAAATTTCTCGGATTTTTACATAAATCTCCGCTAATTCACTTTTGTTTAAGCCTTTTTCTAGCTTATTACGTCCCATAATCTCCTCGTGATAGCCTTTCGAAGATGCTAACATCGATTCCAACATCGCTAGACGTCCGTTGAGATGGTTACGGGAACGAGAGGATGCCGCAATGCCGCGAAAACTAGCTAAATCACCTTGTATTTGCTCTAAAATTTCTTTTTGTAACTCGCCGAAAGACATTTTTGACATTTGTTTAATATTCTTTATTGTTTTGATAAGATTTTTACCATTAATATAATGAATCTGAAGTGTTGATTTGTATGGAGTTTGTGTTGATATTATTTAAGCACCAAATTTTCTCTTTTCTAGTTTATTGAAGTGTTGTTCAAGTTTTTTTAAAATTCTTAAATTGTTTGTTAAAAGAAAACTGTTAAAAAACTCTTGATATATTTTTTGTAAGGAAAACTGTTTATTCTTTATTTAAAAATGGACTGTAATTTAAATTTATCCGGTTCAATTGGACCAAATGTTCAGCTGTTTGCTGTGACTATATACGAAAAAATAAAAGACTGTTTTGCTTCGCTGGTGTAATAATAATAATGTTATTACAGGTTACATTCTTTATTTATATATCTTGACAAGTGGACTCTCACGTTGCCAACGTTTAATTTTCATGTGTTTTATTTTATTCACAATTATAATTATAATTGACATTGTGTGTGCAGCAACAAACATAGTTTTTTACTTTTCCATAACTCACGAATACTTCCTCTTAAACATCTCTACTTTTATAAAGTGCTTAAGATATTTTATCTAAGAAGTGGCTACTCATTAAATCGTAATGTCACTATTTATGGGCTTCGTAGCACTGAAAGATTCCAGGCAATGATTCCACCGCATAACACTCGTCACTTCCTAAATTTTTTCACGACAATTGCTCCTAGACTTTTAACTCTACCGCTGTATATACTTTTTAATTTTGATTTCGATGAATTAAAAAATCTAATCAAGATTATGCTCTAAAGTAATTCCGATATTATGAATAAAAAATGATAAACTTTTTCTCACCTCTTTTCACCTTATCCTTTTTTTTAAATTATTTTTTAAACAATATCTTTTTCACTTTTTACCTAACATTCTATATAGTATGTAACTCATAGATACATTCGACACTAGCTGTCTCAGCTATAGAATGTACCTACAATTTGTTCAATACATAATGAAATACACTATAAATAAATAAATATGGGAGCGATAGACAAATGAAAACACCACAAAATTCTTCAATTTGCTGGTTTCTGGTTTGTGTATCCTTTTTTTGTGACACATTTACATTTATGGTATTCTTAATGATTTTGGAAATTTAAATGGCACGTCAGATCTATTGTTTTACATTGGCAAGAAACAACGTCAAACAATAGATCTGTCCAATATCAGATCATATCCAATGCACCGGGTAGGTGAGAGTCAATCACAATCTATGCCCATAAACACTAATCGATAATAATCAAAATAAATAAAATTTCCCTAGGACGCGACGTAGAAAAGCAAAACACAGAAGATATAATCCCCATTATTTTTGCTTCGCTTGTTTTTATACCCCATCCACTCAGCAGACATGCCATTTTTAAGATGCTCACCACAAGTTGCACGCTTTTCATGCGCTTCCGGAATGAAAGCATTCACTTTAATATTTTTTACCATTGAATATGTTTTCCTTTCGTTAGCAATCAGCAGACTGTGAACCCAATCGTTTGATTAAATTAATGCTTAAACTAGTTACCTCATCCTGCCCGCTTGGTGAATCGGAATTGTCGCTACGTGAGTCGTTGGTGCATTGGGGATATACTGACTGTGAATATACGCATGGTACAAGTACTACGCAGTTTGGAAGAGTGGAAGAAAGAGATTTAATTAAATTAAGGACCCAACACCTGTGTTCTCAGTTACCAGCGTATGTGTCCTTATTCAATGGGTGAGCTATCAAAGTGCATTGCGAAGATCCTGGCAGATATTTATTCTTTTTTTGCTGTCGCCAACAATTTTCTTTTTAATTAAAAAAATAACCATTGGTGCCGCAACAGACACGACCTAGGCAACTGTAGTTATAGCATTCTCAAACCTCCTATATACACTGGGAGAGAAAAACTCCTGCCATTCTTGAATTTATGATAATTATTTAATTCTTAAAGTTAAGCTGAAAGATTCCAACTCTTTCTTTAAATAAGGGGTTAATTTTGAAGATTGCGTTTGGAATATGCTTGAAATAGGATGTTGCAGTTTACATAGCATTGTGCCAGTTGCACGACGTGATCCGGGCTGGTAGTTAGCAAAAAAAAAAAACAACTGCAAACATTGTGATTAAGCAATCTCTCGCTAATAGTCCACTTACCCAAGAATCACTTCATGCAATCTTTGAAATCCGGTGGCTTTGGTGCCTATGGTTTTGTTACACCAGAGACAGTTTTCGAAAGTTACACAAAAGGAAGTCATTTCTGACTACAGCCCAAATCTAGAACTGTTTTCAAATCGTTACTAATTAGCAGAAAGGTTTCGGTGGATATTTAAAAGATTGTTTCTAAAACCGTCTTTAGATGTATATATGCTGTGACTCACAATAAAATGGCCCGTTCCAAAAATATTCATATAATCAACATATTATATACTTCTCAGGATCAACGAAGCAATTTTTGAAAATGTTTTGAATTTACTTTCCGAAAAGACATTAATGTGCCAAGAAGGGTTTTTTCAAAGAAATGAAACCTTCTTAGGCAAGCCCACGAACAAAACATTAATTACATAACTTAACAGATAACAACCTGATATTTGCAGTAATGAGTATTTGATTTGATATTTTGATAATCTAGCTGATATTTGCAGTAATCTAGCTTGCATTGCATTGGGCGGCGTAACAGCCCGTTGAGAGCCATAGCCCAGCTTTTTCGCATCTCCACTGTGTTGTGCGCGTTATAATTTTGACACATGTGGAGGGGCCCTACTGTTTAATGCCGGTTCCGAACGGCGAATTGCGAAAGCTTTTTATGACAGAAGTACTCCAGGAAGGTTGCCAGTCGTTCGCTGGAGGTGGCGCCGTGAAAAATGTTTGTGGTGTTATTTTTCCCCGAGCTGGATTGGAACCCGAGTACTCTCGCTCAACAGCCGCAACACTAACCGATCGAGCCAACGGCGCCCACTCTGGGCTCTAGTTGCTGCAGCACAATTTCCGGGTTTTGACTTTAAAGCTTCGAACAGATGGGTAGCAAATTTCAAGTGAAAGTATGGCATTAGACAAAAAAAAAAGTTACCAAATTAGTTTGGAAAAAGGAACGGAGTCGATGGAAGATATATTGAATTCTGCAGTTCAAATAATATTAAATTTTCCGAAAGGTAGTAATTAACACTGATCATACAACAAGTATTATTTTAATCCTTTGAATAGATCTTCCTTTACATTTTTATTAGAAAAGAAGTTTTTCATGTTCTTAATAAGGCCCACCGAAAAGGGCCATACAAATAAATTAAATTTGTGTTTGGGTTGTTTGTAGGGAACAAGCTGTAGAAAAGGAAACGGAAAAATCTCTCTTTCAAAAGTTTTTAAAAACACCAAAATTTAAATTAAAGGAAACAGCGCTGCGGAACAAGGCCCTTAACTTCAAAGGCCAAAAGGTTACCAACGATTTATTCAAAGACAAAAGCCAATTAATATCTTCTACCTACACAACCTCGTTTAATCTTTCTGAATTCGGCTATATTTTACAACCAATGGATTTCGGAATTCGGCTTTATTTTACTCGCTGTTGTTAACCAATGAAAGAAATATAATAGACACATGCTTAAAATTAATGGCAATCAGTTCGAAGAGTTTTGTGGTGAGCTTAATTAAATGACAGAGTTGCATTGAAGAATATATTGTGATGTCAAAATCTTTCATGCAATGACTTTTATAACATGATATGTATGTACTACATACTTTCACCCCTTAACTACAGAGGATTCAGAATTTATTAGCAAATATGTAAAGGCGACAGACAGATGTCTATCTATCGTCCGACGGACACCGAAGTAGTTCTGTAAGGGTTACGTTATTCCTCTGGAACGAAACCAAACAAGTCTTGGAAGCTAAATTTGACCCACTTCCCGATATTCGATCAAGCTGAGATTGCATAAACGTTTCATTTTCGTGGCAATGCATTATTAGCTAGGTGCATCCATATGGCGGATTTCCAAAAATGGCGGACTGGCTATTTCTTGATATGAAACAGCTACTCCGCTATTCTTGATATGAAGTGATATCATTTATGGGTAAAAAAATACTACAGAAAATAACTGATTGGTTTATTTTTCGATCTTTAGAGCATGATTGAAGCGTTTTTTTTAGTTTTTTATATTATAATTTATTTAACATTATGATAATTTTTATATTTTATATAATATATTATATTACACTAGAACTACCGATGTAAAATACATACCTGCTTTTACCCCAACCGCCAAATTGACGGATTTTTGATTGTGGCTTTCATTGTAACTTTTGATTTAGTTTAAGTAAACAAATTAAGGAAAAACGAAGTTTGTATTGTTTTTTATTAATAAACCTTAAAAAATTTTATTTACTTAATACCCACAGTAAACAATTTTTTTTATTTTTATTTTTTTTTTATTTAAATCCTTGTCTGATATATGTATGTACCTTATACGACTTTTTGCTGGGAAGTAGCGAAAAAATAAGCTAAAAACAAAAATGAATCCCAAAAGTTAAGACAAAAATAAACTTTTTAGAGACCTCAATGAGGCTGAAAACTGTTTAGCTTTTGCGCGTCTTATCTTTTTCGAGTCTTTAGTTGATATTTTTATGGATATCAAATGATAGAGTTTCCTGAGAACAGAAGGGTGAAATCTATGACATCTGGAACAACAATTATGAAAAAATAAGGGGCGGAAATATAATACCCTGTATTCTGTGTATCATGAACATCATTTACTTAAGTACACTAATTTTTTCCCCCATCGTGCACAACAATTTATATTCTTTTTTGATATTACGTACAGTACCTCACAAAAATGAGCATACATTCTAAAAAACTAAAAATAAATTCAGATTATGGCTTAACTCCAAAACCTTCACTGGTATCTTCTCATTTTTATCACATGGCATAGGTGCTCATCGGGGTAAAGATTGGGCCATTGTGAGGGTGTTCTAAGCTGTTTTGGGGTCTTATAAAGGAATTATTTGCGTAATAAATAAATAGAACGTCTGTTTCGGAGCAAAATCCGAAGTTAGATCTAATTTTTCCGCTGAACTGCAAAACTTTCTTTTTAAAATATTCGCATACTCAATTTGTCAATAGTATTTTCTATGTATTCGAGCATTTCTAGCATGCTCTATGTTTGATTTCATATAATTGCTTTAAGGTCTTTTAAAAGAACTTGTGTACCTTCTGATTCAAATCAATTTAGTTTTTTTCATTTGAAAACTTGTCAGTTTCCTAAAAGTTAAAAGAGCGATTTATATTTGGCTAGAAAAATCTAATTGATTTTCCCTTATTTTCTATTAAAATGTACCGTTATTTTTATGTCTATCCATCTAGCTTATGTGAATGGTTTCTGAAATGGGGGTTTATTAGTGTAGAGGAAAAATACGCCGTGAACAAAATCAAAGACAAACAAACGTACAGTAACTTCTTTGCAAAATTCTTTATTTTCTTCTTTGTACTAATCGCGGCTGCAATCGGAGGTCAGTGCATTTATACAAATTCTATAAAAAAGCTTTGGAGATTTGGGATTTGGGTCATTAACCTGACTGGATGTTCGGCTGTTTTTCGAAATTGGCGAACCTAACAATCCGCAATGCATTCTGTGCATTTGAACACCTAACATTTATTGTCCTACATTAGTAACAGATAACACCATAGCAGCCAATATAGAAAAGCTGGTTCATAAGTTAGGCCTGTTGTCCGAACAATATACAGTTCGTTTTGATATTAAAGAAACATTTCTTTCCCTCCCAGCTATATTTTTTAGTGTCTATTCATTTCTACAACTGTTAATTATTTCTTTACAGTTGCATACCATCATCCCACAATATCTCGTATTTCTCGCATAGCCTTTTTTTTAAATAGCTTAGTTCGCTTTCGCTTGCTTTTTATTTTTGTACACAAACAAGGTAATAAAATCGTTTTAGTTAAAGAAATACCCAAAAATAATCATCACAACCGTTTGCTGCCTTCATATTTTAAAAACTTTCCGTTTACGGATCTTGCGGATTTTTGTAGATATTTGTTATGTGTAAGTCTTATAAGCATGTCTCCAGTCATAACTGCAAACTTAAAAATAAAATAAAAATAGTAGTTGCCCCTAAACTAGCATAAATATGAAGTTTTGAAGGATTTATGCTCAATTTTGCATGGTACTGTATATTTAACGACAAAATCGGAATTTGTTAGGACCCTATTGTTCCCACGGGGCTAGACACTATAAATTTACCTACGGTTAGCCATACATTATATAAGACACGCAGAAGATCAATTAATATGCCTATTCAAATATCTAATCTACAGAGTGACTTTATTTCTGTAAATACACACCGCCATACATGCGCAAATACTTAAATGGAACTCAATTAAAGCCCTTCTACATTTTAATGATTAAATTGCAATGGTATACGTATCTCTGAAACTTAACGAACTGCAACATCCGAATGCCCTACGATTGTTCATTTAATTCCAATTATCAGCAATTCGATTTGTACCACTCTCGAAGCAGCGTATGGTGGCATGGTACTTGGCGCTGTATATCTGAGGAATGATTCCATCGTTTTTTCGACATACGTGCTTGTATTAATTGGTTCAACTTAAAGTCTTGTCGTACCGTTCCCAAACCTGGGTCCCATGAATAATATTTCCTCTTTTATTTTATTTTTACGTTCGCATGCTGCTGGTACATCATTTGATTAGCACTTCGGATTTAATTCCAATTGCAAAATAATTAAAATTATTTTGCACACTCATTTCGAGGGTCACTTGACTTCACATTTACACTCGCCTGTATGTTGTTGGAGATGGGGCCTGTGACGGTAGCCATTAACCAGTTAGTTCGCTTACACGGTTGTTCACAATAAGCATTCCAATCAGATGCAACGGTGCAAACTATAGAACGTGATCATCACTTCTGAACGTGTCATCGATGTCCTGTCGCCTCAATGTTATCCTCGACGATACGAAGTTCTCGCGTCTGAAACACTCAAAAACAGAGAAAAAAAATATCGACCACATCGAACGAAAGTGGAATTAAATAAAAAATTCCTTTCACGAAAATTCCATTTTCAGGACATTAACGGTGCAACGAAAAATCGCATATGGAATGGCCGCAAAGGCTTGTAGGTGCTTCGTGGCCCGCCCCTTGCGTTGCGTTGACATGTGCGACACTCTGGAGCGAGCTGGCTGGCTGGAAGTACTGGGTGATAGCATTAAAATTGTATTTTTCGCTTAAAATTCCTGCAGTGCGTCCAGATGTGAAAATTTGCGAAAACGTTTCAGTGATAATCTGTTGAAATTTACCAAATGGAAATTCGAAAATTCCAAAGCGTCGAAATTTATGTGTAATGAGTAAGTAAGGCGATTGCTTTTGCCCGAAGTAAGTGCGTGTGTAGGACATAGGACATGCGAACAGACTGAAGAATTTTTAAAGTACTCATTTTAGTAGAGGAACTTAATGCGGGTGAAAATATTATCTTTCCTCAATGCTGTTGCTCTTTCACCGTGTAAGATGTTTAGTTTAGAAAGCCATATTGCTGGCGCCTGGCTGAACGACGTGAAAAACAAAGCAAACTGTGAGATGAGTATGGTAATAATAATCCTTCGATTGTATTAATTTTTAATTCTTTTTTACGTACTTTTGATTGGTTTTTAGCAACTCAGTAGCGGAAATTAACTAATTCGAAAACCTTAAAATCCAGAAGCCTTTAGCTTCATACAAAAATAATGGATTACGTTTTACTTCACCTAATATATTCGTAAATGTAAAGTATAATTAAAAATTTAAAATTTAATTTTTAAAGAAATTAGTTATTAATTTATTTTAGTACGAATAAGAATCATATGAGATTTCTGGGTATTTTTGCAATATTACGAGGAGTTGCCTCATAGCTCCAATATTTTTCAGATTTTTCGGCCCATTATTTTAGAAAATAAGGTATGGGACATGGTACATAAGTCGGTTTTTCGAAGCTCGCGGGCTTATAACTTTTTACCAGTAGGACTAAGATGCCAACTGTAGTACAACCTTTTAATTTAGGTGCCATTTTCCTTCCAACTATACCCATATAAAATATCCCAGAAAATAAATCTGGTTTGTGATTTTAGTATTAGTACTAACTTTTTCGCTAATAAGTAACTTTCTGTAGTGCTAAAAATAAAACCGAAAAATAATGTAACACCCCTGTGTGAGGCAGCGCCCTCTGGGAGTTGACGAAAGCAACGCTCAACAGAGATCCTTCAGCTGACAAACTCCATCATGACAGATCTCTCTGTCACTTGCCTTCCGCCTTTTGAATAGTTTTGTTTGCGCGTACGAAATAAATTTAAAAGAAACATTTTAATTGTACTAAATATTAATAAAACCACAACCTACTAAATTTCTCAAAACTTTTTTTCGGAACTTTCTTTGGGCAAGTGAAACACATCATCTGTGTAAATTTCATTTCTTAATTCCAGGTGGTTCACCAGGGTTAATGACAGGCAGACAGACATTTTTGTAATCTACGCCCCGCCCCCTTTCCAGTGACACCCATATTGACCATAAAAGTTAGTAAACGTTTTTTCAACGGTTAGTTTCAGTACTAATTTTTTCTTTAATATTCGACTAATTCCGGAAAAAATTCGAGATTTATTTTTGGGCCGAGATACATATTCATTCCAAGTTTCATCTCTTAACTACATAGGATTCAGAAGTTATTAGCAAATATGTAAAGGCGACAGACAGACAGACAGACGGACACCGAAGTGATTCTATAAGGGTTTCATTATTCCTTTGGAAGGAAACCCTAAAAAGGAGCAACGACGCACAATAGAAACTAATTTGATTAGCTACTTTCTCTGAACAAGGATATGCGACACTACCAGCGGTCTGTACAAAACTTATAAATTGCAAGGATGCCATGTAAGAACATTTTCAATTAATAATGCTTATGTAATGCTATTTTAAGCAGCGGGTCCGTGAATTTATGGTTGGTACGTCGGACTATTAAATTAGCGTATCCAGCTCCGATAACTCGACAACTCAGTGCGAACACCACAAATGATTTTTACGGTCCCACCTCCACCGAAGTTAAGTGTATTTCCTTGCTGTAAAGCAATCATCTTGATATGTGTACCGCAAAGTAGAAATAGGAAAATACATTATGAGTGAATATCATTATTAAAAAGGCGCATTTACACTTCTGAACATTTTGCCTCTACTTGCTGTTTCCTTACGCATATGTCATCATGATAACATATAGTTGATTGAGTGAGTGACTAATTCTCTAGGATACGATAAGAACTTTATGGATCCCAATGTCAATTTTTTTTCAAATAACATCCGCACGGACGAAGATGTGGACTCCTTATCTTAGAGATTCAATTCAAATATAAACTTTGTCGAAGTTCGTTGTTTGTTTGCAAGGGTATGCAGGGGGTTTGTGTATATATGTTTAGTATAATTAAAGGGTTCGAATGTTAGTTGGAAAAGTTTTGAGATTAAGCTTATACAAGATGCGAGAGTCCTGTTATGAATATGCCGTAAAATTGGTAGATAATTAGGTCTATCCAATGGCAAACGAAGATGTCGGTTGATTAAATCCACATTTTACGAGAGCTGTATAAAGGAAAAAGAAATTGAATGAGAGAGTGAGGAGACGTATTTGAGATTTAGTGTAAACTTTTTCAGAAGGTCAAATAATGTAACATACAATTTTCTTGGAAGCATATAGGATCAATCTATGATTTATTATTCTATAATAAACCTTGGTAATAGTATCTGAGACAAAGTTTTTTAAAAGTTAAGTCATTTTTAAATTACAAAAGCTAAGGTGGTGAAACTCAGCTTAAAATATTACTGGGCTAGCTCAACTTTGTGAGCTACGTATGAATTACGCTAAGCGCTAAAGGAGATAAAGAGGATTTTAATTTTTTGAAGTACTTCCTCTGACTGGGTAATATTCTCACGAGACGTCGTCGCTTCGCTAATGGTAGGTCAACAACTGCTAGGCAAGCGCCTGCGTGCATCAGTGGGCGGATGGCACCCTCGGAAATAGGGTTGAATCTCTTGGAGCCGAAATGAAGCATGTCACCCACTCCCTCATGCACGCAGGCGCCTGCGAGCCAGTTGTTCAAATACCCTTAGCCAGTAACAGAGAGATAAAATATCTTGGAGCACGGGAAGCGATTCACCCACACATATTATCAATGCAAATTAAAAATTACGTTTAATCAACCAGCAAAATTCATTCATATCTGTTATGTGAGATGATCGGCCCGATGTGAGGGAGTTAATGCCATCTACAGGAGATACACACAAACACGAATTAGTCCAAAGGTAAATATTCACGTGCATCATCCATCGTCATTCACTTATTATATTCTTTCCCCTTTCACATAGCAGTCATCAAAGCGCTACCATGGTTTTTCCAACTGTCGCAATGGCATCAAAAGTTTGCTTACACAAGACACAGTAAATCATAAATAAATATTTGCTTTCGTTCTTTTCACAGAGTCAATGCGGGATACACTTTGTCAACGCATAATTTCAATGTGTGAAAGGGAGTGACAGCGTTACTAAGTTATTAAATGAAATTATCCTTCTGACATACGAACAAGTAGTTTTAATTATTTCAAAATTATACCACAACGGTACGCATGTGTTTGTCATATGCTACTGTATCCAAGTCTACGGGATATCAATTCCATTGGGTACATTGAATTCAACGCGCGTGATGTTTAATGATATGAAAACACAAATTAAAATCGCAATCAGCTGAGCAGGGACTGGTTTCGACACTCGGGCCAAGGCCAGACCAGGCCAAAGTTGAAATATGCGCAACAAATATGGAACGATTTCAAAAATTTCGTTCTGTAGCTTTGTGCGATTTGCATGCGAATCTTCAATAGCTGCGCCAGATACAAACAAAAGATGGCATTTGTTGGAATGTTGTTATATGGTAACAAGTTGTTGGCTGTTCTGTCACAGCACTTATGAAGTTTCGCACCTTTTACCAAAATTATTCGAAATAAGAAACCAGTTTATCTTTTTGATTTGATTGAAAAAGCTTAGTGCCAATAGTCTGGAAATAGTTTTATATCTAAGCGATGAATATATACAAAAGGCTTGAAAAGAGATGCTTAATTTATTTTCACATTTAAAACATTTGTAGCTGAAATTTTTATGCATTAATTAATTTTTTTATAAATCAAATAAATAAATGTTTGAAAATTGAATAGCGTAGTCTGGGTGTAGAGTCACTATTAGCAACGGCTGATCCATATGAATGAAAAAGTCTATATCAGATAATTGATTCGTAGCATTTTATTTAAGTAATATTTAAAATTATTTTAACTTTAGTTTTTAAAAAAACCTTCTTTGATAGCCCCATACAAGCCATCGTCGACATCTCACTCTCACTTATAATTATATGTCCTGCAAGCTGGATTTGATTATATCTTTCATAAGCGGTTCGTATAAACTTTCCAAAGCTCTCAGTTATAAGCAAATCTATTACAACTGACCGATTTGCCACATGGTCATCTACCAGCAGAAAATATCGTGTGTGATAAGCAATACAGTATCGTATTAGAAACCAAAAACAACAACCTAGTACAAAGGAACATGATAATTTACTTAGGCTACTAAGTACTCCGTCTTAGTCCACCTAATAGCTCTACCAAGGGACCGGAGCTGGCGATGTTACTAATTTAACGCTTGGATATGATTTTCGGCTTTGGAGCTGATTGCAATTTACGGTCGCATTTCGCTGGCTTCTTTTGTTGACAAAACTTTGCCGGTACAATTTGAGAGCAATTGCAATGCAAACTTTCAAGTAAATAAAAGGACACTTTTAAGAAGGATGTGGTGAATGGGGGACGGTGGATGACGGTATTCAGCCGTTGAACAATTGTGGTGCAAAGAAAACCGGCGTCATCTGTGATGACATTTAAAATTATAGAAAAGTTTTTAATTTGCTTCCGAAAGATGGCCGAAGGATGAAAGTTCTTTGAAGAACATCTTGTTGAGTTGTTGAAGCGGGAGCAATGGAGCAACTCCAGTGCCTTGGGCGAAAGGAAGGTTATGAAGCCCAGCCAAGTCAAAGTTCAGTGTCATTCTCTAAGGCGGTCCGAGTGTAATAAATCCCCTTGCTTCTGACGGACAGGCAGATTGCATCCTGCATTTTAACTTTTCTCTACCAAAAGCGTGGGACATGCTTGAGCAACTTTTCAAAACACATTAACCGATGCTACAGCGAAATCCTTTTAGCTGCATTGAAAACTGAAAACTTCTTCTCAGTCAGGGTGTCAGAACAGCACATCCACAAGTTTTACTCAATGACTCACTTTGTGTTAAGGAAGTTCTTTGGCCCTTCTTATTTTATGTTTCTGTGAACCGAAACGCAAGCGTCTACTCAGGGAGATATGAGCATCTAAGTTCACAGCAGTTTTTGGGGGTCTCTGCGGCCAGCTGAAGTGTGTGGGGGCTGCTAAATTGCATGGGAATATATGTCGTTGGTTACAAGTAGGACGTCGGACACAGAATTCGGGTCTTTTCCCCGGCTTTAGACTGATGTTTTGTAAATGATACAACATTGTTTTGTTGTGACCTTATTTGTGGTGGAGCCATTTTTTTGAATTCCATCAGCTGTAGTTACAGTGAAGTCTTGTAATGTTTTTCTTTCGTTTAAGAGTTGCACATGAATATAATGTACATTTTATTGTTATTACTGCTCCACCTTTCTTGTTAATAGTAGTTATTAATTTAGCTAAAATTATATCGAATAATTTTATGTATTGGCAGATGTTATATGCTACCATTCACTACTCTTATTTTTCTTGTATACGCGAATTCGATATTTTACTTCAAATGGTTTTCTTTTTCAATGGATTGATATCTGGGATTTTAATCCATCTTGGACCAGCCATATATTACTATGCCAGACGATATGGTTATAATCCTTACTTTGACTGAGAGTGCAGTCGGCGTCAAAAAACATTTAATGTGCACTAGACCGCATTAAACTCTCACTCACTTCGTTTTTTTTCTATGAGCTTTTCTTCATAAGAGTAAAGTTTTTTGGAGTCGCTGTATATTCGCAACTTCGGGTATGACAGTGATATCAATAATGAGTGTAGAGGTTCTTTGTTTTGCAATTCCTCTCTTGAAATTGATAAATGGACTATATCGCTCTATTTATTGAAAAGTAAAAATATGTGGGCGCCGTGGCTTAAATAGTTAGTGCGTCGGAGTGCTAAGCGAGAGTACCCGGGTTCGAATCCAACCCGGGGCGAACACGACAAACAGTTTTCACGGCCCCACCTTCAGCGAACGACTGACAATCCTTCTGCAGTAATCTCTGTCATGGAAAGCTTTCGTAATTCGCCGTTCGGAACCGGTATTAAACCGTAGGTTCCCTCCACATGTGTCACAAATTATAACGCGCACAACACAGAATAGAAAAAATAATCAAATAAAATCAAATGCTCTCTTATCACGATATCGGCGTCAAAAAAAAAAAACGATTGAGGACTAACATTTGAAGTGTGCATATGCAACTTCAAAAATAACTTATGAACAAAGACATAAACTTGCCGCTCGCTCCCATTTAGAAAAAAAAATCTAAAAAATGTCGGTATTGTAAAGTAGGACCTGAACTTTTTTTTTCAATGCGGAGACAAAATCCATAGCAAAAGCAATCCCTCTTTCAAATTGCATTCAACTCGGTAAGAAACATTTACATTTTTAAATAATACTACCGGAAATTATTATTTTTCACCTTGACTAGGTATATCTTACAGCTGGACACTTGCCAGTCTTATTTAATTTTATTTGTCTATGTAATCCAAGCGCATTTTTGCAACATTCATCGGCTTTCCAAATAGTCAAACATGGCTGGGGGGTAGACTACATATATCAACATGCTGGCTTACTAGAATCGTTATTTTATAATACGGCTTAAAATCTCAGCAACACTTTCGAACAGCCATATGGGCTTAATATAAAATAGTATAAAATAAAATAAAATAAAATAAAATAAAATAAAATAAAATAAAATAAAATAAAATAAAATAAAATAAAACAAATAAAATAAAATAAAATAAAATAAAATAAAATAAAATAAAATAAAATAAAATAAAATAAAATAAAATAAAATAAAATAAAATAAAATAAAATAAAATAAAATAAAATAAAATAAAATAAAATAAAATAAAATAAAATAAAATAAAATAAAATAAAATAAAATAAAATAAAATAAAATAAAATAAAATAAAATAAAATAAAATAAAATAAAATAAAATAAAATAAAATAAAATAAAATAAAATAAAATAAAATAAAATAAAATAAAATAAAATAAAATAAAATAAAATAAAATAAAATAAAATAAAATAAAATAAAATAAAATAAAATAAAATAAAATAAAATAAAATAAAATAAAATAAAATAAAATAAAATAAAATAAAATAAAATAAAATAAAATAAAATAAAATAAAATAAAATAAAATAAAATAAAATAAAATAAAATAAAATAAAATAAAATAAAATAAAATAAAATAAAATAAAATAAAATAAAATAAAATAAAATAAAATAAAATAAAATAAAATAAAATAAAATAAAATAAAATAAAATAAAATAAAATAAAATAAAATAAAATAAAATAAAATAAAATAAAATAAAATAAAATAAAATAAAATAAAATAAAATAAAATAAAATAAAATAAAATAAAATAAAATAAAATAAAATAAAATAAAATAAAATAAAATAAAATAAAATAAAATAAAATAAAATAAAATAAAATAAAATAAAATAAAATAAAATAAAATAAAATAAAATAAAATAAAATAAAATAAAATAAAATAAAATAAAATAAAATAAAATAAAATAAAATAAAATAAAATAAAATAAAATAAAATAAAATAAAATAAAATAAAATAAAATAAAATAAAATAAAATAAAATAAAATAAAATAAAATAAAATAAAATAAAATAAAATAAAATAAAATAAAATAAAATAAAATAAAATAAAATAAAATAAAATAAAATAAAATAAAATGAAATGAAATGAAATAAAATAAAATAAAATAAAATAAAATAAAATAAAATAAAATAAAATAAAATGCAAAAAGAAAAAATTATTTATTCGGTCTAAGGTTATTTTTTTAATTTAATAGAAAAGTCCCAACAGATCGGCACATAGAACGGCGCAATGGCGGCAAACAGCTAAAAGGCAAACACATCAATTTCTGATAATTCCTACCAGAAACCCCAATAATTGAAATTACTGAGAAACTATTAGATCTCTTTTAAGTCACCGAAGAAGGCATGGTCGAGCGGCCCAAGTAGGATGTGGCAAATTTATTCATTTTGTTTTCCACCAACTATGTGTGTGCATGGGTTTAGGGTCCTTCATCAAACTTATCATCAAATAAAATGACGGGCATCTTTGCCCTTTCGAAATTTCGTTATTAAAGTAAAGTCTGTGAGTTGGGGAGCTTAACTATCCCATAAACCAACCCTGTCATGCTCTACTTACCGAATCATTGACATTCAACAAAAATACTCCTCGGCACAAGTTTTGCGCAAAAGGGACAAGCGGATGGAAGCAAACTAGGTCTGTCATAAAATCTTACAAAATTAAGCACTAAAAATGCTTCACAGAGCGTATGACATCTAAACAGGACTTTGTCGGCGGTACGTTTGCGAAGGACTTGCAGTTACCCGTCCTAAACACACACATGCCATACCCTTCTACAGGATATTCTGTCTCGCCTAATGCAAATTACGTCCCAGGTTCTTGTATGCTTATAGAGTTCCTCCTTCTTGCCAACAGTCGTAAAACTATTTCGAAATAGCTATACCTTCGGCATCTTCTTCTCTCCTGCATTTGGCCTGCCACCGTTGAGCGAAATCTTCTCCCAGACCAATCATAAATAAAACGGCCGGAATGGCTAAAGTTTTATATGCGCTTAGCAAACTTTAGCAGGGATATAAATATTCAAAAGTGAGTATCACTATGAAAGTAGTTGAAGAAGAGGAGCGAAAGAGACATATCGCCATCCGAAAGCCTGAAACATTTGTTGTGGGCGCAGTGTTGAAACGATGTGGCGTCACCTTTACTGGACTTTGCATTAGGGTTTGTGTTGTGCGCCTGAAGGACGAGTTTTGTAAATATTTAAGTTCTCTTCACTATTTTGTGTAATTTAATCATGAAGCATAAAGTAATTTATTAGTTGGAACGACATAGTGTCGGCCTGCATATGGATCAGACGTACGGTTTAGTAAACCAACACACCTCCAAATGGAACATTTCACATTGCAACGCAGTGGTAATGAATGAGGAGTAAAGAAAAAAGGACAAAGTGAGTTAGTCTTGATTGCGCGTGGAGTTATGCATGCGATTATGAGCAGTGGTAGAATTAGAGTCATAAATATTTAAAAATTTAGTGCTAATTGGGTTTTAGTACGAGTTGCACATTTTATTTGAAGTTTGGATGTATTGTTCCATGTATTTTTGCTATATTAAATATTTATTTGTTTTCATCGGATCTTATTGCGGAAATTCAAGCAGAACAAAGCTCATTTATTACTAGACAACAACTTTAAAAAGGCGGTTTAATCCTTAATCTAAAATATTTTGATTCTGTAAATCCTAGGGCTCAGGCAAAGCAATTTTTTTTCATCTTCATCCTACCGTTTTTACCGTTTATAAAGATACAGAAGTAAAGTTAAAGTAATTGAGGAATAACAGATTATATAAAACTTAAACGGCAAGCACTGAAGTGAATTCTGACTTCTAACAAGCGACTAAAAATCTTGCACTGCTTAGTACAATATTTTTTTGTAAATTTTTAAAATTTTCATATTCTCAGTTAGGATACTCCAACCTCAAGCCGATGAAAATTATCACCCTCTTGTTTAGTACAAATTAATCTTTCAGCTTTTAGCTTCACCGATTAGGGCCTGATGTGTGTTGCAACATTTTTGCATTTCGACATTGCCTAAAATGAAGGTATCTCATCATCACCGTAGACAAATCAACCAAAAACGTATAAATAACCTCATCAACTAATTTTCTTTTTTAATAAACTCCTAAAAGAAAGTCCACCTCCTTTGACCGAGTACCACTGGACTCGCTATAAGGTCCTCAATCTCTCCCAGACCAGCTTTTGAACTTGTACAGCCCTGTGCTCCGAATGATTTACAGGCCTTGCGGCTGCTTAACCACATTTATATTTATTAGACACCATAAATCTTTCTACTCACTATGTGCGCGCAAAGTGGAAGCGAACCCCAACGTTCACATGCCCTTGCTCTGGTTCAGCCTTCGAAGTATGATTTTTAGTGCAAACGAAGTCACTTTCTCTGAACAAATACAGTAGTATTTATATGGGTCAGGTGCTCTACTAAATGTCTTATTTTATGGTTCCATCTGTGATGAAGGTGGGCTGTCGTCTAAGTTAAGTTCATAGTCGAGCTGGTCGGAGCATTTAATCAATAATCCGCTGTTGATCAAAATGGAATGGGCGTATTTTACAGACGTCAACGAACTCCTCAGTTATATGCTAAGAAATACAAATATATTTGTATTTGCATATGTCTCAGTTTCAGGCATACTTCTGGCCATTAGTATGCGGTCGACAGATTATTTTTTACAATTTGTAAGTTACAATTGTAATAAAAAATTCCGAATTATCTTTTCGTTTAAGGTTAAATAAACATCTTTGCAACAATTCAATTCAATTCCTCGTAGGCACAAACAGAATCTGTGTTGTCAACAAAAGCAGAAGACGAAACTACGAAAAGTAATGTCCGGTGCAACTAGGATCCGTAAACCGTTTTGTTGCAACCAGATCAACCAGACCAGCAACCAGATGTTCTGGTCCAATCATATTGTATTTCGTTCGATTAAGGCCAATTTATAAATATGAGAATTGAAATACCTCTATGGTAAAGGATCTTTTATTTTTCTAATCTTTGCAGTGAGTGGCCTTTGTGTGTTAATGGGCTTTTATTGATTTTGAGCTTAGTTATTGGCGCACTCAGTTTATCCATTCATAGAAAAAAACAAAATAGCAAAACCATGATAAAGTCAAAAGTAATAATTAATCAAGAATGATAGAATAGGAGATTACGCCTTCCCGTGTTTCGCTCTCTTCTACGTCACAAGAGACCCAGAAAGAGAGGCAACAATTCATAGAATTAAGTGGAATCGAGACAAGGAAATTGGGTCTCTTGTGACGTAGACGCTGAACAAAGAGAGCGACGGCGTAACCTCTATTCTATCAATCTTGATAATTAATAGAGAAAAAACCGGTCAAGCGTGAGTTTTACTCTTACGCCGAGGGTTTCGCTCTGCGGCGAATAGATTAATACTTACGACTTAATATAAGACAAAGAAATTAACAAATTAAAATAGTATCAGTCAATCTCCTCTTTTCGAACGAAACTAAGCAAAAGAAAATACTTTCCTAATCGCTGACCGCGGTAGACGTGTGAAAACTGCTTTGGTGCATTTGAGGGTTGAAATGCCCGCAAGCGACACTGAGACTGTCGTCAATTTATCGTTTTTAGCAGGAAACTGATCCGATTTAAATTGTTAATATCTCAAAAACTTTGTGAAAATTGCCGAGATCTACAAAATGGCGTTTTCGGATCTTTAAAAATTGCATATCACTATTTTTTTGGTTTCTGGCCAATAACTCGAAAACTATTTGAGCCAGAATGCTCAAACCAATTTAAAACTAATGTTTTTGTCAAGATCTATATTCCAGATTCTTAGACCTTTGGGCGCAAAAGGCTTAATATCTCGAAAACTTGACCTGTAAACAAAATGTACAAAATGGAAACTATATTTTCTTTTACAAGACCAACGATACCATACTCATAGGATTTCAGTGAAATTTTTTTTTCCAAAAAGATTAGTAATTAATTTATTTTAGTATGAATAAAAAATCGTACACGACTTTTGGTATATTGCGATGAAATGCCCCATAGCTCCAATATGTGGACTCATATTTTATAAAATACGCATGTCATTTTTTGACAGTTTAATGGCCAATAACTCCTTACCAATAAGAGTGAGGTGCTTACTGTGGTACAACTTTATGATCTATGAGAAAGGCGTCCTCATTCATTCAAATCATTCAAACACGGTTCACACGGCTGACGCGATCAGGAAATGGGAAAGGACTTTTGTTTGTGTATTTTCATTCGACACGAAAAGAAAATCTGACTATAGCTATTTAGATTTGGTAATTTCTTTAAGTAATATTAAGTCCTAACTACTAATCTGTTTGCTAACGAAACCCTCGGCGGGTCAGTAAAACTCACACTTGACCGTTTTTTTTAAATTAGTTTTTTTGAAGTCTTCTTTGCGCTTCTAGGACCTTTTCCTTCAACCGAATCGACCGCATTTCCTTTAGAAATAATGCCATTTTGCCTACAAAATTTGCTATGCAAATGACTTGCGATTTGTTGTACACCTTAGAGCTAATCTAACGACTGGCAGCACTGTCACTCCTCTACCGGCAGCAATACGTTGTAGTACAATAATATTAACTTTTTGATCCCTTGCGATTTTTGGGACTAAAAACGCGTCCGTGTATTTTGTGACTTCCCAAGCAACCTCCCTTCAATTCACAGTCCTTTGGTGAGATGGCAGTGATGAAAATGCAAAAAAAAAAAAATGAAATAAACTGAAATCGCATAAAACAAATCAAACTTTGGAATTAGTTTCCGTGTTCGAGGTGAGAGAATAAGTGACTTACCCACGATGTCGATGTAGCACTTGTAGGCAGCTATCTGCTGCTGCGATGGAATCAAATAAACTCATATAAACTTGGCGCGCGGTTTATGATTGAATTTACTTTCCTTGCGAAAGGAATTTGATTAGATTTGTACCGTTAACGATTTTAATAGCTTCATTGCGCATATCGTCTTGAGTGTCTTTTCATTTTTGCCAAGTTCACATCTGTCACTCAACAAACACAAGGAAAGAAAAAAATAATAATAAAATAAGAAAAAGAAAAAAATGTATACGTTTCTACATGTGACCCGGGGCTAAAATGTTGTGTGGTGGGCAGAATTCCTCTTTATCCTTAACAATAATATATTCCTTGGCTACCGCACCACACACAAGCCGGAGGGCTTTCATTAATCATATTAAGTTCCCTGCAAAATTTATATTAACTCGTTTCAAGATGTTATCAAATCATACCACACGAGCAAGGGCTCATCTCTTGCTCCTTTGAAATATCCTTGATAATGATGATGGTTATAACGCGTAGCCGCCGCCGCAACCTAAGCCCGCCCCAACCCGTTGGTTTGTCACACAACTATGCGAATCTTGAGAAATTTTAATGAATGTACGGCTGCAGGGTATAGCGTCCGGAAGCCGCTCTCTTTATCCTTCGTAGCGGGCGGTTATGTGAAAGGGTGTTCGAAATAAGAGTTCGAACAGTTTGAAACTCGACAGCGGCCATGAAACTGCGGTGCGGTGGTGTAGCAATTATATGTTATCCATATTATTCTTCCATGGCAGCCAGTTACTGCTTGAATTTGGCTTGAGGTTCGTGGCATGCACCCGCGAAAGTTTATCGTTTTGCCAGAGTGTTGGCCCGCGGCTAAAGACCTTTTGCAGAGAGTAATAACTCGAGTAAAACAATAGTATGATGTCCCTCCGAAATGGAGCGGATTTCATTAAAGGAAAATCGTGTGCTTAGGATCACGTGTTGGTGGCAGGGGAAGCTTTGCGGTTGAAGTGGTGGATGTTAAATTTACCCTAAAATTTATGCATTTCCAAAAGTAAATATGGGTGAAAGCTTGATGCAGTTTGCTTTTAGTTAGAAGACATGCATATAAGCTGGTTGACACCATATACTGTTGCAGGGCTTGCTATGAGATGCTCATCATTTTTGGGTTGGGCTCAATATCAGACATTTTAGCTTATAATATCCAAGCACCGTTGACTTCTGAGCACAAAACTCATCAGGAATTTGTTTAGGTGCACTCATACGTATGCACAAATGCGCAGGCAAAGGTGATCTTCTTCTTTTGAAAATTGGAATAATAAAACGAAACGAAAACGCTGAACGAAATAAGGGCGAATCTAAAATTTGGCCTTGTTTTGCGTTCGAAAATGAAATGAGACAAAATGTTTGTTGTTTTGGCCATTTGTACTCAATGATTTTTCTAATCTAATGAAACAATACGTAGTAATTTTGTCCCCCTTGTATAGTTACAATTGCCAGGATTGCGACATGAAGTAAATTTATATGACGTCTAAAATATTTGGAACAGCTTTATGATTTGAACGAATGTCCTCTTCATCACCTTTTTTATCATAACAAGTGAGGCACAGATGAGATCCAAAATGTTGAAGGTAGACAACGTTTTATGCATGAAATACGTTGCAATGTGTTATTACTTTTGTCATGTGTTTCTTGCTGATTATTTTTATCTCTTGGTATATCGTGTTTATTTGCAAGTTTCGATGTACATCATCGTTGATAATCGTCCTCAAAAGCTTGTTTTGTCGCCTTTGATTAATGTCTAGGCTAGTCTTTTTAGAAGTTCCCCAGACTTCGATTTCATATGTCCATATTGGTTTTAGTACACTCTTGTAGATAAGTTTTGTTGACGGGCTGCAGACTGAGGGTCTTTGTATCCAAACTAATCATGCATAGCGTCGTTTTGTCGGTTATGTCAAGACCTTTCAAATGATGTATTGCCAGATACGAGCTCTGTAGCGGTTTGTACATAGCCGGAAAATTCAAAAGACAAAAAGGCGGAAGGGAGATATTTGACAACCTAATATAATACTCTTGTTAGTGCTAAAATGTCTGATATGAAGCCAAATAAATGGCATTTGGAAATGTTCATTTTCGTTTTTTATTCGAAGACGGCGGGAACGCTGATTTATGTGAAGCAGCATGCCGTAATTTGTTCCATCCGTTCGACGTAAACAAATGCCAAATTTCTTTCGAAGATGCGGAATTGCTTGCATTTCTTGATAAGAATCTTTCTCAGGTGCAGGAAGAAACCTAGCGGGTAGTTATCTGTCAAGAGCAAACATTTTTTTCATAGCCAAAGGCATAGTGTGTCACTACAAATCGGCGTACCACTCGAGCACTACTAGACATTACCAGAGATCGTTGGAATAGGTCTGTTGCCAGACGTAGTACTCCGTTGTAAGGTCAATGTCAGGAAGCACGAAAAATATTCTAGAAATGTATTCAGAAATATCACATTTGAACGAAAAGAATGAGTCTACGGTATATTAGACGACAGACAAGATAAACCCGACAACGAGCGAAGAATGGAAAAGAAACAAACCGAAAAAGGGCAAATGCTTATTCATATTAATTTGTCTATAATAATGTGAAATTTTCATTACGTCGATAGGTTGCGATAGGGATTTCAATTTTCATTTTCATATTATATTATGGCGATCCGTCTTTATCCTTTATCCAGCTGCGTCTTGTTGTGTTTTATTTTTTTCTGGTCCTGTGATGTTTTTCTAAATGAACGGGTATTGCGCTTTGAGAAGAGAATCAATAAACTTTTTAATTTGCTTTATGGGCTTACATGAGACTATTTTCATATATGTATGAGGAGGCTTTGTTGCGTCCATTGCGAGAGGCTCTTTTCTCTTTGATTTTCCACTTTTCGACGATGGATTTGCACCAGACACCCAACACAGAATATGAATTGAAAAATTCAGTTTTTCTTTCTTTTTCTCCTCCTCCTTTTTTTTTTTATACACTGCTTTTCGTACCAGGTTTTCTGTTCCCTTTGCCTTTTTTTTTTCTTTTGAAGGTCTTCGATAGGCGGAACGCAACTCAACTTCCTCAGTGGAGAATTGTTAAACATCACTCGTTTCATTGTCCAAAGGGGGGTTTTCTTTTGTTTCGCAATAATAACAAAAATTCAATTTCCGTTCAAGGACTATTTTTCCATTTACTGCGGGTGGTCAGTGGACTTGGATATGCCGTAGACGACGAAACCTCACTGCGCGAGGATAAAACTCCATTATACAGGGAAAGTAATTCAATGAAAGGAGGTCACACAAGCAAAAGAAATCAATATCATATCAACACTAAAGTTTAAAATAAGTAAGGTGTTGACAATAGTCAAAATTGTTTTGGAAGTTGAATTTGTCGATAATGTTGGGAAACAAATTTAAGAGAATTTTTAGTATTTTAGTGAAGGAACTGAATGAAGAATTTTCGTTCCTGTCTTTCCGGATTGTTGATTGTTTAACAACGATGACTACCGTCAAAAGTACATACACTACATTGGGCGGCGTAACAGCCCGTTGAGAGCCAGAGCCTAGCCTTTTCGCGCCGCCACTGTGTTGCGCGTTATAATTTTGACACATGTGGAGGGGAGCTACTGTTTAATGCCGGTTTCGAACGGCGAATTGAGAAAGCTTTTCATAACAGAGCTTACTGCAGGAGGATTGTCAGTCGTTCGCTGGAGGTGGGGCCGTGAAAAATGTTTGTGATGTTTTTTTTTTCTCCGAGCTGGATTCGAACCGGGGAACTCTCGCTCAACAGTCCGACGCAGTAATCGATCGAGCCAACGGCGCCCGTCAAAAGCACAGTGTTTACTAAATGAACATAACGAACGTTGCGACGTCCTGTATAGGGTCTAAACCATGCATTGCTCACGATGTAAAAAGTAAGAATGCAATTGTCATTGTGAGCGGATTACCAAGATTCGTTGAAGCAATCCTGGAGAATTATTACATCGATGTTTTTCTCGATAGCGTCAATACAGAATCGAAAGCCATAGAAAAGCATTGTCAAAAATGTGGCATTCATTAATAGGACTACAGGATTCCAAACCTTAAACTTGATATCTGATTGAAAGGCAATGAAAGCTTCAATATCCGTTGACCCCAATAAGAGTCCTTCATGAATTAAGGTTTGTTGATAATTCGCTGGTATGCGTTTAGGCTGAGGTTGCTTGTTAACGTAATTTAAGCGTGCCTGCATTTTTCATTCCCCAGCTTTCATAAATTTTAAATCAATTAAAGAATTTTTTAAAACACCAAATGTTCCTCAAATCTTTTTTTTGCCAGAGTTCCCACAATATTACTGCGATTGTAATGAGTTTTCTAAAAGTAGATCACTGTTTTCATAGTTATTTTATGTTACCATAATATATTTCCTTGATTACATTCCCCTTTTTAATCATTAAATGTTTGTAATTCCAAAATATTTATAATAAGAGAGAGAGAAATAGAAAGAGAGAGAGAGAGAGAGAGAGAGAGAGAGAGAGAGAGAGAGAGAGAGAGAGAGAGAGAGAGAGAGAGAGAGAGAGAGAGTAAAACGCGTGAGTTTAATGTTTCAACGCGTATTGCAACCTAGTAATTCAGGTCCTGTATTTAAATGTGACAGTAATCTATCGGCTGGTAACATTTAATTTATAATTGCGCATCTGTAAATGTAGATGTGAACGTAATGACGCAAAGCAAGTGCTGATTTTGAATTCAAAACTCAAAAACGTTTGCATCAGGATATTTGTTTGCGCAGTAGATCTGTTTACAAGCGATTTGGAATAGTACGCATTGGCATTATATAATATCTTTTGTTTGCGTTTTGGAACGGTTGCCATTGATTGGAGCAATGAAAATGCTTTAAATTTGATTCAGCGCCACCAGCGATAATATCGGAGAGTAATCATAGCGACTTATTGCTTTGTATAGCTGGATAAGCTATTGTTTTCGGCTGAAATGCTGAAATGCTGCTAAACGAGGGATAGTTTTACAAACTAAAAAAAATAACTAATAGGAAAATCTTTCGAAGTGCCTCCCAAAGGAAGAATGAGCTTCCGTCAATATATCTCTATTGGAAATCTCTAAATTGGAATCAAACTATTTGAATTATGTCTCAAAGAGTATCAAAATTCGATTTTCATGTGTTAGCGAAAGTCGAATGAGCAAAGTTGATTTGACATTAAAAAAGTTCTGCTTCCACAGAACCTCTAATAACTGGTGTTTAATAAAATGAATAAGTAATTTAAAGCATGTCCAAGAAAGCTCGAGTAGATGATTTCAGAAACTCCGCATCCAAAATGGATCTCACACGGATTCTCTTTCGCTCTGCATTCACCGGAGCAGTGTGCTCCCGTTGGACGCGTTGTATGATTTTTATCGCGACTTTCAATTATTTTATTTGGTTCAGATGCGGCTGACGATAAAATCGTTGATATGAGGTACACCGTAATATAATTCTTTAGCCCTTCGCTTCACCACGCTTAATTGACACAATAAAGAGCTGCCGCCAAAAAATCAACAACAAAAGAGAACCTCCTTCGTATGGTGTGCCACGACCTTTACGGCAGGCGACTAACACTGAAGCACACCACAGATGGCTGCACCTCTCTGTCGAGATGCACGCAGGCTCTTAAGGTATGTGAAGGTATGAAGCTCGGTCGACATGATGATGATGATAAAACGATTCTCAGTCCATAAATAAAGATACTCGCTTATTGAGCGTTGGGTGTAGAAGAGAGCTTCTGCTTCTTTCACTGCAACAGAATGCGGCAGGAGGTTCATGGCATTAGGGCAGATGAACAGAATGAAGCGAGGTGACGTAGCTCCTTATCGATTTACCGTCGCACTCTGCTCTGCTGGCGCTCTGTTGTCGATTATATTCGCATATCTGGATCCATTTGGAATATGTTTTTCAACTTCTTTGAGTCTTTCTCCTCTTACCCTTTGGTCTTGGATACACATTTTATCCGCTTATTGACGAAGCGATAACTAAATACTCCACGGGACAACAATGGGGCTGGTAGTTATTGTAGTGTGCTGTCCCTTTTAGTTTTGTATTGTGTTTCTAAAATATTTTTCTTGTTTGTGGATTTTTTTCGCTATTTTACCTTTTCTTTTTCCTGTTTCCTTTTTCCATGCACACTGTGTTATCGCGGTGTGGAAGAACTTTGTGGCTAAGAAGATCAGGAGATTACTAAACTGATAGTAAAAATGTTTTGACATCGCTTGGTCATCGATTAAAAGAGAGGATGATGCGGTGTTGCGGAAACAAAAACAATGATGAACAACAGGAAAGCTGCATTGATAATATGATCGCGGCGGCGAATAAAGAGCCGCTGTGGCCCCTTTTTGACCCGTTCCAATATGCTGGGTTTCCAGCTAAGTTTGTCAAAAAAAAAGTTGCTTGTCATTCTTTCGTATTTTCAAGTCTAAGAACGAATAAAAAATATAGGCAATGAGTGCTAGAAGGTATATCGCACTCAAGTTCATATCAAAATAACTTATAAACTGACATGTTAAATTGGCAGCTACTAATAAGCATTTCATTTCCCTCACAACTGACATTTACATGAACAAGGACTCACACCAAAGTTCTCCCTGGTTCGGAGAGAAAATGTGGGTTGGATATGATTCTAGGTCGAATGCGAGAAATCAAAAACACATTTTTTTAGTGAAAAAGAATGTTTATTTTATTGCTTAAAATGAGGGTTTGTTACACAGTTACTTATTGTCTAATTCAGAGTTTCTAACAATAAGAAATAGGTCCACCAAAATAATCTTCATGTGTACATTAAGCACTTATCTTACCTCTTACGCCTGTTGCAAGTGTTTAAAAAAAAGAGCTAATATTGTTTCAGTTGCATCTCTATTGTTTGCTTGCTATACACGAAACAAGCTGCGCTGTCGTGGATGTAGAGACAACTTACGGACTCGCTGCAAAGTATGCAACGAAATGGTTGCTAAACTGTACGGTAATGAGCAACGTAGGATTCTTGAGTACAAACGAAGTGTTTGTGTTGGATGGTCGTAAGAAGTAAAACACTTATTCGCCAAACACCATGAGAAAGCCGCATTACCGATCACGTCTAGAAACTAATAGAGATACAAACATTAAATAGCCATTGATAATTTTTTTCTGTAAAAAGTGTCGACTTGCAAGCTCCATGTTTTCGGAGAACTCTGCAAGCAACGTTTTCTTGCTATAATGATATTATGGCTCTTGTAGCTATAACTTAAGAATAATTTTTATGTAATACGATGATTATTATTGAGCTCATTTTGTTATTTTTCAAAAGTAAATAAAGAGTGGAAACCTAAGTACTTTTCTTCATTTCATTCATTCATTTTGACTGGTTTTGAATAGCAAAATAGAAACATTTCTATAGCTGGTAAATATAGTGTTAACTGAGTGGAAACAATATGCGCAGTCAACGTTGGGTCATAGAGCAAACTTAAGCAACAGCTTCTTTTTAAGGGTTCACTTGAAAGTAAATTACCTTTAGCTGCTCATGCACATTCTTAAGACAAATCCTGCCTAACATCCTTTGCTTTACCACCTTTTCTTCGAAAACAATTAAACAATTAAACACAGAAACACAGACACTAGGTGTTGTTGTGTGATTCTGCTACAGGTTCTGCTACCGCTACCACCAGGTTGATTGTAAAGGTCTTTCCACAGTTTTCATCGCATTTTGTACTCACAAGCCACAAAATTACGTTTGTTGATGGGTTGATACTTTTTTGGTTACCAATTTATTGGGTGATGGCACCTGGTGCTGCTCTCGACAGGTGCCGAGAGCACCTGCTCTTACTAAGCACCAAGTCGATTTTGCTCTTACTTACCACCAAGTCTAGTTGTAAGCCATACGATCTTAAGTCACTGCAAAGTTGTATGGCTACAAGCCTTCTTTAAAGTGAGCCGGATCGGTTATGTGCATATTTCTTACACACGGACGTTTCTTTCCTACCATTGGGTTCCGGTTACTCCCGCCCAAATGTAGCGCCCCTCTGCAATTGTTTGTTTTACGCAAATTTCCTGTCGAAGTAAATTATCCCTTTGCATTTCAACGAACATAAACACACACTCTTCGTCGTGGTCTGCACCCTGCAAACCTCGCTCCACTATGTTGTTCGACATGCTCCTTTTTATTTTTCGTGAGCTTCACCCGGTATCGTCTAGGTATAAAATATTAAAATTGAATTCCGCACTCGCTTCGATGGTTCGATTTGTTCCGCCGTCGCAGGAGCTCCTTAAACATGCAGTAGCACCTACGTCAGCAGCGGCACCACCACCACAGCCTCTAACTGGCAGTCCCAGCAACAAGGAGTCCCTTTCAACGATTCGCTAGAGTAAACGTAATAATAATATAATCAAAAGATGTTTTCAATGTTATCTGACGTGTGTGTGTAGAAGGTCTACCGCCACCTAGAAGCACACTATGCCCGTAACGAGCCCCATCTGCTGGTGATGGCGCGTAGAGGGCGGAGGTCCTTCATTGCATCGCTTTTATCTACATAATATCTAATTCAAGATTCCAAACAGATTTTCCTTTCCATTGCTGCGCGGGGGTGTGTGGGTGGTTGAAAGAGATGGGAACGTGGGAGTCTATGGCGGAAAATTTTATAGTCTAAAGAAGGCAAAATAGCAATATTATATTATTTTCACTCAGAAAATTACACGAGAGCGAAAGTGGAAAACAGGACCCTTGCCGATGGTGGTGCCCTGTGATGTCTGTGCCAGGCAACGGCGTATGTGGGCGGTATACACTTAGCCACTCTTGTGTCCTTGCGCCAATAGGCTTCACATTCGTAAAGCAAAAAGATATAGAGCTGTTAGTCGTTGTCACTATTTCAACACTCATTGACGGTCTATTGCTATGCTTAGTTTTTTTTTTTTTGGCTGATTTTCAACCGAGCTGGCTTCAGCTTGCCGGGCCATTGTACTGGTAATAACCTTCAAATGAATGTGAGAAGAAGCAATGATTGCTGTAATAGGCTCGTACTTTGGTGTTATTTACAGTGCAGCTGAAGAGAATATTCTCTCTACCCGAAGTTATCCATCTGCTTCTTCTAAATTATATTTTTTGATGCGTTAACTAACTTTTACTAAACAAGTCAATAAAATCGTGAAAAAAAATCTTTTTTTTTCCACCGGCAACAACAGTAAATGATAATTTAATAAACTGTTCAATGTTGGGGGCTCTGTCTGTCCCTCTATTTCTTTTTTTATCATTATGGCGCCATAAAATTATGCGTATGATATTCGAAATTATGCAGTCTTTACCTCTCTCTTCCTTTTCATGGGATGAAAACAAATAAAATTCCCGACTATTCCAACCCAGATAGAAACCACTTCACAACTTGAATATTGTATAAGCTTGCAAATTACATTATTGGAAGTTGATCCTACCAAAGATTTCAAATTCCTTTCGTCCTCCTCAGAATGCCAGTGACGATGACTATGGTATTACGGGCCAATAATACCTTATTTGTTTCGAATTATCTACAGTGGAGGGGGTGGAGCGTCCTATTTTCTGCCACTCTAAAAATTATAGTTTGTGTGACCTCAAATTTGAGAAAATAAGAAAAGGAAAAACAAAAAAAAGCAAATTATGATAAATAAATAAGATTCTATCCTACAAAACGTCTGCCGCATTCATATTTAAAGTTAATATATTCATTAGGCCAGAATTGGGTTAGTTTTTGATAGTTTTTGGAAAGGGAGTGATGCCCATGTTCCGATAGACGCTTTTGGAATGGTAAGCAGGTAAGTTAAAGAGGTAATTTTCTTTGGGATTACCTGGTAATGAGTGTTAATGGGGATTGTTTGGATTTCTGAGTTCTTGGTTCTTGGTGTCAACGGTTTGATAATCATAGGAATTATTTTCGGCAAGGGGGTTGTTGAATTTTAAACAGGCTTTTGCTTGGCTGACTAAATAAAAATAACTGTCTAGTCGATTTTTTCACATACGGTTTGTTCAAAGATTTGAAGTAATGAATTATATTTTCAGAAATTAATTTTAGTTATGTCTTCAACACAGCAGCTAAATACACAAGTTCATATCCTCCTTTAAAGTACATTCCCTACACATGTAATACCTTTATGAAATGTCAAAAACTAAGACAGAAAATAAACAATTTGGGAAAATAAAAAAAAAAAAAAATATCCTTTAACTATTACAAATGAACTAGTGCCCGTGCTAATTCATTTACTGATTTAGAGGTAAATGAATGTGTGATGGTGTTTCCTCTTTCGATTTGTTTGTAGTCAAAGTGGAAAAAAAGACTTGTTTCTGGGAGCTAAAGTAAATATAATTAACTTGTAATTGATGTTGGGCCTCTTTAGCTCACTATTTACAGTTGATGCAATTCGGGAAATCAAATTTGCAATTGTAACTAACTGTGCTAATTAATACATATGTACAGTAATTATTGATTAATTAAAGATTACAATCCAATCAATATATTTGAGTGAGCGATGTTGTACGATAAATTAGTTGGTAATAAACCTTTGCCAAATGAAAACGCCCATTCGGGAGTATGGGAACCTATCAATTATTGACTCACGTAATTTTGGTCAACTGACAGTTATGGAATTTTATATTACCAGCCAATCCGTTTTTACAGATCGTGTGAAATTAGAACGCTGTTGTATTGTCATAGCTGTAAATACATATATATACATTGGGTGGCATAGCAGCCCGTTGAGAGATAGAGCCTACCTTTTTCGCGCCTCCACTATGTTGTGCGCGTTATACTTTGTGACACATGTGGAGGGGACCCACTGTTTGATACCGGTTCCGAATGGCCAGTTGCGAAAGGTTTCCATGACAGAAGTACACTAGGAGGATTGTCAGTCGTTCGTTGGAGGTAAGGCAGTGAAAAATGTTTGTGGTGTTTCTTTCAACGAGCTGGATTCGAGCCCGGGTACTCCGACGTACTAACCGATCGAGCCAACGGCGCTGTAAACAAAAGTATTGAGTTAGTACCCAGTACTTAAAATAAACCGGTCAAGTGTGAGTTTTACTCACGACTCGAGGGCTTCGTTCTTTGTCAACAGGTAAGGACATAATTTAAGTTAAGGCAACTAACAACGTCAGGTAGTTCTTATTGTGTTGAATAAGGCTAAACAAAAGAAAAATCTTTCTCATTTGCTGATCGTGCCAACTGTGTGAAAATTGCTTAAGTGAACTTAAGCGAAATGGTCTCAAACTAGTCCATTGAGACAATTAATCGGCAGTTCATAAAAGCTTAACAAACAGCTAAGCAATTTGAATCACAAAGTATTCGGCAGCAATAGATAGCTACTTAGTCACTTAAAACACTAATGTGGAACACCCACAAACATCCGAGAAATCGCCACAAACATCCAAGAAATCGTGTTTGAATTTAAAAAAAAATTTACACTAGGTTTTATTATTTGACTTTTGGCATGTGAAAATCACATTGAAGCAATAACAAAAATAATGTTCAATTTTGTTTTTGTTTCTTTAGAATTCTTCATGTTAGCTTTTATTCAGTGGCAACATTTTAAAGAGCGTATCAGGAAATAGTCTGAGCACACATCCACCTACAAATGACTGATTCTCTTGTGTAGGAGAATAAATATTTGGTGTGCACCTTCTTGTGCAAATGCACAAAATGCATTGCGGATTGTTAAGTTGGCGAATTTCAAAAAACAGCTGAACATCCAGTCAAGTGAATGACCTTAAATCTCCAAAGAATAGAATATAATTTTGTATAAATGCACTGACCTCCGATTGCAGCGGTGATCAGTACAGAGAAAGGAATAAAGAGTTTTGCAAAGAATTTACAGTACGTTTGTTGTCTTTGATTTTGTTCGCGGTGTATTTTTGCTCTACAATAAGAAAGCTACTATGATCAATCATATCTTTACTTCGCTTTGTGCTTTTAAGAGAATTGAGAGAGAAGAAAACTGTCATAAAAATATTCGCTCAGTTTCACAGATTTTGAAAAGAACCAAAAGATATTTCGGAGTTTGAGAGAATATAGAAACTTTTTTAAGAATCTTTTGCGTTCTCGATTGAGCTAGTAATACATTCAAGCTATCCATTTTTATTTGAACTAGAGTTTAACAATTTTGAAAAAAATAAGAAATGTAAAAAAAGGCGAGAAACCGCCCTTCGGAGAAGAAACAAAAAAACGAGAAAAAAGGCAAACCAGATAAATCAAAGATCGAACCCAGGACCCTCAGAGCAGAAGGCAGCCACCACTAACGACCTCACTTAACGGGGCGCACTTAAAGCTTAATTTCTCGAAAACTGAACCTCAGAACAAAAAGCTAAAAATGAAAACTGTATTTTATTTTGCAAAACCTATCCAACGGTACCTAACTCCGGAAAAAAAATTAAAAACAATTAAATAAATTTTTTAAAAATAAAATAATTATTATTAAATTAATTTATTTATTTATTTTAGTACGAATAAAAAATCGTATAAGATTTCTGGGTATTTTTAGAATGTTGCGATGAGTTGCCTCACAACTTCAATTTTTCAGATTCTTTGGCACGGTACACAAGTCACTTTTTCGAAGTTTATGGGCTTTTACATTTTTACCAGTAAGACTAAGATGCCAACTGTTGTACAACTTTTCGATCTACATGCCATTTTATTTCCAACGATATCCATATCAAACATCCGAGAAAATAAATCTGTTTTTTGATTTTAATATTAGTACTAACTTTTTCGCTAATAAGTAACTTTCTTAAGACTTTTTTTCAGAACCTTCTCTGGTCAAGTGAAACACATCATCTGTGGAAATTTCAGTTCTTAATTCCAGGTGGTTCACCAGTTACCTAGAATAAGGTTTAATGACAGATAGACAGACATTTTTGTAATCTACGTCCCGCCCCCTTTCCAAGGACCATCAAAGTTAATAAAAGTTTTTTCTAACGTTAGTATCAGTACTAACTTTTTCTTTAATATGCGACTAATTCTGAAAAAAATTCTGTTTTATTTTTTGGTTGCCGAGATATATATCAATTCCAAGTTTCATCCCTTAACTGGTACGTACCTAATAAAGAAATTCACAAGGATTTGAACATAGCGACAATCGAACAGGAGATAAGACACTAAGACATGGTATAAAACTAGAACTACACACAAACGATGAAGTACGGACCATACCAAACAACGAACAAACATCAAATAGACGGCTAAGAAGACTAAGACCAACAGATTTACCAAACAGATAACTACATATTAACGATTACAGACTCTAGACAAAGTTATATATATTATATATATATATATATATTATATGAAAAAAAAAAAAGTAAAAATAAAGACTAAGAAGGTATTAATGTAAATTAAAAATAAATAAATGACGACACAAAAAAATAATGTCAAATATACGCACATAAAAATTGTAAAATAGTCTATAAGCATGCATGTAAAACAATTAAACAAATAATCATAAAACAAAAACAACGAGCGACAAGGGGCGCTCGGAGTGAATAAAACCCCCAACGCTTCGGGTGGATTAAAACCCACCTGTGCCATACTGAACATAAAACAACAACGAAGGACATTGGTCCTGACTTGATAAAGTACATTCCCTAAACATGTAATACATTTATGAAATGTCAAAAACTAAGACAGGAAATAAACAATTTGGGAAATAAAAAAAAAAAAAAAAACAAAAAAAAAAATCCCTTAACTACCGAGGATTCAGAAGTTATTAGCAAATATGTAAAGGCGACAGACAGGCAGACAGACAGACACCGAAGTGATTCTATAAGGGTTTCGTTATTCCTTTGGAACGAAAGCCTAACAAAGAGTACATACAGAGTACAGGGTACTTAAAATCGTCATATTGACGATTTTCAGTACTTAGTATATTGTACTAGTACTTTTCATAAATAAATACAAGTACTGGATACTTGAAAATTTTATTATATTATATTTGTAATTATTAAATGATCCAGCCAATTACTTTTAAAAATGATTATTAATTAATGAATATTAGAAAAATCTAATACAATTTAGAAATACCTTCTCAACTCACCCTGTACTTGAATTCAGTCTAGAATTCAATTTCACAAATTCAAACTGTAAAAAGTTAAATTACAATATGTTAAGGTTTTGTACAATCCTGGGTTGCGCTTGCATCCGAATTTTAGATTTAAGTTACTTATATAAAAGCTAAGTTTGACACTTAAATAAAAAAATAACTGACACGCTACCATTGCTCCAATGTTTCTTTTCTATTACTCTGTGACAAACCGTTGCATAAAAGTCACGCAATATTTTACATTAATTCCCTTATGTTTCTCGCTCACACACTTAGCTTTGAGCGTAGTATTCCCTCAGTTATTCATTACTTTTTACGTGCCTAGTATGTATACTATTCAAGAATTTGTTATATGACCTATGGGCAAATGACTGACACAAAAATTTCAACGACACATTTAAAAACAGCCTCGTTGAAAAAATAATACACAGAGACGAAATGATCTCTAAAAGTTAGTTTAAAAGAGATACTTCTTTCTCTTCTCTCGACCTTACACAAATCGTCTTCTTGCCTCCTCTATCCTTTACTTCGTGTTTCATAGAGAAGTAATTAACGTTATGGCTTTTCAAGGAACAAACTTTTGTTCTCATAGTTTTGCAGAAGGCACGCGAGAGGAAGAGTCCAAGAGAGACCTCTTTTTAATGGGTCACAAAGAAATTACATCTTGGAGCTAGCTTCCCATTCACATCTAGAGATTTAAAAATTCTGGACTTCCTCTTTAAATTAAAGTAGCACTGCTCAGAAAATAGCCGCAAAGTAATGACCATCATCAGGTAATGGAGATCCCTGCACCTTCGAGGTGTACGAGTTGAATTGCAGTGGACTAGTGTTTGGGTTAAAAAAGCAGGAGAAGAAAAAGAAGGTAAAACAGAATCAAATCCACATTAATTAAGAGTGTTAATTTTTTGGTCCAATAAAAGAAGTTTTCTCTGTTCTTCAGAAGTTTAGAGGTTAATTGGCGATTTGGTCTGGACCGAATGACTGGAGAAAATGAAAGGTTAACTGATTTCTGGTTGAAAAAAAATGTCAGGACTGTTTTGGAATGTTTTTTTTGCAGAGGCCTTAGAAAAGGTATATATATAATATTATATATAAATAATATATAAAAGGTGTATATATAATATTTAATATTTAGGCGAAATCGTTTGTTATATAAGATTTTATAGGTCTTTAAATTAAAAATTTCGACTTAGGTCTGAAGACTGTAATTGATGGACGCATAGCTTTTGCCTTTTTTCGAAATCGGTATATACGGAGATATTATATATTATGATCTGTCTACGATTGAAGAAGTATACTCTCATTTGTTGATAATTTTGAGTGTTGTTTATTTAAAGATAGATGTTCATTATGAGTTATCTTGTGTTGAAAATAAAAACGGTCATTATTTCAAAAACTTTTCATTATCAGTGTTCAGTGTTATATTTAACCATCATCTGGATCTTTTTTTGTACTTATACGCTTTCTTAATTCGTCGGGGTCACAAATTTGAACAAATTTGGAAGTTAAATTTGACCACTTCCCGGTTTACAATACGTGACAATGCATTCTTGGGGGTTTTGGGTTCTAGGAGAACCCAATTAGCACTAAGTGCCGTTTTGCAACCACAGCTCTGAAAAGTTGAATATAAATTATGATTTAGAACCATCGTGCGACATTGAGGAATGAAATTAAATCTTTAATATTCATCCGAGAAACCTCGCCGAGAGATTCAGGGAAGGGTTTGCCAAGAGTCCGTAACTTTGCTCTGGCAAGCGCCGGACAGGAACAGAGGAAGTGTGTCAGAGATGCTGGTTCTGCCAATGTGGCGGTCCCACCAAATTGGCCATATTTTATGCACTACTATAATATGGGTATCAAATGAAAGGGTTTTCTGAGTAGAATATAAAATCATGCTATTTTGAATTCAATATCGCGAACTCACAGAAATAACGAACAAATTATTATATGCTGACTGCGAGTATGAGAATATATTTTTTTGGGAACTGAACTTATTAAAATTCTGACTATCGTACCTATTGGTTTGTTGTAGTAGGCAAAATCATGAGTAAAAAATGAATACGGAGGAAACAAAAAAACGTAAACCTTTAGAAACATCAACGCAAAGACAATGAAAATTAAAATAGAAATAAATTATAGTTGTGATGAGTGTATTGTCGCATCGGTTTATTCAGCACGAGAGCTTTTACTTAATGCAACTATGTAGCACAATGTCGCTGCTTGTCCTCACATGCATGAATTACACACACTTTCCCTAAACCTCATATTATATAGTTAATAAAGATATATTTGAAGTACAATTAACGCGCTTAAAACCTATCACTTCTTTTGTGTCCAATGACTAAATCAAAAAGTGTCTCACAAACAAGCCATTAAGGTATCAAGAAATTATCACAGATCACATTTGTATCACTCCAGCCTAATTAAACAGGAAGAAAATGATAACTCAACAAGAGGTAGACAAAAATGAACATACAAATTAAATAACCCAGGAACAGGGTTTTTTTGCCTTTAGTATATATATTTATTTATTTATAATGTTGGTTGAGTCTAACCGACTCGCGGTTTAATACAAGACTATCAATTATGAGTCTAACCGACTCGCGGTTCAATCTAATTGTAAGACTAATTTGGAAAACCTGACATCGAGTTTCTAAAATACCTTATCTAGCATTGAGTTACAAAATATCTTATCTTAGGCTTATAAATATCTTATCTTGTGGAAGGCAGGTCCTTTTTCGACCTGCGAGCGATGATGTGTTCACTTATCTCTCCGAAGGGATCGGTGAGTCAATGTTTGTTGTTTTTTGTCTTCCCATCGCAGAAGGTCTGGCTCCTGTTTTAATTTTCTCAAAAGGTAAACAGCACAAAAGTGTTACGGTTTTTTCCATATTTGTAATATTAAATTTTTTTTATGTAATATTTCTTGATTCTTTTGCCAAGATCTACAAAATGGCGATTTCAGATCTTCAAAATTCGAATGTTGTTGTTTTGAGGTTTTTAGCTCGAAAACTATCAAAGCCAGAATGCTCAAACCAATTTTAAAGTTTTTGACATTTTTATGTCTGCGCCCCGCCCCCTTTCCAATGATACCTATATCGATCACCAAAGACAATACAATTTTTTCCGGCCGTTAGGATTAGTATGTATTGGGCGGCGTAACAGCCCGTTGAGAGCCAGAGCCTAGCTTTTTTCGCCCCTCCACTGTGTTGTGCGCGTTATAATTTTGTCACATGTGGCCGGTTCCGAACGGCGAATTGCGAAATTCCATCCCTTATTTCCAAAGGACTTAGCAGTTATAGGCAAATATGTAAAAGAGGATGGACAGACAGACGGACACCGAAGTGATTCCATAAGGGTTTCATTTTTCCTTTGGAACAAAACCCTAAAAATGAAGGTAAACAAATAACGTTGTAGCGAACATTTATCAAAAATTTCAAAAACATTTTAAAAGTTGTCTGTCGGGTCTATTAATAGAAAGGGTTAATTTAACTAAGAAACTGCTTATTTAGGAATCAGAGCAATTGAATGCGAACACAGTCTCGGAATTTCCGCATCAATTGTGTGGATTGAGCTATTGCACTACCAGAGCCTTATATTTACAATACCGCACACCGCCAAATTAAAGGGAATTGTTCTCCGATTTGCAATGTGTCACTAAAATGGAAAATAATTACGAATTAGTTTAGGAATATTTTTGCTTGCTTTAAAATTTTCAGACTAATACTGGCTTTTAAAAACTTGCCACAAAGAAAGAGAGAGATGTGAAGTTGTGACCATTAAAAGTGAATGTAAACTTTTCATTTTTTCGCTCGTTCGTGATGCTGGGTTAACTACTTTTCTGTATCTCGTTATGCGTGTTTCTTGCAAGATGAAATTAGTATTAGCGAATAATTAAAAAAGAAAGGCAAATACATAAACAAACAACTCGAGTAAAAAAACCGTACCACGAACAAGAGGACTGTAAAAGTTTGCTAAGTCGTTTTCTCCGGAGGACGACGGATGAAGTCGAAGATGTTTGCAAATTATACCATCCATCTTGTGTATCCCTCTCATCTATCGTCTTTTTCTTGGAATAACTAACTTATGTCAAAGAAAGGATATAAAAGTTTTCGACAATTGCAAGGAAACTGTTCCTACGGAATGGACGAAGAACTGAGATGACTCCACATAAAGTAATTTTCATTGCGGTTACATGAAAAAAAAATATTCTTTTTCTATGCCCTGCATCGTGCTGTGTAGACTGTAAAAGTATAATCTGTTGCCTAATTAAAAAAAATTAACAAAGCATTAAAAAGTTCTTTGTCAGCAGATTGATACTTGAGGGCGAAGGGCCACTTTTTTTATTGGTGAACTTTTTATCAGAACAAGTTAATGACGAAAGTTTGCACGTGTTTTTAGATCTTTTATAATGTATAACCTTTAAGTTTGCAACACTAATCGGTTAAATGAGATGTCACCATTAAACGAATAGGGGCTGATTCCGCGGGGACAGTTTTCTTCGGAAGTCACAGTGTGTTGGTATTGTACGTTAGTAGGGGTTGTCTCTTTCCTGTTGTATTAAGCATAAATAGGCTCTTTCTCACTTCTTATTAAATGGGCAGCAGTCAGTTTTCCCAACTAAGAACTCAGATATAGTCCCATAACGGTCGCTATTTCTGAATTTCACCCTCTATCTGTCCGTCTACAGGTTAATTGAATACATCTTAAGAACACCAGGTGTTCGCTTTGTATACTCTTCGAGTCTCTCGTGGTCCACTTTTTTTGCTCTGAAGTTCAATTTAATTTATCTGATACACCTTGGAACTCAATTTAACTATTTTTGTGCTAAATTTTTGGCAACCATTGTTCCACAAACATACACACCGCAGAAAACGGTTGCTATTGCTGTTGCTGCTGGCTGTCTAATGCACCAATTCGCTGGCAGACCACACACAAAGAGTTAACCTCATTGTAACCTCCTTCCCATAACGTCAACCATCAGCCAACACACTTCGCTGCATTTATGGTCATATTGCATTTCCAAATCTGTCCATTGCTCTTGATACAACCGAGTGCGCGGTGCATCTAGGAACCCGTTCCCTCAGTCAGGACAGAGCCCAACAACAAATGGCGTTAGTATCTCCACCGTTTGTCACTTAAAATTGGTGTTCGTAGGTCGCCTGTCGCCGCCGCTGGACGAATAGATAATAGTTGACCCAACCTATCCAGCCATGTGGTCGTCATGTGCAGCTTTAAATGCTCCCGTAACCTGCATATGGAAAAGAAAGCTACCTTGTCATCGTATTTGTCGTTGTCGTCTACGATGTGTGTGCATGCGGTGAATAGCCGCTATGGCTTCGCAAGGCGAACAAAAAGATACGTGCGACCGATAATGTTTGAGTACGCAGGGGAACTGTCTGTTTGAGATCGCAGTGCTGACGGAAACACACTCTCTGCCGACAGTCCAACAATGACTAAACTTAGTAACTGATATGAAGGCCAAAGTAGAAGGAAGCAATTAGTTCGTGTGCTCTTGGAGGTGGCGAGGTCGATATGACACCGTGTGTGTGCACAGATAACTTTAAGCTGTAGTTGTTTTTTTGTTTTTCTTATTCTCATTGTTGTGCCAAGGACCTGCAGGAATTTCCCTTTCGATATGCCTCAAAGCTCATTAGAAAGGAGAAATTAAAGGATTGTGTCATACGATGCAGACCAAGAGTCGTTTTCAGGGTTTCGTTCCAAAGGGAAAAAACCCGGTCAAGTGTGAGTCTTACTCACCCGCCGAGGATTTCGTTCGCAAACAGATTAGTAATTTGGACTTAATACAAGCCTAAGAAATTAACAAATCAAAAATTACATTTCGAATAAAACTCAACAAAAGAAATTCCTTTTCCATTTGCTGATCGCGCCAGTCGAGTGAAAATTGCTTTAATGCATTTAAGAGATGAAATGCCGCAAACAACACTGAGACTGTCGTCAGTTCATCGTTTTTAATAGGAAACTGATTCAATTTAAATTAACTATTTAAATTTGAAAAATTGAAAATGAATGAAAATAATTTTTTTACATACGCCCCTGTTTTGCATTCCACTTTTTGTGAATTCAATTCGCAAAAGTGGAATTAGGTGTCCTGCATTTCGAGTGAAATGATGTATAGTAAATTGGTAATTCTGATCTTCAGTCGAAATCATAAAAGTGAAACCGAATTTTCGAATATGGAATTTGGTGTTCTACAATCCACAATCAATTATGTGAATAATAAAATAGTTTTGCTTTGTGAACTTTCACTCGAAATACAGAGCATGGGCGATAATATCTAATTGTTCTTTGGCCGAGATCTACAAAATAGCTTTTCGGATCTTCGAAATTTAAATTGGTTGTTTTTTGTTTTTGGTCAATATCTCGAAAACATTTAAAGTCAGAGTGCTCAAGCTAATTAACAGAACGATTATATCAAGACCAAGAAATTCTAGATTTTTTTTTTAGATTTTTAGACCAGCGGGTGTGCGAGGGGAGGACGCCTTTTTTTCCGACTTTGAAGCTAATATCTCGAAAACTAACCTTCCAAATGAGAAGTTCAAAATGAAAACTCTTTCATTTTACAACACCTCTCCGATGGTACCTCACTCAACAGATTACCGTAATTAATTTATTTCAGTCTAACAATAAATAAAAAATCATACACTATTTTTAGAAAATTTTGGGGTATTTGCGATTAGTTGCCCTATAAGTAAAATTTTTTCCAGATTTTTTGATCCAATATTCTCAAAAATAAATCAGTTTTTGGCAGTCTGTTGGCTAATAACTTTTTACCAATAAGAGTGAGGTGATTACTATAGCACAAGATCTATGTGTCATCCTCTTTCCAACGATACCCATATCAAGAAACTAATAAAAGGAATTTGTCGTTCGGATTTAGTATTGGTGCTATGTTTTTCATCTTTTACATCTTTTAGTGAAGTTTTATTTCTTAGTTCTAAGTGGTTAACCAATTACCGAGGTTAAAGCCGAATGACAGACGGACAGACGGACAGACGTTTTCATAATCGGGACCCCGCCCGCTTTTCAACAGCACCCATATCGACCGTTAAAGTTAATACAATTTTTTTTCGGACGTTAGTATTAGTACTATCGTTTTCTCTAATCTTCGACTAACTCCAAAAAAAAAACTGATAGATACATTTTCGGTCCAAAGGGATGAACTCTTAACTATAAAGGACTTATAAGTAAGGCGCAGTAAGGGTTAAGGCGCATCACACCAGTTTTCTGTTCAATAAGGCAAATTGGCAGCCGTCACGGTGGACTAGCTTGCGACCATTTCAAACCTTAAAGACTTCAATCCAATTTTTATACGACCTTCTAACTTTTTCCAGAAATTATTTTTAACTTTCTTATCTCTTTCATCTTAACTTATCCTATCCATCTTAATTTATTATATTTTTGGAGGCACTGCAAAAAAGGTTTTTTTTAATCAACCCATTACATAATATACAATGCAGATTGTCATTGTCAGTAAAAAAAAAAATAATAATGCGAAAGAAACCAAAGATGGCACAACATACATAACTTAAACTTATTACTGATCAGCAAAATCAATTAACTATTCTTTGGGATCTTTTTTCGACGCAAAGCTGATTTTCTTCTTGACTTTTTGTAATACTGGAACAGACATCCACTGTTTCTAAGATTTTAATTCGTTATCAGCCCTAATTTTATTTTTTTCAACAAATTGCAATATAATATCTCAGCTTACTAAAGAAATATCCAATGCTAAGGCCGGATTAGAACAAGCATAGACTTCATCCATGTAATCATGATTTAGATAGATTTTTAAAGCAGTAACACTTCTTTCGAAAATTCTCTGACTTTAGTATTATTAAGCAAGTAATTTCATTCCTGAGTTAAATACAAGTTTAATTATTTAAATATAGTTTAAATTTAGTAGAGCTTAATATCTTTTATTGTTTTTATAATTTATTTATATTTCAATAAAGTTTAATAATAATAAACATAGTTATATGAATATATTATACAATATATAGTTAAATAATGGTTTCTTTGTCTTCTTTCTTGTTTACTTAGTATTTGATTCTAACTTTTTACTCTCGATAAACTACGCCTGGGGCGTCTTACACTAATAATTGTTTTGGTCAAAAATCAAAAGTACCTCCCGACTGTTCGTTTCAGCGTTTGATTTTTCAGTCCATTGGATAGGTTTGCATTGAATAAAAACGAAAGAACCTGCTGAAGGAAATGTCCTTCAGCTCGGCAGCTTCCGCAGCTTAGTGCCCCACTCTGATAATGATGCGCTCAGTGAAAAGGAATCCATGGAATCGAGTTCGCTTTCTACCATCCATCGTTATGTATGTACATAGAGACTTTTGGTCGAAAAGATATTTTTAGTCGATATTTTTTCCCTTTTTTGGTGAAAAATCGAACGCGAGCCCTACTATTAAAAAAAAAACTTTTTTAAAAGTAATTGACGAAGTTGTGGAGAAAAAAAAGCAGCTTCCACCCGGCGGGACTTTTCTTCCCATGACAACGACGGCGATGAGGATGTGATATGGTGGTTGAAGATCGGCATTTGTGAAAGGACGAGGAAAATTAAATTTTATTCGACGATAAATTGATTAAAGATTTTTTTTCTTTTTGTAAGACGTCTTGCCTTGCTCGGGTTCGCAAAGTATTTGCATTTCTGTGGATGTCCTTTTGTAGAGTTTTCATTTATTTTTCATTGAGTGTGTGTGTGTTAGCCAGGGAGCTGGCCATGCTTATGTTAGTTTCGAGAAAATTTACATCACCCAATTTGTATACTTGAGCTTTACATTGTGGTAGAGAGTTCTTGCTCTGGTTAAAGTGCTATGCCACAATGAAGATTTACATTATCCATCCGATGATTTGGGAAGACATTTGGGGAACTTTTCCATGTATCATGGAAATCAGTAGTAACATTATTCGACCGCGAAATTCGTTGCAAGGATATTGTTGAATCTTTTACTCTCATATTTATGTTATCAAGTGTCCCAACTTCGTCTCAAATGTATATATTGCGTCTTTAGTAGTGAACAGAATAATAATAAATAATTGTATCCTTAAGTTTTTAATATTTCTGTGAAAAAAGGCAGTGCTTCCGCCGTATGCTGGCTTATTTGAGCCCAAGTAAAAGCTCTAACTTTTTCAAATTATTAAAGCTAAAAATGAAACTTGGCAACAATAGATCTATGCCGGCTAAAGATTCTAAAGTTCAACCATACTGATCAGACAACCTCAAGTGGTGTTATAATGATTTAATTTTTGTTTTTTCCACAATAATAATAGTTGAGTGGCTCATTGAGCCCATTGATGACCAGAGGCTAGCTTTTTGGGTCTACATTGTGTTGTGCGCTCTGCAATTTGACATAGGTGTCTCGGAGCTACTGTTAATGCCGCTTCCGAACAGCGAATTGTTTTTCATTACAGAAGTACTTTAGGGGAATTGTTAATCGTTCGCTGGAGGTGGAGACCGAAAAATTGTTTTTGCTGTTTTTGACCCGGGTTGGATTCGAATCTGGGTACGTTAATCCGGCGCGCAGGGACTTAAATAACAGACCGACAGAAAATTATAAAACTCAGCCGAATAGAACTAGGCTGATTGCTGGCACCCACAATTCGACATTGTGGTTACCGAAAATAAGTGTAATCGATAATTTTTTCGAAACTTTTTTCGACTTTTTAGTGTTTCCTTTTCAAGAATTAAAAGAAACCCTTATAGGATCATTTCGGTATCTGTCTGTCTGTCCGATTCACAAAACAGTCATTCGTAGTTAATAAATGAAGATGTATCTAATCCAAAATTTAAAAACAAATTATACTTTTTTTTATTAGTCGTAGATAAAAGGAAAAGTTGGTACTGGCACTCGAAAAACTTTGTTAGTTAATACGTATGTGTAAGGCGCCATTATTTGTGACGAGTATCTGAGACAAAGAAACACTCGCGCAATTCGAGAGGACACTTGCATGCCGCGATTGTCATCGGAGTATGTCACTGCTCGGCAATAAATAGAGAAACCGCCGATGATAAGAAAAAGGACACCGAGGGCGATCTTGCCATGCGTTCGGGTCACTTTTATGAGGGTGCGAAATGTTGTGTCTGGGATTATGTTTATGGCGGTGCGATGTTTGCACAGCTGCAGGAGACAAAGAGTTGTCACAGCGAGAATGCGCATCTATTACTCTTCCGATAGTGATCCGTAAAGGGTAATATGCGAACTGGTGTGGTGGGCGCTCTCCTATTTACGGAAGTGCGAAACCATGGTCGTACTCAGTGTTTTATTTAGAAGTGTGAAGTAGTGAAGTATTCCTTGAATTAGTGAAAAACTGAGTACGACGGTGAGTAATCACTGAGCTACGAACTGTATCAGGTTTTGTTTTCTTTTTATTAGTATTAGTTTCGTAGATTTGTAGTGTAGTTTTGGTAGCGTGGCGGTGGAGGTGTGAGTGTGAGAAAAGGCCGGGGTGTAATCCCGAAGGTCAGGTGATGAGTCCGTGGTGCAGGTGATCGGCCACGGACGACAAAACCGACAACGGTCATGGTGCAGGTGATCGGCCATGTACGGTAAAACTGTTGTTAGACAGGTGTACAGGTGATCGGCCACATCCGGTTCTGTTTAGTTTGTAAGGGCTTAACCCAGCGACGCGCCTCCTCAGCCTAATAGTTGTTCTTGTTGTACCCTAGCTCATAGGTTTCTTTTTTATAGTCCCTTTTGCCCGAGACCAGGACACCCGCCCCGGCATCTCATTGGCACGGGCATGAACTCTGTTCAATGAATAAATATAGTTAAAAAAAAAAGTTGTACCATTTTGGTTTCGTTTTAATTATTTTTCTACGGTCCATTGGGTGCCATTGCAAAGTCCCTATGAAAATGTCTTTCCGGGAATATCTGCCATTAGGCTTCTATTTTAATAATTGGTGAACGAGTAAGAAGAGTTAAATTGCAATATAAGGGCATACCCGCCCCTCCTCGGAGATGCATTTATTTTTAGCCAATCTGGCAAGAATTTTATGCCACATATGTATATATATATATATATATATGTATATATATATATGTATATCCACTGACGACATTTATATTGTAATCTACCGTTTGCGGATCTGCCTATCAAATTATACCCACAAATTACCAATTAAATTCAAGCCTGAAAAGAGTAATGATCATTCATTTGCTTGGGTGACCAAAAAAGCAACCATTCTAATAAATTTTCGCTGTCCTTTGGAATTTTCGTGATTTGAGCGGTTGGTATTGTAGTCTTTTTATTTTGTTGCTCTACATTGCACAATGCACTGTGTATCGAAATATCGATACATCTAAGCTGACGAACTGTTTGTGATATAAATATTCACCACACAAGACTACGTTCTGTTAACGAATAAACATGTAAAAATGTATGTAAAATGTAGTTTCTATTAATCAAACCATCACTGATGCAAAATCTAAATTCCAAAATCCAGTTATGTAAGTATCCAGGATGGTCATAGTAAACTTAACGACCGTCATCTGCATTTATATTTCATTTAGGGTACATCTGGTCAAATGTGTCCCAAATGTCAGAGACGTAAATAAACGTATAACTGCAGTTTACCAAAAAAGAAAAAAAAAACCAACAAACTCTCCGCACCCTGCTCCAATTAAGCACTCCATCGGAGCACCCTTCGTAACTCAAAGAACGACCACCAGGACCATAGACCACTTCTAATCAAATCAAAAACGAAATTCTCCTCACTTCCATCGAAACTTTCCTAATTTGCAAAAAAAAGAAAAACAAAAGAGAAAGCTTAGAATCGTAGTTCCCTCAAGTAAAACATAAATGCACAACAAGTCGACTCCGACAAGGATATGGACAGTGCACACTCACAACCCATCCCTTCGAATATCGTTTCAATAAAAAGTTTTTAAAAGTAGTTGCCTGCTGTGCTAGATGGGGACAATCTCGGGTGGCCACTGGCCAGCTGGATGGACTGGTTACAGTCTAAGCCAATCGGACTAAAAACTACAAAATTTGGGTCTGGTTTGGATAGATTTCAATATTTCTCGGTCACTTTCTCTCTCTCCCCCACTCTCTTAAGGCACGTAAAAATCATTTAAAAGTTTCTCTGCAGTCCGCCGCCCCATTTTAGAAACGAAAAGCGGTCTTAAATTATTTGAAAGTTTTATTATAGACTGAGTAGAAATACTTATCTTCTGTTGAGGACATGACAACACACAACGACGACGAGGACAATGACAAAAACATCGGCCAAAATGCATTTTGAAAGGCAAGCCGAACTCGAGGAGAACGTTTTTTTTACGATTGTTGAACAAAAAAGGAGTCAGGACTCGAAGTCATATTGCCCGATTTATTTGAATTAATTTCGAATAATAAAATGGAAGAAGTGAGCAGCAACAACAAACAAGAACTCCATTCCGTCGGTCCAGAGTAAGAGGACGGATACACTCCGACGGAGACTCTCCCAAGGGTCATTAAATACCGATTTTGTCGTTTGATTTCAATCAATAAACAGAGCTCAGAACTCAATGACACAGAACTTTTAAATTGGGCTGGCGGCTATGGTGGCGGTGGAAGGCTGCAGCAAGGCCCCTCCAATTCTACGATTGCTCTCGTTTGCAGATTTTTTTTTTCTGCTTTGTTGTTTGTTTGAAGTAGAAATGTCTGTTTTTTTCCATTCGAAATAGAAACAAAAGGAGTTTTTAAGTATTGAAAAGTTTTTCAATTTTCTCCAAAGTCCGATGATGTTGGAAGGAGGTCGAAGTGATGGAAAGCGGTGCTGTGGGTATATTATAAGCTATCGGGCGGCGGTTGGTTACAGTTATAGAAAATGAAAAACATAATCAAGATTTCATAGCTCTCCTGTAGAGGGGATTTTCGAGCGAAAAGAGTGGTAAAGCAGAACGGGCTGAAATGTTTACGTACAGGGAGGGTTGAAAAACTTTTAGAACGCATTGTTGAGAAACACAAAAATCTCATGCGATTCGGAGAGAAGAGGGCATGAAGGGAACAATATATTTGTTTTTCGTTAGTTAGTTGCATTGAGGTTGTCGTGCTGCAACTCTTCCATTTTGATTGAGTCCATGTGGTTTTTCGATCGTTTCGAATGAGTGAGCTTGCAGTTTTGTATTTTTTTTGTTACTTTTGTGTTGGCACGTTTGGTTCACATCTATAAATGAGTTAAGTGCTAATTTTAACTCATTGTGCTCTATCTACCACTGGGTTTACATGATGTTTTCCACGTGGTTGTTTTAGTTAAGTTGCTAACTCTATTACTTAACACTGACTTACTGACATTTTGCAACCGCACTTAATTTTCCTTACTATATAATGTAGCAGCACGGCATGAAAATAAAAGTTTTAAACACGGTCTAGGCGTTGGTACTTTCCTCTGTTACTACGCATGTTGCGCCCAAGTATCTAAAGTGTGGTCCATTTTCATTCGTGCATATGGTCAATTATCTACACCTTAGCAGCACGTATTCTTTCCTAATAAATTCGCACGAATGACTTTATTTCGCTCTCGGAAATGAGTTTCTATTAAGTTTATTCCAACTATGCGGTATGAATTCCGCAAATTGTCTCTACACAACATCTTGACACCAAAAAGTTCTATACATCTCGGTATGCCAATCCCTTTGCTTATCCCCGTTTATCCCCGCTTATACCCAACCCTTAACAAAATTTTCATAGCGTTACAAGGCCGGTGAAAAACAAACGTGATCAGAAGCCTGAACCAGACAGGCAATCCCAAATTGCAGCGTTCCTTTAGGATATCACATGCCGCTCAGAGGCGCTGTCGATGCGCCATCACCATTGCATGAAGTTGTGCGAAACTCACATCCAAAGCCCAACCCAAACTAAACAACGAGCGAAAGAAAGAAATTTTCCATCACGAAATCTATGGCTTGCTTAAAGGAAAATAGAATGTATATTTTGCTAAACTCGTTCATAACAAAAAGCACGAGAACCAGCCGACAACATCATCGCTATCAGAAAGAGAGTCCTTATTTCGAATTCCAAACAGATATCAACTGATTGTCGAGGGGATATAAATTACATTACACTTACCCCGCCGCACACTACAAAGCATACAGGATGATGACGTCTTCAAGGATCCTTCTCCCGCTTCAGTATTTTGGGTGCGAAATTGGCGAAAATACGAGCTACATCTGCGCATAAAAAATATTTATGAGCTTATCGCGAACCAACGGTGGGCGGGAGGCGGGATTGACTCACCCCTTGCCCATAACATCATGCGAGGATGGTTTTCATGAGAAAAGAAAGAGCGAGACGGCACACCGAGTAACAGTGAAATAGCTTCGAATTGATTACATTATGCTAAGGACTTGACATTCGCGTTCGCTCGGTGACGCTAGCTACTGCCTTCGAGCGAGCGATGATATAAATTGAAAATTAAATTGAATTGCATTACATGCGCGAGACGGTGTGCGGAAAGATACAAGATTCTGAACGCCGCTGGAAATGAAAGAGAAAGAGGAAGGAATAAACAACAAAAAAAGAAAGAGAAAGCATACTATTTTGAGGCGGCAGTCGGAACTTCTGTTTTGCAACAAACAACCAGCCAATCATACAAATCAATTTAATTGTAATTCAATTTGCAAGAAGTGGCAGCAGCGATAACGTGGCGGCGAGTGATACAGAACAGACGCGGGGAGTTTTTTTTTTTCGCGTGCGAGTATCTTCGGAGTAAATTATAATTGCGTTCGTCTGTCGTCGCGTAGTCTTAGTATTATCCTGGTGTAGGACGTTTGGACATTAAGATGATGCTCGAATAGAAATTTGATTATTGTCATTGTGTGTGTATGTGTGTGGTGGATTGTTGGGGCGAAGACTCGTAAAAGATGCTAATGATGATTTAATTTAGCTGGAATTTTTCTTGCACTGATTGACGGATTTCCAGGTCCGTAAAGTGACCAAATAGTGGAAATTCTCAAATTGATTGATTATAATTGTAACAAAGAAACTAACGTGGCTAACTTGGCTTTTGTGGACGTTGTGGTTTCATAGTTAGTGTTGTCTGTTGAGCGAGCATGCTTTGCTCTATAAGTCCACAGGCCCTCAGCCTATTGTTATTGGACGTTGAATATTTTCATTTTTTTTTTGCTTCCTTTAAAAAGGATTTACGCATATTATTTATCAAGTTTCAATAGCAAACCACAATGTCGCAATTTAAATTTGCTGTACTTGTCCATCTCTGCGATAACTTACACAATATCCGAACGATGAAATCCATGTTTAAAACGGCCTTCTTTTCAATGCCACCCCTCTGCTATTCCCTCCATAAACAACTTTATTAAGCAAAAACAAAATTTCCTCGCTAAGCCTGTGCGCCTGCGAACCATTAACTCCCAGCAGGCACCCTGCAATTCCTTGCTATCGGACACACACACAGCCTGTGAGTGGCAGTTACTTTGGTTATATTCCACACAACTACCTGCGAATGCACACGTACCTACCTACCCTAGTGCTACTGCTACTGCGGCTGCTGCGCCTATTAATGGCCCGCGAAGAGAATTTTAAAATTCCATAAAAACTCCACACATTGGAAGTGTATGGTGCAAGGAGGAGTTCCCCACCGTCGAAGCACTTTACGTAGCACACAAAAGGAAATGACGCCTTACTGTGTGTGTTCTTTTTTATTGGGTCCCAAATGTTGTGGTTATGGCCTATTTCGGTTTTGTTGCCAGGAGTGTAGGTGGATAGCTTGCCTATTCCTTGGAGGGAACTTTCGGCCTATCCGGAGGAACAATGTTGCCGTTCATATGTTGTGTGTGTATATTAGCGGTTCGTAAATTTGAATTTAATAAAACTCTAAGAACACAGTGCCGAGGGGAAATATGAAACAATATTTCGCACACCAGCCTATTTTTCCTCCTGGTGCCTGTGTATCTTGGCCGAGATGTTTGGAGGCAAGGATAAGAGGCGGCTGTTGCTGGCATTGGCCCACATGTGGCAGATTGGTGTTTATTGATTAAATTTTCCGGCATATGAAACACAAAAGGACTAGCAGGAGTTAGGACCGGTGTGAATCGAGATGAGTTTTTCTCTGCGAGTGTATGTGCGTTTATTGGCGGAGTTGTGGAAAAATCGTAAGCATTCTGCGGTGTCTTTGATTAAATCAATTGCGTTACTTCTTCCCCAGACAGAGGTTGGTTTGGTTGGTTAATGTTTGATTGTGGTGTGGAAGCGTTTGTTGGATTTGTCCGGGTACAAAGTTTTCTGGTCTCTACTGTATTATGCCGAAGTTTTACATCTAATTGTATGCTTTTAGATTTCCATATTTTTCGAACATCATTACGACTCATCAATAAACCATAAAATACTCATAATTACAGCGAGAGTAGCTTCACCTCATCTCCGTCAAGTCCGTGCGGTCGATTCAGTGATTCATTTATGTATTCCAACATGAGATCCCAGTAACCGAGCCTGGATTTGCATAAAGCAAAATGACTCCACCGGACAGAAGATGCGAGAACTGTACTTCATAGTGACTCCCTTCCGGGGACAGTAGACTAGGAAACCCACTCAAAGTGGCTTTATTAGGAGGCACAGTCCACCCCGGTCTGGAGCACATCTGCATCGCTAGTAAGCAATCTAAACAGCACCGACCGTCGCTGGTATACTGCCAGTATTGCCTACTTCCTTCTGTCTCCCAGGGTACAGTAATAAAATTCATATTCTTTATATGGCCGATCATCGACTGCTTATGACAAGGCCCAGCCAGATTGGGTCAATTCCCAGCTTCTACAGCAACCAGGAAAACAGCACGACACGGCACACTGTCTCATTATTCAAATATGCATTCCAATCGAATGGGGCACTTTGAAACGAATCAGGCCCGACCACGATTCCTTTTTATCAAATCTAGTCTCTTTTTTTTACAAAGTTATAAGACTCAAATGGGATAATTGCTTCCGAGATTCCCCCTTTCGGGCCTGCACTCGGCTGCTACCAGCTTTCAGCAAACGATCTGCGATTAAGATTTGGAAAAGGAATCAAACCATATGGACACCCAATGCATCTGAATACTGTGAATACTGACTGTAAAAATGGAATGAAATGCATTCAATGCAAGCAAGAAGTGATGAAGCAGAAGAATGGAAAATAAGAACCTTGGACGAAATTAGACACAAAGAAAGGCAAAAGGGGTCTGCAATGCGGCTTTTAGACGAGGACGATAAGGGCGGATGGACTGAACGAATGTTGACAGATTCTAACAAAGCAACGCCCAGGCATTCGAGCTCACATGGGAATGAAGTCCATTCGATTGCATCTGACGAGCATCCGATTTTCACATCGGTTTCCTGGTTTTAATTAATTTCTTTAATTCGTATGTGCATGTGTGGCGGTGTTTTAATAGTGTGGTCGAGCTTATGTTTGTCACAATAAACCGCTGGGGGAGAGCACGACAACTTTGGCGCCAAAAAAATTTGATGGGCTTTTGTAGAGGCGTTAATAACAACAATTTTTTTTTACTATTGGAGTGGGGGGGAGTTTCTGGTTCTTAACACTGGTATAGTACTACATTGTATCTTTTTCATGTTTTTCACTTTCATCGATTTTTCTTAAATTGACTGTAGCTCCTAAACGGGACGAGATACCCTCCGAAGTTATCGTACTCGTGCCAACGGCTGTGCCAAATACAAAAACCGGTCAACTGTTAGTTTTACTCACACGCCGAGAGTTTCGTTCTACCGCGAATAGATTAATACTTACGACTAAATAAAAGTCAACGAAATTAACAAATGAAAATTGTATCAGCGCAATTTTTGTTTTCATTCCGAAAAGACGTGCTAAAATTGCTCTTAAGGGTTGAAATGCCCGCAAGCGACATTGCCTTCAATTCATCGTCTTTAGCAGAAAACTGATCCGATGAAAATTGTTTGTATCTCGAAAAATTGTGTGATAATACAATTTTTTTTATGTAATTTTTTTTTATTTTTTCACCGAGATCTATTAAATGGCATATTTGTATCATCAAAATTCGCATGTCGTGTTTTTTTTTTTGGTTTTTGGCCAATAACTCAAAAACTATTTGAGCCAAACTGTTTTTAAACTAAAGTTTACATCAAAACCTACATCTCATATTTTCTTTTTTTTAAATTTTTAGACATATGGGTGGAAGTATTTTATATTTGTTTAGACCCATATGTGCAGTATGATCTAGGTGCCATCCTCTTTCTAACAATATCCATATCAAAAATATACGAAAATAAATATGTTTTTCGAATTTAATATTAGTACTAACTTTTTCGCTAGTATGTGCTTTTTTTAATCTTTTTTTTTCCGAACTTTCTTTGGGCAAGTGAATACATCTTCTGGTTATTTCTTAATTCCTAGTGGTTCGCTTGGTACCAAGATCAAAGCCTAAGGATCAAAGTACCAAAGGAATTGTCGAGTATCAAAGGAATTGTAGAGTACCAAAGGAATTGTAAAAAAGTTTTCAAGTACTTTTGGTATTGCAAAAAGGAATTGCAAGTACATTTCAATTACTTGTACTAGTAACTGATTTCTTTAAGTATAAATACCAAGGAATTGTACTCGTACTTATAAAAATGAAAGTACGGGGAATGGTACTTGTACTTGGATTTCAGTCCAAATGTACTTCATTACTTTACAGGTCTGCATAAAACTATGTTGATGATATTATTATTTTTTGAATCACAAGCATAAAGTAATGGAAACGTTTTGGAACTGTTCCATATCGGACAGAATCAAGGGGACTGTGAGAAAAGAGCATTATTTCAACATATTTCAAACCAATATTCCTGATTTGGTATACGAGTGCACGTAGCCAGCTGACGGAATCGTACTCCAGGTATCCTTATTTTTTTTTTTATCTTTATTTTCTTCAAAAAAGTTACAATTTAAGTTTAAGTTACCCGCGAAGCTTATAGCTTATCTGCAGGTGGTTGAAATGATTATTTGTACATTGTTTAGAAGTTTTAGTGTATGTTTAGCTTTGTTTTAATATTCCAGTTTTAGCTTTAACTCATATTACTAATTCAGGTAGAAGTTAATTTGTTACATTTATTACAAAGTTATGATTTAGATAAAATTCTTTAATTTTCTTTTTTCGTTTTTTAAAGTTTATGATTTGTTTTATGTTAGCTGGTAGACTATTGAAGATTGTTGGTATGGCATAGCTGAGTTGTCGTCTTCCGTAAACGTTGAAGATTTCAAAGCTGACATCTAATACTTGAATATATTATTATTAGTAGTTGTTATTTTAATAATTCTATTTTGTAGATCTTTTAGTTTGATGCATTGCCCCATGCTCTTACCCCATACCTCAAACGAGATTCCACCAATGAATAATACACCTGTTTTTGAACATCAGTAGGTGTATATCTCTTGGGATACACCATCGCAAATATTGCGCTTTTTAGCTGTGATCGGAGCTTGTTGGTATGGTCTTGCCATATGAAGTGGTCATCGATAGTGATCCCCAGGTATTTTATCGTCTTTACCATCTTGATTGATTCACCTCTTTTGGTAGTTGGACAATTATTGTTTTGAAAGTATATTTTAGTGGACGTCTGTGGCTGACGTGGGGTACGAATATACATTAATTTAGTTGTATTATTATTATTATTATTATTATTATTATTATTATTCTTTATTCCTTTTTTGTTTTCATACATATTACGAGCTTAACATAGTATTACAGAATTGCTTCATACAAGGGAATAGTTAGTGACATTGAATATTGGTAATATAAATAGATGTAAATGCCACTTCAAAACTAAATAATTTATGGTGGGGTGAATAGTATTTTAATTAAATAAGTAATAATAAGTACATATAATAAACAAATTGGGAGCTAAGGAGCATGTATACAAGAAGAAAGAAAAAACAGAAATAGGAAATTATATAATGTAGGACAGCAAAACTTCAATTTCATTATGGTCAAAATCAAGGAGCCATAGCTTCAACTTTTTTAAAAACGCGTTTAATGTTCTAATGCGTCGCATGGCTACAGGGAGTCTATTGAACAATTTTCGAGACACAACACAAAAAAAGTTTCTAAAGTGGGTGGTACGAAAAGGTGGTATTTCAACAACAGAGCGAGAAAAACTTCTTAAATTGTAACTATCGGAGATTGGGCTCTGCAAATATCCACCCCTTATGAAAAAGATCTTTGAAACTCTAAAATAGTATAAATGTCTAACAGGCAGAATTTGTAAGGACGTAAACAGTACCATAGAATGAGATAAGCGGTGTGCATAACATATTTGTCGGACTGCAGACTTTTGCAGAACAACAAGTGCTTGGAGATTGGTGATAAATGTACCCCCCCAACAGTTTATACCATATTGTAGCTTTGAGTGAAAAATTGCGTAGTAAACTGTTTTCAAAGTATGGTTCGAACAGAATTTTCTTAGACGATAAAGACAGCGAATGGCTGAACGCAGAGAATTTTTTAAGACCTTGATGTGTTCGCCCCAGCTGAGATTTTCATCTATTGTGACGCCTAAGTATCTAAACTGTTTTACAGCTTCAACTTTAAAACATTATACATATATTTGGCAGCATTGACCACCAAGCCGTTGCCATGACACCATCTGGTTAGGTTATCGAACTCCCTTTGCATTATTGTTGTTGCAGTTGCAAGACAATTGTGTTTAACAACGATAGCTATGTCGTCCGTAAAAGCAAACGATTTTGCTTTTAAAATACGGGAAGAAGCTCATTCCTGAAAAGTATGAATAGCAATGGTCCCAATTTTGAGCCTTGTCGTACTCCAATAACACTTTTCTTTTCATCGCTGTTCTTATTTAAGATGTTAACCTTTGTTGTCCTTCCTGTTAGGTAGTTTCTCAACCATTTACCTAGTGAGCCCCTCACTCCTATCCTTTTGAGAGTCTGTAAGAGCTTATTGTGACATATTGTGTCGAAGGCTTTACTAAAATCGACGAACATTACGAGCACGTGATGATTCTTGTTCAAACTCATGTTCACAGTGTTTGTAAATTCCGCCAACAGTTTTCCTGTATTTTTTTCTTTTTGGAAGCCGTATTGATTGGCATGTAATATATGGTGCTTTGCAATAAATTTGTTTGATCGGCGCACAACAATTTCCCCCAAACATTTTTCTATGACAGGTAATATTGCAATAGGTCGGTAGTTTTCATATTTGTTCTTACTGCCGCTTTTGTAAATAGGTCTTATCAGCGATGTTTTAAGTATAGTAGGAACGTGACACTGGCTAAGGCTTTAATTTATTATTGTTTTAATAATTGGGGCTAGAGTTACTGCGTTTTGTTTCAGATCAATTGGTCTTACATTGTCTGCCCCCGCACTTTTATCACACTTAAGACTGTTTAACATGTTAAAGATTTCCACCTCACTTGCTTCCTCCATGTAGATGGATTGTGCAAGATAAAGGTTTTGGTGATTTAACGTCCTGTGATTGCAACTGTGTACAATTTTCGTAGCTTGGCTAGCAAAATGTGCAGCGAACTCATCGGCTCTTACATTCTGATCCATGGTTGTGGGAAAGTTGTTGATTATTACTTCATCTACTGATTTCCAGTATCTCGTTCAATACCTTCCATGTCTTTTTAGGGTCATTGTTTGCAGCGAAAAACTGGTTTTTTACATCTTATGTTTTCGATTTTTTTGTTAAGCATATTTCGGAACTGCTTGTATTCTAATTCATAGTATGTTCTTGTAGGGTTATTTTTCCACTTCCTATATAATGCATCTCTCCTTTTGCAGAGTGAAATAATTTCAGCCGTTACCAAAGGTTTTTTGACGACTATTTCTATTTCTTGTTATTGTTGATTGCGCATATATGCTATTAATTTTTTGTACACACTTATTATAGAGACGCTCGACATCATTTTCATAGCACAGCTCTTGCCAATTTGTTTGCTGTATTAGATAGTTAACTTTGGATTGGCTAACTCTAGGAAATATCTCAGTGTTTATTATGCATTTCTTGATGTTTGTTGAAGTGTACATGGTTGCAAAATGGTCAGATATATTGATTTCTATCAAGGCGGATTTAATATCTTGCTTTGAGATGGTTACAAATATATGGTCTATTAGAGTAGACGATCCAGTATTAACATCAATGCGTGTGGATTGCAACAAAACATTTGTTAGACCCTTAAATTCCATAACTTCAATATATTTCTGAACTTGTCTGAAAGTCTGATGAATTTCTCAGATTTATATTCATATCTCCTAATACGATTTTCTCCTTTTCATACTTTATATTTCGGTCTATTTCTTTAATAATATCGGTTATCTTATACTTCGGTGGTCTGTACACCGCATGCAGATATTTTGTTCCTTCTTCATGTTCTATTTTTATATCTAAGTTTTCATATGACTGCGTTTCGACATAAATTCTTTCATAGCGTATGCCTTTTTTAATGAACATCGCTAAACCTCCCCCTGTAGTTTCTTTACGATTATAGAATTCAGCATTAAATCCATTGATTTCATATAGGGCGTTTTCATTTTCTCCTAGGTTTATTTCAACCTAACATATAACGTCAACATAACATAAACTATTTTAGATTTCTGCAAGAAAAATATTCCAATTTTTTCTCATAGATCTTATGTTAAAACATATACAACAAACTGTAAACTCGAGACCGAGGCAAAAGTTGGTCAAAAATGGCTCCCAAATATTCCTTACAAAATGATTAGTTTTTTCGTGTTCAGCTTTTTGCAGGTGGCCGTAAAGAAAGCCAATTCGCAAATTTATGAAATTATTGCACCATGATTGCCTTAAATGTACATACATATTATATAAGGCATACATATCATAGCAATTCGACCAGAAATGAAAGTGATATTACCTAATTAATATTCAGCGATACGAAAATATTACCCTAGAAGGCTATGAACTACTTTCTGTCTCTTCGATTTTATTTCTCACATTCGCATACGATACAGCATGATACAGTGAACTCTCGATAGTTCGAATTTACATAATTCGAAAACCTCTGTAAATAGAGGCATGCTCATGTCCCATGTTGTGGACAAGTTTTATTTATAAATTGTGCAACATGCTCAAAAGTGTGGTGCTTTTCTTGTTTTTACGATTTATTCCATTCAGGTGAATGTAATTAAAATTTTCTTTTTTAACACCTCCAAATAAATTTAAAAATAAAGTGGATTTTCATCCACCAAAAGGTTGTTTTATTATGTGTTTGCTAGATTTTCCGGTGAAAAAAAAAGAAGAAACAGCAAAAAAATTGAAACCGCGAGACAATTGAGATTGATTGAGATTGAAAAAAAAAAAATTTAAACCCCACCCCCATAGTCGAGGATTGAACCCAGCACTCTCTGAATGACAGCCGCGATCACACCCACTATGCTATTGCCGCTTCGAATTTCGATGTTTCTTTTTAGTATATAAAGCGATTGGGAAAAATTTGAGGGCGTTTTTCTCGAAAAATGAGGAATGTTGCGCTCTCTCATTTTGGGAAATTCATATCCCATATCGGAGCTATGACTATGCCAAATTTCATCAAAATTGGTGACCCGGAGGTCGTGCACTCTCCTTGTAAGTTGAGCGTCCTCAAAATCGTATTTCCCTCTAACTCGAAATTTTTCGCCTTATTTTGGCATTCCTCCCATCTTCCATACAAAAACCATCCTCGAACTCCCTTAAACTCGAAAATCCCTCTAACCCGAATACAATCGTTCAATACCTTTAGGTCGAGTTTTATTTCTTTGGCTGAAAAATAGACAAAAAAAATGTCCTCTCGCAACTTCTATCAAGTACGCACACTGACTCTGACTCCCCCAAGGTGGTCCTAGACGATGAACACATTTCGAAAACATTCACTTGTTGTAGTGCAAACACGTCAGCGAAAAAGCGCAAGTGGTTATTGTTATTTACCTTGCTGGCGAACATGGTCCTACACGCGAACATCGCGAGCGAACATTATCGTTTTCGAGAGCCATCTCCATCTGAAAACAGATAGGTATCTGAGATGCATTCTTGCTTCATTTAGCGCGTGTATTGGAAGTTTACTTTGAAAAAGTAACATAAAGGCGTCTGCCAGTATAATTCTAATGTAAATATAACAGTCCATAATAAAGGATTTTCAAAAAAAAAAAAAAAATTTACCACTCTAACTCGAATTTTTCCAAAACTGCCTCGAATTCAAACTAATTTTGATGTCCCCTAAAAATTCGACTTAGAATGATTCGACTCTATGTATCTTTGATCAATGTTCCCATAATCGGCTGACAATTGTTGTTGTCTGCTGTGCAACATATCTTCAATCATATTTTGCGGTGATTTTGCCACAGCAACAAAGGTTCAGTAATTTTACACAACGAAATTATCAAAGTAAATAAGTGTCTTTATTATTTCTCTATAGAACAGAAAACGCATCAGACATGAAATTTTCCCATTGGCTGTCTTCTTCCAACAAAAAATATGCGTTCTGGTATCGCTGCCTATATCACACATACATACATACATCCACATTTCATATCTCCTACCGTACAACACCGTTTCTGCGCGATCATCTTCATGCCAGCTGTGTGTAAATTTTAGTTGAGCAAATGGGGGTTGAAATCAATGTGGGAAACACCACTGAGACTCGCGTCGAGTTTTATAGATTAAAAAAAACTTAATAGTCAAATATCTCCCTTCCGCCTTTTTGTCTTTTGAATTTTCCGGCTATGTACAAAGCGCTACAGAGCTCATATCCAAACTAATCATGCATAGCGTCGTTTTGTAAGTTATGTCAAGACCTTTCAAATGATGTATTGCCAGATACGAGCTTTGAGGGCGTTTTTTTCGAAAAAGGGGGAGTGTTGCGCTCTCTCACTTTGGGAAATTCATATCCCATATCGGACCTATGACTATGCCAAGTTTCATCAAAATCGGTGACCCGGAGGTCGTGCACTCTCCTTGTTAGTGTAAATAATCCTATGTGCATCGCCGAATGAAAAATCATCACGAAATGAATGTTCGCAAAATGAGTTCGTTGTCTATTTACCCCACCTGTAGGCATAAGGCTCAAGTTAATTTGTCGAACCTGACTTACATATATACATTAGTTGAAACAGAGAAAGAGGGACTGAGGGATTCTAGGAGCATTTGGAACATTTTACAGTTTTAGTCACCGCAATATGACGATGACTCTATGTGCTGTGTGTGCTTCTCACCTGCCACTTTCTTCTAAAACAACCTCAAACTCGGATGGATAACAATTTCCATTGCTATCCAAAACATGTTCTTCAACAGATCGAAGGAGAAGTCCTTCCCGTTCATGACGCCGAAGGAAAAACCCGCCTCACAAAATATTGTATCGCCAGATTGAGTCAAGTGCAACTGCCATGTCAACATGAAATGCGCTGACAGGCTTTCAATTTAATAAAAAAAAAATGCGGTTGGATCCCAAATAATATAAATTCACTCCTCATGTGCAGATAAGATTACATGTCGCACAGAGTTCTCATCTCACAGCACATGCACTGTCAAAACGTATTGGGTGTTGTGTTCTTTGGTGTAGTAGGACCTTATTTACTTATTTACTTGTCTGTCCGATGTAGTGTGGTAGCGCGATAGTTTTACTTTACGATTCACTCGGAGTATTGATGAAATTTTGAGTTTTATCATCCCGTTGCACCAGAAATGTGCAACTAATATCAAAGGCAAGCTTACTCTCCTTTATGCGTCACAGGTTGTTCAACAGCAGAGAATCCTTTGCATATCCCTTGCGGGTTGTATATTTGTGTGTGAGAGGGAATACCGTCGATCTTTCCACCCTGAGATGATAATAGAAGCGAATGCAATCGCGTATGCAACATAGTGGCATTGCACAATGGGTGCTCTGCTTGCAACATGTTGAGGTTAATCTTCTTCAGCGCTTTCGAGCTATAGTCCTTCATCGGCTCGTTGCACTTGCAATGTGGCAGTTTGGTACGCGGGTGGTTTTGGCATATTTTCTTTAACGCTATGAAATTTTCATTTTACTTCGCGTTCTTGCTCGTACCCAGCCCTCATACAACCATCCGTTCTATAGGTTCTTAGAATATTGCATTTTCCTCTTGGTGGGATCCTTAATGCGCTCTTCTATTTGTTGATCCTTGTCATATCCGTTGGTTGAAGGTGGGGGCGATGCTTATTTGTGAAGCTAGTGAACCAATCATGCAGGATACACAAACCCACCCTTTATGAATCACTATACAGCTGGATGCGACCGTGGGGAGATGTCATAGTTTCAGATGGGCATTATACAGTTATGTATATGTATATCCCAAAGTTTTACACATAAGTAAATATGCTCTCAGGCGATAGATAAAGAAGAATGCAATATTTGAGGAGTATTGAAATTTTATCGGTGAGTATGGCCGGATGCACTGGCGGAGTGAATGTGCCATATGGATGTAGAACAGAAACGATAAAGGCATTGTATTGATCTAAGCTTTCCTATTCCATCAGTTCGCATAAGGAAGCTCCCATATTTTTCGAATGAACGATAGGTGTCGTGGTACTCACGGCATGTTTATTTGTAATAAGTATGTGAGACAGTTAATAAACTCAAAGACCCAGATCTTACGATTGTATTTCGCGGCGTTGTTGAAAGCCGAAGTTCATCTCGTTGCTAACGGGGCAGTAGTAATTTAAAATTCCGTTGCAAAATACATGCAATCCTAACTCTATTAGAAATGATTCAATGATTCAAGACCTTAATCTAAAAAGAATCGACCAAAGTTTAGTCGGAATTTTTAGTCCGAAGGTGGTCCGTCATATGCATTTATGATAGTAGAGGGCTCGACATGCCCTACTAATAGATTAATACTTACGACAAAATATAAGCCAAAGAAATTTAGGCTAATCAAAAAAGGCAATCCAAAAATAAATAACGCATTTTTTTCGAAATTAGTCGGATATTAAAGGAAACTGTCATGTGTAAGACGAAAGTCGAGCTAGAACTGGATGTATTTATTATGCCAAAAGGGTCATTGTGAACAGTATTCGATAGTATTACATGTAGTAGTATATGTTTGTATGATAGTATGAAGTGCTACATGGATAAGTACATAAGTGTATTTGACAGAAACGTTAGTACTAATACTGACGCTGACGAAAAACTTTTATTAACTATCATGGTCGATTTGATGGGTGTTGATAAAAAGGGGGCAGGGTCCTGATTGAAAAATGTCTGTCCGTCTATTATTATGCTTTAATCTTAGTAATTAGCGAGCCACTGAGAATTAAGAAAAAAAATTTCACCAAAAAATTTATTTTACTTAACTCTACTTTATTGTGGGTACTTTTGCCACTTGTCCTTCTGACAACAGTTTGTACCTAACTATTTCATGTAAGTATTGTATGTTTTCTCAAACTTAATATGTTTGTATACACCAATATTCAATGAAATAAAGATTATTATTATTATTATTATTATTGTTATCACTTTTCCAAGGAAAGTTGTGAAGAAAAAGTTTAAAAATTTTATGCAACGCAGGTATGCAAAGTACCCTTTTTCTGATTTTCTTAAATCCCGCATTGGCTATCGATCTATCGGTACTTTTTTCCTAGAATCAGATAGGGGCAGATTGAAGTGGACCAAGAGATTCGTAGGGACTACTTGTTGGTAAAGTAAAATTAATAAGAAACGATTCGACTCTTCGTGCAAAGATTAGATAAAGCATTTTTGGTATTTGCCGTTTTTGCATAAGAAGAGATCTCAAATTGCATGTAAGGAAAAGCAGTAGGCGTTTTTTCAAAGCACTACCCGAGGCTCCTAGTAATAACTCCTAACATAAACAATTTACTAACAAGTTTTTAAATATGGGTCAGAACTATTTCTAAAGTTGTAAATTGTATGCATTTTTAAGCCGAGTCGGACGAAGTCGCGGGAGCAGCTAGTCATACTATAAAACATTTATTCAGCGTTTAAAATTATTCATCGCCGTCTCTCATGTCATTTTGCCTCAAATTTTAAAAGATATTTGAAAAAATAAACCTTTTTTTGGCTCAAAAAGGAAAGGGTGATATATTGTGAAGGTTAAGCGAGCATATGGAGTGAAACTCTCTTTTTGGTTTGGTTTTCTGTTGACGACAACCGAAACTTGTTAGCTAATAGGAAAAGAATAAACAAAATCAGTGAGCCGTAAATTTTACTCGCTTATATCTGTGCCTGAGCTGCTTGCTTCTTGAACTCACACGTATTCAGAGTCAGGGGGTGGACAGGGGCTGCTATGTATGAGAAAGTGCATTGCCTGCAGGGGAACGGGACGAGGAAGCCGACCATTTCTTTATTTAGTTATCTGTGGCTTTTGTTCAACACAATTTGACACACTGCAATTATGATTAGCTCGTTAAACCAAGGATACAACACTACTAATCACTCCCAACTACTCTCACACACCAAAAGATTCATTCATTCAGACTACTTTGTATTTAGTAAAATTATGCAATGCAATTTTCAATTTGAAGGCTCTTACTTATTATGTCTGACTTCCATTCATAACAGGAAATGAACAAATCAGCAAAATGTTCAAATAATGATTCGCAAACACATTGATTCTGCTGCCCCGAGTCAGAAATATATTATATATTTAAATATCCTCGACAAGGCTTTGGTTTACCAATCTGTACTGCTAACAACATCAAACAACAGCATACACAGGAGATAAACATATTGTATGTACTATCATCAAGAAATTGAACAAATTCGCGTGTTTCATTAATTCGAATTCGGGGTCTGATATCCCATCCGATATCTGGAGGTCTCCTCGGTTTCCTCACACATGCATCGATTCGTACACACGTGTACACTGGTCCGCCGTAGAAAGAAGCCATCAACTTCTAATTAACGTTCAAATGAAAACATTTCCGATATATTCGAGGTAGATACGTAGAGGCAAACGACGCTGGAGGGACCCAGAGGCAACCCAATGCTCCGAAGCCGAAGACAATTCCTATCAAAGTCTGTTCCGTGGTTATAGTTCAATTTCAATCGCAGTTGCAGATACCTTCGTACTGGTTACACACACCTTGGTCCTCGTCGTCGTTCGTCGTCCGTCGTTGTCGCCCAGAGATGAGGCGCGTTCAGAGGAGAGCCGGCATCCAGCAGTCGGCAACTGCCAGTGCAGTTCAATTGTGCGCCACTAAATCGCGCACAATTAGAGAATCTGCATAGGCAAACGTCTAACATTTCTTTTTGTGATTGTTGGTAGGTCGGTTTTGTAGATACGTAGATACCCGAGAGCCGAATGCGACCACTAGAGGGGTATAAGCTCGTTACGAGGCCTTCTTCAGAGGCACTCGCGCTACACGCCGTTGCCGTTGTTGTCATCGGCAACGAATTCGGCTGTTTTGCCGGTGATCGCGGAGGAACCTTCGCGTTCGCGTTTGTTCGAATTTTCGATTCGGATTTGAATTAAATTGGATCAATCCACCCAATGACGACGACAAGAGACTTTGCAACGGTGGCGGCGACAGCGGTAAGCAGCCCGGTACAGAGTCATGAGTGCCCGATGCATCTGACGGTTTGAATTGCATTTTAAATACGCGCCCGCAATCGATTCCTTTACATAGTGTAGGATGCATGCGAGCAGAAGCAGCCCAGTCGTACTTTGATTTCTCTAAGTGCTCCACTCATGCTCATTAAGATCAAATTGTCAATTAAGATAGGAGACCAGGCTGCTGCTGCTACCGGTGCTGTTGCTCGGCTTTGGGATAGAAATCTCCAACTCTTGATCTTTGGACAGAAGTCATATGTTCGATGGTTCGCTTTCGGTGGCTAATGATTTGCTGGCATGGCATAGACGGCCCGCCTAATACAGGAAGAAAGAAATTCTTCTCCTCTTGGTCGCGTCGCGTCGCCGCGCTGAAGATTTGTCCTGATGCATGTCTGACTGGAGCTGGAGCTGTCGTTGTCGATTAATAAAGCCGTTCTCCCGTTTGACTACAGTGAATTTTATAAGACATAAGAGTCGTGAAATGGAAATTTAGAGCAGTGCTGTTGCTTGGGGAAAACGTGTTTTTTTTTTGTTTTAATATTTTTGTTGGTTCGAGGCTTTGATAAAGTGCCGCCAAACGGATGGGTGAAGTTCAAGGGAAAGCAGAAGGCGTGCAGGAATGCCCTAACATGCAGCAAGTGGAAGTAAATGGAAGACAAACATTTCACCACCTCATAGATGATGTTGGCAGAAAATTCATGACATGTGCAAAAGAAAGACACCTAAATAAATGGCCCATACAATGATATATGTACGTACACACAAAAAAGGTGAAAGCAACCTATTTTCAAAAACAAAAATTTTTGTAGTACTTTTTTGGGAAGTCGTAGTTTTTTTTTAATGAAATAACATTAAATTTTAAATTTCTTTATTTCGTCATAATTTTATTAAGTGATTGTCACACAATTTAAATTTATATAGAGATTCGATATTTTGTAATGTACATATCTTTCATTCGAAGCATTATCTTACGTTTTTTAGAGGAAGAAGTTTACAAGAGATTTGGTAGGAAACAACGATAAAACCTCCCATATAACGTGAAAAAAGAGCAAAACAATAAAAATCATTTACAAGCAAATCAATATGTAATATACATGAGAATAAATTCACAAATAGATAAATGTGTAAGCATATAAATAATTAAATAAATATATAAGCATATGAACATATGAATAAATAAATACATGAATATTCGAATTAATAAATAATAACATGTATGAATATGTGAATAAATAAATAAATAAATAAGTAAATAAATAAATAAACAAATAAATAAATAAATAAACATATGACTATATAAATAAATCAATAAATAAATATATGAATTAATAATAACATAAATAAATAAATATATAAGTATACAGAAAAACAAACAAATAGATACATGATTATATGAAATAACATAAAATGAATATAAATTAAAAAATTTGAGAAACTCAATAGTAAACAGTAACATGAAAACAAAATTATCTGGGAAAATTTCGGCTAACACCTTTTTGCGTTTGGCACAAAAGAACAAATAGGTGTGTCTTCTTTAAATGTCAATAATTATGGTTTTTGTTAATATTTTTTCTTAAGTTTTAGTTTTAACCTGAGTGTCCTCTGTTATTATCCAAAACTGTTTTAGTTTCCGCCACGTTGAGTCTATAAATTTTTCTAGATATGGAATGCCACGCTTTATCAACTGCTCTCCACAATTGGTCCTTGATTGAAAGATGGTCAGTATCTTTTTTTTTTCCTGAGTTCATTCCAAACGCCACAAACCACCTATACAAGATACCCAGCTTTCCAGGTTGGAAAACCCCTCGCCCACATTTTACACGCACACTTATTTGGGCTTCTGAGCAAATTCACGCACATTGTTATATGCTTCCGAGCAACTCCATTTTGTTCTAAATTTTTGATTTTCGCTGCCATTGCATGTTGTACTAAGTGTGGATGGACGTTACTTTTTAAAAGTATGTAATACATTTTTTTAAATAATATAAATAGGCTAAATTTACTATTATAGTTTGAGTAATGTTTTGAGAAATGCGCATTGCAACAATAGAAACATTTTTTGTAGATATTAGGTTGTCAAATATCTCCCTTCCGCCTTTTTGTCTTTTGAATTTTCCGGCTATGTACAAAGCGCTACAGAGCTCGTATCTGGCAATACATCATTTGAAAGGTCTTGACATAACCCACAAAACGACGCTATGCATGATTAGTTTGGATACACACTCGGCGGTTATAAGGTTTTTTGTAAATACAAAACCTCCCATTTCACCAATTTGAATGATTTTTATGTTATCTTTTTTCCTTACTTCAAGAGCAAAAAAATTATATTACTTCAGCAAAGCAAATTTGCATAAAAATTACTGTAGTCTTCGAAAGTTTTGATTTTTTCAGATTCGATCAATTCAGATTCTGTTAAAATTGATTTCGTCTGATATCCGAAAAACCAATCCTTTTGCTTTTTTCTAGAGCGGAAGAGTCACAATAACTCATGCATTTCTTTAACGGCAATATAATTTCCGAATGAAAACCTTTTCAATGGCTTTCGATTATGAACCTATCTTATCAAGAATAATATTCCAAAGCAAGCCAAACACTTTAAAAGCTGTTTTGATAGTTTTTGTTGTTGTATAGTTTGTTAGTTTTTTTTTACTTCAGAAAAATTAAGTAATTATATTTATTACATTTCTGTTACATGTTTGGTGTTATTTCTATTCTCATAATTTTCTTTACGTCCTTTAGAGAATGAATGAACCCTTTCAAAACGAAAAAAAAAGATTAATAATCGGAGCACCAGAGCCTATTTTATGTGACTTTCTTTTGACTTTGACTGTAGACAGCCACAGATGTACTGAATAAATGCCAAAAGAAGTTTAAAAATATTTGAAAGGAAAGAATTACAAATGTCTTAAAAACGGGATTGTACCTATCCCGCGCGATACATTTAATTTTGGGCCTAAAATCGGGACGTCCCGTCAAAATCGGGACGGCTGGCAACGCTGCTCTACCCGTACAACAGCGATCTACTCCATCATCTACACGACACCTGTGTACAAATTTTCGGGGTTTAAATGAATGTGAAAAACACCACTGAGACTCGTATCAATTTCAGTCAGAAATTTATGGATTAAAAAAAAACTTTAATTGGTGTTTGCTCGGATTTCGCCTGGATCTTTGCTTTCACTGAGATCTACAAAGCTGCGTTTTTGGATTTTCGAAATTCGCGTATCGACAATTGGCCAAAACTGCAAAACTATTAGGGACAGAATGCTGATACTATTTATTACTAATAACTATTTATTGAGTGTATTCATCGTAGCGGATTGTTTATGATTTTTTCAGATTTTTTGGATCATGATCCAAAAAATATTGTTAGGCCAAGTTACAATAAATTCTGTTGCACGGTTTTTAAAAATCGCTCCGGAAACCTTAAAAAAACTAAAATAGTAAGAAGCGAATATCTCGTGAACGGTTGATTGCAAATTGATGCGGAAGGTGGCGTTGAATTTGGAGTAAGCAAGACCTTCCAGCTCTTTATTTTGATTCAAACGCAAGCAAAGCAAAGCGCAAAAAAATTTCGAACCCCCCTTTCTCCTCTCCCGTCTGACCACTATGCCGTTTTGGGAGAATCAATAACATGCCTAACACGGTTGAGGAGACTAAAAAGGTTCAAACCCCCATAACTCCCCCTTGGGTCCTTGGGTTGTGGTTCAACTTTAGGATCTGTAGGGGATCTAGCCCTATTGTTAAGCCAAGTTTTTTAAAAACGTTTCGGAAACTTTAAAGAAATGTAAACCCCCCTTTCTCCTGGTTTGAGTGGTCTACTTTGTATATCAATACATCAAAATAAACGGCTCGACTAGAACTTTTTTTAAGCCAAATTTCGTTCTTGTACCTCCAACGACTTACAATTGGTGGAGCTTTCAGTGCCTAAAAAAAAAGAAACTAAATACGATCTGTAAACATACTCTCTGCTCGACATACATCGATGCTTTTTAATAAATTTTCTTAACTTAAAAAAAATCGGCGCCCCGCTTCCTTTCAAATAATACCTACACATATCGACCATCAAAGTTAATTAAAGTTTTTTCGACCGTTAGTATCAGTATTATGAGAGAGGTACCATATAGACACCCCCACAAGCTTTATAATTTTTGTTTACAAAATCCAACTTTTCATTTCATTTTAGATTTATTTGTTGTTTCTTAGAAATCATTCATTGAAAAGTTGAATAATAAACCCAAGTTAGCTTTTGAGCTGCTGTGATATAAACAAAGGAAAAGCTTTTGACTTCGTGTCTGAAAATTAGTTTTTTTTTCTATTTTTCGCATTTAGTTCAATAGACACAGCTTATAAAAACTTTTTAAAATAAAATAAATTAAATAATCTGGGTCACAGCCCGTTGAGGGCCTATTTATTGCCGGTTTTGAACGACGAAATGCGACAGCTTTTCATGACAAAGCAGTATTCTAGGAGGTTTGGCAGCCTTTCACTGGATTCGAACCTCAACAGTTTTTTTTCTGTTTTTCCTTGCAAGTATTGTTATTAACAACTGTCTGGATTGAGACAGTGAGTGAATTTTTATAATGCTTAAAATATTAGTAACAGCTGTGTGATTTGTTTACAAACATCACATTTTTTATCAGGATGAGACGGTTGGTCCAAGTCTATGTCTCTCAAAAACTCGCTGGTTACATACTTCCTGAGGAGTAAGAGTCTGCGAGTAGGATCGAGGTGCCTGGGGATCTCTTCTGCGTGCACTGCCACTGCAACCCCTTTAGTAGAACATTCAGCAGGACATTATGATGGTGAAAAAACATTTTTGATTGTCATAGAGGGATAATTTTTCACCTCCACCTAGTCAATAAAGTTTTACAACAATATTTCAATAAAAAAAACCGAATTTGAAACACAGTTATAAGTACGTAGTTATTTTACTTCGTGGCCTATTGTTCAAATCGGCAATGCGTGTAGTGATGAAAACCGTAAACTAATATAAAATCATCTCGTGTGCCACGAGATTCCCCCTACCACAAGTTTAGTTTTTGCTGATTTTCTTCGTTATCACTTCAGCAGCACATAGGATCCGCCTTAACCACCACCACCTCATCACCATTCCAAATTAACTTCATACCGGCTCCGTGCGGCTCCAGTCGACCAGCCGCTGAACTTAAAGCCATCTACACACAACTGGATTAGGAAGAACAATTATATATTTTACGAGAGAGATAATCAATTAAGCCGCCACCACACGCGCCCAAGCAACGCTCCTCCTTCACACCCTGCCAATATTTATGCTCACAATCCAACAACATATTGGTCGACATAGCAGAAGAACCCCCGAGATGTTTGTGTGCTGAGCCGAAAAGAACGTACAGCACAGCAGCCCAAGTCAAAGTAGTTGTTAGTATCACGAACTACCAAGCGACAAGAGCAACCACTTTGACTTCTAGGCATCGAGTATACCGCAACAGCTACCACCAGAGCCACCGACACCGCCATCACCGCCATACTGCACTTCGTCCACATCGATGATGGCGGCATAGCATGGAAACATGACGCAACGGGCGCAAGGGGCGAGCACCAGAGCACCAGAGTAATTCTAAGGAACACAACAACGTCACGAGCTCCTCTCCTAACCTTCCCTTAATTAGATTGTTATAATGAACTCCTTGTGGCATTCGGAGCCGGCTATAACCTCCGGTGTGCGGATAAAATGTTACTAAATGGTTAAGCAAGTCAGCCAGCGACCATTAAGACCAACAACATGTTTTTGTTCGACATTATCAGTTCTATTGGGTACCATTACCAAAACTACTAACTATACCCAACCGACGGAGGCTCTCTGCAGCTAGACTACGATGCCGACTATGCTGACGACGCCGACCACTACAACGTGGACGATGTCGAAGACGACGGCGTCGAAGGACGGTGGAGGAGGTCCGACTAATATCGCAAAGATACAGATTATGCGGTGGTCATCATCGTCGGGCGGGTAAAAACATCGGGCTTATTAATATCCCATCGAGTTGGCAGTCATTTGTTGAGCGAGGGAGCAGACTGGAACTCAAAGCGAATGCCCATATCGTACGGCTGCCTGCAAAAGAGCAAAAGATGACCGCATCTCCCCGAGAACTCTTCATTAAAAGGGATAAAGTGGAGTCGTGATAGGTTGTTGCCAACATATTATTATTGTTATTATTACATGGACCGATAATGTTGTTGCCGGTGATGGAGTGTCCCGCGGGAGGAGGCTGGCGGACGTGGTGTGTTGGTGTCTCTATCCGAGCGAGGGCCGCTGCGTTTTGGTTAACAACTATGTTGAACATGGTCATGGGCATGGGGGCACACACTGGTCAGATTATGATCCATGACGCGGGACCAGAGAAAATGCGCGAAAATAGGCGATCTCAGGGTTCCATTTTCTTCTTCGGCTGGCACTGCTTTTTCCATTGGCATTGTTGTCGGAGGAGGCTCGCACGTACCCACACACGGCATGTCTGGTCGGCGGACGGCCAGTTGGTGAGGCATAATGTGCGCAGATTAGCGAAATGCAGCAGCATTGTACGGAGCGATAAGGTGAATCTTTTTATAACCGAAGTTCTTGTGAGGGAGTCTGAAACTGCTAGGGCATATCTCTCTTGACAGGCTAACATATACGGAGCCGCTCACAGCCTACCGCCGCGCCGTGTGTGTTGTTAATCACCACTAAATCACAGATTCACTGCACATATTTCCCATGAGATATCCCATTTGTAAGGTTGGGTTCGGCGTTTGTGGTCACAGTGCAAACGAGATCCCGGAAATGTTTCTTTGCGAGATGGTAGTTAAGATGACAAAAAGGAGACTCGCTGCCAAAGCCGACAACGAGATGAAAGAGGTGTAGGGAGATGCATTGTAGTCGAGCGTCAGTAGCTGATAAATCAGCGAAAGGCAACAGCAGCAGGTTGGAGGTTCTTTGCGGACTTATGGAAGAAGTTTGCTAGCTATGACTTATGGGTGGGGGTGTCTGAGCTAGGCCCAGCGAGAGACTTATGTTTCCAAGATAAATTGGGCGCGTATATTCGGAAGATGTGCATGTAAGTCGCTGTCCCCTGGTGGCATAGTCAGTTTACTGCAGCGAATTTATTATAGTTCTTCCGAGACTTCGTAGAAGGTTTTAACTGAAAAAGGATAAGCTAAGATTTCCCTGTAGGCATTTAGTGTTTGCACGTTATGTTAAGTAGACGTTGCAGTGTTAGTTATTAATCTTAAGAGCAGTCAATTTCAAGTAACAGAATCTGCGATAAGCTTTCAAATAATCAATGTTGATGTAAACTATTAGGTGACAACTTTGCTTCTGCCGTTTTGCAATGGATGGCTGTAGCGGTAAGTGGTAGTCGAAATAAATATTGGGAGTACAACTTGAAAGACGCGCATTTTTTGACAGTGACAGCTATTGTATGTTAAAGAGCGTCGAAAAATCTAGTTAATTCCATCTATCAAAGTATAAACAAGTTAATTTACACAAGTCTTGTTTTGCGTTTAAAATGTCGAATTTTGTGCCTTCAAAACAACATTTGCGGGAAGTTTTAATTCACTACTTTCATTTCTTCCAATGAGTGAGTCTCCCGCGAGACTATTCACCTTGACGTGGTGCGGGGGCTTAGTAAGGTCGATGAGTCTTCTGAGCAACCTTCCTTCGGGGAGGTTTGCGCTGAAGATGGGGCCTGAAGCTAAGCAATAGTCACCCCCCCCCCCCCCTTCTCACCCTCCCTTACTTCCTCTCTCTCCGATGGGCCGGATCAAGGTGTCATACGACTCGTGCCGAGGATCAGCCTGGCTGGGGGCCCATCTCAAAAATAGCCCAGTCGCGAACGGAGTATCCGGAGCACCTGGCGACACTCCGGATTAGCCAGCCTTACCTGTGTACTGCGGATCTCTGCACAGGCGGACCTTCCCTTCTCCGCTACTTGTGGGACCAAATGAATCCTTTAAAAACAAAAACAAAAACAAAAAAAACCAAATCCGATGCCTCGGCATCAAGCGGTGCATCCTCTACAGGCTCTCCCGCTACTTCAACCTCAGCTCCTGAAGTGCTGACAACTAGTGCTCTGGCGACCAAACCTGGTACTAGCAACATCAGCAGCCGTGAAGAGCGGCCTATCTCTTCAACCCCATCCCTCGCTGTGCTGACAGCTAGTGCTTTGGCGCCCGTACCTGGCACTAGCAGCAGCCGCGTGGAGCCCTCTAAGACTAAAACCCCGAGTTCTGCCATGCTTGCAGCTAGTGCTTTGGCGCCCATACCTGGCACTAGCAAAGCATCTTCTAAGGACTCACGCTTGCCATCTCGAGGTGCTGTTAAGGCCACTCGAGGCATTGGCCCCTCCAACTCTGTCTACAAGGCACGTAGAGCGGCAGCGCGGATCCTGGAGCGTTTCAAGGGCATCAACCCTGATCAGCTCTCGGACCAAAGAAAGAAGTCGCTCGCCTGGGCAACTGAAGTTGCCAGTGCAGTTCCTGCGGACCCCAGGTCTAGTGACTTCACGTCACAGAGGCAAAGGTCTGCGGAGGAGTCCTTAACGGACCCCAAAAGGATGAAGGCCAGCGGCGGTAGTTCCGTTCCAGCTGGAACATCCTATAGTGAGGTGCTCAAGGGTGACATCGTCTTGGCTGTCATCGACCGCAATGACATCGACGGTAGCATCTCCCCGGCGAACTGGAGGAAGGTGGAGTCTGCCGTCACGGAGCTCTACTGGACTCTAGTTCTCGAGCACCCAGGTCCCCCCCCCAAGTGTTGTGACGCTGGCTGGCATCAAGGCCACGTCAAGCTCGTTGTGTTCGCCGATCAGAGGTCTGTCAATATCTACAAGATGGCCCTGAGCAGGATCGGCGAACCCTGGAAAGGCTCTCGTCTCGAAGTTGTAAATAGAGACGAGATCCCCAACAGGCCAAGGACTCGAGCCTGGCTCCCTGCACGGGTGGATAACCCCGAAGTTATCCTCAACATCATTAAATACTGCAACCCTGAGCTTCCTACCCATAACTGGAAGGTGGCGAAGCTAAGGGAACCAGTCGGGGACTCCAGATCGGCGGTAATAGTCATCAACACGGAGTCCCTGGTCCCTCTTGCACGCACCAACGGCATCATTAGCTTCGGCTTTGTGAATGTCACGTTGAACGTCTACAAAAAGGACGAAGAGGACGCAAACAGGGAGAAACCCGCTCCCTCCACTAATGTCGATAAGGCCGGTAGTGTAGCGGCCCCCACTTTGGTGGAGTCAGACACGGTGAGCACTGGGACGGGCGTCTCCTGTCCCCCTTCTTCTTCGACCGTCCCGCCTCGGTTCCCTCCTGGCTATCCTACTTTGCCATCCTTTCCCCCACTACGTCGCATGCGACATCCGAACCGGATCTGGACGGCCTCGAGCTATCGGATCTGGAACATCGCAGTGGTCGTGACAGTCCCGTCGTTTCGGATGCATTTATGGATTCCGACACGGATGAGGCAAATGTCACGGTAATCGAAGCTATCTGCAATGCTGCGGATACTTCAGATTAACCTTCACCACTCCAAAGCGGCCTCGGCCGCCCTCCTTCTCCGGATCTCCCGCACCGGAGAAGAGCTGGTCCTTATGTAAGAGCCCTGGGTCGTTAGCGATCTGGTGCGAGGTCTAAGGGCCAAGGGATACATACTCGCGCATGTGAGCAACGCAGGTAAACCCAGATCTTGTATTCTCGCAAAGGCGTCCCTTAAACCATTTTTAATCTCCAATTTCAGCGATCAAGACACTACAACGGTATGCATCGAGGCTCGCTCAAGTAAATTTTGGGTGACCTCGGCCTACCTGGCCCACGACTATCCAGGGCCTCCCCCTTCGGCCATTCTGAGGGGAGTGATCGCGGAAGCGGAGAACCGGAAGCAACCGCTCATTCTGGGTTGTGATGCCAACGCCCACCACACCATCTGGGGCAGCTCAGATATCAACGTAAGAGGTGAGCAATTGTTCGACTATGTAGTTAGCACTAATCTCGTAGTTTGCAATAGGGGCAGTGAGCCCACCTTCATCACTAGCAACAGACAAGAGGTTCTCGATATAACCCTTGTCTCCGAAAGTCTTTCCCTCAAGGTAAGAGACTGGAAAGTCTCGAATGAGCACTCCTTCTCGGACCACCGCTATATCACTTACAGCCTGTTGGAATCTGTGCCCCCACATCCTGCCTATAGGAATCACAGGAATACCAACTGGGCACTTTTCAGGGAAGCCGTGAGTTCTAGACTATGTAACCTGTCAAGCTCCCCTCCAAATAACTATTCTGACCTTGACTTACTTGTTGACAAGTTAACTCAAGTCCTATGTAATTCGCTGTCTGCATCCTGTCCTATAACCAGACCAGGCCGGAAATCTCGCCCACCATGGTGGAGTCAGGAAATAGGACTCCTAAGAAAGGATTGTCGTAAGCTTTTTAACAAAGCTAAGCTCTCTCGTCAGGCAGAGGAATGGGACGCCTATAAGAGGAAGCTAGGCGAATACAAAACGTTCCTAAGGAAAGCTCAACGCACATCCTGGAGGCTCTTCTGTGAGAAAATAGAAGGCATCCAGGAGGTGTCCAGGCTCAGGAAAGTCTTGTCCACCACCAGTCCAGTCTCTTCGACCACCGAACCCTAGTCTTCTCATGAAAAACGATGGCTCATGGACCATCTCCTGTAAAGAGTCCCTTGAACTGCTTATGGATTCTCACTTTCCAGGTAGTTCTGTAGATCGAGGCAGAGCTCCCACTCACTTGCCGATAACCGGATCCGCCGAATGGGTGACGTGGGCTGTCAACTCATTCGAGCCCTATAAAGCACCGGGTCCTGATGGCATCTTCCCTGCTGAGCTTCAGCAGGCCCTGGACCTCATACTTCCATGGCTGTTCACAATCTTCAGGAGCTGTGCGGAACTGAACCACATTCCTAGATCATGGACAGAGGTAAATGTGGTCTTCATACCCAAAGCGGGCAAGTGCTCGCACGTCAGTCCCAAGGATCTCAGACCCATCAGTCTGTCGTCTTTTCTCCTCAAAACATTTGAGAAGTTATTGGACACTCACATTCGGGATATCATCAACCCTTCACTGATATCCTCCTCACAGCACGCTTACAGCAAGGGTAGGTCGGTAGAAACGGCCCTCCACTCGCTAGTAAGCCCCATTGAGAGATCGCTAGAGCGCAAGGAATTCACGCTCGCAGCGTTCATCGACATTGAAGGCGCCTTTAACAACATTAAGCCTAGCGCCATCACAGGCGCGCTCTCTAGGCTGGGTGTGGCCCCATACGTTTGTGCAATAGTTGATAGACTGCTGCTGAGCAGGGTCATCAACTCCAAATTGGGTGGAGCTACCATCCGGCGTTATGTGAGCAGAGGCACCCCTCAAGGAGGGGTACTCTCCCCTTTACTATGGAACATCGCGGTGAATGAGCTGCTTTGTATCCTTGAAAAGGAGGGCTGTACTGTTGTCGCCTACGCAGACGATGTTGCAATAGCCATCTCCGGAAAATACCCTAATACGCTCAGTGAACTGATTCAGAATGCCTTCTCCAAGTTGGAAGCATGGGCCTTAGAATCCGGCCTCGGGGTAAACCCCCAAAAAACTGAGCTCATACTCTTCACTAGGAAGTACAAAATCCCTCGCTTCGACCTTCCCCGACTCTTCGGGACTAGCCTCTCCCTAACGGATAAGGCCAAGTATTTAGGTCTCATCATTGATCACTAGCTAAGCTGGAAACCCAACATCCTTGAACGGGTCAAAAAGGCCACAGCAGCTCTCTACTGCTGTAAGAGAGCAATCGGATGTAAATGGGGTCTAAAGCCTCGTATTGCCCATTGGTTATATACCTCTGTTGTACGACCCATACTGCTGTACGGAGTCGTAGTATGGTGGAATGCCCTGGAAAAGGGTGTTAACCTCAAACTTCTCAGCCGTGTGCAGAGATCTGCCTGCATCTGTATCAGTGGCGCAATCAGAACCACACCCACAGCTGCCCTAGAAATCATCTTTCACCTGCCACCCCTAGATATCTTCGGCAAGCAGGTCGCAGCCTGTGCAGCAGTAAGGATCAGAGCCGCTCAATCGTGGCCTTCTAGATGCATGGGTCACTCTACCATTCTTGAGTCTATAGATGTCCCCTTCAGGGAGTTAGACTATACTCGCCCCAGAATTCTTTTCAAAAGAAGTTTCTCCTTCAGCCTGCCCTCCAGATCTGACTGGAGTGAAGGCATACCTATAAGTAATGAATCTCTGGTGATCTACACCGACGGATCAAAAACTGAATCCGGAGTCGGTGGAGGAGTCTTCTCCGAAGACTTGGGAATCCAGTTTTCATTTCGTCTTCCCAACCATTGCAGCGTATTTCAAGCAGAGGTAACGGCGATCAAGGAAGCCTTGTCGTGGCTAAAGTACAACGTGGTATCGCATACCTCTATCACGATATGTACGGATAGTCAAGCTGCGATAAAGTCCCTGAAGTCTGTCACTTTTAATTCAAAAACAGCTCTTAACTGCCGCAAATCTCTTGACGAGATGGCAGAGCAGTTTAACATTCACCTCATGTGGGTGCCGGGACACTGTGACATCTCGGGGAACTGCCTGGCCGATGATCTTGCCAAGCGCGGAACCAGTGAAGCCATCCAACCGGATAAGGTCGGTCTCTGCGCACCTCTACCGCGCTCCTCCACATCAAATCCGAAACCATTGCGGCAACCAATCTTAGGTGGTCGAATGGTACTACTTGTCGCGTCACCAGGGAAATCTGGCCTAGGCTGGATCCTGAACGCTCGCTTAGTCTCCTAAGACTCAGCAGAATTCAGGTTAGGAACCTGATCAGTGTCATAACTGGGCACTCCACTTTTGGCAAACATGCCACCCGACTAGGCCTCCCGGCCAACGACTTCTGCAGAAGCTGCAGAGACGAAGAAGAGGAAGAAACCTCGCTCCACCTTTTAGGAACCTGCAGCGCCCTCGCGAACCGTAGAAAGAGGCATCTCGGCTACTACTTTCTAAACAACCTCGGTGAACTTGCTGACACTAGCATAAGCCGTATCCTCCGCTATATTAACAGCTCCAATTGGTTTCCAGAGTAGTGGGATGCTTTTGCATCCGCTCCTTGTGGTATCACAATGGGCCTCATCTGGCCTAAGTGCTTGGCTGCCCTGCGTAGCCCACCACACGACCTACCTACCTACCTACCTTTGAAGAAAAGTGCAACAGATGCGCAACGTTTACTCATTGAAGCTTACCCTGACTATTCTGTAAGTGTCAGAATGTGTCAGGAATGGTTTGCACGCTTTAAAAGTGGTGATTTTGACGTTGAAGACAAGGAACGTCCTGGCCAAGTGAAAAAGTTTGAAGATGCAGAATTGGAGGCATTACTGGAAGAAGATTCATGTCAAACTCAAGAGGAGCTTGCGAAATCATTGGGAGTTACCCAGCAAGCAATTTCCAAACGTTTCAAAGCATTGGGAATGATCCAAAAGCAAGGAAATTCAAATAAATGGTTTTTTTTAACAAAAAAATACGCGTCTTTCAAGTTGTACTCCCAATAGATTGTAGATGTCATACAATATGCTTAGGTATTTGTAAACATAACGGCATCGAAATATTAGTCGATTTGTATCTGCATCATAAAGTTATTCTCGAGTAAACATGTCAGCTTATGAGCCAAATTCTCGTCATTTGCGGGAGGTTTTAATTTTCTGCTTTAATATTAAAAAATCTGGGGCTGAGGCTCATCGAATGTTCTCAAATACCTATGGTGAGGCTGCTATTAGTAAAATAACGCTTCAAGAACGGTGATTTTGACGTCGAAGACCGGCATGGCGGTGGAAGAGAGAAGGTTTTCGAGGATGTAGAATTGGAGGCATTACTTGATCAAGACTCGTGTCAAACGCAGTCGAATCAAACGCAAAACGAATCATAAATGTATAACCAGTTTATTACAACAAAGCCTCGAATTTCGGAAAAAAACGGCAATTTCGCATCACCACCAAGAATGGACAACGATCGTTTTAGCAGCTTAGGACAGGCGTTGCATAGACTCAATTGAATTTCAATTATAAACTTCTTATTATGGGTGAAGTTGTAGAGTCAACATCTTATTTCACTTTAATCGAAGCTAAATCGAGGTCCTTGCTATAAATTCTACGTTATGGGCATTTCCGAGATAGAACCTCTTGCCTGTCTGCATCAACCTACGGGCTAAGTTGTCGTCACATCTTCGACCCTCATTTCGCATTCATATTTTCAATTTATCAATTGTTTCTGGGAAGTGATTTTGATTTATTGGCTACCGGTGTGGGGATTTGCTTGCTGCCTTCGTGTTTTACCTTAAAACAGAAGTTGCATAGGTACACCGGAGGAGTGGCAGGAACAACAGCATGTCAGCAGTAATCGCGATACTAAAATGCTTCTTCGACGAATCGATTCGGACAGACATGACAAAACAGCAGTCCATCGCATGCACATGCATAGTCTCTTTGGAGTGTCCAGTTGTGGCTAGCCCACATGAAGGCGGGACTCTTCACGTTAGGATTTCTGTGAAAATTTGTTTTCTATTTGTTAAGAGCGGTCTTTCCTTTCCCTCTGTTCAAGTTGCCATTGAGAGAATCATACACATTTGTTCAGAAATGTTTATTTGGCTAGAAGCATTGTTCTAGATTCCGTTTTTTAGCCGAGCACCAACACATTATGATCCACTTCCCACATGGGTTGTCTGGGATCCCAATCTAAGGCGAAATTTCAGACCACTGGCTTTCCACACGAGAATATTTTTAAGAACTCATGTCGGGCAATCGGAAAAAATTTAAACATGCGCATCTTGCAGTTTCAGTAAATCATTCTGTGGTAAGTAGTTACAATGTTAACACTTGTTGCAGTTTGGTGAGAGGTAGCAATATACAGTGTTGACTAGTCGTTGTGGTAATATGTAATATGAACTTTAAGTTCTTTTTAAGGTTTCGTTCAAAAAGAATAATGAAACCCTTATGGAATTACTTCGGTGTTCTCTTGTGAAACAGAAAAAATCTTTAAATTGGATAATGCTGCATTGCTCTTGTGAAATCATGATCCAATTTCTGTTTAATATTGAAAATCCACTTTAGACATCATACATATGAAAGTGGTGAAGATAAACATTTTTAGCAATTGGGTCACGTCTAATCAATCTAGTGTAGAGCGGGGCTAGTGGGGCCAGCTGGACTTGCCGCATTTGAGACAATATTCTTCCTCTGCGATTGTACATTTTCAGTTTTTCAGAATTGCATAAAGAACTCAGATATGCATTCTTCAATTGATCCCAGCCTCATAGCTGTATTATGATTACGTTGGTATTTATAAGTGGAAAGTGGAGCAACTAGCCCCGCCCAACCTTACCTGAAACCGATTAACCTTCGTACTAAGGTCCGGTGCATTGTCAACACTTATTGCTTGGATTTCTCCACTCATGATGCTTCATTCTACTTTTTCTTTCCGTCTGGAGTATTTCTTGCAATATTTCCAATCCCAATCGATTGTTAGCCTACCCCGCATGTTACACCAGAGGACTGTACATCTGAAAATATGCAGATGAAGCACATCATCTGATTGACTGGGAGCAGCATCCATTTAACATCACCCAACAGCAGCAACAGTGCATAGTCATTGAGATCACAGTTCTCCTGTCCTTTTGGCCATATACATTGTGTGGGATGGCGACGTCCACGATGACGCTGCATAGGAGTCCATTGTGTTGACCACTACTGCCTTTAATAACTGTTGATATCTGTTTTGTGGAGTTTCTTTCTCCGTTCCCTATTTACTCGTTCTCGGCTGGCTTAGAGATCAAATCGAAAAGGGAGTCAATAAGCATTATACAGAGTGCAGAACCTTTTGGCGTACACCCATTTCATGCCGCTGGAGGTGGACAAGCGGCAGAGGGAGAGAAGTGTAATTTTCGATTGATTCGACAAATTTGAATAAAATATGCAAAATGCATTCGAGCAATGGTTGAGATTTTGACAGAAAACGGGTTGGTTTCGTTCTGAGAAAGATTTTTATTCCGGGAGAGAGAGTTTCTATTCTTTTCCTTTTTTTTTTTAAATTCACGGGTTGAGTATCTGTTATGGGTATGGTCCATATTTTATTTAAACATTTTGACACAACAAGTTAACGAGTAAGAGATTTGTAAATAAAGTCGAGAACTGACAAGCTTCTGAGGCGGTCGCTGTCTAAATAGTTACTAAACAGTATAGATACGAAAAAATAACGTACGGGGGAAATGATCGTCCCAAAAAGTTCTAAAAAAAAGTCAGCGATATCATATTTCTATCGATGAGTTCATTAAAAAAAGCTAATTTCAGCGTTCTGGCTCCAATAGTTTTCGAGCTTTTGGCCGAAAACGATAAAACGTCGATATGCGAATTTCGAAAATCCGAAAACGCAGTTTTGTAGATCCTGATATGATATCTGAATGATAACTATAATAATATCGATTAGTGGGCGAAATCCGAGAAATCGCCGGTTAAAAGTTTTTTTTTTAATCTATAAAATTCTGGCTGAAATCGACGTGAGTCTCAGTCGTGTTTTACACATTCATTTCAACCTCCATGTGCTCCACTAACTGGCATGACGATGATCGCGCAGCAACGGTGTTGTACGGTATGAGATGTGAAATATAGATATTTGTATTTATGTGTATAGGTGTACTTTAAAAATACAGACAGCGATGCCAGGTCGCGGTATTGTTTGTTGGAGGATGATAGCCAATAGGAAAATACCTTGTCTGATGCGTGTTCTGTTCTATAGGAAAATAACAAAACCACTTATATACTTTCGTAATTGCGTTGCCTAAAATTACTGAACCTTTGTTGCTGTGGCAAAATCTGCAAAATATGATTGAAGACAGACAACAAGAACAGTCATCTGATTATGGGAGCATTGATCAAAGTATGAAATTTAATTTCAAGTAAATAGAGAAATAGTCTCTCTTAGGCAAATCTTTGGGGACGGGTTTTCATTATGCGCACTAAGCAAACATTTTTCTTTTTTTTGGCCTAAAATATAAAAAAAATAAAAAAAATATTTTTTTTTCAGGAAATGAAAAAAATATTTTTTCTTATGTTTAAATTTTTTTCTTTATTTTATTTTTTTTTAAATCAAACTGTGCTTATGTGATTATACACAAGGGTTTTAAACCTTTTTTTTTTTTCCAAATCTACATAAATACTCTACTGCGTGAAGCAGCTCTTCAAAGGCTATTCAACTACCCAAAAACCAAATTAGAATATCTAATTGGAATTGAATAATTGTTGTAACGACTCTTCACTGAAATTTGTTTGTTTAGGTGTGTGTGATATCAGGAGCAACAGAAGGACTGTCAGGATTATTGTGCTTTAGTTTTTTTTTATGAATGAACCAGCAATCGGTGTGAGAACAGTGCTACAAGTTTAAGTCAAAATCCCCTCGTGCTTATAACGAAGTTGGATAGTGGATAAGTGTATACCAAAAACTTTAAGTAGGAAAGTTCAGTATTTTAACCCTTTTTTCCGCAGGGCTTAAACGCTCAAGCCACTTCGACGCTCCGCTAAGGGTATGTCAACAATTATCAGGCAGAACAAATTAGTTAACGATTTAGTGTAGGACGTATGAAATCGGTTCAGCCGTTCAAGAGTTAGAAAAAAATCCTATGAGCTTTCAAATCGATTCTATTAATATTTGGAATTCGAAAGTTTCTCGAAAACTCCTTATCTTTCAAAAGTAGCTTTAAGCAACATTTCGCTTCAGTGCATAGAGTTTAACTACAACTCATGAGTAAATACATCGAATCATTAAAGAACGCATGCGTTCAAAGTACCCTTTTCTAATTGTTTCAAACGGCGTATTGGCGATCGACTTATTTGTTGTTTTTAGGGTTTCGTTCCAAAGGAATAACGAAACCCTTATAGAATCACTTCGATATCCGTCTGTTTATCTGTCTGTCGTCTTTGCATATTTGCTAATAACTTCTGAATCCTCTGTAGTTAAGGGATGAAATTTGGAATGGATATGTATCTCTTTTTCCAGAATTAGTCGCATATTAAAGAAAAAGTTAGTACTGAAACTAACCTTTGAAAAAACTTTTTTTAACTTTTGTGGTCAATATGGGTGTCACTGGAAAGGGGGCGGGGCGGAGACTAGAAAATTGTCAAGCCTTAGCTTAGGTGGAATTAAGAAATGAAATTTATACAGATGATGTACTTCACTTGCCCAAAGAAAGTTCCGAAAAAAAGTTTAAAGAAAGTTACTTATTAGCAAAAAAGTTAGTACTAATACTAAAATCAAAAAACAGATTTACTTTCTTAGATATTTGATATGGGTATCGTTGGAAAGAAAATGGCACCTAGATCGAAAAGTTGTACTACAGTTAGCATCTTAGTCTTATTGGTAAAAAGTTATAAGTCCGCAAACTTCGAAAAAGCAACTTGTGTACCGTGTCCCATACCTTATTTTCTAAAATAATGGGCCAAAAAATCTGAAAAAATTTGGAGCTATGAGGTAACTCATCGCAACATTGCAAAAATACCCAGAAATCTCATATGATTTTTATTCGTACTAAAATAAATTAATAACTAATTTTTTTTAAAAAAAAATTTGCCGGAATTGATTGAGCTAAGTGCCATTGGATAGGCTTTGTAGAGTAAAATACAGTTTTCATGTTGAACTTTTAGTTCTTAGGCTCAGTTTTCGAGATATTAAGCTTTAAGTGCGAAAAAAACCGTCCCCCCCCCCCCCCCCCCCCCCATTAATACACCCACGGGTTTAAAAATCTGAATAAAATCTAGAATGTAGGTCTCGATGTAATTTTTAATTTAAATTTAGTTCGAGCATCCTGGCTCAAACAGTTTTTGAGTTATTGGCCAAAAACCGAAAAACAATGACATACGAATTTTAAAGATCCGAAAATGCCATTTTGTAGATCCCATCAATAGAATCAAAAAATTTAATACAAAAAGTGTTGTATTAAATTTTTTTAGAATTTTGAAGCGGCCTTGGCAGAGTGGTTATAACGCTCGCGCTCTCCTTTGAGGGTCCTGGGTTCGATCCTCGATTTAGTCCGATTTGCCTTTTTTTGCTTTTTATTTTTTTTTCTTCTCCGAAGAGGGTTCGCTATTTTCACATTTCTTATTTTTGCAAAATTGTTAAAATCCAATTCAAATAAAAATGATAGCTTGAATGCGTTACTAACTCAATGGAGGCCGCAAAGGACTATTAAAAAAGTTTCTATATTCTGTTAAATTCTGAACTATCTTTTGGCTCTTTTTAAGGCTTGTGAACCTGAGCGAATATTTTGTATGACAGTTTTCTTCTCTCTAGAAAATAAGAGAATAAGTTATTTGTACGCGTATGTGTGCTCATATGAATATGCTGTTGGAAAGATTTTGAATTTTGTCACTGAATAAAAGTGAACATAAAGAATTCTAAAGACACAAAAACAAAATTGAACATTATGTTTGTTATTGCTTCAATGTGATTTTCACATGCCAAAAGTCAAATAATAGATCCTAGTGTAAAATTTGAATTTTTTTGAATTTCAAACACTAGTACTTGATTTGTTAATTTCTTGGATGTTTGTGACTGTACCACATCAGTGTTTTAGATGACTAAGTGGCTATTTATTACTGCCGAATACGTTATGATTCGAATTGTTTAGCTGCTTGGTAAGCTAACTTTCATGAACTGCTGATTAATTGTTTCAATGGAGTAGCTTGAGACCATTTCCCTTAAGTTCACTAAATCAATTTTTACACGGTTGGCACGATCAGCAAATGAGAAAGACTTTTCTTTTGTTTAGCTTTATTCGAAAACGGCAGGTAGCCGTAGTTAGTTGCTTTAACTTAAATTACTTCTAATCTGTTGACGAAAGAACGAAACCCTCGTTGCGTGAGTAAAACTCACACTTGACCGGCTTTTTTTTTTTCTGAAGCAGAGGTTGTTGTGAATTAAGAGTTTCTTTGCGATTTGTTGTTGGTTAAGTAAAATGAATAAGAAAATGAGCAAAGGGTAGATACACCATTTTTGGAGTTGTGGTTGCCGATAAGAACAATGTAATCAAGAGCAGTAGTGCCTTTTTTTTAAAGCACTACCTCAGGCTCCTAATAATAACTAATAACATAAACAATGTGCTAATAAGTTTTTAAATACCGATATTGGGCAGAAATATATTTTAAGTATTAAATTGTATACATTTCTTAGGCGACGCGGACAAAGTCGCGGGTGCAGCTAGTAGACTAATAAAATTATATGCTCTAAACATTACTAACGTTTTTTTTTAATTTGCGCAAGATGGTAGCTCGGGACACTGCTAATTCGTTAAACGGGCAGGCGGTAACACTGGCGCTGCATCATCAGGGACATCCTACAGTTGAGTGGCGACAATTGCATCTAGCTGTTCAGTGCTTTTAATTAAAGTGCTTCTTCCATCTGGTGTCAGTTTAAAAAAAATCGACCGGCGTTTTATAAAAGCTTGCATTTTGTTTCAAAGTGAAGGAAAGAGAGATTCTTTCTCAGTCAGCTGATGTCTGAGTCTATTCCAACGTCAGACAGACAAAGCTCGTTTTACTTATCTCTTTATGCGAAAAATACCTCTGAACGATGGCGGTCTGCAACCGACGGAGAAACACAGCTGGTTGTAGAGGTTGTAAAAGATGGTAATAACAATTTCAGATTCGATTATTCTTAAAGAGTTTTATACAATGGGTTGCACCAAGTTTTATGTTTAAGAAAATAAGTAGACGCTTCAAAAAAATGCAAATATTGGAGAGCCCAACACAAACACATTTATTCAATACCGCACATAATTTACATTAAAAATACGATTTTTAATAATCTTCATAGCACAGGTTGCGATCATGTTAGAAAGTTTTTTTTTTTTTTTAAATTACTACTACTAGATTTCCTTAGTAAGTAGTTTACGCGTCTGGGAATTTACACGTCATTAAATGTGGTTACGTCTTTATTGCGTTAATCGAATGGTTTCATTTTTTGAAGACGGCGCACAAGATTTCTCTCATCCAGGGCTTGGAGTATGGCATGGTTGCAATTACCATGTATACGAGTCCGGGGCTTCTGTATTATTTCGTCGTCTACTGTTGCGATCCCTACGTCCCTGTGTAAGCCATTGTGTTGTCAATGTTAGAAAGATGAAACTTAATTTTTAAGCTTATTTTGGCATTTATAAAAGAATATAGAGGGTATCCATTTCGAATCTCGAAAAAAATGTTTGTCATATAAGGAATACCCTAACCTTCATCTTCTGTATTATTTCGTCGTCTACTGTTGCGATCCCTACGTCCCTGTGTAAGCCATTGTGTTGTCAATGTTAGAAAGATGAAACTTAGTTTTTAAGCTTATATTGGCATTTATAAAAGAATATAGAGGGTATCCATTTCGAATCTCGAAAAAAATGTTTGTCATATAAGGAATACCCTAACCTTCATCTTCGGTTGTATCCTAAGCCTTCTACCACATGCATGTGAAAAGTAATTGTCCGACAAAAGCGCAGACATTTCCTCCAGCAATAATTACATGGTGGTAATTGCAAAACCGACAAGAACGATGAAACAGCATCGTCAACGTGCTACCACCACCCCTCCAGTGCACAATTCGTCTTGATCTCGCCCATGACAATAGCCGTCCAGCGAAGTGTGCTTTCCGGGATTGATAGCAACACCCTGTTAATCCAAATCATTGAGAGAGAGGAAAACCTCTTCCGCTGTTTCTCCTTTATCCGTACGACCGTCCATATCCGGTCTGTAAGTTGCTCGTTCAAGTTGTTTATGTGCGACTAAACCGACCGCGTCCAAGCCGACGTCGCCGTCTCTGCGGATTAATCCACCGATGCATGTGCACCAAAGAGACTCGTCCGATGCTCACATATGGGCAAGCATGAGACTAATGCGAGGATTTAATTAAAATATGCAAATCGGTGCTGGCATTAATCAAGTGCTGATTCTTTTTTTTTTTTTAAAGGGCTCGCACCCTTCGTCGCTAGTAAGGATTGCAATGGGACCCAAAAGATCCAGAAAGCAAAAACAAAAAAAAACGAAAACAAAAAACACGGAACACAAAATTTATTGCGAATTTAATTTCTCTTTCTGTTCACGACCTTTTCGCGCAGTTTTTTTGTATTCACTGCCTCTCTACTCTTTCCATCCGCACTACACCAGGTGCCATCCATTGGGAGGATAATGTAAGCCCGTGTGCGGTCTTCGAGCTGGGCACACAGGTATCCTGAACTTGGAATGAATTGTTTTTCGCACTCTCCTCCTAGCCTGCCTATCTTTCTGACTGTCTGCCTTTGTGTGTCTGCGGGGATACAATATCTTCGAGTTATAATATAATTTCGTGGACCTTATCAAGGCAGGGCAGCCGACCGAAGGAATCAGTTTCAGTGGAGCGGCTTAAGCTCCTCTGCATTCAAGACAATGAATCAACCAGCAACGTTGCCCGCCGCACCGTGGTCTTGGTCTTAATTTATCGCTAATTGTTACGTCAGTTTCGATTGTTGTTGCTTTTTCTTGCGTCAGTGCTGTTGTTGATGGAGAACGGAAGAGATTTATCTTGGGCGCGGATAAAATGATACTAACCTTGAGAAACAAGGTGTGTGCGTTAGTGTGGAACTTATTGGTTGATTCATGTTCCTAATGGATAGTTCGTGGACCAGGTCGTGAGTTGTGCCGTTCTCTTGCCTTTTGGGGAGGTGGCTGCTCATAAATCAGTTTAAGGTGATAATTTGTCGGCGGCGGAGAACTCTAATTTTCAAAATCTACCGGTTTTTGGCAGCCGACAAATTGAGTAGGTTGTAACATTTGGGGAATTGGAGAATTTCCACGGAAATCTGAGAGTAGCGTTGGTAACTAAATTTTTGCAGTTTTGAAAATTTACGTTCAATTCTCCTCAGACTTATTGGATCTATTCGAGTGTCACGAAAATATGTTCGTCATGATTTATCATTGAAGCTACCTTTAACCTTCTTCTCGTGTGAATTACAAATTTGCTTCGCCCTTGCGAATCCTCTTTCAATCCTCTGACATACATTCCCATGCCCCATGGATCTTCAAAGCGGTGTCGAGCTTACAGTACACTATTTGCAGCTGCAGCACTACGATTGAATAACATCTCGTAGAATGTTTGTGATGTTTTGAGCTGGTGCTGAAATGTTGGTATTGACATCACCTCCTGCCGGCGCTGTCCCTAAAGGGAAGGCACAAAACAAAATAAAATTGGAAGCCTGGCATTTAAATTCCAATTTAAATTTCGAGCAATATAACAGCGTGCACACGAATATTACAACTTACGCTGGAAGACGCTGGAGGACGATCAGCGTCATCGACGGAGTGTCTCCAAAGTGCTGTTTGCTCCTGGGTCTCCTCTTAATTTTTGTACTCCACGATGACAGTCCAAACAGTCTGCTTGTTACTCCGCTCTGTTAATCTGGGCCTGGTGTGTATCCTGCCCAATAAATTCATCAACTTTGTCTTGTACGTATCGGTGCCCATTAATAAGAGGGCGAGAAACCAGCAAAGCTTAGCGGACTGAATGAGGAGAAGGAAGTAGCAGTTGCTCGTCTTTGACATATTGTGGTAGCGATTGGTCATCGGACGTTCGGCACGGTCTCATGGAACAGAGCATACACTTTGTGTTAATTACCGAAGAGATTTATGTTTTGGAAAGGAACATCTCCACAAATGAGGTTTCCTCTTCGTCTTTTAACTGATTTCTTCTTCAACAAAACACTAATAACTCTCAATTCAGTTCAGAGAATTTTTTTGTATTGTATTGGCTCCATTACTTCTCCGAATATAGTTAAGATCACCGCTAAAGACAAACGAAAAACCCTAACTCCAACACACCACCAATGGAACAAATGAATAAGGCTTCAATTTCACAGCACAGTCACTAGCGCAGCGCCCACCTAGGTTTCCCTTTCTGCTTTGGCGATGCCACATAATCGGCCTGTAACTTATGACCTACGCCATCCCAATGCTCTTCAATAGCGAATTCATTCGCAATGAGAAAATAATTAATTTTGAATCCGTAAACTGCAAGTGGGCGTCAGTGCAGTTGAGTCCCCATGTCTTTACCCGTTTCCGCCTCACCTCTCTGCTCATCCGTGGTTGTCTAAAGTCTAGCAATAGGCTTAGGCCAGCGGCTGGGCTTTCTTAAATGCTCAATGCATTCCTGCATAATTCTCAGCGTCTAACCGCGTCGGATCGTCCCGAGGAGGGAAACATTTTCATTTGGAGTCCCTCGCATCGTAGTGAAGCTGTGTTAAACATGTCCAACTACATATGTCGTTCAACACGAAGAGCACTTTAGCCAGAGCCCAGGAAAGGCCGCAAACGAAAAAAGTACGTTTCCCAGGGCGAATTTTACATCACCATCAGCATCAGCGATCGCCATCGCTGTCGTCGTAGTCGTCGTCCTCATCTACAAAACATCATGCCGTTATCCATTGATGTCGAACGCGTTGTGCCTGGTGAATGGGGACACATGGGACACATCCCAGGTGAGCGCATCGTAAACCAAACAAAAACCAAAGCAAAACCCCCGGACTAACTACAACGCACAAATGAATGGACGAAGATACATTCTGGTCGCTGCAGAAAGACATCTCCTCATACAGGGAGGCCCGCGTCGAGTCGGCATGCTATGTGAGTCGGCCTACAAAATGTATCTGTGTATCTTTTCCTTTGCAAGATAAAACTACGTTGGAGTTCGGTTCGTGGTTAAGCGTGGGCGCGAGCGTTCACTTCGAGGTGGTTCCCTCAACCCTGACCGTCATCATTTTGGTCGCGAAGGCAGTGACGTCGTTTTGTCTTTGAGGCACGGCTTCGCCGAACTCACACCACACACGGATGTGGCAGCGCAGTATTGGCGGGAACAGGCAACATTATGACCCAAACAAACTCTCTAATTAAGTTGCAATAATCTACACCACCAACGCAAGCAATTGCGGGCTTTATTTTTTCTTTTTTCTGTATTTTCATTTTGTTTTGTAGTCTCGGGATGCCATGGTCGATGAGGATGACTATTGCACCCATAAATCGCCATCGATCGGTGTGAACGTACAAGTTTCGATTTTGAATGCAAATTGTTAACGCCCTGGAGAACCTCACCGGAAAAAAGTGTCTGCGTGGCAGTAGATACTTGAAATTGACTTCTAAATGACCAAGTATTGTGTCGGGATGAGAACATCAGTGAATGGCAGGGGGACCTATGAACCAGAGTTGAGGAAGAATGTGCACGGCGGATAGGCATTTTGTGTTACGAATTCAAGTTGATGAGGTCAGAGTGGTATTTGATTTAGGGAGTTGCAAGAAAGTGGGTTGTCCCCCAAGTTCTCCTTTCGTCTAAGCTAAATTCGTCTTTTAATGGGTTGCTCAGACTTCTGTTTATCAGTTATTTCTTACAGTTTGCGAAGGCTTGTGATTCTCTGAGAAACATATGGGCCACATCATAATTGGTTTTAGATTAAGCTGCTTTTAGTTAAAAAGCACCCGATCAGCGATCATTGGACGCCATTAGTTATTAGATATAAGAAAAACTCATAAAAACGCTTAAAAGAAACAAAGAACAATGCACCATGTCCTTTCCCATATGAAAATTATATGGGCAATAATACGCATGTAAGAAAATGTTTTATACTGCAACTGCTCATCTTCGCTTTATGTTTGCAAAATCACACTTTACAGAAAGTACTTAGCTTAGAAAACGCTAACTTAACTAACGTATGAGTTTTCGATATCATACGATTATTCCTTATGTAATTTAATATGGGTGTGTGAGTCCATATAGTCCGGGTGTTACGATTTTATAGTTAATTTATTATTGTTTCTTTAGAAAAAGATCTCCTACACTTGGAATTGAAATTGTTCTTATATCCGTTAAGTACTGTACTAATAATATAAAAGTGAAGGGTTAGTTTGCTTAAACGGATTTTCATGCAGTTTTTACCAGTACTATTCTAGTTTCTCTGTGGAGGCTTTAGGCTATATTCTTTGGACATTTTAACTGAACAAGTTAACGGTTGAGAGAGAGAGAGAGAGATTTGTGAAAAAAGTCAAGAAGTAGCAAGTTTCAAAGGCGGCCGCTGTCTAAACAGTTATGGACCACCTCAAAAAGTTCTAAAAAAAAGGTCAGCGACAGCATATGTCTATCTTTTAAGATAGATCCACGATAACCATTCTTATGGTTCTATAAGAAGTCGAAAAGCCAATCGTGCATGTAACTTCCACAACGCTTAGTCAGAAAATCTTAAAATATTACAGAAAATCGGCTTTGACGAGTACATTCAACAAAAACTTATTTCAGCATCTGGCCTCAATAGTTTTGGAGCTTTTGGCCGAAAACGATAAAACATCGATATTTCGAAAATCCAAAAACGCAGTTTTGTAGATCTCAGTGAAAGCATTAAGAAATAATAAGTATAAATAAATTGATTAGTGGACGAAATCCGAGCAAATGCCAATTAAAGTTTTTTTTAATCCATAAAATTCTGACTGAAGTTGATGCGAGTTTCAGTGGTGTTTTTCACATTAATTTCCACCCCTATTTGCCACACAACTGGCAGGACTGGTGGCGTAGATCCGTGTTGTACGGATAGAGAAATATGATATGTAAAATACGGATTTATGTGTGTATGTTTAAATAAATGCAGATAAGTAAAACAGCGATAATAGATCGCGGAATTTTTTGTTGCAAGATGATAGCCAATGGGAAAATCCCATATTTGAAGCGTTCAGCAAAAGCACAGGCAGTTATTAGGGTTTCCTTTCAAAAGAATAACGAAAACCTTATAGAATCCCTTCAGTGTCCGTCTGTCGGACTATCCTCTTTTACATATTTACCTATAGTTTTCAATTTTTTTGGAATTAAATTTTGCTGGCTGCTGATGTTGACAAGGTAGGAGCTGAAAGCAGGCATGGTATTGTAGGTTGCTACTGAAGAGGTGGCTGGACGGATGGTAGTATGGGTGGATGCTGAAGAGGTGATGATCGTAGTGGCTGATAGGGTGGTAATGTTTTTGGCTGTTGGACTAGTGTTGTTCCTTGCATCGTTTTGTTGATTCAGTAGTATTGAACTATTCACACGAGATTTAATTATTTCAGCCATTGAAGTTTTACCATCATTGTGCTTTTTTGGAGCTTTGAGTTGATGAAGACTGTATATCGGAGAAACGCAGGGCAAGCGGGGTCATATGGGGTGTTAATTCTCTTCTTTGCAGTTAATACAATAAAGCCCAAATCGCAACGGCGCGTTCGTTCGGTCCGCCTTTGACATTTGAAGCAGAATATACATAAAAGCATTGTACAAATTGTATGAAACAGAGCGGTCCCGTGTTGCAACTTCGCAGATCGTAATATCGAAAGTCTCTGTCTACTTTCTAAACAGCGTATAAGATTCTGTATGTACTCTTGGACTTTGCAATTAACCCAATCGATTTTAGCTTCGGTAGGTCTTCGAATCAAGTCGAAATTTAGTATTGCGGCTCCTGTTGGAGCTTCAACACCATTCTCTTTTCTTGTTATTTTTCTGACATTGATAACATTGAATCGCTTGAGTTCCGTAGCTAACTCCTCTTCTGTTATGTTGATTATATGTTTTGAAAATATTCTCCCTTGAATTGAGTTTAGGCTCAGGTGATTAGACACTGTCAATTCGCTTGGATGAAAGAAATTTCTCTGCTGTTTGGACATTCATAACCTTAATAAGAAGGTCGTCAGACCTCATTGCTTTGACCTCCAAGATATCTTTCGATATTTGCACTAAGTCCCGATTTATTTGGATTGGATCGTATGTAGAAAGAGGACGAAGAGGTAATTCAACTATTCTGAATATTCCCCGTCCTTGTGTTTTGTGTGTTTATTTTTTCGTTTAACACTGTAATTATTGCGTTAAACGAAAATGGAATAGTTAGATGCATTTTTGGGTTGTTGCATTGTCCCAATCAGATTGAAAGCAGCACTTTTTTATCAACCAAAAAAATAACCCCAGTCCCGCATGTTCCACTAAAGGGGTTGCGGGGGTAGTGCAAGCAGAAGAGATCTCCAGGCAACCCGATCCTCCGCCGCCGACTCTAACTCCTCGGGGGGTATGCCCAAGCGTAACCAGGCGAGCTTTTGGACTTAATCCAACCATCGCATCCTGGGTCTACCGAGCGGTCGCCTACCCGACAGAGTCGCATACAAGGCACGCCTCAGACATGTGCCGCGAAAAAATTCGCCGTTCAACACGCGAACATCGCAAACCATCCGTTTCATACACGATTGCACCACAAAGAAATCTATCTGCTGAAGACTCCGATGGTACCAAGTGTATTTATGGATGTCTTTGTGTGGACATACATTTGCGCAGCAAAAGTAAAACAAACTTTCTCCGTTCGCATTTTGATGAGGATCACCATTCCTCCCAATCACACTCTCCCACGTCTCTACATCAACACCCACGTGAACATTAAAGTCCGCCATCAGGATATGGGAATCCATCTCCGCCACCCTATCCAAGGCAGCATCAACTTCTTCCAAGAAGGCCGCATACTCTGACTCTTGATTCAGTGCGTACACCCGCACCAGAGCCAACGACGATCTTCCAAGCTTGAGCTTTAAGATTCCGACCCTCCTCCGCCCCCAATGGTATCCACTCCAATACACTGTCTGCCAGCCTAGGACTCGCAAGTATCCCCACTCCCGCCTGCGCAGACATTTGAGGTGCATCTCCCGACAGGAAGAGTTTCCACCCGTCCGGAAGGTCCACAGTTCTAGATCCTCGCTGCTTCGTCGAAGAGATACCTACAATATCTAGCCGATACCTGGTAGCTTCTTCAACAAGCTCGAGGTCTTTCCCTGTGAGCGATGAGACGTTCCATATGTCTAACCTGAGTTGTTGCTGTTGTCGTTTGCAATTTGATCCCTGCTTGCACTAATAAGCGCATGGCGTGACTGCCCCCCCAGCCCCGTAGTGTCTCACGAGGCCACTGTCGGGTTGCTCGTAGTTTTTTCGAGCTGAGCCCGACCGTAATTTGTAATCCACAAGCATTGGCACCCACAAGCATTGTCCCCAAAACGACAACAAATACTTGTGCACACCAACAACGGGGGCCAAGACAGAAATTCCAACAATAAAAAAAAATAAAAATAAAAAATATGAAAAAAAATAAAAATTTAAATTAAATTAAATAAGAATTTCCAGATCACCGCTATTCTGGGAAAATAAATTCTTATTTAATTAAATTTTTCTTTAATTTTTTTTTGTTTTTTTTTCTTTTTAATTTTTCTCTTCAAATTTATTTACATTTTCTTTTTTGCGCAGTCTATTGCACGCGTCCGCTCCCGGCGGAGGTTGTTGCCTAACTCCTTACTAACGTTTAATGAAATAAATAAACAAAAAATAATGAAATAATTAAATATCTCCATCGATAAAAGCACTGCGGTTTAAATGGCCTTATTAAAGGTAAACTACATTTCACTAGTCATTAAGTCAAATCAATCTAAGGCACGTCTAACAAGCTGCCAGAATGGAATTTTGATAGCATCTATTTATGACCATGCTTTAGGCCAAGCACCTCATACATCATTCTTTTTTCCAGCGCTTCTAGATACAGTGAGCCACGGAAATTTATTGGCAATAAGTTAGTTTGCCGTATCTCGTTCAGACGATTCTTACCTTAATGACTCACTGTGTATAGTGGACAGTTCAAATTGAATTATATCCTCTGCACTTAACCGAGCGCGTGACCGCTGCCCAGATGCCCAACACTGGGTGATCCCATTCATCAAGCTATCCCTAATTAATGTGTCACTTTGCATCATAAATGCGCCCGACCGACATGATTGAATGTCATTAGTCGCACCGATGGAGGTCCAACGCCGCCGCTGAGACATGTAATGAGAGTCATCTGCCCTTCACTGCGTTCCGGCTGGCGGGGGCCCTTCGTAGGATAATAATGTCATCTCGATGTGGAAAATTTGTCCCATACTACTTGCTGCTTTAGCCTACGACTCGGCGATGTGCACGCCGTATACCGCACTTCGCGAAATTTCGCAGTGACAATTTGATTTATCACAGAAAACAACGACCGACATCAAGCCATTTTGCGGCTTAGGAATCGCGTTGGGTGCTACACAAAATTCTGTCCCAGGACATAACTCAAACCACTACCACCGGCAGAGAGACCGTACATCCCTTTTGCCGATGCTTGTATGCTCCTTTTTTTGCTTTGTAAGTTTTGGCCAAAAAAGAAAATAACATGTAAGTTATTTTCTCCGTCTTCGTCTCCATTTCCTTCAGCACAGAGCACTGCGCGAACTCACTTTTCATAGCTCGAGTAGTCTCCAGCTCCTTTCGCGTATATGTGTCGCGAAAGATTATTTATGAGTCCGATCTGGGAGCAGTGATTGCGCCAAGTGAACGAGACAAGATCAACACCCAGGGTTGCTGCTCGCAGGATGTGCATTCAGCTCTAGCCGCTCGATCAGACACTCTCTGGCCGGATCGTACAGCGAAATGAATGGCATCGAATCCATATGCGATAATGATCCTCTTTAGAGTCAGTTCAATTCGATTTGATTTACAATCCCCATGTGATTATAATCGGGCGGGATGCCGTGCTTTGGTTGGCATTGGCACTGGTTTGGCAGAGATACCTGTTGAAAAAGGTTGTGTTGGCGCGCTGGATGCTCCTACACCCCCGTGGAGTGTAGACCAGCATTTATTTGCTAGGGGCACTCTTCCGACTGCACCAGCACTGGGGCACCAGGAATTCACACAAAAAGAGGAGAAGAAACTAAAAATGCCAAATGGCGCGCGAAAAATCGAATTCAATTCAAATTCGTTTACAAGTCGGGACTGGAGAAGGTGTTGGACAGTCTGATGCTTTTGTTTACCCGCTAATGGCCTTAATACCGGGGCCCTTTTGTGGGACAATTCCTGGAACGGCGACGATGGTTCAGCAGTCAGGTCTTTGTCTTCTAGAGGACACAGTGATTTATCGCGAATTAAGCTCCGGTTGGCTTCAGCTTTGCCTCTCTTTTGCCTGATAGAAAGTGTGAAATGATCGATAATTGAGGGTGTCGGTATCTTTCTGTGAAATTCTCGTTAGAATCGTGCATTTCGAATTTCTTTTCTTTTCACTCACATTTAAAAAAAAAATCCTAAGCTGCAAAAACGGTCCAAACGCTTTATGGCAAAGCGCATACTCATAATGTCTGTCCTTCGAGTAGGCTTGCAGTTGTGGCCTTTGTTTTTGCTTCTATTTGAATAGCCTTACAATTTATGCCCATCCTCTTTAACACACACACACACACACACACACACACACACACACACACACACACACGCACACACACAGTCACTCGACAAATCGAAAATAGATATTCCAATTTCAATTATGTGATTCCGTCCGTCTTTGGACTTAACAGAGCAGAGTTACCTTCAGACCACAAGAACTTGTAGCAGACTCTGTCTATCTCCAATGAAAAGAAAATAATTTAGATCACGAATTTGTTGTCTTATGCAAATTAATCAAATGCAGTTTAATTTGAATCCTCCACATTTGTCTTGGACGTCATCGTCGACGTAGATGCGATTTGCTACTCCGCTGGACCGCTGTGCAACTGCAACGTAAATACTCTCTCATTCGTCTCCAGACTTGCAGTTGCAGTAGTAGTGCCCAAAAGGAACCTTCCGCGCACTTCTCAAATTGTGGGAGACAAAAATCATTACGATTGTGCCCGATTCAATTAAAATATGTGAATTGATTGGATTTCAATTGAGAGGAAAGACGTCGCCGTCGGATCGCGCCAACGAATACGGTGCTCGGATCATATTCAAATTTTCATTATCGTTTAAACAGAGTACAGAACAGAGTTTATGTGGTTTCGAATACAATATATTCGTTTTATCTGTAGCATGGATCCGAAGGCACGAGTTTAAGACGTACCGAGCGGAGTGCACTGAGCTTGACAACTGATCGATTGATATCCATGCGCAACTGTTTTAAAACTACCGTAAAACTCTTGTAAGCGTTTTGCTTAAACTGCTGTTCTTTTATTTTTTATTTTTGTATAATTTGGATAATGTTGTGATGCGACGGTAGCAAATTAGAGAGGAGAAGAGACAATTTCGCAACACCAAAGTCGATTTTTATTTAACCTTTATCAGCTCTTCGGATGGATATTTTTTATATATACATTTTTTTTTACATTATAGACCATCAAATAAGAGATAATTTTGAAAATAATTGTCTTTAATTTTTTTACAATTGTAAGTCTGTACATTGTGACTTATTATTGTTCAACGAAATCTGTCTGACTTAATTAAGAAAATGCGAAAATAGTAGTGGAATTGCGTAAGGTATTCAACAATTCCAAAGATCTGACAGAATTACGGAAAACTATGAATAGACTGGATGAAATAAATTCATATTCTATTTTTTTACAATCGAACCGACTTGAACTATTCAGTGAGAATTTCTATTACAGTCAAAAACAAAAACAAATAACACTTATCCGCATTAGATCCCGAATTGAGTAAACAGGCTAGAGGGAACCTTATACATACATAAATTTCTTATAAATATCAAATTTCCGACCTTGGTCCTATAATTATTTAAGTTTATTAAGTTATTAAAAAGAAAAAGAGACCTTGGCTATTACTTTTTATTATGTTCTCAGAGTTTCGTTCCAAAGGAATAACAAAACTTCGGTGTCTGTCCCATTCACAAAAGCGCTCATAGCTTTTGAGTCGTCGTTAGTTAAGGGATGCAATTTGGACTAAAAATGTATCTAGGCAATCCAGAAATAGGAAACAAGTTTATTTTTAGAATTGGTCTTAGATTAAAGAAAAAGTTAGTACTAATACTAATGGCCGGAAAAACTTCTATTAACTGTGATGGTCGATATGGATATCATTGGAAAGAGGCCGGAGCGCAGATAGTAAAAATGTCTGTTCGTCCGTAATCTTGGTAACAGATGAATCACTTCGAATAAAGAAATGACATTTCCGCAAGAAGATCTACTGTATTTCAGTTGCGTCGGACTGTTAAGCGAGTGAAAATAGAGATTTCATTTCCAACTTTTCAGTCAAAAGTCTCGTTTTCGAGTTATTTGGACTCAAAGTTGCTCCCAAGTTGAGAAAAGGCGTCGGCGTCACACAGTAGGGCAGTTTATATGGGGCAGCCAGAGTTAATTCAAAAATCTAAATTTAAGATATAGGATAAGCAAGTTATTTTTCAATTAATTAACTTTCCAATTGATCATATTAATATTAATATTAATATATTAATATTATTAATATTGTATGCCTAGTTGTCATCTAGCAACTAATTGAAATCAACACTTCAGTTTGACTTTCAATGCGAAAAAAAAACGATTAAAAAGTAATGTGTCTTTAGTTCTAATAGTGCAAATTTCTTACTTTAAAGCTTCAAGTCTGTACTTTGTTTGGATTTTTGGTTTGATTCGTAGTTCAAAAATTAATTAATTTATTTACGAGCTCTTTAAAAAATGTATAAAGAAGGAAAAATAATTGTAGGTTCTTTATTTTGTCTTGGAGCAAATGTAATCTTTTCCGCGTTTTTTATTATGTTGACTGTAAGACCCATTAAAAAAAGTCAAGTGCTCTTAAGCAAAAAGTTGATAATGAAAGCTCTATTAAATTTTTTGACACCTATCCAACGATATATCGCTCGAAGATTAGAATAGATTTTTTTTTAAGTAATATTGGTACTAACTTTTTTTGTTAATTTATGACTAGTTTCAAAAAAATCTTAGTGTTTGAATTTTTTACTAAAAACCTCAAAACAACAACATTCGAATTTTAAAGACCTGAAAACGCCATTTTGTAGATCTTGACGAAAGAATCAAAAAGTACTATGTATGTCTTTTTTTTTTTCTTTCTCTTCTTCTTCTTTTGCCTCAGCCAACATGCTTCGCCATCTAGCGCGGTCTTGAGCTAGGCGGCTCCAGTTTCGTACGCCCAGCTGATTTAGGTCCCTATCCAACTGGTCACGCCACCGGAAGCGAGGTCTTCCTCTACCTCGTTGGCCATCAGGGTTGGACTCGAAGCCTTTACAAGCCGGAGCGTTAGCGTCCATACGCTTCACAGCGTAGGACCTAGCCATCTCAGTCGGGATATTCGAATTCGTTTAACTAGATCGATGTCGCTGTACAGTTCGTAGATTTCATCGTTTAGTCTTCTCCTCCAAACTCCCTCTGTGCACACAGGACCAAAAATAGTCCGAAGGACTTTCTTCCCGAAGCGACCAAGAATCTCTTCGTCCGCATTTGATATCGTCTATGTTTCTGCGTCATACAGAAGGACTATCAAGGTCTTATATAAGTTAACACGAGTGCCCCAAATACGTTCGGTTCTGTGGGAATTAAATGTTCTCACAGTAGCGCACCGACATAGCGTCAGCAGAATGCAGTCAACACCGGTATGCGAACCGACCGTGGAAGTAATGCTGATGCAGCGTCTGGGCAGCACATAGGGTTAAGTTATATTAAAGGTAATTGTATGCTAGATGTAAGGTAGAAATATGTTTTATGCTAGATGAAAGGTAGAAATATATTTTCAATAAACGGAGCTCCACTTATTGTTCAGCCTCCAAAAGAAGGGGTCGTGTTAAAATAATTATCTTATATAGATAGCTTGGTACTTCGAGAGAGGCCTTTCTTTTTCAGTTGCCGTCTAAGCCCAAAGACACAGCGATTAGCCTTGTCTAAAACCTTTCTTGACATCGGTGAGGTTTTTACCGACCTTGACAGAGCAACGGGCATTATCCATCGTTAATCTGTAAAGACGGACGAGCTTTGCAGGGATGCCAAGACTAGACAATTCGCTATATAGCTCGTCTCTATGAATACTGTCATACGCGGCGTTAAAGTCAATAAATTGGTGGTGTGTATCGATTTGGGACTCAAATACGTTATTGTACCTCCATAAGGGGGTTCACTAAGTTGAAGTTCGATCTGACTGGAACTGTAGACGCTACCGTTGACTCCATCTGGGGAGTTCATCCGCTGCCGCCTATGTCAGAAAGAGAGGTGCCTTAGTGGACACACATCCTCGCCCTCTCACGTCAGCTGCCGCTTCACTTTTAATCTGTTGACGAGGGAACGAAACCCTTGGAGGTTAGTAAAACTCACTCTTGACCGGCTTTTTTTGCAAGAATTATTCAACGTCATTTAAAATTACAAAACACTCCAATCGCAGGGAAGCGTGAAATTTCTGTCAATCCGCATAGTTCAAGGCTTTTTCCAGCGACTGCTTTAAAACTCGACATACTCACTTCATTGATTCTCACCTAGCTACTACTACTTTGTTGGCAAACGCGAAAGTACCACTCGGTCGCGTCACCCGCGTGGATACTTATTTGTATGTATGTGTAAATCTCCTTTTTTGGTTATGTCCTGTTCTAAATTAGTCGATTATTTGAAGCGTAAAATTGAAATTTATTTTATATTTACTTGTGGAAGATGGTGGAGGAATGGATATATCGTCCAACAGTGTACGGTCATTAACAAGCAAAACGGGGAAGCAGTCCCTGTCCCCCGCTAAATGACGTTGGTATTATGCGGCGAGGATTTTAGCTTTATACTCTTGTTAGATCCTTGAAAATAAAACTATGTACATAATGCAATACGCGAAGTGAGCGGACTTATGAAACTGTATGATCATTAATCTGACTAACCTATAATTGTCGAGCCAGACTGTTTGCGGATGGAATGCTATCGTTTTCCTGTCGGAATTTGAATTATTAATTAAAATTCAGATTTAATTTGCTACGACGCGTCGTCGACGTCGCGACGGACGGTCTTTTTGAGTGGGAAAGTTGCAACCTCCAACCAAGTTGCATTTTCTAGGGGCATAGTTTTATGTGAACCTTTAAGAGACTGCATACTTTTTGGATGAATATTTACTTTTCGGAACACCAGAGTGTTGGTATTTGGTTCTTACCGTCTGGAGTCTAATTGGAATCTCAGTTGGTAGAAGTTCATATGAGTTGGATGAATATTCGAAACGTACGTGGAAATGTGTTTACTTTGTTTTTCAATACCGCCAGAGCACACTTGAGGCTAGTTTGATATTGAAGATATATAACCATCGACAGTACCACATATGCGAAATAAAGTCTGTTCTGATCTGATCTGGTTATAAATTGATCACAGTTGTAGTGCAAAGGCAAACCATGTCCACACTGCCACTGTCTCATCAATCTGTTCGCCTAAAAGCACTTTTCACGCGTCTACTGTAGTCGGATTGGAAACAACTGCGCAACGAACTTGCTTGATTTAAGAGTTTTTTTCAGCTTTTGATTAAAACACTAGGTAACAAACTATATATTTCACTTGAACTTTTACTTCTGGACCCCAACTTATAAAACATTGACCAATAATTGACTCATAACCTTATTCTGCCAATAATATATTGGGAAAGTCATGAAATTGTGGGTGTGTTGATGCTAACATATTGCTTTTACTTTACTTTATGCAGGTTGTTTCACACTTTCATTCACAGCAAAGTTGAAATAGGTGCTGGTAATAGAAAACGTACACTCGGGCCATGTCCAATTAGTTTAGAAGTGAGTCAAACAGGTTTTCAACCGGCAGTTTTGGTGCGCTGCGTCCGTTGAAACTTCACTTAAACAAACATCATCTCAATCAAGTGCATCCCTCAGTGGTGGACAAACAAATAAAACCCATAAACGCAATCAAACAAAACAAACAATAGTGGTATTGTGTCTCAATGGGGTGTACGATGATGTCTTGTTTCGCCCTGGGCCCAATCATAATCACCTACTACCTGTGGCGACCGGTGACCTTTGAGTTTTCACTTTTGTTTTGGGATACCAGTTTTCATGTTCAGTTTTACGACGATGACATTTTTTCCTCGGTTCTCTATTCCCCGACCGGTGTGACACTGAGACTTGGTTTTAAACAAAATTTACTATCCCAACGATATGGAGGCGCCTCCTCTTTCAGTCGCGCCCTGCAAGACTTCCGATCTGATATATCAGTTGAATTGAATTTTATTTAACACCACCAACACAACCATCGACACCATTGGGGCGCCCGACAATAGACGTGTCTCTGGGAAGATCTATGAAGCTGTCCAATGGTCAGAGCCAAGAGAAGTTCTATCATCGATCATAGCGGGGGATATCCAAGAGGCGGACATCTAAATTTCTTTTGAAAAATACAAACTCGATAATACTGACCAATTTGCCGTTCGATTGGATGCGTTATTAGCCATGGCGACGGCCGACCAGGAGGCTCTGAATGGTGCGCGTGTGTATTACAGTCGGGTGTTTTTACGAGCTTGAAAATTAATTCGAATTCAAATTCCAATCGGGTGGGAAGCCAATGAAGGTTCATTGTGCAGTTTAATTAATTTGACTGGTGGAATGAGGACCGATCTTTGCGTTTACTATCTTCGGCATCTCCGCAGGTGGAGCGTTCATTCAAATGAGATGTCGTTAAAGGAGAAATCCCATGTAATCACATCGATTAATGAACTAACTTCTTTCCCGAAAAGACAAGAAACATGGACGAAGAGTGATTAGGAGAAGGTGAAAAAAATACCCGAAAAAATAACCCGAAAAGGCATAAGTCTTCATAGGAATTCGTAAAAGTAATGTAATTAGCAGATAGAAGATATCAAACTAACTTCGTTGCTGCTTCTGAGACATCTGAATCAATAAGCAATTTAACTAACTAGCTGACTAAAAACATATTTTTTACTAAAAGTTTTCATATGTAAAAAATTAAATTGAAGAGAGTTGCACACGAGTTCCGCCTATTACTGGATATAACTTTCATCCACTTTCCGGCTACGTCGCACTAGGCTCGGTTAGATTAGATGTGCTTGATATACTAAAATATCCCTTGACGATTTATGAGTCAGCAAACCGCAGGGTGATCTTTTATGCTAAGCTTTGACTATGTTTTGACATATTTACCGCAGGCTTCGTGTATACGCTTGCGAAACAACTCTATAATAGGAGCCGTAAGGCTATTTACCAAATCCGTGTTGAATCATCAAAAAACCTTACCCAATTTAATGGTTTCAATGCATGACAGCGTTCCACAAAAAAAAAGCATAAAAACCACTTCCCAAAGGCAATTGACCAATTGATTTGCATCGTGTATCGTATCTCCATCGTCTGTGTATCCGTCCTTCTCATGCGCAAGGTAGAAAACCACCTTGCCATATAGATCGCGTAAGTCCCAAGGTCTTACCTCAATTCCTACACACATGTCTTATTAAAACTACATACCATACCCACTACCATTTCTTGTCCTGTAAGACTGAACCACATCGAAAAGTACTCAACGAAAGTGCTTACACCACAGTAAGAGCAGTTGGTTAGCCAAAGCTGTGAATATTTCATAAATCCAAAAAAAAAACATTCCCAGAATGCACCTCACTTGTTATTCGGAGAGTCCTTATTTTTTACTGGTGGCATCATTCTCTGGGTTTCTCGGTTTAATGGACTTTCATTGCATTTGTGGTGCAAAGCACTTCTCCTGTGCTTGGAAGCTTAGTACATGTCTGAGCAAAAAAATGACAATGTGCTACAGCCCCAGAAAAAAAAATGGGGGTGAAATATTTTGCACGGAATCTTGCTGTTTTCTTCAATGAATTCTCGGCTAGTGCATTTGATTTTTAGTGTCGAGTCAAGTACATAATATTCACGGACTATCGGATAGCGGATTCTGTATAAAAAACATTCTTGTAAATATTTTTATGTAGGATTTCAATGGGTTCAGACTAATAACACAATTTCCATCTACTTTAATGCCTTTTAACTTCCGACTCAGCAGGGATCCCAATTTAACAGATTACCATCTCCCTAGATGTTGATAAAACTAACGAGCCCGTTCGCAGGGAATTTCTAAAAACTGAGCTTAAGCTTCCCCCTTGAGTCCTCCAATACCAGATTAATAGCGCAACCTCAACCTCAACCACGGGCAAACCTGCCACCCCAAAACATTCAATAAACTCAAACGCTACTGTGAGAAAGGGGAAAGGGGTTTATCCCATCAGTTGTTCGAGCTTGATCTGACTGCGCGCTGACTTCCTTGCAAAAAGGATTTCTCTCCCGTCGACCACCGGCCGGAGGAGCCAAATGTGACTTTATGCTTTTTTTTTTTAATAAAATCTAACAACAACTACTCCCGAGTGGATTAGATCTACACCAAAAGACAGAGCATCTGGTATCTACGTGGATGTTTGGTGTAGCTATCGATTTGAAAATCGCGGTTCGGTGGCGTGGTTATCCAATTGCTGAAATGGACGGTGAATTCTCCTAATTTCGTGTCATTAGTGTGTGATAACTGAGACCATTTTCAATTTGCCATCATCACGACGATGGCTAGTGGGTGCTTGTTGTAATGCAGTGGCTCCGTGCCTGCACTCGTTATTAGTCGCGTCTGATTGTTATGCCGAGGATAAAGGTCAGCTGCAAAATTAAAGGAACAGGATAAAGAAGAACTGATGGAGTCAGGAAATCATTGTTTCTTTTTTGCTTTCATAAAGCGGTCCCATGGTAAGCACACCAATTTCGAGATGAATTGGTTAAGATAGTTTAACCGTGAGATTTGAACCCATGTCGCTTTGAAGAGGAAGATGATCTATGAAGAAGCAATCTAAGGCAATCGCGTTGGATGGTTGGAATCTTATCTAAGATGTAAATTGAATGGATTTGAAAGCGCTGAGCAAATTCGTACTGTTCTTCCAACCGTGTTCACTCTGAAGGGCAGACATTTTATATACATACACGGATGTTCTAGAGAGAACGTGAATTTTATTACATGTATTACAGTGAAAAGAAACTCCTTTTCACTGTAATACATGTAATACAGTCGAAACCCTCTAAGTCGAATTTTCATGGGACATGCAAATTAGTTCGAGTTAGACGGAGTTTTGGAAAAATTCGAGCTAGAGGGATTGATAATTTTTTTTGTTAAAAAGCCTTTTCATCTGTTTACGTCACTGGTAGACGTCTGCATGTTACTCTTTTTAAGTTAGACTTACAATACACGCACTAAATGAAGCAAGAAAGCATTTCAGGTGGCTATTTTCAGTTTAAAAGCATATTTTTTGGAGCCCAACCAACAACACATTGAATAAGCAGCGCTGTTGTTATTAAGAGGTGCGATGCGACTAAAGGTGGTCCTACACGTGGTGACCATCTTCGTTCTCATTATTCTTGGGTTGCGAGCATGTTCGCGAGCAAATCCTCATTTTTGCTGCGAATCTCTTCTGCTCTCTCTTTCTTGCATAGGGAAACTATTATAAGAGCAACCACGTGCACTTTTTTTTCCGACCTGTTTGCACCACAAGAATCAAGACGAAATGAATGTTCGCGAAATATATCCATCGTCTAGGACCACCTTAAAGAGTCAGAGCATACGAGCGTGCGTGCTTGATACAAATTGCGAGAGGACATTTATTGTTTATTTTTGTGCAAAAGAAAAAAAATCGACTTAGAGGTATTGAAAACAGACCAAGAGTCGAAAAAATGTATTCGAGTTAGAGGGATTTTCGACTTAGAGAGTGTTCGGCGTTGGATGGTTTTTGTATAGAAAATTGAGTCGATGGCGAAATAATTCGAGTTAGAAGGAAATTCGACTTAGAGGGTCTCGACTGTATATGAACTACAAAACAGGTTTATATGGATTAGGGGATAGACTAACGACTTAAGTTGTCGGCCACCTATTTTTTCGTTTTTACTCTTCTCCAGTTACCAAATTAATTAAAAAAAATCGGTCAAGTCTAAATTTTACTCACCCGCCGAGGGCTTCATTCGCAAATAGATTAGTAGTTTGGACTTAATATAAGTCCGAGAAATTTAGAATTTAAACTGCTTTATAAAAATTCTTCTTATCATTTCGAATAAAACTCAAAAAAAAAAAATCCTTTCCCATTTGCTGATCTGGCCAGTCAGGTGAGAATTGCTTTGGTGCATTGAAGAGATGAAATGCCGCAAACGACACTGAGACTGTCGCTTCACCGTTTTTAGTAGGAAACTGATTCAATTTAAATCGTTAATATCTTGAAAAATTGTATGAAAATATTTTTTTTTAGAGAATATCTATTTGTTCTTTCGTCGAGACATACCAAAAGGCGTTTTTGTATCATCGAAATTTGAATGTTGTTGTTAGGGTTTCGTTCCAAAGGAATAACGAAACCCTTATAGAACCACTTCGGTGTCCGTCTGTCTGTCTGTCTGTCGCCTTTACATATTTGGTAACTTCTGAATCCTCTGTAGTTAAGGGATGAAACTTGGAATGAATATGTATCTCGGTAACCCAAAAATTAATTTGGATTTTTTTCCGGAATTAGTCGTATATTCAAGAAAAAGTTATACTGAAACTAACGTTTGAAAAAACTTTTATTAGCTTTTATGGTCAATATGGGTGTCATTGGAAAGGGGTCTGTCATTAAGCCTAATTTTAGGTACCTGTGAACCACGTGGAATTAAAAAATGAAAATTACACAGATGATGTGTTTTGCTTGCCCAAAGATAGTTCCGAAAAAAAGTTTTAAGAAAGTTACTTATTAGCGAAAAAGTTAGTACTAATACTAAAATCAAAAAACAGATTTACTTTCTTAGATATTTGATATGGGTATCGTTAGAAAGAAAATGGCAGCTAGATTGAAAAGTTGTACTACAGTTAGCATCTTAGTCTTACTGGTAAAAAGTTATAAGTCCGCAAATTTCGAAAAAGCAATTTGTGTACCGTGTCCCATACCTTATTTTCTAAAATAATGGGCCAAAAAATCTGAAAAAATTTGGAGTTATGAGGCAACTCATCGCAATTTGCAAAAATACTCAGAAATCTTATATGATTTTTTATTCGCACTGAAATAAATTAATAACTATTTCTTTTTTAGGTACCGTTGGATAGGTTTTGTAAAATAAAATATAGTTTTCATTTTGAGCTTTTTGGTCCGAGGCTTAATTTTCGAGATATTAAGCCTTAAGTGCAAAAAAAAGCGCCCCCCCCCCCCCCCCATTTCAACACCCGTAAAAACCAAAACACAATGACATACGAATTCTAAAGATCCGAAAACGCCATTTTGTAGATCTCAACAAAACAATAAAAAAATATTATAAAAAAAATTATTTTCACACCATTTTTCGAAATATTAACGATTTAAATTATATGAGCATTTGCTAAAAAAAAAGGCAACTAGCGATTATCTCACACACACAAAGTTTTCTCCGCTTCTCCTATACCAAAAAAGACAATAGAACTTTAAAGCGGCGTTGGTCGAGTGGTTATAGTGCTCGCGCTCTGCCATGGGGATCCTGGGCTCAATCGATTAGTCTGATTTGCCTTTTTTTATTGTTTTTTTTTTTTTTTCTCCGAAGGGGGGTTTCCCGCTATTTTCACATTTCTTATTTTTTCAAAATTGTTCAAATCCAATTCAAATAAAGAATCTTAGCTTGAATGCGTTACTAACTCAATTGAAAAAGGATTCTTAAAAAAGTTTCTATATTCGGTTAAGTTCTGGAATATTTTTTGGCTCTTTTCAAAGCCTGTGAACCTGAGCGAATATTTTGTATGACAGTTTTCCTCTCTCTTTCAGATCTCTTAAAAGAACAAAGCGAAGTAAAGAAATGATTGATCATAGTAGCTTTGTTATTGTAATATTTTTGAAAAAAATAAGATAATCAGTTATTTGCTTTTCTATTGGTTACAATTTATATTTTGTCACGGAATAAAAGTGAACATAAAGAATTATAAAGAAACAAAAACAAAATTTAACATTATTTTTGTTATTGCTTCAATGTGATTTTCACATGCCAAAAGTCAAATAATAAATCCTAGTGTAAAATTTGAATTTTTGAATTTCAAACACGAGTACTTGATTTGTTAATTTCTTGGGTGTTTGTGACTGTACCACATTAGATGCCTTTTTTCGACTTCGAAGTTTAATATCTCGAAAACTTAACTTCTAAATAATATTTTATTTCACATGGCCTATCCAAATAATTTTTTAATTTTTTTTTTCAAAAAACTTAGTTATTGATTTATTTTAGTATCAATAAAAAATCGCACACAATTTTCCGAATTTTTGGGATATTGCGATGCCCAACAGCTCCAAATTTTTTCATATTTTTTGGTTCAAGATTTTAGTAAATATGGGGTAGTTAGTTTTTGGCAGCTCGTTGGTTAATAACTTCTTCCCAATAAGAGTAAGGTGATTACCAAAGTACAACTTTTTTATGCAGCTGTCATTCTCTTTTTAACGATACCCATACCAAAAACTTATAAAAGAGATTTGTTTTTCTTATTTAGTATTGGTATTAAGCTTTTCGCTAATACAATTTTTTTAAAAATTGTTTACCTGGACATTCTTCGGTCAAGTGATATACATCTTTTGAGAAAGTTGTATTTCTTAATCTTAAGTGGTTAGCCAAATACCAAGGTTTAAGCCTAGTGGCAGACGGACAGACATTTTCATAATCAGGATCCCACTCCCTTTCCAACAACACCCATCAACGTTTTTCCGGGCGTTAGTATGTATTAATACTAACACTTCCTTTAATCTACAACTGATTCCCAAGAGAAATGTATGATTTATTTTTGGGGCGCCTATATACACCTTCAATCCAAATTTAATCCCAGACAGACACCGAGGTGATTCCATAAGGGTTTCGTTACTCGTTTAGAACGAAGCCCTAAAAATCATATCGCACAAATGCTATACAAGTTCTAGTGTCACAAATGATCCTACTAGCTAATAGACCAAGAGCCCACAGCAATAACGTAAATGGCATATACCAACGTGAAGGTCTTCGACAGACGATATCAAAACCGCAAGTCTAGCAGCGATCTGTCGGGGCCAATGGTTGTCCGCTGAAAACGAAAATTTTTTTCGAAATCTGAATATTTAATATAACCACTTGAAAGTAGCATCAAATGAATGATTTAACTGCCACGATTACAAAAATGTGGGTGCCAGACGTTACACGCCACCTTACCTCCACCAGACGCGTAAATACAGAAAAAAGTGATAGAAAGATCTGCTTTTCTATTACAGCTGTGTATGAATTAAGCGACTTCAATGAATAATGTTAACGTGATGTTAGCCCGTGGTTGTTCCCTTAGTTTAGTTTAGTTTAGTTTATTTTTCGATATGCTATACACATTAAGATACAATATCTTATTTATTGCGATAGCTTTATAAAGTTCATTTAAATATAAAAGCTGGCAAAAATTAACATAGCAGAAAATAAATATTATTATATTATACGAATTTAACAATAAAGATTCAAAAATTAATTCAAAATAGTAATTCAAAAATAAATTCAAAATAGTAATTCAAAAATTTGACTGGAAAACTGAGTAGTTGCAATCTAACAATAAGTTGTAGAGTTAACAATTATTTCTGTAATTCATTGATTTTTCATAAATTTTAAATTTTATTAAAGGTAAAATATGCATTTAAAGAGAAGAGAGGTAGATTTTTAACTTGTTTTGAAAGATACGAAGATCAAAAGGTCTCCTTAAGTCATGAGGTAAAGAGTTCCATAGGCGTACAGCGTTGACAAAAAACTGTCGTTCTGATGTTAGGCAAGTATGTCGCGGGATGATAAGTTTGTTTGTTCTGTTAGAACTAGAAAATTGAAATCGATAGAATTAATGGAAAAACATACTCAGCTATCCGGATTAGAGGCTTAGTGATAAGTATCTGGATGTATTACACTAGGGTAGCATATTCCCTCTCCTCTCGTCGGAGATTCTCCCCAGGACAACCTAAGACATATGGACGCCAACAAGATGTGTCATAGATTGGGTCCCACACTTTGCGCCTCACTGCCCGGATTCTATAACTTTACTGGATGCGCACTACACACCCTCCTTTTTCAAAAAAGGCAAAATTAGACCATTTCAGATTTTTAAAAGCAGACCAGATATTCAATGCATTTTTTCCCAATTTGAGAATTTTGCAAATGCAAGCCATAACTTCGATATTATTCAACAATTTGTTTGCAGCATGTACCAAACAAGGCTTCGACTGTAAACGAATCTAGGTATGAAATATTTTATAAAACCTGCAAGCCCACATCAAACAAAATTTTCAAAAATATTAAAAGTAAGTTACACGGTTCAAAATCTGTAATCTACTTTTTTGTGTTATATTTTTTTATTAGGTTTTGAAGGAAGTCTTTTGCCTCCAAGAAAATCAGTACTATTACAACAAGTTAATAGATGCAACTATATGTATATGTCACCCGTGGAAAAATGCTGTAAAAGATGAACCAATTCGGTTATCACCACTAGAGAGTGGTTGGGTATTGCAAAATGATATATACATATAAAGTAAAATGGTCCGATAGAAATGTCGCCCCTGATGAATTAGACGAGATTTTAGTTAAAGATGTGGGTGCATCTGATGATGATGATGATAATAATACTAGCGATACATCAGATGAATCAGATGAGAACTAGTGTTTAATACCTCATTATTTCATTACTTGTTATTTAATTTCCCATTTATGTTCATATTTATGTATACATATATTAAATATTGAAGTCACTCAATTCATACACAGCTGTAATAGAAAAGCAGATTTTTCTATGACTTTTTTCTGTATTCGCGCGTCTGGTGGAGGTAAGGCCGCGTGTAACGTCTGGCACCCACATTTTTATAATCGTGGCAGTTAAATCTTTCATTTGATGCTACTTTCAAGTGGTTATATAAAAAATTCAGATTTCGGAAAAATTGACGTTTTCAGCGGACCATTACAACGCTGCGGACCACAGCAATTGGGCACCAAATGACTGAAAATATGTGTTATGATCAAACGAATCAAAATTTAATCGGTTTCAGTCCGATAGTAACCAAAGTAGTTAGGGCCACCCATGGGAGATAACCCATAGGCATTTTTAACCAACAATACAGGTTTCTGTTTTTTTTCGTCAGAAATTTAGCAAATGTCTAGGACATTCTAGGAGCTCTTCTTACACTTTATCGATTAGAAGACGTATTTATTGCTTTAAAGCATCCTTTGGTGTTGAAAACTTGTTGGGCTCATTGCCAGTGTTTCAAATTACTAGATTAGTCCCAATAATGTAATCAAAAAGAGACTCACCTCTGTCGTTGATGTCGGAGCTGCCCCAGACTGAGTGATGTGCGCTGGCATCGCAGCCCAGGATGACAGCTGTTTTTGTGTTCCCTGCGTCCTCGATCATACACCTGAGTTTAGTGGTAGGCAGAGGTCCCCGACCGTCATGCGCCATGTAAGTCGAGCTGACCCAGAACTTCTCCAGACTGACCGTCACGAAGTCGCAGTCGCTGTAATTGGAGGGTAGAAAGATTTTTAAATTGGTCTTTGTGAGGATGCAGGCTTTTACCTCTATTCCTCATGTAGACAAGGTTGTATCCTTGGGTCCTGAGTCCACATAACAGGTCGACGACCCACTGTTCCTGGACCAGGACTATGTCCTCCCCGCCTTGACCAAGACGGAGAAGAAGGGCGGCCGAAGCCGCTGTGGCGTGGTGGAGGTTAATTTGAGTGAACCGAAGTATTGCTATCGGCTTCACCCTCCGTAGCGTGACCTACGGCCTTAACTTCCACCACTGTGATGTTGGCGTCCTACTCCTGATCAGACTCGAGGATAGAGTCAGTCTTGCTGCACTAGACATTTCTAGATCAGACAGCTTAAGGCCACCACCCCCTAGATCCAGAATGTTCCGGTTCGGTGAGGATTCTTTGGGACCCACCTCTACCTCCATTGGGATCGCTGTTCCAGTTACCGGAGGAACTCCAGTTTCAACGGAGGAGGTGGAGGGAGTAGGGGCCTCAGGAGCAACGACACCGACTTCCTCCTTCCTAGCCGGGGTTGGCGGAACTGAGACCGCCATGGCCAAGGTTGAAGTGGCCGATGTCGACGATCCGGGTTCCTCTTCGTCTTTTTTTGTAAGCCCGAAGGTTTACCTGACCAAAACCATAGTGAATTGCACCGTTGGATTCAGCGAGTGGTTTGAGGGATTCCTTGTTGATTAACAACAAGACCGACATGAATTCCGCCTTAGGCTCATCGATTTTTGCAATTCTCCAGTTGTCGGTTGGGAGATCAGGCATTGCAGCCTAATAACCTTTAAGATGGTCTTTGGGTCCGATGGTCTGATCGGGAACCAGCAACGAGACCTGGGCCTGTTAGGGATCTGGTCCCTAGGCACGACATCAAGTTGTGCTCCAGGCCATGGAGTTTTGAGCTTGCTTATAGCAAGCTTTTATAGATCAGCTGATCTCTGATCCGTGGAGGATACGAGCTTGACATTATTCTGGTGCCAACCAGCGTCAAAGCCCACGGGGGCAGGACCTCCATGCTCTCCGAGAAAACTGAGGTAGTTCTCCATAAGCAGGACTTCTACCTTCCTCCAGTTCTCCCGGGAGATGTGTCCGTCGGGGTTGTTTCTATCAACCACCGCGTACACCAGGTTCCCCCTCAATATATCCCTATAGGACATGTTGGGCCTGACCGGTACGGGGCCGCTTTCGCCGGTCCTAGGCCTTTTTGGCACGGTCGGAGAGGAGGATTCCGCAGAACGCTGTCGTTTCCACGTGAAGTCCTTTTTGACATCGTCGGTAGAAACGCCGGCAACTTAGTTGGCCCACTTCAGCGTTTTCCTATCCTCATATGACAGCTTGGGTGTAGACGCACACCTCTCGATTACGCGAAGGGTGTGCAGGTTTTGTGCGTCCTAGATGGCCAATGGAAGGATTGGCATTGCTGGATGGACCAGCTCAGCCAATACCAACAGGTCCAGGATTGACGTTGATGGAGGAAGAACCAGACCCGACAATGCCAGACGAGCTAGCAGCCGACAGCCCAAAGGCTCCTGTAGCAGCGGATTTGCCCCGACGATGGTACAACACCAGAGGATGGACCCCCGGTTGAGGAAACTAAACATTTTGGGGCTAAAACATCGAACAAAATATTGAGTGCAAAATTGAGTACATGCGGATTGTTTTTTGTTTTGCTCATTATTTCTCAAGCTTTTAGGCTTTTCGTCCTATATTATATAGTTCTCTTTTCGCCTTTAAATATAGCAATAAAGTGCAAACAAAATTTTTAGCTTACCTCATTCCGTTTTTTTCTATGAAGCGTAAATCACACTTACAAAAAAACATGTACTCATTTGTGCACCTCACTGTATTACCTTCCTAACAGATTGTGATATAAATTAACACTTTTGTAAATACGCACTTCTAAAAACAAGTAGTTTTTAGATTTTCGCAAGTTCCCATTGCCTAATGTGTATCTACCATCTGCAGTTTTGGCAGTACTGAAGAATAAACGAAACAAATATTATATATTCAAAAGAAAAAACGTTTAAGAACAGTGCACCATATGCTTTCCCACTTTAATTACCACTAAAAAAAACCTGATATAAGAACATTTTTCCTGGCACCAATATTTAAAATTATAAAGAGTAAGCCAAACGCTTATATTAAATTATCTCTCAAACAAACTACGTTGCTTTATACTGTACAATACCTCCTCGCTAAGACTTCAAGCTTCACACCAATATCAAAAACAAAGACCGCACGTGAATACCAAAGCAGATCCCCAGCACATGACCCCAGATTAGTGATAGCAATAAATTTTAAATGTAAATGAAAGCATTAGTCAACATCAGTCAAAATAAACTTTTTAACTTTAAGAAAATCCAATTATTTGCCTTTTCTTAGCAAAAAAAAACACTTAATTCCCCTCCTTCCCCCGAAACAAAAATCATTAACGTTCCGAAATAGTAACATATAAATCACAAATTGGACACTTCCACCTCCATTACATCACCACTTTTCATCTAAACAAAACAAACGGCAAAAGAGCCAGCGAAGCCGTCGATTAAGCTTTTAGACTCATCCCATGCCTAGGCCCAGACAACCGCAGTCATAAATCAAAAAGTGAGGCTTTTCTGCATACATGTCCAGATATTAGCATTCATAATCAGGTGCTATTCATTAAATTGACCTCTCATTTTAAACACCGACCCTCATACTCATTTATACAAAGACAAACTTATCAACAAAATTCACACTTATTCGAAAAATCGAAAAATTTGCGGCAATAAAACTAAGAAAAAAAGCTCAAACGAAAAAAAAAAGCATCTCAGCCCAGCACAAGAAACCCCATAAAAAATCGTCATGACAAGTTGGAAGCCCATTTTCTGCTTCTGTAAAAACAAGATTCATAAAATGATAGCAAACAAAAACAAAGACACAGTTGACGATACTAACAACGGAAAGGGACACAAAGCGAACGACAGAATCGACAACAGCTCTGCTGCTGATTTTGGCGGCATGGTGAATAAAAAAATTTGAACTGGATTAAGAAGCTATAAATTAGTTTATTAATAAAAGATTTATTCGAAATTTATATGGTGGACGGTATGGACCGGCATTAAGTAGGATTTTTCGGCGAAACCTTTGCGTGAGTTGTATTTTTGTTGGTGATGAAGGAGGAGCAGGGTATGCAGTGCTGCCAACAACAGACGGACTTATTTATGTGGATTACTGCTTTGCTGTGAGGTATTAGCCCGTTTTCAGGATGTTGACAAAGACTTGAAGATGTAAAAAATCGATGATGTTAATGATTTACCAAGAACACCAAAACAAACAGGTTCATTGTAAGTTACTCAGATTGCACGGTAGTTCCCAGCCAGTTCTTTCAGGCTATCCCCTTTTTTCAGGAACCATCGAGTACTGTTCTCAAACTGTACCAACCAAGTGAGAAACTTAGAGCATTTGCCAGGTTCTGTCTTAGCAAATCTTGTGGTATATGTATATAGGCCACTAAGATAAATAAAGGGTGAGCCTTTTAGTCGTTTCTTTTTTTTTTTCTCACTTTCACGTCGGAATGTTAAGCGAGAGTGCCCGAGCTCGAATCCAGCCCGTGGAAAGAACACCACAAACAATTTTCACGCCCCTCTTCCAGTGAACGACTGACAATCCTCCTTGAGTAGTTCTGTAATGGAAAGCTTTCGCAATCCGCCATTTGGAACCGGCTATAAACAGTAGGTCCCATTCACATGTGCTATTACGCGCACAATACATGTGCCATTTCGCGCACAGGAAGTGCGAAAAAGCTATACTCTGGTCCTATATGGGTTGTTATGTAGGTTATTATTTTTTTTTTTTTTTTTTTCATTTTGTTACTTTACCTTTGAACAATGTTGGGAAACTTTGCAAACGTATTTCCAGAGTGCTATGCAGTACAAGCATAGTGCAAGTACAGGTTATCGGCCGTCTTGGCAATATCAATTGGCAGATTTCGAGCTGCGATTTGACCACTTTGCACTTTTTTTGTGAAAAATCGTGAAATACCGATTTTATAGCAACAGTCTGGAAACGATTCAATTATTCAAGGTCAAGCTGCTATCAAAAAGATCTTGAAAAATTATAGTGATAGAATGTTCTACTGCGCTACTACGACAAAATGCGAATGCAGCCGAGGCGGTCACTTGAACGACGTGTTCTGTAACTAATGGGAATGTTTATAGTAATAAAAAAATAAATAAGCTAATTCGGGAAGGTTTGCTCTTACTAATAAAGACATAAAATGAAATTAATTTTATTCATTGACCCACTCTGTATAAAAGTAACAGTCGAGTTGAGGGACTAGTCGATGTCGTTTTATAAATATATAAACTTTCAGTTTATCAAAAGAACATACGATTTTTTGTTGGATTTTTTGTAACCAAACTAAAGGCTGTGGCGACACTTTTTTTCTTTCCGTCAGTCTTTGGTCGCGTTATTCTTTGCAGTTTGACACAGGACGCATGCGATAGTCTGTGATTACGGTAGGTAGGAAAGCTCAATCACATAGAGAACACGTATCTAATTAAGAGATGCCTCGGACTCATCCTTCACAAATTCAATCAAAGACGTCTTTTTACGTTCTACTACTCTGATCGCAGCATCGTCTCTTCAGTTTCGAGGTAATAGTTCTGTCTGCCTAGCTACCAGTTATTTATATCCTTTCAATGGGAGCCAGGAAACACTTTTTATGATTCGCAATGCTTGAAGTTTCCAGAGAGTTTCACTTTGGGCTGGCTGTAAGATCTCTGTGGACCCAATGCTTCCTGCATAGCTCCGCTATGGCTATGTCGCTGCGGTAAGAGCACTTCATTTTCTCTGCCAATTTGACTTGACCATTAATTAAGTCGTAAAAAAGTCCAGTAGGGCGAGCGGGCTCTGGCTCCTTCGCGTGGCATAATCCGTCAGCCTGTAAGCTGTTTATTGATTCTAAATCTATGAAGTTAATTAATTTTGGCGTTCAACACGAAAAAATACTTTTACGACAACGACGCGGTTGGTTGGCTTGGCTATTAAGCGAGTGGGACGAAACTGAAATAGTTGGTTTGAGAGGGCGTAAAGTTGCAAACTACACATCTTTTTCCCTTGCGGCAAGTTAAATAACTCTTCTTTACTTGATATCTAACTTACCGTCGTATTACTTAGGATGTTCTGATTAAATTAGAGGTATGAGGAAGTTCATGTAGATGAAGTGATTAACCGCAAGAGTATAAGCGAGAGAAAAAGGTTAAGAACTAAACGAACTTAGAGCTATTTGTTTTGTTTTGTAAGCTACATACAAACATAGCCAAAAATTACTAATATTAATAGGCTATTTGATTTAAGCAATTCATTCTAGTTTATCCTATTCTCTACAGAATTTTTTTCTTTTCTTTAAAATAATTTGTTCATATAAAGGTTGCACCGGTTCTAAATAACTAGCTCTTCTGAATTTACTTTCGGTAGAGCAATAGGATTCTGTTAAAGAAATATAATATGTTGGCTCCAAACTAATTACAAAAAAACATTCACGAAATATTCGACCAAATTGAACGAAATGCGTCCAGAATCAGGCAACAACTGAAATTAAAGGCGTTTAACTTTTAGCCACAAAAATAAAATGATGAACATGAATTATCAAAATATAATAGTAACTTTTAAGAACGATATTAAGAAGACCGAAATGAGATGCTGCAAAAGTTTATAAGACTGATGGCCTCCCAAATCATTGAAATGATGCACAGCTTATCCGATGATGCTTTTATTCTAAGTTTTTCAGAAGTTTCAACACGTTCTTTGTAAATGTTCAATATTCTATTCCGATTATTTTTTTTGCAGGATTGTATTAAACTGATATTCAACTAATTTGGATAAAATAAAATAAAAAACGGTTAAGTATGAGTTTTCTCACGCGCCGAGGGTTTCGTTTATGAATAGATTAATAGTTAGGACTTAATATAAGTTAAAGAAATTAGCAAATCAAAATAGCAACAGTGATTTTTTTTTCGAATGAAACTAAACAAAGAGAAATACTTTCCCATTTGCTGTGAAAATTGCTTTAGCGCACTTAAGGGATGAAGTTCGCGCAAGCGAACCTATGCGAAATTATGTGATTTAAATCTATATCTATACTAATATATGGTATAAAGGTGAAGAGTTTGTTTGTTTAAATGCGCTAATCTCTGGAACTACTGAACGGATTTTGATGCAGTTTTCACCAGTGTTATTGTTGGCTTTCTGGGAAGGTTTGTGGCTATATTTTCTGGACATTTTGATAAAAACGGACGGTAAAATGAGATTTGTGAATAAAGTCGAGAAATGGCAACCTTTTAAGGCAGGCGCTGCCGAAACAGTTAAAGATACAAAAAATAATGTACGGAGGAATTAAGCGCCTCAAAAAGTTCTAAAAAAAAATCGGCGACAGCATATGTCTATCTTTTAAGGTAGATCCACAATAATCATTTTTATGGTTCTGTAAGAAATCGAAAAGCTAATCCCGCCTTCAATTTTCATACCGCTTCCCTAAAAAATCTGGAAAAATTATAAAAAATCGACTTCGATTAGTGCATTACAAAAAAAAATTACAGCATTCTGGCCTCAATAGTTTTGGAGCATTTGGCCGAAAACGATAAAACGTCGATATGCGGATTTCGAAAATCCGAAAACGCAGTTTTGTAGATCTTAGTGAGAGCATTAAGAAAAAATAAGTATAAAAATATCGATTAGTAGACGATTAGAGATTAGACCCGAGGAATCGCCGATTGAACGTTTTTTTTAATTCATAAAGTTCGGGCTAAAATTGACACGATCTCAGTGGTGTTTTTCGCATTCATTCAACCCCTATTTGCTCAACTACGATTTGCACGCCGTTAGCATGAAGATGATTGCGTTGACAGCGTGCTGTATATATGGCATATGAAATATGGACTATGTGTATAGGTTAACATAAATATGCGCATTACAGGTGCAGACAGCGATACCAGATAAAGTCAAAATTTCGTTGTGAACGTATTAGAAGCTCTAATAAAATCATGGGTAGAATCACCCATATTATAAGCCCATGTATAAACGTTACTGTTAGGGGAACTACAGCGTATCTCTTTACTGAGCACGCTATTAAAAGAAACAAGAGTGGTCCTTGATTTTGCAAAAAGAAAAACATATTTGATAATGCGTTTTTAGTATTTAAATCAGGATTAGGCTATAGAGGAAGGAACACATTATTTTTCATATTGTATCAAAGTTTTATATGTAGGAAATCATTTTCTAAAGAAACAATAATAAATTAACTTAAAAATCGTAACACCCGGTACCCTCTTTACATGCACTCACAATCATTTTAAATTACATAAGGAATAATCGTATGATATCGCAAGATCATACATTAGTTAAGTTAGCGTTTTCTAGGCTAAGTACTTTCTGTAAAGTGTAATTTTGTTGGAATAAAACGAAGATTACAATAAAGCAGCCAAAAAAATAAACACGCGTAGCGTTTTAGTCGATGACCTAACTTATAACGAAACAATTCTTTAGAGAGCGCATTTCGGTGGAAGCAGTAAACATTTTTCTTTAAGGTTACTTTCAATAGGAGACGGGAATGTGCCTCATTTTGAAAACAGAATTGAAATTCGTCGCGGATCAGATGAAAAAGTAACCAGCATCGACGATTTAATATCGAAAGACTACCTAGATACAGTCGAAGTAGAGAAAACAAATTTTCAAAAACCTATACTGGCAGTTGCAATAGTAATGTTGACGAAATTAACGATCTAATTTTAACGAAACTTCCAGTATTCTTTAATTATTTGTGTTCAGTTCCGTACCATTCCATTTTTAGCAGATTTTTTCCATAAAACGTGTTGAAACCGCAGCGCGCAGCTATGTTATAACAGTGAAGAACCTTTGCCTGTCTGTCTATCTTTAACGCTGAACTACCGATTTCGATTATGACGAAATTTAGCATGTACTGCGAAATAAGTGATACTCACGCGGACGAAGTCGCGGGAGCAGCTAGTATATAATACAATAGCCATTCTTTCGTAAACCTGGCACGATTTCCCCATTTTTAAAACCTTCCTTTGTACTGTTCGAAGAAAAAGGCCCCTGCATTTCCAAATTGATGGCGTTTTGTGTCAAATTATATCGCAAAATATCAAGAACCTCAAAACCCTTCAAAGTTTCATTTATGAAAGCCAGGCTGCCAACACCTTTATAAGCTATACCATACTATACCATGCCTACCACCATGTTTTATTGTAGGCTTACAGAGACGTATTGAATATAATATTTGTTTTGCTAACTATTTCAGTTTGAATATTCTTATTCTCCTTTATCTCTCTAGGGTTTGATTGGGAGAAATGTTCTTCTTCTTCTTCTTTGTGCAGCACTACAGTTCGTGGTGGACCTGGGTCTCAGTTAGTAAGCTTCTCCACCCAGCACGATCTCGTGCCACACACACACAGTTGGTTGAGGTTCTTCTCTACCTGTGTACGATACCATAGATGCGGTCATCTGCTGCTGCGTTGTCCCATTGATTCGATTCTTCGGCCCGGAGGTATGCTATCCATTCGCTCTTCATGGCCTAATCACCTTAATTAGACCTTGGTCAAGGGCTTTGTATTCCATATATCGAGCAACGGAAAAGAAATCAAATGCCATCAACGTTAAGCGCAGTGCAGTTTGAACATCCGTATTTTCGTTTGAATATGTTTTTGTTACCTATATTTCTCTGTTGTATTGTTTGCTGTGTGCTGTGTTCAGTGAAAAAACGAATCAAATTTTAAAACAGGTACTATGATGTCATATCAGCCGCGCCAATTATAAACTGCACATAAATAAACACTGAAAACATGACCGCGAAACAAATCTAACGCTATAGGTGAATTTCTTTCCCATTCATCCACCAATTCACCCACCAATTTTTGGATTAGGTCATTCACGGTAAGCATAAAGAAAATCATAATCATAGGTAGCAGCAGTTGCAACAAATTGGATTTCATTTCGAGAGATCGGGCCAAACGATGACGTCCGTGTCAGTCTACGCTCGAGCCCCACACTTTCGGTCGTATTGTTACTCTCCCCCACTCCTTCGACTCCCGCAGCAAGAATAAAGCAAACACTATCATCGGCACACGGCCGACATTCTCACGTCTTCCGGATAAGACGGCGACAACAAGTCGTTGGGACGATCGAATCGGAATGTCTCCACTCCACTCGGTTGTGTCTTAAGTTTTTTTTTCTGGTGAAAATGACATAATTAAGATTTGTCCCAATGGAGATGACTGGACCTGGACTGGAGGAGCATCTCTCTTATCAGCGGTTTCGTTGAAAGGCGAAATTAATTTCGAGTGTCAACTTGACCCGGCGAACGGAAATCCACTGCCACCTTATCGCGTATAAAATAAATGAGAATCGACTCATGATGCAACGCGTTAATGCATTCGTTTTGGGGCAGACACTTTAATAATTGTTATTGCCTCAGAGAATCTCGAATTTGGAACGGAAGACCCTAAGCTAACGGTGCGTTAGAACCAGAGCCAGAGGTTATAAGTATTTATTTTGTTAATTTATTGAAATATTTTTGTTTCGACGCGACGCACAGATTAAGAAATAATAAATTAGAGCTGGCACTTAGGAGCCAGCTCAAGAGAAACTTTTACTTTTGAGGTTATGTTCTTCTGCAATGGCTGCGAGCGAGAATGTTGAGGGTAATTTATTAAAAATCCACTTTTTAATATCGGAAAAATAATAATTTTGAAGTCTTTTGTGGCGTTTTAACGCAGCGACAGGCTTATAGGTACCAACACACACTGTTAATCTAGGCAATTAGTTGGGACGGTATTTGAGCTGACGTGTGGATTGAATGTCGATTGCCTGTGAATGATATCACCTGAGTTGTGATATCAGTGAGTGACTAATACGTGACCCAATTTATAGTGAGGGGATGATAAACGAAAGACGACATCATCGGAGTTTGAAGTTCATTAGAGATACTGCTTGGTAGAGAATGATTGTTCAGCTGAAATGCTGCTGAAACATGTGCTGCGTACTCTTTACATCTTTTTTTGTTTGTTCAATAATTTTAATTTGGTCTCAAGTAATAAGTTTGGTTTTTGACTTGAACACGGTTTCAGGAAAAATAGACTAGTCGCAACATCACCTATGCAGATGGCTAGCCACAATAAATCCATTAAATTATGACGACTACAGATACGTCCACAGATTCCGTGTCCACTCTCGTCCTAGCCCGTCACACACAACTCTCATAACCACAACATGCAACAAAAGTCATCTTGCAACAGTCTTAGCAACTACTTCCATACTCCAACCCATACTCTCCGCGTCTAGGACGCAAGTTATTTTTTATTTCGTTCTATTTTTTACTTCTTACTTCCCCAGCTTCGAGCTCAGTCTGTGTATGTCTGGATGTGTGCCAAATCAGATTTCTATTCCTCGTCTGTTTACACCTGATGAAGGAGACAACAACTACCAGCTACTGTTACTGATGTCTCTTCTCCAAACAAACAGTCTCAAACGAATTTCAACAGAGCAAAACAAATGGAGAACCAATAAGGCAATTATATGGATCTAAAATGCGGATCCACTGAGATCTATGGCCGGGCTTCAAAAATTCCCAAGGTCTGGGTAGTTTGCATGCATATATTTTTGCATCTCCTCGTTCGTTGTGTGGATTTCGACGACGTTACGATGTGTTTCACTTCTTGTCTCCCTTAGCAGACGCGCGTCCTCCAACTCTCCAATGTTCTGGTTTTTATGTCTGCACTTTGAAGATGGCCTCATTGTTGTACATTGCGACACATACTTATCTAAGACACATGTGTTAGCATCTTCCCTCTTTAAGCGGGCGATATACTGCGACAGGTTGCTTATTCGTAAAATTTTTTCCTCCACACACACACCGATATTCAGGGATATTTATTTAGAGCTACATTTTAAATAAATAAAATAAATAAATACCATAGCTACAGAATTAGTACTTTTTTTAATGTGATGCTAAACCGATGCCATTAGCTTCTTTCGCATTTTTGGTTGTAGACACAGGAATCTGAAATAAATGTTAACTGATTTAAACATTAAAAATTTTTTGAAAAAGAATAATTATAAAGTGAAAAGTATTCCTAAGAATATTATTAGATTAATGAACTTTTTAGGGTTTCGTTCTACAGGAATAACGAAACATACTAAAATAAATTAATAGCTAAATTTTTAAAAAAAATAATTTTATTTGAATCTGTTGAATGAGGATTTAAATAAATTAGAGTTTTTATTTTGAATATTTTTATTCAGAAGTTAAGTTTTCGAGATATTAATCTTCAAACTCGGAAAAAAAGTTGTCCCCCCACTCTCATTACACAACCGTTGGCGTAGAAAAAAAATCTAGAATGTAGGCCTTGATGATGATCTTTCTGTTAAAATTAGTTTGAGCACTGTGGCTTTCCGTAAACGCCATTTTGTAGATCTCGGTAAAAGAATAAAAGAAGAAAAAAAACAAGAAAGAATAAACAAAGAAAAAAAATGCAATAAACGTTTGCCTTCGGTCAATTTTTTGCAGTTATTAACGACTAGCTGCTTCCGCGACTTCGTCCGCTTGAATATCACTTATTCGCAGTATATGCTAAATTTCGCATAATCGAAATCGGTAGTTCAGCGTTAAAGATAGACAGACAGGCAAAGGTTCTTCAAAAACTGTTATAACATAGCTGCGCGCTGCGGTTTCACCACGTTTTATGGAAAAAATCTGCTAAAAATGGTACGGAACTGAACACAAATAATAAAGGAATACTGGAAGTTTCGTTAAAATTAGATCGTTAATTTCGTCAACATTACTATTGCAACTGCCAGTATCTAGGTAGTCTTTTGATATTAAATCGCCAATGCTGGTTACTTTTTCACCTAATCCGCGACCAATTTCAATTCTGTTTACATTGATCAGTGTGTCCAAATGCCTTTGTTCTCATAAGATGTCCTTAAGCTTCACCAGGAGATTATCTACCTTGACCTGGACTGGACTAGGACTGATTGCTCAGTGAGTAAGGTGAAGCTTATTAGATAGTCCTATGCGTAGAATAAATATTTTCCTACAAATATAAGGGAATTCGAACTTCAACAACCTAATGAGCCAGTAAAGTCGGGAAAGTACTCTGCTCTTTGTCCTTTGCTTTTTGTATTGGTAATTAATGTAGGCGCCGTGACTTAGTCGGTTTGTGCGTCGGGCTGTTAAACGAGAGTACCCGGGTTCAAATCCAACTCGGGAAAAAAAAAAACTCCACAAATATTTTCACGGCCCCACATCCAGCGAACTACGAGTACTTCTGTTACGGAAAGCTTTCGCAATCCGCCGTTCTGAACCGGCAACAATCTGTAAGTCCCCTTCACATGTGTCAAATTATAACGGGCGAAAAGCTAGGCTCTGGCCCTTCGTGGGCTTTTATGCCACAAATGATGATGAATTAACGTTAGATCTCTCAGCCCGTAAATAATGTAATAATAATTTATTTCTTATGCCCAACTGAGATATTTCTTAGGTTCTTACCATACTGGAAGCCTAGCATACGCTCTAAAACAGCCCCTAATTACGAGTTTTGAAGTCTTACCAGCTTAAGTGTGACAAACTCGTACGCACGCGACACTTTTTATTCAATCGAAAACGTTAAGTGATCGAACCGTTAAGGGAATTTAGCGTTCTTTCAACTTCCCATATTAAAATATTTCCCTAATCGAACCGTTAAAGTAGACTACAGTTCAATGCGATTGTTTTTATTGTTATCACACTTTGCAGATAATCGCTTTTCAAGCCTCATCTACGTTACTCAGATACGATGTAATTCTCTTTTTGTCGAACCAAACTACTTACATACGCACAAAACAACCCTAATTAACTCTAATCAGTGACAGTTTATGAAAAAGTCGTCAAATTTTTACGACTTTTGTCTAAAGCTTCCCCTTTCGACCCTTTCATTCGTCAATTCAGTCTTTAAATGCAGAGGGCCATTCATTTTTCGAACAAAAAAAACTCATAAAACTCAACAACGAACTTGCTTGTAATCCCTTAATAAACTTTACGGCTTCTACACAATTGTTAACAAACTTTCAATTGAACGAGGGTCCCTCTCATTGAATCGCCACTTAATCCCCTTTCGCGGAGCATAGAAAAGTATGCGTTCTCAAGTTATTACCAATTCTTAATTTCTCACGCGACAAAAAACAAAATCCGAGTTAGAATTAAGTTAAGGCCTTTGTCTCGCAGAAGAGGGTCTCATGCATATCAACTATGCTGATGCCAGGTGAACCGAATTTAATTTGATGCCGGGCGATTTGTCGCGTCAACGGTGTATGCGTGCGGTGCCCGGTCCCGATTAAAACAAGTCAAATCCCTGGGAGCTATCGTAGATGTAGCCGTGTAAGTTATTAATATCCACTGGATTCTCAAATCATGAGAGTTTGAAATTCGATGCTAGCTGGATACATGATCTTGATGTGGTGTCCTATGATTGTCCTGATCAATGATTATACTATTGGAGTTCAGCCGGTTGACACTTGTCGTAGGAGAGGACGGGACCACACATGCGGTCGCGATTATCTGTCATCTATTCGTTGCTCCGCAGTGCTCCGAGGGGATCAGAATATGTGATGATCGCTAGTGATTAATAGCGTAACAAATCGGAGGGTGTCTCGGTGGTTGAAGACACAATTTTTTAGGAACCGGAACAATGGTCGGCAGTCAAGTTCATTGCCTCGGAAATTTGTTTAACTTAGGGAATCTTTTTCTTCATAATAATATGTTGGCTCTTCATCGTATTCACTGGGAGTCTAAAAACGTTCATAGCATATATGCGTTTCTTTATGATAGCGGCCGATTGGAGCAATCAAATTACGCGACTGACAGAGGAGACCTCTCCCATGAGAGTCCCTTTGCTTACCCATTAAAAGGGCGGCTATGGAAATATCATACAGTAGCATAAACTATTCGTTGCGACGTCATCGACGCTCCATCTGTGAATGGCAAAAGCGGGCGAATATAAAAAACAAATAATCGCAGTCGCATACAAAAGTTGCTCGTTGTTCCACACCTCCCACTCCTCGACTCAATTGATGATTACAAATTCAAATTTTTGCAATTTTTCCCGAAACGTCAAACGAAAAACCCTGCAAAACGGGGACGCACTGCAAGTGGTCATAAGGTTTTTTATGGGTCCTCGAACGAATAACAAATCAATCCTATGGCCGATTTTAGTTTTGTCGAAGGCTGGCCAATGGATAGCCGAGCCTGCTGACGATGTTTGTTTCGTTTTTCTGTTCAGAAACGCGCCGAGAGTTCAATCAACGGCTGATGAAATTGACAGTGAGGCAAGGATAAAATGGAAATGGATTGTGCTGGTGCTATTGGAGAAGTACATGTGCGCGCTGAAGATTCGTCTGTTGGATGTCAGCGGCGAGGAATGCATAAATCGCGTAAATAGATTTGTGCACCAATAAACGGGGTCGCGTCTCTAAATCTGGCACAGATGACTGTCAAACAGATGTCATAAGACTCGTATACTAATTGACATGCTGCTTCATAGGCGAACAAGCGTTTGCCGTTGTGGAAACGAAACGGATCTTGACCCTCATTAGCGTAGTCATTTGAGTACAAATGCCAATCTCAGAGTTTTAAATCCAATCCCACGTTGCCACCGCATTGCCGCCGGTATTCCAAATCTACAGCACTGTTGACCCATACAGCCGCCGAGCGCAAGGTCTCATTATTTTCAATTTTCATAATGACAAGTCCAACCGATTGCGGTATGGGGTAGTGGGTATGCAGATGACATGTTGTCTCTGACATAGACAGGTGAAAGGCTAAATTGTCATTTGAAGTCGACTTGCACTAGGAAATGTAGGTCACGGAAGCTGGGCATGCTATCTGTGTGGTTGGAGAAAATGATTTATATTGAAACCCCAAGCATTTCCACGTCGGGCCCATTCACTCACGATGGGAGTAGATTGCAGTGTGTATGAAGGGCAGTATAGTTTTTAAGTTTTGCTTTATACCAGGGAATAGAGATCAGCCTGATAATTGTCAGTTTGTCATAATATAAAGAAGGGTTAGTTGCAGAATGGAGTTACATAGAACAATAATCAACGTCCACTGCAGAAATCAATTGACGGTGAGCAAGGGTTGCGCAAAGACACGCATTCCTTGCTTCTTTGCTTCAACCGAACAACATCCTACAACTAAACGAATCTACAACGTGTTAAGTGTGGATACCTCTAGAGTCAGTACCACACTGCCTCCCAGTTCACAGATACACGTGATGTGTCTTACACATGCATTTAATCAATCTTCCTCGCATTCGACATTTGTTCCATCTGTCTTGCTGTCCATCATTTGAATTTATGGACCTAAAACTCTATCTCTATCTCCTTGCTTCTGCTCTGGGTGTCCCTGTTGGTCTACAATAGTTCAAAATGCCATTCATGGTTTTGTGGAGCTCTACAAGAACAGTGAAGTGTTACAGTATATTAACAATATCGTTGGAAAGTTTAGCGAATCCACCTTTAAAAACAGAATTTTAAGTTATGAAAATGTTGGTGGGAAGATGGCCTGCCATAACATTGCGATCCTACGTGGTTGAATATTTTTGAATACGCCCATGCTGTTAACTACCTTTCTAACATTGTTGATGTCAACCTGGCAATCTAGTGTCTTCAGACACTTGAACTTGACACTTAAATCTAATATTTTTCAAAAAGTGAGGGTAATCAATCTGCGCACTGAACGATTCATTTAAAGTCTAGTTCCTACGCTTATTTTCTCATATTTATTATGATTTTTAAATGCTCCAAACGTATATTTTTGATTTGCCACACTATGAATAACTAATATAAAACACAAATTTGTATGCAATGGTTTTTCTAAAAAAAACAAATCTTACTTTATAATCATAATAGACAATTGGTCCACATTATTGTATAGTCTATTGAGTTATGTTCCTTTGGATTTACTTAAGTATCTACGTACATGTTCTTTTAATTTGTCGCTTGACAAGAATACTCCAAATGCAGGAGTATTGCAGTAAACTTAAACTTAAATATCGTTAATACAGTTGGCTACTTCTAAAACTTCTGTAAATCGAAGAAAACCTATGTAATCTGGCCCACTCGTTAATTCGAATTTATTTTTGTGTAAGTGAAAGCCTCTGTAATAAAAAAATGATGGCTTGTTTACCTCTATAATTTTAAATCAAGTTTTCTTTTTTTTTTTTAACAACCGTGAGTTGAAATGCGTGACGAAAGTGAGCAATATTTTCTTTTCTGAAACCTTCGTAATTCGAAAACTTTTGTAATTCGAAGTTTTTTTTTTTTGGTCTCATGAAATTCGAATTATCGAGCGCTTACTGTATTTAGAAAGATATTTTGACTGATACCTCAGCCTGAATGTGATAAACACTCAAATTCTGTAACGGATTGTCTTCTCTTAGACAGCCTATTACCAATAAAAGTCAAATTACTGCATCGAGCTTCGACTTTTTAAGGCTATTGATCAACTTTCAGCACCCACTGTATTCCGCAGTTTGTTTCATTTTTAGACTTACTTCTGGATGGATTGTCTATGTAGCTGTTATATGAATCGGTCTCCTTTATTTTTCGTTTCCATTCTCATGAATACGAGAAATTCAAACGAGAAGTGGACTTCTATCGAGCGCCACCAACAGAGTAATGTTTGAGTTTCTCCTTGAAAAATCGCATGTGACCTAACTTGTTCCCATTAAGTTGCAATTCGTTTCTACGGGCAAGTAATACATCCAAGTGCAACAATGCAGTCCTTGAATAGATCGCCCTCCCACTCTACTGCTCAACATGGACTTGTTCGTGTGTTGAATATGTGTGGCGTCCTTTGCGTTATGAAAGGACAAAATGACTTCTGACTCTATTTCTTTCTCTTTTCCTGTCTCTCTTTATCTGAGGCACCTTCATAAATTGTATGTCACGTAATCCGGGGAGTTTGGTTCTTGCTCTTCCACCACAAGAAAGTAGGTCAATTCCGGTTTGAGAGAGGCGAAACCCATGTAAACTATGCATCGTAGCGACGTTCTGCCGACAATGTAAAGTCCAATGACATCATGTTCGGAATCATGTAGGAATCGCGTTTAATTGGTCGTCGTCATTGTCATTTCGGTAGACATTCCCGAAGAAATGAAAAATGAGATGCAAACGATAAGAGGGCTGGCGAGGTCCTCTTCCTTTAACTGTCGTTCTCAGCAGCATTGATTTATGACAAAGCGTTGTTTCCCGACTAATTAATAATAGAAAACTCTCCCTTCCAACGATGATAGTGCATCTACGAGAGACATCAAGACGTTCGAATACAAATTAATTAATAATTGATCCGATGTCTTTGGCTGAATGAAGTTGATTTATGATAAGAGTCTACTCTGATGTTGGTGGCTTGTAGATTCAATTTTACGAAATGCTTGGCTTTGCTCTATTATTGTTATCTTTCGAGCTACCGATTAGATTAAATTAACTTAAAATCAGGGCGATCTTCGTCCTTTCATTCGAACTTGTTCAAAATGCATGCAACTAGGACGAAAAGTTTTCCCAAAAGCACATTAGCGAGTGCATGCATCGAACAAATACGTTTGTTTTGTAACATTTTAATAACCATCAATTGCATTTCACCGTTCACAACCTAGTTAATCAAAGTGAAATGTCTCAATTTAGCTCGACACGACAGGTTGCAACCCCCTTAGTGGTCTAGTGAACGAGACCGAAAGAACCACCCGTCTCTGCACCTCACTCGCATCGCAGTCATCCATTAGAAATGACAGTTTCACTGAAAGGCCATAATTATACCACCAGCAAGGCCCTTTAGTGGTGCTCTACTGACCGCCCCCTCGGGTGCATAATTGCCGCCGCTCGAAGCCGTCTCTATAAATTACCCTGGCAAAAAGAAAATAATGTAAAAGGGGAAAGCTTTGCCAATCGATCTGCAGGCGGCTTTGACAATGGCGGCAGCACACGGATGGTGTAGTTGTAGTCAGCAACATATTAACCCAGTTTAGAAAATGGCTTCAAAAGGCTTGTGTAGCACACATGCAGCAACCCCTGTTTTGACCGCTGATAATTAAACTTCCACAGCTACCCTACCACGCACCCATACACGCTTCCTCCACGACCTACAGTAGCATTTGCAGTCGCTACGGATTTCAACAAGCTGAAGGGAGAGGTAATTGAGGCATTAACTCTGACTGGTAATCGCCCTTATGCTTTTAATCCGAATCGCCTTAGGCTCGACCTACCGCCCGGCTGTAGCCGTTCACACTCGGTATGTATCCATTAGATATCGTCTCCCTCCCTTTTGACTCATTGCATTGCTCAATCATCTAATCATACAAAAGTCAGTTTACGTCTATCCTTCTTAGAGTTCACCAACTAGAGATAATTGGGCAGTAATTTGTGTAGAGCAGCAGAAGTCTCCTGTGTCCTAATGGCCCAAATGTCAGCTGTAATGATTTCTCAAATGAAATCAATAATAATTGGCGCTGGCTTTGTGGCAGTTTCATGTGTGGATTGTGTGTCACAGGGCGCCCTTATTGCTGAGTTATGGGGAGCAACGAACGTGCTTCATAAATTACGACCATTGTTATGTTCTGTTGGCTGATAAAGACCGACGCATTGGGTAAGGCATTGGGGATAGATAGTGCAGAACATTTCTGCTGACAATGTAATCAGAGGTACGAATGGAGTTTGCAATTCGAGCATATGATCGATTGTTGCTGCGACCCATTAGCGTGACCTGGACAATTAAGTCAATGAAAAAGGTTTCAGTGAATAGGATCGAGAAAAATGGTGCTAGAAAGTGTACTTGCAGTAGAGTGATAAGAAAAAGTTAAAGTGCTCTACATTGTTTTAAAATTTGCGACTTTTAGGTCAAAATATTTGATTTTCAATGTAGATGGGAGCTCGAATTGATGATAATGCATTTTCTCTTGAAAATAAAATTGCTTTTAAAAACTGTCAATCGGACCTCCAAAAAGTCACTTACTTACTTAGGTGGCGCTACAGTCAGGAGTAGACCTGGCCCTCAACCACCATGCCTATCCAACTGGAATGGTTGTTTGCCAGTTGTTTTCAATTTCGCACATCAAGTTGTTTGAGGTCCCTTTTCACTTGGGTGTGCCACGTGCGATAGGGTATTCCTCTGCCGCGATTCCCCACTCTCGAAGACTCTTCGGGCTGGAGCATCCGCTCTACATGGTGCAAACATCTAAGCCGCTGAATTGTGGCTAGACCGGGTTCATGACGCTGTACAGCCGGTACAGTTAGTGGTTGAATCTTCTTCTCCACTCGCCATCTACGCAGACCGGACAGAAGATCATGCGAAGGATCCTTCTCTCGAAGCAACCAAGCAGGTCCTCATCCTGCCTCTGCGATATAGAGAAGGACTGGGACGATCAGGGTTTTATATAATGTTATCTTGGTTGGCTTTAGTACTCAATTGCCTTCTCAGCCCAAAGAAACAGCGATTGACAAGAGTCCTCTTCGCTTGATCTCCAAGGTGGTGTCGTTTACTTAATAAACCGCAGAGCCCAGGTATTGACGCTTTGTCCAAGGTGTCCTTCCTTGATGACAGCATGTACTAGTACCTCGTTTTTCCTTCGTTGACCGTTAGACCCACCTTTGCCGCTTCTACTTCAATGCTCGCGAATGCCTCACAGACAGCTCACTGTATTCTGCCGATGATGTGTATGTCATCGGCATACGCAAGTAGTTGTACGGACTTTTGAAAGATTGTGCCTCTGGTGTTGGCGTGGGAGTTCTGCACAATGCTTTCAAGTACAATTTTGAAGAAATCGCATGACAGCGGGTCGCCCTGTCTGAAGCCTTTTTCGGTCTCAAAGGTGTTGGTAAGGTAACTACCGACCATCACGGAATAGCGAGCTTTCTCCATGGTCATCCTGCAAATTTTGCAGGGATGCGAAACCAGACATGGCTTCGTACAGCTGTTCCAGAAAAATGCTTTCCAGAAAAAATGCGGCCTTGAAGTTGATGAAAAGGTGGTGGGTGTCGATTTAGCACTCTAGGGTCTTTTCCAGGATCTGCTGTAATGTGAATATCTGGTCGATGTTGGATTTTCCAGGCCTAAAACTACACTGATACGGACCAATCAGATTGTTGACAAATGGCTTTAGGTGTTCACACAATACGGGAGAGAAGATTTTATATGCGATGTTGAGCAGACTAATACCTTTGCAGTTGGCGCATATTAAAGGGTCTCCGATGCTGAGGTTCCATTCATCGGACATGTACTCAACCGACCATATTTTGGAGATGATTTGGTGCACTGTCGTTATGATCGAACGAGGTATTCTTCTTGGATCATCGTTGCATACAATTCTCCATTAATACAATGCCGGCTGAAATCTTCAGAAACCCGAGAAGAACAAACTGCCAATCCTATAGCCATATCCTATAGCTTAGGTTAGATAGCATGTCTGTTACTTAACCGACTTCAAGGTCAAAGATAGACTTAATAATTAACATGAACTCCTCCTTTTCGGAAGCTTGTCCGCTTAGCAGACGCAGGGCAAACGGTAGGCCACCTACCACCACCTAGGGAAACACTTTAACCGTGCAAAGCATTAATGGAAAGGATCAATTGGAACCTTTACAAGGAAAATCTTCGGAACTACAAAAAGGAGGTGAGGAAGCGCAGAGGAAGTCCTGGAGACTATTCTGTGGCAATATAGAAAAAACCAGTGACTACTGTCGCTTGCCATCTATCATAACCGATGAAAAAATTATGTGGGCCGTAAACAGCTTTGCTGAATACAAGTCCGCGGGCCTGGACGGCATTACGCCCATACATGTTACAGAAAATACCCGAAATTGCGACCCAATGGCTCAAGCCAATCTAAAGAAGTTGTATTTGCAGAAACTATGTACCCCTTTCGTGCCGACGAGTGTGAGTGGCCTTCATACCGAAGACAGAAAGGCGAGGGCATGAAAACCCGAAAGACTTCAGACCGATCAGCCTCACGTCCTTTATTTTAAGGGCCCTCGAGCGCATTCTTGACAATCACAACAGGGATTCGATAGAGGAAGCTTCTCTATCAAAATCCCAGCATGCATACCTAAAAGGTAAATCAACAGAAACAGCTTTACACGAAGTGGTCAGCACTGTTGAAAGATCTCTCTACTATAAAGAATATACACTAGCTACCTTCCTAGACATAGAAGGAGCTTTTAACAACGTACTCACTGAATCAATTCAGGTTTCCTTGATAGAACTGGGCATTGATAACCATATCACTCAGTGGATTATCAATAGGTATGCTCAGAAATAGAATCATACAATCGTCGTTAGGAAATTGCCTAATAACGAAATTTGCCAACAGGGGAACAGCGCAGGATGGTGTTATCTCATCCCTGTTCTGGCTGATAGTGTTAGAACTAGATAGGGATAGGATTAAGGTAGTGGCGTATGCGGATGACCTGGTGATACTGGTATTAGGCAAGTTTCCCAAAGTGCTTAGTGAGATAATGGAGTTTGCGTGGAAGAAGGTTAGTAAATAGGCTGCAAGCTGCGGCCTAGGCATAAACCCTAGCAAAACGGGAATGATACTGTTCACCAGGAAATGCAAAACCCTCCCTCGCCTAAACGGTCCATGTTTATCACTCTCAGCTAGTGCTAGGTATTTGGGAATTTATCTAGATCGGAAACTTTGCTGGAATACTAATATTGAATAACGGACTAAGAAGGCGTGCATAGCTTTCTGTGCCCGCAATAAAACTTTTGGGAAAAGGTGGGGTCTAAGACCGGACCTCATACGATGGATGTACACAGCCATGGTTCGTCCTATCCTCACATATGAATCACTCGTTTGGTGGCCATCTCTTAAAAAAAAACATAACATTATTAAGGTACAAAGAATGGCATGAATAGGCACAACAGGACCGCTGAGGACAACTCCTTCAGACGCACTGACGATCATGCTCCATCTGGTACCTTTTGACCTTCACATTCAAAGGATAGCCATTCAGAGTGCGATCAGACTCAGAAAGTCCCGCATGTGAGCATCGAGACCATTTGGCCACAGCTGCATCCTGGATTCGATACCTAGAGAACTCTTAGGATTTCGAACGGACTACACTCCCCCTAAATTAGACTTTTTAAAATATGCCGACGTGTTATCCCTACTAGAGTAGACTGGGATAGCGAACGTATCAGCGTCACCCCGGATGTGAGTGTTTACACAGACGATTCAAAGATGGAATGCGGAGTGGTCGCGGGAATTTACTCGGACACTCTGAACATATCCGCATCCTACAGACTTCCAAATAATGCCAGCATCAAGCAGAAATCCTGGCATTAAGGAGGTGTGTCGTATACTTAAGTCCCACCCTAACACAATACCAAGGCTAAGATTGGCGATTTTCGTAGACAGTCAATATGCCATCAATCGTTTCGTCAATCTCCACAACTTAAGATTAGTCCATGAATGTCATAACGAGCTGGCCGATGTCGCCGGAAAGTTCGAAACTACCATTGTATGGGTCCCAGGACACACAAGCGTCTATGGTAACGAGAAAGCTGATGAATTGGCTAAACACGGCGCCGCCCTCCATAGCTCGCTAGCAGTACACACTCCACTTGGGCTAGTAAAAGCTCGAATTAAAACTCACTTATCTAATGGATACATACCAACAGGTAGTATAACATGCCTGCTAATATTTTGTTTGGTATATTTGCACAAAATCTTTAGGCGGCGAGTCTGACTCTTATAGGTAAGAAGTTATTATCCATTAAACTGACAAAAAGTGACTGCGGACCGTGGTACCCACTTCATTTTCTAAAATATCGAATCGAAAAATCCTAATAAAACAGGAGTTATAAGGCGTCTCATCGCAATATCCCAAAAATACAGAAATGTCTTGCGTGATTTTGTATTCGCACTAAAATTTTTTGATTACTAAATTTTTTGAGAAAAAAAATTCAATGAAATCCAATTAAAAACAAAAAAAAATACAGTTTCCATTTTGAACTTTTTGTTTAGAAGCCAAGATTTTGAGATATTAAGCTTTAAAGACGAAAAAAGCACCCCAGGAGTGAAAATAGTTTAAAACGTAAAATTAATGGCAGAGAACGAATAGTAGTCACATTTTGTAGATCTCAACAAACGCATCAAAAATTATTATTTACAAAAGATTTATTTTCACACAATTTTTCAAGATATCAACGATTTAAATCGGATTGAATAGTTTTCTGCTAAAAACGATGAACTGATGGCAGTCTCAGTGTCGCTTGCGGGCATTTCATTCCTTAAATACACCAATGCAATTTTCACCCGACTGGCTGGCGTAATCAACAAATGGGAAAGGATATCCTCTTGCGTAGTTTCACTCGAAATAAAGAAGAATTTTACTCAGGCTGCTTTGATTTATTAATGTCTTTAACTTATTTTACGTCCTTAATACTTACTTATTTGTTTGCCGCTGTACTAAACCCTTGGCGTGAAAGTAAAATTCACTAAAATTCACTTGACCGTTTTTTTTAAATAAGGCATAGCATGATTTAGATTATTGTTAGAAGGATTTAAAGATTTATTTGATGGCAGTCTAGTGAAATTAAAATGTGGCACAGATTCACTGAACTTAAAGATGGTGATGGTGTTCAGCGTGTAGCATTTACAGTAAGCCCATTATGAAAAAGGACGGTGCGGTAAGGATTTATGTCGATTATAAGGTGACGTTAAATCCAAATCTTAGAATCGCATCAGTATCGTTTGAAAAGAATTAAAGAACTTTTTGCTAAATTGCATGGAGGACAAGAGTTGCAACGTAAAATGGCTTATCAATAATTACCATTTGACGAAGTCTCAAGGATATTTACCATAAGGGCTTATGTGAGTACACAAGAATGGTATTCAGAGTTGCGCCTAGTGGTGGATGGGAGATTATCGAACAGGTAGTGCACTTTACTTGCTCATTAATTATAGGGTTACAATTTACATAAAATATATAGATAATAGCTGTAAACTTTTCTTTCGCCGTTTTATTTCCGAAATGCGAGGCTTTATTGTAATACATTTATGATTCGTTTTGCGCTTGACACACTTGATCAAGTAGTGCCTCCAATTCTGCATCTTCAAAAACCTTCTCTCTTCCATCGCCATGCCGTTCTTCGACGTCAAAATCACCGTTCTAGAAGCTTTGAAACCACTCTCGGCACGTTCTTTCACTAATAGCCTCCTCATCATAAGTATTTGAGAGCATTCGATGAGCCTCAGCTGCAGATTTCCTCATATTAAAGAAGAAAACTAAAACCTCCCTCAAATGACTTATGATGCAGACGCAAATCGACAATTTCGATGACGTTATGTTTATAAATAACTAAGCTTATTGTGCGATCTGCGATCCATTTGTTTCGACTACCACTTACCGCTACAGCCATCTATTGCAAAACGACGGAAGCAAAGTTGTACACCTAATAAAATCAATGTTCATTTTCACAGTACTGTACTTTACGGATATAAGAAAAACGGCAAATGCAAAAAATCTTTTCTTTTAACCGTTTTTTCTTGTATGAGAGAAGCGAGTATAAGAAATAAAATTTCTTATAAAAGAAAAACGTATACAACAAAAAATATTTATCAAAACGAAAAGGATTATCAAAACGAACAGGCATTTTGTTTGAGATGTGAATGACAAGGTTTAATATTAAATTTAAGGAGAATAATTTTAGCCAGATATTTTGAATAGGTAATGTACAGAATAAAATAAAAGTTTTATTAAGTGGTAATTCATATGGGAAAGGACATGGTGCATTGTTCTTTGTTTTCTTTAATCGTTTTTAGGGTTTCGTTCCAAAGGAATAACGAAACCCTTATAGAATCACTTCGATATCCGTCTGTTTATCTGTCTGTCGCCTTTGCATATTTGCTAATAACTTCTGAATCCTCTGTAGTTAAGGAATGAAATTTGGAATGGATATGTATCTTGGCCACCCAAAAATAAATCAGTATTTTTTCCAGAATTAGTCGTATATTAAAGACAAAGTTAGTACTGAAACTTACCTTTGAAAAAACTTTTATTAACTTTTGTGGTCAATATGGGTATCATTGGAAAGGGGGCGGGGCGGAGACTACAAAAATGTCTGTCTGTCTGTCATTAAGCCTTAATCTAGGTACCTGGTGAACCACGTGGAATTAAGAAATGAAATTTTCACAGATGATGTACTTCACTTGCCCAAAGAAAATTCCGAAAAAAAGTTTAAAGAAAGTCACTTATTATTGAAAAAGTTAGTACTAATACCAAAATCAAAAAAAAGTTTTTTTTTTCTTATATACTTGATATGGGTATTGCTGGAGAGAGAATGGTAGCTAGATCGAAAAGTTGTACTACAATTAGCATCTTAGTCTTATTGATAAAAAGCTATAAGCCCGCTAACTTAAAAAAACCGACTTGTGTACCATGTCCCATATCTTATTTGCTAAAATAATGGGCCAAAAAATCTGAAAAAAATTTGAGCTATGGGGCAACTCATCGCAATATTGCAAAAATACCCAGAAATCTCATATGATTTTTTATTCGTACTAAAATAAATTACTAATTTCTTTAAAACTGTTTTTTAACGGAATTAATTGAGTTAGGTACCGTTGGATAGGTTTTGTAAAATAAAATACAGTTTTGATTGAGCTTTTAGTTCTGAGGCTCAGTTTTCCAGATATTAAGCTTATAGTGCGGAAAAAAAGAGTCCCCCCCCTCGCATTTCCACACCCGCTGGTTTAAAAATCTGAATAAAATCTAGAATGCAGGTCTCGATGTAACCTTTAGTTTAAATTTAGTTCGAGCATCCTGGCTCAAACAGTTTTTGAGCTATTGGCCAAAAACCGAAAAACAATGACATACGAATTTTAAAGATCTGAAAATGCCATTTTGTAGATCTCATCAATAGAATAAAAAAATGTTATACAAAAAAAAATATTTTCACACAATTTTTCGAAATATTAACGAATTAAATTATATCAGCATTTTGCTAAAAAAGGGCAATTAGAGATTATCTCACACACACAAAGTTTTCTCCGCTTCTCCTATACCAAAATAGACAACAAAATTTCGAAGCAGCGTTGGTGGAGTGGTTATAGCGCTCGCGCTCTGCTCTGAGGGTCTTGGGTTCGATCCCCGATTTGTCCGATTTGCCTTTCTTTGCTTTTAATTTTTTTTTATTCTCCGAAAGAGGTTTCTCGCTATTTTCACATTTCTTATTTTTTCAAAATTGTTAAAATCTAATTCAAATAAAAATGACAGCTTGAATGCGTTACTAACTCAATCGAGGACGCAAAGGATTCTTAAAAAAGTTTCTATATTCTGTTAAATTCTGAAATATCTTTTGGCTCTTTTTAAGGCCTGTGAACCTGAGCGAATATTTTGTACGACAGTTTTCTTCTCTCTCGGTTCTCTTAAAAAACAAAGCGAAGTAAAGAAATGATTGATCATAATAGCTTTGTTATTGTATTTTTTTTGAAAAAAATAAGAGAATCTGTTATTTGTACGTGTATGTATGCTCAGACCATTTCCTGATACGCTCTTTTCTATTGGTTGCGTTTTATATGAATATGCTGTTGAAAAGATTTTAAATTTTGTCACTGAATAAAAGTGAACATAAAGAATTCTAAAGAAACAAAAACAAAATTGAACATTATTTTTGTCATTGCTTCAATGTGATTTTCACATGCCAAAAGTCAAATAATAGATCCTAGTGAAAAATTTGAATTTTTTTTTGAATTTCAAACACGAGTACTTGATTTGTTAATTTCTTGGATGTTTGTGACTGTACCACATTGGTGTTTTAGATAACTAAGTGGCTATTTATTACTGCCGAATACGTTATGATTCGAATTGCTACTTTCATGAACTGCTGATTAATTGTTTCAATTAATTAATTGTTCAATGGAGCTTGATACCATTTCCCTTAAGTTTACTAAATCAATTTTCACACGATTGGCACGATCAGCAAATGAGAACGACTTTTCTTTTGTTTAGCTTTATTCGAAAACGGCAGGTAGCCGTAGTTAGTTGCTTTAACTTAAATTATATCCTCACTTCTAATCTATTGACGAAAGAACGAAACCCTCGGTGCGTGAATAAAACTCACACATGACCGGCTTTTTTTTTCTTATATGAGCTCTTGTTATATCCGTTAAGTACTATTTATAAAATAATAAGCAGACAATTTGTAATGCGTCACAGATACAGCGAAACAGTATTCATAATAATAATAATAGTAACCCATCCATCATAGGGTACCCCTCTCGGTAAACTTCGGTTCACTCGTGCGGCGCACGAGAACAGATTCGTTTCTTGATACATTTCAATGAAACATTTTTCGTTTCACTCGTCAGGCATGTAAACTTATAACTCATGCAATTTATAATAGCAGTTTCTTTACAGGGAAAATACATAGTAGTTTAGCAAAGCGCTGAAATCATTTCGTCGTAATTGGAAGTTATATTTGTTATGTTTTTGCATGCTTAGAAAATAAATATTAATATGATTGTAATTGTAAAATAAAGATGAGTGGGTGCCGTGGTTTAATCGTTAGTGCGTCGGACTGTTAAGCGAGAGTACACGGGTTCGAATACAGCTCGGGGAAAAAAAAACACAACAAACAATTTTCACGGCCCCACCTCCAGCGAACGATTGACAATCCTCCTGGAGTACTTCTGTTACGGAAAGCTTTCGCAATTCGCCGTTCGGAACCGGTAATAAACTGTAGGTCCCCTTCACATGTGTCAAATTATGACGCTCACAATACAGTGGAGGAGCGAAAAGCTGGGCTCTGGCCCTTCGTGGGCTAACACGCCACTAATGATGAAAATAAAGATTTAAATCTATTGAATTGGTGGTTCAATGCGGGAGCACACTTATAGCCGTCACTGGTTGCGACGGCACCAGCCCGGTACCCGAAAAAATGAAATCCTTATTAAGTGCAATTGATGGTATTAGACACTATTTTCATGAATTAGACATTGAAAAAAACAAAAATATCAGCTTTAAACATTGTTTTTAGTTCTTTCAAAATTTCAAGCAACAAGAAGAATAAATGTGACTTTTCTGGGTAATTTTATTTAATAACATGATTTACGTAACGACTCAACCAAAATTATAGCTTTGATGACGTTATCGGAACCAAAGAACGTTAATGGACTCCAATCGTTTCTTGGCGTTATTACTTTTTGCCGCCATGACAAAACCATATTTAGCCATAAAGGCTGCGCCTGTGACAACTTACCCTGTAATTTTATTCATTTCGATCCATCGGAAAATGAATATTGGATGCAAGTCAAGTAAGAATAAGTGCTGCACTTGGCCATCAGTAGGCTGATGGCAAAAAGCTTTAGATTCCATTTGCGTTTTAAAGGTTGTCAAAAAATGAAAAGAAGTATTCGGAAATAAACGGTTTTCCAATAAGGACTTGACGTTTTTTTAAATAAAACGCAAACCAGATGAGGTATTTCAAAAACTTTATTACCGGCTTAAACTACAAACGTTTATGAATGGAGCTCGACTTTGTTTACATGGCCACCGCGGGCACGTTTGCAGCGGTAGATTCGTTGGACTCAATTTTCGATGACTCGGCCACACATTTCGCCCGAAACGGCCGCTATTTCGCGTTCAATATTGGCCAACCAACCAACGACTTAAGTAGCCCCAAAGAAAATAATCTAGACGCATTAAATCGCACGAACAATCGACTGGCTTCACTTTTGAATATATAATATAAAGTGATATATATGCACTATTTTTTTTGAGCCAAAAAAACCAAAGTTATGTTTATTCAATTTTGTGAGTTACTGCTGTCTGGGGGAAATAAAGGAGCTCCGATCATGGCGGCAAATAGGCTACAGATATATGCTCTAGTGTAATCGGGGTATAGTTATACAATTTAACACGTAAGATTGAAAAACAATATAGCAGATTTTTTTTCTTTTGCTGTTGAAAATTTAAAGCAAGCAGAGCTTCCTTATATGATTGCAAATGATATCTTTATATTGTAAATTCTCTCACCTCGGTATTATTGCAAACGACATCTTTATAAATTCCATTTCCTGATGAGAACCCGGATACGATTTTAGAAAAGAAGACTAGCCGAATAAGCTATTTAATTTAAACTTTAAAGCTTATGCTCTTCGAAAAAATGAAGTTTTGATATCACAAAACGTCCTCCTGAGGCGATACTCTCGACCTATTTCTTGACACCCTTTTCCATTTATCCATCTGATAGCTCTAGGGAATGCCTGTTTCAACCAACATGACCCAGGCCTCTACCCGACCGATGCATAACGCTTAGAAAGCTGAAAATCCTTTGAGTACAAAGAATTAAATTTGGTAGATTTTCTGGATATAGAGAGCCTTTAACAACGTCAGCTCAGAAGCTATCAAAAAAGCGCCTTGCAAGCTTGAAATAAACAAACGCCTCTGCGACTGGATCAACAAAATATTACCCAACCGGATCGTAAGGGCCGAGTTAGGCAATCATCATTTAGATTAATTATGCTGACCACTATGCAAAAATCAAGATTTTGCAAGAGATGCATAAGCCACATTTAGGGATTGTTAAAATGAAAATTCGCAATAGCATATTTTTGGTGATCTGAAATTAATAAGTTGAAAGATTTAGTTAAGTGCTGCATCAAATGTTTAACTTATACTGCACATCCACCAAAAAAACTAACTAATTTCGTAGAATTAGTCAACCAAACCATTGGCCTGGCTTCATTCAAATTTTATGAGCTTGATTTTTAAAAGATCTTTTTTTGGTGGATTCTTACCATAAGATTAAAAGCTGATGTGTTTAAGATAAAATATTACAGTAACTGACAATTGTCGGAAGAATCATCTAGCGGCCGGAATAAATAAAATAAAAATACCAGTAAATAGTAGGAAACATTTGACGGGCGATTCGTCGCAGCAAATCCACCCTCTCTCCGTGCACTCTCAGACAGTATCCCTAATTAAACCCACCAAAGCTAAAATGCACCCACCGCCTTCTCCTCTTACTGGCAAAAGTCGCTTTCCGCTCTGCCAGAGTACCGGTAAAGAAAACAATGGGTCATATAATTAAGTCCTTGTAATTATTATATTAAAACAACTTTGTGGATGTACCACGACGGTTTTTGGTTCCGCAGTTCCTCTGTCCGTCCGTTTTTCTTTCTTGTTGCTTCTTCGGCTCTTTCTGCGATCATGACACCGGCGGCGGCGGTAGCGTCGGCAACATCGGACAGTTGGGAATGCGCGCTTCTCTTTTGTGGTCAGTTGAACATTAAATCGCATCGTCGACATGGGCATCTCGCTTTCTAGGTGCATCCTCAACAAAGCACTGGCGATGGCGGCAATGGTGATGATGTTGATGATGATGACGGTGAATCTGCTCTGGAGCAAGCAGATTATCTTGGATGACTTAAGGATATTTATTGAATGTTTAATCGGTAAAAATCGAACATTAATCGAAGAACAATGTGGCTGTATGCGAAAAAAGGAATTATACACGATATTTATTGACATACCACGGGAGCCATCAGGGTTACTTCTTGTTTTGGAGCGTCCGAAGCTACTGGGGGCTGGAGTACACCGACAGTTTCTCAGAGTTGTTATGTCTGCGATAATTAATTGCTTCTGCTCACTTTTAAACGGATTTTCTCTTCTTATTTCTTCGAAAGACTAAACAAGAGCAGGCAACCGGAATTTCAGTAGCAAAAAACGCACACGTTGCACGTTGTGTCGTTCGGATTCGGTTTCAAGCGGATACAGCGTGGTGACAATCAAAAGACAACAGGCAAAGAAGTTTTGTTCCTTTTGTCCTGTGCCGCGACTTAAGTGTGTGCCTCTCGGCGTTTGTTGTGCATGATTGCTGAGTGTTTTGGGTCTTAAACGCGGCTGTTGTCTAAACACTTCACAACAATCACCGCAAAATTGCTTTCGAGGGAGCATTGATGAAGTGGAAAATGATAAAGGGAAAGAGAATAAAAACGCGATTTGTGTAAATCACGATTTGCTATGTTCTGGCATAAATTGGTAAAATTTAGCTTATTGTTGCCTACTCCCGAGACAGTTGCAGCCCTCGTTTCTTCTGTGGCATCACTTATTCCGAATTTTCTTCCCTCTAACACTGTCGTCAACATGATATGGATCTAATTTCAACGCGAAAAGGACACAGGACATACCTACACATCTGCAAGTTGTTGTCCCACTGGTGATTGTACTCGGTTTTGCCCTTTTCAAGATTGAGTTGGCCTGTCGGTCATATTTGCCGATACAGTACACAGGCACATCATGTCGTCGACGTTGCATTAAAAATTCCGCCAACGATGACATCGATGTCAACAAATTTCTCAAGTTTCACAAATAGGACGAAGACAAAGTGCAGAAATACTGTGACGACATCATTATTATTATCATTCTCGTCTGGAGTTGTCCTTATGAGTTAGTGTGCACTGCTACAAGGGCAGAGGAGTACCGCCGCCATGTCGGTGGAACGAAATAGGAGCAGGTACACCCGTACAAACGGAGGGGGGAGTGTTGTGTTGCTTTGTTGCCTTGTTGTCGTTTTAAGTGCGTTATGATTTTGCATCTAAAGAGGGTCCTGTTATTATTACGTTCGCTACTCGGGCATGTGCATTTAATTGTATATTCTCGATTCGAAAACGTCTGCTTTTTGTTTCATACTGGGTGTTGTTCGGTGAACCTGGAATTTTAGATTGACCATAAAATGAGGTTAGAAAATATTAATTGCTGAATTGTGACGGAAATTGGTAGCTACTTTTTGTTGCAGTGCAATTTAAGACCTACGGGACAATATCGAATTTCGGCGAAGGGTGATTGAGATGACACAGACACTTGCCACGATTGAGACCGTTAACAATATTTTTGCGAGACTTTATGGAATTTATACTCAACAGAATAGTAAATGAAATGGACTGGAGAATTGAAGATATCTCCCTTATTTAGATTGGCTGCTACGAATAAGTTAATTTAAACGTAATCATCTAATTTGCTTCAACTGATGCGTCAGAACTGAAATTGTTTGTATTGCCGTATTAAAAGCAAAACATATAATTTGGGGCGGCCGAACACATCACGCTCACATTACAAATGACCTAAAGACAAGTGATATATAAGAACTTCGTCGAAGGGATGCATGTCGTATCCCACTGGATGTTGAACAGATAATTTTTCATTTTGCCGCACTGATAAAAACGTTTCTCATCTGCCTTGAGTGCACTTACACACACAGCCACGTCCCCATGGCAACCATTTTGCTGTACTGACGATCTTCGTGACATGTTAAAGAGTGCGGTGATTTCTTAGGCCTCTTTGGCTCGGTATGTAAAAGCCGTGAGGGGTTCTTCAAATTCAGGCGAAATCATAAATCATTCGTCTTACTCAGGAGGATCAAAGGTGAGGGAGACTTCGAAAAGAATTAAGGAAAAAAGCGAGCACTGTGGCTTTCCATCGCTGTGATAATTAGCACCCAATTTGTAGAATCTCTTCAAATCTAAATTTTTTATCCAAACAGCCAGCGGATGCCGGGAGCGGACCTTGCTCGAATCGGAAATGTTGTTATTGCCACAATGGCTTGACATCTGAACGATGTCTAATGGCAGCCATCATTCGGCCGGTCGTTTAGTGAACAACGAGTATAATTGCCAATGTGCAGCGATGACGAGGAGGAGGTGTATGTGGAGGCCCTGATGAAATATAGCTTTGCTTTGCTTTACAGCGCCCTTTTACAGCATGATACCCGGCCAATTTGTAATTATAACCTGTTAACGACAGTGGCTAAGTTGTGTTTGTATTAGCAGTGCTTTTGGGATTGTTGTTAACCTGTTGCACACTTTCGCGAATAATTATTTTAATTGTTTATTGGAAAATTTTTTAATGCTTCTGTGCTGGGTGTTCTCCAGTTTATGAGACTGTGTTGGTCCATTTAATGAGATTTTCGTCTGAAGTCGTCGTTGATCATCGTTAAAGTGGTTCTGCTCCATGATGTTTGGTCAAAGGGAACCTCCTTTCTTCGTTTCCGGCATATGATTGGATCGGTGGGGAAAATTACAGGAATAATGATGATGGTTGTTAAGGCAGATAACTCAAGGCATGTTGTCATGGGTTTTGCACCAAACGGGCTTATTTCTGCTACAAGGTCCTTGGGGCGGTCAAATGTCTTATCGTTTATGGTTTAAGTAGCCTCTTTTACTTGAGAGAGCTAGATAAACTCATAGGTGCAAGAAACTGCAGCTGTTCAGAGATTTTGTTCACAAATTGAAAGAAAATTTTGAACTACTTGCAAGCGTTGCTGTTTGCAATTTAATTTCGTGGCGTACTTAGACCGTGGCCAATTCAAAGACAAGAAAACCTCTTTACTTTTAAATGTCCGATGGAAGGACCAATATTTTTTTATTTGAATATACATATGACAAAGTGAACAAATGTACCCAAAATATTGGTTAAATTTGTTTACATTTTTTTATAATTTAGGAAAATGTATAAACGTTCTTAAACTTTTCGAATAATTTTTGAAGCACAAACTTCAGAAAAACTTTTGGCGTTTATGAAATCAGCCGATGTATCCCAACAAAAAAGCAATGCAAAAATCTAATTAAACAAAAATTTATTTAAAATTTTGTTACACAGCATTGTCTAATTTGCAGTTGTAATGTATAACATTTGCTTCTATGCCGTTTGATAAATTTGAAAAACGTTACTGTTTTGAAAACCTATGCAAATAGTTCGTTCTTACATTTCATAAATTAATTAATAAGAGGTTGGTGCTTTTAACCCTACTTTTGAAATAAAAGAAAGAAAATAATATGTATGCTACATATCTTTATTTTTATCTGATTTGTTGTTCAAAATACGAACAGTTAATATATATTATGTCGAGGAGTATCAGTATATCTGGTAGTACAAAATAAATCATTATTATCATTTCTCATGTGACGAAAAATGAGTTGCTTCATTTTAACAGCTTGAATCCAATTATTCATTCATAACTCTTTAACAACCTTCGATATTTATTCGGGTCGTAGTCATACGATAAGTTTATCGAAGTGGCATTTTTCATTCAATCACATTCTTCATACTTAAAAGAGTCAATTCCAAATTCCTATCAAAAGTTCTTACGCTATTTTTAGAAATTCAAGTCAAAATCATATATTCTTTAGGAAACGCATGGTTATTTGAATTTTAAGTAATTACTTTCATTAAAAAATAAATTTTAAACCAAATTTTATTGCTTACACCAAACTGTTCCCTATATTTAGCACAATAGTGTATCTTAGTACTTATCCTCGTTTGCACGCTTGTTGAATCAGGTGCGTTCTCCTTTATGTCAGACTTTTTTAATTGAAAACCCGTAAAAGTCACACACCAAGCCTATAACCACTAAGGCAAGCGCTAGTTTGAAAACGATTTTCATAGTTCATTGAATAATTTTAATGGTTGCCGACGTTCGTCATTCTTCGGGCACTGTAATTATTAATAACTGCCCAAACTAACGATTGGGGGAATTTTTAAATTGGAAATTGATGGCTTCTATATCTTTTGTGCTGGTGTGATAGAATGGAGGGAATTTGTTGCTGCAACACAACTGGGTCAACACGCTCGTTACGTAAAGTGCATCGGCATTGACATAACCATCAAAACGAAAGCACGAATTCGAATCTCGAATTACGGCTTCCATCAGAAGTACAGAAAAGTATCCACGATAAGCTGTCAGTCAATTTCAGTATCTGACATCAGAATGCAATAACCATTTATGTCATCAAGTCACAATTTTTTTGTTCCGCTGTCACTATGGATATAACTCAACGCCCTTGGGTACATTATTGCCTTATCAACAACTCCATGAAATTCGTGTGCAGTACGATCTTCGAATCAGAATACGCATTTTGTCAACAAAATTTCTATCTAAATGATCATCCGGGTATCGGTTGTTCAATGTCTAAAAGCACTTAGAAGACTTATTAATTTTTTTTATTTATCGTGGAGTGATACTTATCGCACTCGGATATTCGTTGTAGCTAGCACCATGGTTTAAGGAGCTTATGTAAACACATAAAAAGGCAGACTGCACCGGCACCACTCGAAGTGCGAAGGGGGATGTGCCTCCAGCGACCATCCCTCACACACGCGGTAGTAGTGTGCGCTTTGTACGTGGGCTGGGGTCAAACTGGTCGATTTAATGTAATACTACTACAGCTGGGCGTCATCATCTTGGTAGGAATTTGAAGGTGTTGCGAGAATTAAGTACTTCCTTTACGAGGTGCGGTTTCTTCCAATGAAAATAGGCTGTAGAAGAAAATATCAGGTGAGGGAAAGTACGAAAAAAGGTTTTGTTATTATTAGGTTTTCGTTATTGTACAAAATACTCGTCGTCTCTTTCCTAAAATGATAAACAAGGTCCTGGTTCTTATTTCGTCAATATGATCCGTTCCGGACGGTGTGCGCACGCATAAATACTAATGACGTTCGTTTGCTAAATTAACTGTGCACCAGTAAAACCACCAACTCGTTTCTATCGCCTTCGTCTTCAAGCCCATTTGTTGAATAACATTTACCCAACGCTTCCCACCAATGGACAGTGGGGCAGAATATAGCAAAAACCGCAAACATTTAAAAAACAACTATAAAGTGCGAGATAAATAATATAATTTTTTTGATTATTTCACTAAGTTCTACTAAATTTTGTAACATCGTGAACACCTTTCTACATCGTGATATACAATGAGGTGCATGTTTTTTGTAAGTGTAATTTACACTACATAGAAAAAAACGGAATTTGGTAAGCCTAAATTTTTTTTGCACTTTATTACTACATTTACAGACGAATAGAACGGTATATAATACATGGTGGAAAACCTGAAAGCTTGAAAAAAAACGAGCAAAACAAAAAACAATCGGTATGTACTCACTTTGCACCCAACATTTTGTGCGATATTTTAAACTTGTATTTTAGAATGTACCATTATGATCACATTTTTTTGGCTTGTTTCTCAGTGCTTTTTTTGTTTATGGTGTGTTCGATTGCGTGTAATAAGACCTTTTTTATCCTTCAAAATCAAAAATGGTATTAATTGCAAACGATTTTCAAAAGAATAATGAAACAGCTACAATATATCGAATGCATTGCCCTAGCTATGACAAAAAATGGGTAATCGAAAAAGGCGATAGATAAGCAGCTTAATATAAGCCAAGCTGTGACCATTGGAGGTCATAAGAGGTGAGGAGCTGCGTCAAAACCATAAGCTAGAGTCCGTAAAAGAAGATGAACGGAAGTAGCCCATGTAGATATGATGATACAAGTGAAAACAAACAAGATTTCAACACTGTAGAATGCTTTTACAGTAGTAAATACATCTGTTAATCGATGGAGTGTAAGAAAAGCTCTCTAGGACATTTACTATACATCAAACTAAAGATTTCATTTCATTCTTCAAATTGCACTGTATTTTATCCTGTAAAATAAATATCGGTGATGAGATTCGACTGTTAATAAATAAAAAATTTAAAATTCGACTTTTAAATAAAAGGCGATATATCATGCGATGGATTTCAATAACTTTTTTCTTTAAAATTAGTATTAGTACGAACTTTAGTAATGGTAACAGTAAGAGAAGTATTAGTACTAACGTTAATCGATGGATAATTTCGAGAAAAAATTACAACTCATTTTTGGGTTCGGCATACAATTCCACATCAAGGTTCAAATTTAAACTACAAATGATTTGGAAGATATAAAAAAGTGACAGACACAGGGACAGGCAGATCTTATGAAGGTTGTTTGTTTCCTTTTCTTTGATACGAGACTGTAAAAATCAAATATTCAGTAAATTTTTGCTTAAATTATACATTTATTTTCGTATTATCCAAAAAGTGAACGTTTGAATGTGTTGTTGAAATACATTGAACTTGCTTTTGGAAAATTATAAAATTCCATTTATATTAATCTCAAGAAAAACTATGCCAAATTTTAAGTTTCTGTTTTCAACGGTTAAATTAATGGCGGTTGTTAGGGTATTCTGTCCCACTGTGTGACGGTTAATCAGCAAACACCGATCAAGTGCCGCTTACTCACACGCACAAACAATGGCATCAAGAGAGCTGGCCAAGCTCAGTAGTAGTCTATTTTGGAAGTGGACGGGTGTTTTGGCAGAGGCCGAGTGTAGTGGACTGAGTGGAGTTGTAAACTGAAAATGTAGGCGTTAACCTGCTCTTTAAAGTGCATTACTTATATCAACCCCAGACAACACACACACGGACATGCGCGAGCAGTTTGAGATACTTTATCACTTGGAATGCATCTGGAACACCCCGAGCGATTTTAAAGAAGCACATAAAACAGAAGCAGCAACCGAATCGCTAATCCTACAACTGCCCTACAAGATTTTTCAGAGAGGGCCTAATAAGTGAAGACGCCTAATCAGAATGCACAACTCTCATTATTTATTCAGATGCAGGTAACAAACAAACGACCTTACAGTCGTCTACGTCCTTTTGCAGTTGCTCCCTGCATACTTCGGTATTTAACTAGATGCCTCACCATCCGCTTCTTCGTCAGCTTTGCACCTTGCACCCGCCGCCACCGCTGAAACCGCTGTGATACCCGTCCATTTTATACAATTGAAGCCCCAGAACAAATACAAATATCGTTGCGTTGCCTTATCAAAACAGCATATCAGGGCGTACAATTCTTGGAGTCTCAGTAACTCTCCAGGTATCTCCAGCCAACTTTCGGTGATCAATAATATTCGAAAGCGCGCAGAGTGACGTAAATTGGATCTGTATGTGAGGACTGAAGCGGCTTTGTACGAGCGCTGCTCCTCTGAATCTCTGCGTCGGCCCATGTATGTAGAGGCTGAATTAATGGGGAGAGAAGTTCTTGTCTGGAGTGCGGATAAGCGAATGCTCCTGCTTGTAGCAGGGCAGAGCTGCCATGGAATGCGTATTTCAATTCCTGTGTGGGTTGCTCTGAGAGTTTTGCATTCGCCAGAGTAATAATTCGCCAGACGAACATAGGTTCGTCGATGGCTAATTAACGACGGCTGCTCAGGGTTAGTGATCGCTAGGAGTGAATTCTGTAAGGCACGTTTTTCACGTTTAGCGAATAAATGTTCCTTCATCGATGGGAATAAATGAATCGACCACTTAACTTTTAAAAACGTTTCTCTCGAATTACTTCAATTACAAAGTATTTATTATGATCGGTCAAACAAAAAAGTTTAAGCGATCGCACATTTCAGGCCGACCTCTACCTTAACTCACCACTGTTCACCTAATTGTTTTATTTACAAAAAAAAAACATTCCGGACCGAGCATTCCCACATTCCCACCTTAGTGGAAATCACTTAATTAACATCATCACTATCGTGTAATTAACGTCTACCCCGCGGCGATACCTGTCCCGTTGTGAAATACCATCGCTCTAAAGAGATATCGGGCGGCCACCACCGCCACTACATCAGGCGAACATTTTTGCGGCATCTTAGATCTTCTCGGCGTTTTAATTAATTTTTCTTCGTGCCCGACCATTGAGATGAACACCTAAGGCCCACTGCAAGTACCCACATCCCCCCTTTCTCGGCCACCCTTTAGAAGTAATTTACAACGCTGCCCGAGGCCATCAACTGAGATCCGCGCGCCAAAATATAACAAAATATCGATTAATTTTGCGTACACATGCGATTACTCAATGTGCTCGCTCTCTGTCGGGATCCGATCAACGTCCTGTAATGTTGATCAATTGGATGGCGTCTTGTCCTGCGTCGCTTGCGCCTTCTACCCCCGAGCCGTGTTCACCGTGTCACATCAGAGAAATTTATGAACTATTCCCCAGACGTAGGGAGATGAATTGGAGTTCTGTTTTATGCCTTGAAATTGTGAAGATGGCGTGCATTTACATATATAGGACACCGGTGTTGATATCATAAAATGTCCACATACTCTCTCGGACAACTACTGATTCAACATGTTTATGCTCGACTGGAAGGTTTTAATAAAGTCGAGATAATGATTGCTTTGTCCATGTGGTGGACATTTTTAGGCTTAATTTGTTTGGCGGTCCCGATCTATGATTACGGATGACGAAAAATATGATCGCCCACTGATAGCAATTAAGTTAATTGAGTTTAATCTAAAAGTAGCTTTGAAGACACTAACCAAATTTGGTGATAGATTTGCTACCATGCAGAGTTGGTAGTTGTGTCATTTATACTAAACTCGTGGCTAAGAAATATTGTAGGGGTCTGAATCAACTACATTAGTTACTTCCTCGATGATTCTTCTTAGTAGGTTTGGGGGGATCGGTTTGGGTATATGTTATAAATGCATTCAAAATATGGAAATAAGGAAACATTGTACGCCACGACCTTCACACCCACCCTAAGTCCTATCAATGAGCCAAGCAGGGGGGTTGCGGGGTGGCAGCATGCCCCCTCATACCTTCTTTACTTTTCACACGTTCAGAATTGCCTACTCTCTGAATTCGGCTATATTTCACAAGCAATGTTCGGCGTTATTTTACTTTAACATAGTGAAATAAGATCGAACTCGGAAATTCGGTCTTATTTCGCTTTCATAAAGTGAAATGAATCTTGGGGAAAGGCACGAGGAAGATGAATGACTCATTCTATCTTATTTCTGCTTCAATTTCAAGTCACATAAGAATTGAGATATATATTTGTTTTCCGCCGCCACTATTCCAGTTTCTTTGATTAACAAAAATACCGAAAAGCCTGGTATCTACTTGTATAAAATATCAAAAAAAAGGTATGTATGGCTCCAGAAACTGTTCGCTCATCGACCCATTTTAAGAAAAAAATGGCCATAAAAGCCTAGAATTGGATTAAAAAGCCACTGTAATCGTCAGATATGAATCCAAACCAAAATTTCGAGACATCGGAGTGGCGAACGGCGAAACACAAGCTGCAAAAATTTGAGGGGTGTTAATTTGTCATTTCTTTTACGATTTTTTACGCTATTTCCAAAAGAACGGAAGCATACAATTTCGAAAAAAAATTTAAAATTGATAAGCTGAACCTAATAATTCAAATCATGATTTCAGAAATTATGTCAAATTTTGACTGCCATTTCAGTTGATCAACCTAACACATCTTAGTACACATACAGTCTTATCTAAAAAAAACATGTTGAATCTATTCAGTTTTCCTATAAGGCAAAGAGTCTTCCGTGTCACAGCTTTAACAGCCTCTGAAAATAAAATATTGCCTTACGCCTGCTCACCTTCGAGTAAAAAGGGCGAAACGATGCTTCGTTCCGATCTTCTCTTCGTTTTGTGTACGCAGTTTCTTTTCAGAGATTTTCTTTAATTTGTTGCCATTTCTGCTTTGTTGTTACATTTTTCGTCCGCCATGCACAATTTCCATCATGAAATCTTTATTAGGAGATGGCCGGACCAAGGCGCACGGCCATGGTCCGGCCATTTATGATCATTTATTAAGTGTCATCGCAGGAGAGGGCAGTGTTCCTCTGCGGGACGTAGGGAAGTTGAGTGAGAGTGGATTCATTTGATCGCGCTGTGGCCGGGCGGACTTGTTTCTTCAGTTTTAAATGAACGTACCACAAGATCGAAATATGTGCGCCTGGAAAGCCTATACAAGATCATTGTTCCATTAGTCGCCACATGGCGGGACTGCCGGAATATTAGTGGTGCGATGAGGATCTTTTATGACACACACATGATTAGACCGAAAGACGACTGGAGTCTAGAGCTGTAGGAATTGCCAGTTCGGGGAGTGACCCGAACGTGAAGACCTCGCTTTATGCATGTTGCAACCTACAATGGTGGCCATGTGCAAATATTGCAGTGTCTGTTGCGCTGTTGCTCTGTTTATGTACGAAATGGAGTAAGGAATGTGCGAGTTTTACTTGTGAATGGAAACGCATAGGTACGTGTGTATACGGAGATATGCATCGTATCACAGATGTCCGGTGACGACAGTTTCAGTAGCTGGTGTGCAATGTGGTGACACAGTTGTGGAATTGCTTGGAGATGCAGGGCACGATGTGAGCGCGTAAAATTTGGCGTGTAACACGAATGTTTGAGCTCAGTAAAAAAGGTTGTATTAAGTGAACGAGTGGGTATTTTTAGATTACACAAAGTCCTATGAAGTAAGTGCTACAAATATGAAGCTATGCGAAAGAGCGGCAATGGAAAAATTACTGACGTCGTTATATCTAATAGTTAATGTTTTTTCGATTCCAAAGTTGTTACTTGTTCTGGAACTTTTGTTCAATATAATCTAAACGAACATTTCTCGAGTAATAAGGATATTTCAAATAGTTTTGTAAGTAACTTTATGCCACTTCAACTCAAATTACACTTATTTAGTCAGTTCTTAGAATTAATCAAATGTGATAACAAAAATTAAAGAAATAAAATCAGCTTAGTTCCTTAAAGAATCAATATTTCCATTGTTACGCAAAACTCTTGCAGACAGATTAAATTAAGAATTGCTGCTTAGAAAAAAAACAAGCAAATTGTTTGTCTTGTATTCAGAATATTCGAATTCTAAATTTTGGTGACAATCTAATTTTGAACTTTACATTTCGAAAAGTCTAATTGTAAAATAGGAAATAACAAAGTCTAGGGGGCTATTTTATTATTAATTTTTAATTACTAGAACATTGATTTCCGTAATGTATTTGAATGTATTCCCAAACCCTGTATTGCATCAATCCTTTTCATGATAAAATCTAAAAAGAGTGAATGGAGTGAATCATACATTTTTAAATTTCCTTCCTTTCTTTAAAATTATCTTAGTTAAAACGCCTACGTTATACCATAGTCACACTGGCGCTTTAAAGCCTTAAAAAAATGTTTTTGTGAGTGACTTTTATTCACATGCTGGGGTTTTTGTTTTGCCGCAATCAACTTAACTTAGGACTTAATATAAGTTTTAGAAATTAACAAAAGAAACTCGCTTCAATAAAATTGTTATTTTCATTGAAACTGAACTAAAGAAATATTTGAAAGTGGGAAAATTCCTTTTATGCAATTGAGGGTTGAAATGGTCACAAGCTAACTCACTAAGACAATCGCCAGTTCATCTTTTTTGACACAAATTTGATGCAATTTAAATTCTTAATATCTCGCAAAATTTAAAATCAAAATATTTGCCGAGATCTACAAAACGTTGTTTTTAGATCTTTCAAATATATAGTTATCATTGTTTTGTTTAAAGCCAGAAGCACAGTTAAACTCACTTGACCCAAGTTCGAACAAACTAGTTTATCAAAGTTGCTAGGTCAAATTTTCGAATCTGTCCATTTTGATTACAACAATTAAAGGTTGCCTTTTTTTTTTTTTTAGAAAGCTCAATGCACACTGTGCCGGAAGAAATAAGATGAAGTTCTATTGCCACGATGTTCGTCCTTCGGTGACTATCCATCCTCCCGGTTCTTAAAATTGATTTCCCTTTTAATTGCTAAATTCCCGAATTCGTAATGCACGTAAAGCCAACGGGCTCATTCACCTTTTCCTATCTTTCGATTTCTTCGCGTAGCACTTTGAGTGTATAATTAAAACTCCCTGTAAGCGGTGTGAGGAATTTTCATTAAAAAAAGCAAACGAAACAAAGAGAGAAAAAGAAAGGAACACATCTTATCAAGGACTCGCGTTGTAAGGAATTTTGACTACCTTCCAAGGATATAGAAAATGCTCGGCACCACACGTCAATGGACACACAACGCTATCACCTCCTTAAAATCACCAAAAAAATTTTTTTAATTGAAGGATAAATCAACGTCCACTTGTTTCCATTTAATCGCTTCCTATATCACTGTGCAAATATCTGCAAAGATAAAATTCTAGAGAGCAAAAGATACTTAACTTTGTCGACGCGACTCGCCAAGGCTGCGGAATTCCGCTGTACGTTTGCGTATCTGCTGCATCAACCAGCCGCTAGAAGAGAAGGTGTTATCGCCCAGCAGCGCGTTAATTAAAGAATCCTTTTTGCGCCCAATAAAGCAAAATCCCAGCGGGGATTAGATTAGGTAGCCGACATGCATTCCCACTCAACCGGAGGAATGCAATTAAGGGATCTATTCTCATGTGACTGACATCACTCGGCTATTTGTTTCATTCGATTGTGGTCGATGTCATCTTCCATAAATCCGATAGAATAACATTATGAAAGGTCGCCAGAGTGCAGTTCGACGAATTAGCTATTTAAGGATGTTTACTCTTGCTATTCTCATCCGATTGAGCGTGCCTTCTCTTCCCTGAATGACCTTTTGTTTATTTTCTGTCTATAGGTGCTGTGCTCCGTGCCCTGATTGCTTGATGTTTGCCTGCTGGCTACCTACAAAGAGGTTGTAACAGTTGGGCCAATCATCAAGTGGCTAAAATGGAAATGTGTTCACTGCCTCTGCTTCTGCCCCGCTGCCAGAAGAAGAGAGAAGCGACTGGTTTGACAAATTAGGAGAAGAAAAGACGGGCGACGGATTAAACAGGGCGCATAGGAAGCAGGGTCTGTGATGACGATGGGCGCGTGTTATTTTAGGCCATGAAGCCTGCTAGCTTGGCGTAAATAAACAAATTTTTGTTGAGTTCCTCTGTAAACATGTTCGTTGCTGTTCCGCTCGGAGGACAGATGATTTATTTTTCTTGCATTTTCGCTAGATACGTGTTTGCGTATGTGTGAGAAGTGGTGTGGCATCAATGGTTAATGAGTCACTTTCAATGCACTGGGTGCAGAATAGGTGGTGCTTGGTAGTGGTTAAAATTATGGTTGCTGCTGCTAAATAAATACACAGCGCAGTTCTTAAGTGTTAATTTTTTTGAATGTGGTTTCTGAGCTGGAGGATAAACTGTTTGGGTTAACGCCAAAAATAACAGTTTAAGGCAAAAGACGAAGTGCCAGGATGTATAAAAAGAGACGATGATGTGCAGATGCGCTGATTCGGGTTCTTATAGAAGGCGTAAGCTTCAGTATCTCGCAAGAAGAATCAACATTGACCTGAAAATGACTAATGAAGAGAAGCGTCTACTCTCTTTCAGGACAGAACTTAAATTTAAATTTCATATTAAAGTAAAGGGATAATAAAGTTGTGACTTATATTTAGTCAGAAGTCCTTCGTTTTTCATCAATTGCTCCAAACGTTTTGAAATTGATGACAGCAGTTCTTGGCACAAACTGTGGCCAATTCTCCTCAAATCTTCTACATGCGCCCTTTCCAAATTCTTTTTTTTTTGGAAATCGGGTGATATTTCAACTGCTGCTCCAGATAGGAAGAGCTTCCAACACTTTTGGACAGTTGTATAGAGGCCATAAGGGAACATTGAGACCCTTATTCTTGTGGTCGTTATTTTGATAGAAGTGGTAGCAGTTTTTTGTTCCCAGCTTTCGGACACACTGCTTTTAATTCTGCTTTTAATTCTGCTTGAGCATATTTATATTGATCCTTTGTTCCATCAAAAATTTGGAGATTCCCTAAATATATTTAACTTACCTTCGTCCATTATTAAAGAACGAAATGTTCTTGCCCTTATATTAATGGGCAAATTTTAGCTTTGTTTATTTTGTTTATAAAAGGTATCTTTCAGGCAAGCCGACCGTTATATGACTGCTTGCGTAGTACTATTGTTTCAGGGTTCACTTTTTTACCTAACTATTTTTCTAACTCAAAAGTTAGGTTAGGGGCACTAATTGTTGGATTCTTTTCAATTTGTTGAAGAAGCCGATGTTCGTCAACAAAATCTTTCTAGTATTGAACTGTCGAATGACCTAGGTCAACAATTTGCGAGACATCGCGAGGATGACAAAAAAAAAAAAATTTTTAATTTGCATTTCTGTTTTTCATTTTGTAAAATTAAGGAATTAAAACTAAACAATAATTAACTTTTGAGATACAAATGTTGTTAACTTTTGAGATATAAATGTTATTAACTTTTGAGATACAAATGTTATTAACTTTTGTCGCATCCTCGCAATTTGCAGAGGACTCAACGTTTCCATAAAGCTAATTATGTTGGAAACAATTTCACACAGCAGTCCGGAAACGTGTGAAATCAATCCTTTTTCTCTTAACACGTTTGTAGATATGTAGATAGAGGTAGTTAATCCTTCTCTCTTTTGGTAGTCATTAAAATATTTAAAAATTTCATAATAGATAAGTCCAAGAAGTTGCACTAATCGAGGTAGCACTTTGAAAAAGTTGCACTTATAAAGTCAGGCTGGAGTTGCGCGAATCGTTGCGTTGACCGAGTGCGTACTGTATATGCATGGCTGCTTGTGCAGTTACGGGTTTTTCAACTTAACAGAATATAACAATAATACGGCCTGAGACTGAATACTGTTTGCGTATTTTTAGCAATTGGCGTTTAAAGACCAGAAGCTCTATATGGCTGCTTGTGCACTAAAGGGTTAAAACATAATAAGTGCATCGACAATCGAAAGCCAAGATTATATTGGAACAGCCTTTTTTTCGAGTGAGAAAGACGAAAATGACATCGCTAAAATAAATATATCAAGAAATCGAAATTTCAACTCTGCCACGTAACGAAAATGATAACGGTATTTTGTAGGAGGGTCAAAAACAAGAATTTTTTTAAAAATGGGTGGGAGGAGGGGTCTATCTCGCCCCGTTAAGGAGCTAGAGGTAATTTAAGAAAAATCATTTAACATGAAAAAAGAAATTATTAAAAAGACAGCGGCAAAACTTACAATAAAGTACTTTATCAGTTTTATTTTGATGTATAGCTTCATTGTAAGTGTTGACATTGTTTTTTAATAAGTTTTTTTTGTCATATTCAATGGGTTTTCCTGAATTTCCTCTAGCTCACAAACGGGAAGAGACAGACGAGTAAACAATGCTTGTTTTTAACCCTTCTACAAAAGCCATTCATTCAATTTTTTAGCGCCAAAGTGATCGTACTCTGCACAAACCTTGAACGAGCCGAGCCAAAAGCAATAGATCACATGTAGAAAAGACCAAAAAAATATGAAGCAATACCACAGCCGTAAAAGCTATCAGAAATGTCCATATTTTACTTTGGCTACAATTTGAATTTTTATAAACGGTCTAAACCCTATTTCCTCAATTTCCCTTTAAGCCCACTCAAAATTCCCTCTCCATATACAGAGAAGCCCTGTCATTCATTTAGCCCCAACAACACCAAATAAGAGAATTTCGAAATCGTTTTGACTAATCCCATGTCAACCACTCCTCTTAAAAAAATCAACTACTTTACGCCCGCCTCTTTACTGGGTTTTCAATTATACACAAGCTTTCCTATACTAGATTGGTATAGAGTACAACAGAGGTCAGCGATCTTTTGCAATAAAGATTCGAAAAAGAAATAAAATAAAATTCGAAATACCAAAAATTCAAGAACAGAGGCAATCAAAAAAATTTTCCAATTGCGTAATTCGGCGTTCCATTTGATTTCTATCTTTCTAGTTTCCAGCATTGGTTGTGCACAACATGAAGTATTCTTTTTGAAGTATATTTAAAAATTGTTTTTGGTTCCTGGTCCACACAGTGTTGATAAACTTTAAAGCACTTTAAGCAGCAACACACAAAGAACGAATAGGCAATGACCTTCTTTGCGCCTTTGCGTGCATGTGTTTTCTCGTCTTTCCGCGTTAATCTTAGAATCATAAGCATGCACTCGGCTGCGGCATAATTGGCCGCCATGAATCGGAACCAGTCTTACGTAAAGCGAAAAAAAAAAACAAACGCATGTCGATCAACACCACGGATGGGACGGGCCACGTTGGGCCGTGCCGGGCCTAATCCACCAGTTGGCGGGGAGCAGGTAGCTCCTCTATTCTCTTTTATACACGATACGGCCAGACGTTAGCCATGTTAGCTATGATTGATAGAAATCTTTCACGCGTGAGCTTTTTCTCGGGCTAACCGAATGAACGGGTTTTTAGACGAAGCGATATCGCATGACATGTGAGAGTGCGTCTAATGGGAGACCGAGCGAGCGGGCAAGCCCGGCAGCATATAACCACTCACGAGAGCTGCATTGGACAACTTTAATTCTGATGAAGGAGAACCACATTCTCGATGAGGCTTCCTTGCACCCTCCTTCCTTTGGCGGCGCGTGGAGAGAGCGGCACACACTCCTTTCCGACTAAACACTCTAATGGATCTTCAGCACTTTGAGTGATTTATTTCACACGTTGATGGAACGGAACGTCTTTTTGACTTTTATTATATGCATCTTCTTCGGCCTCTCGTTCATCGTCTGCTTGTGCATCATCCGGCTCTCGTCGTTCTGCTTTTGTTCTTGGCGGCGGTCTCCGGCTGCCGTTGGGCGGCAGACATGGAGATTGAAATTGGCGCGCAAGTTGAGTCGTCGTGTTGGTTTTGTTTTATTCCCTTTCTTATTCTTCGATGTTTGTTTTAATTAGTTGCGGTCTTCTGCCCTGCGGCAAGAATCGACCGGCGAGGGGGGGAACAGAGACGTGTGGGCGCGCTTTTGTTGGGTATGGGTTAGAAGGAGAATCATAAAGCGCTTCCTACGCTTTCGCGGATTTTCGGAACCATCTCTCTGGCTTTTGATGTGCACTCGATGACGGACCGATCGAATTCGTTCTCATCGCCGAGGTTAGCGGATATGCAATGGGATCGAATGGCATCAGATGTCAGACAGAGCGCTGAAAATCTTGTGCCCAGGCATGAAGGCGATGATGGACTAAAGATGAAGCAGCGGCTGCTGGTGGTGATGACACAAATGACATTGCAAATTGATTTTCTTTAATTCATCGGTGGATAGACGTGCTGTGGTGGCTTGGGTGCCTGGCAAAGAGGGTCTATTCAGGAAATTGGAGATTTGGGTTGAGGAGCGTTTTTATGGGTGAATTTCCGGTGTGGCTGAACTCGGATTTATTGAAATAATCAAGCGTCTTCATAGCAGGAGATTGCATGTTTTGGCGACGAGTCTTTTTCAGGGTGCGCCAGTGGCATTACTTATGCGATCTTCTGATCATATTATAGAGCGAGTGGGAGTTTTGTGAGTCGGAAATGTTGTGAAATAGTAATATGTACAGATCATTGTCATTGTAAATTTTCCCTGGCAGATTTAAAAATTGGTTTGTAAGCACCAATTTGGTAGGCGCTTAGATCGAATTCCACTACTTGTCACGAGCAACGTGAAGCAATTAATTTAATAAAGGACTAAAATTGACATATTTCTGGTACATGCTTTTTAGGAAAATTAAAAAAAGGTTTTCCGCTCCCTTTCTAGAGAGTTCTAAATCCAATCTAATACAACTAGCATAAATAGAATGCCCAGCAATATTACGTTCATCACGTTGTATACACACGTAAGCAAAAATATGGCCTCAAACTTTCAAAACTATAAAAATCAAATCTTCAAAAAATTATTTTAACACAATTTTTTACATAACAAAACAAAGGAATTTTCATCTGACACACATACAAGCGAACACTCTTATCTGATTAAGCTGCGAATGTATCTCCAGCGTTGATTTTAAAAAATTCCCTCATGGCTATCTATGCGACCGATGCTGCCGCCGCTTGGCACACCTGATTCAAGAATTAAAATGAGGGTTTTATTTCAGCTCAGACCGTCAAAGAGAAAGCAAGAGATTCTGAGAAGGAGAGATAGGGGCCAGCAAATAAAGGAAAGAAAATAAAGTCGCATATGGACGTTGCAGATGAGTAGCCAAACGATTTAGCACGGCGCCCATTTCAGGACTTAACACATGTTAATAAGCCACCGACACAGATTCTCGCCAGAGGAATACAAATCGCGCCAACAAATGGGCAGCATTTTCACAAAGAACCACAAAGTCGTAGTCGTCCATCGCAGTCGCCAGCCGCCAGTCACCGCGCGTCCGGGGCATAAACGAAACCAAAGAGCGGGACTCGAAATAATCCATTTACCAGTCTTTGGCACTCGGGGGCTATCTGTGCCCGGCGCGGTGTGCCGCTGCCGCCACCACCGCACGAAACAGGTTTTGGATTGTATATGCTTGCTGGGAGCTGCTGCTCACACTTCACAGCATTTAAAGATTTTCACTTGTTTTCGTGTGAAGCATGAAGCATTCGGTCTAAGTCGGCGCTACGACGCGACGCACTGCAGTGCGAGTGTGGCTGCGAAGAGCGGCTGCTGAAGAGAACTCTGTCAGATTTAGAGCAGGTTCATTTGGTGCCTCGCAAGATACAGCCACCATCTAGTCTCGTTCCTGCAGACAACTTCGGGGCTACTCCTAGTGAGAGGGATCATGATACTGATGGTGAGGAGCATGGTCATCAGCATGCCTCTGTCCATCATCGGCAGCGTGAGTCTAAGCCGGTTATGATCATGTACGCGGAGCCGCCCGTCTTTTGTTGGCCATTGAACCACATTTAAGCCATTTTTAATGACGCACGATGAAGTGTGACTTTGGGGTCCCAGTTGGGAGGATCTGACGGACGGTGGTGGTGAGTGCTGAGTGGCTGCACGGCCATGCCAGTGCACGAGATAAGGAAACTGAGTTGGATGTTAATGGACATTTAAGTGATTCGTTTTTGCATATCGTTGGGTTTCCTTCTCTGCTCTGTGCGTGATCCTCGCTGGTGGTGGGTGAGAGGCTTCAAGTCTGTGCTGTTGTGAGGTTCCTGACTTACAGCTGTCCAAATGGCGGATGACATTTATGAGTGTCTAAAAGCTTAATTAATGGCGGATTTGAAGTGAATATATAGAGGCAAGAGTTATGGTTATCTAGCACTGGCTTATGTGGGTCTTCAAGAGGTAGCTTGCGAAGGTCTTAAATAAAATATGCTCAAGCAGGATTTTTATAAGCTATTTACTTTAATTGTGCCGAGATTGAAGTAAGCACTTTAGAAACGACATTAGAACAAGTTTTGAAGGGTGAAACTTCCTTCTTTGTTTGCAGTCAGAACATCGTAGAATGCATTTTCTAATTTGTATGAGGAAATACGGTTTCTATTGAGTACGTCTGAAACTCTGTGATGAGACGTTATAAGAAAACGATACGGAGTAGGGGTTATTCGAACCTCTATAATGCGTCTTTGCATTAAATAGTTGCATTCTCACATTTTCCTAAAAAAAACTCTTTAAATCAAAGAAAACCAACATTAAAAGCCTCTCTTATTCACAAATGATGGCCTGTTTACCTATATAATTCGAAGTCAAGTTAACTTTTTTTTCCGTTCCGTTCGTTGAAATGCGTACGTGACGAAAATGAGCAATGTTCTGTTCTGAAACCTCTGTAATTCGAAAAACTCCGTAATTCGAAGATTTTTTCTGGTTCCATGAAACTCGAATTATCGAGAGTTTACTGTATTTCGTGATTTTAAAAAATACGACTAATATCTATATATCATAATATATTTACCGATATGAAAATGTTGCTAAAATTCGTGTGCACCATGAGTTGATGGGCAGTGCGTTCGACTGCAAAGCGAGAGGGCCCGGGTTCGGGTACAGCCCGAGGAAAAAATACCACAAACATTTTTCACATCCCCGCCTTCAGCGAACAGCTGACAATCCTTCTGGAGAACTTCTGTCATGGAAGGCTATCGCTATTCCCCGTTCGGAACCGGCATTAAACAGTAGGTCCTCTGCACCTATGTCAAAATTATACGACGTTGAAATGCATGCATTATTTCACGGGTATAGAACCTCCTAAACATTCAGATGTATATTAGTGGATATTAATATATCGCAATATCTGCGACATTCTTTTTAGCAATAATAATTTAATTGTAATAGTAATTTTAAGACATATTACTGACATTTTGACAATTACTAATATTTTAACTCATCTCTAATAAGTTGTAATATGTTCGATATTATTAAATGTCAAATGTGGCTGTTATTAGGTTTAAAATGTACCAGTTGAAGTAGGTATGCTACATTGAACTGAGCTGAAGTAATTGAGTTTCATTAAGTAGCATCTTATTAATGATGTCTAGGGTAAAGGGTCTCGGTATCGGTGAAAGGTGATCGGAATGGGTATAGGACTAACGACTTAATCAATAAAGCAATGAAAAGATTCACCATACCAGGGACAACCTTTACAGAGTCCATGCCCCCACTGAGGTGCCGGTAACTTCGTTATCTATCGCGGCAATAAAGTTCTATTCTTCCAATTAAGTCCCAAACAATTAACGGAACTCTGTTAACAACTGTCTAAAATTAAGCAAAAAGAAAGACATATTCCTAATCTTCTGAGTTAGACCGGCAGTAAAAGAAGATCCATCATAGTTTAAACACCTAAAATGGTGTCAAGCAAAAGTAAAATAAAAAAAATTGCTTGAGAAAGTATGGGACTAATCTCCGTCGCTCTTCTCCTTTGTTTTCCTTTACATCCTTACATATCCTTTATTATTGCATGTGTGTCAATCTCCTTTCTTCAGCCCTACTCCTTTCATCATGATGCGATGACAAATGCAGCTTCATTTGCTTTTTATGGGAACAACTCCACCATCGAAGTGGTTAATTGGATTTGGATCGTAGTCGATGCAACACCATTAGAGGCTTCCTTTCCAGCCTCGTACTATCTCGTTGGCTTCGTTGCAAGCATCACAAGACTCATTTAAGAACTGCCCGAAAAGAAAATAATTCCATTAAAAAGCGTGGCAGAAAGAAGCAGTATGACCGCCACTATAACACACAGTCTAGTGTAATTGCAGCCGTTATGCCGAGGTTAGGCGGATTAGAAGATAAGTGATGAGTCTTCTTGTCGACTAGTCAGACCTGGGCAAACTCGAAAGGGATAGTCGTTGTCTAGATTATTAATTTCGTTCCTTTACGCACAAACACACAGAGGTTGGTTGGCGCATCCTTCTGTTGCACAGGGTACCCGGCGTTGCTAATTATGCTTCTGGCTTCTGAGGTAGCCCTGACGACGGAGTGCCTATAAAATGATTTCAATTAATTTTCCTATGAAAGAGGAGAAAAACTTATTTTCATGTGTGTTTGAAAACTGCGGCGAGAAATAAATATGCTAATGGGTTTGTTATGGAAAACCTATGAGATAGTACACTGGTGGTGAGTTAGGAGATGATTTAATTAATTCGGCTATTGTCAGCAAATCTGAAAGATACTTGATCTGTGTGCGTGCGCAGCTGAATCTGTTACTGGAGGCAAAGCCACACCAACGCTCGTGCTTTTTGGGCGGCCTATCGGCTCGAGCATCAGCTTTCGATACAACGATATAGGCATTGGCTACATTTATTAATTTCATACGACGGGTCATAAATAGATCTGGCAAATTAACTTTTATGGCAATAATCAATATTATATCCTATACCATGTCCGAACAGCGCGATCTCGGGGTGTTAAGCTTTGGTCATGAATAACTTGAATAGTCCAAGAGTGAGAGAACTTAATTTTAGGAGCGATTAGCATTAAATTTATCTCAGATATCACGGAAAGTTGATGGCGGTAAATTAAAAATATTGGCGACTAGTGGGGAAAACTTGAAATCTTTGTGGTGATTCCTTTTAAATTTAAGAGACGAAATGCCTCTTAAGCTTCTTTCAGCATTTAACACAAAATGTTATTTTTTTTTTAAAATACCTTCATAAATTAGTTACAATAGAAAGGCTTTTTTTGAAGTACCAGTCGATGAAGAAAACTATCTTTTAACATCATTTTCCACTTCAAGAACATAACATCTTGGAGTCGAGTTTTACTAAGAATAGTGGCTTTTCCACCGAAACAAAGCCTATCTTTTCGATGTCTTAATAAGAACAGATGAGGCTTTGGCCTAGTCGTGCCCCGATTACTCCAAATAAAACTTGTGCAGAATAGTAGCAAACCTGCATTCTCGTGAAGAATTTTTAAAGTTATAATTCCATGAAGATCTTTTGGTCCGAAATCGAACGAAACTTAATGAATGTCTTGAATATAAAATTTCCAGGGCGCTATTGAAAGTAAAGTTGTGAAGTGTAAAAAGGGAGATTAATTAATTTTTGCTTTTACCTTTTATTTTGTTACTAAGTGTCGCAGTGATAGGGTAACAGCTTAAATTCGTTTACAAAATAATTCACCGCTGATCTTCGAACATCAGTAGGAAGGGTAAGTGACCCCTTTCCTCTGTTATTTACTTTTCGTGAGTTGAAGACCCCAAATGTTGACTCCAATGTTTATCACTGCAACATGTATTTTGCAGCCATATGTTCTCCCTTTCGACAATTGGGAAATGCTACGATTCCACAAATGTTCATGACAGAAACAGAACATATGCGATGCATTTGACAGCTGAATTATATAATTCTTTGACTTTAACAATGTGTTTTTGTTTAGGACTGAAGGTAAGTACAATTTGTGATATTTTAACTGATCAATCGTTAGTGATAATTTCAATTCCATTTCAGGTATGTCTGCGTTGTTTGTTGTGCTGCAACACGCTCCCGTACTACGGATGGAACAGAGGATTGATGCTCGAATTGATGTCGTTGCAGGATGGATTCTTCCTTGAGTCTTGTTGGTATGTTGTTCTTCAAATTGTTGCTACTCGTGATGAACTATTGAATTAATGGTTAGATGCAAAATATAAAGTGAAGTGATTTGTATTAATGATTTGTCAACAGTTAAAGTAAAGTGCAAATAATAAAAAAAAAGCCGGTCAAGTGTGAGTTTTATATAATTGAAATTGAAAACATTTTCAATTACCATTACAGTAATTAGTAATTGAAATCCTTTCAATTACAATTACGGGTAATTATAACTTTTTACCAATATAACTTTTTACTTATAACTTTTTACCAATAAGACTAATATGCTAATTGTGCTACAACTTTTCGATCTAGGTACCATTCTCTTCCCAACGATACCCATATCAAGTATCTAAGACACAAAAATCTATTTTTTGATTTTAGTATTAGTACTAACTTTTTCGCTAATAAGTAACTTTCTTTAAACTTTTTTTCGGAACTTTCTTTGGGCAAGTAAAGTACATCATCTGTATAAATTAGCAAATATGTAAAGACAGACAAACAGACGGTCACCGAAGTGATTCTATAAGGGTTTCGTTATTCCTTTGGAACGAAACCCTAAAAAAGGTCAAGTGTGAAACCCGCCGAGGGTTTCGTTCTTTCGTCAACAAATTAAAAGTAAAGACATAATTTAAGTTAAAGCAACTAACAACGGCAGGTAGTTCTTATTGTTTCGAATAAAGCTAACAAAAAAAATTTTTCTCATTTGCTGATCGTGCCAACCGTGTGAAAATTGCTTTACTGAACTTAAGGGAAATGGTCTCAAGTAACTCCATTGAGACAATTAATCGGCAGTTCATGAAAGTCACCCTACCAAACAGCTAAGCAATTTGAATCATAAAGGCAGTATTTTTTTTAATAGTTTGCCTCTTAGTCACTTAAGACACTAATGTGGAACAAAACACAAACATCCAAGAAATTAACAAATCAAGTACTCGTGTTTGAAATTCAGAAAAAAATCAAATTTTAGACTAGGATTTATTATTTGACTTTTGGCATGTGAAAATCACATTGAAACAATAACAAAAACAATGTTAAAATTAGTTTTTGTTTCTTTATAATTCTATATGTTCACTTTTATTCAGTGACAAAATTTAAAATCTTTCCAACAGCATATTTATATAAATCGCAAACAATAGAATAGAACCAATGTTGATTGTTGTTGTTGAGTTACATATTGTTTGTTGTTTAGTTCATTGTTAAGTTTGTTTTTTTAGTTTATTGTTCCAATTGCTTTTAAGATTTAGTTATGACTTTTTTAGAGTTTAGTTTTAGTCATGTGGGGTTAAGTTACGAACCACCCAGTATTGTTCGTTTGAGTTGTTTAATTATTTGGCGAAGGGCACTATGTCGGTCGAAGTTGATAATTTCAATTCTGATTTCAATCTAATCTAATTTCAAACCTGAACAGTCTATTGGCCTGTTATCAAACACAATTAGCGCTTATAAAGAATTCATCTTAAACTGATTGATCCACTTCATGCTGGCTGGGCGTAGTCTTAAAAGTGATCAACAGCCTTAAATTCCAACATAAACACAGTATCACCCGCAAAAGAGTACTTCCGCGATTATAATGCTTCCTAATAAGTCACGTTTATCTGAAGAAACCACCGAATTCAATTTTATCCCCTGGCACACACACATGTCTGCATCTATCCTCAGAAGCGCCAGATGGTCTACTTGTTCGTACGGTTATTAAACGTCACAATTTCAGGAAACCTTACTCTAACTTGTCTTGGCGCACGTAAGAAATTACCAGGAAGGAACAACCAGCGCTGTTACCCGTAGCACTTAACCACACACTCAAGGTGCCCATCCGTCGCCCATCTCGCTCCTCACGGTCCCTCTCTCTTCAACCTAATTATGGATTTTCTGCACACAAGCTCGAAATTCATGCACAGCCTTGGGTCAGCCAAACGGAGACTGGATCCCCGGACAAATCTCTTACCAGTACTTTCTCTGCCGGTGCCCAACTTTGCGCGCATCGTCACATCATCTTGATTGTCATTGTGTCGTCGTCGCAACGTTAAACCCAACTCTCCCAGAAACAGCAGAAACCCATTGCATGCCCACATCACAGATCTGGTCTCTTCTTATTCTGTGGAAATGCGCCTCCTAATTATGGAACACTCACAAATCTCTGCTCCAGCTCTCAGAGATGATGGATTTAAACGACGACCGCGACGACGACGCAGCAGAGTTTAGGAACTCAACTCTTCTTCTTTTAACCGTCGTCTTATATGGAGAGGAAAAAAACCCTCATCGTCGAGGTGAAGAGGTAGATGGGAGTGTTCTTGTGTGTGATTGAAGAAAACAGATACTCGGCATAGAGGTGTATTTTCTTGCTTTAGGTTTTTGCTTGAGGAGCAGCAGCCGCGCTCTTTACCTCATCAAGCCGTTGCACATCGTGGCCACACTCTAGAGCCTCCTCCTCTTCCCAGCCTTTCTCCCAGCGCCTACCATCGAAACTCTTCTACATCAACAAACAAAATGAATGAATAAGTGTTTTGGAGGCTTAGGAGGAATCAGGTGTCGGAATTGGCAGGTTGTGGAATGTGTGTATGTGGATGGATGGAACACCATCACCTGCCCCCTCTCCATAGATTAACTTGCGTTGAAGTAATTCGAACGAGCAACGAGCAACGACGACGATGACGCGAGCCCCATTTGGTTTAATGATTTTTACTTCACTATCGCGTTATTCGTGTGGTGTTGGATAGTTCTGTATCTTTTCACGCGTTTGTATTTTTCATCGCACGGCGCGCGGATGACGGGAGAGGATAATGTTTTGCAAATGTCTAACTTGGTGGCTCTTCAATTAGAATGAATTGAATGCAAAATGTTGTGAAGCGCGGCTCATCTCTTTCGACTACTCACCGTTCAGAGCACGGAAGTGGTATGTGCTGCATCGCTTAAGTGTTGTGGCATTTTGAAAGGTGCATTGACAGTTTCGAGATACTTTAATGGTGGCAGATAGATCTTCAAACGGAATTTTTATTGAATTCGTTTTATTTACGTCGATTGAGGACGCGCAGATGAAATCGAAGAACGATTGAAGCGAGCCGTGAATATAGGTAGCTTTTTAGAACTAATTTCAATTCACCGTCAATAAAAGGTCGATGGTGGCGGTAGATTGAAACTAATTCTGTTTTACTAAAGTAGAACAAGAGGATGCGGCCATGTGTTGTATGTGCTAGTTTTCCTTGTAATATGCTCTTGCTATTTGAAATAGATTTTCAATTTTAACTGGTTCTCATGAGTAGCTTTTGAACTGGATCTTTTAGTGTGCACGAAAGCAAAAAAAAATCCAGTTTGTTTTGTATTTAATGCCAAATGGTTCGCAGAAGTTTTTTTTTTATAACTAACAAGTAAGTAAAATGAGTAGTTATTGCTTCCATTTTACTTATTGTTTCAACTTCCGAGGGTGGTTTGAAAAGTTTCCGACCGAACAATGGTGCAATATGCATTCACTAGCTTTTATTGATCTTTATGTTGCGGTCGGAAACTTTTCAGACAATCCGCGCACATCTCCATTAAAAGGCTAAGGACTTAGCGGCTGGAAATTTTCTGCTTCCAATCGTTTAGTGAGTGAGATAATTTGATGACTTTGATAAAAATTTAAGATGAAAGTTAAGAGTGATCTGCGAGCGTGTTGATCCTATACTCTGCTTTCAAAGCTTTGCTTTTATCAGCAAATTTCAAGTTTGTTTACGGTGTTTTTTTAAGAATTCCACTAAACTCTACTGGGCCGCTTTATTAAATGGGAGATGGAATGTGTTTCTGTCAAAGTTCAAAAATTGATATTTCATGTTATGGACATCGACATTTATATTGGTACAGAAGAAACGCAAAGATAGACTACATAACCTACTTAAAACACCACGACAGAGTGAAAATCTCTGTTTAGAATGTAATGCCTAATCGAATTTCATTCCACGAATGGAGTGCTGTGAGCCCATAAACGAAAGTTCAGACCAGTCAAGCAGCAATTAACGCTGTGGTCTATTCACTTTGCCTTATCTAAATCGCTCTTCAAATACACACTCCAACTTTAACACCCGAGTTCACCCGTCGTAAAATTCTCCCTTCATCGTTATTTCTGTCAAAAACAAATTAAACATATACTTTAGATAGAATACAAGAAAACACATCACCCAATAAAACTGCACGCGGGTACGCGCCACAAGCGACTTTCCAATTCAACTGGTTCCATCATTTGCATTCAACAGTGATGTGTTGTGTGCATCTAGATATTGAAACTATTTTCGAATTACTCTGTAGACAGATCATCGATAAGCTTTAATTAGATCGATGACGATCGCCTATGTCTATCGCTTGAGGCGCCCAATAGAGTGCTCAAGAATCCCCTTGCTCTCGTCTTACACACAAGGAGGAGACACACACATAAAACCTCATAGTTGTATCTACGACAGTGATAAATGATTTCAATATGTTTCCAGCAGCAGATCTAATTTTCTTCAGATTTTTTTCGGAATTTTAATTACTCTTCTCTCAGATGCGTGATGGAGTGAGTACGAAGGCTTTGCCAAATGGGACTACCACTGAAATACCTGTACGATCGCGGGATCGGCGATAGTGGTGTGACCTCTCCTGCACGCGGTAGGTTTTGAATAAGTGATGAAAAATTGACTTCAATGAATCTAAAGCATGTATCGGCTTAGATCAAGGCTACCTACGTTCTAACTCTCATTTGCGACCGTGAATTCACTACAAAGACGCAGCGAATTATTCCTGATTAAAAAATTCTTCTAAGTCGAGATTTTAATTTGCTACCACCCGCCCCCGCCATTTGCACTGTAAAGAGAAACACGGGGCTGGATACCAAGTGTTGTATTTCCTGTGGTTGCAAGTGTCTGCGTCGTGCAGTCGCTATCTTCAACACCTGCGCTTGCGCGCAACCGAACGACATTTTGAAGTCTCAATTTGAACTCATTCGCTGGGATCATTGTTGTTGCTCTTTTCTTTGCACAAATAAACCTCCCAAGATGGCAACATAAACATATCCACGATGGTGTGTCTGACCGCAAAAGCCTACCGAAGGCCGCCCACAATGCAAACGAATTCCAAAGCCCGAAAGAAAATACTACGAGAGTGTGCGCAGTGCACACTCACTGTAGGACGTTTAATTAGATTTCTGTCTCGCTCACTCTCTCCCAGACACCTCAGTCAACTACATCGGCGGTATCTGGAGCAAGTGGACGGGTCCCGCTCGCTTTGATTCGTATTTGTAAAGAATGTGTGTATTTTTTTCTTTATTGCCAGTCAACACTAAGTAAATATGTTGATGAGGTAATTAGGGCTTCCGGGCGGGGGTCATAAAAGTCGCCGACGACCGAGCCCCTTGTGAATTAATTAAAAATCCACAAATCAAAAACAAAAAACAAAACGGAGATTACACAGAATTCAGATTTTTAAGTGTTTTCGATTGATGGCAGCAAATCTAAATCTCTTACGATTTACGACGACGCGACGATGCTCTCTGTCTGCCAAGTATAGTGTTACTTAAAACATAAAGCACTCTAATAAATTGCGATTAATTAATGATGTTGCACTATGTGAGTTCTAAGCACCGAGTTTCTTTCTTTTTTACTTTAGCTTTTTATTTATATAAGAATGTGTGTCGAACATAAACATTTTAACTAATTAAAAGGTCTCGTGGATGTTGATGAGAAACGTTATAAAAAAAAAGTCGTCAACGTCGTCAAGTCGCCTTTAATAAGAAGTGTCTAGGTTAAAGTTAATTTGATTTAGTGTTTTCGTGCGGGAAACACTTGTTTGGGGTTTAACTATTGATACTTTTGTAGAAATTAAATCATATCATGTTTGCTGAATGGACCATTTAAAGAAACAAATGTGATCTGTATGTATCTTACGCACTTAGATTGTAATTAATTTCGAGAAACTCCGACCTTTTATTGAAAGTTGTGTTGGGGGTAATGACCAATTTTGTAGCTAGAATAAATTCAGAGTCGAAAACGATTAGTGTCCTAACTTTGTCAACACAACAAAAAGCTGAACATTTTGAGTGTTTTGCCTCATCTAAAAATTTGTGTAGGCATACATTAATACACCAAGTGGGTGACAAAATACATACGAAGATTCCACAATTTTAAGCACTCTTTTGTGATACTGGTTAAAAAAAGCTTTTATCTTGTACTTTTTTTAGGGATTGCAATGATGACACCTACCATTTTCATTTCCAGCATTCATTATTGTTCAAAACATATCCAAAATTTATTATAATTAGCCCAAAGTGCCATAGAAAAGGAATGAAAAAAAACTTTACCCAGGTGTCGAAATTAATTTATAAACCCCAAATCAAGCACCTTGTCCAACTGACAGCTTGATACCATGGCGCAAGCAACCATTGCATGTCGCTCAAGTGAACATAACCCCATTAGTAACGAATCACACGGGCATTCGTCTACGGAAAAAAATATTCTTTTTATTCAAATATTCCTCCGCAGCAACCGGACACTGACAATAACAAAAGATACAAGCACTCACGCTGCCACCCGGCCCACGGATAAAATTCGTTACATTGCGCTGCGCTGCGATCGCGTACCATTTGTCTCCATGGAAAAATGATTTTTGTTTGTATTTGTTGTTGTTATTTGCAACAACTCGCAAGGCGTGTTCGATTAAATTCGAAAACCTGTAACTATCTGTTTGCCCCCGATTTTGTGTGGCATGCGATTTATTGAGCTTAGATAGATTTATGTGTCGTTTGAGAACCTACTGTGCTGAATGTTGTATGTAGATCTAGATGAATGAGCGGGCCTTAATTAGATTGTGTCACATAAGGTTTGGAAAATGTCCTCCGATTCGACATTTATTCCAGTAGAACTGGCTGTTTCAAATATTTTAGCTGAATTAATGAGTCAGTATCAAAATCGTTCAGGAGTAGATATTCACAAAATAAGTTCTTTCTATTCAAGTTTGATTTATTCTGACTTGCATATAGTAGTATTGACAACTTCATTTAACAGAAAAGTACTTTATTACAGTTTTGTAAACTTAAGCTGAATATGGTCAATAATACGTGTTCTGTACTTAAATGCCCTTGAAGTATATTTATACAAAGCTTCTCAACCAAGTTCATTGTCTTAAAATGTTCAAAACATAAATAATATCCATTGTGTTTACACCAAAATATCTCAAACGAAACTCTTTTTATCTGGTAAAAAAAGATATACATACTCTCTTTCTTGTAGGTCAAACAGGTCGCATAGAATTATCAAGTGACAGATTTTGTTTCAAGATACTTTCTTTCGATGACTAAATGATGGAAACTAGAACTGTTTTTGGCGGATCAACCATGAAAGCAAGCCAACTGGTAAATAATTGCATGGACTCAACTTAGCCAAAGCTTATTATGACCGGCACTGGCACTGTGCAATTACGAAGGGAAAAGTGTAACGTAACGATGTTGAACGTAGTAAAAAGTCCGAAAGCGGAACGAAGTTACATAGATATTGAGATAGTCACAGGCCAGTGCAAATATGTATCTGTGATCTCAGGCAATGTGTAACAACGGCGTGCGCTGAAGAAAATTGTTCCAAAAGAAATAAAAACTCTATTGAGGTCACTTGCTAGAATTGCGTAAGTCATGATGCAAACGGAGGTGGACAACGTTCAAAATGAAAAAGCAAACAAATAAAAGCCAATTTATTGTCATAACAACTATTGCCGAAAGGATTTTAATCTTATCATTTTCGACCAGTGCACTTGGACCCGCCAGCATTTATCTCATATTTTCTAATAAAACAACTGAAGCAATGAATTCCCCTGTTCGCAGCCTTACACCAAAGCATCCGTTTTCATTTTCCATTCAAACTAATTTGATTTTTTCATAAAACGTTTCCAAATAGTCCAAATAGCGAAGCGAAAAAAGCGTACAACGACGAACAAACATCCGAAACAAGGTGTAATTGTCGGTTCTCTCTATTTGACCGGATGGTAGTCCCAGCCGATCAAGAAGCGGTGAGATTCGTCATCGCTAGGCTCTAGGTGCGGGTGCTTTTCCGTTTGCTCTAACTCATCGACAACCACACGCCGTCGCGCTGCTTCAAGCAATTAGGTGCGACTCTTTGTTTAGGATCGGTATATAAGAGCTTTGAATTGAGATCAGCGCGGAACGAGCGCAAGATATGTTTGCACTATTTTTGCATCATACCCAACACACGCTAAAACCAAATACAGTCTGGGTGTGGTGGCATTACTGATTAAACACTGATAGCAGATCGAGGCAAACTAACGTGCCCTGATCTGAGGTTCTTGTTCTGGGAAGTTTTTTATTTGCCTTTTCGTTATGAACGATATGTTTCGCAGGCATAACCCAAATTGAATTGCAAAGTGTAGGGCAGTTCTTGTGAACAATTTGCACAAGTATTTCATCGAAATTCAGAAGAAAGTCAATGTGGGATTAGCTCAAGTTACAAAATAAATATATAACTTGTTGGAGCTGAGCTCTTCGTTGTTGTGTCACGTAGTCGAGATAAGACCGAGTACTGGACGGCGGCGGTGGATGTACTCAGTATGATGGCCTCGGGATTTTTACTTATCGGTCAATGATTGTCAGGAATAAAAATTGTGTCTTGAAAGATTTGCCACATGATGCGCTCGTGCTCTTCAGGTTCTCTAACTTTTTATGTGAATCTTTCAAACGAAAATGTTTTAAAACGTGCTCACTGCAGACAGAAGAAAAAAAAAAATGCATCTACTGCAGGAGCTTCTGGAACATTGTTTTTGAACTCATCGGAACTTCTAATTCTGGTATTGGCCTTATCGTCAAAAATATAATTGGTTATGCAACTGCAGCAGTAAAAATGATCAACGAAAGTTCCCCATTTCACAAAAACAAATACCTAACTTGATACAGTAAGTCTCGAAAATTCGAATTTCATGGAACCAGGAAAAAACTTCGAATTACAGAGGTTTTCTATTTACGAAGGTTCTAGAAAAAATATACTGCTCACTTTTGTCACGTAAGCATTTCAATTAACGGTTGTTGAAGAAAAAAAAGTAAACTTGAATTCAAATTATAGACGTAAACAAACCATCATTACATAAATTGAGGAGGTCTGCATGTTGTTTTGTACAAAAATAAATTGGTAATAACGGTTTTCTTTGATTGACAGAGGTTTTTCAGGGGACTGTGAGAATGCTTCTATATACAGATGATTACGAATTATTGAGAGTTTACTGTGTTTCTTTCAAAGTAGCGGTTTGACATTTTAGCAATTTCTAGCATCGCTAGAAACACTTGAAGAAATATCGTTTCTCTACTACCAGAAAAAAGAACCAAAACAAAGAACAATATATTTTCACAGCGCTATTTGGAAAGTTAGTAAAATTCTTGTGCGTTTCGTTATGCACATGTGTTCTTTAAATTCTTAACAACAAAGTGTCGCTTTTATTTTTATTTTTCAATATCAGAGCTCAATTGCCTTTACAGAATTGTTGTATTTTCTTCTTCTACGTTGAGAAACTCGTCCCACACTTATTCCGCTCACACCCGAACAACACAAAGTATATTTTTCTTTCCCCGTAAATTTTGGAGACAAGCGGCTTGCCACACGCATTACCCCGAAGTAAAACTATCTCCGAGGAATTTCATAAATAAATTTCCAATAAACTGCATAAGGAAAAATATCGAATTCAATTTACGTGCACACAAAAACTGTGTGGCTATGTCTATTCGCCTGAATCGAAATACCTTTCCTCGAGAAACAGAACATTTATCTATTCATGTATTATAGGGTTTTTGTCACCAATTCTACAATTAATTTGAATGGTTATTACCAAATTACGGCTATCCTTATCTCCTCTTCTTACCTCAAGTACGCCCTATGCTATATGTATATTTTCCTTAGCGGCATGGCATTCAATTTATGCAACAGGTGGAATTCCACTCCAAAACCCTTCTATGAGTGGTGAAGTGTGGATTAACCCATTTAATAGAAAACTCTAAAGCCGACAATGGTTACGTATATGTCTGCAGCTTTATCGATACCGGGATGTCACGTCGTAGGCATTAGGCTTTGAGTTTTTTTCCTCTCCACTGCATCGCGACTAATTAGATATTATAGATACATATTTTCGTCAGAGTAATAAAACAATGTGATTATTAAAAGTTTTTTTGCTTTCGTATCTTTCTGTTTTTCATGAATCTACTAGGCTGCATTGTTCATCTTTTATTCCACTACTATACCGTTCAATTAGAATGCAAATTAGCTGCTTTGGAGCGTATCCACATCTATGTATCAATGTACGACATTCCTTGTATCTTTACATCTATATTACTGTTTTGTATGAGCTATTGGTTTTCGTTGTTGCTGTTTTATTTTCGGGAAGCGATAGTGAGTTGAATCTTTAATTAGAAACTGGTCGGCAGGCCAGTTGTACGCGGAAGCTGATGAGTTGGAATTTTAAGTACGCACGTGTTGGTTTTGGAAGTTATCCTGGTGCAACGTATATCATCCTTGAAGATAGTAATCCCACCCTCCTCTATCGCTCTCTCTCTCTCTCTCTCGTACTATCTCATTTGTGGCAGTTGTTCGACTAGGTGTCGAATATATTTCGAAATGCACAGCGAATTGTTCATTGAAATTCAGGACTTGCATTGTGAGACATGGCGACTGTGTCAATCGCGCTCCATAATAATCACATTGTGATAGAATTTGAAATTAGCAATTGAATTCAGAAGAATTTCATTTTGGCGCCAATTAATTTGCGCCTGCTATTTTGGTACGCGATGCCAAGTGCAATGGCGAGTGTGGGAACAACAGCGATGAATGGAATACTTTGGGATTTTTGTTTCAGATTGAAACTCATGCATGCAAATTTATGAACGTAGTTTTCTTTTACTGCTTCTTTTCTATGTCGATCAGCAGTTGACACAGAAATGGAACGGGGTTTTTAGTGTTTGTTTGTCGAATAGGAAAGTAGTAGTAGTAGTATTGAGATTTCATTTTTATAACATTCTAATATACATACATAGGTCTAAATTACAGAGGAGAACTTAAGGATACTTAATCTATTTGCCGACTTAGAAGTGGTCTGGCTATACAAAGTTCAGTGTTTTATTTGTTTAGCAAAACAAAAACAGAAGAGTATTAGGCTTTTAAGTCACAGAATAGAATTATAATGCGTCCACTCAACAAGACAGCACAAAGTGTCGAATAGGAAAATTCTGTATGTATCTGACAGCTTACAGAAGTGGTTTGGTATTTGTTTATGCTTCGCTGACAGTTTAATATTTCCAAATGCTGATTATATGTAATTTAGGGTAATGTATTCAAAAATATGAGTGGCAGGGCAAAAGTCTTACTCCTTATCACTGGATACCCAACTAAATTTCGTAATGAGTTTGGAATAATCTTATTAGAAAAGAAAAAGTACCCAAGTGCTAATTCAAATATAAATTCATTTTGATCAGATTTGCAACAAAACTGCAATTCTTATTGCGGTTAACGATTTTGTGCGTATTGTACCCTGTACCTGTTTTTTCACTTGACTACAAGCTGATAAAAATGCAATTCACATATAGTCCAATCCATACGCATTCAATAAACATACTAATATGCCACCCTGGAAGTTCGGAAGCCACCACAAAGAAGCTCCTCGAAAACTCTTCAAACTCGTTGTACGTAAAATCGTGACGTCTATGAACGACTCTGCACTCTCAATCGGACGCGTGTTAACACGCTTCGTGACATAGGTATTAATTCATCGGATAGATATCAAAGTGTCTCATCAAAGATGGAGCACTAGAAACTGGTTGTTCTCCTTTCGGTAGATTTGCCGGCTTTTGTCAACAAAAACACAAAAAGCAAACAACAAATTGTTTGATTGTTTTATTATCGTCGTCCCAAAAGTGAATGAAAAGCTAAAATAAAATAAAAAACTCTTTTCGATTAATTTCATAAGAAAATGATTTTTCATTTATTTCGTTTTAGGACTTTCTATTTGTCGGTTGTGTTTCTTTTAAAGTTACCTCCTTCAATTAGCAATTAATTAATCATACAATAAAATATCCACTAAACAACTAACATAGAGATTTGATTTTTTTTAAATACTTAGTAACTAGTTAGGTGATTTACAATTTAACAAAAAATAAAATAAAAAAATAAAAAACAAAAAATAATTTGTTTATCGGTCTCTAGCTAGTCTCGAACGAAAATAAGAATTATATCGGCTAAGTTTATGTACAACATGCGTGTAGCTGTGTATAAATTTTACAAAAATATTCGTTATTTTCTTTTTTTAGTTGGTTTTAGGAATCTATCAGTCCGCTTTAAAGTTCAGTTTTGATGTCTCGCATGGAAGTTATGTATTTACAAAAAATGATACTAAATATCTAAGTCTAATTAAGTTTTACAGCTAGAACATGATTTTTACAAACTTTAATACACGTATAATATCACATTGAATTTTTAAGAAGTAGAAGTATGAAGTAGTTGGTTAAACTAAGAACGCCTGACCACCGGAACTACTCGTGCTAGGGGCAGTTGGCGCAGTAGGTATATTCGACGTTGCCGGTACCACGGCGGCCTGGGGCTGGGCTTGAGATGACTGGGCCGCTGCCGCAGTGGACTGCGTGGAGGTCGAGGCGTTGCTGAGATTGCTACCGGTCCGAAGGTGGACGGGAGCCTGCTGGATGGGGCGCCATTGTGTGGAGGACGAGGGATGGTGAGGATTTCTTAGACTCTGCTGCGGCCCTCCACTAGCACGAAAGTGAGGAGGTGCTAATAATTGCTGTTGTTGTCCGCTGGGGATCATGGAAAGGTTTTCCTGCTGGTCGTAGGCGCTGTACTCCGACTCGATGCTGGAGTAGATGTGCTCGGACGGCGGCCGCATAGGGATGCTATCGCATGGACGAGCCACGTGCCGGCTGGGTCTGGGGCTGGGAGTTGCGGTGGTGGCTGACGAGTAGTTGGCCTCCATGTCCTCTTGGTAGTAAGCGGGGGGAGGGGGAGCCTGTCGGAAGATCACTCCGGGGCTGACCGGCTGTTTGAAGCGCTCGTGGTGGTCCAATGTGTAGTTGTTACCGCGAGGTGACAACTCAATGGGAATTGCGTAGCGCAGCTTCTCCCAGAAGTAACGATCGCATGTGAGCAGTCGGTTTGATGGCACAGACTTAAGGTATGGAGCAAGTTCTGGTACTTCTTCGGCTTCGGCACTGACCGCAGTTTCTTCGATGACGACTAGCTTGTTCGCCAAGCCGCGGAGGGCTTCGTGGAAAGCGTTGCGGAATTCTATGCGATTCCACTCAGTTTGTATGAGGTTGCGGGTAAGGACGAGGATTATCTTTCGCGAGGCACGTGAGGCTTCGACGATTTGCAAGTGCGATGCTTCTGGTGGGAGGTCTCTTTGCTGGATGCACAGCCGGAATGGAGGGCGACCGTGTTCGAGTTCAGCGGCAATATTCCGGCACACAAATTCGTAATCCTTTGCAGAGTGAAGAATGATGGCGTCGTATAGCTTTCCGGCGTCTTCGAAGCGAGGTTCACACACCCGGACGCCGTAGTGGGCAAAGAGCCACATCCGCACCGACTCTCTAAAAACGAAGGCGATGATAAGAACCACGATCAGAAAAATCAGCACCAAGACGGCGGCGAGTAGGGGAACATATCCGTTGTTCATGTCTTGCGATGCAGCGTTGCTGCTGGTTTCGAGGAGATCGCTGCACTCGGCCGTAGCGGTAAGATCCAGTTCACGTTTTACCGCTCCGTCAACGCAGTACATCTCCTGAGCGTCCTTTATGATCATGGCGTTGTCAGAGACAAACTGCGAAAGCTCTTGGAGGAACTTACAGCGGCAGGACCACGAGTTGCGGCCAATCGTCAGGGCTTCGAGGCCGTTTCTGTACTGCAAATTGACAAACTGGGGGATGTTGATCGACGCGAGGCGGTTATTGTCCAATCGAAGCACCTTCAGCGACACCAATGGTGCAAATGTCATGTTGCCAATGTGTGTCAGCAAATTGTTGTGCAGGTAGAGCTCTCGGAGAAGTGACAACTGTCCGAATTCATGACCTTCCAATATTTGGAGCTTGTTGTTTTCCAGGTGGATGATGCGCAGCATTCCCAGATCGTTAAAAGTCCTATTTTCTATCGTCATGACGTTGCTGGAATTAAGGTAGAGAGCTCTTAAGTTCCTTCTTGCATCAAAGACCTGTGGGTGAAGCAGTGGCAAGTTATTCCCATCCAGGTACAGATCGGTTACGTCGAGAGGAAGCTTGTTTGGTAGATTATTTCGATTTTGCTTGCCGCAGTCGACAATGTTCGTGGACCACGTGGTATCATGGAAACAGGAGCAGTTTTGTGGGCACTTCATCTCGCATGGACACGCCTCGAAGTCGCAGCAGTGGCAGGACGTAGGGCAGTGTGAGTCGTATTTGCACACGAAGTCCTGACTGCTTAACGCCGACAGTGAGCGAATAGGTGAGTTCCTGCTGTGTGGCATCAGGCACTCGATATTGCTGAGGTCGACGATTCTTGGATGCTGGCGTGTGGTGAGATTGTTGATCCTCTGCAGCCAGTCCATGGAGCAGTCGCACTCGAAGGGGTTGCCACCCAGATAAAACTCAGGAACTTGTTTCTCACTAGGCACCGGCGCGACGCGTAAGGAATTTAATGCGATCTTGGATAAAACGTTGGCATAGAGATCGACACGGGCCAGCTTCGTCTTGTCCACGAAAGTGTTCGGCTGGATTGCGCTGATTATGTTGTTGTTAATGAAAAGTAGCTCAATGGTATTTGGCACCGACATTGGTCCGATTTCAGTTATGCGATTGTGGCTGGCGTCAAGCGTCGTTACCCGGATCTCTTCCTGCAGCTTGTAGTAATTACCCAGCGCTTCGATGTAATTGCCATGGATGTCCAGCCACTTGAGGTTTCGCGGGATAAAAGCGTAGTCAAACCAGACGAGGTGATTTTCAGAAAGATTGAGCCAAAGGAGTGAAGCCAAAGTTGCGAAAATACCGTTGATGTCGGTGAGGAAGTTACGATCGAGACGTATTGCTTCGATTTCGGTGTTCTTGTCGAAGGCACCCCTTTCGATGGATTGAATTCGATTTTTGGCGAGGTTTAGCACGCTAAGTCGAGGGAGGTCGGCGAACATATTTTTTGTTATGTTGCCGATTCTGTTGTCAATCAGTCGGAGCCCTGTCAGCTGGTTTAAGTTACGGAACGTGCCATTTTTGAAATCGGAGATTTGATTTTCGCCTAAATCTAAGGTTTTCAGCATGGTCAGGTACTGAATGGTTTCTGGAACTTCAGCAAGTTGATTTGAGCTTAGATCTAATTCCCTCAAGTCGGTACAGTTGCGGAAGGCCTGGCTTTCGATGCTGCCGATCAAGTTGTTGTTCAGGGTCAGCTTGTTGAGTACAGGGAGGCCTGCGAAAATGTGATTATCTAACGTGTGTAGCCGGTTCTCGGCCAAATTCAGCGTATGCAGGTTGTACAGTGGCTGGAAAGCGCCGTCTTCAATGTGCCCAATGGAGTTGTTGCGCATATCAAGAATCTGCAGAAAATACAGCTCTTTGAACATCGTCAGCCCGATTCGAGTGAGGGCATTGTTTGCCAGGTTCAAGATAATCAGACGGATCAGACCGGCAAATGTAGTGTTGTCCACATGGTGGCTAGTCAACTGATTGCCGGAAAGGTCTAAGACCAGCAGCTGCTCCAGCCGATGGAAGAGACCTTGTGGAAGATCGTACAACTCGTTCGATTGCAGATGAATCTCCCGCAAGTCCTTGTTGTTTGTAAACAAGCCGACGGGCAATGTTTCCAGGTGGTTAAAGCTTAAATTCAACGTACGTAGACTGATAAGTCCGCTGAACGCCTCCGGAGCGATGTTGGATATGTTGTTGTGCTGAAGCTTAAGCTGCTGTAGGCGGCGTAGACGGGAGCCTCCCCAGTTTTCAGGTAGCGACCGAATTTCATTTGAACTTGCGTCAATCACTTGCAACTCCGATCCGGAAGCCTGCACTCCACCGATCGAGCACAGCTTTCCCGAAAATCCTAAATTATCCGCCGACCGGATACGATTGGCCGTCAAATTTAAAACCTTCAGACTGTGCAACGCGCACCACACACCCTCTGGCAATTGTCTGATATTGTTCTCACTCAACTCCAACATTTGGAGGTCGCGGAGACCGGCGAAAGTGTTACTCAAAATGTCTAAACTTTTGCCGGGACCCCAAATCGAGTTCCGAGTACGAATCGAAAGCTTCTTTAACGAAACCAAACCTTCAAACGCGTTCTGTTGCAAACGTTGCAATTTACACGAATTTATCCGCAGTTCGGACAGCTTCTGCAGCCGCACAAAAGCATTCACGGGCAACTCACTCGCGTATAGCAAATCTTCGGAGCACTGTATATCCAAATTGTTGGCTGTTTCCGCCACTTGCAGGTCTAATCCATTTGGCGATGTATCGATAATCCGTAAATTGCACTTGATATCCATGGTTGTGCGTACGAATTCCCACGAGCACTGCGCAGCGGCACTAACCACCAATGTAAGGCAGAGGAACAATATTTGAGACATTTTTTTTTTGTGTTGACTTTTGTTTGAAATTGAAAATAAAAAAAAATTAAACTAAAAATTTTTGGACCAAAAACGGGGTCCAAGTCCGTTTGAGCCACTTGCACAGAATTCGAATATTTTTTACGTTTTATTCTTTAAAATTTCGATTTTTGATAATTTTTGACATCTTTTTGATCTTTTTCCTCTCACACCCGGCTACAGAAAAAGTGCTCTCAATCTTTTATTTTTTTTTTTTCAAGTTAAATGTGTAAAGGGTTTGTGACTTTTTTCTTTTCTTCGCGTCGCGGCGGAATTAAAAAAAATGTGTGTTTATTTTAAGTCTAACTATACGCTACTCTCTAACGCACGATAACCGCTCAACGATCAAACTCAAACTGATTATTCGGTTTGCTGCTCTCGAATCCGTCGACTTGGCTTCAAAAACTGAAAACACACATACTCACTCAGTCGCTCCCATACACACACTTACAAGCAGACGGAGTTGGATGGCTTTTCACACCGTGTGTAGGTCCAGTTATTATTCTGTGTTGGAAGGAGAAGAGCCGCACACACAGAGTACCTCCTCGAACTCATAAATTCGATTGTCAATTGTCCGACAGTGAGCGTGTATGTGTGAATCTGTGAGTACTTCCAGAATGCATTTGCATCGTTGGAGTATGGTGTGTGGTGTGTGGTGTGTGGTGTGCAGTGTGTTTACCCCTCCGAAGCAAATGACCCTTTTGTTTATTACTCACGCTACATGGTCTCTCTCACTTTGCCTCCTCTACTGGGTGAGTGCTCGACTCCGGTTCTTCGCGTTGGTGTGTTATTCTTGTTAGTGTCGCATGGAAAATGCAAGCTGCACATGTGTTGCACATTCTACAACCGCATGTATCTGTATGTTCCAGTTTGAAAAGAGAAAGAGAGAGTTTTTTGATTTTGTTTTTCACTTCATACCTACCAGCACCTTGAACCAGCACAACACCCCCAACCCCCTCCCGGAAATGCAACAGTTGCTCGACACGGAGAGCGGTGAGCGAGAGAGTTTCTTGTTCATTTTCTCCTTTCCAGCAAATAGTTTCTTTATGCACTTTTGTCTTACAGAATGCTTTAAGATACAAGCAATAGATACAATACACTTGTAAAAATTTCCTGACATACAAATACATCGGTTCGTACACATATATGTACCTAGAGACTGCTAACTAGTGACTTTGTTTTTCCTCCTTCATTCTACACTTGACATTTTCTTCTTTGCCTGGTACTTTGTGTTCTTTTTTCGCTCCGCTTCGTTGTTCGAACTTAGCTCTTCGGTTTGTTTTTCCTGTTTGACTGAGCAGAATATATTGCAAATTATACTACAAGTTTGCTGGGGCTCATACTAATACGGGTGGCTGATGCGGCAGGGAGCCAGTTTTTGCAGATTGAAACTGAACTATTATGCGGGCGAAAATAGTTGAAATTATGCTGATTGTTTGATTGAGATATTATTATTTTTTAGCATGTGTGTGCGCGGGGGAAGCTTGATCATTGCGAACTACACGCAATGGTTAAGTGAGTTCTTGTTTGTTAATGCTAAGTGTAAGCTATATTTAAATCCTAAAATTTAAAAAAAAAACCCTTTGTGGCCCTGCAAAATTGACTCGGGTTCAAGAACTGATGTCAGCGAATATCATTCATTAATGCAATTTATGCAAACGATGTGAAGTGCACTGAACTCTATCAGAATTCAAGTAACAAATGCTGTGTGGTCAAATAAGTGTAGGACTATGCGCATTTGTAGTAAGGCATGTAGTGCAGTAAGCGCTAAATTTACCAGGTTTTGCTGTGCTGTCTTATTTTGTTCCATTTTTCGCAAAGTAAGTCAGATATTGGTTTTAGTTAATGATCACTTTTTCCAATTGGGGTCGATGGGTTCTCGGAAATAATTCAATGATTTTAAACTATAAATCGAAAGTAGTGTGTTATAGACGTGTGTGTATGTTATTTGATTTATATACAGTTTTTATTAATTTGAAGTAACTTAGTCTGTTAAGTTTTAGGGTTTTAGTTTGACCCGTGGGCCGACTTAAGTTTATTTCCACAATCATTTCAGTGACATCAACAATGTTCAGATCTAGGCGCAGTTCTAAGAAGAATAAATCCGAATTAAAACAAGGTGTTTTCTAGTTTTAGAGGTGTTCCCATTACTGTGACATTTTCTTCAGTTCTTAATAAAGGTCGAAAACAACTTTCATAGCAACACAAAATAGTTTCATAGCATAGTATCCAAATGTATTATGCTCAAACAAAAAACATTGTATAATATGAACTACGCAAACAATTAATTTTGAAAAAAAAAAAATTACTACAAACATTTGAATTAGCGTCGTATCAATTCTTTGTAAAATAATTCGTTATTTTGGACTAGAGAAAAGGTTGGTTTGATCTTTCTATTACTACTGCACTTAACCTTAGTAAATTGGAGATCGTTTTTGCGTTCAAATTACTTTTATCTGCATACTCGAGAAGCATTATGCATTGTATTCAGGGATGAGACTTTTTGAAAGTATGACCTAAGCAGATTAGGAAAAAACGGAGTAGATTCAACTTTTTCGCAGTAGATTTTTATGTTTTCAAAATATAACATGCACAGATATTGTCGAGGGTGGTAATTGTGAACAGGGGTAAATTGGAAGTACACTTATTTCTACAAAAAAACAATTTTCCACCTAGACAAACCATTCTACTATATGAAAATATGATATATTCTTGTGTGGTTGTTAGTTCTAGTTTGATTGTTGACGTGAAAGATTTTTTCAGTTTTACCCCAAATATTTTTACTCTACAGCCTTTAATGGCGTGGCTGAGTTCCTTGTTTTAATTTACCGCATTTTTATTTTTACCTTAAAAAATAGCGAGTGTAAATGTAAACACGGACTTTTATAAAACTAAAAAAAATCAACACATTTATATTTATTTTTTTCTAAAAGATGAAAGAATTTATATATATAAAAGTTCAGCCAACACCGATTTCCCCTTTTGCATAGTTAAGCTCCACCAAGAACTATAAAGTTAGAAAAAAACTAAAATGCAAAAGTGTTTACAATTATCCCCTCTGACCCCATACATAAATAGTTCATAAAGTAAAATAAATTCATTTTCAAAAAAGGAACAAAGCAATAAATAATTCAATTAAGTTAGTTTTAATATTTGTTCAAAAAGATAACCAATTTTACTAACTACTGATTGCATCTTTTAAAATGAAGAATGATTAAAACAATCTATAAGACCCACGACATCTGAAGGTTCCCAACAATGTATATTAGCGTCACCCATCTGTTGACACAGAATAACGTTCTGATTTTTATTTATTTTTTTTTAATTGGTTTCTGAATTTGTGCAGTTAATTTTAATTTAAACGGAGTAGATTTTTTTTCGAAAAAAAGTGCAGTAAATTTGCAATTCCCTGATTGTATCCCTTGGAAACTTGTTACCTTAGGAGCGGCATAAGTAACTTCGTCGCCTTCATTCTCCAAAATATCGTCAGTGGGTTCAATTTTATTGCTTTCTACGATAGGCCATCCGCTTATTTCTTTTATTGTCACTTTGTGTTCAGTATTCTCGCTCTAAATAGATTACTAAATTAAATCAACTCTCCTTGAAGCTAAATTTGGTTGAAAAATTACTTTTAAATCGGTAAACTTGATACAGTGTATTAGATTTGCGGTAAGGCAACACTGAAAAACTGAAAAATTAGAAAGGAACTTACAAAATTTTAATCTAAAATAAAGCCGTTCTAGAACTGCATCAAGGCGTATCTTATAAACAAATAAATTCTTTTTTTTTTTTTTAATTTCTTACCCTAGCCCTAACTGAGTGCACATTGAACCTTCATTACCATAATCAGAGATTGTTTTTTGCGGAACATTTGCAACTTGCCTACCTAATCTACATACCATCGACGGATTAATCCAAGAATCTCTCTTGTGGGTTAGTTTTGCACTAATCCGCGAGCTCGATAAATAAACATGAAGCTCTGATGCTGAGCGGAAGGGAGACGGAACAAGAGAAAGATTTACTACGCCCCATAAAATATAACTTCACTTGAGACGCGCAGCGTTCATTTGAAGGTACCTTTGCCTTGGGTTGAATTTGTGATAGAAACGCAAGGTGCCGCACAGTCAGTGTCAGCAACTTGCGCACAGGAAGCTGAGGAGTTGCATTGCAACCCATTCTTTGTATAAATTTCGCATATGATTATGAAAATATGGAGCCACAGGAAATTTGTTGAGTCGAAGTTTACTACTGTGGCATTGAAATATTCGCGGACGTTGTGTCAGGTGTTACCGGAAAGTTGGTTTCGATTGCATTCTGCAGAGGTCAGCAGTAAATGGAGAACGGATGGCTGGCTCTGATTAAAAACCAAAAGAGGAATGTTAAGACAAATATTTGACTTAAATGAGGCGGCGAATCTTTACACACTAGAAACTTTTATCGCCCCCCTTCAGACCTTTTGCTGACTAAACTCAGAGTATCGAGGCACTCATCTCTCAATTGCCATGCACCGACAGACGATGTCGTCGTGTTCCCAAGGAAAACTAATCGAAGTAATTATAGCACACCGCTCTCAACTGAACCAAAAATAATACTCAACATCTCTGTCGTCAATAAAAATTTGAAGGTCTATCTGCCTAAAGAGGAGAAAATAAAAACTCAGAAATGAGCCTAAAAAAATCTTAGAATCCATTTAATTCCCAGACCAGCTTTCCTTGTGTGTTGTGTAAAAGATCATTGAACATCACATATCATCATCGTTGGTCGCGCTACGCGTAAAGTTGTCGTGTCGTGGCCATGGTCTTCCTCTCTTCGCTGTTGTCGTCATCATCTTCGTCAATTCAATTCAATTCCCAGAGAACTCCTTCGTTTTCTCTCCATTACTATCATCATCTTTTTCGCCGTCCAGTGCTTAACTATGAAGCATAACAAACTTCTGTCTATAAAGGCCGCTCACAACTCTTTATGGAGAAGGAGGAAATGAAGAAGAAGTATCTTTTCTCATTCTTGTTCTTGAAGATACGAAAAAAATTATATCTTTTCCATTTAGATTTCTTCTTATTTTTTACATTTTATAAACCCGTTGAACAAAAACAACAGGTAGACAGGGAAAAAAGAAGCCCAAAAACCAAACACACATACAGGTGCATATAAATTAGAGGGGAAATTTGAACGCACACACTCAAAACTAAAGCCTCTCTCGCATACATACTAGAAAAAGAGAGGATTTCTGAGAGAATGTATTCATTTCTCTTTCGATCATTGGTTGTTGAGGATCTTTTGTTTCTGTTGGGAGTCATTGGTAAAAATTATGCTACTCTCTGAGAGTTTGATACCACTACAGACACATACTTTCTTGACTTGATGCAAAAATTCTCATTTTACTGCCGATAGATGTCGCTAGATACATCGATCGTGGCCAATGGCTCTCTGCATATCACAGCCGTACGTTCAGAACTGCGGCAAGTTGTGGTCAGTTTTGCGGTTTTTCAACTTTTACGATCGTTCATCGTCTTGTTTCATTTTTTCGTACTCTCATGGAATTCGATCGCTCGGCAATTTGGCAAAGAACACAGTTCGGTTTTATCGTTTGCCTCTTCGTTTTCACACACTCACAATTTAATTAAGCCATTGTAGTTCAAGTTTACTCAGTCGTCTTCGACTCGGGCCCGGCATGTCTCAAATTTCAATATCGTCGAGCGCCACAGTTCGTTGCATCTCAATTAGGGTACAAAAAGACTACTAAGCCCAGCTTCTCAAATGTTTGCCCTGAGTCTGCGTTTGACGTGTACGCAAACACACAGGCATTCCCGTGTCCCATGTGGCAGGGCGAACTCATTATCAAAATGAAATTAAGTCATATCGAGCTGCAAATAGCATCAGGAGTACTAGACAAATATTTCTAGACGTCGCCGTATCCTAGATATGTTTTCCCGTATCTCTACTGATAGCGGTGGCTCAGAAACGAATACCTATCGAAACAGTAAAACGTTTTCAATCTTCTCCTTTAAAAAGAAAAACAAGGCGGGAAAGGACACGTTCGGTTTTTTATTACATTTTATTTTTTATTCTTCTTTGACTTTTCATCAGCATTCAGTGAAAGTTGGAGGAGATGCCGGTAACGATACACGAAACACTTCAGTAGCTGCTGGGAAAATATATATAAATGAAAAAAAAAGGACTCGTAAAACCCTTCTTCGCCGACCTTTATTCGCGGAAAGTCACCGCGACAATGTCCAACGAGAGAGTAATACAAATTCGGCTTCTGTAGATTTTTTTTTATCCGCTTTACGATGGAATTTTACTTGAACGCATATCCGACGACACGGGTGGATGATATCTGGAATTATTAAGATACCTTTTCACCAACATATGTACTTATGGGAGACCTTAAAAAGAATATTTCATCTGTGCTCTTTTTGTTTTAAATACTCCCAGATGTACGTACTTCCTAATAAGTCCAGAGTTTTTATTTGACGAAAACGACCTACATGAGGTACTTTGAAGGTCATATAGAAATTAGGTGGATATTTTTGAGCAGTTTATGACCACTATGTGACGGTTAGCAATTTGACAGAAGGATGTCGCGGTGGAAATGTTTATTTTATGGGCGCATGCAATTGATCCTGTGATCCTGGGTGTGCCGTTGTGGTTACCTTTTTCAACCTGGGAATTGGGTTGTTCCTTTTGAAGAAAATTATTTTATTGGCTAGTATCTAGTAGCCGCAGAAAAATTGTACCTTATGGCGAAAAAGCCATATATCTTGAGTTTGCACGAATTTTTTTGTTTGGACATCGAGTGTTATAAATTAAAGTGGAGTTGGTATGTATATAAGCAGAACTCGAATTTTATGCAATGTGCAATCTTTTTGTTTAAAAACAAATATGTTTCAAGTAACATATCTATTTGCAATAGATAACGCTTGTGCTTAATGAAACTGATAGAATAAATCGATCTAAGTTAAATGTTGTGAAATGTTTCTTAATTCAATCATCCTTAAGACCAGTGTATATTCTAGACAAAGAGATAGACTATTTTCGTATATCGGTCCGAGACCGAGCTTCGAAATTGAAATAGATTTACTATTGTAGAAATTAGCTAAGTTGTAACAATAAAAGCACATTCTTTCGAAATTTTAATCAAATTCCTTATTCACTAAAGGTTCGTTGATTGCAAAGGAAAAAAAAGACCAATGCTGCTAAAGGTTATTCTGCTAATGGAAAAATAAAATGAGATTCAAAGAAAAATGGCTAATGACGCTTATACAGTAGATGAAGTTTAATAAAAAAAAAAGCAAAGATAAAGTTGAAACCACCACAGTAAATAATCCAATTTTTATTAATACATTTGGCAGAAATTATTAGCAGTTAGAATAAAAAAGGAAAAAATCAATTTTTGAACACAAAAAAGTATACATACCCGGCAGATGTAATTAAAAAAAAGTAATTTAAAAGTAAGTTTCGTCCAGATATTGTTTATTTTTACTTATTATTAATCTTTCGTATTAGCTGCCCTACTTTCAAGAACAGCTGGGTGCCAATTTTTCATAGACAGACCAAGGTTTGTTGTAGTTTCTGTTGAGAAACTCGTTTCGTTTTGTAATACGGCGGTCTAGCTCTTTTCAAAAAAGTTCAATGGGGTTGAAATCGGGGGACTTAGGCAAATTGTAGAGAAGCCAAAGCCGTACAACATCTGCATATGCAGATTCATAATGTGATCCATATTTTCCTCAATAAAATGTAGAGATAAACGTGGTGCTCTATTCTATCCGCGTAGTTAGCCCCTCTCTCAGGGCTGCGTTCATTAATAAGGTAACATAAGGTTAGTGAAACAAAGATTTTTCTTTTGCTTTTATAAAATAACTTTTAAAATTATAATATTTCGTCCTTTATAATCGTTGAAAATCGAAAAAAAATTTTACATTTTAATTAGATAGGGTTGTTCTTCTTTACAAATTTGTAATCAAATCTTCATTGCATTTGTTTTCATTTAAAATAACAACTTCCTGTTCCTCCCTGCACTTTGAACTGGTCTCTGTTCTGCGTCGATTCGACACAAAATACAACACACGTCCACTTAAGATGCACCACGCTTCATTACTACTAAGTTCTCTGACTCTCCGGCTTAAAAAATCTCGTAAATCAGTGAGCAATTAATTTAGTCGATACGCTTGATTTCCACTAAAAGAGGCAGCCGTCACTTTGGTCGGCGACAGCGGCAATGCGCTTATATTACAACAACCAACGACATCTTTGCCAACAAATTACGGACACCTTTAAACACTTGAGATGCATATGCATGCAGATGCTTCATTCATGGGACCTCCTTTAGCATTGGGCATATTTTTTGTTTAGAGAGAGAGAGAGAGAGAGAGAGAATGCATGCATTTCCTAAGTGTTCATATCGGAAGTTGGCTTTTAAAGAACGCCCATACAGACATGGAATGAGCGGTCCTTTTAAAAGACGAATGCGGACTATTTGACTTTGATTTTAATTAAAATTTTGTTCCGTAGCGGAGAATTGTCTATACGATTCGTGAAATGTTTGATGAGGCCGACGGGCAGATATTTGACACCGGATAGTATAGGCGCATAATTTGGGTAAGGGGTAGTCCAGTCTGCTTGTTGTTCTATGTTGGCTGTGTTTATGAACCGAAGAATCAGAACAAACAACTTAATTGACATCTGCTAGGAAGTTCAACAAGGCGTTTCGGAGCAGGTTGGTCTTGTTTTAGGTCATGTTTTTTTGACAGGGATTGCGTTGAGTATTAACGGGCAGTTGGTCCATGAGAAGGGTGTTTTCAAAAATCAGTGCGTTTTTAACTTGATAAAAACAGTTCTCTTATCTTAATAAACTATGGCTTTTTTAGGAGCACAACAATTCAAACTACAATTAAAATAATCAAAGCATTTGTTGATATACAATCAATAATCACTGTTCAATGCATGAACTCTTCTACCACTTTACCGTGCGTTTTTTTTTCAGTAGGTTAATGATTTTAGGAAATTTTTGTCAAAAAATTCAGCACCTAAGTCGGCCGCTGATCTCGAATTTCTGACGTTGGCTCAACTAATCTATACGCAGTGAGAATTCTAGCTAGCGATGTCCAAGATTTCAAATGACACCAGCAAAGCTATTTGGCTAACCATACATTTTGCTGACTGTGCAGCTCTGTTTATAACCGACTTCTTAATGACCTAAATATAAGGTAAGGCTTTTGAAGAAGTTATTCTCTCTCACATGTGTGCACCTAATCTTTTCACAAAACTTAAAATTGAATCAAATCTCTTTACACTGCTTTTCCAGGACAACAACCGGCCATCGCCAGCTTTGTAGAGAGCCAGTGGCCCCATGGTCCTCATAATTCACAAAGTCATTTTCTACTTCACACGAACTTCCGCACATTCAACACTTTTAACCCACATCTAATCTGGATTATGTATCTTCTTCTTCCACTACAACCCCCTCCTATCAGTGAGTGCTTCTGCTTGTTTCTCACCAGGCCACACAGAACTCGAAGAGCCGGGTGAAAACCTACAGCAGCTACGCATCCTGTGTGGACACTGAAAAAGAGTTCATAAAATTCCCACAATTTCGCATATCACTGAGCGGCACTGATGAGACAGGACGGTATACACTGAATCTGTGTGCTGATGCAGATCATCATCATCGTCACTAGGCGACCGAGAGCGAGGGGCGACCACCGGATGGCGGGGAGCAGGTAACTCAGACAGCAGAGCCCATTTTTGGCCAACCTTATGTGACCAAAACTGGAGAACATGCACATTTTATATGTGAACCTCCTGGAGATGAGCCAAGGTGGGCACATACCTCAGCCGAACAGTGAACATAACTTAAATCAGTTTAATAGACTGCAACTGGATATCTCGGTCGGTTAGTTGCCCACTTGGGTGGAATGAACACCGCCACCGTCCCCGTCGCCGTCGCTACTAAGTGGGGTATTTGCTGGGCTGTTGTTTCTGTGTTTTTTCCTGGTCGTCGTTGCTGTCGACGTCTTGTCGTGGTCACTCGGAACATACCTACACATATACACGATTCACATGTGACGAGAACATGAAATCTCTCATCGGTGGGTCTCATGTGAGCCGAGAAAGCTAGCCAGGAAGATTTGCATGTGGCACCGTAAGTTGCCACTGGGAAACATTTTTGCACCCACCAGCAATTACCCGAGAGGTTCGAGGTGAACTTCCTTGGAAGCGTTCGTTCAAACTAGAGTTGGTCGCAGCCGGGTAATCTGCGCAAGGCGCATACAGGTGTATTACCAAATGACGTGTTAACAGCCATTAACAAGCCGAAGTTCTCTTACGAGTTTTTATGGCCTTTTTACAGGTATTTCGTTTAAAGTTAAAATAATTTTCTGTTTTGCAGTTTTTTTTTTTTTTTCATTTGCCTTCCACTTTATTTGCAGCTTCGTCTAGATGCCTGTTTTGAAGTAATATGTTGGCTCCTTGCGTGTTGGCTAAGTAGCTTTTTAGCTCATTTTTTTCTTCTTCGAGGTAACACCGTAGCTGTGGCGGGTTAGCTGAATATTAAACCACCAACCGTTGACAGGGATCAGCATTTTCCTGGAAGGAATTTTGTCGTGTGTGATTGAATTTTGATTGGGACTACAGCCAGCGCGAGCGGCGGATTATTATGCAGCGGAGAAGGAAAAAGCTTCTGTTGTGGTTATGTGAGAGGTCATATGAAAATTGGAGGTGCTTCGGGGCGTGACAACGTGTGAAGCATTAGCTCGGTCCCCTCAAGTTGGTGGGTAAATATGTTCAGAGCACGCACTAAGTCTATACTGAGGCAAAAAGTAAAACATGTTTGTGCCTCAGATACATCGAATCTTAGCACCAGAGAGGTGCTTTTCGACGAAAATGACAGACAGCTTAGCTTGTAGGTTTAATTTAAAATTTACAAGGACGCTATGAAGTTTAAAGGATAAGTCTAAGAAATTTACGGTAAACAAATGATTGTATTATTTACAGGTGCCTCAACTTCAGTTTCGTTTAATCAAATTACTTACGGACATTGACCTCTGAATGTTTCCGTAAATCATAAGAAAAACTCAGTGCAAAAAATGTTTCACCCACAGTAATCAAAACTAGACCACCCGCGACAAAGCTTTATCCGCGACAAACGCCATAACTTTAATGCTCAAATGTATTGCAGTGTGTCAGAAGATTCAAAGCAGAAATAAATCAGAACGAGACATTCAACTTCCTCGTATCTTTCCCCTAAATTTTTTTTGACATGATTTTTTTTATAACGTTTTTTTTTGTCATTTTTGGTGGGCGCCGTGGCTTAATCGTTAGTGCGTCGGACTGTTAAGCGAGAGTACCTGGGTTCGAATCCGGCTCGGGGAAACAACACCACAAGTATTTTTCACGGCCCCAACTCCAGCGAACGACTGACAATCCTCCTGGAGTACTTCTGTCATGGAAAGCTTCGCAATTCGCCGTTCGTTAAACAGTAGGTCCCCTCCACATGTGTCAAAATATATGGCGCTAGGCTCTGGTCCTGTATGGGCTGTTACGCCGACTATTTATTTTTTATATTTATTTTCTTTTGGCAACGTCATTCACTGTCTGCAATTGCTAGCGAGCCGATCAATGTCTCTGATCTTCGTCTTTTTCCCTCTTATTTTTCTAATATTACGTTTTGCGTTTTGTTTAAAATGTATCTTTATTTTCCTCTTGACTTATTCTCGGGGGGGCTTGCTAGATTTTTTGTCCAACGATTTTTGGAACAAAAACAAGACAACTGAACATTGTCGCCTCCTGTCATGAACCATTACATGTTTCCTTCACCATTAGGCTCACCGGACTGCCACTACATAACCCCGTTATCATCAATAGATACCGACAGACACCCGCCTGCACAGATGCGCCTTCAAAAACGCAACTGGATCATCCAGCGGCCAAGGTGTTCACTGCCGTGTTCCCTGTTAGCAACAAAGCGTGCGATCAACTCGGTCATGGTGCAACATCAAACGATGAATTCAATTAATCCCCATGCAGTGTCGTCGCAGTGTCTCTTCCTGGATTCACTAGTATACCCAAATCGCCTTTTTCGCATGCACTTTGTCACGAAACGTGATCATGTGGTGCATGTTAGAGAGAGCGACATGCGTGTTTCATCCGAGGTCCGGGGTTGATGCACATCTAGTAGCTGGAAAAAATATGACTTGTTCCAGAGCGGATGCCACAAGTAGGCGGCTGTCCTGGGGTACATCGCAAAATTCCGAAGAAGCCGAAAACATCGACACCATTGTCGCCGGAATTACACATTCATGTCATGCACCCAGAAGCGAACGACCTCTTATCTCACACCCAGCCCGGTGCCTGTGTGTTGCGTTGCTTTTTCAAAGTCACTCACACAGAATGGTGAACGGCTTAGCCAACATCGAAAGGAACACCGAGCTGTGTGCAGTTTCCCGCGGGATTGCGTGCGAACGTAGCACATCGCGTTAATACCAAATTGAACGGTTGCACTTAGCCCCTGGCCAGAAGGCTGTAGTACTGCGGCGTGCATCGGAGCCATCCCCCGCGCTGTCATAGATTAAGCGATTGCAGTAAGGTCTACACCTAGCCCAGCCTGTTGTCCCACCCATTCCCAAAAGCAGGCTGACTTCGAAGGTACACTCCTTGACCAGGCCATGCTGCATGACTGAGAGAATTGCTTTAATATTTGCATAACCGTAGTGCGCACTGCCACCTGAAGGTCTAGTGACTGACGATGAGTCGGGCGTCTAGTAAACTAGCAGCAGCGTGCTGCATGCTTGAAGGGCCTCAAATGAGGTGTTCCGTGTTTGGTGTTGTCACTCATGTATGCAATTGGAGTATGGAGTTGGAATTAGTGTCACGCATAGGCTTTCCCACATACACACACGTCCGGGGTTCCTCGTGTGTTTTGTTTTGCTTTGTTGATTTTTTACCTTTCTTATCTTCACCTTTTCTTTTGGAAGTTTTGTGAAATAGGTGTAAAGAAATGTGGAACAGGGTTCAGTCTCACAGCCCTTCGATGAATGGAGCTCTGTTGTGTTTCGAAAGCAGGAACAACAAACACGTATGGGGAAAGTGAGTGATCTATGTTTCCAAGTGGCGATGGAGTTTTTGAACAGAGAAAACTGGTAAAGTAGCTGGAAGATTTTATGTGGCATTGGGACGTCAACCATAGCGTTAAAATTTTCCTAAACTTGGGTTAAGCCAATGCCATATAAGTTAACATAAATTGCAAGCCTGAGGAGCTTTCCGTCAAGACATAAAAAATATCTTTTTTTTTTGTTCCACACAATTTCTGATAATCACATGAGTTTCAAAGGGGACTATGAACTTCCCATTTTTCCCTTAAAAAAAAAATAAAAAAGCCAATTACTTTCTTATTAGAAGCGAGACATACTTTTTTGCAATATTTCTGGCGGATCGACAGCTTTTTATGTGACTCCTGTGTGACAATGAGCCTGCTTCCAGAATATTGCCGCTCTGCAGTGCGTGTTGATTTGTTGTTCTGCATAATACGGCAGAAAACTGCAACCGTTTTATGCACATTCACCTTACACTTCCCCGTGAAAGTCGACGAATTTGAATGAGAAAACAGCGCAATACCATCTGCATTTATAAGACAAAAACTTTTGCCGGGATTATAACCAAGACAAAATCTCTCCACCGCTACTGCAGCAGTTGCCTCAGCACGGTCAACCCCGCAGCCTCGGTTTCATCACACCGTTAGCAGTACTCTCGCCCGGTATCAGCACCTTTTTGCGATACCCGTACTCTGCCAAATCAACATCAAACAGCAACTAAATGATCAAGTGTTACCTGGCTTCGAATGACGGCGAAGCTATTAAGTTCTTTATTTTCCATCCGGCAAGCTGTTGGAAATATGTCTATGTATGCAAATATGAAATTTGATACCATGTCGAGCACTCAGAATGCCCAACTATGCGACAGCGACGCTGTACGATGCCATTATTCGTTGAGTCCCATCGGCCGCCCGTTGAAATCTGCACCTTGGTCGATATCCCGAGTGCCTGTCACTGATTTTTTTTTATTATAAATTTCTGTTTTTATGGAACAACTAGAAGTACTCAAGGTACTTTACCAGGAACAAGCGAGGGGTAATTAATGCAACTTTACTTATTCGTCATAACAACAGTGTTGCTGCCTGCCAGTCATTCTCTTCACACACCATTGCCTTAATTAATCCTCTGAATACAGTCATGGTATGAAATTATAAAATTTCATTTCAGCCAAGGCAAAAAACAAAACAAAAAAAAACGCAGAAACAGTTCGCAAAAAGATACACAGAAGCATCAGACAGATACTCTCGACAGTGAAACAAAAAGTAAAACAATTAAAGAGCATAATATCGTCAACGAACCATTAACTTTATTTACTTAATTTTTTTTCCAGTCTTGGTCTTGTTTCGCGCAGGTTCTTTTTTTCTGGCTTAAATATGCATGCCGCAGGGGTGAGACGGGGAACACTATCCGTATCAGAAAGTTTCTCGTACGGATGGATGAAGTGGGGCCAGTTGGTGTATGCATGTGTAGTAAGTAGATCGCCGCATTGGGGTCTGACAATTAAAAATTCGCGGTGGTCCGAATGTGAACTTTGAATTCGTTTTAATTACACAGGGAACTACCTGCTCTGCGCAGGGGTACTCTTCGGGCACCCGTGTGTGAGAAAGTGCATGCGTTGCTAAGGTAGAGAGAAACAATGACGCATGCTTTACGATAACAAGGTTATTTTGCTTAGCAGGAGGTGATTTCTTTGCAAACGTGTGGTTAATGGCGAAGAATGGCCGGTGCCCTCATACTGGCATCGCGTATACACATATTTATGCGCACACTGTCGACAAGGCAGTTGCTGAATTAAATAAAAATGCGAGCTAAATAGTTAGTTTTGCTGTATTTCGGAATGGATCGAAAATTAAACTTTAACTCCACAAGTATAAGAGAACTTATGATTTATCGAGTGTCAGGAGCCATGGAAGGGCAACTGACTACTTGAAACTTCCAAATTAATCGCATTACTTGCATATTGAGTTAATATACAATTATAGAGATGCGGATTATCGAAAGTTTACTGTATTTGCAAATAAGATAGAACAATGATCACTTACACAATTAACATTAACTTTCATGGTGATTCGTTTTAGTAAACAAGTGTTTATTTTATTAGCTTTCTTTCTCCACGAAGATTGTCCAAGTCATTCATTCCATAGCATTCTATTGAAATCCCTTCCACCTTCTGGGCTCCAGTTAATTACAGATCTAATGGCAGAGTTGTTGATCTATCCGTTCGTTTACCTCAAATTTTACAAACAACCGAAAAAGAAAAATCAATTTCTGTTTCTTTTCGAAATAAATCTCTGCAATTACGTATCTCTTTGTCAAAAGCATTTCTCAATCACGCGATACGAAAAGGCATTTTCTTGCCAAAAACAAAAAAAAATAAAAGAAAAACAATTATGCATTGAAAAACGTGTTCCTGAAGCACATAGGCGGAGAGTAGCAACAACATTACTTCCAACCAGATTTTTTTAATTTGAACTTCAATTGAAAAGATTTTAAATGTAACTCGCATATACAATTTCTTGACTATTTTGTAGTTAGCTTTCTATATATAATAATAAATTTGAAACATTTGTATAGTTGGGGTTTTATTATTGGATCTTTATTTTTCGACTATCTCGATTTGGCTGGATAAGTGGTAGTTTAGTTGGCCTGCTCTCTGCGGTAAAAATAAGTATGCACAACTTGTTGCTTCATTGTCTTGCCTCAATGTTGTACACAATTGTTTTGATGTACACAATTCACTGTGTGAAAATTTTTCTCAAAATGCTGGTGGCATGTACTTTTTATCTGGTCTAATTGTTTGCTTTAAATTATTACGGTCAAGTGAAATTTAAATGAAAGAGAATCTATAAGGGAAAGTAGTCACACTTTCTGTTGGATTCGCAAGCTATCAACTTGAAAAATGTATCTTGTCACTTCAGCTTTAGTAAAAGAGTTATTTAGAGCGTAAATAAAGGCTAAAACCGGTTATTTATAAGTTTTCATAGGGATCTTTGAGGTGGTATGTCTCCTTAATTTAATACAAAACTAGCGAGTAGGTTAACTGTTTCCATTATACACATAAATTATTGTTATGTCTGTATATGGACATTTGGTCGAAAGCAAAAATATTAAAACAAACAAAAAATAAATTAGTTTCGGAAAACAGTTATAACAGTTTATAAAAAGAAAATAGTTAAAACAATTAATAAGAATTAAAAGCGAGTGTCAGACACAACGATTCAATATATCAGATTAAAGAATGATTTCGTAAAGACATGGCAAAGAGATTCCGATCATCACACTCGTTTCTAACCTATGAAAATCAAAATCACCATCTTATATGTAAAAAGAACGAGATTTTTGAGATTTGCGAGACACACTTCATACTTTAAATTAAGCGATTGTTATGATTTAAACAGTTTTTGACCTAAACAAATCTCGTTCTTTTTTGTAACAAAATATACTCTTTTTTCACGGCATAAACAATAAGACAATTACATACTTATTGACTTAAGTATCGTTACGGACCGGGGTGGAACTGAAACTGAACCAACATGCCTCTCCAACTGACCCAGTTGCCCGCCATTTACTTCCTGCTAGTTGTACGCTAAGTTGCTTGAGGTCGCTTTTCACTTGGCGTTCTTCCTCTATCCAGACTCTGGACCGGAGCGTTAGTGTTCATTCGCTCTACATAGCCCAGCCATCTAAGACGCTTTATTTGGGCTCTTTCAAACAGGTCCATATCGTTGTATGGCCTGTAAAGTTCGTAGCTAAATATCCTTCTCCACTCGCCACCAACGCAGACAGGGGCAAATATCAATCATAAGGAGGAGGTTGTCCGAGAGAGGGCAGCTTAAAGTAAATACGTTTTAGGTTAGTTTAGTGCCGATCGGATTCAGCTCGATGATTTGACTTTTTAATAATATTATCAATAAGACATTGGGGGTTTTGGAAATAGAGCCTTTCCAGAAATTTTTTGAAAGGCAGATTTTTAAAATAAGTTGGATTAAGGCACCGGAGTTGATTATTCTGTGCCCCAACAAATTAGTTCAAATCTATAATGACTGTTCCAACGACTTAACATTTTTCATTCAAAATCTTAACGTGTTTTAATTCCAAATAGTCTTTACAAAATTAATTTTCTGCTTTTAAATCGCGCACAAAAATTTTCTTACGCACTTACAACTTAAAACGAAATAAGAACATTAACATTATAAAAAGCACTTCTCACCTGTAATTCTGGAAGACGCCTGAGAGAATCAAGGAAAGTCAATGACGTTAACGGATATGGCAATGCCGAGTTAAAATATTAAATTACTTTAAAAAAACGTGATAAATTAAATTTTTATAAGCCGTGTTCAAATATGCCCGTATGTATGTTTTCAAGGGTAGTCGGACTTATTAAGCAAATTTTACTAGGACTGTAAGCAAATTGGCTTTAGATCGAAGCGACGAAAGGTACAGTTTCTGAGGGAATCAACTTTCAGAAGATTTTTTTTATTTTTGAATAAAAAAGTTCACCGTCCACCGGAGGACATTCGCATGGTTGCTGAGTAATCCCAAGATAAAATGGTTAACCAGGCATTTAGATACTAATAATTCTTGGGTAATATTTTATTATAGCGTCCAAATATACTCCCAAAAAGTAAACCAAAGGAAAAGGTTTATTCATTCTAATAAAAATCAATTTATCTTGATTCGATTATATCCATCATCTAACTTAAAGAAAAACATGATCAATGTCATAAAATCAATACCAATAAATTCCAAAACCCAAATTAGTTGTTCAGCAGATTGCCGCCGTTATTGTTTCGCTAACTCCCAAATAAAGTGACAAATGAGAAATTAACAAGTTGTAAATGTAAAAGCCTGCTCACTACGATTCCGGACCGGACTATTAAAACTCTCTTCATATTAAAATTAGCCCCCATTTTCCCTGGATTTGATTAACAATAATTTAAAATAATTTCATAAATCATAAATCCATATCAGGAGTGGTGAAACCTTGCCTAATTGAAATTAATTCCCGAGAAAATAGTGACACCCCGCAGTAAATGCAGATCGAGGTGGCAACTAAAAAAAAGAATGATGATAAATCGGTGTCGCACAGGGCTTTTGACATGAATTACTCTGGAGATGTGAGTGCTTCTATGGACGAATGAGAACTTTACTAAAAATTTTATTGTTCGCTGAGTGAAAGATTCTCGTTCTTGCGTTGAGTGGTGATGGCGCTTCTGGTTTTAATTCGGTTGGGTTGGAGCGGCTATAGTTCGGCCCAAAGTGACTCAGCATGAGATTGTCGGACAAATTGCCACGCGATAAAAATATTACATTTTTGTTGCAACTTAACGTCGTGATGATGCGTGCTTTGGGGCAGGATAAGAAGGCCTCATTAATTATCAATCACTTGGTCCTTTCTTCTGTCTTCCGTAAAAGCAGATGACATTGTTGAAGGGGCTCTTCCTGGTTTTTGATGTTCCCGGACCCCACTGATGCTGATATGCCGTCTTGGCCAAGTGTATGACATGTTCTTGCAAAGCGGGAGATGATTTATTGGGGCCATGGCACATAAGCAGTTTATGACAAATTTCCCCTTGCGTGTGATGGAGAGATGGAAGAATGGTAAATGGGATCACAAATCTTTCGATCGGAAGATTATTTTGTCCAACTACCGGCAGATTGAGTTAATTATTGGTGTCATCCAATAAGAGTTGTACACCTAGAATACCATTAGAGCATGTTAAGCGATGCGAAATTGCATGTTAGTGAACGTGTCATGCAATGTCGTGGAAGAAAACTGGTTTGGTGTAGGTAAATAAGTGTACTTCTCTAATGGAGAGTGATGATAGGACAGGGAAAAATTAATCTTCCGTAATGGAAGCGATCTTGTTTAAGAGGATTAGTTGAGTGTTTAATAATTTTGGCTTTTGAGGCGAATTGCGTTTTAGGATAGTTAAATTTTCTTTGCCGGTAAGAAAAGATAAGATCTGTTCTCGAGAATAAGTGAAGAAGATGTTTGTTTTCCAAAAAACGGCTTTTGAAAAGTTTTGCGATATTGCTTTTTAGGATCCAGGCCACTTCTGCTTTTTAGTGGAAACAACATTTTGATTCATCGAAGTATATTTGTCTGCTTTAGTTTAGGTAGCACATCTCCACGACACGGTTTGAATCGATGCTTTAAGTTATTTTATTTTAGAAAACATAGTACTTTTGCTCTGGGGTAGTTTGTCCGCTTTTTGTAACCTTCAGCAGGTTCTAGCACATGCCATTGAAATCTCATTTGCAGGGAGTGCCATAACGAACGTCATCACGATTCTTGCATTGATCGTCAAACCGAGGGCTCACTGAAATAATGCATAACATTAAGAATCATTTCTGGCAACAGAATTAAAAAGAACAACTTCCACATGCCAGAGACACCCAAAAATAACCCAGTAAAAAAAAAAAAAAACAAATTCCCCTAAACATTCTCCCACACATCATGTGGTGAAGCGGCATAGAAGTTTCCCAGTATAAACCCCAAGAAGACAAATTATATTGAACTTCCTCTTCCTAGCAATCCCCGTTGTCTTGAGGAAAAGAGGCCCAAAAGAATAAGAATTACATTTACGTATCTGTAGCCACTGAGTTGCATGTCCCTTTCTCTGTCTGTGGCACCAACTTCACTTGTCGCAACCACATTGTAGGTACTGTACCTTTAAATTCATCGCGCGCCGCGAGTACACAGTCATGAAAGCTGACGACAACGACTCCGCATCTCTTGTCGCTCGTCCAAATGTCATGCATTTTACTCTCATAGCTGACAGATTGATAAATCTCTGGAGTTCGTGTTTTTCGAGATCTTTTCAGATAAATTTCCCATTTTGGCCCAGACACTATGAGGGGGAGAGATGTATATGTGTCGCATCCACCTGTGTGAGCGAATGATGCATAAGTTACCCACTCTTGTATCGTGGCCTTTGTGGGCCATAGGGGCGTGAAATAAGTTCCATTTTTTTTCTTCTGCTGTCATCCAAAAAAGTGACATAAATTCCAAATGCATTAACAATTGTTTTGTTACCACAGATACGTCACTTAGAGCACGAAAAATACCTTTTCCAAGTTCTTTCCGCCAGCTTAATTGTGCCGCGTAAGGCTGATGGATGAGAGGACTTGTACTCTGTCAATGTCACTCTACAAAGATTTGTGGACGTGACAGAATTTCTACATAATCACCACTTGAAAGTGACCTCTTAATTGTTTGTCAGTGCGGTTGAATGACACTTCAAAAGCGAAATGTGCTCTGCCAACCAAAGGCTACGGCCCAATTCACGACCTCGGCGGTATGCCTTTCATATTAGCTCGGCGTCCCCCTCATAATTCAATCTTGGTCGCTCATCGGAGTCACATTTACATGCCGCTCTGCCGCGATGACCCGTTGATTATGATGATGATCAGGTCCAGAGAGTAGCAGCAGCGATTCGTGCAACAGATCAATCCTGATGCTTACCAATACTCTTTATGCACTGGTGGTGTAGATAGACCATTGCAAAGGCTATTCCTGCTAAAAGATACTCATCACTATCAACCCTATTCGCCCCCTTTCGTCCCTGGTCTGGATATGCTTACAACTTGTATGTGACATGAATTCACTACGAGTGCTTTGCCGCTGTCGGCAGCTGAACCCGGGTCTCTTCTACTTCTACGTCTGTCGCCCCGTCGCTCTATCGCGATGGACTGCCGGCTTTCGAAGCTAGCGCGAGAGCTAGCTCAAGCGATTCTTATCGCATGGACATTTGGATGTTTTGTTTATTGCTCCAGATACATGGTCTAAGCACAACTGAGCGTAATAAAACTAAATACGTCACAAGGCTGAATCTTACACTCGCGTCTGCTTCTACCGCAGTGGAGATTTTCGGTCGTAAATAATAAACGTGAAGCCATTTGTTGTTGTTGTGTGTTGCGACAGCAGTATCTTCGTCGTCTTCGGATTGACAAAGTACAAAGAAATCTTTGCCCGCGCCGAGAGAGTTAGTTACACGCTAGAGCAGGGGTTGCCGAGGTGAAGAAGATGACAATCAGAGAGTACAAAGTAAAAAAAGAAAAAACAGCCGACAAGAAACGCGAATGAAACTGGATTAACCCGCTGCTGGTAATGTACAGCGGATACACACAACCGTACAAAATGGGAATAACAATGTTACCGCACACACAGCCACTCTCACGAACTCAAAGCAGAAGTTCTAGCATTTGCATTTTCATTGTTGTGTTCTAGGTCTTGGATAATATCTTTTAGATACTACGTGCCTAAAATGGCTATTTTTAGGATTTTCATGACCGAATGAGAGTTATCTGTGAGATTGCTCCGGGTTGGCAATAGAAGAATTGTCTTTGTGGTGGAACAATGTGTGTTACCATTGGTACGACAAATTTGTCTCGTTAAACGGCCCATAAATCATGATGAGAGCTGTTGCGGTTTTGGGACTTTTTTTTTACAAAAAGTCCACATTTTGAATGCCTGTTACAGATTTTGGGATTAAGTTTTTCTTAAGATCGTTGATGATTTCAACTGAGGTGGAAAGGAGAATTCGATTTCGGAACACTCGATCATGTACTCGATTTGTACTTCAGACTCCCACACAAAAGAATGGAATACAATGGAATACAGAAGATAAATCTTCTGTGGCCGCATGTTCCAGTAAAGAGGTTGTGGAGTCAGTGCACGCAGAAGTGATTGTCAATTACTGAAACTAATTTCCGAATTAAAAAAAAACAAAACGAAGACAATTGATAGCAAAAAAATTAGCATCTATTCGTAATAATAATATTCCAATTCATTACTTGTGACACATCAAAACCGTATAGTGCTAAAAACATTTTTACCACAAAATGTAAAAAAATGCACCAAAGTTAGTTAACTGGTATTAACAAGAAATAAGAAAGAACATTGTTTCATTTTAAATTGATAAGTAAATAATACGAAGAATTGTAGTCAGGTGAATTAAATTTTCCGTAAAAGTTCGGTGTCCGTAGGAAAACGATTTTTCGAACAAATAAATGTTCGGACCAGGGTAAGCAAACCTGTTAACCCGGTACCCAGTAGTTGTACTTGTTTTTTAACAGTAGAAGCCCGATGTTCTTAGGCCGATACACTTTATCGAACTGATGGAAAATCTGACAAGTAGTAACTACCACGGTTAACCTCTGGATGACTCTAGCATAGATGCACAAAGTATCAGTATCATGACATGTTGGATTTTTCAGAAAAAAAAATTAAAGTTTTTGTATAAAAAGAATTTCAGAGGCTTAGAACAGAACCTTGACACGTAAGTACTTGACGGAACTTATTTTTTGGAACTGAATGGATATTAAAATCGAATATGACTCTTTAATCTTTAAAATCTCAAAAATGAGCGCTATTATTAAACCTTTTCGTCATCGTAGATGTTGAATAAATTTAAACTATTGGAATAACAGCTAACAGATATTTTTAACCCACAAACGACATTACATCAACTGGCAATTGGTATTCAACTATAAGCAACGAGTTTGGTTTTTTCCGAATAGCTAAGCCCAAGCAAACTTAAATGCCAACCGAAACAAATAGAACGACAAATCGCTCCAATAAAACTCGCCAAATTACATATTCCAGCAGTTAACTTTAGTCCAATAACTTCAGATCCCATATTGCCAAGTCAGGTGTAAGCGCACTCGACCAAACCAACTTAATCATTTGTTAACGTTCTCTAATTGTTCGACATAACCCAGACTTGCCATCAGCTACGCTCTGATACCCCGATCTCAATTGCCGCGATGTCGACCTCTTCCACCCACTATCGTCTGGCTTACAAGTGTTTCTGCAAATCGTTTACGTTCACCAACCGGCAGCAAGTGCACGTAAGAACGGGTGCATTTTCTGAGCTTCTCGCGTCCAAAACTAGGTGCAACTGTCAGAATAGTTTCTTTTCGCCTCTCGCGTTGCGAAAAAACAAGCAAAACAAAACCTGTACTCGCGCCTTCGCCGTCATAGTCATAGTCGTCGCTCCGACATAACTAGAGCAGATCATGATGAAGTTTGTCTGCTAGTGCAACTCAGCTGCTGGCTGCTGAACTTGTTGGTGCAATTGATTCCGTTCGCTGGCCGACACGACTTTCACTTGCGAGTCTACACGACGGTATGACTGCTCTGTCTGAATTCTTCACCGTGTAGGCCTCTAATTATGCCGACTGATCCAATCTGTCTCGTTGCGCCGTGGTGGACTTTTTGCAGCTGAAAATGGAGTAATTTTAGTGCAATTCCATGTACAACACACGGGGCTCGGACATTAGTGCCGGCGATCGCCAAGTGGAAAACCAAGATTTACGTTTCCAGGTAATTTATTGCAGCCGAGATAGATTGTGCAACGCGATCTTTTGTATGCGGGATGAAAAATTGCGGACTAACATGGTACAGAGCAGTCGTTGTTGTATAAGAAGCTGCGTTGACAAGTCGCCTGTTTTTCAGCCTAGCTTGGGTTAGGGGAGACATATCAGCACGAAGATTCCATCACTGTCTTTTGACATGCAGTCCAGCACACTGCCATGATGCTGATTCCCAGAGACATATGTACGAAGATATGTGTGCAACACTTTTGCGGCATCATAATTGCCACACACCAAAGGAACCAGTCGCGCATGAAGCCAGGTTGAATGTGGTGTAGATATTCATATCAAAACAATGGGTACCACGCTAAATCCACGACTGCTATTATGCGGTGCTGGGTCCAAAATGCCATCCCCTGACGGCGTGGATGATTAGTGCAGCAGCTCAACTTTTTGCTCTGATGTAACGCGATAGGGCTGACCTGGTTCTCATGTGTTTCGGGGCGGCAATTGCGGCACATATCATGATTTAGATGACGCCAGCACTCACATAGATTTCAGAAACGCTGTTCCCATCATGAGTAGTAGCATAATGCAATTCATTGTGTAGTGAACCTGTGAAGAATTTCACGGTGCATTGAAGCCCACTTCATCTTTTCATTTACACCTAGTGTCGATACGCGATGCTTGTGTGAGAAACTTCTGGTCAGAGAAGAAATGTCACAGAGCTGTGGCTTTCCCGTCACTGCTAGCCCCCGTCGTCAAACAAAAAAATGTGTCGTCCATTCGCACATCTTCTGGTCATTAACAAAATATCTAATTCCCTACGACAGCCTATTCAATCTCATTTGCAAAATTAACAAACATATGCAAACTAATGCTAATCTCATTGAGCGGACATCTCATCTCCTCAAATTGATCTCATCCCTTTCTCGTGTTGTGGCTTTCTCATAAAAGCACTCCCAGTACGTCCCATAGAAAGGCAAATTTACAACGTGCGAAACGGGAAATTTTCAGACGGCCGAAGGGCTAGTTGTTCCATCGGCTCAGCTGAATTTCGCACCATCACGCGGAGAAGAGTCTTCCGCGTCAAAGATGGCCCGATCATCTTCGGCTTTGACAAAAGAGCGGCCTGTCAAAAAGTCGAAGGAATTCACTTTCATCGTCGCGCTAAGCCGCCGTCGATTGGGGCCCAGTCCAGCGTCAATAAGCTCTTAAGTGCCAAATAAAAGAAAACACATTCACCTGTGCGCTCGGTTTATTAGTCCAATCGGAAATAGACGGTAATAAAAAACGCGCTAAGGTAAAAAATGTGTTCTTTGTCAACGAAAATGACGGATACAGTGGACATGTGTGTCTGTCTGTCCGTCTGTCTAATGGAGGTCACTGGATTTACATAATAAAACACCGATTAATTGGTGCCACTTTAGATACGTAGATACTTATTTTTCTCGAAAGCTGTTCGCTTTGTTTATCCACGTAAAAAGTTTCGTAGATAGGCCTTTTATGGTTTTCCTCTCTGTTTTTGTTTTAAAGTTTTAAAAGCCCGAAATCGGGTGTGGCGGTGTGTTAGGTGATTTTTAATTACACTCGGCTTACGGTGGGCTTGACACTTTTCAGCAGCTGTCTTTAGTTGTGTATCGCGAGAGAGACGTTTGTATCGATTTGTACCTGGAAGCTGACAGTGGACTGCTTACATCACGAAGATGCGGGTGTGTTCAGAGATAGTAAATCACTTGATTGATTCACTGATTCACTGGTTTGGTTGCCAACACGCCTCTGCGCGAGGTGGATCTTCTCCCCTTTAGCGGGTAGTAAATCAATCGAAATTGGATTAAGTGCGTGAGCATTAGTGTAGATCATTTGTGAAAAGAGAGAAAGAGTGAACGGATGAGATCATGCGAAGGCTTAGGTGGTACGTGACAAAGTCTTTTCGAAAGTGTTACCGTCCACAGTGAGCATCGATCATTTTGGATTAAAATTTTTGTGGACTCATCCGATTTGACTATTCAAATGGTTCGATGGGTGAAAGCCCTTGGTTTAAGCCGATTGGCTTGTTAATGGGGTATGATGCGATGCGCATCGTATAATTGTTGTGGGACGAAGTGTGGGGCGTGACAAGCATGTTGTTTGGTTATATGATAACTTTTCAGATTAGAGGAGCATTTGGTTAAAAACACAGCAACGTGCCTCCCCTTAACTGATGAAGAGGATTACGAGATGGTTTTTGGGCTAAGTTTAAAGCATTTACCTAAGCAGTTCGTATTTCTAAGTTTGAAGTTAAGTTTTCCAAAAATTTGGTTATGACCCTATTGGGTCATTTATAAATCTCTGGAGATAAAGGTCGAATTTGAGGTGGTGTGACAGCTCGATGGTCAGAGCCTACTTCTTCTCTATGTTGCAACATGGAAGCCAAAAGAACTTAGCGTTCTTACAGTCCTTTTCAAGGATAGTATAAGTCTTTAGCTAAAATTTACAAATTTGAGCGTAGTCTCATTTTTACGCCATTTTTTTAAATTGTATATGCGCTCTCAAATCGAACCACTTGACCCTAATAAAATGTGTACCGGGCTCCGATAGGTGAAGCCTCCGATAGGTGAAAGCTAATTTCGCTCATTACTCTACATAGCATCAGCATCAATCAACAACTCCAACCGCAATTTATCAAGTCTTTACAGTACACAACGACCCCCCGCAAGGTAAAAACCTCATCCATTGATCCGTGCTATTATTTTCCGTGGCGATGTTTAAGTTTCGATCAAGAGTGTAATTTGTTTAAGTTTCGATCCAAAACAAATTACACCTCCGTGGTTAGCAGAAAAAAAAAATATATATAAGTATGTATCTTCGGTATCTTCTCCGTTTTACTAATGTATTCTTCAAAAGTTATTTAATAGAATGACATGCTGATTTTTTGTTCGGTGGACTTAGCAAAGCAACGAAATAAAGACTCCATCAATGTCATGCTACAGTTGACCATTGTCCGCATTGCGTGTGGCCACAGTGAGTGCATCTGTGTGGCTTTTGCCTTTTCCGTCGTTCCCAGCACACTGCGCCCGAAAATTGTATCTGTATCTCCGTGTGTGAGTAATGTGTCAAGTGCCTTGTAGCACACACAATTAATTTGACATGCACAAGAAGACGTGAAGGAGTTGGAGATCCGTTTTGTCGTCATCAACGCTGGAGAATCTGTCTTTTTTTTATCTGTTCAAATGCCCGACACCGCCCGACACAGCGACAGCACAGGCAGTGTTGAAAACAGCCAACGCAGTTTTAGTTTTGCCCTCCCCACATCCACCAACACCAAGGACTAGCAGCGATGACATGATGATTAAGTGAAAATCTAATGAAGTGACGTACCACGATCGTTGGAGACATGAGGCAGGAGAAGAAACGGTACCAATAAAATAGCCAAAATGGAAACGTTTATGGGAATGTACACACGGAGTAAAGTGAATGTATGTACGTCTCTGTCTCTCTCCGGACAGGTACTTGAGAGTTCTTGCTCAAGTGGTTTTTGGGGCACACACAAATTTTCCTCTTCTCATTCCACTCCTCCTCTGTGCAACGACTCGTATCTATTGCGCAATGTATCCATCGCTGAAGCGATAGATGTTTTTTCGGTGATCTCTCTACAGTCTCTTTGTTATTTTCAACACTTTAAAAGAGTGCTAGAGAGTTTGCTCACAGACCGGGGGTCTGACAGATAGATAGGCAGTTGGAAGAAGAGGGTTCCATCAAAGTCTATCTTGAGAAAGACGAACAAATTCTTCGTCCACAAGTGGGATAGTTATTTTGTCGTTGTCGTTGCCGTCGCTTTCATCTAAAAATAAAAAAATGCGTCAATGGAGTGTTGAAAAATGGCCTCTTTTATGTTTAAAGCTATTTGTATCGTAATGAGACTTACTTGAAGTGTCGGTGTACCGTTTGCGTCGGCATGTGAGCCATGAGTACTAGTCAACAGTCGCCTACGACATTTTGGACAGATTTTTATGTTTTACATTACTCTCCATCGCTCAATCTAAGGTGGTTTTACGGTTTAACAGGCCGAGTCATAAAAATCTGACTAATCCTGAGCCCCGATCGAGAATGATTTTCTTCCGTCGTTAGCGCCTTAAAATTTGCATAAACTGACACGATTCCACAGAGCCCCACAACCGCGATGTATCTGCCTACTAAATACCTTTTTGACTAAACCCTAAGTTATTTGCCTTGTAGCGCTTCACCAGACAAACATTGGTCCCCGATCAAAGTTCTGTCCAGCGGCTAATGACAATTTATGATCTACGCCACCACTCGAATAGGCTTCTCATAATGCCGCATACGGCAGCCAAAAAATTAAGCAATTTTCATAAAATTAAGAATTTTTTAATTAAAAAAAAAAAAAACATAACCCACACAAACCTGAGCTGTGCTCCCTTTTAATGTCACCACTTGGACTCGAGGTGTGTTTTTATTCATAGTCAAGTGATCATAAGTTTTGGGATTTGTTGTTTCCGTATTAAGTGTTGACGGGTTTGATTTGAAATTTGATGTTCGGCAGATGAGAGGCAAATTATGTTATTAAAAGGAATCGCGTTTGATTAGGAATTAGGGTGATTGGGGTACACTCAATTCGTACAGCGATATAAATGCAAATATTAATTCCTAACCCATTAATCATGGAGTGGAATTCGTTACGCATCGAATCTCGGCAAGAATGCCCATAAAACGCAGCGAGGTGTGGCTGACGTAAGGAGAAGCCGAACGAATTCCTACCAACACGTCAGAAGGTTGATGGATTCTTAAATGTCATTTTGACACCGTGTGTGCGATTCATTCGAATCGAATTTCGGTATATCGCGAGCGATTTCAACTCGCTATCCGTCTTCAGAGATGAGGGTCGCCGAGTGCGCAGGTGATAAATCACAGAACTTCCTCCACACAAGCCGCACTGGCAGGATGAATCTCGAAAGTTCGTCGAGGGATCAATTTACATATTAAATTGTTTATCCTGCCCGAGATCCTTTCGATCTCTGCGTGAGCTACTGTTCTCATTTGAGAAACACTAAAGTGTTCAATTACCATTCTCCTGCCGCCATGACCAGACCGTAAGGATGTATTGGGATGGAATTTGTCAATTTCGCTGGGAGAGCTGGAGCTCCACGCTGTCCAGAGATAACACTAAATCGCTCTGACTGAATGACTGACTACCGGAGGAACTGACAGGGGATGAAAAAGAACTTCAGTGAAGATCCTCATCGGCCTGGACAGGGCAAAATGGATTGCACAAGATCAACCACTACGACGACAATGACGACGACGACGCCGACGGGTGAGTAACATCCACCGCGACGGAGAGTTGCGGATGCATGATCGCTGCATCGCTGCGAAAACGTAAACTCATGATTGATTGATCGTTTCGAGAATTTAAAGCGATTTTGATTGACCATTTAGAGGATCCTGGCGTTACTGCTCTGCTGCTCTGCTTCGTTGCGAGTCGAAGTATCAGAGACACAGAAGAGAGAGGGAGAGAGATAGAGAGAGACGGATTAACAGTCCTAGTCCGAGGAGTCCGTATGAGGAAGTAATGCTGCAGCACATGCGGCTGTTGATGCACCGATACGAGTGAAATTGGAAAAGAAGACGAAGTGCCACGTCATATTTGCGGTGTAAAGTGTTGTAGTCGGGTGTCTGGCAATTAATTAGAAAGCAATTTAAGCATAATAAAGCGTCTCTTAAGTGGAAGCTGGCCGCTTAGGTAGCTAAGAAGATTTATAATTGCGCAGAGAATAAGAAGATGATTGGTATGGCAAATCGGCAAAGTCAATTCGACGCACTTGAGCTACGTGTAATTGGAGTGATGGAAGTGCATAAGGAATGAAAGAGATCTGCAAAGATGAATGCCTCAAGAGATGCTACTTGTTGTGCTGGAAAATTACCTTTCATGATGGGTTATCAATCAACAAATACACATGCACAAACGGTGTACGTTTGCCGTTTCGTGTGTGTCGCTCTTCGTGGGGCTCTTAATGTTAAGTGAAAGTGCATTCCTTAAAGCATCTTTGGAATTGGTTCGTCTTTTGACAGCCTTCCAGCTAAATTATTTCGATTTCAAATGAAAGGAGTTAGATAGATAGTATATAAAAATTCTAACGAATGGACAATTTGACGCAAGTAACGTCAAACTTTGTGGACTAAGGATTACTTGCGTCAAACAGGTTTGTTTTTACTATAGAAGTTTTATGTTTACTTTGATAGTAACACCTGATAGGGAAACTCGCATATACAGTGATTAAAAAAAGAATTTGCACACCCACTTTTTTTAATTTTTTCGCGGTAATCTGAAAAATTTGTTTGAACAAAAAAAGCGAACTGGCTTATGGGTCATTCCACGCAGAATCGCCCAACATTCTGAATTCTCCGATTTGGCTCTAAATTGGTGGAGTTACTTATTGATGTGGTTCAAGTAATAGGACAAACAATTTTTACTCAACTCGATATAGTTTGCTAGTAACAAAGGTTCAAAAATTGATAAAAAGTCAAAATTGGTTTGGGCTTTGGTTCTGCTTATCAGAATTTTGTAAATTATATCTTATTGAATTCAGAAAAACTAAACTTTTAAGTAACCCACACAATTGTTATTTGCAGTAACGAAGGATATTTCAAAATGTCCTTTTTGACACGTATCCTTGAATATCTCAAAAAATGGTACTTTAATTTTCCAAATTTTTTAATATGTTGGAAAACGATATTTCACCCATCTTCTCTCCAAATTTCAAGTTGGGATATCGATGGGTTTGACCAAATAATATTCGTAAGGAAAATCTAAATATTTTGATTGAAAAAACACATTTTCATATAAAAAAAAGTCAGGGACAGTACTATGACTTGGCGTCAAAAATGTATGATGGGCTTTTGTAGAGGGGTCGAAAGCAAGCATTTTTTTACTATGGGAGGGGGATCTACCTCGCCCCGTTTACGAGGCAGTTGCAATTCAAAAAAAGAGTTAATTGACATGATAAGAGAAATTATTAAAAAACAACGACACTTACAATAAAGTACTATATAGTTTTGAAAGCCAGAAACCTGTTCTGTAACCGTACATTTAAGATAAATTACTCATGTCCATAATTTTTTAAAAATTCGCATACAAACTAAAATTTGTTTAGAAAAAAAATAGCAAAAAAACTTAGATACAAGCGCCTGCTTAGTGGTGTGTATATACCTTCAACGAATCAAAGAAGTAGAGTAAGCGTCCAAACCTGTCGAAGAGTTGGTTGAAAACCTTGGAACTCGCGAAGTGGGCCAACCACCCCCTTTTGCAGGTAGGCGCCTGCCTGGCAGCAATAGTAAACTTCTTCAAAAGTAGAAATTATAAAACCGCTCGGTTTTGGTTCGATTCAGCAACAAGAAAACTAGTTTAGCAGTTCATCGTACAATTTTGGAAAAAAATGCTCCAATTTTTTTTCTATTTCTTTATAAAAAATTTTACTTTGTATGCGAATTTTTAAATTTTGAGTCAATTCAAAGAGGGGTTCAGAGCTCCCCATATAGGCTGGGCGATTTGTCATGGAATGACCCTTATTGGAATTTAATATTTAAAATTATGACAAAGGAAAAAATGTATTAATGTTTTTCTTTTAACTTGCTTATAATTCAAATCAGTTGTATACGTTGGAAAGGATTTACCCTATCTTGCGAAGCTTTCGACTTGGAAAGTAATAGGATAGATGCAATATAACTCGATCATTACATTTAAAAAAAAAGTTTTATTAAAGTAGGTTTTCGATCATAAGAAAAATATCTTAAAAACAAAATTTAAAAAAAATGCAACAATATTTGAATCAGAGTACAAAAAATTGTATGTAAGGACAATATATTTAAATTTTAGGTGGTATTTTACTACAACTCCACAATCTGGACTTCCCTTCATCGGCGACTTTAATCTAGTTTAATTAAGTAAGAGCGCTAACATAATACAGCTAAATCTATTCTTAAACTGCCAATTACAAGAAGCTTGACAGACAAAAAAGCTGCCTTCGTCTTTGAAAACAGTTCCGAGGCAGCTCTCTTCCCCCTAATAACAGAATTCTAAGCTCCGATATCATGTGACAAAACAAAGTATGATGCTAATAGCAGCCACATATGCACACCACCAATTAATCTGAAGTCGGCCACAAATCGGATTACATTGTGCCACCAATGTTTGACAGTTGACACTATCACCATATCTATCAGGACAAAGTTTCTACGTAGCATTAATTTCAAGTAAACTATCTGATCTCTTGGAATTCAAGTATTAAAATATGATTAGTAAGCCTAATACCGTTTAATACCCTGCCACATCTGTCAGGTGTTCCTATTCATCTGTCAAGTGTCACATAACCCACCGAACTATGGTCTCCGGTCGGCGCTCTCTTCCAGTTACACGACGACGAGTGCTGACAAAAAAACGTCGATTTGAAGACTACGTCACATTTTCGGATGACGGTCGTCAAATATCATCACACTTGGGGCCGAGTCAAGCTGTAGCACTAATGAAACAAGATTCACACCTCTTTTAGGACACACCACAAACAGCACCAGCATCAGGTCCAACACCACCGCCATGTAACGATAAATACATCATTTAAACCTCGTCCCATGTCACATGTCAGATAGCAATTTGATAAATTATCCTCATTTGTCACACGACGACAAAAACCGATCCGAAAGCGGACCAACCAATTCGATTCTTTTGATCCATATTGCGGATGGTGGTCGCTTTTTACGGGCTGACAGGTTGCACTGGGACCCAACTGGCTGTGCATTCGGAGGGCTATCATTAGATTAATGATCGTCATTTAGCCTGTTAGTGTGGGACATGACTTGAGTGCGGTTCCAGGAACCGTCTGAAAAGCTTGAACTTAAATTCGACCAACCCCTCTCGCATTCATCTCACCAAGAAGTGGAAGTGGATGAAGATGAAGAATTCTTGGGAACTGAAAGAGTTTGCTGTCCCTCTTTGATGGCCGGGAGGAATTTTCGCCGTGCACAGAGGAGGTTAATCCTTGCGACACATATGCACAAAGTAATTGAGCGGTTCAGGCTGCACCCAGTTTAGGGTACCTGTTTTGTGGCCTGACTAACTTATCACGAATTTACACAGGGGCGCGAGCATATTGTAAAACGGGGAAATGTGCCCCGCCTGTGGGTCATTTCGCAAGATGTCTGCAAAAATGTAGAGGCGTGCAATCGCAGCGGTACCCCAGAGGCTGTAAATTTGAAAGAAGAAAAAGTACGAACTTCGTTAAGAGCGTGCCAGGCGAGAATGTAACACTGGATGGCAATGGGCACATACAAAGGCCGATTTTCTATACCGCATTGAGTAAAGGATAATGCGGCTCATTTATCAGAAAATTTTACTTTATTGCTCAACCACTTATTTTGGTAGCACGAAACACATATTTTTGCTGCACTCTTTTGAGGGTCCAACCCAGAAGAAAATTGTTAAGAAAATTGAAACTGAATTATTAGCTTAGTTAGTAACTAGTTTATGTCAATTCTCAGCGCTTAAAAAAAGTGTCATGTAGAATTCGTGCATTGGCTACACAATAGAACTAGTTCTTATTTGAAACTCTAGAAAACCTAACCTGTTTAAAATAAGCAAACGTTTAATGAAAATCAAGGAAATAATTGAATCAAATTAGCCTGACTGCATTTCTTTCGATTTGAAACAACGTCAACAACGTTTCTTTTTTTGGCAATACTAGTTATGTTTAAATCACATCCATCCATTTCCGAGTTGAAATAGTTCTCAATTGACTTTTCTTCATCTTTTTTCGACTTTAAGGCGCAATTGTTTGTTTTAAATTTTTTGAGATTTCAATTACTTATAAGGCGTCCGAGAGAATAGAGCTAGGTGTTGTATAGGTCCTAAGGTTCGTTTTCACCATTGGACCACCTCAAGCGTTCAGTTTGCACAGCGACTATTAAAAACAATTGTCTCAAATAGAAATTGATCAAACTTGGCCAAACCGTAGAGTTAAGCGGGTTGGTGATTCAGACAGCAATAAGGTAGAAAGGGTATAAAACCATTTTTGAGGCAGATTTTTTCGCTATTTTGATATTCGAAATTGTTAAATGGAAATTGATTTAGGAACTGTTTATAAGGCAGTGACAATTTAAAAAAAAATCAAATACAATTAATATGAAAAAAAAAAAATATTAAAAAAAAAAACTACTGTGCTGTGCTATGTCTTAAACTGGGCACTTAAGTATAGCCCCAAGTATTTTTTGTAAAAAAAGATTATAAAAAAAATTAAAGAAAACAACAGCATACTATAGCATATAGCATATACTACAGCATACATTAGGAATCCAGAAACCTGTACTTTAATCGTGCATTTAAGTCAAATTATTTATTTCCACTGTTTTTGATAAAATTGAATGCTAACTCAATATTTTTACAACAAAAAAATTTACTCCAAAAAAACAATGGAGCGCTTCATCTCACCATTTTAGAAATAATGGTCGAAACTTTTTTTTTACAAAAGCTTTGAATTTGCATGTAAATTTTTAAAAATCTATGGACATGCATTATTTAGCTTAAATGTGCGATTCGCTTGGAGAAAAGAGAAACATATGTACCTAATCAAAAGCAACCCGAAAAACTTTTAAAAAAATCCGTGAAGTGTGAGTTTTAGTCACAAAATAGCTACAGTCAAGTCAGTCAAGCAAACGAAAATAATTTCCCGTTTACTGATCGCGTCAGCCGTGTGAAAATTGCTTTAGCACGCTTAAGAGATGAAATTCTTACAAGCGTATCCACTGAGACTATCACCAGTTCACCTTCTTCAGCAGAAAATGTATGTGATTTAAATCGTAATATGATGAAACATTTACCGAAAATAAAATTTGTTTTGTAATATTTTTTGATTCTTTCGTCGAGATCTACAAAATTGCGTTTTCGGATCTTTGTTTCGGTTGCTGTTTTTTGGTTTTGCCCATTGTCGAAAACTATTACAGCCAGCGTGGTCAAACCAATTTTAACAGAAAGATTAAATCAAAACCAGCTTAGAGAAGGAGTGGGGGTGGGGGTCGCCTTTTGGAGCTTAATATCTGGAAAATAAACATTTTTCATGGCCCCACCTCTAGCGAACGACTGACAACCCTCCTGGAGTACTTCTGTCATGAAAAGCTTTCGCAATTTGCCGTTCGGAACCGGCATTAAACAGTAGAACCCCTCCACATGTGTCAAAATTATAACGCGCACAACACAGTGGCGGGAAAGCTAGACTCAATTACTTAATGTCCAAGGACATGTAATGCAATATGGGAGGAAAAAAAAACATACAAAGGACCTATAAGTTTATAGTCAAATATGTAAAAGGCGACAGACAGACAGACATAGAAGTGGTTCCATAAGAGTTTCGTTATTCCTTTGGAACGAAACGCTAAAAAGAGCAAAAAACATTCTTATGCTATTTTATTGACGTCACCTCCTTGATGGAATGCACTTCTAAATTTAACTTAACAAAAATGTTTAAACAAAAAAACGTCCCTTGTCTTCAGCACTCTTTTTCAGTAGTCACCGGCTATCTCTTACAATAGCCGTGTTTTCATTCCGCACTAAAGATTGCCTGAGCATTTTTTAGTAACCCACTGCCCAGCCACCAAAGCAACAGCTTATGTATGCCTGCATACGACTATGACTGTGATACCCATACTCGTGCTCCACCAGACGCTCCTCATCTACGAGGTGGCAACAAGCGTACCAAGGCCTGCGCGGTAATTGTCTTCATTACAAGCCTCCTTATCTCCCAACTACACTTTCAGAGATGTATGTCCGGCATAACGACTCGCACGAAAGGATTTTCTACACCACCCCGTATCGCGTTCGCACATCTCAACTTAACATGTCCACAAGCCAAATGCGACCATGTGATGATGTTTCGCAGCGATAAAAAGGATGCGCGCTATGTTGGAGTGGAGGAAATTATTACTCGCGATAAGCTGATTGTGGGTTGGGTTACCGTGATCTCTTAGTTCCTAACTAGTCAAAATAGAAATGCAGAGAACGAAAGGAAGAAGGAGAAGGATTCAAGAAGATCTGACAGCGGGCATCCCGATGGATGAGTATGCATCGCTGTCGACGCATTCGGAATGGATGTTATCGCATGTAGGAGTGGAATTCCTTCATCACAACTTCGACGGCGATAGGAATGGTGAATGAGAGAAAAAGAGATAATTAGTTGGCGACTACTGCAGGCCGAGCACGAGGTGTTGAAGGAAAACACCTCAGACAAAAGAACAGTTAAGAGGTGGTATACTCCATCTTCATCATCATCGTCATCATCATCATCAGGAGAAACATTGCAATTACTATTTCCTCCATCGAGGAGGAGGAGTAAGCACTTCACTTGGTTCTTGAATTTTTCACTCCTCGCCGTCTTCGTGTAAACGACCATAATTAATAGTTTATCATAATCTTTAGAGTCTCATAAAAGACTCTGGCTACCTCTGACCATCGCGAAAACATAGTCACATATGCGGAAGAGATTCCTAGGACCGCCACACCAGCAACCAGTCACCAGGCTCCAGCGACCAAGCACCAAGCACTAAGTACTAAGCACCACCTTGAAACGAATGGATTACTGGTGTTTTTTCAACGCATGCGCGCCTACATCTCCATCGAGCTGTGGCGATTTATAAGATGTATGCCGCAATTTTGAGCGTGTGCACTTTTTTAAAAGTTTATCAAAATTTTAGATTTACAGTCATCCAAATGCCAGCGAATGGTTGGGTCGGCAATTTATATGACCACAACGTTGGTCCTGCTCTGCTGTTGCAAGGGATGCGTTTTTTCCCAACTTATGCAATGGGTTACAAGTGAAATGTGGGCAAGAAGGTGTTATTTTTGGCTATAGGCGATCTCATATTTTACTGTGATAAAAGGGGTAGTTTCAAGCTTGCTAATAATCACCATGCTGAGTTCGTCTGATAATTTGCGAAGACCATTACCGGAATTCATCGTCTTGCTTGTGGGCTTCAAATGTGGAGGAATTGGTGTGATATGGACTCGTTCTTCCCCCATAAAAGTCCAGCGGAAAAGATCTAGACCGCTGCTAAAGCAAAGGGCATAAGAACATCATCGATAGGGGAGAACAACGGTGTTACATGGATACTTTAGATATGCATGTTTCTTTTCTTGGTTTCTCACAAGTCACAACTATGTCAATTCAACGTGCTTCCGCTTACCAACGTGTTCAGAAGCTTTGAAACTGTTATCAGCATTCCTCTGGATGCCATTCTTCCGAACTGACATAGTCCAGACGCTCGGGTACAAGCTTGCCCCACTTATTCCGTCCCGCATTACGTAACGTGTACTACATCAGCTCGACATCAGCTTTTCTATCTTATCTGTCAAGTTAAGGAAGAATATTCCCCCTCTACTGCCTAGCCGTTTCATCTTCTAGCAAAATAGAAAACCTCAACCGTCCTCATCGTCGACAAATTGCTCCGACAGCATCGCATATTTTTCCGCATCTCCAAGTCTCTATCTGCGCACACCTTCTAATCCGATTACACCGAAGCAGGCAGGAGATTAATAAATCCTACCACCGCCACCACCACCACCACCGAAGGATCTCGCCCGCCTTGTACTAAAGCTTATCGAATAAAATTACAATATAATTTACCTGCAGTCCTTGTCATCTTTAGGAAAGCACTTTTTGCCCCCGAGATGCAGGACACCGTGAGTGCTTTGTTTAAAGGTGACCAATCCAACGACGAGGCACAAGTGGTCACTGCAGGTAAGAAGAATTAAATTTGTAGGAATATTTATGCGTTCAAGGAGATTATGCCGAAGAAAGACATTTAGGCGTGCAACAGGTATGATCTGTGGCTCTGGCTTCCGAACTGAGCACAGCAGGACATTTTCTCACTGTCGCGCCATCCATGAAATATCCTTTAACGGGCTTCCGAAAACCGAAGATACTGGCGTGTGCCCTGACATGACCTCCTGGAACGAAGCGAATCTGGAGTTTTATTGATTTTTGTTCCATTTCGAAGGAAGGGCATGACACATAATAACCATAAATTCGCCAGGAACACCAGGCTGGTGCCAGGATACGCTTTAATCACATCCTCGCGCTGGATCGCTGCAAATTTGTCACACCTCACAGGAAGGAGGCACACACAAGGAATCTACGATTTTTTCAAAAGAATTTAATTGGCCTCAGTGGGATCCTTGTGCTGCGTTCGCGTGCATTCGCTTGAAAGGACTTCCTTAAGGCGAAGAAAAAAAAAAAAACAAATGACTGAAATTCTCTTCCTTCGTCTTCGTCTTCTGAAAATCCCGCTGAATAGGTGGAAATATTTTAAATGCTTTTGATTGAATCCTTCTCGTATACCCCGCGTCTTTTCACTCGATTTCACGAAATCCTAACTTTTTGTCCCTTTTCCAGTGCTAGGCGGTGGCGGTGGCTATGGGTTGATGTGTAACTGTAATGAAACGCAAAATCAAATGAAAAGGAAAATGAACGTCGCCAATTGAGAGGAGATGACGGAAGCGTAATCCCCGACAGTCCTTGAAATTAAATCGACGATGCATAACGTTATTCGGATAAAGGATTCTGCACGGTAGGTTTTTGAGTAGCTTCACCCCCGCCGAGGGGAGCAACGACAGAAAGGTGCCGTGATTCGAACGAAAAATTACATCTGAGAAGTAATTTTCCGTTAAATCTTAGTAATTAGGTTGCAGGATAATTTTGTCTCCAGTTCGTGTGTACCGTGTGTTTGTGTGGTGGGATTGTGCTTGATTCATTCCATTCATTTGGCAGTTCATTGAGACAAATTCTTTTTAATTAGCTCCTCGCTTACGAAGGGTTGCCGTTGGTGTGCGCGTGAGTGCAGGCTAGGTGATTACAGGTGGAGGGGATAAGGATTTCAAAGAACTGTGCATCCATTTACTGATTTTCTTCTTCCTTTATGTTATTTTTCAGAACTTGTTACAAGCTTTCCTTGAATTTCGTTGTGTATGCGCATAATTAGTCTTAGATAATTGGCATTTGGAAGTAAATAGCTTACCTAGGTTAATGAAGATAATCTCGTAACTGGGTCACGATGTCATGTAGAATGCTAATTGAGGGGATAGGGATGAATAAATGGATTGCAGTGATCGGCGTAGGACCCACGGAAGGGAGGAACACATTTCCATTTAACACGAAAGAGCGTATGTACAATATGTAACGAATATAATAAAAAAAATGCCTATAAGAACCAAAGCACTATGCAACGTGTCCTTTCCCATATTAACTGAATAAAACTGATGGAAAAAAAACTTTTATACGATTTTATTAATTATGAAAAATGTCACGATTATAAGAAATTGTCTTTTGAACAAACCATGTTATTTTACACTGTACAGTATCTCATTAAAAGAAATAGCTAGATAAATTTGTTTTATAGTGTACTTACAATACCTCCTCAATATAGAACATTGCCATTGACAGCTCGAACGAAATTACAGTTGGTTTTAACAATTTTTTTCATTCAGTTAGCAAATTTTTGCATTGCTCCTTAGAAATTTTGTTTTCTTATATACGTCTTGTATAAGAAATGTTTGTTCCTATATCCGTTTATCTCATACAAGAAAAAAACCTTTAAAAGAAAAAAGTTCTTCGAAATTTCTGTTAAGTAAGTTTAAATACTGTACATAACTTTTTGAAAGTCTAAAGGGTCGCCCGCCGATATTGATATTATAATATTTTGTGGATAAGAAAATTCATTTTACTACACGTCCCAGGCGACACATGTCGAAAGGATAGCAAAAATAGTCTCATGTAGAAAAAATTAAATTTCCTATTTTTTGAATTTAGTTTAACAGATTTTTAACACCACCATCAGTGCTTTTAGAAGACTTCTGAAGAAGCGAAGAGCTCTAATCATGTTAAGTCGCCCAATCGCCTCCTGGCGCCTGCTTGCACAATCATTATAATCTGTCTGCTCCCACAACAGCCCTACCTGCTGCATAAATCACCACACACCATTTACACGGCCACTAAACATGTCATAAGGCGTCAACAATAAAAACTCTCGAGACAATAACATCCCCGACAAAAAATTACGAAAAAAAAAGTTCTCAAAAATCTCAAATTTCTTCGTGTCAACCAAACTGAAAGAAGCATAATATTTATACGACCAACAGTCATGATTTATCGTAATGACGTATCTACTGGCACACATACTTTTGAATGTCACAGCACATCCGTATATGTACACACATATGTAATATATAAAAAAAATCTGTTAACTTGTTTTTTGTGAACGCAAGAAAATTTATGAATTTCCCCAAAGAACGAGGCTTTTTTCTCATATTACCCCCTCGTCTTCGATCTTGATCTCACATCAAGCAAGAGTCCATCCCTGATGGGGGGATGTGGATAATTAATGCCCAAACCGTGATTAGAAACCCCACTGGGTTCGGCAGAGACCTTACCGCTCTCTCTTTCACTCAATTCGTCTTTCTGCAATTTTGAGTGTATGTAACGCAAACGTTTCAGCCAGGCTCGAATTACGACTTATGACAAGGCCAGGGACTCTCACCGAAAATGACACGAAAATTTACTCAAGATTAAGATTGCCCGGTCAATGGAGACGGGGTACCGTTTACATGTGTTCCTTTGTTTTCGGCCTGCTCCCTACGCCAGTACCGGTTGGTGATGCCCAGGCCGTGATAAGAGGTGTGTGATGCTGGTGCTGGTGCCTTGGCTTATGGAATTTCTTACTCATTAATTCGTTGGAAGAAAGCCCGATGACAGTTTGTTTTTTTTTTTCCCTTTGGTTTTTGTCTTTTCATGGGTTTGTTTTGTTTTGTGGTTATGATGGAGCCTGCCTCGCGTGTTCTTTAATGGGAAACTGGATAAAAGTTGACTAATTAGTTGATGGCCAGTAATTTGAAATTCCAGCTTCGGTAAGCTCCGAATAGATTCCAACCCGCGCTTCGAGATTTAATTAATCGCTTATTATGTGCTTCTCGGCTTGGTGCTGTGTCGTTTTGTTTTACGCGCGCTCCTCTAATCGGAAGACCTGCTCTAAAGCCGTTCGTTCATAAATTTCAAACGAACAAAAAACCCGGACAAAAAATTTCAATTCAACTATAAAAAAGAGGCAAAGTAAACCAAGCGTTTTATAGGTTTTTTTCTCAGAGAACTGACCGGACTTACGGAAGATATCGTTTGGTAGAATCTGACTTTTGCTCGCCGTGGATATAACGGTGTCTTTTTTAGCAAACAATGCAAAGTAGTATTTCTTTTAAAATTTATTAACCTGTTGCCATTAAGTAGCCGCAAATAGCTTCTGGCTGGTTAATTTGATTGAATTAGCTTGGATTTTTATGGCAATTTGTTTTGTTGCTGGGAGTTTTTTTTAATCAATTTTTTGGTCGCCGGGAATAAAGAAACAATTGAGCCAATTTGCGAAGACGGAATGGAATCAAGCAACCACCGCAGTAATTTGATCTGAGTCATTCATGCATATTTAATTTTTTTTATTCCCGCGAATAACGCGGTACGTTTTTGGACGAAAAGTTATGTGACAGCAGATGACAGTTGGCTGGGGTTTTGACAGTTCAACTTTATGATGGGCGGTGGGAATAATGATACAGAATAAGAAAATATTCGCCGTGTTTGGGAAACTGCTGGTTGGATTTCTAAGAATAGTCGTCAGATACGCTGGATTAAAATCAACTTTTTGTACTGCTGGGAGATGTTAGCATTGTGTGGTAACAATGACCGGAAGTGGCATAAATGCTTGCGGCATTAATCAAAAGGTGAGATATTATATATTGCGCACGGAGGAAATAAGAAATTTAAACACTCGTAGACGGGTTTTCTAACGTGCTGCTTCTTTGGTATCATAAAAAATCCATGGCCCTGGCCACACTTCTTTGAAGCACACTGGACACAGTTCTTTGAAACTTGCATTCCTTTTTTCGGTAGCAATACCCACTGAAATCGCAGGTATCTACAGCTCTGAAAATTTTAAATTCTACGTAGAATGCACAGCGGGCATTTAAAATACTCGTCGCAAATGTTTACTAAACAAACGCCCTTTTCTTAAAACAGTGCCATTGTTTTTTTTCAGTATGAGACCTGCCTCTTGCTTCCGATCTTAGATTTTGCTTCGCGTTCAGGTACGCGAACCCATTCCGTTTAGTAGTCACAGCCGAAAATTCGGAAAATTTATTAATGAGCCTTGTCAGAAAGTATCACCTACGCCCCACGAACAAACAACGCATTGTCGCGTTTCAAGTGAGAAAGTCAAGATTATAAATCATCCTCCGGGCGAAGACAAGAAAGGTATTTTCTTTTAAATCCTTCAACGCTTTAATCATTTTGGCGTTTGGATGGACTAATTGAGACCTTCAGGTCGTCGAGAATGCGATGACTAAGAAAGAAGAAACACACGCACGGACTACACGTTGCATGTTCTTCGAGAAATAATCTGCCAATGCTACAGAGTCCTACAGTTGTAATGTAAACTTTTGAGACACTTTGTGTCCGTCGAGAACACTTGACAACTGAGTGACCAAAGATAGTCCTCTCTGTTTCGTTTGATGTGTGAGTGCCCGTGTCTGGCGATTTGCTGTCTGCCTTGTGTTTACACAAAAAAGAACGTTAACAACGAGAAAATAAAAAATCAACCACCGTCGCCCATGTGAGACATAAACAAAATAAACGTCGGACTGTTAGTTGACGTCTTAATTCTTCTTCGTGCGACGAGACCGGACCTGGTGGTTGTCGTTAAATGTTATTTCATCTCCTGTCCATAAGTGACGGCGAGAAACAGTCTGTGGAGCATCTTGCTGTTACTTTTCTTTTTTTTTTGGCGGAGTATGCACTAACGTGCGTGTCAGGACTGTCATCGGCATTGGGTGATGATTGCTACAAAGTTAAAGAGTTTAAGCAAACATACTCGGGAAACGATGACAGTAATATGCAGCGAAGAATTGACGCTAATTGGTTTGCAAATTAATGGTTGGAAGAGTAAATAGTCTAAATTGAAAGAGGCGTTAAATTGAATTTTGTTTGTAAATAATTAAAGGCGGTTATTAAGGTAAACAATTGTTATTAACTTTGTCGTTGCCGGTCTTAAGCCATAGCGTTAAGACACTATGACAAATCCCGGATGAACGTGAATACTCAATAGCAACTGATTCGAAAACACTAAGGCAATGGCGTCTGCATTCGGCCAATCTCTAGTGATCGGCGTTAAAATCAGGTTAGTGGCCAATAACTCTCTAGTAATTGCCCACCTTAACCCTTTTTTTCATATAATAAAAAAAACGGTCAAGTGTGACTTTTACTCACCGGCCGAGGGTTTCGTCCTTTCGTCGACAGATTAGAAGTAAGGATTTGATATAAGTTAAGGAAATTAACAATGTCTTGTGCCTTTTTCTCAACTTATAACTCGAAAACGAAACTTTTGACTGAAAAGTTGGGAAAAGTACTAACTTTTTCTTTAATGTACGCCTAAACCTAAAAACAACTTATGTTTTATTTCTGGGTTGCCTATATACATCTCCAGTCCAGTTTTCATCCCTTAATTCCAAAGAACTTAGAAGTTATGGGCAAATATGTAAAACAGGACAGACGGACACCAAAGTGATTCTATAAGGGTTTCGTTATTCCACAGGAACGAAACCCTTAAAAGAGTCCACACAATAAGCTATTTAACGCAAGGGTAATTAAATTTTAATGTATAAACAAAATATATTTTTTTATTTTATATATAAAAAAAACAAATTTATTTAATTACGTAAAATTCAGATACATAGCTAAATAAATAAATATGCATATACAGTTTAAGTTTGAAATTGTTAATGTTCGTTTGCAGTTCCTTTATCTCGCATATTTTGCAGTTGTATTATCTTTTCAAAGGTGAGGCAATTTTGACTTGCCCACTGCAAGCATGGGGTAAAGCATTTTCTTACGCCTTCTAATTTGACTTTGGGCTGACAACTTCCATATCCTCACTAACATCGGAAACTTCTTCTTCAGATTTTCGGAGATCCATTCAGAGATGCCATCGTTTTCAAAGTTTTCGTTTGAAAACATTTTGTTTAAACATTGTTGTAATGTCAGATCTTTTGCTGATAACATTTGATCCCGATTAAAAGCAAAGGGACACAGTCTTCCTCCTCTCAATAATTAGGAGTTATGCTCTTTTAGCTCTTCCCATACGCCTGCCAAGAAACGGCATGTTTCAAGTTTATGTTTTTCAGTTTTGTTCACAGTTGTGCGAAGAAGTAAAGAAGGAAGTAAGAAAAAAGTTAGGTTACCGACGGCTAGAACGGTTACCCAATGCTCTTTTAGCTATGATAATATTTCATTTTTGGTGATTTGAGTTTTGTCAAGGCGCTAGTCCACTGGCAATTTAGAAAATTCTACTAATCTTAAGCTCAAATTCTTGCAAATGTTAAACAATGTTCGCCAAATGAAAATCTGGCGAAAAATGTCTAAGTCTTCGAAGGCACTTTAAGCAACCATTAACTTTGCTTAAGCACTGCACGCCGAGCAATTGCAATTATTCAGACGCCTACGAACTAGTCTAGTTTCTATCTGTGACTCAGAAAGCGTTCGTTAGTAATAATTAAACCTAGTTATTTCTAAATCTGTGACATGTCGAGTTTCGTACGTGTCTTCTCCGTGTCTCACCCTACACCAGTCCGAGTACATGATAATTACAAATTCATTTACCGCATGACATATTTCTTCTAGAATCCAACCCAACCAGTATCTCAATGGTATCTCCTCAATCCCTTCCCAGCAAACCAAGAAGCCGAACATAAATCAAACATCCACATCCATGACCCATCTCTAAACGCAGTCCAAATAAATTAAAAAATCCTTTCCACGAATCGTGACCAAATACAAGGCGAACCGTATCAACATCCAGTCCATTATCTGTCCCTGGTGTGTACAAATAAACCGCACATGACCATAACACACACTCACAACTGCATCCTATTTTCACAAAATAGGATCTGGCACAATGATATTATATGAGCCCGTGCGTGGGGTCTCTATCATCGCATCCTCCGCGCTGCGGATTAAAGACAGAGAGTGAGACAGGGAGAGGATAAATGCGTGCCTCCATCAGTGTCAATTCTCATTCATGGCCAAGGCTAATGCCAATTTTTCATCATTAACTAAATGGCGGATTAATCAGGCATCTGTGTGCTGAGAGAAGCGTGCGTATTTGCGCAATAGATGCAATAGATCCCGGAACGTGATGTTGCCGGCTTACAGAGTCTTATGCGAAGTGCAAAATGTCTCAATCGCTTTGCATCGGACAACGAAGACGACACTGAGACGGCGAAGGCAATGCCAAAGACGACACCTCGGGCAGAGGAACCAACCTGTGAGTATTTTCAAATGGAGGCGTTTTGTGATAGCCAAATCAAAGGCAGGTGATGCGAGAGGTCAAGCGAAAGGATTGCTCTAACATGTTATGGCATCTGGGAAGGAAGTGCTTAATAAACATTAATGATGGTATTTATTGGATGGCTATAAACAATGCAATGGTCAGGGGCTTACGTGGTAAAATTAGCACTTGCCTGCGATTAAGTCTACAGCGGACGGGGACGCACTCTCCAAAGACTGGATTTCCTTCTTCGCTGGTTATCGTGCTGTGCTTGAAATAATCACCTGGCATGTATTCTTCATCATCCAAAGCAAAAAAAGCTATTTAGACCTCGGTGTAGGCACAACCCATGCGATTGAACTCAAAATGAACTCATCTCCAATTACCGCATAATAAATCCGCAAACGTAATCGAAACAACTCCAAAAAGCACCATTTTGCCCATTTAATTAAAAGTTATTGGAAAGCCAATGAACAGAAATGGTCACCACACGGCAGGCGGTCTAAGCGCCCGCGGTAAGACACTGGATGACATCTTTGAGCGGGCTTAATAAGTTATTGAAGCGCCTACCCGCAGAAACGGAACGCTGGTGTCTGAAAATGTCAGCCCATGCTGTGGAATGAGCCAGGACAAACTTCGATGTTAAGTTGTTGCATCAAAAGTGAATTCGACACTCACTCGCTACGTCCGTCGTGAGAACGACCAATAATTTATATATCTACCACTTTTAATAATCAACGAGGGAAACTTTGTTTTCAAGCAAAGGCGGCCACCACATAAAAAGGATGCTTTTAATTTTAAGAGAAAAGTTGCAACGGTTGATTTAGAATGTAGTACTGTGTAAATCAAAGTCATACGTTTTGCAAACAAATTTTGTACGTTATTCCCATAATTTTGAAAAGTTTTGCGAATTAATTTTGTGCTCAAAAGAGTAAAAGACTGTAGAGGTTGATTTTAGAAAACCAGTTGTGATGACCTTACTAACGTTGTTTTTAAGAAGTACGGATCTATGATGCCTTCACTTAAACAGTAGCTTTTTCTCTAACGTCCAACAATTTTGCTTTCATGGCCATGCACCTAAAAATTCGATTGGTACATGTTATGGTGGGCGCCGTTGGCTCGATCGGTTAGTTCGTCGGACTGTTGAGCGAAAGTACCCGGGTTCGAATCCAGATCGGGGAAAAAAAACACCACAAACATTTTTCACGGCGCCACCTCCAGCGAACGACTGACAACCTTCCTGGAGTACTTCTGTCATGAAAAGCTTTCGCAATTCGCCGTTCGGAACCGGCATTAAAGAGTAGGTCCCCTCCACATGTGACAAAATTATAACGCGCACAACACAGTGGAGGCGCGAACAAGCTAGGCTCTGGCTCTCAACGGGCTGTTACGCCGCCCAATACATACATATTATGGCTCGACGATGCGACTTGCTAAGGTTGTAAAAGATTTGACACCCAAGGCCTAAGTAACACATTGGACATGTGTTCTGCATGTCTTGCATGTAGTTTTAGATTTCGAGAAAAAACATTCTGTTGTAGTAAGCAACCTTGTCAAACAAAAAAAAAAAAAAAACTAAATAAGACATCGTTTAAACCATTCTGTGAACTTTACCCTCATGTAAACTCCTGCACATACTTTACAATATAAGTTACATAGTTTCAAGTACTAATTTCAAGAATACAAACCTTCTTGAATCACTTTAGTCGCCTATCGTCGTCGTCGTTGTTTATATATCTGTCTCTAACTTTAAAATCTTTAGTTAAGGCGGTGGCCAAACTGGCAGACTATGTGGTCGACTTTTCGCTGAAATTTATTACCAATTGACTGACTTTGGAAAAAACTCCAACAATTCAATTGTATACAGATTAGATTTATAGATGCATAGAGCCGTTATGAATTTGTAAAGTTTTTTCCATTTGATTCATTTGGGATTAAAATCGTTTATTGCATAGTTCTTTCTCCGAAATATACAAGTCGCTGAGGGGAAAGATTGGGCATATACTTAGAAAATGAAAGCAGACTTCTTTTGATTTAAGGTTGCACAAGGAACAAAATTGATTGAATCGTCCATTGGGTCTTCCATCTAGATAGAGTAATTTGCATCTTGTTTTAAAAATAAGTAAAATTTCCCTGTAGCTGTAAAGGTCATTGAAATAATTCATCTCAAACAAATTAGTATTAAGTTGCGAGTATATAACTCTACTATCTTATTTTCTAGCTTTCGCTACGAACTCATTGCGGACAGAATCTTCATATTTTCGAGTAATACGGTATAATTGGTCTTTGACGACAAGTTATTTGCATTCCTTACATGCAATGCCTAGTTGTTTCCACTTGTACAACCACCAAATCCTCATTTCTCAGCTCGTACGACAACATTTTCTTGGTTAGACGGGTTTCTGGGTGCGAGAGGACTTTTATGATGTAGCCGACTTGCAGTTTTAGAGTGTCTGTGAACAGTTTGTCATATCCAGTTTCAAGATATATGGCATAGTTTGGTGTATTGAATAGTAAGTTAAAAATTAGCTTTAAGAGGTTCCTTTGGAAATTTTCAACGAATTTGTATTCATCGATACATAACACTAAAAATTATAGATATCCGGCGTCATAGCAATTTCCCATAAATACTCAAAAATCTTCTACGAGTTCTTATTCGTGCTAAAATAAATTAATAACAACTTTTTTTGAATTATGTGTTTTTAACCGTGTAAAATAGAAGCTTTATTTTGAACTTTTTGTTTAAGGGTTTAGTTTTTGAGTTCAAGTCTCAAAAAAGGCAATATCTAAGAAAAATCTGGAAAATAGGTCTTTAGTTTAAAGTTAGAGTAATTCTAGTTGTAATAGTTTTGAAGTTATTAGGCAAAAAGTGAAACGAAATAAGGCCATGCTAATAAAAGATCCGCAAACCCCATCTTATGGATCTTGGTGACTTTATAATTTGTGGCACATGAGCACATAGGTCGACTGTAAATGCTTTTGACTGGTTGACTGCGATCTACAGTTTGACCCCTGGGTTAAGGTATGAGCTTAGGCTGAAGATATATCTAAGCAAACCAAAAATAAACTTCTAAAAGTTTCAGCATTTGACGCGGGTGTCATTTTAAAGGGGAGTGGGTAGATTGAGAAAATGTCTATCCGTCTGTATTTTAGTTAGAACTTAATAACTAGTAAGTGACCAAGGGTTACGAAATAAAAATACTTAAATTTGAAAAATGTTCGTCAACGTCGTTTTTAAATATTAATTATTAACTTCTATAGCCACGCTCTTTGTTTGACATGGTTTAACCCGTGGGTATCAACGCCATACTCCCTAAGGCAACTTCATCTAGCATATTTTTAGAATCACCACGGAACTTTTTTGCAGCGACCACAAAAGCCCTGGCAATATTTATGAAAAACCGTTATACGTCGGGTAGTGTCAGTAGGTCATCAGATTCCCATATTCCCATAAGTTACTGAGCCAACCTGTCGAAAGAAAAGAAGAAAGTCTCCCGAGCCTAAAGGCAAAATTAAACAAGGTGTCTTTGCAATTATTCGATTAAAAAAAATTAAAGAGAAGTCTGGGGATCGTATGGGTGTCATAAGAATGCTTTGAGCGGTTCATTGAATTTAGTGTTCCTTAAGCGATGGCAGTTGAATGACAAAATCTGATGCTTGGGCGCTTTAGAACACCGCACACCTTTGCACGATGGCGTGCCAGGAATACTCCCTCCGTCGTTGTGAAACAAAGCAAAAAAAAAGCAAAATGATGCAGAGCCTCTCTAAATGCTTTTGGTTATTTACTTGTCACTTCACGGGCACACTGAAGTTTAGTTGGCTCCAGCAGTCTTTCTCTGTAAGCTTATTGCTTCCTACTCTCCGTCTCTCTTCGTTCTATTACTTTTGGGTTTGTTTCAAGCGGAGAATACCACATGCAATAAAAGAGTGACCAGAGGCGGATGCTTACAGGGTCACTTCAACTCCGTGTACGTTTTCGTAGGGACCACGTTCAGAAGCCAACTCTTTATACCTTCGGGTTCTGCTCACACATACACACACATGTGTAAAGACAGCAGTCTTTTCTTAATTAATGTATCTGCCTATCTTGAGATTTAACGATAATATACGGCATTTTAATTGCAAATGGATAAAGTAGAAGCACCACCAGCGGCAGGGCACCAGTACTCGTCCTTTTTGGTTAACACCATATCCAATAGACCTTCAATAATTCATTAACAAGAAAAATTGTTTTTATTTATTACTTTTGACCATTTTACGGGCGCAATGCTAATGCATTGGTTGGAGTCGAGCAACAGAGGTCCGCTGTCTGGCCTGCCGACTGAATCGGTGAATCGGTGGATCGGCGAATTGGTGATTCTGTGGTGGCGGTAAATTAAAACTCTTCCTCTCCTGCCTCACGTCCTCAGGGTGGTGATGGTGGTTGGTGGAAGTCCACTTAAAAGATCAAATTTCTCGATCTTGATAAGAGGGATGGAAATTTCTCAGTCGAGTAAAGACAACAACCGAGGACAACGTCCATTTCTGTCAGCATAGACTGGCTGACGGGAGAAACATGGGGGACGGGGAACGGAAAGGCTGAAGGCCTGAGCAGTTGTCGGCCATGTCGTCTGTATTTGTTGCTCTCTCGTCTCTCCCGTGTCGCTATCGTCTACAGTTTTGATGGCCGCCAGTGGAGGAGGCGCATTACATGAATTCAACATCGTGTTGTTTGCAGGACAACACAAGTTCAGCCGGAGTTGAAATAGCTTCTCTCCTTTAATTGCCATGATTTGTGAGTGTTTCTATTTTTGGTGCAGCCATTTTAATAGAAATGACCTTGTTTACCGGACAATAGTTACATACGAGATAGGCATTCACATAACAAACGATGCAATACCATTTTACTGTGCGTAGTATTCAAGTGATTAAAGGTTTTAAATGATAGCGGCAGCTAGATTGGTCTGTGCGTTTCCCTTTTTTTGAGATGAGTGATGGTCACTTGGTTTCCGGCTTAAAAAAGTTTGTCTTCGGCCCTATGGTTTTGCCTTTGCGACTCTTGAATGCCGATAAGATCCATGTTATGAAAATAAGCTGATTGCCAGCAAATGGAAACAAAAGGGGAAATGGCAGATATAACAAATTATACTTTAAAAAAAAAAGTAAAGAGCACGCAAGATGCAAGATCTGCTTAGTTCTCATTGTATTACATACAGTACTTAACGGAAAATAAGAAAAACTCACATAAGAAAAAAACGCTTAACAGAAACAAAGAACAATGCACCGTGTCCTTTCGCATAATAATTACTACTAATTGAAACTGATATAGGATAAACTTTTATAAGAAAAAAATTGATTTAAAAAGGTTTTTCCTGACAGTAATGAACGAAAAAACGATGTTAATTAAATTCGAATTAACGAGGGGACCATAGGTTTTCTTCGGTTTACAAGGCTTTTTAGGAGACTGTAAGAATGCTTCTTTTAACAGAGGGATTCGAATTATAGAGGTTCGAATTATCGAGAGTTTACTGCATAAAACTTTGTCATTGACAAATCAAATAAAATAACAGTTGGTTTTGATAGTTTTTTTTATTCGGTTCGCAAAATTTGTATTTCTTATTAGAAAATGTTTTTTCCTATATACCTACACGTTGTTCTTTTATAAGAATTTTTTTTTCTTAAATCCGTTTCACTCATGAAAGAAAAGAACGGTTAAAAGAAAAATATTTTTTAAAATTTTAATTGTTCTTATATCCGTTAAGTATTGAACTGAAACCAACTGCTTCATTTGTGACGGTTTCTAAACGCTGCTGGATGGCTAAGACAGCATCATAGAGCATCACTGCAATGACATTTAATGATTATTAAGATATACTTAAGATGTCAAATCAGCATCTTTTTGGCCCACGATTCCTCTTCTCAACTTTTAAAGCTGTTCCGAAGGACATTCATAAAGGAAATCTACTGATCCACCGAAACTGATAACGACCATACAACTTTGTACACAAATTCTGACTTTGTTGTCTATCTTTTATGAAAATAACAGAGGTGCTACTACTCTTCTTCGCACATCCCCTGTTAACACCAGTCTATAACCAGGCTAACTTTGTTGGAAAATTAACTAAGGTGAAATAGCTTCCTGATTAGAATCCTGTTTTACACCATTTAAACATCCGCCACCGCATTCACACTTCACCGACGATTTGAGAATTCACCACACCCTTTAGTTAGCCTGGCCAACATTGCTCTAAAGTATTTGAGATCCAGCTCCTTATGCCGCTGTCCACTGTCCAATAAAAGATAACGAACGACCAGGATCACGGTAATACCATTACACGCTTACCCTCGTGACGTGTCATGATAGGCGCGCATTGCTTTAAGTGCACATGTGAACACGTTTACATCGTCACCTCCACATCTCTTCGCAGGCTGTCCATTTTCCTACGCTAATCCCTCTGCTCGCACTCGCTATAAAATCAAAGCCGGGATTTTTGCCTGCCCTAAACGCCATCCGCGTACACTTTTATCTCACAACCCACTCAGCTTGGGCCAACGCACGGTCCAATCTGCTGCTTGGTGAGGCCGGGGGGAACGATTGTGTACTGACGAATGGCCCTCCTCAAACTTCATCCTCCATCCGCATCATCGTCATCATTATCAACATCCTCCCGCTCGTTACTTGCACGCGCCCCGCACCGTACCACTGATATTCTGCAATGACGGATTAACGTTGGTTCCAGAGGCTCCTTCGTAGGCAGTGGACATTCATTTAGCGTGTTTCAACAATTTAATAATTAGAGTAGCGGTCTAGGATCGCTCTTTGGATGTGGAAGGATTTACTGCGTAGGCCGGGTTAACAGCTTGTCCCGTCGATAACGAGGACAACATGTGTGCGCTGTTGCGTTTTGTCTGGTAGAGGTTTGATGGCTTGGCGGAGCGTTGTCACCACACTTGCGGCTCATCTTATCCCGGCCCTAATGGATGTCCACATCTTCTATTTGCCTCCACTTGTGTAAGCGATGACGAGATGTGCTAGTGACACGTGGGCTGGCTTTAAGTGATGTTTAACTGGAAGATAATCATTTCATAGATTCGATGCACACGCGATGCGATTGGATTGGGATTGCGGAGGGGGATTAGAGCTCCGTCAAATGTCAAGGTGATTTTCATCACACGGCTTGTTGGCGTTGCTTCCTCGCCTACTCGAACTGTCACATCCAACGTCTTGTCGTTAAGAAGTACTCCCGCAATTTTAGATCTCATTTATCGGAGTGTCTTGAGGAAATGTGCACCATTTCAACACCTAATTGTGTTCCATTTAGCCTGAAGGTAGCCCACGCGGTACTCTCGTTTAAGAGACACTTTAGCCAGCCCTGTACTACTGCAGAGTGACAGGGCCGCGAGCGAGTAAGGAAGACATTTGCTACTCACAGACTCACACAATTTGAATAACAATTGGGCCGGCGCGGCGCAGGAGTACACTGCGACGATGACGACGAGGACGGTACGACAGGGTGGGTTGGCGTCATAAATAACTCGATGCCCTCAACTCCATTTGGAAAGTTTGTTTGTACTACATGCCCCATGGGCAGAGTAGACATAGCAGAACACTTCAGAAACAAGTCGTAACTGATTGAAGACCACGTGTAAACAAACAAAACACGGCAGAAGTAGCTGCAGCCGCAGTCTGATGAGGTTAATGATGTTCCAAAAAGCAGAGACGCAGCAGACAGATGCGTTCTGTTCCAGTTTGTAGTACTCGAAGTTAGTCATCGATTGGAGCATCATTTCGGAATATTCAAATCGTAGGCATAATTAGGTGATAATGTTGTGATTGGGACAAATTGTGGCCTCCTACTGTTGCTGTGCTTGGCTTATGGACTTATGATGGGAACTGAAAGCTGGAGATTTTATTAGATTTTCAGATTTGATTCACTGTTGTAGTTTTCTCTTCCACTTGGGAAAGTTTATCGATCACAGCATGCGAGAATCCAGCATTGATGAACCCGACAATGAGGTGGAGTATATGAACAGGAAATCAAAGGTAGGTGGGTGGTCCATGCTCATTTGCTAGCTTTTAAATAGAAAGTACCAACATATTTAAGTGTCAGATCTCGATCTCCTAAGTTTTATCACAAGAAACATAAGTTTGTTCAGCATTTGTCTGAGTTTGTCTAGGCCACGGTGCTACGCTTGTGCCAGTAGCTTGTCAGAATTTATGGCGGGCATTTAGAAGCAACAAAGAGACTACCTCTCGCATCTCGTCCAGAGCGTGCCAGTTAAACATTAAAAGTATTTCGTCACGCGACATTATCACAAAACACCCACCTGGAATGCCACGCACATCACTCGAATTATTATTAACAGTGTGCTGTACAAATTTTCCCATTGACTGAAACAAGAGAACAAATTCCATCGCATCCATCGGGAAAAGGGATCCTGAAAAAATTTGTTCTGCATCAGGACATCAATAATAGTTCTGCTGCTGGGTTTAGGACTCTTTTCTTTTCGAATTTTCAACGGCCTGGTGCTGGGTCAGGATGTCCTTAGAAATTCACTTAGGCATAGCAAAGCGGATGCAAATGCAAGCATCCGTGGCAAATTTTAATCATTCCCTTTAGCACTCTGCAAATGACGTAGGGCAGATGCAGTTTGGAGATTTTTAATACACGCACACGCGTTTGAACTCCTCGTAGCTTCGGTTCATCCTTCGATCGAGTGCGATTCAGCGTAAAAAGATTCGTTGTTTGTTGTCCTTTTTTATACAATCCTCTCGTGCTATCTTTTTAGGGCCTCGGGCCCGTGTGAAACAAGTTTTCGATTGGATCGAAATGCGCAACTACATTCCCAGAGCAGTTGTTTAGGGATTATGTTGCGTAATCGTTGGTAATTGAACGTAATGTTTGTTAAACATAATCTTAAGTATGGGGCAAAGGTCCGTATGCACTTTTGTTTGTTTGTGTTCTGCTTTCATTTTATTCGAGAATTAAGAGCGTTGTTTTGCTTTTTTTGTAGTATATTGGGATACGGATTATTATTGCAATGTTGTTCCAAGTGTCCCTTAAATTATTTTTTCAGGAAGGTAGATCGACTGTTTTCACAAAACTCTTTAAGTACTGGGTGGGCTAGACTGGAGTCTGGCTTTACAATTTTGGTTTGTTCATTATTGTAGGTTAATCGACCTAATAATGGTTTAAATGGTTGCCGATGACTGAAATAACACTTTAAAGATAGATAAAGTCTCGATTGAAAGGTTTACAAAGAGTCCTCGAGGACAATTATGTTTTTTTACAGCGTGATCGACTGTATTACTTTGTCGTTAACAAGAAGCAAAAAGAAATTCACCAGACCACCCTAAATTAAATCTATACAGCATTTGTATTGTATTGAGAGCCAGAGCCTAGCTTTTTCGCGCCTCCACTGTGTTGTGCGCTTTATAATTTCGTCACATGTGGAGGGGACCTACTGTTTTAATGCCGGTTCTGAAGAAGTACTCCAGGAAGGTTGTCAGTCGTTCGCTGGAGGTGGGGCCGTGAAAAATGTTTACATTTGAACTCCGTAAAACACTCCTAATAATCATTCGGAAGACTTATAATTTTATTAAAACTGCTTTGTAGACATTGCAAGTTTGAAACTGAAATAAACTTATTTCTACATGTTTTCTTTTTTTTTTAAGGCAGAAAGACTAAATTAATATCGTGCTGCACGGTTTCTAAAAATTTTCTGACAAATTTTTTTAAAAAAATATTTAAAAAATTACAAGTCCCCTGCTTTACTAACGCACCATTAAAACCAATTGATGTCTTAAATCAAGACGAATCTGATTGACACCGATTTAAAATTCATCTGCGATCCGGTGAGTGTGAAAGAACACTAACCCCCAATCTGTTGATCGTTTGCTGCGACTTCTTTTAGCGTAAGTACTTTTCATGGATATGGATGTTAGGATAAATTGAAAACGAAGATTACTCAGTAATGGGTCCCGCAATCTTCGTACCCACGATTGATGTTTATTTTAGTGACCCAGCATTTTTCATCAAGTTCGTTGGCTCGGCAAATATCCAGGATCTCGCAGATCTTCGGCAATCTTTGGCCATCGCGTTAAGAAGTGAATGGTGGAAAAGGCGATTTTTGGTCTTAAATGTAGAAACCTATATATGTAACTGATTAAAGTGATATGTACTGAGTATGCAGTTGTAATAAACTTTAAGTCAAAATGAAGCCCACGGAGTTTAAAATGACCTACATTATTCTATACATCATAAGGAAAAACGAAATCCTTATAGCTGGGGTGGCCAAATTATCGAGTCACCAAGACCTATAAAATGCTGGTTTCTTACTTACTTACTTATCAGGCATTTAACCCTTGGAGGGTCTGTGCCTGAGCCAAAGCCGCCTTCCAACGTTGACGGTCCCGAGCATGCTGCTTCCAGTCCGGAAGACCAAGCTGTCTTGCATCCGCGATCACTTGATCTCTGTACCGGAGGTTCGGTCTCCCTCTTCTCCCCGAACCAGGAGCCTCGGATTCGAAGACCCTTTTAGCTGGAGCGTTTGTGTCCATGCGCTCGATGTGGCCAAGCCACTGTAGTCGACGGATTTTTGCCTTCCGGACTATATCCACATCTTTGTACAGCTCATAAAGTTCGCGGTTATGTCTTCTCCTCCATTCGCCTTCCTCGCAGACTGGACCGAATATCCGCCGTAGAATTTTTCTTTCGAAGGAGCCAAGTATCAGCTCTGCAGTCCTGCTTATCGTCCAACTTCCGGCTCCATACAGTAGGACTGGCAGGATAAGGTTCTTGTAGAGCATGACCTTAGTTCTTCGAGTCAGGAGTTTTGACCCTAGCTGTTTGGACAAACCGAAGTAGCAGCGTTTGCTAAGGGTGATTCTACGACGGATCTCCACTACGATGTCATTCGTGGAGTTTACGTTCGCCCCGAGGTATATGAACTCCTTAACTACCTCGAAGTTATAGCTGTCGACTGTAACATTTTGTCCTAGGCGGTGGGCGACGGATTCTTTCTTCGTCGACAGCATATATTTAGTTTTCTCCTCATTTATCTTCAGACCAGTTTGTTTAGCCTGCTCTTCAATCGCGGTGAAAGCTTCCACAATGGCCCGCTGGGATCGAGCGATGATATCAATATCATCTGCGTAGCCCAGGAGCTGGACCGACTTGTGGAAGATAGTACCTTCCGTGTTGACGTTGGCCCGCCGTACTATTTGCTCCAGCACGAGATTGAAGAAGTCACATGACAGCGCGTCTCCTTGCCGAAATCCGGTGCATGTTTCAAAGGGCTCGGACGTTCTTGAGCCGAACTGCACGGTGCATCGAATGTTGTTGAACGTGGTTCGACACAACCGGATCAGTTTTGCCGGGATCCCGAATTCAGCCATCGCACTAAACAACTCCTTGCGATGAATGCTGTCATATGCGGCTTTAAAGTCGATGAAAAGGTGGTGCGTATCGACTTGGAACTCGCTGGTCTTCTCCAGGATTTGCCTTAGTGTGAAAATTTGGTCTATCGTCGATTTGCCGGGCCGGAAGCCGCACTAGTACGTGCCGATTAGTGCGGTGCAAAACGGCTTTAGACGTTCACACAGTACACTCGACAGGATCTTGTAGGCGACATTGAGCAGGGATATACCTCGGTAGTTCTTGCACGAGGTAGGATCGCCTTTTTTGTGGATGGGGCAGATAGAGCTGGTATTCCAGTCGTCGGGCATGCATTCGTCCTCCCAAATTCTACAGATGATCTGGTGCATGCTCCCTACCAGGACATCGCCTCCAGCTTTGAAGAGCTCTGATGGGATACCATCCGAGCCTGCGGCCTTGTTGTTCTTCAGCTTTTTGATGGCTGTGCCGATTTCTTCAATGCTGGGAGGGGGAACGACTTCATCGACTGGAGGTGGGATCTCTTCGTCCACTACCACTCTCTCTTCTTCATGGTCGTTAAGCAGCTGCTGGAAATGCTGCTTAAAGACATCCACTATTCCCTGCGGGTCGGTGACAAGATTATTCTCGCAATTTCGGAGAGCCAGGGTGCCATGCTTAAAGCCCGCTGCGAGACTTTTGGCCTTCTTATAAAAGGATCGTATTCGGTTTTTGTCCCTGGACTCTTCAATATCCTTGAGCTGGGAGGCTGCGAAAGCCCTCTTTTTTCGCCGCAGCGTCTTTTTCTCCTCCCTTCTTCTGGCTCGGTATTCCTCGCGCGCTGCCCTTGCTTTCCTTTGCAACGCTTTTTGATACGCCTCGTCGGTTGCTCGCTTTTTCTGCTCACACTCGCCATCATACCATGGGTTTCTTGCCGGGGGTGGTTGGTAGCCCATCGTGGCTTCGGCTACTTGCTGGATGGCAGAGCGGCAATGGAGCCACATATTATTGGCGTTTGTGTCCGACGTAGGTATACTCGCGAGTCGTTCGCTCAGACGCTCCTTGTAGTCTCTGACGATCTCCGGGGTGCTCAGGCGTCCAATGTCGAACATCCTCTTGGTCGGCTGGTGCAGCTTTCGAACATTAGAAAGTCGGGCTCTGAATCGTGCTGCCACTCGAAAATGGTCAGAGCCGACGTTTGCCCCCCTGAATGTTCGTACATCCAGGATGTTGGACGCGTGCCTTGCGTCAATGAGCACATGGTCGATTTGGTTGGCTGTTCGGCCATCTGGAGACCGCCAGGTTGCTGTGTGGATGCGCTTGCGAGGGAATCTTGTGCTACTTATCACCGTATTACGAGTTGCCGCAAAGTCCGTAAGTCGGAAGCCGTTGTCTGTTGTCGTGTCGTGGATGCTGTGCTTTCCGACTACTCCGCCGAAGATGTTTTCTTGACCGATTTTGGCGTTGAAGTCCCCGAGCACGATTTTGACATCGTACTCCAGACAGGCTCCGTAGGCGTTGTCCAAGAGGTCGTAAAACTCCTCTTTGATGGGCTCTTCAGCGTCGTCGGTGGGGGCGTGTGCACTAATGAGACTAATGTTGTAAAATCTCCTTTGGATACGGATCACAGCTAGGCGATCGCTTATTGGCTTAATGTCGATTATTTTCGACCTTAGCCGTTTTCCCACGACGAACCCGCATCCCAGTAAGTGCATCCTTTTGTGGCAACTGTAATAAATGTCGCTGTTTTTTCGCTTCATAGTACCTTGTCCTATCCAGCGTATTTCCTGGATCGCAGTAATATCCGCCTTATACTGCGTGAGGATAGTTTCCAGTTGTTGAGCAGCCCCAGGAGTGTAGAGAGTTCTCACATTCCAGGAGCATACTCGCAGATCGTAGTCCTTTTTCGTGCCGTGTTGTCGTCGCTGGTTTCTTCTTTCCGAGGCTTGGTTTAGCTCTTCCATAACAATTGAGGTTTTTACATGGGCGGGTCGTTAGCCCTTCGCATAACCGCCATCCTGGTCGGGTTGAGTTGCGCTCTCTTGCCTGGAGCGATGGCTGCATACATTAGTTCACCCCCCAACGGTTGTTAGGAGGCTATCCAGAGGGTGCCGCGTGGAGGCTGTATGTCAGCTTGACCTGTACACTATAGGGATCGACGCTGGCAACTCGCCATGTTGAGTGCGATCAGCAACTTTACCCTATGTATGTTGGTATTTTTTTCCGAGTCTGAACTATGGATAGCTCGTATAATAAATTTCATTGAAAAGTCGACCACAGAGTCTGCCTTATAGAAGCACTTTGGTGTCCGTCTGTCTGTCTGTTCGATTCACAAAAATGCTTTTAACTCTTTAGTCCATCTTAGTTAAGGGACTCAAAAGTTATAAAGACTGCGAGGTCCTGATCATGAAAATGTCCGTCTCCCATCACGCTCTAGTCTTGAGAACTGGTTCGCTGGGTTAAAATAAGGAATAAAATTCAACCAAAAGATGTACTTCACATGCCCAGTAAAAAAAATGACATACTAGCATAAAAGTTAGTACTAATACAATAACAAATTTGTTTTTGCATATTTTTGATATTGGTATCCTTGGAAAGAGGATAGCAGATAAATTTGTACTACAGTAATCAGCTTACCCTTGTTGGTAAGAAGTTATTAGCCATCAAACTGCTAAAAAATTACTAGCGTACCCACCTTATTTTTTTAAATATGGATCCAAAAAATATGAAAAAAAATGGAGCTACGGGTCGTCTCATCGCAATATTCCAAAAATACAACAAAGTTTTGCATTAATTACCAATTTTTTTGAGAATTTTTTTAATAAACAAATTTTATATAAAAAAAAATATTTTCACACAATTTTTCGAGATATCAAAGATTTAGATGAGCTTTCTGCTTAAAACGATGAATTGACGACAGTCTGAGTGTCGATTGCTATTTTAATTTGGTAATTCCGTTGATATACCTATATTGAGTCGTAAGTATTAATCTATTTGCTGCAGAACGAAAACCTCAGCGTGAGAGTAAAACTCACACTTAACCGGTTTTTTCTCTATTATTTATTACTTTTGACTTTATCATGGCTTTGCTATTTTGTTTTTGCTGTGAATGGATAAACTGAAGAAGAGGTCCATCCAAACTATTGAGTGCGCCAATAACTAAGCTCAAAATCAATAAAAGCCCATTACCACTCACTGCAAAGAATAGAAAAAAGATTCAACTCAACTATTATATGTTTGAAATGTAATCCCAATATCAGTGTTCAGAGCTATTAATAATTCAATAAACCATGGACCACGTTTTTTAGTTCTTAGATAGTATCTGACAATAGCAATAACTTACAGAATTGTTTTTGCGAAGAACTTTAGTTAACAGTACTGCCATGATTTCCTCGTACGAGATCCATCTGAGACTTATATAAAGAAATCTTCGAATGTTTATAGACCAACCGCTTTGAAACTAGAAACCTTCTCCGCAACTCCGCCTTATTAGCCAGCGTTTATATTGATGATGACCAATCTAATTTGAAATAAAATCCTTTAATAACCATTAAACCACTCGACCCTCTCCGCCATCTTCGACCACGCGTCTACCAGTGAACAACTACAGTAATCCGTGGCGTAATCGAAACTAATTGGAATACGCAGAATTTTACGGAATAATTTTCCCAAAAAGCGCTTCACTGCTTGCTGCTCGAAGCGATTAATTCAAAAGTGATGATTCCCAGAGCCTGTGTGTATCCTGACACCTTTAGGAGGTCCTCGGAAGACCTCCTACATAATTTGCGGTCAGCATGCTACAATAAAGACAAAGCAGTGTGTTAAACAAATGCGTACAATGCAGGTCAATAGCTAAATAGTACATTTTCGAAGGGCATTATCCCTCCTATCTGGATGGCAGGAGAAGGGCTAAAAGTAGACCCTCTAAGGCAAGTGTAACGAATTCCGTGCCAAAAGACATCCTCTTTCTAACACAAGTGACAAAAAAATTGACATCAATTTGTTACACACAAGCATTGGACCCGACCCTGAGCAGTAGATGGCACAGGTAGGTGCCAGTTTGAAAAACATTAAAGAGTCAGCCGACTTTGTGTGTCGGTAGGCGAGGATCTGACGTTTGCGTGCCCACACAGAATCTGAAGCGGCAGCAGTGCACGCTGAGACGAACCATACGCAGCCTGTCACTATGCTTCTGATGCGGGGATCCTTTAAATGATGTGGGGCATTGCCAGGCAATCGTTGTCTGTAATTTTATATGCAGCTACAAGTTTGGATGCCAAGCGGCGTTAATAACTGCGGGAATGATTATCTAGTTGGGATAAGATCAATTATTGACGGCTCAGCAGAGAAAACAGGATTCATTAACATCGAAAGGTGAAGTATTTTCGTATCGCAGCATAAATTAATGCGGGAAGGAAAAACTAAAAAAAAACCCAACAACATCGGTGCACTGTGCGAATAATGTCCAACTCCACTAGAGATAACACATATGGTAATGATGTTAATAAATGAATTCTACAGAAAGATGTATAAATCATATCCTCGATAAGGAGCTGTGCGCGTAGCTCCTCCCGGCGCCGCTCGTTCACGTCGCCTTGCGGTCCTCGTTTTCATTATGTCGTGTCACCGTGCCTAGTTTGCGCTGTGTAATTAAGTGCAAAAATCCACCCAACCACCGCCCGGACGACACATCCTTGTTTTGCAACATATTTATGAGCTACGCGACTAAACAAAAGGACATATGACATCTGACAGCTAAAACTGTATGTATGTGTTAGGAGCTGAAGACATTCGGCAATTAATCATTTTGTAAGTAAGCCTGTGTGAGGGAACTTCAATATATTCACTGGGGATAGACACGCTTGGCAGAAGGTGCAAGAACATGACTACGAAGAAAAAGCTAAATGGTAGCTTGATAATTAATTAGCGAATAACCAAGGACACACCCACTTATGGCACCAGTGGTTTGCGTATCTTTAATGGGAAGGGGGGTGTCTGATCATGACAGCACCCAGTCAAATCCTTTCTTCTAGGTAGGTGGAGGCTCTCTTTGATGCAATAAGTATGTGTACATTTTTTGGCATAAACAGCACAGATTATATCCCTAAAATCTTGAAATTTTAATAACAACCTATTGCGTAAGATACAAAATTCAATTAACTATCTCCACAAATTGAATCTAATCAAAAATAAAAAAAAAATGTTTGCTACACACTTAATTGAATAATTCAAATACAACCTTCCCCCCTTCAGCACCAACACTTCACCATTCCAATGGTCCAATTCATTTTGGTTACGGTTTTATACAAAAAAAAAACTATCTTCATCTCATCGTCCCGTGGCTGTGTATAGTCTTCAGAATAAATTTACAAAATTAAACGCGAAATGGACTTGACTACCCACAGCCGCGCCGGTAGCACATGGAAATTCTTTTTTCTCCGCCGTCGAATACTCTAGCAGACAAAATAAAAAAGATAAGTGGTTAGGAGAGAAGAACTACAGTTGTAGTGAAGGATCCACAAAAAAAAAAAATCAAGGGCTACCCTATTCAAATTAACTGGGTTATAAATAATTAAACATCAAACAGCCTAGGCGTATTGCATCCTATCGTATGCATTTGTAGATAGGTTCCTCTGCCATTGAGGAGAGGAAGAAGAAGGAAGCCAGCTTGGTGAGGAGCCTTATTTTCTTACTCGTCGTCGTAGGTGTTTTACCCGTGAATAAAGGTGGCTTCTCGAGGCGGTCTTTTGTCCGTTGCTTTCAAATGAGAAAATACATTCAAGTAAACAGCTGGAAAGAAAAGCTGGATAGAAGGCTATGGGAAAAAGTATTTCCTATTTCAATGATATGCGGTGAAATCCGTGGAGTTCAATTGAAGTTTAGAAGCTTTGATAAAGCTGAATAAAGAACGTGTGGTCAACTGATTTGAGGGTATTGGCGGGTTTGTTAAATTTATGTTTCAGGTTCTGTTGCATTGCATTTTAAGTTCACACCAGAGAACTATAAAATGCATTTGTACTAGGTCGTTTTTAAATGTACATTTTGCTTTTAACAAAAATCATGCAAAAAGCGAGTGCTTGAACTGTAAGCAGATTTATAGTCACACAATTCTTATTATGATGAAATCTGAAAAAAGGTTATATTATATTATAATATGACGAACTTTACGGTCTACCGAACTTTATTTGCTTAAACTCTGTTCAAAAGCTGAACAAATTTACCGACGATTTTTTTTTTTAGTTTCAATTTTTCGATTTTGCGTATTTATTTTAAAAAAGCAATCATATTTTGCACACACCGATTTTGTGTATTTAAAGAAATACTACGAATAAATGAAAACAAAAACTAAAATATGCATCACTGTAACATGTGTATGTTTATGTATCATCATTAGTGGTGTAACAGCCCACGAAGGGGCAGAGCTTAGCTTTTCGCGCATCACTGTGTTGTGCGCGCTATAATGACACATGTGAAGGGGACCTACAGTTTGTTGCCGGTTCAGAACGGCGAATTGCGAAAGCTTCCCGTGACAAAAGGATTGTTAGTCGATAGCTGGACAAGGGGATGTGAAAAATATTTGGGTGTTTTATTCCCTCGATCTGATTTCGAACCCGTGTACTCTCGCTTCACAGTCCGACACACTAACCGACTAAGCCACGGCGCCAACATTTATATAGAGGTATCAATATTTACTAACTAATTCAACTGGGCGAATTAGGTATGAGTTGATTACCAACACAGAACTTTTTTATTTTCAAAAGAGGGAATAAAATACTCCCTCTTCTTGCATTTTGAAAGCGCTTCACTTGGTTATTCTTTCAGAATGTTGCTGGTAAAGCTTGAATTCTTATTAGAGTTATTTCCATACTTGCGTTTTAAAAATCGAAAAACTTATAATTCTTAATGAAATTCTTAATGACTTAAGCCAGAATGGATTTAGGTTTAGAATGACAAACTGAAAAGTGGCAGTAAGATAATGAAGTATTTCTATTAGGTGTACAACTTTGCTTCCCTCATTTTTTCCGAAATTATTGTAATAAACTGGTTATACATTTATGATTCGTTTTGCGTTTGATTCGATGGCGTTGAGTACGACTCTTGATCGAGTAATGCCTAAAATTCTCCATCTTCAAAAACCTTCTCTCTTCCACCGCCATGCCGGTCTTCGACGTCAAAATCACCGTTCTTGAAGCGTTGAAACCACTCTCGGCACGTTCTTTCACTAATAACGGCCTCACCGTATGTATTTGAGAGCATTCGATGAGCCTCAGCCGCAGATTACTTCATATTAAAGCAGAAAATTAAAACCTCCCGCAAATGACGAGAATTTGGCTCGTAGCTGACATGTTTAACCGAGAATAACTTCATGATGCAGACACAAATCGACTTATAATTCGATGGCGTTTTGTTTTCAAAGACCTAAGCATCTATCCTATGACATCTATAATCTATTTATTTCGACTACCACTTACCGCTACAGCCATCTATTGCAAAACGGCGGAAACAAAGTTCCATACCAAATAACTGTCAATATTGCAAACTGCCACTATGATTTGAACTCATGTTGTACAATTAACATAACATAAAGACGTTAAAAACTAAGTGAAAATTAAAAAAAGGAAGTCACAAAAAATAAGAATCCCTTAGGTTTTATACTTTTATCGGAAGCATTTTGTATTGATGTCTAGTTTGAAAAACCATTAAAATAAAACTACAGCCCTTACCTCAAACTACTCTTAGATGTATTGAAACATCTTCGTACTAGTTCCCAATTGCTACTTCGTCAAAATAATGATTGACAGTAGTCAGTCCCTGCAAATTGGGATACTATTTAATCGGACCACCTCCTAATCGGACCGCACGTCATGCATTCCTTCATTCAATTCGTCGTACAAATTTCCCTCTATAATTGGAACACCTGCTAATCACACTTTTCTTCGTTCCCGTGGGTGGTCTAATTTGACAGGTTTTACTATAGTTGGAAGCTAAGAGTAAAAGATCACAACTTTCTCTTAGGTCGAATTACCTTTCTTCTTTCAATAGAATCAATTCAATTTTTGGTTGAAAAGTTAGAGGAAAAAGGACCGATTAAGTTTTTATTAAAAGTATTCATTCACATTTGCCACAACTATTAAGCGCGAGTACTTGTTCACGTGTACATCTACAAAAAGTTCTGAGATACTTACAAAAGGATTTCCTTTCAATTTTCAAACCCAAGCGCACCGCGGTTTAATCTTCTACATCTCCAGACATATATTCCTGTCTTGCCCAAAATTCTTGAAATAATTTGATCGCCATCAATCAAACTCCAATCTTCAATCTGCCTGTGCTGAATTAAAAGTGCAAAGTAAGAATAAAGTTCCAAGCCACTTTGCACGTATCTCAATTCATTGTAAGCAGTCGCAATAAAAATACAGTACATCGCCCGCAAAGTTTGACTTCGGTAGCAGCGAACATTTTGCATTCATCCCCTGGATCTTAAGAAACAATAAAAAAGAACACGACAAATGTCGTTGAATATTTTTATCTGTCGCTCGATAGAGCTCCGGCATATGCATAACACACGTCTTAAAAGCGTGATGACTTTGACTTCACACATTTTCAGACCACATAAATCGCAGAACCATCATTGTGTGTGTTAAAAATTAGCCCCAAAAAGCAACAAGCTTCGAAATTGACTTTTTTGAATGCGCTTTTCTGGTTTCTTCTGTTCGGCTCGCATTTAAGAACGAAATACAAATTGATTTCTTCCCCTTTGACAGTTAAGATAGTTATTTATGCGCGAAGATTACTTGAATCTGTTCTTTAGCGTCTTCGCGCAGACCGCGCTACTTGCCGCCTGCCGTTGATTGTCGACATTCGTTTATCGCCTTCGTCGTCGTCGTCGTCGTCTTCGCATCGATCGATACGGAAAGACAAAAAAGTCATTTAAATAATTTTTGTTTGGAAGATTCATTTTATTTTTAGAACTTGCACTTGGCTTAAGGGGCTCTTGGTTATGACTACCGCCGTCGCCATGGCAGACGACGACGTTGACCCTGGATTTGGAATGTATCTTTTGTTGTTTTGGAGGAGCACTTCGCTGGATGCAGCTTTGGGGGAATAATAAAGTGAACACTACTGTTCGGTGGCAATAACCATTGGTAGTGTGTCGACGGTTTGATTGACAAAAAGCTGTTTAAATTGACCGTGAGTTATTGTTCCACGCACAGGTAGACTGAGGGAGAGACATGGTGAGAAGGATCGCGTCGGAACGCTCCGATGACTGGGCGGATGGCAAGAAGCAACAAACTTGGTTGCCATTTATACCCAATATTTTAGGTCAGATAACGACCTCTGTTGTGGACAGAAATAAATTATTCGAATTTTTTCCTCCGTAGTGTTTTAAGCCGATTGAAGAATCTTCGAGGATTTTTCTTTTCGTTAAGTCTCATAAATCGGGATGAGTTTAACGATAATTTTGGAAAGACATAAATATTTTTGTACTATCGGCAAGAGAGACGAGTGTAGTCTTGAATCGGACTTTCCCACCCATCACATGCGCTTTCCATCTCTGTCGTCTGAGTCAACGCTAGCTATCACTTCTCACTTTCTTCTATTTCCTATTCCAGAATAAGAAGTAATCAATTAGGCTTGCTTTGACTCACACGTTTCAGAGCTTCTCTTAGATCCTTTGGAGACAAACTGTGTCATCGTTCCGACAGCCCACCCTCGCACAATCGAATTGCAAAACCAATTGACTTCAGTTAATCAGCATCCGTCGGCGACATCAAAACAATTGTCTACTTGTCACAACAGCCCTCTCACTGGTAGAGCATTTACCGACCTGGAAAACCGACTAGCAAATTCTCCCTCGCTGAGGTGTGAGAACAAAGAAAAACATTTTTTTTTCCCACTCATTAGCAGCACTAACATGTGTGGCTTACATTATTATGCAACACAACACGTATTGTCACCAAAATAACGATTAAAGAACTCTCACCCTTGTGATCTTGCGCCCCTTTGCGGCATTTCATTCACCACTCTATCGATCGGAACGGTTCGCAAGCCACCTGGAAGGACATGCACTATGGGCTCTGTGGGATATTGTCAATGTAAAAGGCTCCGGTGATGCCTTTTATGTCACATTCCAGTGTGTTCAACGAAGAGGAGTGCGTAAGTTCACAATGCCTTGCTCGGGGTGAGAAAACTGCTCAATTTCCTGTGTGGTCCTCAAGAAAAAAATAAAAAAAAAACCGGTCAAGTGTGAGTCTTACTCACCCGCCGAGGGTTTCGTTCGCTAACAGATTAGTAGCTTAGACTTAATATAAGAGTAAGAAACCAACAAACTAAATTTAGTTTGACTAATTAGTCAAATCAAAACAAACTCAATTCACTGTTCATTCACTACAATTCTTCTTTTCATTTCGAACGAAACTGAACAAAAGAAAATCCTTTCCCATTTGCTGATCGCGCCAGCCGTGTGCATTTAGGGGATGAAATGCCGCAAGCGACACTGAGACTGCCGTCAGTTCATCATATTTAGTATTGGTACTAAGCTTTTTGCTAGTATTAAATTTTCTTAAAATTTTTTTTCTGAACTTTCTTTGGGCAAGTGAAATACGTCTTTCAGCGAAGTTTTATTTCTAAATTCTTAGTGGTTCGCCAATTACCGAGGTTAAAGCCTAATGACAGACAGACAGACATTTTCATAATCAGGGCACCGCCCCCTTTCCAATGATACCCATATCGATCATCAAAGTTAGTAAACGTTTTTTCGGGCGTTAGTATTAGTACTAACTTTTTCTTTAATCTATGACTAATTCCAAAAATGATTAATTTTTGGGTTGCCCAGATACACCTTCAGTCCAAATTTTATCCCTTAACTACAAAGGACTTATAAGTTATAGTCAAATATGTAAAAGGCGACAGACAGACAGACACCGAAGTGATTCCATAAGGGTTTCATTATTCCTTTGGAACGAAACCCTAAAAAGGATCGCATGAATGCACGTCCTGAAGATGAAAGAATAACGAGATTCCCATGTTCGAAGTTTCGAACAAAAAAATTCAAGAAGGACATCAAAAAGGATAGTCAATGATGCGACTAACTTATAAGCAAAACTAACTAAGCAAAAATTGTTTAATCAATAAAAAATGCTTTTTCTACTTTCTACACTTTACCTATCGTAAGGGAGAAAAGAAATAATCCAACTGCTCATCTCAGCTCTGTGTCAAACAAATCATCAATTCAAGTTATAAAAACCAAGAAACTGTGGATCACCCCAGTCCTAAGTTGAATATATTACCAAATAATTTTAATATATCACCACAGTGAAACGTTTTCCATTGACGGACAAATTCCAGAAGCTCGGCTATAAGAACAGATTATGGGGCATTGTTCTGTTTCGGTAAAACTGGTAAACATTTCAATTCGACTTTAAGGGTATTTTGTTGAACAAAAAAAAACGAGATGACTGCTCCTCAAGCTTTGGGAGCAAATTCAACACGATCGTGTTTAGGTGTCCACGGGAATAGCCTTAGGCCTAAGCTGTCGATTTGCTGCTGAATAAATTGTTTTTTTTCTGATGTCGTTCTAAGGCATTTCTTTACCATATTTTTATGTATTTTTTTAGGCTGTCACTGATCCGCGCAGCGGTACACTTAGCTTGATTGGACTGGTGTCTTGGCTAGAAGTGGTTAATAAGGTTATTTCACTTTTAAGCTGTGCTTAAAAATTTTTTTTTCGTACTTTTGAGATGGCTCATTACGCATCCCGAGGGCCATGCATCGGTTGGCCAATCAGTGAAGTGGGCTTATTAGATTCACATTCGTACCTTGGAAAAAAGAGGATTATGGTTGATGAAGATTTCGCAATTACACGGCTAGTGTTGAATTTTATTTTGTTTAGTACACACCAGCAGACATGTGGAGGTACTCGAGATCAGTAAATTAATTCGCGCTAGCGTTGGGCAGATGAAAATTCAAGTGTTTACCAGTCGATAAATGCGACTGGTTCAGTTAGTTGTTAATTATCAGATACATGTATACTTTTGAGGCTTTGTGAAAGAGTACCAGGGAAATTGCAAATTATTTGTTCTGTCAGTGAGATAATTGAAATGTTTGTTTGGCTAAAGTGTTTGCGATATGAATATAAATTTAATTATGATGGTGTTGTGAGTACTTACATTAATTTCGAAAAAAAATAAACTAGGGAAAGTAGAAAATACATGATTTAAATTCTGATTCGAAGTAACCTTTGTAAGATGAATGCTAAATAAACTGTTAAAAAAGCTGTAAAAAAATTATCTCAATTTAATTTTAATTATAGGTACATCTAGTTCTGTTAATTTTAAGCACAAATACTTCAGAAATAATTGATTCAATATTTTCTTGAATATTATATTTTATTTTTCTTACGTTTACCTTATTCTTTATATAATAAATTGAATTCAGAGAAATGAAAGAATATATGTGAGGAAGTGGTTGATAAATAGAATCAATAATTAAATAAATAATTTAATGTTAATAGTAGCAAAGAAAAAGTCTCGTGAAATTGGATTAAAATAAACAGGCAGTCAAATATATACATATCTAATAAGAATAAATAAATAACTTGAAAACGTAAGGAAACCTAAGGCAAGTATCTATTAATATTATTTTTTTAAATTGAAATTGTACCTACACTGTACCAACACTGGAACTCGTTTAAATTCATCTGCGGTCCAAACTTTTTTTGTGCCTTGTGGAAGTCTAATATGCAGGTGGAATAGCCCCGTTTTGTTCGCCCACTAAAATCACATCTTGACTTCGTCTCCTTGACACCATCTACTCTGGGATCGCCTTCGCATTACTTCAGAGTGGTGTCGTTTTGTTCTCTTTTTGGCTTGGCCCAAACTTAAAAAAAATTTAAATATCAGGTTTGCCAATTCTGTTTCCCATAAGGCCGAAATAGACCTCCAAGTGCAATAAATAAGCTTTAAGCAATCTTTGATATAACTGCAATATTTTAAGCTAGTCTTAGGAGTGGCTTGTGATACAAAATTCTATAGACGATATGTTTTGCAATAGTGGCAAGAACTATGACCTTGGCTCTATTAAATGACACCGTTATTCATCATGTTAGAAAAGTTAGCTGTAGACCTCGAAGCTTTTGCTGTCAGAAATTTCTTAGGTACACTAAAACTAATGCTTACGCCTGAATTTAGCTTTTATTTCGCCAAACTTAATAATAATTTGTTAGTTATTTAACTAACTTTACTAGAAACGTGCTTCACGAAAAGATTCATTCAAAACCATAAAAAAGGAAGAAGAACAATTTCAACTAAATGGTTTTATAATATGAGGATGAAATGGTTTTATAATATGATTAAGTGAAAAATATTATATATACATAGCGTGTAAATTTCTTTAGTAAGTACAATGAAACCTTGATAAGTTGGCCACCAGTGGTGCAAAACTTTTTCGGCCAACTTATCAATGTGTATACCTTTTGTATTACAAAATATTTTATTTTTAATAAAATGAAAAATGTATTTTCTTCGTCTTTATTTCAACAAATAAATGTAAAGGTTACATTCCAAAATAAACAAAAAAAAATAAAAACTCGCATTATAGGTTTTGCTTGGGTGGGCGCCGTGGCTTAAATGGTTAGTGCGTCTGACTGTTAAGCGAGAGTACCCGAGTTCGAATCCAATCCTGGGACAGAACACCACAAACAAATTTCACGACCCTACCTCCAGCAAACGATCCTCCATTTATTTTAAATGCTTTTTTATTAAGAGAGAGAGAGAACTTACATGCTAGACAAAATTGCTCAAAACTAGCTTAACTAACTTCACTAACTTACTGGCCCTATGCGGGCACTCTAAGCTAAACATAACAACTTATAACTATGTCTTTCGACGTAATCTAACTTAAACTTAATATATTTACAAGTACAACATTATTACTTAAACTAAGAAAATTTGAATAAAAAACTTAGTACCAGAAGGGCTCTCATGGGACTTAATACTATAGCAAATAATTATTCTAATCTAAAACTAAAACTTAATCTAGTCTAGATAGTAAAACTTATTGCTAACTAAATGTATTATATTTTTTTTTTTACTGAAAATCCTCCTGGAGTAGCCTCTGCCATGGAAAGCTTTCGCAATTCGCCATTCGGAACCGGCAATAAACCGTATGTTCCCTTCACTTGTGTCAAAAATTATATCGCGCACCACAAATTGGTGGCCAAGTTCCAAGACAGGCAGGTAGACGTGGACTACATATAAATGTTTTTTGTGCAACATTTGTATGGATTTGTATGGGCCGACTTAAAAGGGTGGTCACCAAAAAAGGCTTCACTGTACTCAATTTGTGGCAATTGCAACTGATCATCATTACTTACAATAATCTTTTTTTCTTACTAGGCCGCTTTCAGTTTAGGCTTAATCCAATCGGACATCTGCAGGTACTGTAGGGACTCATCTACCATCGCTAGCCAAAACTAGATTCAAGACGCTGGATAGCCACTTCCTCCACTTGAAGCAAGTAAGCTTTTAAACTACGCTATCATTTCCAAGTCCTTCTGTCTTTATCATTTCTAATATTGAAGGAACTCTGAGTTGGTGTAACACACTATGGACCTATTGGTCTATGTGCCTTCACCATATAACGTAACCTACAATGATCTTAGTTCATTCAACCCCAAGTCTAAGAAATATATTTGAAAACTATCCACCACGTTATAGCTGCTACAAATTCCTAACATTCTCTTTCGCAAAACGAAACGAAAACCTTTCATCAACGACTTTCTTTGTTAGTCTTAATAAATTACATCACCCACTACCTTTTTAAGTGCCTTCCAACAAGATCACCGGTTAGTTTCTCTCACCCGTTGAACGTCATTTAAACGCTCAGCAGTAACACTGAATGGCATGTTGCAGAACAAGGAGACAAAAACAAAAAAAAAACAAAAAAAAAAACATAAAAAAAAACCGATCCGCAAGACCTTTCGCCATCTCGTAGGACGGTTGAAATAAAATCGTTACCACGTCAAAAATCTAATTTCACGTGGAAAAACTGCACAACAAGCAATTTTCCACTTCAGATCAAATTACACAAAATGAAACCAATATCTCTTAGTCTAATTTACCTCAACTGGAACCTCGTTCAGGGTGTCTATCCATCTGTCTGGCAAGAGCTCGTTTTTTCTGTGGTGCGCTTTAAATTCCTGTCGGGAACTTTTTTTTCTGATGGTGGTATTCTCTAAGGAACCGTGTAATACCGACACGATCTACTTGCTTCCCTCTGGCCCTGTCTCTCGGAGTATCCTCCCACCAATTACCGCACGTTGGAGCAGAAACTATCCTCTCTCCATTCTCCACGACACACGGAGACAGACGCATAAAGCGAGAACCGAAACATCAAATCAACCCTTTTCCAGCGATTCCGTCATCGTAGTTGCTGAGACTGCCCTCCTGGCTGCTTGTTGCCGGTGTTCTTGTCTTGTGTGTGGCGCAGATGGATGAGCCGGCCACTTTCGGATACATATTCATTCATTCACACTTCCATCCTCCACAGCAGTTGCGCCCCTTCAGCTCCTTCGGTTGAAGCCTGCTCCACACGGAAGAGAGAGAATCATGCCTCTGCTATCGTTTTTTCTGTTTCCATATCCATCTAATCGCGTTTTTATTGCTACTTAATAACACCCCGCGCGGGATCACTGGTCGCCGCCGCCGCCGTCACTCCACCGTATATTGGTGGGGATGTAAATTTGTGTTCGAGCAAAAGTGGAAATTCATGATTCGGTGATGTTGCACGAAGACCATTGTTAGGCTCATTAAAAACTCATAAATAAATTGAATGATCGAGTTTTCAGAGAAGGTGGCACCGATGCAGGCAGAGAAGGAGTACTCCAACAATTGACAGTTTCAAGGTGGAGGCTGTGTGTGTATAAGTCCCTCTATGATTGTAAATATTGTGATGGTTGTAGAAGATTATTAAAAATTTAAATCACCTTCTCCGGACACACAGACGCGGGCGACCGAAAACCATTCAATTCCCTTGCCAATAAATAATCGTACGATGATGTGGAGTGTAACAATAGCGTGGAATTCAGAAGATCAAGACGACGGCATCTGACATAACTTAAAGGATTATAATGACTTTTAGATTCGCTTTATGTGTGACGCAGGGGTATATCCAAATAAACCATGAAAAATTGGTCTACATTGTTGGCGGGGAGAGACCTGCTTCTCCAGCTGACATGATCGTAAATGATTCGACGAGAGTGAGGGGATACTTTCGAATTGAGTCTGGATTTAAGAGAGAGAGCGACTTCTATTGATCTCGGCGTGTCCGTGAGTGAAGTTGAAGTGAATGACTGAATTTATTGCGCCGTATATGTCGCCTTAAGAATGCCACAGCGGACCGTCTGCGGAAAGCCGTGTCCACTTCATTTCATTCTAGCTCGGTGGGCATAAAGGATAAGCCATTCATTGCGGTGTGGGAAGGTCTCAGGCGTCTACGACTTGCCTTTTAAGCCTTTGTTATGTCAGGAGGATATTTTTAGAATTTTAAGTCCATACATGATGTCGGTCTAAGAGTGAGGCGGTCAATTGAGTTGAAATCGACGTTACCCATCCACAACTGACTTAAATACGACTCTCGTGCTTATTTACTTATTTTTATTTCAGATCACGCAAGTTCACTTAAAGTAAGCACACAGTGTCCGTCTAGCATGCCAGTGGCTCTAATCCTTCATCGCAACATAAGTAAATAATCCCTTCCGCCGGCAGCTTCCATCATCAATGTTAATCCTAATCGACCAAGCCATTCACTTCATGCTTCTGCACCCTTCGTGTGCGCACGTAGAAAAGGCAAACTTTGCACGAAAACTAATTCCACATCCATCCGCATTCATCAGTTGTCGTATTTATCATCTTCAAGGTTGAAAACTACTTTCACACGCGTGTTCGTCCGGTTTTTCGCCGAGCATCTGCTCGCGCTAATAATAACTACGTATTGACAAATAATTAGCAGTTCTAACTGAGGGGGAGAGAACCTTCGGAATCTTCTGGAAACTATTTCAAATTCAATTTTGCGCGTGCATTAAAAACCGCAACAAAGTTTCAATGTACGGGGTGGTCATGCGACGGCAGTAGTCAATCCCTCAGGACAGGGACACCTAGCAGAAGGTTTCCTTATTTTTCCCCCACCAATCTATTATAATTTTCATTAATTTACAGCGAATGATTGAAGAGGCTGTCAACTATTGAGCAGATAATAACACTGAGGATTTTGAAAATACGCCACCTCATCTGATTTCAGTTCGAGTGTTTTTTGTCTTTGACGTAATAGATGTAATAGATGTGTTGTGTCATGGGTTCTCTTTGCACAGAAGGAGAAGGTGGAAGTGCAGGTCCAATTAGAACTTCAGCTACTAGGAAGGGGTTTTCAATTCGAGTCAAACTAGTTTGTTTACTTCTTTGGTTTGAGTGATTCCACACGGATGAGTGTTGGGCTGGAAGTGAGTGCATAATTGGATAAATCATGTGGAGGCACGGAGGACGATGTTAATATGAGAGGACATAAAGAGGAGGTACTTCTGGTAAAGCAGTCGTCACGCAGTTATCACAAACGATCGCTGGTGACATCTGTCTTTTTTCTAAAGAAGAAAGAGGAGAGAGGTGGTTGTCATTGCTAGATTTGCAGCATTGAGAAATTACAAAAAATCACATCTGTCACGTGAGCTGTTCACTTGTATCAATTTTCAAAACGTTTGAAATAATTTGGTGAAATTTTTAATTGCACGGAGCTGATGCGAACGCTGAGTCATAATGTGTATCTAGTATAACAAAGGGGGCACCCAAAGGAAGTTTATAAGCTACAATTTTCCAGTTTGGACAAAGCGTACAAGTGGAAGGATACGAACACTAGTAAACAGATGAAAAAATGTACTTCAGACATTGTTCTGATCACTGATTCTCCACATAAATGCAGCATGATCTATTTATCATTTTCTTTTTTTTTTAAATTTAAAAGTGTGCTCCCACATTAGATCAACTTAAAATAATTATTTATTTATTGAATTTCAAAATTGTCTCTCTATTCAAATAACTACGTTGTCTGACTCAATAGCAGCTAATGAAAATTAGACTTTAATATTGGCGCAAGTTTGAACAAGCACCCGTGCTCTTAAAATTTGGCTCAAAAACAGTTTCCATGGCCGTATATGATATCGCAAAATATGTTCATACACATAAATCAAACTGCTCCATCAACCAGACACGTGATTAATTTTACATGGATGCGTGTATCCCCTCAACTAAGAAAAAGGGGTGCCTCTTGTAAATTTGCTATCGTTTTGCGATTGACTCAAAATCCAGCTCAACTGGGTGCACGATAATTATGTTGTTCTTGCACTTAAGTAGATTGCATACGCCACGAGAGGATGCTACCCTACCACGCCAAGCCATCCGATGACACTCCACCACTCTCAGACCAGTTACGCAAACTCTTCCATTCATCACTTTATTTGATATCAGTAACCAGTCAGTGCACCACCTGCATCTCCAGCCAATAAGTCGAGCGCCCACACTCCTCCTCCGTTCTCTGTTCACCAGACCACCATTTTTGCCACATGTACATGACGCCCGATAGGCAAATAATAAATCGATTCAATGTGCGCGCCTAGAAAAAAAAAACAAAAACCCTGATAGCTTCATTTTTCATCGAGAGTACGTGAACTTGCCGTGCTGCGCTGTCCGCTCACACCGCTAAGGAATGCCGGGCAAGGAACCAACAGCAGAGGAAAAAAACTGGAGTAACTCCCTCTATCGTCCAGTGCTACTGCTACAAATTGCATTCGGAAAAATTTCCATTAATTATTCAAATATCACCGGAACACAGACACAGACGGACACCGGCATTCCTAGGTGATACCACACCACACGTCGCAGCCAGAGCAGGACGGCAGGCAACTCGCATTCAGACGCGTCGTCGATTCGTTACAAATTTTAATGGATTCAATCAATTAATCTTGCACCCATAAATAAATAATAAACATGGAGGTGGCAGCAGGCCTAAGCGGCATTTTTTGACGTCTAGTGCACCTGTATGGTGTTTGGGGGATACAAATGCGAAAAATTAATTAAGTTGATTTTTCAGTGAAGCAGCAACTTCTGACGGCACGTACCGCACTGCCAAATATTTGTTCTTCGACGACGAGCTGCCGTCCTCGCTCGACGTCTAGAACGATAACCTAATTTTGTTTGATAAAAATCACTGACGCACCTAGCTAGGTGGTCTCTTGCCACCATAGCGCTCACTGCACCCAAATTGGAATACGTCGAAATTATCGAATCTGCTCTCTGATCTAAAGTTTATCTTTCGGATATGAGGAAAAAAGAAAACGTAAATTTGAATATCAAAAGGGTTGCGAGTGAAAGGGTCCAAGTAACAACAGCGACGACGACGATTGACGTGCGGCTGTCGGCCAAACCGACGTTAATTTGACACACGCTGAAGTAGTTTGTGTTATTGATTGGGTTCCTATCGCCTTATCGAAGACGCGGGAGTCGTGAACATTTCTTCAAAAACCGACGTCGGCGTCTGTAGATCAGTGGTTTTTGTTTTTTTTTACGATCGATGCCGATGGTAAAGTTCTATCGTTTTTTGAGGTTTGCTGGATTCAGGATCGCCTTGGACAGCTAAGGTCGTAAAAAGTTTTTTAGTGAAACCCGGTTGATTGAATGGTGGCTTTAATGGCGTGTATGAAATTTGATTTTTTTCTTCTAATGAGAAGGAACGGCGGCTTAGAGATTGCGCTTGGACAGGCTCTAAAAACGCAGTTTTATGGGTGGGTGTGTGGCAGGCAATGCGCCGGTTGTTCAAGTTGAAGCTGTAACCTGAATACCCCACGGAGCTATCGTATCGTGGGTGCGTATGTTACAAATCATTTCGACGTAGATATAAACACGTGGAGTTAGCTTGAATGACATAGAGGTTGGCACTGTGAGGCTCATATGGTGCTTTTGCTGGTTAGGGTTCATGCAAGTGGTAAATAGAAGTATATTTAATATACTTGGTATAGTTAATTTAAATAGCTCTTTAAAGGCAGTGTATAAACTTGTTCATTACTAAATCAGTCAGGTTATAGCCCTAAAATAAAAATTCGTTCCCACTAAATAAGTATTGAACCTTCTTCGTATCGCCTATTAAGCTGACGGTATCTGTCAGCACGATCTACGAAATGGAGACGATTTATAAATTCAAAAAAATTAAGCATAGCTGTTATAAGCTTTCGAAGTCCAATCATCTCCATTTGTTTGTATTACGCTTGTTTTCGAATAGCTATTGGAATAGTACCACTTTCATCTTTAGCCGTGTTTTATTATGCACTGATGATCCATATGGATCATGTGTGTAAATAAAACGCTCCAGATCATGGAAGCATTTTTATTTTGTGTTCTGACAGTAGTTTGACAATTAACTCCTGTCGATGCTGTGATATTTGCGGGCAATGTTTCCATGCCAACATAGAGCAAGTGTTTGCACATCTTTTACGATGATGATTACAATTTTCACCGGCAAACGCAAAACAATTGTGCCAATCACACAAAATTGTTAGAAATTAAAATCGAAATACAAATTTTGTATTACTGTTAGCACAATATTACTTAATGAAGGAATAAAAGTGAGTATTAAAATCTAGTTCAAAAAATAATATTTTGTATACTTATCAGTCAATGCTGTAAATTGGAAATGGTTTCCAGGCAAATCAGCTTCCATGAACCGAACAGGGAATAGCGGAATCAAATTTCGGATCACGATAAATGATCTCGATAGCTATCTGGATCATATGTTGTTGTTGCAATGCGTGCAAACCAATGATCTATATAGATCATGAGTGCATAATAAAACACGGCTTTTTACATTTTTCTCTTAAAGCTTCAAAAAGTAAGACGAATAATCTTCTTAGACGAAACATCCTTTTGATTGTCGATTCGATGTCGTTACATTGAAAATGTTAAGTATAAAGTTGTAAGTTCTTGACATATTCACTTTTTTGAATCCTCGACTTTCTCATTGGGAACCAATTTATCAAACTACATGTACCAAGTATCTCCCGCTAATATCTACCCCAGCTAATTTCTAATCGCATTCATTTTCACCGTATTTTATTTCGTTTTTTGATTTCTCTTAAAAAAATGCGTGTGCACGCCATGAATCTATCGACCTTTCAAAACATCAGCTCCTCAAGTGATAATATCGCGTTTATTAATGGTCATTAGAGTCGGTTAATAAATTGTGCACACATGCACATTCAGAGCGGAAAGCCACAAGCAGCATACATACTCGTTCGTCCATGAGTGCCACTATGCAATGGAGCATTTAGAAAAAGGTACCCACTGCATGGCTGGTAGCTAGCTCTTCTTCCTTGGAGCTGAGTGGTGTTGGTTTTTCTACATCAGAGTGGAAGCATAACAACTGCACGCTATCTCGACACAGACACTCCTCCTGACCGGAGTTACCATCATCTAACTCCCTTCGGCATCTAGTTGCGACAAACTGTCGCACTAGTAAAATTTGTGCATGTGTCTAGATACGACGATGCAGCGCGCAACCGGCAGCCGGCAACTGGCAACCGGCAAACAGCATCCAGCACTCACCTCTAGCGTGTCCGATTCGAAATGACTTACAATCGCTGGTTATTTATATTCCACCGCTTCGCTCGCACTCGGACGAATTGAGATTCAATTTGCTCGGTGCTACCACCATTAGACGATGGCGGAGGTGCCATTGAACCTCGAGCATGTGTCCGGCGAGTGGCACCTCGCCTTGTACTACCACCGGCTGCCGGGAGAAAAATGATCAGGTGACAGGACGAGGTGAGCTTTGGTGATTGCTTTGGATTTGGACACAATGGGGGCGGTCTGCATTTTCGGAATGATAACTCATTCTTATGACAAAATTTCTCGTCTTCAACAGTTCCCTCGCTGCTGCATCTTCACGATAGCCCAGCCATCCACAAGACTAATGATTTATCAGAACGTAGCGTCGTACGACGCGGTCGTAAAGTAATTAAACTATTATTACTGTGATATTGAAATTCCGGAGCGTGAATAATTTTGATTTATGCCCCTGGCGAAGCCCAGCGAGGAAGGAGTTGTTTCGCCAAGAAGAGAACCGTTAAAACTATTCGATTCCGCACCTGGAGAGATGCGAGGAGATGGTGCTGTGATAGCCACAGGTAGTCCCCGCGTCGCCACATCTCAGGATGAAATTGATGATCGAATGCGTACTGGGTGCGAGCGTCGGTGTCGATGACCGGGGCCAAAGACGTGGCACGCTGTATGTGTGCACACAACAACAAAGTGTCAAGATTAATTGTTGCGTTAGCACGTCATGGTCATTGTTGGCCGGGTGCAGTCTTAGCAGGACGGCCATTATGCGTGCGGCAGGGGAAGGATATTGGCTGCATAGACTCGGGTTATTAATGGTTGGCTGAGGAAGAGCCTACAAGAGGGACAGCTGAATGGATTCCCCCCAGCCGCCAAGAGACAACCGAATTATAAATTCCCGCAGTTTTCTGAAAAATCTAAATTTAAATTAACTTATGATGAGGACAAGGCCGTGAGAAAACTGATTACTAACCAGAAAACGCGAAGCAATTTCCGTCCGTAACCAGATAGTGATTTAGAAATTTCCCAAACGAATTGATTTGAAGTATAATGTTGCTTCTTTTTCATGGTGGTCAATGCCTTTGATAATCCATCTCCCTGTGAGACGTGTGGACGAGGCTAAATGCTCATCAGAATTGCAAAATCAACGTCATAAACATTAATTTCACCACCTCAAGTTTGCGCCATAGCAATTGTGGAAAAGATCGTCATTACAAAACGCTGGCGCTGCACCTTCACCACTCAGAGTGAAAATTTCTCTAAATCGAGAGTGCAATCAGCTATAAATGCAAATTATCGTATAAGTGGATGGCGTAAACTATTTTTTATTTCAGTAAAATGCGTCATGACGGGGTACAATAAAGTTTGTTCATCCGATTGAGCTATAGCTCCCAAAAATGTGCTGCCTTGCTGTAGGCCTTGGATTCACATTGCAGTCAAAAATACCACTCACTGTAGATGGCTCTCAAAATACATTTGTGTTAATCAATTATTAGTCATCTTCCATCGACATAAGCCAACCCACAACTAGTCTCATTAATTTGTCTTGACAGTGTCGAGACGACGAAAACATTTTTCTACTAAAAAAGTCCTGTGTCTTTTCACTTATCTAAATGTGAAATCGGGGAGACAAAAAAAAAAGAACATAGGATGTGTCGCGCAGTACAAATATGAGATGAATTTTTTGTCTGTCCGAAAACGATAACGAATTATGAATCGAATATCTAACCAAATAGGGCCATAATCTTGTTTTTCATCTAAGTCTCCTTTTCATGGCTACCATCCTCGTCTGACTGGACCATGATCAGAAGCAATACGAGTGAGTGTTCAGGCTACCATTGGGCTACCTTCCCGCTGTGTTAATTGGATAACATTTCAAAAAGCCATAAATAATTTTTCCCACCCCTCTATTCACCTCTGTAGACCTTTCTAACGACACACCTGACAATTTAACCGGAGCCAAATCAAATTGTTACCCAATGACGCATCCCACAATAAATAAACGACGACAGGAGAAACGGAAAAATTATTAAGTAAAAGGACTCCCAAAGTAGTTTGGTACACTGATAGAGCTGCAAACCAACACAACAACATATATCCTGCCCTGCTCTCTTTTATTGCATGGTTTTGTTATTGTGGCGAGGTTATTGAATTCCACTCGGTGAAAAGGTAACTCTGTATAAGATGTCGATAACAATGATGATGGCTTTCTCTGGGTGGAGTCCACTGGCCAGTGCCCTACTCAGTTCAAAAGAAGATACACAGTTGAATTGGATCCTCGTTGCATGATGAAATTTATGGTCATTAGGTCGTAACAACGAAACAGGATACAAAATCCGAATGCGAATTCTCGGATGCTTTTGGAGGACGAAGATAATAATAATAACAGAAAGGAAGCTGGAAGTTGTATGTCGTTGAAGTAGTTTGTCGTAAGAAAATCCTGCATCTAGACAAGATGGAACAGTGAGGCGCTAAAGTTCGTGAACGTGATGATCGGTCGTTAGGTTTGATTTTGGAAGAAAACTCCTTCACCGTTTCATTTAAACTGTCTAATTTCTTTATACAATTTTATTAAGATAAATTTTTGACGTTTGCTGACTACTGCAAAAACAAAGACGCACCACTTTCACTGTTTAAACTTATTTTGTATTAAGCACGCACTATTCACTAGGCTACAATAGTAGAAGAGTATTGCTCTTGTAAAGAATCGCTCGGAAGGAAGGTAACTAGAAAGCTAAATAAAATGCAAAAAGTGGGCCTGTCTCTAGGTCACAGTTCTTTTTTCTCGTTTATTCCATTTAAATTTCTTAGTTATAGATATCCTTAAGTCAGCACATCAAGCGCCAATTCTCTCAAAGCGTATCTCTTGCAGTGAACATTTCACTTTCAGTATTTTTTTCCGTTTTCACTTACTGTAATGCAATTTCCACCTCTCTTTAATAATTTTGATGTAACCAGCACCTAAGTTACTTTGCGACTGGCTATCGTTCAAACGTTTCACGTGCTTTGCGCTCGCTTCCAAGGTTAAAGTTGTTTTCATGCTTAATTCATATACTGAGATTGGGAGTATAAGGGTGACAGGACAGGGAAAGATCTTCAAACGTTGATTTACTCAGCTACTATATTTGGATAAATAAAACTGTTAACGGTCGATTTATTTTCTTACCCCAAAGTACGAGGTGATAGGTGTGCACCGCAACGAAAAGCATTTTCCCACATTACAATGGCAGTTTAGTTGTCTACCTGGCAACTTGCAGTAGTTTAAGTACGTCACGACTTTGAGTTTGCCAGGTCTCTTCTTTCCACTCATATGGAGCCGCTCTTGAGGGAAAAAAGGCTCTCCATGTGTCGCCCTACAATCCCTGCGGATGTTGCTCTAAGGAACAACTACTGTGCATCTCTCAAGCGTGCCGCTCCACCTAATACACCACACTCCCTCTATTGCCGCGCAGACCAGGATCCATTGTGTACAGCAAAAATGAGACAAAGACGATGAGAGACGCTCCTACAAAATCACAGGTAGACCACATTCAATGAGCCAAGATCATTATCACAGTCAAGTTGGGACATCTTTTTTTCCTCTGCCTTCTTGTCCTGGTCTTATCCTCCGCTCCTTAGAAGATTCTTCTCTATTCTTTTAATTTATCGTTTGCGGCAGGGTTCGAGGTGTATATGTGATGCGGTTATCAATTCGTTTTGAATGTTTTCGATCTCCATTGTCTTCAGCATCTCTAGTTTTTTGTGTTTTTTTTATCTTGACGGTGCAGGTTTTCTCTTTGGACGAAAAGAGGCAGTGAGTGAACGAAGGTTGTTGTCGATTCTGTGGAAGAGGAGATAACCAGAAGCCCAATATCGCCTACAATGATCTTCATTTGCACATGTTCGAATGGAAACAGAATCATACGACATGCCACAGCAGGGCGGATTAGTGCTCGGAGAGAGATCCGTGTCTTTATCTGTGAGTTTTCTTTGAGTTTACATCACGATCACGAGCTGGATTGTTCATCGACAACAATTAGCTGAATAAGCTGAAATTCACTCTGAAAATGGAGGTACAGAATTTTCAGAAATTTCTTACCAGACATTTTCTTTACAGAATTATGAGAGAGTTCACTGCAAAAGCCTTAGTATTGGAATAAACGATTTTTTTCATAAGTGGTTCTTATAATTGTCACCGATCTTTTTTATTAGAGTGGCTCACACCTCTTTTCTTTTTCTCTACTTTCTTCAAGCCCAATTTTACATTGTAAACTATTTTCACTTCTTGGCTTTCTTATTGTACTAGTAGTTTAAAAATATTGAATAATAAAAAAAAATTTTAAATCTCAGACAGCTAACCTTAAAAACCCCCTCCCTTTTTACCTATTGTCAACTCTTTATTACACTCGCCTATTTATTTGAACAGACCCAGATCCAGAAAATGAGAAAAGAAATTGTTTTATTTGAATTTTTTATAAACATAGCTTTTTCTTCAGCTCTCAATTTCAGCAGAAGACGGCCATTAAATGTTTCCTATGAATAACATAAGTAGTACTTTCCAACCGCTAAAAAAGGTTCTCACCACAAATAACATTGTCAAAACATTTTACAACCAACGCCATCAAAATGTCATGCCTATCAGTCCTCCCAACCGTTTTTGACATAGAGCCTTTATCCTGCGAGTACGTGCCCTCCCGCTTACTAAATGATTCCAACCTTCACCTATCGTCCCATGCATCTTACATAAGAGAAACACAAATTGATCGATATCTCGACTTCTCGAACCATACCTCATGCACGCAGTTAATAAATTCCCAGCAACTGATCCCAAACGGACCTCTGTCCGATAGACTTCAGACAAGTTACACAGAAGAATCTGCGTGTGTTTTTTTTGTAAGATGCACTGGAACAATATGCACTAGTGACAAAACACACGCCGGATATCGTTGGTTAGTGATCGTTGTCAATGTGCAGTAAGTGATCCCTTTTTTTTGGTATCTGATTGTGGTATATCCATTGTGTAAGAAAACTGAGTCCTTCTCGTTGGCTTTCGAAAATGTGCTGTTTTGTGAGCTAGTGTCACCACCTGGTAAGGATAATAAGTGAGGTATTTCAGTGTTTTAGTGTTTGAGAAGATCACTTTGTTGATAAGGTTTGATTTGCGAAATTTCTTTGCGGCGATTTCAACGTGATTTCAAATGGGGCGGTTTGGTCCAGGTGTAGGCCTGGTGGTTAATACCGCTTTGAAGTTAGAGATTAGAATAGGACACCGGGTTAGGTGGATTCATTTTTTTTTTGTTGAGAAAATGTATGTTCATGTCAAAAATGTTTTCCTTTTAACCACACAAATGGCTGGATGGATGGATGATCCTACAATATATAGAAAAGCTCCATCTAAAAGTGAAGTTTTGAACAGATCTTTGAGATTTTTTATATTGCAAATAAACATAAAAGACAGAATTTCTTAAAACGCTCTTCGATGTGTATCAGATACTAATTCAATTAAAAAAAGTATCAAATCTATCCTAAACTTAAGGGTCGATTACAGGCAATGGTTACCGAATTCTGAAAACTGTTTTTAATTGTAAACTAAATACAAAAATCGGCAATTTTTTCTGGCTTCACCGAAATCAAAGGTGGTTGTTTGGAAACTCGATTGATCTTTCCTGCTATGTCCTACTTGGGGAACCAAAAACAGAAAATTTAGCTATTAAGATAGGTAAAATAGGATGTTTTAACTCCTAAAAATCCTCGTTTGGAATCAAACTGAAAGTTAACAAGTCGGGTGCTTTTGGGCATGTCTCAAGGGAATGTGTATGTGCCTATTTATTCTTTAGAACATCCATCGGGCATCGATTTGTGAGCCCTTGAAGTGGTTGTTTCTAAACTTCTTTGTTTTTTACCGACGAAAACATGAATATTCGGCTAACAGAAAAAAACGGAAACTGTCCACTCCCCGCACTCACAAAATAAAATTCGAATTAATTTCCACTTTCGAATAAACACCACACACAGCCTGCTTCTCTTCACCGGAGGACATCCATTATCATTACTAAAGCGCAACTTGAGCCCATAAAAATGTATGTGCGAGAGCAATTAAAACGCGTGTATAAGCCCATTAAAATTGTAACCGACCGGTCAACACAAAACACAATTTATTTCTAGTGATTTAAATTCTGTATGAAAGAGAGAGACAGAGAGAGAGAGAGAGAGATGGAAACTCAACCAAGCAGCAACCTCAGATAAATGCGGCTTATGAGACAGAAACCCATTAAAGGGGTCCATGAAATGAAAGCAATTACTCCGCCGCAACGCCGGAACCTACCCTAAGGTCGTTCGGATATAGACGTTTTTCCCAGCATGAGAGCGTAGCTTAATTTACTTTTGGTTTCTTTTTTTTCTGCAGAAGTGTTGACCATAAAAAAAGTGTGTTTTACGGGCCGTTGTTGGAGATGCTTTGGATCCATTATGAATGAATATGGAAGATATACAAAAAAAAAAAAAAAAAAAATGGTTGCCATCGTCGTCGTCGTCATTGGAGGAGGGGCGAAATATGATGTTGCGATAGTTTATGACTCGAAAATGTGTCTCTCTTGTTGCCGAAAGCGACAATATACCGGTTCCCATTATGATGTGAGAATGTTTGTTCGAAATATGAAGCCGGCTTAAAACACAGGGTGGTCTTCGTTGTCGCGGTTGTGGGGAGTTTATTTGTAAATAAATTAAGATGTGCTCCGGCAATAGCCGATAGGTCGTAGAAATCCTGGAGTGTCATAATTAGATGCAGGTTAACGTGTTTTATGGATGATCTAACTCTTTTAATCGCAAAGGCAGTCGATATTCAAATTCAAATTGGCACGAGTAGGCGTGTTCTGAAAGCGCGGGGCGTTTTGTTTTGGGCTAATTAATTCATTTAAACGTGGAACTAGAATGTGATTTTTTTTATATTTTAAAATTACGTTTAAATCTCTTTTTTGAGAAAACAAGACGAATGAAATTTGTTGTATTATATTATACTCAGAGGATAAAAAATATCTTAAAATGGAGCCAACACAGTGGTACTATTCATTATACGAAAGTTCAAAATACACCGCGATTATTCTACAAGCCGTTCAAGAATAATTCTTTATTAATAAAAAAATGTATTTATTATAACAAAGCGATTTGTTCAAATTACTAATTCCGATACAATTTTTGATCGCCACTGTACGTGTTGGAAAATTAAAACCTTAAAGGTGCGTAAAATACAGAATTGCAGGACAAATACTATAAGCCAACAATCAAGCTAGTGAATTCATGTACACTTGTACAGTGAGCGACAAAGTCTACGCTCGACCCTAATTTCGACAGCCGGACGAGTTCAAAATCTATAATAACAAATGTAATGACGTAGTTTAGTTTTTAATCTTCTTTAGGGTTTCGTTCCAAAGGAATAACGAAACTCTTATAGAATCACTTCGGTGTCCGTCGGTCTGTCTGTCTGTCGCCTTTACATATTTGCTAATAACTTCTGAATCCTCTGTAGTTAAAGGATGAAATTTGGAATGGATATGTATCTTGGCAATCCAAAAATAAATCAGGGATTTTTTCCGGAATTAGTCGTATATTAAAGAAAAAGTTAGTACTGAAACTAACCTTTGACAAAACTTTTATTAACTTTTGTGGTCAATATGGGTGTCATTGGAAAGGGGGCGGGACGGAGACTACAGAAAAGTCTGTCTGTCTGTCATTAAGCGTTAATCTAGGTACCTGGTGAACCACTTGGAATTAAGAAATGAAATTTTCACAGATGGTGTACTTCACTTGCCCAAAGAAAGTCCCGAAAAAAAGTTTAAAGAAAGTCACTTATTAGTGAAAAAGTTAGTACTAATACTAAAATCAAAAAATAGTTTTTTTTCTTAGATACTTGATATGGGTATCGCTGGAAAGAGAATGGTAGCTAGATCGAAAAGTTGTAGCACAATTAGCATATTAGTCTTATTGGTAAGAAGTTATAAGCCCGCAAACTTGAAAAAAGCGACTTCTCCCATACCTTATTTTCTAAAATGATGGGCCAAAAATTCTGAAAAAAATTGGAGCTATGGGGTAACTCTTCGCAATATTGCAAATTTACGCAGAAATCTCATATGATTTTTTATTCCTACTAAAATAAATTAATAACTAATTTCTTTAAAACTTTTTTTTACCGGAATTAATTGAGTTAGGTACCGTTGGATAGGTTTTGTAAAACAAAGTACAGTTTTCATTTTGAGCATTTTGTTCCGAGGCTCAGTTTTCGAGATATTAAGCTTTAAGTGCGAAAAAAAAGCGTCCCCCCCCTCGCATTTCCACACCCGCTGGTTTAAAAATCTGAATAAAATAGAGAATGCAAGTCTCGATGTAATCTTTAGTTTAAACTTAGTTCGAGCATCCTGTCTCAAACAGTTTTTGAGTTATTGGCCAAAAACCAAAAAACAATGACATACGAATTTTAAAGATCCGAAAACGGCATTTTGTAGATCTCATCAATACAATCAAAAAATTTAATACAAAAAAAAACTTATTTTCACACAATTTTTCGAAATATTAACGATTTAAATTATATGAGCATTTTGCTAAAAAAGGGCAACTAGCGATTATCTCACACACAAAGTTTTCTACGCGTTTCCTATACCGGCGGCGTTGGTGGAGTGGTTATAGCGGCCGCGCTATGCTCTGAGGGTCCTGGGCTCGATCCTCGATTTGTCTGTCGATTTGCCTTTTTTTGCTTTTAATTTTTTTGTTCTCCGAAGGGGGTTTCTCGCTATTTTCACATTTCTTATTATTTCAAAATTGTTAAAATCCAATTCAAATAAAAATGACAGCTTGAATGCGTTACTAACTCAATCGAGGATGCAAAGTATTCTTAAAAAAGTTTCTATATTCTGTTAAATTCTGAAATATCTTTTGGCTCTTTTTAAGGCCTGTAAACCTGAGCGAATATTTTGTATGACAGTTTTCTTCTCTCTCAGTTCTCTTAAAAGAACAAAACGAAGTAAAGAAATGATTGATCATAATAGCTTTGTTATTGTAATTTTTTTGAAGAAATTAAGAGAATCAGTTATTTGTACGTGTATGTGTGCTCAGACCATTTCCTGATACGCTCTTTTCTATTGGCTACGATGTATATTTTGTCACTATATAAAAGTGAACATAAAGAATTCTAAAGAAACAAAAAACAAAATTGAACATTATTTTTGTTATTGCTTCAATGTGATTTTCACATGCCAAAAGTCAAATAATAGATCCTAGTGTAAAATTTGAATTTTTTTTGAATTTCAAACACGAGTACTTGATTTGTTAGTTTCTTGGATGTTTGTGACTGCACCACATAAGTGTTTTAGATGACTAAGTGGCTATTTATTACTGCCGAATACGTTATGATTCGAATTGCTTAGCTGCTGGATAAGCTAACTTTCATGAACTGCTGATTAATTGTTTCAATTAATTATTTGTTCAATGGAGCTTGAGACCATTTCCCTTAAGTTTACTAAATCAATTTTCACACAGTTGGCACGATCAGCAAATGAGAAAGACTTTTCTTATGTTTAGCTTTATTCGAAAACGGCAGGTAGCCGTAGTTAGTTGCTTTAACTTAAATTAAGTCCTTACTTCTAATCTGTTGACGAAAGAACGAAACCCTCGGTGCGTGAGTAAGACTCACACTTGACCTGCTTTTTTTATTACTGGAGTACCAGAATATGAGTTTTTTTTTAATATTAAGAAGAGCTCCTTATGTTTCAAAATTTGCCTATACATGGAGTATTAGAATGAAGTTAGGAAAATATTTAATCCTTGAAACGACTGTTCCCATAATTGTTTTTAATTAATTCCTTTGGTATCACATCAGTTTAATTATAAAGAGTTATTTTATTTTATTTAGCATAAATTTATAGTAAGGTAAAAAAACAAGAGAACATAACATAAACAAATAATTAAATAAAAGGATAAATAAAGAAATAGATAAATAAATACATTAGCATAATAATTCGTTTCATCATCACTCGTTAAAAAAGCTTCTAAAATAAAAACTTAACTTTAGCCGAGAAGAACTTTATACTTTATTTTTACATCTACTTTTTATTTGGTGTCGACCGCGACGCCACATGAAAACGGTAAGGTTTTTTGAACAAAACATTTCATTTCTTAATAACTGATTAGTATAATTATCAGTTCTCTGAGACGGTTCTTTGTTTGAAGCTCTATTTGAAGCACAGCTGCCTTCAGGAAGCCATCGGCCGTCTTCGTTCGTCGGGCATCTGCACTGCGGCCATTGCTAGTCCACTCAAATACGCATTCCAGATGACACTGGCAATTGCTTCTGCGTATCTGCGAAGAATTATATCGTCGGCTAAATGTCATCGCAGCTCGCTTGTTCTTTTTCATTAATAAAATCGCAATAAATTAAATTGAAAGTAATAGCGATTTAACAGGCACTCATTGCATGCACTAAACTACCCTCAAAGACTCCTCTCAATCCTGCAGATTTGTCACGATTCTTCAGCTGCGTTGATTAGATTTGTTGCTTTAATGTTCATTAATTGAAACAATCTACACACACACATACGCATTATTCACATGCATCCCACGTAGGTGCGAGTCTGAAAGACTACTTTTGTTCTTGTTTGCTGTTCCTTCAGTCCATACCTAAAAGAATGCCGCCATCTAATTAGCGAAATGGTGCTAATTGAACCACAGAACATCTTCAGGGTAGAAAACAGGTCTTCGTATCGAAGATTTACAAAATGACCTGCAGCCTTTTTGGGGCATTGAATAGGTGAATGCGCACGCGTACTGCTCGTATGTGAAAGTCCGAGGCAGAAAAAAAAAAGAGAGAGAGAGAGAGAAGGCGAGATGGGGACGTCCCCGTTGGAGACGATAACTTTCGCGGTCCGGTAACTTAAATTACCTCCCTAAGGGTATACTTGCGGTGTGATGGAGAATTTTTTTTTTGTTGGAGAATGTTTATTGTATTCAAGCGCATCAACAGTTTGGCGAACGACAATATAAACGGATAATTGCGGGTCCAAAAGAGAAAGGTTTATAGCACAGTGTGCACCTTTAGAGACAATGACACGATGCAATAAGGTTGATGACAATAAAATGGGTTTCTTAGAATCATCTGGAACGAATGCGTCACCATTTTGATGGCTGCGGGAAATTTAGATATGGCGGTGTGCTACATACGCTAAATAATGCACTTAAAAAAGTTTACTTCATGATCTATCCCTAACACGTGCAGAGTTTAATGAACAGCCATTTAAAGTAATGCTGACAGCGAAATGAACCTCAAATGGACTCAAATGACCTCCTACAATTGTTGCACATTATTGATGTGCAACAATCCTTTATTGGATTGATGTGCAACAAGACCTCAAAAGTCTTGCTTTTGCACAACTAAACTGTGGAACCACTTTCGCTAAAGTGTCAATCACCTGCTCTTCGATTTTACTCGAATATGATGAATCAATTCGACTTAAATTCTTCACAATTGAACGCCGTTTCCATGTCCGACTTGTAACACACTACTGGAGTGTGCCTCCGTGAAGTTAAATTTCGGTCGAAAATGGGGTGTAGCTTGTGTACTCGTTAATCATCAAAACCTACCAAATAGCAACCAAGACATTTCTATTTTGTTCATTCCTAATCAGGTTAATTGATTTGAGTGGGACTCGGCCATCAGCTTAATTGGATGGAGATTTAGCCACCAGCTACAAACGGGATGGAGACAACATCGAAGCATAAACAAGTTAATTGGCCCTCTAGCGAGTGTAAGAAAACCTACTGAATGTTGTACGCGAGACGGGCGCCATACCACGAAAGGCATTTGCAAGTATGTCATGAATCTGTGGGTGGGGGTGGTTCATCGCATTTGTTGTATCTTAGCAATTTCAGTTTAAGGGACTTGCCGACGATAAGTAGCTGGATTTTTTTGGCGCCGTAAGGCCTAGCACAACCCCCGCTTATTGTCCATTACTACGCTTCGATCAGCCTTCTCCACTTACAAGGTGCGTGTAATGTATACTCGATTTACGAACCGAGCCGATAGACATAATCAATTGCAGATGCACTTTATTCCAGCAGCAGCAACATGTAGGACAGTACATAATTGCGAGCTTCAACTACTCATCATCTAGCCTACAGATGAATGCCCTAAGGATGCTAACTATCCACTTACTTGGGAGTGCAGGCTCTGTTCTTTTTTTGTTTTTTCTTTGATGATTAAGTGCGGGCAGGTGTGATAGAGCAGTGACAAAACTGCTTTCAAAAGCAATTTGTGCAGACCGAGTCTAGCTCGAAGGGACCCTTCACCTACCATTGAGTGCTGGGCGTGCTACGGCGATATACATAATTACACATCCCTTCGGCCTGATTTTGAGTGTGATAAATGATTGTAATCCCAGCTATTCACTTTCAAGCACCAGCTAGGCCTAGTCAATGGAGATCTTTGTGATCTGCACATTTAATTAGGTTTTGGGTGAAACTGAAGGCGCCAGAAATAATAACAAGTTCAGAATTTTCGGTTAAATTTTAGTTTCAGTTTTTTTTTTGTTCCTGCTCGAATTGGTGGTCACCTCTAGAGGTCAGCCTAATTGATTGATGACAAGTAATTCGTTGGGCGTGTGTTCCTTTTTTACTCACATCCGCTTATTTTGTTTTTTTTTTTGATTTGGACAAAAACAAATTACAGGGTAGCATTTCGGTGCGAACTCAAATTGGAACTCATTAATTCAGTGATGAGATACTAATTTTCTCTCTTTACGGATGCGGTGATATCAATTGAGAGTCCTGCTGGTTCGAAGAACGGCCCACAGCTGGAGAAAGAGAAAAGATATTTCGTTTTAAAGGAGTTTTGACACCTTGGCTGCGATGTTGCTGACGATTTATGTTTCCTGTGGTGAGTGCGGGTTCACTTTTGTGAGCGATTATTTGTAGATCGTTTATTAAACGAAGGCGGTGTTTTGATGAGAGGAATGAATGAATTCGTACGCTGTACAAATGTTCAATTTTACCTTCAATCATATAAATTGTTCCTGATAAGTGCCTAAGTTTTTTAAAGTATCAATGCGTCAGATTATCGTGTTGGACAATTTTCACCTGCGGAAAACTCACTCAACACCCGGTTCACTAATGCTTTAGAAAATGAGACAAGAGCATTACTAGTCTTTTTAGACGACTACTAGATTAAGTTTGGGTGCACGAAACAATTGTCCCTATCATAGATTAGCAAGGTAATCGGACTGTTTTACCGAAACATTGAGGAGCTAGAACCGTAAAATAAAAATATTGTTTAAACAGAGTAAGTGAATCTGACAGGTGTTGTGTTATTGATTACGTTCAATGAAGTCCCAACACAAATCGAAATGAACCTGAAAAAGGTGGAGTCTAATCTTCACCGATGTAAAATAATACATAAAGTTGACAGCTGCGTCATTTACATTTGATAGATTGTCTTCGCTATGATCATCACCTGCCTAAAGACTCATAAAAAAAAAAAACATCAGAATTAATTTTTTAATAATTCCACTGAAAATTTTTGATAATTGCTGCATCCATTCACTATCTTCGCCACGACTGAAAAAAAGAAAACGTTTTAACTGCATTAGTGCTCTAATATCCTGTCATCTTATCAAAATGTCCCTCGTCATAAATGGAACCCATCAAAATGCATAGCCGAACCGATAAAAGAGCATTCGTCCTTCGCAGAGGGTAAAGAAGAAATCCATAATCCCCTTACCAGCAACTTCTAAGCCCTTCAAACGAAAATGTGTTTCTAATCGCATCAGCCAATCGGGAAGGAAAGAGCGACCGACAAGGCCAACCCGAAATGAGATCAGCAGCATGAGATTGCTGTTTCACAGAAACCACACTTCTTCGATCCTTGAGTGCACCTCATCCCGCAGACAGAACTTTGTTCGGTTAATTGAGAAACCCCAAAGGTGGTCAAATGTCTAAGACAACAAACGCTCTGAGTCGTCGTCGCCAGAGGTTAAGCTGATTACGCACACCGGCACACATCCAAAGCAATTTTGCAAACCAAAAATCCATCTAATCACCGTGACATAATTCGATCGTCTGCCGGCAAGGATGGGAGTACCTGTGTCTCGAAGAAAGACGATTATCGATTATTTGAGTGTAAATAGACTTTTTTGTTTAATATTTTGACAAGTGTCAGTCAGGCAAGGATTCATCTGTCGCTGTCGTCTGTGCCAGACGAAGGACCGCTTTTCTATTCAACAAAAAATAAATATCCAACAATAAAAAGTGGTTTCTAATTAGAGGCTACGTCGTAACTTTGGCCCATTGAAACAGGTCTCTCTGAAAGGCTCTCTCAAAGCGTGTAACGTGTACTTAATGAAGGCAATTTGTGATCAGGTCGCAACGGCTGGCGGCGGACTCAAAAAGTTGTTTTCCCTTAGAAGCAGCATCTTGCTTGCGGTGTATGCGGATGAAATAGAGAATATGAATGTTCTCATTTTCGGTGTCCCGATTGTTTTCTTCTTTCCGATCACTTAATTTGTTGTTTTTCTTTAACCAAATTAGACCACGTCGAGCAAAGGAAAGACAGATGAAAAATGAGAAAACAACACTTTGTATAGTTAAATGGCGGTTAAATGACTGAAAATTTCTTTAGTGATTGCGTTTTTTTTTTTTTTTTTAATTCAAAATTTTTAACAGGGGATATTGATGAGATGTGTGCCCGGTGGGAATGATTTGATTGGCTAACCAAAAGAGGTCTCTATTAGGCTCTTGGGTTAAGGGTTGTGGCTTTATGTGGCTTTAATGTACTCCCGTTTATAGTTTTGGTGTAACATGCGATTAGGAACGCGTTTTCGGTGGAAATTCGTTTTCCTAATTTTTCTTTTTATCTCTCATTTTTGGAGTGTATTTTGTTGGAAGCTGGGTGGACACTCACTCAATCTTATACTATTACCAGACGAGAGCAAATTTGGCAGGCCGGCAGATGATCGCAGCATGGAACCGGAACAGAGCCTTATCGGTATTGTCAAACTTGCTGACTTTCACACTAGTATTTTACAATCTATTACAATGTGCTAGTAGCGTAATACGTTTGAGTTGTCGCAAGAAACTTCTGGTAATCTAGTTAATTTTGCTAAAAAGTGACTCAAGGAAATAATCTACCAACAAGGATAAGAGAAAAGCGCAATTTATGTTTAATAGATCTTATGATTCTGATTCCAAAAGTACGGCATTTAGTACCAGAGCAGTTTAACCAACTCCCACGAGACATGGAAATGCAGTGGGTAAAAAGTATTTAAAAAAACAGTTTTTTGATTTAGCGGTAATCTGAAACTTGGCAATCTGGCTTTCATTGATAGAGTTTTGTCGTGTTTTGAAATTCATTCAAATTCATCATTTTGCGCTATAATTTGACCTAAAAAGACATCAATTTGAAAATACAGGGGCGTTTTCTTGTAATATCTTTTGAGCGCCTTATAAAAAGGATTCTTAAGTCTTCCTCCCAGTCTCCCAGTTCTTTTGACCAAATTTTGACCCCTGGCGAATTAAATCATCAAAACAAGTCAGCCGCTGTCTAAGAATAGCATCTGAGAGAAGTGCTTTTTCTTTCAAAAAAGAAATACAATTCCACTCAAAATATTTTCCTCAAAGTGCTAGCGCAGTCTCCAATGCTGATGACTTAGAGCGTTGATAAGTAACAGCATGCTAGCTCCCGGCGACCAGAATTCTTTTAGAAAGAAAAAATAAAGCAGCTATCACCACACTCGCCACAAATCAATTAGCCTCGTGCTATACAATCCCTCGTCAGCGAACAACAATTATCAAGCTCAATTTGTTGTCAATTTGTGACAATGGCGCCATGACATATGTTCGAGTGGCCATTATGCTGGTAACACAACAACAGCAAGAGCAACCAAGACCGATGCCGCCGTAAATTAGTTCAAAAATAAGCTCACCGCCCTTTAAAAGCGAAAGCACTTTCCATAGGTCGGCCTAGAATAACCTTCTGTATCTCAAAATAAAGTCGAAGATGTGTCAGCTTGGCACCAAACGGGCCGCATTTGGATTTTCCTCCTCCACTCTGTGACAGCATTTCAACGTTCGACGCTCAGCTATCACTGCTCTTAATGTGGTGGCGTCGTTAATGATAATGAGGCTTCCGCCCACTTAATTAGTAAGCGGATGACCCAAATTCTCCTGACACTCACTGCCGCGCGAATGCAGTAGGATGCACTTGTGGGTGACGACGAACCTTTCCGACATATCAGCGCCACATGCGTCTTACTTCTTCTCTGGAAAACCTTTTCAGAACCCATCACGAAGCACAGGCATGAGGTCATAAATAAGCTGACCAACTCACTCGACATCTTCACGTACACCCAATAAAGTTGAGATGTTAATAAATAAAAAAAAAGGAGACAATTGTGGAGAAATTTCATCTCTCCGCTTTGGGGACACTTTCTTTGTCTGTGATACAGTTTCTCGAACGTGATTTGTGTGTGTGCGTTATCTACCTCACAGGTGAGCTAGGATGCGGACTACTTTCCATTGTTGCGCGTAACTGCCGTCCCTCTGCCTCCAGCAGCCGATCCAGTCATGCTGATAAGAATGTGAAATGCGTGCAGAATCATCATCGTAATGCCTGGCACGTTTGTCATATTGTTTAGAGCGGGGAGTGGTCCTAAGAGTCAGCCAGCGGCAGGACGATTCAAGAGAGACGCTAGTGTCTCTGCGCTGCTGTGCCAGTGAGTGATTGTCCGGGCATTGTTTTCATTGTTACAGTTCAGTTCTACTGTGTGGGTTTCCGTGTTTCTCGTGTTTTTTTCTCTTTTCTTTCTCTGGTTGCGCCTAATTGTTGAGGAATCCATTTCCATTTTGAAGCGTCTATATCAATTAATCTTAGTGGTTGCTGGTTGCCGGTTAGTGGTGTAGGATTCTGGCATGTCCATCTCTTTGGCATCAAGATTGACATCTATTCTGGGAGCATTGTTGTGGTTCTTCCTGTGGCACACTCTCTTTCTCTTAGTCTCCTTTTCTCCCATAAATTGACCCATTGTCTGACGAATGCTGGGATGACGACGATGATGGGTTTTGATGATAAAGATGAAGATACTGGGTGGAGCGGAGGGGGAGTGGTACAATCTCTAGGGATAGTTATGTGTGGCGTAAGCAATTCCTTGTAACGAACTCCACTCGGTGGGTAGGAACGCGTTTAGTGACCTTATTTCTCGTGAACACTGAGGAGAGTAATTGATTTTCTTTTTTTTTTGTTTCGTCCTAGATGTGAACCTTTTAGCTTTTGTCTTTATTGAGCAGCCAAAACGGATGTGCGATGAGGGATGAATGTTGATTAGAAGATGACACATTTGAATGAAACTGAGGGCTGGAGTGTTGTTCGCGTGAATCGTTACAGATCATTGTTTAGTGGATCACAAAGTGTGAGCGGCCATGAATGTTATCTGACCAAGGAATCGTTAGTCTAGTCAATGGATTTGGATTAGGACTCGTTTTTTTTTCTCGGGAATCATAACATAATGACATGTTGATGGTTTCATAGAAGAAAATCGACACATCGGAGGTGACTAAGGTAACAAAATTAATTGCAAGTGACAGTGATTCTATTTTTAGCAGATTCTTGAGAATTTCGTTTATCGCATGCTGTGATATGAGTCTATCAACAACAGGAGACTCCTGCAGTGGAGTGTAGGAGTTGAACTGACCAAATAGGAAGTCAGTGTCGAAAGTGAGTGTACCCGAAGAAAGTTTATCGTTAAAAATAGATACCCTGGCAGGCGCTGTAGTCAAATTAAAGATCTCGTTTCATACTTCAATGAATATTTTATTCTATTTTACATAACTGTAAACGCGAAGTGAATAATTTATCCAAAAAAAATGTTACAATAATAAGCGTCAAAAGTGAGTGTACACTTTAACTAAAGCTAAAAACTTCAAACTAGAACTAATCCTTTAATCTTTTTATGTTTTAAATAGCTTTTTAACGTCTTGGCGAAGATTTTACTTACGTTTTAATAAACTTTTAAAAAATTATGTACAATTCATCTACTAAAATCATCGGCATCGATAATCTACTGTTTCCAGACCTGCCCATCAAAATATTCCAACAACTTCCCACTCAAATTAAAGCCTGTTTATAGTAAATGATCATTAATTTACCTGGGTGTGCACAATAGCAACTACTTCTCAACTATTTTTGCTTATTCATCTGTTCTTTATACCATTGGAACTCCCATTACGCATTTAGTACCAACTTCACAAACGTTTGATGGTTGATTTTCGCTTAAAATGTTTTAGTAAAGCATTTTATTAATTTTTTTTGTTAATTAAGAAAAGATTCTCAACATCGGTTTTTGCGATACACATCCAAACTTTAGCCTAACTTCGGCTAGCCTAACTTCGGTTTTTGCGATACACATCCAAACCTTAGCCTAACTTCGGCTAAAGTCAAGGGTTTGCGAAGTTGGTACTAAATATGCCACTTTTTATATTTTTGGTCTCGTTACTTCTACAGCTCCTGCTTATGTATCTTATTTTTGAGTATAAGTGTCGATCATAAATACTGTGCACTCACTTTTGACACTGACTGTATGTAGTATGTATGTATGTCCCAATCTTCTCGTTTTAGCTCCAAAGTTTCGTTGCCTGGCGCAGTGAGTAAAACAGATGTCGTAGTTTTTTCACAATGTTTTATTTACTTTTAATATTTTACAAAGCACTCTTCAAGGCGGCTTGTCGTGATCGCGGTTTACAGTCTTCTGCCGCTGTCTGGTTATCCTTTAATTGAGTAGGTCTTCGATCTACCTGTGCTCACATTCGGCCTTCCTGACCTAGAGGCGTCCTCGACTCCTATAACAGAAACAGGTAATTAGAAGATCCCCCCCGAGTAGTGGGGGCATTAAATAAAAGGGGTGAGTTCACGGGATATACTCTATACAGTAATCATCTCATAAACGTCTATTCACAATATAAAATAAAATCTAATATACAAACACAGACCCTAGGGCTTTACCCCGCACGGTCTATATAGTCTGCCGTCAGTCGCGGAAAGCGAGTGCCTAGGCATCCAAACTGATAGCGCTAGGGCCTTACCTCGCATAACCTACAACGGTCTATATAGTCGGCCGTCAGTCGCGGATAGCGAATGCCTAAGTGCCTGAACTGACAGAGCTAGGGCTTTACCTCGCATAACCTACAACGGTCTATATAGTCGGCCGTCAGTCGCGGAGAGCGAGTGCCTAGGCATCTAAATTGATAGCACTAGGGCTTTACCTCGCATAACCTACAACGGTCTATATAGTCGGCCGTCAGTCACGGAAAGCGAGTGCCTAGACCACTGGGCTGCCGGAGCTAGGGCTTTACCTCGCATAACCTACAACGGTCTATATAGTCGGCCGTCAGTCGCGGAGAGCGAGTGCCTAGGCATCTAAATTGATAGCACTAGGGCTTTACCTCGCATAACCTACAACGGTCTATATAGTCCGCCATCAGTCACGGAAAGCGAGTGCCTAGACCACTGGGCTGCCGGAGCTAGGGCTTTACCTCGCATAACCTACAACGGTCGTCACCGTCAGTCGCGGTTAGCGAGTGCCTAGATCTCCGAATTCTGAAATACAAACTTGCTTGTAAGGCAACATTAATATTAGTAAAACGGATAGCAACAGCAAACTATTCTAGTGTGCTTAATAACTTACTCAACGATTTACTTTTATTGGGTAGCATCAAAGTAATCCACTTCTTCGTTTTACCTATAGTTACTACGGCCCTTCTATCACGTCGTTTCTGTGGTTCCCTCAGGTCGTCTACTTCGTAACGGTCATTTGGTAAGACCGCGGTGACTCGGAATGGTCCTTTCGCTTTCGCTACCAGCTTCCTACTTGTCCTTGTTGGTGGTGGTTCAGTGACAACAAAAACTATGTCATCGACTGCATGCTGCGGAGGTCTGAAGCGTTTTGAATCGAATCCATTTTCTGCTGTTCCTGTGCTGCGTCAGTGGCATGCTTGGCCAGCTGGCGAAGACTTCTCAAGTTTACCTTGTCTAATGTCTCCTGGATTGTGTTCAGAAGCGCAGCATTGGCCATACTTGTTGGTTTAAAACCAAAGAGCAACTGCGTTGGACAGGTCCTGGTTGTGCGATTGGTAGCGGGGTTAATGTCGCTTTGGACTTTCTTCACGTACAAGTTCCGCAAATTAGCTTTCTCCACCTGCAAGCTTGTTATCTTCTCTATCAATTCCAGCATTTCTTCAGTCTCCTTTTCGCTCTTAGGTCCTTCATTGTGCCTATTTTTCTCTTCAACATCTGGGATCTCCTTGTTCAGTTGAATGTTCGTCTCTAGAAGTTCAGTTATTTGCTTTTGGAGCTGTGTTTGTTCATGCACTATTTCCTTGTCTAAGAGACTCTGTATCAGATCTTAACTTGAGCTCTTCTTGCTCCAACGTTTTAATCCGTGATTCCAACCGAGCTGTCAAATTTGACCAGTTCTCCCGGTCATTCGCCATCCGGGCAGTCAAATCACGGGCTACTTCTGCATGTCTTTGTTCCAGTAATCGTCTCTTTTCTTTCGCTGCCTCTTCTAGTGTTGTGTGCCTTTCGTCGATTTCTTGAGCTAACATCGCTGCTCTTCTATTTGCATCTGTGTTATCCGCATGCAACTTCTTGTTTTCATCGTTCAAGTGAAAGAACGCATGCTTAAAAGTTGCCAATTTTGACGCTGCAGTCCCAGCGATGCTTTTAACAATGTCGTTTGAGGCTCTCCAACTAATCCACGAAGTTCTTCCTCAAGAACTTTCGTCAATTGTGATATGTTTAATTCGTCTTCATCAAAACCAAGACTCAATAAAAGACCTTTCGCACTATTAATATTGGCTCTCTTCCACATTTCAATCACTGCTTACGCCGGAACCGCTTCCAATTCAGCCGCTGTCTGGTTATCCTTTAATTGAGTAGGTCTTCGATCTACCTGTGCTCACACAGATAAATTCAGTTCGATTCTAAACGTAATCGCATCTCTTTTAATTAGAATAGCAAATGGATATTTGCTGCAAAAATTGTGGAGCTATGATTAAAAGAGAAAGTTAATGACAGAGGGCTAGCTCACGGTTGTCATTCACAAAACATTATGTGACATACATTTATTTCGGGCTACAAACCCACGATTGTGATTGCCTAAACTGTGTTCCGTTTGTTCCCAGCAACTCCAAACTCATTCCGTTAGCTCTGCTTTGATTAGTGACCTCCCGGTTAAATTGAGTGCTAAACAATTAAAAAGCCGATCGTCTTTTTATCGACGAACCTCAAATTATTTGCAATTAAGTGAAAGAACAACAGATTCCAGCCTCAGCTTCGACTCTGTAGACAAAGCGCGGAGGTCACCGGTATTTATTCCCTATACGCATGATGACGCTAATGGCTGAATGAGGAGCATCGTAAAAAACCAGGCGACAAACATCGCCACACCTTCAGGTCGCACGCATATCGCCAGCAGCAAAGCAAAAAAACCGAATCGTGTATCCCATTGTAGAGTTAATTATAACTGTCCAATCGAAAAAGTCCCTTCACGATCAACCTGTTTGAGGTAGCAATTATTAGAACCGTGTCTACTCGTCTCCGACCAATTTGTTGCAGCCTCATCCGCGCTTGCTTTGGCTCTTGTTCTACGCACCGCGCGTTGTCGTCGTCGCATTCGGAGTCCCGACGTGGAAGACAAGTGTGATTTTACTGTCAATTTAATTCACGGCGGGAATCGGGTGCATCTGCTAAAAATGGAGCATCAGACACAGCAGGGCTCCATCGGGGCCACATGCATCGTAGTGTACTCAGCTTAATTTATGGGTGCGCTAATTAGTTAAATGTTATTCCTTTTGTTGTAGTTGCTGGTGGTGGTTTTGTTTTTAGGCATCTTGCTTGCTGTCGAGGCAAGACTCGTCTATGGGTTGCGGCCGAAGGACACCAGCACCATGCGCTATTGTCGGAGATAATTAGGAGATGTTGACTAATTGTCTGATAGTTTTTTGGCATACGGCATGAATACGACTGCTTCGGCAAAAGAGCGGCGTGGAGCCAAAAAGATTTTACATCAAATGATTTGGTCTGTTGACAGCGGAAAGTTGCCGCCTTTTATTTTTGTGCGCTTGCGTGTTGTTGTCAGCGGAGCGGGAGATATAATTTTGTTTTGAATTTATTGCTTTTCAGATTTGTAGATCATTTAAGCCGATTGTATATGCAGTCAATTTTTATACATACATCATTGAAAAAGGCAGCATTTTAGGTGGCCCGATTATTTATTAATTTCGCCTTGAGGTATTGCCACAGCGGCATTTCTACCGCAGCGCGATTATTCTCTGCAATAGACCACTATCGAACTCAATCCGCGGCACAGTTGGACAAAAAGCCAATTTCTAGACTCCGACGGGGCGCTCTTGTAAACCGTTGGTGATTACATGAACTTTCACTCATCGGGAAGGTCTTTTGGCAGCAGCATGGGGATGCTTTCAAGAAAGAATGCGACGGATGAGCACCATGAGCGTCCGTGGTCAAGAAGCTACCACCAGGTAAAAAGACCACCACTCTGTCCGATAAACACCACATGGGGTCTGATTAAAAAACAAAACAAAACAAAAATAAGACCAAACAAAAAAATACGTGAAACACATTAAAACCGGAGCACACCAGAGAAGACGGTTGTAAATCATAGCCCGACGCCGACGTCCCAAAACTCTTGGAGTGTGCAACCGTTCAGAGGAGCAGAAGATCTACAGCAAAACCACCAGGCGCAGTCATTTATCTTGCCTGGGGAAGACAACAAATGTAAACATGCTGAGAGTAATCTCATCGACTGGGCTTCTCTGATGCTGGTTCTTGTTGATTGTCCGAGGGCAGGGGGTGGTTAGTGATGGGTGATGGGAGACCGACTGGCTTAGAATAAAGAACCACGGGCGCAACAAGTGTAGGTGCATGTTGCTGCTTAATGAACTCCTTGGACGCAATGAGCTATTGTTATTGTTTCGTTAAAGCTGCCAGCTCTAACCTGTGGGAGATCTTGGTTGGCTGTCTGTGTTCTCAGACCCTTAAAGAGTTCTTAGGAAGCATTTACGATTTCTTTTTTTTTTTGCACTTTTTCTCTACGACGAAGTACGATGGTGGAAGTACTTATTATTTGGAAATTAATTAACAGGAAGGATATTGTGCAATTTTTTTATGATTCCAGTTAGAAAGCTGGCAATGGATTCCACGGATTTAAATTCTTGAAGGTTGTAGAAGACTATCAGAAGAAACGAGCCAGCAAATTTCGCGTGCCGTGATGGGGAATGCTATGAATTTATAATCACTGCAGACTAGGCGGCACTCGAGCTTGGTTATTGCAATTATTTGCTTATTAAAATAGTTCTATGTGCAGTGCATAGCGGGAAGCAAAAGAGCGTCAAAAGTATGAGTCGCAACCTTAAGCATAGTTCAATAGTTGTTTACTATTGGTTGGTTTACCAACTATCCGATTCGTGATGAGCCAAAGCTTTCTTGCTGTTTTTTTGGGCTTTCTAAGACATTTTATTTTTTTAAGGAAGGTGAAATTCACCTATACTAAAAATTATATTTTAAAAATATAAAAACGAAAGTTAAAAAAACATAAGAAATTGAACAATGTTCTAGGAATGTAGAAATTAATTGAATAATTCTTTTCTTTAAGAAGTAATAATGAAATAAGAACCAGAGGTAGACAGATAGGTTTATTTTTTCTTTACAGGATAACAATATTTAAACATGCTGCTTTAGCTTGCACAGAGATATGGTTTTATAGAACCTTACCGCTGAAAATACAATTTTTGGCTGTTGTAAAGTACAGTTCAAAAATTTAAATGACATTCGGAGGAAAACTATGGGAAAACCTGCATTCGAATTAATAAAAAACAGAAAATATATAATATGAGTTAATATTAAATAAGAAAATAGTTAATAATAAGTAACAAATAATAAATGATGAGTAATGCAATAATAATTTACAATATAAAAGTAATAGGCAGTAAATAAATAAATGGCTATTTTAATAAAAAGCTAAATTAAAATAAATAGATGAAAAATAATGAATATGTTGACGCACATCAACATGAAATAAACAATTTGAACTGTAATACTTTTATAATGTCACTTAATGTTATACAAATTTTGAATAAAAAATTGTATACCAATGAAAATTTAATGGACTAAAACCACATTGTATTTAAGTCAAAGAACACGAAATACAACTCTCTATTTGTTAACACACCGTTTCAATTGCTTCGCATTTATACTTCGTTCTTCGATTTTTTTCTATCGCTAAGCGTGGTTTTCCGATCACGTTTATTTTCTATTCGTCGTTTCTTCGTGCAATCTTCGTGATTTCCCATAGCTATAAAAACTCTTTAGAGAAGACTTTTTTCAATAAGGCGAGAAATTTCAGCCCGAACAAAATAATTAAATAATAAATAAGTAAATATAGAAACAAATAAATAAATAAATTAATAAATAAATAGATAAATAAAAAAATAAATGTATGCAGAAACAAACAACACCTTATGCAACACCAACTTTGCAGTGTCTTTATAAGATACTTTGGGAAATTCAGTTTAATCAGAGCCGTTGTACTGAATCAAAAACCTTTTCAATGTCTAGGAGGACTAAATCAGGCGATTTTTTAAGATTGAGCTGTTTCTTGCAAATTCTTAAAATCTGATGCACCACGCATCATGGTTTTTACTAAAACCGAACTGCGCAGAACGCAGAGCGTCTGTAGCACTCAAAACGACCCGAATCTTTGTTTTAATCACTTTTACTAGGTAGAGGTACAACCTTGGCTTCCTTCCATGTAGTAGGGAAGTTTAAGTCGGCATTTATTATGAAAGTTATATACATCAGGGCATTAGTTGACAATTGTTTTGCCACTCGATTATTTATGCCAGGGGACTTATGGTTTATGGCAGGTATCTTATTTTTGACTAGAGATTCAAGAGGAGAAAATAAGTGATATAGGAACCAAGTCTCGTATTTGGGACAACAAAGTATTCACACTTCAATCTCGCAGACCTGTTGCAATTGGAGTGATATGTAGGCTAGTGAAGTCGTGATTTTTTTAACAGAGGCTAAACTGCGTGTTGGGTCATATGTACATTGTTCGATAAAGGGCAATTACAATGCCCTTATTTATCTGCGATAAAAAGGTCTTGATGTCTCGATGTTTTAAGGTCTCAAAATTTTCTATAACGCGTCACGTGCTAAACAAAACAATTAACGAATTGAATACAATTTCTTCGAAGCAGAAACAGGCCTATAATTGACCACTAAGATCGCGTGTTTTGACATCGCAAATAAGGTAATGCCTAAAATTCCTTGTAGCTAACTTTTATTTTAATAAATATGCAATTTTTAATAAAAATTTAAAAAAATTGTTAAGGTCACTTTTGAATGAACTGTCTCAGCTTCAATCATTCCCCTCTACGAACAACAAGGCCGAAAAAAAACGCATCTGTCATAAATGTCAATATCGTTTATCTGCGAGTACGACACAGTTGACACATCTTCACTTAATCTCTGAGCCTCATAAATAATCTGAGACCCAGTTCAGCCGAAGTGTGGCTACGGAAAGGAACTGTCAAACAACATGTTCAAAAAGAAACAGAAGTCGGACAGTTCCAATTGATATTTATCGATTTCGAGCAATGCAATGTTGCCCTGTGCAATGCTCATGAGCGCGTGTGAAGTCGATGGACACTGCACAACGCCCACTCGGAGCATCGTCAAGGCGCTCAAACATATCGCCATTAATCTCAATTACTGGTTCCAAAAAAATGAACAAAAAGGGCCGACAGTGTCGTCATTGTCCTAAAATACATGCCAGACAAGACGCATATTAATGTCCTCAATTTTGACATAAAAGTGGGGTATCCGAAATTAAAGCTAATAAAGCCCGATAAGCAAGAGTCTTATTTGTCTTGTATTGTGATCCACTAAATTGGACCGATAGCGATGGTGTATTTCCGCATTCACGAACGATGACACTATTTTGACGTTTCCGTCGCAGCGGCGATCTTTATGGTGAAAAGAAAGAGTGTGTAGAAGGTGGCAGCTTCTTTTTTGTGGTGTTCGCCTCTTACCTGTTAATGACTTTTAAGTTTTTCCTGGCCCCGTGTTGATTTGGTTCTTTCGTGCAACATGCATACATGTTGCCACATTACGCACGTGTGTCTTGCGGTTACTAGTGTTCAAAGTGTACCTCATGTGTGACTAGGCGGATGTTTCCTGTAATTTGGTTCCATCACCTACAAAAACTCAAATAGGCAAGCGTTGCTTCTTCATGCTGCAGGCTAGAGGCACTTTGGGTAATTGCTGACCACGGTTAGGGTCTATAGCAACTTAAAACGTCTTTCTGATTAATGGTGCGGGTCTCATAGTAATTGAATGGAGTGTCAGAAAGGGGGATTATTTAATTTTGTTGCCCAAGATGAGATGTGAATTTTAATAAACATCGAAGCACGTTTCTCATGCGTGACAATGCAGCTGGAGTAGCACGTAAGTGTGATGAAGATCTTTCAGCCTCTATCTAATTTGCTTATTTGAACTTTACCACAGTTCAACCACCTCTTTCGCCTGCCGCCAGATTGTTCTTATTAGGAAAACCTGCAGTGATAATTCTCAGAAATTCGCATCTTACGTGTCTATTGTATGCTTGAGTTATATGGAGAGAAAAATGAAAAATTAAACTGAAACTGCATCCGCACGCAACTCACCTACTACAGATGCCAATAAGTCCAATGAATTTCCCACAACGTCAGGCAACCTCCCACCCCTGGCCAAAAGTCAACAAAATAGAATAATGAAAGGTGTAACCCAATAATACCACCGATCAATTTCACTTCAGAACACGCTGAGTAAAGTACGCCAAAGACAATGAAAGAAGCAATGGGCGACACGCGGCGACTAGGGAGTCGCCGGGCTTTCAATATTGTAATTTCATACGAACACCACCGCCCCGCCACGGATTAGAATCGATCAATTAACGAAAGAATAACGCTGCTGCCACAGCGCTAGTGTCAATAGGGACAATCAGTTCTCGAGCTTCCTCCCTTCCACCCGCTGTTTGCCTGTCTGCCTTGCCCCCACCACGCCGTCGTCGCCACCGACCTGAGCCGGTTAGTATCGCTTACAGCGAATTTGAAATTCCAATTAGATTAAAATCGATGGTGGGATTTTTCCATCCGTATACTGCACATAGATACTTATATAATTTTAATTCCAACTCGCGCAGCGGGTGCGATGTCCTTGCGTTCCCAGCAGCCCTATCGGAGCAGATAATCCTATCGCATGTCTTGTGATTTAGGATTTCTTCCTTTCTTTTTTTGCATTTTATCTCTGCGCTGAGCATTCCAAAACGCAAATATCTGGACTTGGCTGGACACACACCGGTTGGGCGTACGAATGCACTCTGTGCTGGATGTTTCTTCCTTTTTCCGTCCAACGATGACGACAACTCCAGGATGAGGTTACACTTTGCAATGCCTTTATATTTATGTGCCTTGGGATTTCCCACTGTGGTTCCCGGAGAGCTGGCGGTGGTCTGAGTATCTGGTTTAACGGACAGGAAGTTATTAGATTCCTGGTATGTCGATCGCGAGTCAGACTATTGTATCTGTATGGGCGCTGGGTTGGGAGTAGAGCGAGGAAACACGAAATGAATTCGCGTAGTGTCATCCGTTGTTGGCAAAGGAGCACAGACTGCTACCTATCGCCGACTTATTGGAAATTCTAATGTGACGCCCGACTGTGATGTGATTGTATGCCAGGTCTGGAGCTGGGAATTTGAGTAGTAGTGGTTCTTCACAGAATGTAATTGAGTGCAAACCGACCCGATGGCAAATGAATACATCCGAAGTGGGCGGAAGCCCCGAATTTGTTTGAATAAATGTAATTCAGTGTCGTAAAAGATAATTGTACGTACATTTAAAAACGACACGCCTCCTCATATAGCACATGTCTTCCACGTTAAAATAAGATCTGAAAATGAGCTTAACATAATCAGCAAATGGAGGATTTCCGTTGGCACAGGATTCGATGCGAACGAGAGGACAGAGGAGAGGACTTTTTTATCAATTTAATTTTTATTTTTATTTTGACATGTGTATCATTTATTTGACAGTCGATATGTTATAACTATTATAGCATTGAATACTGTAGGCAAGGGGCGGGTGAGTTAAAACAAGAAAACACTTGTTGTTGCCCGTTTCTATCTATTTATCTATCTATCTATAATTTTGAAAAAATCCCAAATAGTACATTGGATATGGTATTTATAAAAGAAACGATGCCCTTCGGGGCCATCACCTGATCAAATTGTTTAAGCATATTTTAGTGAATGGAGTCCGTTTCGCCAAAGTTTGAGGCATAAATTATGTTTCTGAATGTGATAGTAGCTAGATAGGGTGATGAGAACGTGGTCTAAATCAATACTGAAATTAATAAAAAAGATTCTTTGACCCTCCTAAGGGAACATTTGTTATCAACGCTTGCAGAGTTAGGACTGGATGGGCCATGGGTTCTCTAGGAAGACAACAATCTGAAGAATACAGCTGACGAAATTAAGGAATGGTTGTTTTTTTGGACATCTAGTTAAATGAATGATCATCTACTCTTACTAGACCTTAATCTAATTGGTAATTTATAACAGCATTTAGAGAGGCAGGTCCGTAAACGGTAGATTATAAGAAAAATATCGTCGACGCCACGTTTTAGTGGATGAATGACATAAAATTCTTATCGAATTTATTTAAAAAAAATAGTATGATCAACGCTAAGATATTCCAAAGTTTGAACCACAAAAAGATAATAGTCTTAGTACCAGTTTTGAGTTTCTGGTCTTTTTATTAAGATGTACACTTTCTTTTTATTCCAGAAAAATTTGCTAATTTTGGTTATTTTGATGTTAAATTTTTTTTGTTAAATCTATTATTATAAATCTTTTTATAACTTTAATGAAATAAAGAAACCTTTTCAAAACTAAAAAAAGTTCCAAAATCAGGCCAGCAGAACGACGAACTACTTTTTGAATGCGTGAAAAATGAATGTAGACTTTGTTTTGGCCCTGACTGTACCCGTTACTGGGTTTCTCGTTCACTGAGTGGTAAACTACTTAGACTTAAGAAATGAAATTCAAACAGATGGTATATTTTACTTACACAAAGGAAGTTCCGAAGAGATATTGAAAAAAAAGTTAGACCCTATTAGCGAAAAAGCTGGTACTGAAACTAAATTTAAAAATCAATTTTCTTCCTTTTAATCTTTGATATGGATATCGTCCTGTTTGATGATGACTACTATTAGCTCTTTGAAAAATGAGCAAACTACAGAACGCTGTAGTCAGATACAGCTACGGAATTACAGCAGGAAAAAAACCTGGAACATTAATCCCAAGAGAGCACTCGAATTATTTAATTTTTACCCAAAAGCATGTTCAAAGACTTTTCAATAACATAGTATCACATCGCTGCTTAGTTCTATCTTCGCTTGCCATCCTTTAACCACACACCGTCACCAATTAAGGAACACAACAAAACAAAACAGTATTTGCATAATTATTGCCCCGTCATTAATTTATTTTTTGCCACAGTGTTGCACTAGCGCGCAGCTATCTGTCCGCCATGTCATGTCCGTCTATCTCCGCGCACTGAATAGGCCGACACCCAGCCGTCGTCGTCGTGTTTCACTGCCTCTACATGTTTTAATTACTCGATTTGTTTATGCATAGTTACCTCGCCGAGTGCACGCAGCGAACAGCACAGAGCACTGCAACCCTCAGCCAGCCGCCACCTGAAGGCGGGAAAAGACAAATTAATTTCACTCAGATTAACATACCTGAAAGTCTGGTGTGAACCAAACCAGCAACAGTCACACACACAAACACAAAAAAGGGGTCTATCTTTCACTCAGTCGACAGCGAATATCCCTGACTAAGCCCACATTTCAGCGCAGCACAACGCCAATTCATCAGAAAATATTAATTACACTCGCAATATAGAGGAGCTCGAGTTCCAAGCTCCAGTTCCAGCGCAGCGCAAGCACTCATTACTAAAATGCAAATAAAGCTCTTTGCTCCCACCCAAGCCCATTGGTATCCTGGTTATCCTATGACTCGCACTAGCATGGCTACGAATGAACTAGGATTGTCTGCGTTCTCTGCGTTTCAACTTTCTTTTTTCTGAGTTCTCTTTCGGCAAATAAAAATGTCATTACTCATCAGATTTCGAGGTTTAGGCAGGTTAATGACGTCCAAATAGCAAATTGTGGATAATCCTAGAGCGCTTGGTGCCGTGATATGCCATCGAGTCTGTGTGAAATGTGTATCCTTGGGCTTTCACAGCTTAAATGCTCCATGGCAGTAGGATAAACGAAAACAGCGTGTGCGTTTCACGGCAAAATCATTTGCATGGCAGGTAATTAACGCCGATGAACTTTGGGGATGTAGCACTTCAGGTCCATTCCGTACTTATCTACACGTTGACAGGGATCCGTCTGAGGAACACGTGTTCGTTGTCCTTATACACTCCGAAAGCTTTCTCATTCGCTTGTCATATAATTTATCCACCGGCATGGAATAGAGTTCAGAAAGAACCCTCAAGTAGGATTCGAGAAAATGTTTAACAGGCGGCTGCAGGCTATTCTGTTCAACTGTGTCCAGGTGAGGAAAATGCTGACGAAAAGTGCAAAACATGAAGGGTTCAACATTTGTGTAAATTTTATGTTGAAGAGACAAAATGTTTGTACTCGTTACTTTCACGGCAGAGATAGCAATCAGTTGAGCAGTTGCAATTTTTTTCAAGATTGTTTGCTGCCACAGAAGCCAAAAGACAGTGTGGATGAGGAACAGTAACGCAGTGGGAGAAATGAGAAAAAAAGGTGGACACTTAATCAAAATTTTACGTTAACCAATTGAGAACAGTAGAAGAATAAATGAAAATGGTCACAACATGTGCCTTAATTGATCTGATCGGATTCGTGTTTAGTTTGGTGCTATTTTTTTGTTTAAAAAAAAAAATTCCAGATGTATGAATTTGAATTTGGTACAACAAATTACCTAGTTGGCTCTTCAACGAGGCCTGCCTAGTTTTTTTCTTGTCAACAAATAAGCTGTGATTTTTTTGGCACATCTTCTGTCTTACGGCATTTGAAAGACGTATTCCTATCGAATACAGCAAATAAAATTTAAGACTTAAAAAGAAGGTCCATCAGTTATGAGGTGTAAGATAACATCACTCTTAAAATAAAAGCTTTTGCCTTTTATCACAATTCAAATTTCTTAAAGTTTGTAACGGATTTTCAAATCTTTGAAGTGATCTTTCAGGTTCCACTAAACTCTTATTTCAGAAACTGTCAGTCAGCGTGTGGCCAGAGACTATCCCTTCTTTCTTTCACTGTGTTGTGGGAAGTATAATTTGACACATACGGAAGCCGGTTCTAAAAGCTTTCATGGAGGCTGTACTCCAGAAGCATTGTCCGAGAGCATTCGAGCATTGCTCGAAGGAGTAGAAATTGTTTCAAGTGTTTTTCACTGGATCGGATTCGAATCCAACCACAATCTTTTGTGCACGATTTATTCTTGAAGATTAATTTTGTTATAATTTTTGGTCGTTTCCAAGATGGCAGTGACTCTGACTTTGTCATTATTATTTATTTGTTATTAAATAAAAACATATACAACTCTCGATAGTTCGAACTTCTATAATTCGAAAACCCCTGTGAATAGAAGCATTCCTAGTCCTGTGAAAAAATCGAAGAAAACCTTTTCAATTTGTCCTCTTCGTCAGTTCGAATTTATTTTTGTGCAAGACAATATGAACCCTTATTCGAAAACGATGGCTTTTTTATCTCTGTAATTCACAGTGAAATTTATCTGTTTTTCTTCAACCAACCTTAGTTCAAATGCGTACGTGACGCAAATGCGTAAATTATTTTTTTCTCAAACGTCCGTAATTCGAAAAACTTACCGAGGTTTTTCCCTGGTCCGATGAACTATTGAGAGTTCACTGTATTTATCCCAAATTTCGGCTTCGAAATTTTATCGGGTTCACCTTTTCTTCCTCACTCAATGTCTGATAGACACAGGTGAAAAGTTAACTAAATTAATCACCTTTTGAAGCCCCAATTGTTTCAAAGAACAAGCATAGTATTCTTTTGAAGTAATTCCTTACCCCGATGTTCCAAAGGAACTAAATTAAAAAGTGTACCTACCTATCTCCAACACTTACACAAGTTATATATTGAGATGCGAATTCACTGGCTCGATGGTAATTAAAGCGAACACTTCGATTTGTCAGAATTGCCGATGTCCTGCTATAGCTCACGTAACACCGCCACAATCCTTGACCGCATTTCACTGGGTACGTCGAGTCATACATAATCGTGCAAAAAAACACTTCCGTCTACACCATCAAGGCAGATGAATACACTGAAGGAATGCGGCGCACGTCCAACATTGATACCACCACCTGGACATATCACTCGCTCTGCCCTGCGCTCCGATACAGATTATCTAATAAACTTAAATTTGATCCAACTGCATCATGTTTGTTTGTCAACTCCGCACGCGTGGTAACGTAAGACACGTTTCCTTACTTCTCTGGACCTTGTTCGTGTCTCTGTTCCTCCGTTTCCCGCATCAGCCCCCAATTCATCCAGTCGCCACCCAACGTCCCTTCACTCCCTTTGGAGCTATTTATCACTCGTCTAATAGCGCAATAACAACGAGCAGAAATCGTGGTCGGAGCAGGGCTTAATCATGCTGTGAACCAATATAGGTATGTAGGAACCTACCTCGGAACTCGCTTTCCGTTTCTGCGCCAAAGAAGGACCCCACTCCCATGACGTTGCACTGCTATATTTAAAGTAAATCGTACAAAAATCCAGTAAATCCGCCAAGTAAACGTTGCCGATTATTTATGTAATTAAAGCATCGAGAGACGACCGAATGCTTATGTTGCCACACATCAGTGCAGCAAGCCACAGTACTGCAACAGCAACAGCAGCAAGGCTCGGCCCGAGCTCGAGCCCCACACTCTGCGGACGCGACCAGGTTGTTCCGATCGCGTTTCATAATGTTAATCATGATAGTTCGGGCTGTTTAACATTTATTACGTGTAGGGTAGCGTTTAACTTTAAACCACATGCACATCGTTGTCGTCCGCGTCTACTTGCCTTACATCGTCCCGTCCTCGGCGGTGTGATCAGATCGGATGATCATGCCCAGGCTAAGGCCTGTTGTTGACTAATTTATGTTAAATTTCCTGTAAGTTGTTGAATGGTGTCGTTGTTGTTGTTGTTCGGTGTCAGATTAATACGCCTTACGCATCCTTTCGTGATGGAAAATGAATAATTTAAAAGGCGGTAAAATTGTGTATTAGCACTGTTATGAGCCCGGACAAAATTATAGTACTCTCATTGCGATGAATGCGCGAGTTATGGTTTAGGGAAACCTCACTAAAACAATTTATTTTTTTCGGTTTGGTTCGACATTTATTTTATTTATTCAGCCTTTATATAATAATATATTTACAAATCCTGTGACGAAAAACGATGTGACTTCTTTCAGCAATCAATCCACTCGATGGATGATCAGATCAGATTACCCTCAGTTTCTCCCATAGAGAGAGAAAGGTTGAGAGAGCAATTACGCCCGACGCCCGCAAGTGCTGAGCGTTGCTCTCGCAGGTGCTGAGTGTAGCTCTCGCAGGTGCTGAGCGTAGCTCTCGCAGGTGCCGAGCATCGTTCGCGTAACTCGCTCGCAGGTTCAAATGGGCGATTACCGTGAGGTTTGGATGGGAAGCTTTTAAATCCAGGGGTCGTAAGAGAAATTTTATTGTGAAGCAATGCGAGAATTTCCCGTCAATAAATTTCACCAGTTCACATAAACTTCGTATTATATCTTTTTTACATTATAATTGTTCTCTTATTGTTCCTAGTTTCCATATATCCAAAACTGCAATTACCACAATTCCTCGAAATGCTTCAGCTATCGACTATTAACCACCCAGAGAGCCACTTAGATAGCAAACCCACACTCACGCCCCTGGTGGCACCGTGCACCAAAACAAACGATTTGTCCAGGTCTCCAACAGAACGTTTTTTATTGCGTTAGCACCCTGCCGTGACTTTAAAAGTGATTCAATCACATTCTGGTCAGCCGTAGGTGTCCTAGATCCGGTTTGTTGCACCACCAACAGTATTTTCCTGCGAGCTTAATTAAAATCTCAATTAAACCTAGACCGTGTCCTGTATGGGGCGATTATGAAATCGATGTGAGTTAAGCTTGTGATGCAATACATGCGCCCACCATTCGACGAGCTGTTGCCACGAACATCACTTATCGAAAGAAATTTTCACCTAATGCAAATCGAATATTTACGCATCACCCTCCTTCCCAGGGGAGGGTGTGAATAACGGATTGAATAATTTGTTCATATCAATCTACCGCGTGCGCGGATGTATTGTCAAATCACACAATTGACAGTTGACGATGGCAGGTGGGGGTTGGCGTCACGCTCTTAAGTGGGTGGCATGGGAAATCTTGAAAAATGAAACAACTCGACACGTACGATGTGCGGAACTTCACTGTGTCTGTCAATTTAGCAGCGGAAATGAACCAACTGACACACACATGCAAGCCCCTTTCCATCGCCGCAGAATCGTCTGACATGAATTTTATTTGATTGTGATTGAACAGCGGAATAAATCGACATTTTTTCACCGCCGCACGGAGTGGGGTGAAGTAAAGGGTGGGATTGGTGATTGGGGTTTGCATATGCATCTCCAGGGATATATTTTTCCGATTAAATTGAAGACTAAAATGTTGAATGACGACTGGCAGGGGATGGGTTTAGAGCAAGTGAGTTGAAGAAAATAATATATTTCTAAGCTGGCGGCATGTTTAAGTGTTAAGATGCCAAATAGAAAATGGACGTATCCGAAATCAGAGTCTCACTCCTAAGAATGTGTGACCCATCTAAAAAATATATTTTTCCGCTGACTACCAAGTTGGTTAATTTGACTACGGTCTAAGATCGTCTAAAAATGTTGTTCCACTTCCATTTCCCAGATAAGTGTTTTCCCAATACGCGTTTATTTTGCACACGCCCACGTCTCCAAGGTCAAACTCCTTTCCTATCATAAAGGACTCAGCACCAAAAACGAATTTGACATAAATCAATCAGGGCCTTTCTTGGTGCACAATTAATTTGTATTCAAATGCGGTAACTTCATATCTTTCCCCATGAACCACTTCGCCATTCTCTGACAAGCCCCTCACTTTGAATACATCGATTCATCAGATCAACCCGTTTCGATCGCAAAATTTATAATCCAGTGGTGGCTCGTAAAAAGCAGAAAAATAACAATAATAACAACAAGAACTCATCATCTAGCCCCATCGACATTTCAGTGCCTTCCCTTCCCATTCTCAGTCAAAAGGACAAATTATTTCCTCGAATCGCCTCTGATATCTTTCATTAATTTGCATGCAAAATTTGTCGTCTGCTTTGTCTTTCTCATCTCCTTTCGACTCTACACCACTACGAGATTCGCTGTATAGATTTATGGTCTGCCCAAAAAAGGTCTTCGATCGTCTTAAATACCAACGAGTTTCACAGAAGACAGCAATTGAAAGCAACAATAGGCCTCTTGGTCTCGTAGATTCACTTTTGCATGGCTACGCGGAGTTGAGCGGTTAGGGGCGGAAATTTGCATCTCATAATTCGCCTCTTATTCGCTGCGCGATCCGTTTCCAGACTTCAAATCAAACTCGTACTCAGCAATGACGATGATGATTGGGGTTAAATAGAAGGTGGGAATTCCTCGTCGATGATGATAATGGTACTCCAGCCTCGTTGACGCTCAGTAGACTACTGCTGAGCCTATTGTGTGTCTGTGATGCGGTGGTATGGCATATAACGAGATGAAGCGACTTTAAAAAAGGCAATTAATGAACTAAATGGGAGATGCTCGTCCCCTTTTGAAATATTTTTATTGAACTTGTTGAACTTTTTATAGAGTGTTATCGATGCCAAAGAAGATTTCTTTCGAATAAATTGTTAAGGGAAGCAGTGGATAATTGAGATAATCTAAAAATTGACAGTGCTGATTCTGTTTTAGATGTACCGAAACATATTCAACTTTGAGTTTTACATTAGTATTTTCTTTTATTTGAACATCAACGTATGGTGCAGCAAACCAGTCAAATGCAACATATTATAGTAACTCTTTAATTTGTTCTTAATTCGACAGTAGAAAATAAGTGAAAGATGAAATAATGTATGACAATTTAAAAGCAATTACAACAAACTTATTTTCAAATAGTTTCTGTAGCAATGTACTATACAATGTTTCATACAATATAACAATGTGTCTTATAACAATACATTCTTAAATTTCATACTTTACTGCTACAATGCGTTCTTAAATTACTTACCATACATACTACTGTAAGTCTATAACATTTTGTGTATAGTCATAAAACTGTACCACGTTTCTCCAATATCTCGCTAAGCATAACTTACAGCACTTTTATTATACCACCCACAAACTCATATTTGCAAAAAAAATATTATCTCAGCATAAGTTGCCTTAAGCTTTTCTTTTGGCTACCAAACCGTCATTACTTTCCTTTTTGACATAATTTGAGAAACATTACATTATAACTTTATTTCTTCGATTGATCAAACATGTGTATACAGTTTTATTTTGTACAGAGATATGGTTTGTTTTTGTTAACCTTACTGCTAAAATATTATTTATTAGGATTAAATTATTTTTGTGGCTCAATGCAAAGAGGAAGGAAAAATTGTTTTAAAAACTTTTGTTAAAAAATTAAATTGAGAATTGAAGACAAATCGTTTAATACCTGAATCACTGACTTTGACTCTGTCACATAATTCCACAAAACACCAAAAATCAACAATAAACCTCAAGCCAACGACCCCATGCTTCATTTTTACAAAACGTAAAAAATTGACCACAAAAACCACCATCAGTAGGTAATTATTTCAATTTTCAGTTGATTTTAACCACGTACTCATTAAATTTTCTAATTTACACTGCGCCCATTGTCCTTATGTTGAAATTTAATTACTGTTCAAGCATTGTTAAGCCTTTTCGGCAAAAAAATATAATCAACATACAACAAAGTAAAAAAAACTTCCTCACCAAGAGTCCTCCCGAAATAGTTCCGAAAAAAAGCTCAAACTAATTAAAACTAACCACAACAAATCGTGCTTGGTCCGTAAATGCTGGTCAACCGCACAATTCCACTCTTGGACCCAACCGAGAGATATCAAAGCGAACCTCGATGGATGGGTATGTGCCTTTTTTAATTCCACCCAGCCGAGTGGTATAAATCAAATCACACACAACGGGCCTCATGAACTCGGCGATTGATAAACAATCCAAACAGCAATCAAATCATTGTTTTCTACAGCATTGGCCGCGTAATTTTCCAATGCTATCCTTTTGTTGACTCACTAACACCCACCTCGCCTGTGCCAGTGCTTAGTGCTTGTTCGTTATACACCGCTATTTCGATTGCTCGTCGAAGGTATAGTTTTAGTTTAGTGTATATCCTCGCATCGGTAAAACAGATACTAATAGGAAAATTATAGAAATCGTTGAGCCAATATTGACCCGAATATCCAGGAAAATGTTAATCAATTATCTCCACCGTCCATCGAGCGTGTGCACGAGGAGTATGAACGTGGGAGGGGGGACCAATATTTGTGATGAATAAAGTGCGGGTACTTCTTCTCGCAACCGGCCCACTTTCAAATGTGTTTGTGTGTATTTTTTGGGGAGTCACACGTTTTGGTAATTAATTAAGGCTGTGGGTTTCGTTGGGTATACCACCTCTGGGACGCTTTTGTTTACATTGACAGGTGCTGGAAGAATACATCGATGTCACATGGGAGCTTTTCGGAGAGCTTCCATTTGTTAATTGAGTACAGTATAGCGTTTTACATGAAGCAAAAGTTAAAAGTATTTAAAAGGAACAGTTGAGTTCAATGTTTGCCAATTCCCCGGTTATGCTTTCAATTAATTAATAATGGGGTTATAAAATGGTTTTGATATCGCCATTAGAATTGAGCATCACGTCGAAATAATAAGTCATGACTGATAAAAATGAGCACTCATTAATGCAAACCTGCTTCCATTTTACAACAACCTCTGTGGTTCATCAAAGGCGACAGGACAATTCGGTCAACAAATTATCTTCAGCTATTATTCAAAGCGCCGTTGCTGTGGGCGCCGTTGGCTCGATCGGTTAGTGCATCGGACTGTTGAGCGAGAGTAACCGGGTTCGAATCCAGCTCGGGAAAAAAAAAAAAAAAAAAACACCACAAACATTTTTCACGGCCCCACCTCCAGCGAACGACTGACAACCTTCCTGGAGTACTTCTGTCATGAAAAGCTTTCGCAATTCGCCGTTCGGAACCGGCATTAAACAGTAGATTCCTTCCACATGTGACAAAATTATAACGCGCACAACACAGTGGAGGCGCGAAAAAGCTAGGCTCTGGCTCTCAACGGGCTGTTACGCCGCCCAATCTAACCTAAATCGAAATATTCGATATCGGCTCTTTTGAAATTAAATCGCCTTATCCCGACAGTTAAATCCATTTACATACACTGCACTTTTTTCCTTACAACACACGTTCCAACTGTGAACTTTCGACAAAAACCACATAAAAGTCTTGAAGAAAACCTCCAAAACCAATTATCCTACGATCGCAATACCCCAACTGTACCGCATAAAATGCTAACTACGTCGATTACCATACCATACTCTGTGTAAAAAGGACGAGTAGTAGCAAAAGAAAAAGGGAAAACCCAACATCAACCTTATTTCAGTTCAAAGGAGTTCTCTCGGATATAAAACTGCATTTGTCCCACACTGTGCTTAGTAAAGTTTTATCTTAACAACCAGACCCCCACATCCTTCGCGTCTTTGCCTCAGACCCATTGCTAATGCAAAAATTTCCTTTCTTCATCGTTGTCGTCATTCTTTCAATTTTATTTCATGTCTTGACAAAATGTGCATGGGAAAAAAGTTTAAAACTGAAAACTGCATGGCAATTGCACGGCTCTCTTGCATGTAGACCGAGCTCTGCAATATCGGAAGGGATCCTTTCCCTTTGAAATTTAAAAATGCGGCTACCCAGCCCTACTCCTCTGTGGTGGTGGTAAAAGTCAAGCAACAGGAAAATATCCTGAAACTGAAGAATTTTCTAAGTGGGATAGTCTGCGCGGCTTGCAAACAGAATTGCTTGGTTGTTGTTGCTTTTTGTTCAGCGCTGCAGTGCTGTCCCTGTTATCCTTCGGGTTAAATGAGTAAAACTTTTTTCTATTCAGCTTATACTACCAGGTTAGCTGTTGCCGTAATGGAATGATTAACTATATAATTTTAAGATATATTCCCCTACTCTACCTTCATCGTTAATATGACCAAAGTAATTTAAATCTTAAGTCAATTAAAAGTCTCTCAATGCTTTCTTTTCCTCCATCAACAGGCACACATTCCTTAATAAACTTCCCGTTTCTCCACTTCGTCTCTCCATTTCTTGCATTTAAATTCCACTTCCTTGCAGGAAAACGACACTCGACAAAACCAAATAGTAGTTTACCAGAACACAACCAACCACGTTTACTTCTCACTTCACCTCTCCGTTCGAGACCACTTCCGTTATACAAATGTAAATTTCCTTTTACCACCTCGACCACCCCACAAAGTCCTGACAAAATGTTCCTGGCTACACCATTCCAACTCCGTTGGCGACGTATACGAAAATGTATTCTTTAATAGACGATGATAAGAACGAAACACTGCCAACAGGACACAAACAAGTAAAAAAGGAATCGTTTAGTTCACTTGGATAAATGTCAACTGGGCCAGTTGACAACAATTGCCAGGATGATGAACTTCTTTCTGTAATAAGGTCACAAATGGAGACAAAAAGAAACATGGAGCAAAAAAACAGAGCTATGCTGACGGCAAAAGGCAAATATTTTCTCTTTTTCGAGACGAGACATGCTACCGACTTAAGGATTCCTTTACGGAACATTGATTTACATCTTTGTGAGGAAAAAATTGTCAAAAGCGAGTTTCATGACGTTTTTTTTCTATTCTACTTGTGTTATTGCTGTCATTTTTTGCTAGATGTGTTTTTTTGAAAAAACCTAGAAGAGCTGCAGCAATCTTCAAAGTTGTGGAGCAAACAAATTTGCAAAATGTAGGATGAAGTAGTTACTTTAGAATTAAATTAAACTCTTAGAGCGGACTTGTAGCGATTCGGTTGTACGTCAGAGCTGAATGTTTTTTAGAGCAAATTTTTAGAAGTTCACGATCAGTGGAGTTTTCCACAGTCGACACGAATAGGTATTAAAAACTTGACGAAGGTTTAATGAGGAGATGAAACGAGATTCTTTACTTATGACTAAACATTTTTTTTGTTTATTATTCTATAATAAACCTTTGTAATCGTAACAGAAAAAAAAAATTTAACACCCCCTCAAACTTTCACAGTTTGTGTTTGGCGGGTTGTAGAGTGTATATATGTAATAATAATTTGTCTGTCCGTCCGCCGTACGCCGTACGCCGTACGCCGGCCGATTTTTCTCAGCACTAAAAGTTCCACCATTCCTAAGTTGTTGGAGCTATAAGGACAAAACTCGGCTCAAAAATAGTCCCAGTCTAGCCGCTTATTTTGATGTATTGCCATATAAAGTAGACCGCCCCAAGGGGGAGAAAGGAGGATTTTAATTTTTTTTAGGTTTCCGAAACGATTTTTAAAAAGTGAGCAGTAGGATTCTTCGAAACTTGGCCTAACAATAGGGCTAGATCCCCTACAGATTCTAACGTTAAACCATAACGCTCGGAGGCCCCAAGGGGGAGTTATAGGGGTTTGAACTTTTTTAGTCTCCTCAACGGTTCTTGAAAACCGAGTATCAGATTTTGTTCAAATTTGGCATAAGAATAGTGTTAGGTATGTTATTGATTCCCCTAAAACGACATAACGGTCAGAGATCAGGGAGGGGAGAAGGAGGGAGGAGGGTTCGATCTTTTTTTTTCGCTTTTTTCACATTCCGACTCATATTTTCCGAAATTGTTGACACTTAGCTCGAATCAAAATAAATAGCTCGAAGGTCTTGCTTATTCCAAATCCAACGCCACCTTTCGCATCAATTTGCGAATAACCGTTCACGAGATATTGGCTTATTACTGTCATCATATTCGATATTCAAGTAAAAAAATATATATGGAGACCAGATTACGTAACGATCGATTACGCAATGATGACGTTTTCATCCTCATTTTCTCTGTTTTTTCCCTTCGTAAGCTGTGACGTCAGTGGGGGTGTGGTACCAAAAAGAGAACAACGCGGAGAGGGGTTTGAAAGAGAGTTCTTTGTCTCTCTTGCTCGCATAAGTAAATTGAAGGAATAAGTGTGAGGAGTTAATGTGTGTGTTTCATATGAAAATGTAAGAGCAATGGTTTGAGTGAAGAAAAATGAAACAAAAAAGACCTTGGAACTCGATAAGAACAATTTTGAAGGACGAAGTTAAGAAATGATATTCACACAGTTTTGTTGTTTTCTTTTGTTTCAGAAGCAGAGTTGCTTATGCATGCGCATTTGTGTGCTTAAACAAATTTTTGATAATTTCAATTGTAATGTCAGTTGTGTGGTAAAAAAGACAACAGACGGAAAGGATAGAGAGTTTATGGGCGTGTGTTTCATAAGAAACTATTAAATAGTAAAAATATGAGCGGAGGGATATGAAATTACAAAGTCGATATGAAAATTTTTTTTATGACGGTTCTCTAACAAAAGGAGCGTGGCGTAGATTACAAAAATGTCTGTCTGTCTGTCATTAACCACTATTTTAGGTACCTGGTGAACCACTTGGAATTAAGAAATGAAATTTCCACAGATGATGTGTTTCATTTGCCCAAAGAAAGTTCCGAAAAAAAGTTTTAAGAAAGTTACTTATTAGCGAAAAAGTTAGTACTAATACTAAAATCAAAAAACAGATTTATTTTCTTAGATATTTGATATGGGTATCGTTCGAAAGAGAATGTCATGAAAAGTTGTTGGTAAAAGATTATAAGCCAACAAACTTCGAAAAGCGACTTATATGCCGTGTCACATACCTTATTTTATAAAGTAATGGGCCAACAAATCTGAAAAAATTTGAGTTGCATCTTATCTGACATCACTTTTTATTCGTACTAAAATAAACTAATTGTTTTTTATTTTTTTTTACCGGAATTCCTTAAGTTAGGTACCATTTGATAGGTTTTGTAAAATAAAATTTAGTTCTTGTTTTGAACTTTTTGTTTTGAGGTTCAGTTTTCGAGATATTAAGCCCCAAAAAAATAGACCATCCTGGCTCAACCAGTGACATACGAATTGTAAAGATCCGAAAATGTCATTTTGTAGATCACGAAAAAAGAATAAAAAAAATAAAAAAAAACATTTTTATTTTCATTGAATTTTTCGAGATATCAACCATTTAGTGTTTTGCTAAAAAAGGAATTAATTAACTGTCATGTATTCGCAAATAAATTTCTGAACGTGATTTGATGCGGTCCCCCATCGCGATGGTCGACCTACATCGCGCTTTTTAATAAATTTTAACTTAAAAACAAATCTGCTTCCTACTTAAATTGTCTGCTCTGCTTTCCGTCACTCAAAATTACTCGGATTGAGTTCGAAGATCCGTTTTGTTTCTTATTCCTTCGCTCAAACCACTGCTCTCTTACATTTTCATATGAAACACACACATAAACTTCTCACACTCATTTCTTCAATTTACTTATGCGAGTAAGAGAGACAAAGAACTCTCTTTCTCTCTCCCTCTAGGAGTCTTTCCGCGTTGTTCTCTTTTCTGTACCACACAACTGACTTCACAGCTGACGAAGGGAAGAAGTAGAGAAAATGAGGATACGTAATCATTCGGAGCCAGGCCCCCTGTATTTTTGTTAAATTGAATATCGAATATGATCACATAAAAAGCAAATATCTCGTGAACGCTTGTTCGCAAATTGATGCGGAAGGTGGCGTTGGATGTGGAATAAGCAAGACTCTCCAGTTACATATAAAAATTTCGAAAAATATAAGTCGGAATGTGAATAAAGCGGAAAAAAAGTTCGAGCCCCCTTTTCTCCCCTCTCTGATCCCTGACCGTTATGCGGTTTTAGGGGAATCAATTACATGCCAAGCACTATTCTGATACGAAATTTGAGCAAAATCGGTTGCACGGTTTTCAAGAACGGTTGAGGAAACTAAAAAAATTCAAACCCCCATAACTCCCCCTTGGGTTCCCTGAGCGTCATGGTTCAGCTTTCGGATCTGTGGGGGATCTAGCCCTATTGTTAGGCCAAGTTACAATAAATTCTGTTGCACGGTTTTCAAAAATCGCTCCGGAAACCTTAAAAAAACTAAAATAGTAAAAAGCGAATATCTCGTGAACGGTTGATTGCAAATTAATGCGGTAGGTGGCGTTGAATTTGGAATAAGCAAGACCTTCGAGCTATTTATTTTGATTCGAGCTAAGTTCAAACAATTCCAAAAAATGTAAGACGGAATGTGAAAAAGCGGAAAAAAATTTCGAACCCCCCTTTCTCCCCTCCCTGATCTCTGACCACTATGCCGTTTTGAGAGAATCAATAACATGCCTAACGCTATCCTTATGCCAAATTTGAGCAAAATCTGTTGCACGGTTTTCAAGAACGGTTCAGGAGACTAAATAGCTTCAAACCCCCATAACTTCCCCTTGGGTCCTCTGAGCGTTGTGGTTCAACTTTAGGATCTGTAGGGGATCTAGCCCTGTTGTTAAGCCAAGTTTCAAAAAATTCTACTGCTTAGTTTTTAAAAATCGTTCCGGAAACTTTAAAGAAATGTAAGCCCCCCTTTCTCCCCTTTGGAGCGGCCTACTTTGTATATCAATACATCAAAATAAGCGGCTCGACTAGAACTTTTTTTGAGCCGAATTTCGTCCTTGTAGCTCCAACGACTTACAATTGGTGGAGCTTTCAGTGCGTAGAAAAAAAAAAGAAACTAAATACGATCTGCAGACATATTCTCAATAAGAAGTGATTGCTTGGACGTGATTTGATGCGGTCCCCCACCGCGATGGTCGACATACATCGACGCTTTTTAATAAAATTTAACTTAAAAACAAATCTGCTTCCTTTCAAATAATACGTATATCGACCATCACAGTTAAAAGTTTTTTCGGGCGTTAGTATCAGTATTATGAGAGAGGTACCATATAGACGCCGCCACAAGCTTTATAATTTTTGCTTACAAAATCCAGCTTTTAATCATTTTTTAGCTTCTTAGAAATCATTCATTGAAAAGTTGAATAATAAACCCAAGTGTAAAATTTTCAGTGTTTTTAGAATAAGATGAGATTTTTATTTCAGTTCTGTTTTTCCTTCCATCATAAATAGTGCTCGTGTCCGTACTGTTTTTCGCACTACAGTACTGTTTTTTCGACTCAAAAACTGCGTAGATACTGCTTTTTTGACGAAAATACCGTTTTTTTTTTTTCGAAAAAGTACTGTTTTTCTTCTAAAAAAAAAACTACACTTTCATTTTTAAACGCATCAAAATTCAAATATAATTTTGAGATTTGCACACACAGTATAGATTTGCGAAGAGCTACGGCGCTAATGAAAAAACGGTTAGGTTTTTTTTTTTAATTTTTTACCATCATTGAATACATTTTAAAGTCGAAACACAATGCTATGTGCGTGCGTGCGTTGGACCGACCTTGGGGTGCTTTGTATCGGCTTTACTCTGTTTTTGTGACTTCCCGGGAATAGTGCATAGTTCTTACCGATAGTAGTAGATTACCATATGTGGGGTACGATCTTGGCTATCTAACCGAATAAGGTGGGTTTTGAAATGAAGAAAAGTAAGTAGCTTCACTACAATCTGCTTGGCTCTTACAAATCGCAAAAATAAGCACCCTGGCCTTTACTTTCTGTTCAAAATTCAAATGTTGTCGTTTTTACGTTTCCGATAAATAATTCGAAAGTTATTAAAGCTAAGTTTCAGCATTTTGCTCAAACCAATTTTAAATCAAAGATTGCTGCAATAAATTTTGCAGCAGTACCTACTAGCTTTTTCGCACATTTGAACAATTTTCGTTTTCGAAACTGATGAAACCATATGTATAATCGATTGGCCTGGAAGTTTTACTCATATTAAGGACTAATATTGAACTTTTATTTTAAATAGTATTTGATTAATTTATCGAAATATTTATATTAAATTGATGTCTTCAAACCAAATAGGTTCTTTTGTTCGAAAGTGCCCCAAGCATATGGCAGTTTTGAACTTGGAAAGGGCACTTTGAAATCTTTTTGCAAATACAAAAAAAAAAAAAAAACACTTAACAGAACACATATTTTTTTATAAGAATATAAAAAAAGTATCCACCACAAACACAAATTTTTACTTAATACAAAAAAACAACAAATATTAAAAAAAAAAAAAAATAAACAGGTCATAGTTGTTACTCCGAACAAACGTTAAGATCGGAAAAAAATATATAAACCTTGTGGCTTAAGAGAGTCGCTGAATAAACGAAACCGATTGAGCCCGAGAATAAAGTCTATATTGTATTTTCAGAATAAACTTACGACGTACGAAGCGGTCATATAGCATCATAAAAAAGCAGTTGAGTCTATGAAGAATCCCGCGAAATTACACATATGACGTTCTTAACTTCCATTTGAAGAAAAACTTGATCAAATTGTTTTATTTGTCTAACAATAAACTTTGTTTGCAAAGATCAGATAATCAGAAAGAAGGTAAAGCCATAGAAAAGATTTACAAAAAAACTTTTCCAAATTGGATTTAAAGATGGGTTAATCTGAATCTGCTAAAAGATTATTGAATTTTGTAAAAAAAAAAACAGTGTAAAAGAAATCAAGTTGAATTTGAAGAAATAAAAAAAATAGTTTTTAAATCTAACTCAGCCCGAAGAGGTTGTCATTGTGGCTCTGGCTCATTGTTGGTTGCCTTAAGGAGAAGTTTGAGTCAACAAGGAAGTCGGTGAAAGTGCACGAAGGACTGTAGAGAACATATTTAATCATGTTTTTAATTTTGATACACTAATGACGAAAAAAATAATGTAGTAGTGATGTAGTGTGTCTATTTTTTGATCAGGTGTGTATGTTAGGAAAAGTTGGCACTTTTTTCATTCGTCTGTAACATCCCTGAGAATAAAAAACTTTTTTGATATTCCCGTTGTGAGTGGTGCTATCTGACCTGGGCAGATTTGTTGATTTAAGTTACTTTTTTCTTAGTTGTCCATCATTTATTATTATTATTATAACTTTATTGAAAACATAATAAATTATACTTACAATAGTTAGATAAACATTGATGTTGATTTTGTTGACTGATAATAGAAGGTAGTGTAAAGATTTTCCAGATATTTCATGGCAGATTTTGGTGATGTTTTTGCATTGCAGCATGTGTGGGATAGTAAATACTGGTTTCGATGAATAAAAAGTACAGAGAGGAGCAGATTGATTGCATAAAAGATGCTCGTGGGTGATTTGAGAGTATCCCATTCTGAGTCTTATGTATTGCTTTGACAGAGACGATGGCAAATCCGTCGGATAGAGGGCTCGTACGGCTCCAGAGTTGAGAGTTGAATAAAAGTGACGATATCCTGACCAGCTTGACAGTAAGCTTGCCTTCATAATCGACTTGCTATGTTTTTTGCAGTCTTTGGCATTGAAGGTGTGAAATTTCAAAAGGGGTTCTTTTAATGCTTTCTTCGTTTCACAGTCGGCGAAGACGTTACTCGTAATGTCCGCATGTCCTGGAACCACCCTATTCTTAAATTTTTCTTCTTTGCAATTAATTTGTCCCGAATGGCAAGCGCTAAAGTTGAGTAATTGTTGATATTCTTGACTGCCTTTATCGATGATAGACTATCAGACAAGACAATTGTTTTTTTTATTTTTAGCTACTTCTATTGCTTTCAGAATAGCAAATGCCTCAGCTGTGGCTATAGATGAGTAGTCATGAAGGAGACCTTTGGCTATAATTGAACCATTTTCGCTGACGGATGCAAACGCAGTACCGTCCTTTGCTTTGACGCGTCAGAAAAGTGTAGCTGCCAACCCTGTCTTTTAAGGCGTTGTTTTGTTTCTAGGAATAGAGATTGGTATGTTTCCTTATTAGTAGTGGATTTGAAATATTTTTCGAAAATGGTCGCCATGGAATCGCATGGCAAACTCCAGGGAGGATGATTACTTCTTATTAGGAGTACAACTTGAAAGACGCGTATTTTTTTGTTAAAAAAAACATTTATTTGAATATGAAAACAAAACTTGTGTAAATTAACTTGTGTATACTTTGACAGATGGAATTAACTAGATTTTTCGACGCTCTTTAACATAAAATAGCTGTCACTGTCAAAAAAATAGCGCGTGTGAATATATATGAAGTTAGTAACAATGCGCGTCTTTCAAGTTGTACACTTAATATTTTTTGTTAATGATGATTGGTGTGTCTAATTTTATTGCATCTTGTAGCGCTTTTTGTCTTTTTCCGGTGCAATATTTTAGTTGCGTCATCGTGAATCGGCGAGGGGAATGGTGAGTTGATTTTTTGCAGTATTTGCCATGTGAGGAATTCGGTTCTGTCAGACAAATTGGGGAGTCCAGTTTCCACTAAGATGTTTTTTATTGGAGCTGTTCGGAAGACTCTAATGCTGTGTCTTATGGCTGCATGGTACGGTGTTGAGATTAGTTGCATTGATGATCTTGCGTATTTTCCTTAAATGGGGAGGCCGTAGTCAATTTTAGATAGGATAATTGAACGAATTATAGCTATAACTGTATTAATGTCACAATTGTATTTGTTAGAGCATAAAAACTTAATTAGATTTGCTCTGGTAGTTAGCCTCTTTTAGTTACACTGGTCCTGAAAGCTAAAGTATCTTACATTTCTTATAATTTCATTATTAAGGCACAGGCCATCGATAGATTTTGTACATTAATGTTTTCGACAAATATTATTTAACAAATTATTTCGACAAATTAATTAGTGCTGAAAATTTAGAAGCCAGGAGTGTAAGGTTTTTACATTTTGAGAATAAATGTAAAAACCTATTTAATATCTGGGTAATGATTAATAATTTTGGTTATTCCATTAAATGCAATAAAAAATAAAACTACGGACAAAGGAGATCCTTGAGGGATACCGATTTCTAGACAGTGTATTGAAGAATATATTGTATTAGTTTTTATGCGCAATTTGCGATTAGTAAGAAAAGATTTAAAATAATTAAACATTTTTCGTCCGACTTTCCATTCAATTAACTGTTTTAAGATGACGTGTGGACCAATCCTATCAAAAGCCTAGGCAAAATCAATTGCCAATAACGAAGCGTGGTTTTTTTCTGAGGTGGTGGATGTTATGAAAAAGTCGAGGTGAAGAAGAGAGTTCATGGTACTTCTGCCTTTTTTGAAAGCAACTTGGTGCTTGTTAAGGAATTTATTTTTTTCAATGAACCAGAAAATTACTTTGGCAATTATTTTGTCTAATGTTTTGGCAGTAAAAGGCAAAAGAGATATGGGACGGTATCCTGAAAGATGTTAGGTCTTTATTTGGTTTTGGTATGGGTAAAACCGTTGCCACCTTCCATATTTGAGCGATATAACCATTGATAAGGATGTTGTAATACAAGGATAGAAGTTTCGATTTAAAACAGTTCGGGGAGTATGGAGACAGCTCTCGAGTTCTAAAAGCATTATGGGGGCTTCGATTGAAGTAGCTGTGGGCAGTGGAATGTAATTTGGATGGGTCATGGTTAGAAATGTGTTTTTTTGTTGAAGGTAAATTGGCATTATTTTGCAGTTTCTCCCATGTAACAGGCAAATAACCTTATAAATAATTGGTTACACGCGCTAAAACAAGTATGCACCACACAAAAAACGAAATCTGCCAGACGATTTACTTGTTAGGGTCTTAAATATGATATTTTCGATTCGTTACTTCTAAAAAAAACAAGTAACTTTACCCTCAAGTAAAAGCTCTGTATTTTTAATTGCAGTGTTAAATTTTGATTTAACAAATTGCTGTTCTTAGAGCGTTTACTTATTTTTCGTTCCTGTTCAAATACTCTTATATACGACCTCAGCTTATAAAACTCGAATCACCTAAAACACTTGACAAGGGTTCTTGTCAGCCAGCAGACAACCAGTGTTGGTCTCAAATTCAACCAAACAAGAAACGTAGACCCAAACACTTCAACCCGAGTTCGAAACCACCCCTCTCGACAAATCTCAGCAAATTTCTGGCCAGAGCACGACCTACCTAAAGGGAAATCTTTCCGATTTTTCCCCTCTTTGCTGTGCCCTCATCTCAGTCGGGTTGTGCTTCAGAATTTCCAAGTTCAAAGTCAATTTTCTTGGAATTTGTCCACCCCTTTCCTGTCATGGATATCCTTAATTTGGCTCTTTTTTCCCCATTTCCCGCTTGCCCTTTTTGATGAAAGAACACGCCTGATTCCGGCTTTTATCTTGGAAAACCTTCTCCGGCTAGACATGGCCTTAATAATGTAACGAGCTAATTCAACGTAAAGATTCGCTTAGACGTTTTCACTGAGAACAAATAAACGCAAAAAAGAGTACAAAGGACTTAAATTAGTTTCTCCATCTTCGACCAACACACACAACAAAGAGCAAAGCCGTAAGTCGCCTGTGTAAGTCCTTTACTGCTTTTTGGTCGAAGAAAATATTTGCTTTGTGTAGTCCTTGAGTAGCTGCAACTGGCCGTGGGCAGGATCTACTTGAACGCTTGTGTCACGTTCTGCTTTCATTGGCAGGGTACACATTCTCGTTGTTGGGGCAATCCTATCGGATGTTATTATCATTTGTACGGGTAATGAGTGACCGCAGTCAAAAGGATACACGTTCAAAGCAATTTTGTTTACCTTCAAGGACTGCTGCACCATGCCACACAAAACACGATCGCACGGGAGAACAGAGTGCTTAAAAACCCTGCTGCGAGGGTTTGCCATAAATTGGAGCACCAGGACACAGCTAATTTCCCGAAAACAACCTGCATCCAAACTTAGAAGGAGTGTCTTGTGTACAAAGCCCTGAACTCCACCGGCTGGCAGTTGTCGAACGTTGAACATCGAACATTGAACATAAATCAAATTCGAGGGATGTGTTGTTATGAAGCTATAAGGCCTGCTACGCTGTAGTTAAAGTCGGATCGTTGGCATTGTGAGCCACAGTTTGGATACAGGGCGAGCTGATCCGCGCACAAAACTCCAGCCCAAACTCGAGGTGCTATCGAAATGACCCATTAATAGCTGGTATGCGTGGCCGTGCGCAGCCTGCAAATGCGAAATAACCGTCGCGATGGACACTGTTTGATTTTAATACGGTTATTTATGAAGGACATAAATCATGGGCAAAGTGGAGTTTTAGGACAGAGTTGTAGACCATATAAGTATCGCTGGGCAAAAGTTGACAGGTATTTTGAGGTTTGATGATGTCAGTGAGTAAATGAGATTTATGATGAGTCAGAGCGTAGCAGCGGGAGGCAGTGCGTGCAGTTTTATTACGTCTTCAGTTTGCGATTAAGTTGTACTGCGTGCAGTATGTGGGAGAACAGGCGTACACCATTCAAATTACCCGACAAAAAAAGAGTTCCATTTCCATGTCTCCTTGGGCATGTTCCTCGGTACCGAAGTTATTACTATCACCTCAAAATCGGGTCATTAGTGAGCGCCGATGTGTTTAAGGCTCTTGTTGATGGAACTAATACAGTGCCATTAACCCAAAAATGTTAATTACCTCACCGACGAGTTTCGCGTTTTTCTCAAAGCGAAAGATTACTCGCTTCTCAGTCGGCCCATAAATCAGACGAATTACAACAACAGTCTTCGAATCCGGACCTCTCATGACACATGCACCGTTGCATACCGATCCAGAGCCATTGTGCTCTACTATGAGTAATTACAGTTCACTTTAACTCACCTTCTCCCATGCCATTGCACTGTGGTCCGGAATTCAAATTCAAATCATGACGTCTCCATTTTCTCTTCTGACATGAATCCCCAATAGCTGACATATAGCTTTCCGCTTAATGCATAGAATTTCAATTAATTTTTGACGAGTTGACAGTCTGACTTGCTGCAGTTTCCATCAATTAGCCTAGCGAACGAGGCCCCCGCCAAAAACAATTGATCAGCAGTCTAATCCGTCGGCAAACCTATTTACAGCTCGACCGCTGGACTTATTACTCATTTGCAGAAGATTAGACTACATCAAACGACTGCGCCGATGTCAGTGCCGCTGCCGCTGTTGTCGCGGCTGCCCTCTTCGCGACATCATTAGCGATGCAAAGAGCGTCCGACAAAATTACCGCGAAGTGAAGCGCGATCTTCCCGAAACCGGTACACAACAGCCATAATAATTTCCATCCACACAGGTCGACGGATTCATCATCATCTAAAAAGATACACAGAAACATAACAATGACAAAACGAGGCGCGCGCTGAAACAAATGTCTGATGTCGGCTGATGCCTCGGCTGGTCTGTTTGTCGGCTGGCTGAGGTATGTAAAGAGCTCATCACTCACTTTTCCGATTTCCCCGCATCTTTGTTTTGCAGGCCTGAAGACCTCGGCGGTACGACCCGTGTCCCTGAGATTCACGCCGAGATCTAGATAAAGTTCGAGCCGATGCCCGTGACGTGTCTTCATCGAATCGTCATCGCCGTCTGCGTAGTCGTGGCGGAAAGAGAAATCTGCTCCGGCCATCGGTCAGACGGTGGGAGCTGTTTACATTTGATTACCATTTGTCACAGACCCGATGGCGATACAGCCTCGTCCGATTGACAGATCTGCGCGTCGTGTGTCCCACAAGCAAACACTGCGACATTGTCTCGGTGCGGAGCAACAATTCCTTTTTACTGTGCATTTTGTGCACTTATGCACTTTATGACTTCCTTAACTCTCTGGTGGCAGTTGCTATTATTTCTCTTTCGCTCTCCAAGGAGCAGTTGTTGCAACATAACATAAACGCTAAATGAACTCTCATTTCAAGTGGCCATAAAAAAGCACGTTCAGCTCAGAATGGCTCAGCTTTTCGTTTGAGATATGCAAACGGGAGGCGTCGTCCCGGTCCTAGGTGGGTATTAGTTGGTGCAACTGTCTTCCAACGGGCGCAGCTTCTCCGAAGCGGAGCAAAATTGGGCAATCAACTGTGCATGGCAGACTTGGGAATGGCTTAATCCTTAAAGGTTCTCGGGGTGCGGTGGTGGTAGCTGATTGTCAAATTCCACTGGCGTTCTCTCCGATTGCTTGTTATCGGTGCATTTTGAGCGGACGTGATGCGAGCATTTTTTTCTTTCGTCTTACCGTCTCCTGTGCTCTGTATCGCTGGGTTACGATTTCCGGTATCGCGTTTAAGGATGATGACAGCTTATCCTCTGATTCATACGTGAATAAACGTTTTCGTAACGATTTTGTTAGCGTGTGTGCATATAATCTGCATAATTTTGTTGAACTAATGTTGCAAATGATTTTAGTGCTCACAAGGAGATTGTGCTGAAAATACGACGACGTACTTAAAAGCGTTCGATAAGTAGCAGTGAGATTGTCGAAGGAGGAATGCGTTTGGAAATGTGAGGGGTACTTTTATAGCTGAGTGTATCTTCTGAATTGGAGTGTGCAGCGATTCCTCGGTTACGTTTGCAGCGCGCAAATTAAAGGGGTTATTCTCATGTCGTGTGTTGTTGTCGCTTAATGATGTGCTTTGGAACCATTCCCTGGTTGGATGGCCTCGTTATGGGTCCTTGAAGACAGTTTTGGCTTTTAAGCAGTTGTACGTATCTTAAATAAAAGCATTTCTTTGTTACTTTCTTTCTGTGTTAAATTGATCGAAAATCTTTTTGTTCCTATTAATCTAAGCTAATTTATCTAAAGTTATGTTTGAAATTTATATTAGGTTGTCAAATATCTACAAAGCTCGTATCTGGCAATACATCATTTGAAAGGTCTTGACATAACCTACAAAACGACGCTATGCTTGATTAATTTGGATACGAGCTCTGTAGCGCTTTGTACATAGGCGGAAATTTCAAAAGACAAGACAAAAGACAAAAAGGCGGAAGGGAGATATTTGACAACCTAATACAATATGGGCTAATACAACTTGGCGATGTACCAAGTGAATGTAAGAACCAGTGTAAAACTTGATGTCGATTAATAAGGCATTAATGGCGTATAAAAAAACATTATTATTAAAAATTTACAAGTCGTCTTTGTTGGCTTTTAAATTTCCATATTTTTGGTGAGCGAGCGTGTCCATGTTCGAGTACCGCATGAGATCATTTTCAATGCCTCATGTCCAGGGAACGACTAACATTCTTCCTGCAGCACTTCTGTCATGGAAGGCTTTCGCAAACGCAAACGTTCGGAACTGGAACTAAGCAAAATGTCCCTTCCACGTGTGTCGAAATAGCTCACAACAAAGTGGAGGCGCGAACAGCTTCGCTCTGGCCCTCTGTTATGTAGGTTATTACATTTTAACGGTGTAGATTAATACTTTGACTTAATATGAGTCAAAGAAGTTAACAAATAAAAATAATTCAGTAAAATTCTTTTTTTTATTTAGAATGAAACTAAGCAAAGGAAAATCCTTTCCCATTTGCTGACCACAGCAGACGCTGAGACTGTCGTCAGTTGATCGTTTTTAACAAAACTGATTTGATTTAAATAGTTAATTCCTCGAAAAAATGTGTGAAAATAAAGTTTTTCTGGTATCATATTTTTTTCATTCTTTTGCGGATATCTACAAAATAGCGTTTTCGGATCTTTAAATCTCCCATGTCATTATTTTTTGGTTTTTGGCCAATAACTCGAAAACTATTAAAGCCAGAATGCTCAGATCAATTTTAAGCTAATTTTTTTCAGATTCTTAGACAAACGGGTTTGAAAATGTTGGTGAAAACAAAACTACCAAATGAAAAGTGTATTTTGTTTTATAAGACCCATCCGACGATAAAAACTCACTCAATAAACTCCAATCAAAGCTTTTTTTTTTTCATAAAATTAAGTAACTAATTAATTTTAGTATGAATAAAAAATCATGAAAGACTTTTCTGTATTTTTTGGAATATTGCGATGAGATACCCCATACTTCCAATTTTTATTTATCTTGGGCCAATGTTTTAGAAAATACAGTGGGTACCACCGTACCGAAGCCATTTTCTGGCAATTTGATGGCTAATAGCTCATTACTGCAGTACTTTTTTACATACAGAAATAAATTTGTTTTTCGAATTTAGTATTAGTACAGCCTTTTTCACTAAAATCAATTTTTTTAAACTTTTTTTTTTCAGAAATTCAAGGCAAGTGAAGCACGTCTTTTGGTTGAATTTCATTCCTTAATTCTAAGTTGTTCGCCAGTTACCTGGGTTAAAGCCTAATGACAGACGGACAGATATTTTCATATTCAGAACCCCACCCCCTTTCCAATGATACCATCAAAGTTAATAAAAAAACTGATTTCGAAAAAAATTCAATATTTATTTTTGGGTTGCCTGAATACATCTTCACTCCAAATTTCGGACAGACAAACAGACGGACGCCGCAGTGATTCTATTAGGGTTTCGTTATTCCTTTGGAACGAAGCGCTAAAAAGGCAGAAAAAGACAACGTAGTCCTTTTTATACGCGGCTAAGAACGACGACAGTAGCCTTGTAGCAAGATGCATCACTTCTCTCCTCCTTTATACACAGTACCTCACAAAACACTCATCACAACCAGGTTTAATTTGCAATATCTCTTGATATGTAAAAAACCGACTGAGATATTGCAAATCAGACTGTGTTGCGTGTCCCATTTTCTATTAGTTCACTGTACATTGTTATCATTTGGAAAAGAGAGAGAATTAGCTATGCCAGCGCAATTGTGTAAATTGGTATGACCATGCTTAAAAATAAAATTTCTGATAAGTTCTGTGTTGTGATATAACGGATAGATAAATTAAGAACAACAGTAGGTTTGTCGTTGCTTAGGTAATATTCGTTAAAAAGTTTAATAATAAACCCAAGTGTAAAATTTGGAGTGTTTTTTTTATTTTATTTGCTCCAATTCATATAATGACCACCTTGCAAAAAACCCTTTTCGATTTCGATTCCATTAATTCAATCGATCTCATCTTGATGTTCAACTTTGTAAATAGCATTACGCAGTTCCCATTTATTGCCCGTTTTCTGTTAGCACAAAAGGACATCCGTATCGCACTTCACACCTATGTTCAACCCTCAACTGAAGAGCTGCAATTCGATGAAACAACTTACCGGAGCCTCGGCGCCCACCAGAACAGGAACCAAGAGCAATAAAAAAAAAAACAACACAGACTACAAAATGAAAAGAAACCCAAATCAAATTAAACAATAAAATTAAAATTAAATAAAATTTAATTCATTCGGATTTACACGAACTGTGGGCGGGATTGAACGCCAGGGGCGTTCGTGTTATACGTTTACATCTCCGTTTCGGAGTATGCATTCGGCATTCGGTATTCTGTGTCCCAACATAAGCCAGCGCGCGCGAGTTTATCGAAAAACTTAATTACACACATTTTAAAAATGTTGTAGGGAATGTTTAAGTGTAAAAAACAGAAAAGAGAAAAAAAAGTAAGAACGAAAAAATTTGCCGGAAAATAAAACCATTGATGCCTGCAGAATGTTGTCGAACATGGGCGGATGTGTGAACGGAGGGTCGTGTAACATTATTGCGAGACCACGAGACCACGAAGAGCAGAAAAATTGAAAAAAAAAAAAAAAACACTTAAAAATCCAGCCATGCTCGGCAGTAAATATCAAGAACGATCCACACCGCTCCGGAGCGCTCCATTTTAGGCAGCAGGAGCAGCAGCGCTCTTTCAACCTGAAAATAAAACCGGAAATTTAACGCGATGTATAAATTGTATCTCATTCTGCTGTGATATATACACCGTGGTAGAGGCAGCGATGGAGGCGGTGGAGGCGACCGAGGGTATCTATTGAGATATCTGCAATTGCCAAATGCACTTAAATGTCTTACTTAAAGTGGGCTGGCATTTTTGCTGTGAAATGGATTTTTAAATGTGCCCAATTCTTGGATTCTCTCATTACTTCCCGTTCTTAGTGGTGCTTCACGACTTGCTCTTTTTGAGTCCTCATTTTTCGGTTGACTCGCTTGCACCTCTTCCTCCAAAAATTATTTATGACTGATTTGTGAAATTTTCACGATCTGGCAGAAAACTAAAAACACGCTTTCGGTTCAAAAGATAATCTCACACACCTAACCCAGACTGATTAACGCTGTCATAACAATATGCACATGCAGAGACTATATGTTTTCTTTCTTTGATATTCACATCCTTGATATACATTTAACATGTGCACCAACCATATATCCTGAAAACATTACCCCTGCCTTGGCAGAACATGTTCGGCCATCTATTTCTAATGTCAGTCGACAGGCGCCGGCAGAGAGAGCGAAATAGCAAATGAAATATTTAGAAAGCCAGTCCTCAGCAGTCAGTGCGAGCACATTCTCGACACATTTGCAGGCGGGATGCCTGCTCCTCTTCCAGCAGAGCGCGTCAGGAAATATGTAGAATTAGATTTTTATTGCGATTTGGAGAGCCGAGGCTCAGCGACCCAGTCCTGGTAACAAGGTTCGTCTGGCCATCCATCCTGTGGCGCACACAAAACTATTTCCGTTTTTTTTTTTTTCCGCAACTCGTCTACGTGTGTAGTAGTGGCATCCATGTGGTATGACCGGGATGTGGAACTAGGTTACAACAAATGGTCGCCTCTTTCCGACTCTATATGTCTCTGGATACTGACCGGAAGTGCATGGAGCATAATATGTACTCTTTCACAACTGAAAAGGAAATGCTGGCTGAATGTGGGTTGCGTGGGAATGAGAGTTATCTTCTGGTGGGCGCACAGAAACGCTTCGGTTGGAGTTGTGTAATTTATATCCTTCTCATTCTCCTCCTGTTTTTAGACGTTTCCAGGCCGCAAGGGACTAACATTGAATTGTATTTTTTTGCAATTTAAGGTTTAGGTCACGTTTTGATTAGACTAAAGGCTTCAATTTGTGGGTGCATGACAGGTACAATCAATCCTAATTTCCTCGAGGAATCCGTCTGATGGAATTCAATATGCCGCTCGCTGTCAAGACCACCGAAAACTTGATCATTTCTCCCCAAGCAACCTTGCACCTGCACAAGCACAACGAAAATCTCCTTCAATTACTAGTCAACCTAATGACTGACACCAACCCCAAGCGCTTCCAAAACTCAATCGACAAACCACAACACAGGCCTTTGATTTGAGGGCATTTCAAAACTTCCTTCACTTTAGTCTGGGCGGCTCGGTGTGTGTTCACAACTCAGTCATGCGCCCGCATTTTAAGTGGCTAGCAATTGTGTATAATACTGTAATCGAATACCACGATTTGGCTTCTGTAATACTTAATTCATTAGCGGCAATCATAATTGAATAATCGTAACTCAAACCGAAAGGTGTATCCTCTCCCACTGCCGATGCCGCCCCGAAAAGGTGGTGTGTGGCTGTTGTGCCTGCGATTAATCAGTAATGCCACAGCACACTCCAAGCACATAAATCCATCATAAATAATTGTACGGTAAGCAGCATAATTTATTATGAATGTGTACTTGGAAGTGTGTGTTGTGATGTGGTGTTCACTGTAATTGGGCGATACACAACCAAAAAGGTCTCTGATGCATATATGCTAATCTGTCGTGAATCACACTCAAAAGTGGCACCTATTCGAGGTGCCTTTCCTTTCGACGAACACTGCCACGAAGTGGGGAATCACAAGAGTTCAATTTTTTTTTTCCAAATCAATTTCTGTCTTTCATTCACCTGTCAATTGTGACTGTATGTGTGTGGCAGTTGAGCGATTTATTCACTTTTTTCACGTTAAGATGACAGTTTTTTGATTTTTTGGAGGAAAGACTGCGAGGAGGACGCCTGTCAAGCATGTGTCATCGGTGTCAAAATTTTTCTTCTTCTTGGGTGAGGCGGAAATCTGAAATGAGATTTGTCCTGAGAGTGGTGACACACGTGGAACTGGTAATGGAATCTTTTCTCTTTTGGTGTCTTTGTAAAAATGATATGAAAAGGCGACCGAAGACTGATTTGAATGATTTGACCTATTGCGAATGGAAAAGCGATTGTTTTAATGGACCGGTGACAGTAAAATCGTTTCTTAGATGCTTTATTGAGATACAACAGATGTCAAAGAGTTTTTGTTTCAAAATAAAAGTATTTGAGTTCAACTTAATGTGATAGACGTCAAGCTTTAGGGGAGTCGACATTGCACTAGTAAATTTTAAAGCTGGTTGTAGAACTTGTTTCTTGTGACTTGTCGTCACTACTTTTATAGGCATATTCATCGTATCGTGTCCTCTATTAGCTCAGTGAAATACGCATTGACCAAAAAAGCCACTTTGCCACTTTATTTCAAAATTTTGAAGGGAAAATATTGAAAGCGCTATAAAACATATCAACGAAATGTACGCCTGACATTAAATCCAACCGACCACCGATATTTACATCAAAGCATATAAAAGATAAAATTAAAGAAAATCGACGACTATGCAAAATATGGCAATCTAGAAGAGCACCAACGTATAAGGCAAATTACAATAAATCCTTAAACGAGCTCAAATGTCTATTAAATAACCATAAAAATAAAAAAACAAGCAAGTTCATAGCAAACCTTACCGCAGCACAAGCAACAAGCTATTCGCTCTGGAAGTTGAATAAAAGGCTAAAAATAGGAATTAGTTATCAACCACTGTTTGCTGAATCTGGACGGTACTTGGTCCAGAACAGATGCCGATAAGGCTAAGACTCTTGCGGACTATTCAAACAACAACATTTACCAACGCATATGACAAACAAAATGTTTTGCGTCCAAATATAAAGACCAAAAAATCGCCTGTGTAAGACCTAATAGCTGGACAAATCTTAAAACAATTACTCGACAAAGCCATTACTTACCTTAGAAATATTTTCGATTCTATCCTAAGGCTAAACTGTTTTCCAAAGGTATGGAAAGTTTCAAAAATTATCGCAATTCCTAAACCAGGCAAAGACACTACAAGAACTTCATTCATACAGGCCAATAAGTATTTTGCCGGTTATGTCTAAAATATTTGAAAATCTCAAACTGACCGTATCCATATGACCATAAAGAATAAACACCTTATCCCAGACCATCAATTTGGTTTTAGACATAAGAACTCTACAACAGGTACATAGAGTGTCAAATAAAATACTTAATGACTTCGAAAAGCAAAAATATTGTGTCTCACTCTGCCTTAACGTTACCAAAGCATTCGACAGTGTATGGCACAAAGGACTACTAGCCAAACTAAAAAACATGCTTCCGGACTACTACCAACTATTAAAAAGTTATCTGGACAACCGTTGTTTCTTTGTGCAATACAATGAAACTTACGTGAAATTGATGCAGGTGTTCCTCAAGGCAGCGTATTGGGACCTATTCTGTATCTCCCATACACAGCAGACATGCCGAAGACATAACACATGAATCCATGCTAGCAACTTTTGCAGACGACACAGTGATTCTTTCCTCGTATACTTCGCTTCTAACGGCTACCAATCAAGTTAGACGTATACTAAATAGAACAAGCGACTGGTTTCACAAATGAGGAATAGCAATTAACGAAGAAAAGACAGCTCAAGTCATATACACTACAAAAAGGAATGTCGTACCTCAAACTACCACGCTAAATGACAAGGAAGCTAGTCTAAACAACTCTGCGAAATATTTGGGCATTCTCTAGACAATAAAGTAACATATAATCCAAAAACGCAACCAAATTAATGACAAACTTAGAGAACTGTACTGGCTCCTTGGAAAAAACTCCAAACTTTCAACACAAAACAAACTTTGCATCTAGCTCCTAAACGGGTCGAGATAGACCCCCTCCCATAGTAAAAAATGTTTGTTTACGAGAAAGAAAAGTCCTCAACAGTGTCAGTCAGTGTATTTTGTGTTCGTATAACCGCAACGAAACGAATTAAGCAACGCGCATTCTTTATCATACTTTTTAAGATTAATTTTGTCTATGGTCAGAATAAATTTTTGTTTGCACAGTAACGAGCAAAATAAGCGCACTAAACTAATGTTTTAACATTTTTGTGAACAAGGTGGAAACTATTCAATCTATTGATCTAGTCTTTATTTTATAATTAGCACATGACCGATACAAAATTGTGTGAGCGTCTTGCACCCCCAATTTGTTTTTATAGCTTTGGCTGTTTGTGTTTTTGCATTTTTTTTATGTTTTTACAATGTCTGACACAAATAAATGATTTTATGACAATGTTCTACGTCAGCTTGTTAAGTGTTCCAAGTCAGCTTGTGAACTAGGCTATCGCATCCAAGTCCTCCTGTCTATAGAAGGGTAAATGGGTGTAAAAATATTATAGAAACTCTGTGTTGGTGTTATATACTACGGACCTACAGGTCTATGTGATTGTCGATTAGCCGGCACCACATAACCTAACCTTGCAATATTCTACACCAGGGGTGGCCCAACTTGCAAACTATGTGGTCGAATTTTCGTTGAAATTTATTACGCGCGCCCCCACTGTTTTGACTTGGAAAAATATTCCAATAGTGATTCGTTCCAAAGGATAAGGGTGGGACCCTGATTATAAAAATTTTTACCTTTAAGCTCTAGTCTGAGTAACTAGTAATCAACTTAGAATTGAGAAATTAAATTTCTACGGATGAATTAAAAAAAAAAGTTTTTACTAGTTAGTACTAGTATTAAATTCCAAAATTTTAATATCTCTTTTTACATTTTTAATATAAGTATTGTTTGTCAAAAAGGGGGACTGGGGTGACCTTCTGGCAACTGGTTCTCACCGATGGATAAACATTCGATACAAAACATATACAAAAATCTTTACTAATTCTTTAAAATGGTTTTTTGGACGTGTTTTGCGTGTTCGGCGATTTACTACTGTCGGAAAAAATGGAACTACTGCGCTCTTCTATTGGGACGATTGGACTTTGGTTTCGATGTCATAACCATATACCAATGATTCATCACCAGTTATAACCCTTTTAAGCAAACCTGGATCGCTATTCAACAATTTCTGAGCGATGCTCTTGCGACAGTTTTTTTGGTCAAAATTCAGCAATTTTTTAATGAACTTCCCTGCCACACGCTTCATGCTCTAAATTTCCGAAAAAATTGCATGTCATGAGCCAACCTATATGCTGACATTGTCAACAACTTCTCTAATAGTGATTCGACGATTCTCCATAACAATTTTCTTCACTTTCTCAACATTTTCATCTGTTGTCGATTTGCTGGGACGTCCAGAGCGAGCGTCGTTATTCACATCTTCTCGACCTTCTTTGAAAAGCTTGTACCACTTGTAACATTTTTTTGGACTCAGAGTGCACTCACCGTATGCCACTGTAAACATTTCAAATGTTTCTAAACACTTAATTCCATTTTTCACACAAAATTGAATGCAAATTCTTTTATCTATTTTTGTCAACAGCAGGAATTCACCGAACACGCAAAACGCGTCTAGCTTTTATGCCTCTCACAATCATAATAAATATGCTTTATAGCTGAAACTGTGGACATAAAGCGGCGTGCAAAAATCGATACATACTCGGCGGTCGTGTAGTTTTTTGTAAATAAAAAACCTCCTATTTGACCAATTTGAATGATTTGTGTTGTTTCCTTACTTTATCACCAAAAAAATGAAGTACAAACGATTTTGGTCGCAGTTATAGAACGGTGTAAATTTAGAAAAGTTCATCATTGACCCCAATGTATCCATTTTTGCACGCTTAGAAAAATATCTATTTTGATGTGCGGGAAGAGTAAGATAACTTTGGCGCCAAAAATTGATAATGGGTTTTCATAGAGCGTCCAAAAACGAACTATTTTTGCTATGGGCGTGGGGTCTATCTCACCCCGTTTAGGAGGTGGGGCGATTTAAAATCAAATCAAATAACATGAAAAAAAAATTCATTAAAAACCAATGGCAACACCTACAACAAAGTACTATACCAATTTAGAAAGAGGGAAACTTGTTCTTTAATAGTACATTACAGTTAGATTGTTCATGCCCATAGTTTGTAAAAAATTCGCAAACAAACTCAAAATTTTAATATGCAATAATAAAAAAAAAGTGTAAATAATATTTTTCTTCATAACTGTAAGTCGCAGAGCTAAATTAGAACCTGGCCGTTAATGCTCATTCATTCTGAGTCGAACACCAAAAACAGAATGGTCCTATGCCTTCTAGTTCAAAAGAAACCCAGCAAGAAAATTAAAGTTACTACTACCGCAAGCAAGTGCCTTTGTGCATAAGGGTGTGACTGGTTCATTTAAAAAGTGGTTGGTTCATTCAAGTGATAAGGTAAGGAAACAAATAACACAAAAATCATTCAAATCAGTCAAGTGTGAGGTTTTTTACTTACAAAAAAACATACGACCGCCGAGAATGTATTTATTTTTGCACGCCACTGTATGTTCGAGACTAGTGTACCAACATAACAAAATAAAAAAATCGATAATCGAATATAAGTAGCCCGCGAAATTGTAAAATTCACCTTATTTTTTGGACAGACCTCGTATATACAATAAAACTCCGAACTTTTTAGATCTTTATTCGATAAAAATATTTGCAATGTTTCTACTACACATTACCGCGTTGCTGATACTGATATATTGGTAAACCTGTCAATTAAGTGCAATATTGTTAGCAAAAAGAACGAAAATTAATTTTTTCCAAATGATTGTACATTTATATAAGCAGCATTTCTCGACAAAAAAATGTCGCGTTGATATGTCGCATTCCGTCACTACCGATTTATCGGAATGAGTCCTTGCAATCGAGGAACCGAAAGGCGAAACAAATTTGATTTATGAATTTAACCAAAATTGGACAAAGTTGTCATAAAGGCAACACACAACACGCCGGGATCTCCATTGTCCTCCTGTCCTTTATTTTTATTGATAACAGCTTCCGACATCTGCGTTTGGTCAGGCCTCTGTTTTACTTCTCAAACGAGAGAGAATCATTAAACCGTAATGAAAATTCATTGCGCTCGGAAAAATTCCTTTTCACTGAATTTATTAATTGACTTCTGTTACATGAGCAGCCGCACGAAGGAGAAACATTCTGTACGTGTTTGCTGCGTGTATTCTGCTGATCGTTTATATCATCAAGCAACCGTAAATAATAATGAAACGTGCGTAGAGGTGCTTTGCTTCGAAGGTAGAAGCATCAACAAGTGGGCAAAAACAGATCTGGCATAATTTCCAATTCCATCAAAATCATAACGAAGGACCGAGTTCTGGTCATGGCCCACAACGACCATGATGATGGTTATGACAACGAAGTCTGACTGGTTGCGGTGAGAGCAAAAACTTCCTGGAAGAAACCTGATGCGTGTGAGGAGCTAGTTGAGGCCACTAAGGCAGTCTAAGACAGAGACGGACTTTGTTCGTGTTTGTGTTGGTAAAATGCAATTGTAGGATTGTTAGGAGCTGTGCTATTCGCAACCATGCGAAAGATGTTTTTTTCTTTTGCGGGGAGGTAAGATGATGCAATTAATGATGTGTCCGGCAGAATAATTCTTAAATTGATAATAAGAATGGAGTGTGTGGCTTGTGTCGTGTCGATGGCAACGAATAGTGTTGCCAAATGAAGGGCTAGCAAAAGTTTGTGATACACTCACCCTTGGCTTTGCGCGGGAATTAGGTGCACAAATGAGCTAAACAAGATATCCATCTCCCTTGTCTCTTTCCCTTTGATTTCATTTGAACGTGTTTTTTATGCAATTCCAGTCTGTGAATACGTGTGAGCTGCCAATTGGTTTCTGTTTAAGATTAGTCATTGGAACCACAATTTTTTTTTTGCAAGTTTCAGTCTTCTTTTAATGCAAATATCTACGAAAAATGTTTCTATTGAATTTGCAAGAAGCATTTCTCCCACTATTACTATTTGAGATAACAAATTTAGCTTATTTATATAATTTAAAAAATGAATTTCATACTTTCAAAAAGTAACGTCCATCCGCACTCCGTACAACAAGGAATGGCGGCGTAAATAAAAAATTTAGAACAAAATGGAGTTGCTCGGAGGCATATAACAATGTACGTGAATCTGCTTAGAAGCCCAAGTAAGTCTGCGTGGAAAATGTGGGCGAGGGGTTTTCCAGTCTGGAAAGCTGGGTATCTTGTATAGGTGATTTATGAGTATTGAAATTAAAAGTGTCGTGCAAATCGAAACCGCGCAAAACATGGATGTATTTCAACAGAAAGACCATAGTGGGCCATGATTCTTGAAGAAAAAACGTTATTTCGCGTAAAGCAAAGCCGCGCAAATCGATTTTAGGTAATTATTAAAAAAGGAAAGATAAAACAGCGTAGAACGAAACCGGACGCAGCCAGCGATGAGTGTACAACACAATTAAAAAAAAAAAAATATTACTATACAAATTTGGACTAAAATTTGGCTTGAGATAGGTTATGAACAGTAGGCCGTGCAGCGTTATTACTGAAGAACTTTAAAAACGTTTTTTTTTTCTTTACCCTCATCACTCATTTTTCTTGATTTGATAATCCTTTCGACATTGATTTTAGATTAAGATCACATCTTGGCAACACTGCTCACTTTTACAATAATAAATCAACTACGCTGCCCCTTCCCTTGGAAGCCTTTCCAATCACTGGTTTTCAAACCCAGTCCACAACATCACTTGAGCTGCATTCTTTATCGGGCTGACAACTAAGACTACATTTGGAAAAAGTGTTCTATCTCCAGCGATGATCATGAAGAATTATGTCAAACCAGAACAAGGTATATTGTTCATTGTGTACGTGAAGCCAAGGAAAGATTATGTCCACGACACACTGCCAACACTGCAAGTCAACATTTCAACATGACAAATCAGCACAGAAAGGGCCACTGCTGTTACTCCTACCTCTGCTCGATTCCAGTCCAACACAATTCAAGTCCTTGCTTCCAGGCACTAAGTGAACATGTTCGCCACGTGATACGAATCTGCGGCGCATCGGTCCGTGCTTCTCCTGTTGATTCTTTAATGCGAATCAAATCGAACCTCATTATGGACGAAATTAATATTTTGCCTCTTTTTGTGCAGAGCCAGAGACAGAGCCAATCCTGATAATAAAAACATCCCCACGTAAATAGCATTACTAAATGAAAATAAATTACAAAGCCGGTTCGCGACGTGCCACCACTATTGCGCCAGTAAGTCAAGGAGCACTGTCACAGCAAATGTGATTTATTTCAATATTATTAACCAGAAATCGATACACGAGATGGGACTGTGGGCGCAGTCCTTATGTATTCCGCTCATTGATGGCGACGGCAATAAAACATCCTCGAGTACCATTTTGTGTAATAATAAATATATATTTAACGTTTTATGGTAGATAGTGTGCATCCTTAATGTGACGCCACAACAATGCACAGTGCATCTCATGGTGGCGCACAATAAAAATCTGGTGACCGGCCGGGAAGAGGAGGCTACAAACACATCGTGGCAGTTAAAAGGAAGAAATCCGTCCTTCTCTGCTGCTGCTCAACAACAGCAACAAAAAGGAGAAGCGTGTGCTTTTGCAAAGTACTCCTCAGTCAAACGAGCGCATTTGCAAACGCTTACCAAATGCCACCACGACGACGGTCGTTGTCGCTCGGGCTAACAACTGCTATGGTAGTCATAAAGTAAATCCTTAAAAAGGAGCAATTTTTTTTAGCGTTATCAGAATGGATGAGATTGTATGCGGGGGCGCGGCTTTCAAGTGAATCCTGGCAATAAACAAAACAGTCATAACTTTTTAACGGTCGGTTGAAAGCGATGGCAGCAGAAAGCAGGAGCAACAACGAGCTATCAGCTAGAAAAACTCCCAACCAGCAACACAGTACGGAGTACCGATGCAGCGACTTGGCGTAAGGAATATAAAACGCAACAAACGATGCACATTGTCCTAGGGAATCTTAAGACCATCGAACCGGAAATGGGCATAATAGTCGCGAAGATTATCCTGATTTTTTTCCTTCCCATTCTGTTGCATTCTTTTGGATCTGGTCGCATTACGTCAGGTCAGTGAGTTTTATAGTTGGTTTCAGGTTTCCGGGTGGGCCGTATAGCTTAATGGCGACGGATGCTCGTTGAAAGCAGGGAATTGAATGTAGGCTAATGGCTTACACGTTATATAAGCTGAAGTGTTGTTGATATTCTGAATAAAGAATCAGGATTCGTTGGGACGGTTAACGGGCTTAGCGAAACAAGTGATATTCGAAAGTTATGAATCGGCATGATTGGCTTATTGAGGCGTAACAATCTGTGAATGACTGGGCCTTAAGTTCGCCACGCAACCGCGCGCGATATAATTTTAACACACACAAGTAGAAGAACCAATCTCTAATTGACAGTTCTAAACGATGAATTCCGAAAACTTTGAATGATAAAATTACTGAAAATGAAATGCAATGAAAATATTCGATTGGGAACTTGGCGTAATTTACTAAATATACAATAGTTATCCAACTTAATACTCCCAACATTCTAATACGATGTATCCTTCCTACCTTTTAAGTTTTTTGCTGTAAGCTTCCTTTCGTGCACATCCCATCTTTTCACAAAGAATAAAAACTATAATTTGATTGAAAAAGCAAATCACTGCCAGTTAAAAACAAAAACAGTCCACAAGCCCGGTATATTTGAGGTTAGAGTTGCTGAGCAAACTTTCTATAAAACATGTTACGAAATAAAAGTAAATTAATATTTCTTAATCGCCATGTAAATTAAAAGCTAGAAAAAATCAAGTCCCCTAGTGCTTCAAACTCATATATACGTGTATGTATGTGAACCAACCTTGAGACTATTGGCCAAATCTACAGCACAAGTTTTTTTTTAAAAAGCATTTGTTGATTAAGTATTTTTGCGATAAATTTTTCTACATCTTATACACGTCATCAAAAGACCATCCACATTAAAGCTACAATCCGCTCAACTAGAAGAACAAAGTGCTTATTTCGTCTGCGAACTCTGCAGCACAACGTCGCCATAAGGACCGTCATACATTTTGTTTGAACTTTTCCACCCCCGGCTGCCACCTGTTTCACTTTGAAAATTCCCTACAGCCCGAACATTGTGCTTACCAAACGCAAAATTTTCCACATCATTACACATCTGAGAACTTCTAAAAGTCTTTTTGCCCGAATTATACTCGCACTTGATTTCTAATATTCGTGAATTTTTCAAATTCCAAATCCCCTCCTTATTCGCAAGAAAAGGACTTGCCATTTCCCTTCGTTCAACTCAATTTGATTCCTCAGCAATGTGCCGAATAAAAATGCCCAGACCCTCCTCATGAGGGAAGCACCGTGTCCCAATGAATTTATTTTCGCTGAACATTGCTCCATTTATCACTGACATCCTTTAATATATGTCGTCCATGGGGGTGAGAGTCCTTCTACCGAACCAGATTTGTCCTTCCATGTACTATTTCATTCGGCTATGAGTTCCCCTCGTAGGTGCTGCTTTTTAAAGTATACCCGGCGATGTAATTTCTCTTTTTGTTGTGACGTTCATAGTTACAGCTCGCCCATGTTTGCTCCGAGGACTCAGAGACCTCCTTTGTGTGGGGGTGGCCATTGCTGTGCGGAATATGTGACGGTTCATAATCGTGCCGAATATTTCACAAAATGAATTTCTTTATATCGCCGATATGAGATGATTCTTCCACCTCTGCTCACTGACCCAGCTTCGCCTTGAAGCTTAAGACGGAGAAACGCTGACGATTCTCCCCCTTTTTCTTATATGTGTGTGTGTGATTCCTGCATCTGAGCAGTCGGGTTGTGAATCAACTGCAGCTCTACTGGCAGCACGAAGTCCCAATCCAACTTTTGGTTAACAGTGATAGATTAAGAAACATGTTCGTCCCAAATCTGACAGGTAATTTCGAAAGGTGTCAGAGCGACTCCAGTCATTTTTGTTTTTTTTTTTTTTTTTGAGAAAAGAGGAGCACAGCGTTTCGCCCACCAGAGTTCGAGGTTTTATTGGTCATTCAAAGCGTCCCACGTCGAAAAAAAATTTTGTTGGCTTCTTTTTCTCCCTCTCTCTTTCTTCAGATTATGACGCGAACGAAACTTTGAAATGGAGTGACAGCGAGATTAAATTCTTTTGGTGTACACAAATTAACAATTCGCCACACAGCTCCACCTACACTTAAAAAGAAGGATCCTTAAAAAAATGATCCGTAAATCTAACGAAGTAGTGTGTGTGGGCGACAGCCTGGTGACTAGCTCTGGTTTCACTCTATGTGCACGAAAACTGAGAACAAAGGAATTTGTGTCCAGGATGGATTAGATGAGCTTAATTGACTCATTAGCCAAGCGGTTTGTCTATGAGCCGAACCAGAGATCGGCTTGCCGAATTCTTCAACTGATGTGTGGTTATCAAAATTTGACAATAAGCCTAATATGGTTTTGTATCGACAGCATAAAAAAAACATTAAATTTTTGATACCGGCCATGAGTGTGTTTGCCATTAAACGTAGAGGGAAGGCGTAAACGTGACCTGAACTGGAAAGGAGTTAGTTGTCGTCGAACTGTTTAAACAACACCTTAACTATGAGTGCGCTGTCTCAGCGCTTAGTGTAAAAGTTGCATATTATCGTAAGAGATTCCATATTTTTGTGAAAGAAAATAACTAATTTGTAGGTGAGTGGACAAATGGAAAAGTAAACGACGAAGTTAAATCAATTCTATCAAAGGCTTAAGCAACTACTTTTATCAATTACTTAATTTGAGTTTTTCGGGCCGAAGGACTGAATCTTCTTATTGATATTATGGATCTTCTAATTGATCGTACAGCTTGTATAAAAATTAATCTGAACACTACTGACCTTTCTTTGCTTTGTTACCCGTGGCAGAATATTCTTTGACAATCATAGGGACATCTGGGGTTCGACTCCAGTTTATTATGATGTTTCTAAAGAAAATTAACATTCCTTATAAGATGTCGATTAACAGAAATTTTCAGCTATGTTTAATGAAAGAAAAAACTTCCTCATCACCTCTCATCATTAGATGAGAAGACTCTATCTTGACCGCAGCTCTTAAGCCGATCTTTGGTGTCTAAATATTTTTCGCCCCCAAACGACATTCCAAAAGCAATGAAACTGTTAACAAACACTCACTGTTCCGCATGTTGTTCCCTAAAATGCTAACTCGTTGTGTTTCATGTCTTAACATTCTTTTATATGTGTTTAACCCGATCTTTATGTCTGGACATAAATTCTAGGCAGTTGAAAAGAACTAAAGTGCCCTCAAGGCCGAGTAGCGTATTAGAAAAGAAGTTTCTTCTGCGAACATGAAAACAAAATTTCCACGGGAAATGTTTCTTCCCTGTTTTGACTAAAGATTGGCAGCAAATCCATGAAATAGAGTCGTTTGCTGCAGTTAAGAAAAAGTTATTTTAATTAGTCGTGTACAGACGCCATTACCTAGAGAAGCAAGAGAATTTTTAACGCAGGGGAAGAAATCTACAGCGAAGCCCTTAGGTGGATATCAGCTTGCATGTTTGTTTCCGGATAAGCTGGCGCTTTCGGATTTGATGTTCATGTTTCTTGTTATGAAAAGGGACTTAACAGCATACCCTTGGCGTTTAAATGTACAACTTGAGGGGGTAACGCAAGAACGACTTCTGGTTCTCAGCATATCTTCGTTGTATACCATAAAATATTTGAGAGAACTAACTTCGTTACACTAGAATTGGCGATTGGCTTCTCGTAGGCAACTGACCTAGTTGGTTGGTAATCATTAGCATGTAAGCGTCTTTCGCGCGCACCTAAGCCCCAGCCTCCCAGGAACTGTTTATTTATCGCTAGTTAGTTAAAAGAAAATTATGTTTGTTTATGAAAATCACCCTAAGATAATCATATTACCTTTAATACACCTTAGTCTATTTACCTAAACAAAATTATTCGTAGAAAAATTTGCTGTACATTTTACCGAATTCACGTTTAAATGAATTTCTTTGTCTATCTGCATGATTTGATGTGATTCAGAAGAGGGCAGTAAATATTCATCCATCGATTACATTATTATTCCATGTCAAAGAAATACAGGAATCACTTCCACTTTGGCACCAGCCTATCCGATACAAACACGTTTAAACCTCTTGAAATTGTTGATGAGGATAGAAACCACTAATACATCCGTTTAAAGAAACATATGAGCTGTTATCTTCACTATAAATAAACTCTTTCAAATTTGTTATCTTCACTATAAATAAACTGTTTCAAATTTGAAAATGTCTTTCAGGACTGCAATAAATTAAAACAATCCAACAGGTTAAGTTTGTGGTTTCTCCGGTAAACCTCATAAGCAGCTATGTGTATTTTCATAGTTTTTCCAGGGAGGTCAATGGGTTAAGATTAATTACCATTCTGTGGTAAGCTTTTAAAACGCGTCAGCGATCATATCTTTCAAGATAAAACTTGGAGATTGGCCGAATTCCTGCTTGCATGAGGCGATAGGAATAAAACGGCGGAATTAGAGATTATGTGTCAACATCAATCAACAAATTAATCAATTGATATGTCGAAATCTTTTTAAAGTGTTAGGGGATGTTTGAGTGAAGTTTTGTGCAAACAGGTTTTGAAAACAGAGATTTTTTTTAACTTTTCGGAGATATGAAAGTCCTTACTCCAAAAGTGTAAGCTGGAACTTTGATTTTTTCTTCAAAGCGCCAAAAAGTGCTGAAAGAACAGACAAATCAGCTTAAGGAAATAGGTTAGAAGAAATTTTTTTCGAGCAGTAACTTTGGAGCTTTTACGAGCAAGGTTCATTAAGACATAGCTTATTGATCCCAGCGAAGAAAATAATGAGTATCAATGTGTGTATGACTAAGTGGATGACTTGAATGATATTACAGATCTAAAGCCAACTCCAATTCGCATTGGACAAAAAAAAAAAAAAATAAGTTCAAGTTAAATTTCATGATTTTTTCACACACAGAAAGCGGTCAACCCTGCTACATTGATAAAGTTCATCTATTTCGCTTCACTCCTTTCGTGTCACGGAATCACATTTGAAATCACCTCCATTTTTCTTGCTGCAATTAACTTCGTTTCGATTGTAATTCCTTGCAAATACGCAACTTCATGTGTGAAGCTATTGTTGAGGTTCCCTGCCCGAACGATATTCACAATCCGTAACAATTGCGATCGACTTCTACACACATATCATGTGCGGTGGTTTGAAATTTGTCCGCAAATGTAAAACTCCCCCCCGTCGTCGTTGGTAGATGATTAAAGAAGAGAGACCTGTGACAGTTGATGGCGGTATATTGGCGCATCCACCCCTCGGTTGGAGGAATAAAACACATTTTGAAATTTTGTCACGTTCTTCGGATAATGTCTGTGATGAGTGCCATGCACTGGTATTCTCAGTTCATTGTCATCCTAGTGGGGAATGCAAACAGGAAGGATGCAGATGGTACTAATCGCGCGTGGTGCAATTTAAAGTGAGAAAAATATACACATACATACATATATCAAATTAACTCTCTGGTAGCGATTGTGGTTTTGCCTGTCTAGACAAATATGCTAGGAGGATGTATGGGCAGTGTTTTTTTTTTATATTGGAAATCAACATTTATAAACGCTTGCAATTTAATTAATACCTGTTTCAGTAAACTTATCTAAATTGGCAAACAACTTTGGAACGAATGTGAATGCAGTCGTGAACGAAAAACATGGCCTTTAAGCAAAATATGTTGGTATTTAACCTTTTGGTCATTTAAAAATAACTGATAGGAACTAAGTAGTAGCCAAGTGGATGATTCTGCATCAAGATGTTTTAAACTGTCAGTAAATGAAGACATCTTTAAATAATAACGGAAACATTAAACAGTGTATTGACTAACCCGTCACCCGCGTGACAGTATTTAAAATGAAATGCCAAGGTCTGTCGAAGCAACATTTTTATTAATTGTAAAGCTTTTTATTGTTTGTGCAAAATAAAAATGGTTGCATTTATGACTTGTTAATTAAAATGGCTCTTTCAAGTAGATACTGAATAAAGAAACTTAAAATTGTTTGTGTTACTGTCTTTTGGCCAAAAGTTATCATGTTGTACTTTTTAAGATGCTATCAAGAATCAAACAATTTCCGAAAAATAGTTAAAATTGAACAAATTGCGCAATATGCTTTGGATCTACTAAATTTTGATAACTGTCCAAATACTACAAGATCAGATGCAGTGGTGAAATGTTAAATGCTTAACATGATTTTTAGTAGGTGCTGGAATGCTCTCGAAGTTATGAATTTTTCACGAAGAATCATTACTTTTTTACTTTTGGATACGACGAGAACTTAGCTCAAAAAATCTAGTCCGGATAAACTTTCTGGGAAAAGTCATGGCCAGAAAATTTACTTTAACCCTTAACTGCCGAGAGCTTTCCTTTTGTAATACTCACCCGTAAGAAGAATATCAATGCGACAGATCTGTTACGAAAATTCCACAATATTTACGCTTTAAAACGTTATATTACGGTACATATTTCTTGTCACTGCATAAACAACAAACCTGGGATGTACTACGTTGCACCATTTGTTAAAGAAAACTACAGCGATGATAAAAAATGAAACGAAAACTGAATTCTTTTTATGTCTCCGTCTTGGACCTTTTCGTTTCCTATGGTATAAGAAGCCTTTCGGCCGTTAAGGGTTAAAATACATCTAATAAAATCTCAGATCAGATTCATCAATGACTCAAGCGGATTTTGGTTTGTTTGTAATAGGTTTCCTCTGCTGCACAGGAAAAATATTTAAGTAAATATACTTCAATTTCAATAGCCAAACAATAAATGGGACAGTTGGTTTCCAAGGCCATTATTCAAGTGTCTAAACTTGGGATTCTTTATCAAAGGCCATAAATAGTTTCTATAATATGAACGAGTTATACACAGTCCCTTTTTGATATCATCAAGCTTTATACCGCCGAAAATGGCTTTACTTTTGGGTTGCCTAGATGCACCTTCAGTCCAAATTTCATCCCTTAACTATAAAGCACTAAAAAGTTTTAGGCAGTTTTCTAAGAGGTGACAGACAGACATCAAAGTGATTTTTTGAGGGCTTCGTTTTTTTTATGTTGGAACGAAACCGTAATTAAAAGGAAGAATAATTTTTTGAGTTTTTTTAAGTTTTCAGTTCTTAGAAGGCGGCCATTGCCTTCGGCCTGTTGTAATTTTTTTGTTTATCTCGTTATGCCATCTTAAATTTAAGTTTATTTAAGCTGTATTAAAGGCGGTTATTAATCACAGTTATTCCCGAACGACTTTTTTCAGAACTTCTTAGTTTTAAATCTGGCGTTAATGCTAACAAAACGGAGCTGTCGTTGTCAAAAGCGACATACTGTGATCGGCCACACAGCATTCTTCCGCATGAGTTTTATATTTTAAAAATTTAATTTCCCTATTCAACCATTCTACGTACTCTGAATAGCCTTAAGCTGTACGCCCACGTGACAGTTGCACGTGTTCGTTCAGAAGCAACAAATCGAGACGAAAAAAAATCTGCTGCCACACATTGCTAGTAGGAATTATGGCATCACTCCGCATCCTTTCCCGGTAACTTCCTATAGTTATGACCAGCAGGAACGGCGCCAACACCATCACCCTAAACCACAGCGAACGACCGGTGGCGTTCGAAGGCTAGATGGGGAGAGAGGTGACGGAGTATAAGAGGTTCAAGAACGTGGCCAATCAACGGACCGGCGACCATTTACAAATTAACTTCAGGGCGCGCGCACAAAAGGACTCTCACTGTGCGGAATGGAAATTGAATCCAATCAAGTGCATGGCACATCCGACAATGATGGCGATGACGACGATGACTCTGTGACCAAACAGTCACCTTGTGATGAGATTTTCCCCCGTCGCACAGAGAAGGCGTCGGACCTGGGACGATGTAACTGGAAATTAAAGCACGTACAAGATTAAAAATTGCATAAAATTATTATTTTCCTGCAATCCACCTCGTGCTGAATTCGTAATGCCGATACCAGTGCCCCCGCCACCTTTATCGGTGGGCTTACGGAGACCGCAAGTCCATTGTCATCGTCTTAGAAACGAAATGCAATCGACTCACACCTCACTAAGCCGACCGCACAGTGTCACCGACATCGTTCTTCCGCCATCGTTGCTCTGGTTGTTGGTGTTGCTTGTGTGTTGACGTAAGTTTTCCGTCTTTAGTACTTCAAAATCGTTTCCAACTGACGCACAGCCGCAGGGTTAAAAGGATACTCCATAGTTTTCTTTGTTGGCCCAAATAATGGAACAGACGCACACGTCCTTCAGAGCGGAGTCTTGAAAATTCTTCCTCAATCCCAAACCAAGCGCATGTAGTTCTTTCAATTGTGTTGTTTATCATATTTATTTATTTTCTCGTCGGTTTTTTATCTGTCGATGGGGTGGTGGGAGTGTATGTGAAAAGGACATCCAGACCATAAACACTTTTGATTTATATGCAAATATTTCCGCATCCCAGTGAGTAGTCGTGTAGATCCACGACGAGGAGCTAAAAGGGCTGCTTTTTATTGATTCTCACATTGCAGTCAGGGCCGCAGACTCAGACAGTAAGTACACACACAGTAAACATTGTCGTGTCTTGTCCTGCGGGGCGATAGGGATGGAAAAAGGACGCTCTCTATTTGAAGGAGTACTTATTTATTTATTTATTTTTTCCTTTTGACGTTTATTCAAAAAATTTCGAATGATTGAATCGAGTGAATGGTAAAAAATAATTCATTCGCTATGCGGCATGAATTCGTTTACTTGATTTTTTTTTTTTGTGCTTATTCCTCTCCACGTTGGCGATGCCGGTGGTTGTTGTTGAGGGTTTTAAATGGATGGAAAGGATTGCAGCCGAATGAGAATTGAAATTCCTTAATTTGCTATTCATTGCGGCAAATGAGGATAAGGATTGGTTCGTTTACCTTTCTGGAAGAAGTTATTTCAATTGCTTCCAAGTGTCGGAATATTTAGTTGCAGTTAGGACTGGTGCGATGCATCAGATACCTCTGAAGATCACCAGAAATTATTTTAAAAGTGAAGAAAAAGATATCGTTTTTATGCGACTCGTAACTCCGCCTTACACACATCCTATGACTCAGCCTTTGCACTGCGCCACGCCATCAACGATAAGACACTTTCCAGGAACTCGGAGGCAAGTCAGTGAAACGTTGTATGTATCTCTCTTGAATCAATTACGAGTAAATATGAAAATGGACACAAGAAGCACGCAGCAGTGGCAAATTCCATCATTGACGCTACGAATTTGTGTTTTTTTTTATTCATTCCACATATCTTCGCCGGTAATCTGGGTGTCATTTGATAAATGAGGCCAGTCTTACTGGGGAATCGATCTCTGAGCTGCACAACAGAACAAAGACACAGTAATCGGACAACAGACATCAGCCAAAACCATCGAAGACATTTGCTCGTTAATCGCCACCAAATCGGGCTGTATGTGTCTGTCACGTGGTTAATGTGCGAGTGGAGCCATCGTGGGCGGTTGCGCGTAACTTCACACGAATTGCAACTTTGTGACGAAGCGTTTCGTTTGCGAAACGAGCACGTAATCAGTCCTGAGCTGCAACGATATTGGGTGGATGCAGTTTCGACGTGTCGCTGTTCATCAGTGAGAAGTGGCTGACATGGAGTTAGCAGAACAACCTCCTGTTAACGGGACATAGACTTTCAGTGATGGCTGCGATGGTCGTGGTAGAGAGCTAAGGAGTGCACAGTGCCCCAAAGATGAGAGATGATAGCTATCTCTCCTCTGGCAGCAAGGTGTGCTCGGTGATCGTGTCTATGTGGGTGGGTGGCACTGTCGATTGGTTGGTATTTTAATTGAAACGTTCGTAGCGGTAATTTTTGGACTTTCCTTCGGTTTTTCTTTTCCCTGTCTCTCTGTGTATTTCTCTTGTGAGGTGTTGACGCTCGAGAAGAGGTCAAGTTAAGACTTTTCTCATCTCAGGAAAGTTTTGTCTGCAGTGATCACTTAACCCACTTCCACAGGCGATTGCTGGAGACAGCGCTGAACTTGTGTGGCTACGAAACACGCAAAGCATTTCATTACTAGCGACAAGTTCATTGGGGGGTTACTAGGTGTCTTACTAAAAGTGGGTTATCTTAAGATGGGAGTATGGTGAGCCGAATGATTGGTATGTGTGGTAAGCAAGTCGTTTGTGGCAGTTGTTGACAATTTTAGTAACTAGTCAGACTAAACAGCAAGTCGCACGTAGTGCGAAGCGTTTGCTGCAAATTCCCTTACATCCGAAATTCATATATGCTAGTTTGCCTTAGCCATGAAGTAATTTCTTCTGAAAGTCATAAATTATGCTGTTAGCACATTTTATTAAATGAACTGTAGTTCTAGGTGTAGTTTCAGTCCTAGATAGATAGGTTTATTTTTTCTTCATATAACAATAACTAAACAATGTTGCTCTAGCCTGCACAGAGATATGGTTTTATACAACCTTACTGCTGAAATATTTTTTTTGGCTGTTGCGAAATATAGTTCAGGGATTTAAATGACATTTGGAGGAAACTATGGAAATAACTTCCATTTAATTTTTTGTTTTAATGTTTTGTTTTTATAAAACCCGACATATCTTACTTAGTATGCCAAACGCATATCCAATGCATTTCTTGCGATTGAAAATTTTTTCGTTGAATTTTTCTGTTTGCACATTTAAATTTCTTCATGGATAAGGTCTTAATAAATAATTTTAAAGTGAATAAGGCTCGTCATCAATCAAAAAAGCTTGTGTAGTTGGAACGTTAAATTTATCGGCTTCAAGGCAATAATGCAGTGGAAAATGTAAAGGACAATTTCTGAAGAACTTTTCAAAAGTTCTCACATGCAATTTCGGGATCCAAAGCTCCACCCATCAAACCGAAATGCTCATTTTTTGAAATGATGAGCTTCGTAAAACAGACAGTTGGTCTAGATCCAACTGAAGTGAATGTGTAAGAGCCAGAGAAAGATCAGTTTTTCTCTGACACTATATCCGGCTTACTGCAGGAGGAAGAAATACGCCTACAACTAGTACTCTTTTTGGAGTACCAAATGGGCATGACTACACTTGCCGAAATTTTTTGTGGCTGGTTTTAGGAACACGCTGTTAGCAATCGGCGCCTCTGTGTGTTAGTTTCGTTCAATAGGCTTTCAATTAGAATACAGTAACTAACGGATATAAGAAAAACTGAAAATGCAAAGATTCTTTTTCTTTTAACCATTTTTTTCTTTTATGGGAAAGAAACGTTTATATTCTAATAAGCAATGCAAAAGTTGGCGAACCCAATGAAAAATAATAATAAACCAAAACAAATATTAAAACCAATTGTGGTCTGTCAATCTGTCAATGAAAACATTTAAAATTAAGTTTGAGGAGTTGCTGCATGTACAGTATAAAACAAGTCTTTCTAGCTATGATTTTTTGAGGAGGTACTATACAGTATAAGATAACATGGTTTGTTTAAGAGACAATTTCTTTTAAGCTTATTATTGCTCATATAATTTTAAATATTAGTGTCAGGAAATACTTTTATATATCAGTTTTTTTCTTAAAAACATTTTTCTTATACCAGTTTTATTTAGTGGTAGCTAATATGGGAAAGGACAGGTATTGAGGTATTGTTCTTTGTTTCTTTTCAGCGTTTTTTTTTTATATGAATTGTTCTTATGTACATCTGTTCTGTACATTAGAAGAAAAAGAAACAAAACCGCGTTGAGTACTAGCTTTTCGGACAACCATTGCGTTGTCCGCGGTATAATTTTGACATATGTAAAATGGACTTACGGAATAATTCCTGTTCCGAACGACGAATTGCGAAAGTTTGTCATGGCAGTACTCCAGGATGATTGTCAGTCGTTCACTTGAGGTGGGGCCGTTTAAAATTATTTTCCGGGGCTGTATTCGAAACTATGTATTCTCGATTAGCATTCCCACGCACTAATCATCAATCCACTATCTTCCAGCAGTGTAATACATCACCACACATGATGAAGCTCAGAGCCCAAATCACCACTGTCATAGATTGGCCACCGCCGGCCGCCGCCCGAATCAAACTTTGTGCGGTTGAAAAGTCGGATGAAAAGATATTGCACTGAATATTTTAAGGAGCGTGCAACACATTGATTGAAAATGAAGAATTTGCTATAAAAAAAACTCTAAAAATATGTGCTCATTGATATGTTTTCGAATAAATATTTACGAATTTTCATGCTGCTGTTGCAAATGTTTTGTCCAATATTGTATATCACCAGCACCTTGCCTTCACCGTGTGTATGTCTTTTATCAATCGTTAAAAAGAATGCAACTCATACAATAATTTGAAATTGAAGTTTGCAATTCTTTCTGGACTTGACGGCATGGACATATAGGTAGCAACCATTTTAGTTTTATCATGACTACTAACCCCGGCCGGTGGTTCGTATACAAATCCCTCTTCCACTTTTGCAATAAAATTTTTGTTCCAGCCCCCTTCCAACTCCTCAAATCCCTCTTCCTGACTTTTCCAAGGCACAAAACCCCGACAACTCATTCAATGCACACTAAGCGGTGGGTGCAAAGCAAAAACTATAGCCCTATTCCGGACATATTTACTCAGAGTACCGTACCTGATGTGCGTTTGTTAGGGTTCTAACTCCACTTGAAATCCCATTATTTGCCTACTTCGAATGGCGTCCGTCGTCGTCTGCCCAAAAAACCTTGGATCATCTCAATTATACACGACTGCATATCATGTCTGTTTGCGCATACGCAACGCAAATATGAATTCATGATATGTCACCATCCCACCCCATTCCGTAATCCATGAGTCGCCCAGCTCGGAACGTAAACGTAGCTCTACGATTACAGAGCATCGATCTACCTCCATCGACTCCGGGCTATGAGTGGGGAGAAGCTCTCTGCTGACTGACCGCCAAATCCTGCAGCGTTTCATGGTGGCTACAGCAAACATAATCCGCATCCAAAACCATCCGGACTCCTAGTCGGGATGGGGGTTGCGCAAATAACAGTTAATGCAAACAAAAACAGGATAAATTGGAATTTCTGTTTTGATTATGAATTACTGTGGAGCACATGGGCGTACCCACCCGCCCGATGGAGCCCGGCACTCCCGGATCCGCATTGTGTGCGGTCCTTGGATTTTGCATTTTGTTCTGAGCTCGTATATTGTCAGGATATATCCTAGATGCGAAAGGAAAAAAGAGATCCGTAATAATTCCTTACCTGATGCGATTATAGACATCGGCAGATGATGCAGGGGGCGTCCAAACGGTGGGGATGCATTTTCTGCTGACTTCGATAAGAGCGGCAACGCACGACCCAATGCAAACTGGTTGGTTGCAGCAGTTGCATAACCCCTACCACCCCAGAACTCCCAGACTCTGCAAATCTGGAACGGATTTTGACAAGCATAAACAAGCAGCAGCCAACAAATCTGCTGGACTTTGTCTTCAGGGAGACCTGCTGACTGGACTCTGGCACTTGGAGTCATTACGGACTTCAACGACCGGGTGAATGTGTGCGTGTTTGTGTCTGTAGTGTAGTCAATTTCATTCGCAAGAGCAAATAAATAATTTAAATTCACATTCATACTTCTTCAGAAAACTATGGTTATGTTGAGTTTATCTTTTGCGAAAGGACATCTCTCGGCTGTGCTGTTTTGTTTGCTTTGTGTTTTCCCTGTGTCCTGTTTTTTGTCTGTATATCTGTCTATCTCTCTGAGGGTTTGGTTGGTGTGTGGGAGAGTGATTAACAGTCAACTAGAGTGTGTAGAAATCTTGCTGACAGGACATCGATTTCTGTTCAGAGTTTCATCAGCAAGGATTTGCAATAAGTTGACAATACGTGTTTACGTTGAAGGATCATTGTATTTCATACTTGAATCGACATTTGATCAGAATATAACATGCCTTCTATGGCAAATCCTCTTCCGCAAGGAACGAATGCAAATCCAACTACTTTTCTGGTTATGATTTCGAAGAATATATATTTAGTGCTGTGACGTCATGAATACCACTGTTATACCGGCTAATTTTTTTGTATCACAAATAATTTCTTCCATAGATAGTATGCATTTGTCACGGTAATAAAAGAAAAAAAAAAACCTAAAAATAAATGAACATGCGAACAATTTTCTTTTTTTCTATCAGCTCCCAGCCTCTCAGCCCAGTCCTAATTAAAATAAAGCAAACATTATCCAACACTCCTCGGTAACTTGTGCAAAACGATTTCCGATTGGAAACATCTTGCATAACACCTCGGCCGGGTAATTAAAATTCCGGCGGTAACAAAACACAAGAAGTTCAAATGCCACTACAAACAGTATCTGCCGCCAAACACGTTCTCCCCTCACTAAACACATGAACAGACGTGCCACTCCGTGTCTGTCAACCTCGAGAAAATCAACAAAACCAAAAAAACGAACGTTCCCCCTGATCTTGATTACGTTCAGACACCTGCCGAAATTTTTAACACGTCGCTTCGATCATTGGATCAATTAATTTTCCTCGAAAGTTCGACTCCTTTCCTAGACCTGTTTTTTGCATCGCGAATGAAGCACAATCACGGCATCCTCGCGAATGCAAAATGAATCCCTCTTACTTTCCGCGCAAGATGGGTGATCTCGATCGTTCTGCTGCGCCGCACTGCGGTATGAGATACCAATCGAGGAGTGTCGATCAAGTGTCAATCATTAGGTCGACTCTTCAGATAGTCGGATATCTTTTGGTATCCCTTACCAGGAAGCGCCGCACGTAAATTATATCTACATATCCACCTCCTCGATCACGCCCTACGGCGAACAGGGGTAAGTGAAGACTTTGTTGTTACCCGTGGAGAGGACGAAAGGCCCTCATTAAGTCAACAAGCGCCATAGAACCTGTTGTGCTTCTGTGGTGCAATTGCTACTAGCGTTGTGGCAAGAATTACGAAAAAAAAAACGAATATCAAATTGAAACTCCGCCAGATAACGAATCTCACAACGCTCATTGGTGTCCGTCCAACGTTGGGCCTCTTTCGCTCTCACTCCTTCACTAAATGGAGAAGAGAAACTATGCGCCGCATTCCAGCCAAGCGTCGACGTCGTCGCTGTCGTCACACGATGTACGTACAATCTTGGTGTGCTGCTCTTGTTGTTCCCGCCCGACTTAGCTATCGACGGTCCGCCGGCTTGGATGTCTTAATTAATGGCTTAATGTGTAAAATGCAACAACCTCGATCGATATCTTGCAATTAAATCGCAGCGTGCGAAAGAGAGGGCAACAAGACTGCTGCGTCGTCGCTACACGTTGGATCGATCGATCGATCGGCCAAAGATTGGTTGATCTTTGTGCTTTGCGCTGTGCTGTGGTCAACCTGGTGGTGGTTATTACTTTAATGACCAGAGGCACTACCCATGATCCGGTTAAAAAAAAAGAGCCGAACAAAACCTAGTCATCAGCTTTTGACCGTGCCCGGCACTGCTCCGCTGCGCAGTACGCATTTGCACATTTGTTTGCCGCTTAATTGGGATTTCCGATCGATTGATCGCATGATTGGATGTGGTTGCGGATTTTAGCACCGCGATTGTTTGTTGCATTGCATAGATCGGGCGTTCGGCAGTAGATTTACACCATAATTGTGGACTGATTCATTGCGGCGTGTTGTGTTTTTGTGCATGTATTAAATTTTTCTGGTTTTTTGCATTCTATCATGGATATCGGATACCTCACCCAAATTTGTTGCACTTCCTTGCATTTAAATTGGGCAGTCATGTGGAACTTTCCTGGTTAACACCACCTTTGTTTGACGCTCTATGAAATTCGTGTTTGGGTACCTTGGAACCACTTGCGGTTGATTGAACTTTTAATTTTAAGATTTAACGTATCGGATAACTCAATACGACGGTGCCACCCGTGATGCAAGCTGAGCTGTCTGGCGCGGTCTGATTAAACAGGCAAATAACATTAAGTGATGATAATCGGTGCTGCGGTTGTGGCTGTGGAGCAAAAAACGAGGTCACTGATTGAGCCAGAAATGCTTTTGTGCTTTGAAATATAAAATCATGCTGCCAGTCAGCGTGCAAGGACCACTTATAATTAGCCTTGAACTTCCACACGTATTACAGCCTCAATTAAGAAAACACCACGGGCTAATTGAATCATTTGACGAGACCAAAAGATCACACTTCACGAATTTCAGCATTCATCGCCTGGTCGCCATCTCTCACCACATTGTCGCAGTCTCGGGCGAAAGGCGAACGACAGAGCCATTCACCAATCCAAGTGACAAAGTGGTTCTGCTCGAACTTCAAAGGAATCACGGATCAACTAGCTTCAGCTGCACATTCCACCCGCACAAGCCGCACAGACCAAAGGAATGCCATTTCATGCATTAATTTTGGAAAAAGGGGAAAAAGTGAAACTCGAGTGCGCCCCCAGCAGGAATGCGACCGACCGCATCACGCGTACGATCACGAACATGGTCTTGGCTTTGGTCTCTCCACATGTGTTCTCTAGACGGCTCCACTCCAGAGGGAGTTCCATGTCCCTTGAAACATACACACTTCAAATAAGTGAGAGCGGGTAAGTTCAAGGCTACCGCGGATGGTGCGATACTAATGCAAGTTTATGATGCCATTGTGTGCGTTTCGGTGGGGCTTCAGCGAAACCTCCTGCTGATTTTCGGTAATAGCCACTTTGCTTTGCTTGACTTACATAACTCTTCACTGTTGTGGCAGTGTATCTTTCAATCGGTTCCGGCTATCGTTTGAGGGCCATTGCATAAGACCTGTCAAATGGGTCCCAAGCCACGTCCACTTAAGACGCTCGGCAGACCTTGAGCGGTCTGTTGCCGAAAAACGAACTCAACCCACTTAGGCACGATTGTTTTTTTTGTTTTGTTGTGTTTTCAAGTCGCCCGCCTCAACAACTGCTGTCGCTCCAGATGCCAATTTGCGATTTGGCAATTGGTTGGAGCGTTTCGTAGATCTTAGCGCAGCTTAACACCGGAACCGTGGAATGCTGTAACTGACACGTAATTGCTGAGCCGTTGTGCTGGTGGCTTTGTATCTTTTGGAGTTGGTGGTGGTGGCTTGTACCTTTTTTCTTCGACTAGTAATTGCTGTTTTTGATTTGTTATTCCTTTGTTGGCGTAAACGTTTCGTTTTGTTTAGCAGACAAAAAAGGTCATATCTAATGGGTTCAACACTTGGGAAAATTTTTGTCGGAAGATGATGAAACGAAATTAAGTAAATCGGCGGTAAAATGCACCCACAGCATGATTTCTAAAGACTTACTACCACTGCACTGCCAATTAATTTACTGACAAGAGTCAAAAATCGCTGTAACTTGAGAGCAATATGCGAATTTCTCCTCTTTCCTGCCTGCCACTAGGCAAGTAAGGTAGTCAAAGTCCCGGTCGGCGTCGTCTTTGTAGCGGTTGTGGTCGTCATCGTCAAACCTATTTGCGGCACAATTTTAGTTCACTTTCTTCCACAGACACATACGAGTCTCCGGAGTCGATGTGGTGACATTTTTTTTATCCTGGAATTCCTTTTGGATACAGGCATGCAGGCATGGTGTGGTGGATTCGCCAGCATGAACCATTGTCGTCTATTAAACAACAACACACAACGATGCTGCTTGCCTCTCGATAGTTAGTTTGACTTTGAGTGCTGGATACACACATACGGCTAGTTGGCCTTTGTTAAGGGATGTGGCCCATAGTCTCTAATATGGCCCGCACCTTCACTAGAACGGTGGAACATACGAAGTATTTTTTTTTTTTTTTGCTGAACTTCTCTTGGAATCCAAATCACTATATCGGGCGCATCGCGGACCAGCACCACACGCTACACGGAGACCCAAACAACTCCCAGCTCCAGCCCCAGCTCCAGTTTTATTAGTTCGATAGCGATCTTGGATAGGTGTATAGCATAATATTTTCCCATTTTACCTTATTGCTGTCTCACTAATGTTTCTTTATGGAGGATTGTTTCAGAAGTGAATTTATTTTCTCTCCTGGACAGGAGATGTGGATGCGGTGGGCAGGGGCTGTCGGTTGGCTGTTGGTGCTGGGTTGGAGCTTGTGTTGAGAATAGATGCTAGGGTTTTTAGTTTCAGTTGTTGCACTGGTTTTTTTATCCATCGTTTTCTTCTTCTACTTAACCTGTAGTATGGATGGAAGTAGAATCATTGCATCTATGAGATACTTAGATAGTGAATGATATGAGGGGAGTGGGGAAGGTGCTTCTTGTGTCGTTGTTGTTGTTAAGTTGGTACGGTCATGTTTGGTTTTTTGTTTGATGTCATTTAGTATCGGTACTTGATTGAATACACACACACACGAGTGAGTGGGGGTGGGGAGAACAGCGCTGTTCGGACGTTAAGTGTGGAGGAATGGTTAAGTTATGGTATAACTGAGTGCGCTTTGAAGGGCAATTTTATTAAACAGGCAGGTAAGTGGTAATAAAATGCCATTGAATTGACCAATTGATATATAACGAGGTGCAAGTTTTAGCAGGTACACGGAAGATTTGCGAGACATTTGAAAACTCCTTTAGTTGTGGCCTCCAGTACAGAAAATGGTATATACTTTTATTTTAATTCATTATTACTACAGATGTTCTGTTTATGTGTTTATATAAGAGAAATTGGCTTCCTGAAGATGTGTTTGTTTTACGCCTATCTAAGTGGCCCATGGCATGTTTTCCTTCAATTTAAAGCAGATTGTCAAGGATATGATAACAAATCTTTTTTTTTTACATTCGTTTCAAATCAATGTGCTTAGTCTTGGTCAACTCAGAAATATAATGAATATCACAATGTTTAAGAAGCACGTTTAAAGAAGGATGAGAGTACGATAACTTTTGCGCCAAAAAATTAGAATAGAAGGTCGCCTTTTGCCTTCGGCTTTTGTGGGCGCCGAGGCTTAATCGTTAGTGCGCCGGACTGTTAAGCGAGAGTACACCAAAGAAATTCAACACCACAATGATTTTCACGGCCCCACCTTCAGCGAACGACTGACAATCCTCCTGGAGTAACCTCTGTCATGGAAAGCTTTCTCAACTCGCCGTTCGAAACCTTAATTATACAGTAGGTCCCCTCCACTTGTGTCACATTATATCGCGCACAACACAGTGGAGGTGCGAACAAGCTATGCTCTGGCCCTGTATGGGCTGTTACGCAGATTATTTATTTTATTTTTTTTTCATGTTCATTGCTTTTTCTTAAATTACTCCTAGCTCTTAAACGGGACGATATAGACCCCCCTCCCATAGTAAAAAAATGCGTGTTTTTGGTCGCTCTACGAAATACCGTTATAATTTTTAGCCACCAAACTTATCATACTCGTGCCTAAAGAAGTGTTTAGATACGAATACGATATTAATCTTGAGAAGGGTCTTCCTTAAATCTTCCGAATAACGTGTGGTTATGTAATTTAAGCTCGTATTGCCATTCTTCTTATTTTATTTCTGGAGTTTAATATTTGTAGAAGCCACGTATCCACAAAGTTTAAAAGCATCTAACGATGAAAATTTGATAATTTCTGAAGATAATAAAACTTAAAAAAGGTCGAAGACATGTCCCAGGCGGGCAAATCATTTCGAAAGCTTGCTACTGATCTCGTACTGATCTGATGAACCAACTGATTGAGCTGTGGTTAATTCTCTTTAAGAGTCTGAAACGAGTTAATAGACGGTATATAGTAACGCGTTTAATCCACAATTTTTCCAGCTGGTAGCGAAATATACAACTCTAATTAAATGCTGCTAAAACTTGTTATAAATTTAAAATCCAGAAAGTATTGAATATAATGTCGGTAGTCGGCAGAAAATAGAATTATTTCTAAGCACGTTGGATGGCTATTACCTTTAAGAACCCTTAACGCCTCGGGTGGATTAAAACCCACCTGTGCCACATAAAGTAATACCAATAACACTAAAAGACATTGGTCTCCTCTTGTATTTTACCTTTCCCTATTCTGTACTATAAATTAATCATCATTGTCACAAAGACAGGAAAAATGGGATATTAAAAAAATATATATATATTCCCTTTATTGGTTGTGGATTATGTACAGGAACTGCTTCATAAAATTAAGAGTTTTTTAGAGCAACATAGTAGTGGGTCATAATCATACAACAAATGAAATAAAGAAAACAATGAGAAAATAAAAGAAAAAAACAAAAGAACAAGTAAAGAATAAGTCATTATTCATTATAGAACAAACAAGTATAATAACATTAAACAAGAAAAAAATGTGAGAGAACAACTAATTACAAGCCCAAAATATTAAAAGTAAGAGAGATTAAACTTTCTAAAATACCAACCATTTTCTTAGTCGATTTGATAGCATTCCGGAAATTTGTGTAGCTCTGATATGTTCCGGTAGTAAATTAAATAATCGAGAACCCATTACAGATTAAATATTACAGTAGGTAAGTCGGTATGTAGGTATTTACAAAAGGTTTGAAGAGTTTCCCTTGTGATCGTGTTTGACAAACATCTGTGATTAGATAAGATATGTTCTTAAACGTTGCCGACTGAAATTCAATTGTTCTAATTAATTCCTGAATATTTTTTTTAAAAATCCGAGCCAACTCTTGACAGCTGAAACAGTGCAACGTCGAGCATTTTCGTAAGCCCTCTCTTACATAATCAACCTCCAAATGCCACGATTCGATTGTAAACGCTAGATGAGAAAAGTATTCAACCGAACTACAATTCATCAATCACCCCATTTCAACTGACATCCCACAATCTACAAAGAAGCTCACTGTGCCCTCTCCCACTTCCCAAGGCAAACATTTTCCATAACTCACGACCAATGTGTGAACTTACACGCGCATCTGCAAGCACTCAAATTCAAATTAGTACCTATCAACCCAGGACCAATAGTTACCGCAACTGACATTTCATATACGAGCCATCAAATCGTTCACAGTTGTAACAGCCACCAAAACCAAAGGTTACGAAATCGCATCGTAGAGATGCGACTCCGTTTCACCCGTCCCGACTGAACGCGGATTATCTCCCAGACACACACAGCGCCAGCCACAACTGTGCTTAGGACTGTTGCGAACATTGATTGATTTTAATATTTGTCAGACTGAATTACCCGCAATCAATTACGTTTCATTAACGTTTTGTCCAAGCCGCTGTACGACACATGCCGTTGCTGCCGAGCAGGAGCGAGATGGCCAACTGACTGCTGTGTATTATGGTCGAAGGCTTCCGCTGTCAAACACACTTCTGTCGGACCGGTGTGCTCCCCAGGCTTTGTATCGGTTGTTTCGTTTTCACTTTTCATTGCTCGTGATTTCGAGTACCGGCCAGCAATTAGCCAAACCCGCTGCGTGGCGTATGTGTGCAATCAATGGGTCTTCAATTTACATATCCCCATAAAGTCTCTTGGATTAAGGTTGACCCAGATGCAGCGGTGTCAGTGGGATGGCGAACAGAGCCGGGAGGCAAATCGATCAAAGGCAATTGGTCGCACTCGGCTAACGATGGCGCCCCGCTTTAGTCAGTTCCACGCTGCGGAGTAAATTACTAATGCCAGCCATTAGTTAAAATTATGAATTCAATTATTTTATCGTACAGCAAACTATCCGGCCAATTAGGGTGGCCTACGTGGGGCTATGTTAATTCCAATGCCCGTGATCGGCCGTTTTAACCAGGTCCTGGGAGCTTTTTCGTTTTATTTATTTATTATTCTTATTATTGCTTTTTTTTTTCAATTTTCCACCACATTAATGGAATAGCAAAGAAGTAGGTTGGGAAAACGAATTCGATTTCGAGAGTAAATTCTTACCGCTGCTGATGATAGTTGATGGCGGCGGTTGCGGTGATTATGCAGACCTGCTTCCACTGATTGAATGCGGGCTGTGGGGGAAATCGCAATCGGAAGTGAGTTGCTATCCAGTGGAATTTTCGTCGAGAGGATGCTGAGTGGTGTAATTTGGCTTCGAAAAGGTCGCACAGCGGGAGCAAATCTACAGTTTAGGAACGAGTTTATACTAATTGCCGGTTGTAAGGGAAATTGATTTGACAGTCGAGCTGAGGAATTTGGTCTGGTAGCGATAAATCAATTTTTTTTCTGCAAGCTGCCTATGTAGAAGCTAAAACAGAGGACCATCTATAGCAAATGAGACGGAAGGGGATTTATTTGCATGTTCCCATACCCAAGAGGGTGAAACGCTTGCTTCATTTCACGGCAGAAATCACTTAAGTCCCTTTATCGAACCACCGATCCCTAACCCCTTCTCGCAGCAGTTAAGAAGAACTCCACAACCCCATGCGGTACACCACAAGTTAAAAGCGTCAAGTACATCCGTTGGAAAAGAAAACTTTTTGCTGAACTTTATGCAACCAATAAAATTGTAACCCAGATAAGGACACTCACTGTGGGAAAAAGGAAATTTCCAACTAAATAAAAGAGACCTCTAAGACCGACTCACATCGATTGTTTCATTTCCACCCCTCTCGCGCACCTAATCAAGATGGAAAACTTGAAAATTGTTTCGAAAATGTTTGCAGTAAATCAATGCGGTAACGTGGTTTCCACCCACACGCGTAGGGCAAAGTCCCAGGGTGTATCGGTCCGTTTTCACCTCCACCAGCCGTTTAACCCTTAAGATACAATCAATTTTGCATGGAGTGGCTTTTAATTTGTTCACATTCGATTGTCCTTGTGGCACTTCTGTGATATTTGTTTAAAAAGAGTTTTTCTAGAAGTCAAAGAGGCCGTTGGGGATTTCCGCTGTGAAATGGACTTTCCCAATCAATTTTTCCCTAAGCAACGCGGGTTTTCCGACTTAATTGGTTGGTCATAACGGAGTCAAGGTCGACGGAAAAACCAGTTACCAGTTGATGGGTAAATACTTTCTTTGTTTCTGTGCTAATATAGTGTCTTTGTGACTAAATTGTTTTATCCTCTCGTTAACAGACTGGCTAAAAAGATCATCCTTGAGCTAGAAAAGCTTGAACTTTGGATAACTCTCTTGCTTTTCTATAATTAACTGACTTGGGAATCGTATTAGAAAAGTTACTCTTTAACACCTTAAACTTTCACAGTTTATGTTCGATGGCTTATAGCATGTAACAAAAATTTGTTTATCTTAATTTGTCGGTCTTATTTTTTTATGACTAGTCAACAACACTTCAACACGTTCAAACTGTTAAGCTTACAGCAACGCCATGAAACGCCATGCGAAATGTGAAATTCAAGCAGAACAAAGTTATGTTTTCAAATCGGCAATAAGTAAGACTAGTGCTTAAGAAAAAAATGCGCCAAGCCCAACGCTCTAACTTTAAGTACCTTGCATTCAACTTTCAATATCTACGCGCAGAAGAAAGTACGCCGTTTTGGCAACGAAAAATTTCGAACTGATAAATGAAAGCACTTGCTATATTGGTATTGTAATCTCAAATCAACAACTTGGGCAATAGCTCTGGGACTGCATTCACAGGCATAAAAGTTTTTTTTTAGAAAAAAACTAAAAAAAATTATGTTAATATTGCTAGATAATTTAGTGAAAAAGCTATGAATATTAGGATAGAGAATGTCGCTGAAGCTATACATATCCCAGTACCAATTCTACTTTCATAGTGAAAATATTAATAAAAATTAATATATAATGAAAATATCAATAATTAATTTAAAAATATAAAAAATTAATTAATAAAGAGGGTGGTAAGAGACTTCATCTCAGAGCAAATGGGATGTCAGTATCATATGCCATTGCACTTGAAGACAGTTAAAAGAAAAATCTGAAGATCATACAAAAAACCAAAAAAGATCTGCGCACTTTTCAATGTTTATGGGGTGATCAATATCTTTTTTTTTGCATTTATACACATAATAAGATAGTAAAATTTGAATTTTTGAAACTTTGAGATCGAACTCTGAAGCAATTGCGTCGGAAAATTTATGTAATTTAAAAAAAGTTTTTGACAGTTTTGCTCGAGGGCGCAACAAGAACACTTTCCATTCCAAAAACCATAAGTAATGCTCGCGAATCAAAGGAAAGGTTTTTATTTAAATGTTACATTGACCGCTCGACAGATCTAGGATGAGATGGTTAGGGCCGGCGGCGACCCAATTAGTGGACCGCGGTCAAGAAGATGATGATACATAAACTCCGAATACCAAATAAAAATTAAAATTGTTTTTAGATCACATTGAAGCTAGAGTTCCTAAATAGCTGACGTATAAAAGACAGAAGTAAACTCACTTCCTTACGACCTTCCACCCGCGATTGCTACTTCCGCGACCGACTGCCTGCCGTCATGCTTTATTCATTCGTACAAAAACGTAAGCCTAATTAATACTCACTATCAGTCAAATATCCCCTAATGTGACAATATACACTCACAACAGTCCTTTTAATTATAAGTCGATCGTAATCTTTCATTCCTTGAGCCTGTGCGAGATCCATCATGGCATTCCATTGTCCACTTCTGAGTCGCCTTCACAAGGGTGTACATTAATAATTACAATGTAAACGAGAAAAGCAATGCAACACAACGAGATCGCTATCAGATGCTGGTGCAGCACTCCTCTTGCGATTCCGAGCGAGTGTGATACCGCCACTGATATACTCCACTTGGCACCACTTGCGCCGGGTGCGCTCCACAGTCGAGTGGCGCCCACTCAGCTATCGCATTTTTGTCTTTGTCGTTGTCGCCGTCGCTGTCGGGCGTATCACATCGCTCGCGCCAAATGGCACTCGTTATTAATCATACTTTTCGGACCCTCGATGGCTGCAATGATGGAGTAGTTGCTGCTGTATATACAGCGTAGCTCGGTGCCAGCAGAGTGTTTGCGATTAGTTTATTACCTGCTAGCTTAAGCGGGTGTGTACACCGAGCTTCGGAAGCACTGTTTCAGGCACAAGGGTGTGTTTTTGTAGCTCGCAGTCGAAGTCGATCCGTCTTAATCGCTTTTGGCCACTTACGATGCCGGTGGAGTCAAATCAGCAGACACATCTACAGGAATCAAAGACGAATGAGCCTGGGTAGGATCTTGGAATGCCAAGTCTGTGAATGGAGGCGTCTTGCGGTTTGTATCCCGTGTGTAGTGTGGAAGAATCAGAGCAAGTCCTCTTATCAGATATAACGAGATGAATTGATCGGCGTGCATTCACTTCTTTGCAAGTTCTAATAAAGACGCTTTCCCGCCGCACGTTGGTAATGACACCCAACCAGAGCTGTTAAATCTAAGTAAAAGTACAAGTACAAGTACCATTCCCCGTACTTTCATTTTTATAAGTACAAGTACAATTCCTTGGTACTGATACTTAAAAAAAATAAATTACCAGTACAAGTAATTGAAATGTACTTGCAATTCCTTTTTGCAATACCAAAAGTACTTGAAAACAGTTTTTCAATTCCTTTGGTACTCTACAATTCCTTTGGTACTCTACAATTCCTTTGGTACTCTACAATTCCTTTGGTACTCTACAATTCCTTTGGTACTCTATAATTCCTTTGTTACTCTACACTTCCTTTGGTACTCTACAACTCCTTTGGTACTCTGTGGCCCTCTCAAAAGCCAATAATTTAGCCATAACTTTTTTATGGGCCATTAGTTCACCGCTCGCAGTCGAAGTGCATTTATGACTCAGTGCTCCAATAATTTTTAACCAAAAGTCTTCAATTAGCCACTGACCTAGGTCTACGACTCACGCATTCCTCCTCCGCACCAGAGGAGTGCTTATCATTTCACACTTCAGCATACCATTTGCGCCCGCCAAGTCATTGACACACGTCCACTACGAGTGTGTCCAGCCCTATACGTCCGAGGTTAGAAAACAACAGCATAAAACAATTAAACAATTTTATTTCCTTATTTTACGACTCAACGCGAATAATTTTACGATCTGCTGAGATATTCGATGAATGTGACAAACAAAGAACCGATGACGGTGGGTGACAAATGCGCGACTGTAATGGCACGGCGCTCTGCACGGGCTCCTCCTTGCTGCAGCATATCTCCTGCTGATTGAATTTCTTTTTTCTGTTTCTTTTTTTAGTAGCTCCCCGTGCTTGAAGCTGATCGCGCCTGTGTTAAGTGACACTTTGTTTAGTTTAAGAGTTTTCGCGGGAAGATGCAACTGTCAGCTCAAGCGACGTTGTGTGCTTCCAGCATCGTCTGTCGTCTAGCGCCGTAATTCGAAGAATTTCATTGAAATGGCGGACATTTTCTAGACATGATTTTATTATGTGTTGCGGTTTCATGGGATCCCTTGTGGGAATCCGACTAAAATTTAACTGAGAAAATTAATTTATGAATTAAACGGAGAAGGGCTCACTTTGAAGCATGTCATCTCGTTTGTAAATATTTACACCTACGATATCCTGGACACTGGTGACTCCTCAAACTGTCTAGATCTCGGATAAAACCACAACAACCTCTGACTTTTCATAGTTTCGAATGCAAAGTGCTGAAGGTCCGTGATTTAAGAGAATCATCCACTCCACAACCGTTTGCTGTGAATACAAATTGAAGTTGAACCTTCGAATAATTTTAACTACAATGGAGCTAAAAAAATCTAATTAGAAACATAACTCGTCCACTGGGTTTGTCGGTTCAACCAAAAAAAATAAAAGGAAATTCCTTATCAAGTAAAAATCAGGAATTTGCATTTTGGAATGCTTCTCTATCCAACAGGGCCGCAACAACCAGACCCACTTTGAAACGAGATCCTCCTTCACGTTTCTTTCTAATAACTTGAACATTTTCACAAACCCCTGGTACAAATCACATTTAATCCCCTGCATTCATTTGCATATTTTAATTAGAATCGTCATCTGAGAACGACTTTACTACTCCAACCAGTTGTCGCAAAGCTCGCTGACGGTGGGTAGTTTCAGTGGGCTCATCCTTAAACGGCTGCTGTGCTCTGTCAACCCTTTAAATTTCATGTTAAGAAGCTTAAGTTTGGCGGGTGACATGGCGATGTATCCCTCGTGCTTGTGACTTTGACTCAACAACAGTCAAAAAAATTAAATTTATTTTTCGCTTTTGTAATCTTAAACGTTTGGGTTGTCGTGGTAATTTATGTTGAAGACTACTGGGCATGAAAATCATTCGCAGGTGTAGGGCATTGAATTTCTAATTGAGGCGAGAAAATGTGATGACTTTGAAGAAGTGGAATGAATATGCTCGCAAACGGAAAAACATACCCATTGCAACAACTGCTCACTCTCAGATTCTTGGAAACGCTGAAATCGTGTCAATGCGTCCAAAGCATTGACACTTTCTCTACGCCCCTCACGTTATCCTCACGATATGCCAAATCGCACGCACTAAAATCGACTATTGTCTTGGCGACTAGGACCGAAACACATTGGAATCATCAATAACACTCGCTTTGCATAAAAAGGACATCTTTCGTACGTGTGGCTGTGTGAGTGGACCATAAAAAAAGACGGATTTAACGAAATCGACATAGTTTACTACCCGGCATGTAATGCATGCAAACAATAAATACCTTCCCCGCGCTGCGAGCCATCCTCACTCGGCCGTATGCAAATGTGCATATGTGCAACCCGCCTTGCAGCTAGGGATCTAAATTATTCATAACCCATGTCTACGTCGTGTAATCGAGCGAACCACTTGTGCTCCGTACTCTGCTCCCCCCAGGCAGCAGCGGCACCGGCACCAGCACTGGCATCAGTACAACAGAGGCGCTGCAATAAAAAGCGCAAAAATTCGCGCACTATCCTCCGCCGCCATTCAACAGAATGCATACATGTGCCACAGATACATAGTTTCCATTTCGATATTTCCCAATGGAATTGAAGTGCCGGGGGGGGGGGGGGGGGGGGGTCTTCCAGAGCTCCCGAACAATTGCGCGGCTATAGTAGGTTGTATTTTTTATACGTTTTCTGGTGAGGGTGACGATGAGACCGCGTCCTTCAGCGTCGTACTCGTACACCATATCACCTGGCAATGACGAGCATTGGCAAATCACGTTTTTGCTGTTTTATGCAAATCCAGAAGCCCAGCTCGTTGAAACGTATAATTCCAAGCCGTCTCAAGACGTCTTGAGTCGCCACCGAAAACAACTCGTTTGCATACGACTACGCTTATTTGTGAGCTGTAAGTGTCGTTTAGCGTAGATTAGAACCCGATGAGACATTGATTTGGCCCGCCTTGAATCGAAAGTGACTACGGAGCCAGCGGGACTGTGTGGCATAGCTCGCTGATTGGAGCAACAACTCGTGTTAGACTTGGACCAGTTGACGTATGTTGCCTGTTTGAAGATTTATGAATCGATTTCGCAGCAGATACGACCAGAACTATAGACAGACTGTCAGTTGCATTCATCGCAGCTGAGCGAAACAGACATTCGCTGGCAATAATTCGAATGTGTCATGTTGGGAAATTAACGCAACTAGTATAAATCAAAGACCGGCTCTGGGGGGAGAGCACTAATGGTACTTGAAAGGGAGCCGTCGATGATGTTGGCACAGCCACGCAGCCCGAACTGTAAGCCGATCTTGGCGAATTGATCGATTTTAAAAATCGAAAAATATGAACCGAATGAGATTTTATTGATTTGTTGTCCTCACTCACTCTGGGCTCGACGCTCGACATGTTGTTGTGGAAATCGGGCCAGTGAATTGGTGCTTTGTTGACGTTGTATTTGCATACATTGGGTGACCATGCATTTTGGAATGCTGTAATGTGGAGAGGTCTGCTGTCCGACGAAAACTGCAGTGCGGATTAGTTACGCGCAGAGTGGGGCTTGTTACGTGTGTTACGTGGGTCACTTATTGATTTATTATGTGAAACTGCAATAGCCGAAGAGTCGATACGTTTCAAAATTATTCTTTTAACTCACTCGGCTTTTTAAGTTGTCTTCTGATTGATTATTCTAGCAAGATCTCACGTTCTGCGCCTTGTCAGTGTAGAGTCGTAAATCGGAAAATACTAGAAAAAAAATGCTAATCCTTAAGTTGTGTTTTTATGCGATTAGGTTACGATAAAAAACAAGACCATATCAGAAATGCTAACTTACGCTAACGCTTTTAAAAACAAGTTGAATCTTCTATCTTCTCAGTTAATGAAAGATGACTTAAGAAGTTTCGAAAATTTGGCTGTCGAAAAAACACAAGACAGAAAAATATAATAACGAAATAAGAACGCTATTGTATAAGCCGTTGCTGTTGCTCCGTCTTTTTGCGCACGGTATTTCTTACCTCTAATTTCCAATTTAGAGAAAAAGACTGAAATTTAATGTACATGCTTCATGTCAGACATTTCCTATTACAAATCGAACGAGCTACTTTACTCAGAAGCTGCAAAGAACTTACTCAAATTCCGCTACTTTTGCAGGCTCATTGAATCTCACGGGTACATTTTTTCGCACTCTACCAGGAGATGCTTTAGGCCCATCAACTAAGGAAATGTATTATGTATACCAAAATGTTGTTATTAATGTCAGTTGCCAATTTCGTTTCTGCAGAAGCCTTTCCTTTCGCAAAAAAAAAAAGAAAAGAAATCCCTTACATCACATTGCTTACTGGTTACATCAGAGCAGAGCAGTTTTAAGAAAGAGGTTGGGAAATCTATAAAACGAGATGCACGCCCTGCGAGTAGTAACAACGAATCGATGCATTATGTCAGAGTTCACTCCGACAGACATTAGTTTCTGAAATGAAATCTCAATTACACCCGTTATATTCGTGAAAATGTGACTTTTCAAACTGAATGCAACGCGCGGCGGTTGCTCTCACCTCTTTCCAACGCCGCTGCTAACTAGCGCGCTTAAATCTCATTTACCTGGCTCATAAAATATGCTATCAACTTTTAACATTTGCAACATTAATCGCCACGAAGTGTTATTTAACGCTAAACACAAGTTAGCGTTGTTTCTCGATTAAAAGTCTCTGTGGTTGCTGGTCGCGTTGATGATGGGGGCGGAGGGTTGATGGGTTAATCGACAAGGGGTGGTGGGAAGAGAGTATAACTTGCACGATTCATAGGCGCCCAACGGCAGAAATGGCAGTGGCATACTACAGCCACAGTCCACAACGAGAAGACGTACACGATCACGAGGCGGCAGTAAAAGCCTTCATATTAAACATTCACCCACTAATAGTATCAATTCATCCTAATCCGCCAGCAGTGGTGGAGAATTTTCACCAAAAGTGAACAGTGCCACCGTCCGACGGGCAGGAGTGACGACGAACCCGAAGAGCTATCCGGAGAGCTCGGGTAAACAATTTAATTGACCCCATTTGGAAGAGATGGAGGAAGTCGCCTCTTGGCTTCGTCCAGGAAAGTGAGCGAGAGATACCCAGATATCCAGTGCTGCTGCTTCTGTGCGATCTGAATGCTGTGTGTGCACGAGTGGGAGCTTACTGTTGCGCTCTCGGTGTGATGTACTGGTGCACATACTACCACCAGAATCCACTTAATTATTTAAGCTATACCACCGGTGAGTTGTGTCTTAGTTGCCAACCAGACAACACGACTAAGAGTTGGAGGTATTCTGAGCAATTTATTGCATCCACTTTGGGTGTAGACACGGTTGATTTTTTTTCTCAGCTTTCGAGGGTTCTTCTATGTTGGTATATTTTTTTTGGCTAATTGAAATTGCAGTTTAAGGCAGTCGTTTTAATCGAGCTGAGCGAAAGAGTATGCAGTTGAGAGACACTTGGTCAGGTGGGATGTTTATAATTTGCTCGTCGAAATTTCTGGACATCGTTTCAATTAGGGTAATGGATGGTTTTTAGGGGAATCAGAGGCTCAGCTCGCATGTAGTAAAAGGATTAAGTTAAAAGTGAACGTGAATAGATAAGCATACTCTTTTTTAAAGAAATACATAACAAAGAGTTTCATTGAGATTCATTTTTGGCTATGTTCGACCATGATAAGTCAAGACACGTGGTCGGCTAAATTTTAAAATTAAAGTACAGTGGTCTCTCGATAATGCGAACTTATTAAAACAAAGCGTTTTGGATTTTCAAGAGATTCATATTACTGGAACTTTTTTTCATTACCTACTGAATGAATTTGAGCATAAAAAACAAAATGATTTCTAAGCACATTTTTAATATTCATTAATTCACAAGAAAAACTTCACCCCGCGTAAAAACTTCCACTGATCTTTTCTTAATCGATGAAAATCGATGTAATTTTTGTTTAAATGCCATTAGGCACATAACTAATTGAAAACGAAACGCATAAACTGATCAGAACTGATCAGGCACAAATGATAGTTGTTGCTGCAGCTGTATTTGTAACTTTAATTGTAAGACAAACAAAAGCTATTTAGCCCTCATATCACACACATATACTAAACGAGAACGAAAATGAAATACAATATAAAAACTTTAAAAAAGAAATTCATCTTTAAGGGGTTGAAAATTCTGGAAGTTCACAATATGGAGATGACAATGTAATGCGTAAAATTTTATCGATTCACATTGAGGTGACGTGGGCGCTAACTTTCAAGCTCTGTAGCGCTTTGTACATAGCCGGAAAATTCAAAAGACAAAAAGACGGAAGGGAGATATTTGACAACCTAATATATATAAGAAGACTATACCAAGTGCTTTCACACTTGAATTTATAATTTTCCAAAAAGTGGAGTTTATCGATTTGTACATTGGCTCATTCAATGGTTACCAAATAAAGTTTTGACCCGAAGTCAATCTCTACCTACATCATCATCATCATTTGTGTCGTAATAGCCCACGAAGGGTAAGAGCCTTTTGCGTCTCCACTGTGTTGTGCGCGTTATAATTTTGACACATGTGAAGAAGACCTATAGTTTATTGCCGGTTCCGAATGGCGAATTGTGAAAGATTTTCGTGACAGATGTACTCCAGGAGGATTGTCAGTCGTTTGCGGGAGGTGGGGTCGTAAAGAATGTTTGTGGTGTTCTTTTCCCGACTAAGCCACGGCGTCCTACCTACAAGCTCTGGTATTCATTCTTTGATAACAACTATCTATAATATACAACTATGTTCTAAGAACCCTCCAGCAAAGGTTTAAGTCAGTAAGTGCTCGTCAAAATATGATCAGCTTTATCTTCTGATTACGATCTTCTGATGACGATTCTCCTCCTTCAAGACTTCGAATAAATTCCTCTTCGCTTTGGCTATCCGGTCTAAAACGGCATTTTGTCTGTCAATGTGAATTGATTTATTTTTTGCCATAATCAAGCCAAGTATCTCGTTTATTTTCTAATCATTGGTCAAACGTGCAATTGCCGATCAACAAAAATTAAGTAATATCGCTATTCCAAGCTTGGCTATGTCGTCATCTCTACCGGGCCCATGACGTCGCTACACATTAAAGCCAGTCGCAAACAAGAAAATAAAATAAAAACGTTTAAGATTATCACGAGACCCTAAAACCATGTCCAACTGTCAGCCAAGGTTAGCTTTTATATGAAAAACACTTTTTTTTATTGCAAACTCCTCTTGAGGTTTCTTCAATATCGTTGACTGTCCTACCATTTCAACGCCCCGCGCTCGGTCATCCCTAGACTTAATGCCATCATCGTTATTACCTCGTGTCAAGCGATATGTCGTCGCGTGGAGAACTTTAGCGGAGCTGTCAGACAGGCGGACACCAGCAGGAGTGTGAAATATGTGCATAACCACCAAAACGACCAAAAACTTCATCGTTCGCCTTCTGGTGTGTTGTGGGACTGATGCGCTCAGCTTTTGAGGCTTCAAGATGGGATATATTTGTGGTTCTGGCTTTTGCCTTCTCCTCAGATAATTAAATTCGTGAAGAGCCAAAGCAGGGACTGGTGGCAGTGGATGAGCGTGCGCTCTCTGAGTGAGTGGATTCTGTTATTAAGCCCAACCGCAGCGCTCCACAGTTTTTAGTGAAGATCCATTAAGAACCCGAAAATCGTTTGTCCGCCATAAATCACTTTTCGCCCGGATACTGTCATCTTTTTTTGGTTTTTATTAATCTGTTCCTCTTCATTTTGGTTGCAAACATACGAGTGAGGGTTCTTCTGCGTCTGCGATTCATATCTTTCTTTGTACCACGCAGTGTCTCAGGCGTTAAATGCGGTTGTGGTTTATGTCTTGTAGCTTTTGATGGTGTCATGGATGTAGCTCATGTCCTTCCACAAGCGGATGTCATGGGAAATGTGATTTGTTGTCGCCTAATATTATGCTCTGCAAATTTGATGAGCCTTTAAGGCCGATTTGTTGCGAGCTAACTTAAGTCAAATTCCAGACAACAGCGCCCAGAAAAAAGACGTTTAAGTGTTTGGTTTTGGTAATTTTATTTATTAAGATAACTGCTAAAGATCTAAAATCTTGGCCGATGGGTTGTGATATCCTATTATTTTTCAGATAGACTCACAGCTTCATGCTAATTTTCTTAGGGTTTTACTTTGACGGGCATTGGCTGACAGCGGTCACTAAGTCAACAATATGCTGTATTTTTTTTACGTTTGCGGTGGTAGTGGTATGACAAAATTTGATGATAGAATCACCTTTTGCAATGCTTAAGTATCGTAACTTTGGACTAGCGTGATAGTTTTATCCTTATTGCAATTAATAAAGAGCGTTTATAATCCGACACAGTTCGCCATTGGGAACTGGAAATAATCAGCGTGTCTCCTCCAAAAAGTAGCTCAATACAGTCGCTGCGAAAAGTGTGGGTCCGCAGTCTTCATAAGCATTTCACGTTTGACTGGAATAAAAACAAAATCGTTGACATACGGAAAACATTTTGCATTCTAAGTACAGTAAACTCTTGAAAAAGCTCTGTGAAACGAAGAAAACCTATGCGATTTGGTGTCCTCGTTAATTCGAATTTATTTTTGTGCAAATCAACATGAAAATCTCTATAAATCAAAAATGATGACTTGTTTACCTCTATAATGCGAAGACAAGTTTACTGTTTTTCTTGAATAACCGATAGTTGAAATGCAGTAGATGACGAAAGTGAGCAATATTTTTTTTTCTGAGACCTTTGTAATTCGAAGTTTTTTTCTTGGTCCCATAAAATTTGAAGAATCGATAGTTTACTGAATTTACAAGAACTTGAGCAGCTGCACAGTAATATCTCCCTTAAGCCCCACTCTGGCTTGTTTTCAATAGGATTGGTCTACAGTGACAGCTTTATTTATTCAGCAGCCATCTCAGAACCCCTGCGGCTCGCCCACACTCATCCATTCGAATTTCCTCAATCGAAAAATGCACAAAGTATTATTTATGCGAAGCTCGCTGTGAAACTAATGGCCACCCACCCGAGCAGGTTTCCATTAATTTCTTAATCAAAACCGTACACTCACCGCACACAAACCATAACCATAAAAACCTAAACAGCTTGAACATTAATTACTCGCCTGAGAGCCTCTCATAACCAAAACAGAGAACTCTCCAAGTTCAAGTCAAGTCAAGTCCGAGTTCGAGTCCTTGTGCGCATCCAATCCGGTTGGCGATTGCCCAAAGGAATGTGCCATTCCCCCGCACTCATTAAGGAACAAGCGTTGTGTCACCCTGTCCATAGTGTCAAAATGGCATACCATTTCGCTCACATTGACCATCATCATCAGCATTATCGTCGCCGGCATCATCGGAGGACACGGTCCAAATCGAGCCGAGACTTGAAGCGCGTTCCAAAAACCAGTCTCCGTGAGATGACCGGTTATCGATGACGATGACCATTGCCAGTGCTGGTGCCGATGCCGGTGCCGTCGTCGTTGTCGTTGTCGTTGTTGTCGTAGCGTGTATGCGCGCGCACACAAGATGAAGGAGGCGCGAGTGCTGCCATGGGCCGGTCCCATTGCAATTACAAGAGTCTCACATTAGTGCTTGTTGTGTAGACGCAGCAACATTAATTAAATTGCATTAAAATATGGCGCGCATATGTGGCAAGTGATGCGTGCACGCAGTGGCCAGTGATGTTGGTCAAATTAATGGGCGAGCGGTATGGGAGGGGGCTGACGAAATTTTCGCGTCGGAAGCGTCAAGGCTGAACGAAATTAAGTGATGGGAGATCAGTAATGCAAAACGGAAATCACTGATGGCCGACTACTGGCTGGTTCGAGGAGGCGACGGTGAGGTAATTAGCGATGCTCTTGCATGATGTGAAGGAATTAAGTGCAAAGAGATGAGTAATTATTCGTTAAGCGGGCGTAAGGTGAGTTTTTTTTTGGAACAAGATGGTGATTATCAGTCCTTGTTAATTTAACAATAGGTTTGATGACGCACAACAAGGGCTTTTAATTGTCTTTGTCTTTTTTAGGGTTTCGTTCCAAAGGAATAACAAAACCCTTATAGAATCACTTCGGTGTCCGTCTGTCTGTCTGTCTGTCGCCTTTACATATATGCTAATAACTTCTGAATCCTCTGTAGTTAAGGGATGAAACTTGGGATGAATATGTATCTCGGTAACCCAAAAATAAATGGGGAATTTTTTCCGGAATTAGTCGTATATTAAAGAAAAAGTTAGTACTGAAACTAACCTTTGAAAAAACTTTAACTTTTATGGTCGATATGGGTGTCATTGGAAAGAGGGCGGGGCGGAGATTACAAAAATGTCTGTCTGTCTGTCATTAAGCCTTATCTTAGGTACCTGGTGAACCACCCGGAATTAAGAAATGAGATTTACACAGATGATGTACTTCACTTGCCCAAAGAAAGTTCCGAAAAAAAGTTTAAAGAAAGTCACTTATTAGCGAAAAAGTTAGTACTAATACTAAAATCAAAAAATAGATTTTTTTTCTCAGATACTTGATATGGGTATCGTTGGAAAAAGAATGGTAGCTAGATCGAAAAGTTGTACGACCATTAGCATCTTAGTCTTATTGGTAAAAAGTTATAAGACCGCGAACTTAAAAAAACCGACTTGTGTACCATGTCCCATACCTTATCTTCTAAAATAATGGGCCAAAAAATCTGAAAAAAAATTGGAGCTATGAGGCAACTCATCGCAATATTGCAAAAATACCCGGAAATCTCATATGATTTTTTATTCGTACTAAAATAAATTAATAACTAATTTTTTTTTTTAATTTTTTTACGGGAATTGATTGAGCTAGATGTCGTTGGATAGGTTTTGTGGAGTAAAATACAGTTTCCATGTTGAACTTTTTGTTCTGGGGCTCAGTTTTCGAGATATTAAGCTTTAAGTGCGAAAAAAAAGCGCCCCCCCCCCCCCCCTCGCATTTTCACACCTGCGGGTCTAAAATTCTGAATAAAATCTAAAGAGTAGGTCTCGATGTAATCTTTAGTTTAAATTTAGTTCGAGCATACTGGCTCAAACAGTTTTCGAGTTATTGGCCAAAAACCAAAAAACAATGACATACGAATTTTAAAGATCCGAAAACGCCATTTTGTAGATCTCATCAATAGAATCAAAAAATTTAATACAAAAAAAAATTTATTTTCACACAATTTTTCGAAATATTAACGATTTAAATTATATGAGTATTTTGCTAAAAAAGGGCAACTAGCGATTATCTCACACACACAAAGTTTTCTCCGCGTTTCCTATACCAAAAAAGACAATAGAATTTCAAAGCGGCGTTGATCGAGTGGTTATAGCGCTCGAGCTGTGCTCTGTGAGGGTCCTGGGTTCGATCCTCAATTTGTCCGAATTGCATTTTTTTCCTTTATATTACTTTTTTCTTCTCCGAAGAGGTTTCTCGCTATTTTCACATTTCTTATTTTTTCAAAGTTGTTAAAATTCAATTCAAATAAAAATTATAGCCTGAATGCGTTACTAACTCAATCGAGGACGCAAAGGATTCTTAAAAAAGTTTCTATATTCTGTTAAATTCTGAAATATCTTTTGACTCTTTTTAAGAAATGTGAATATTTTGTATGACAGTTTTTTTCTCTTTCAGTTCTCTTAAAAGAACAAAGCGGAGTAAAGAAATGATCATAATAGCTTTGTTATTGTCCTTTTTTTTTTTGAAAAAAATAAGAGAATTAGAATCAGAAAATATGTACGTGTATGTGTGCTCAGACTATTTCCTGATACGCTCTTTTCTATTGGTTACGATTTATATCACTCAATAAAAGTGGACATAAAGAATTCTAAAGAAACAAAAACAAAATTGAACATTATTTCTGTCATTGCTTCAATGTCATTTTCACATGCCAAAAGTCAAATAATAGATCCTAGTGTAAAATTTGATTTTTTTTTTAATTTCAAACACGAGTACTTGATTTGTTAATTTCTTGGATGTTTATGACTGTACCACATTAGTGTTTTAGATGACTAAGTGGCTGTTTTTTACTGCCGAATACGTTATGTTCGAATTGCTTAGCTGCTTGGTAAGCTAACTTTCATGAACTGCTGATTAATTGTTTCAATAGAGTAGCTTGAGACCATTTCCCTTAAGTTAACTAAATCAATTTTCACACAGTTGGCACGATCAGCAAATGAGAAAGACTTTTCTTTTGTTTAGCTTTATTCGAAAACGGCAGGTAGCCGTAGTTAGTTGCTTTAACTTAAATTATGTCCTTACTTCTAATCTGTTGACGAAAGAACGAAACCCTCGGTGCGTGAGTAAGACTCACACTTGAGCGGCTTTTTTTATAATATATTAAGAACACTCTTGAGGGCGTTGTCTTAGAGCAAAGCAATTTACTTTCACAAGTAGTCTGTTTCCTATTCTCGAACTTCTTCATTCTTTTGTAGTATTCTACACAATCTAAGAGTATATCCAACTAAAAAAATATTTAATCCCGAATAGTGTACACACATTCTAAGTCATAATTTTCACCGCTATCAAACCACCCGCTATTGATACTGCGTCTTAGGACAATTTCGGTAACTTAAAGAGCCGAAATGATGTCATGTGTGATGAGATCATCCTCACATAGCTTGACCCATTGTCCTGGGGTTTGGTTGCACTCAATGCACATACACACATCTCGTTCCGTATGAATATCGCAATACCTTTCCCTGTGGGTACTTCCTGGGTCTCTGACAAGTGAAGAGCCTCGTTAGGCCGCAATTCGCGCAAATTGCACAACAAATAGAGACGTTAACGCAATATTGTCTATCATATCGCAGCGTGGTGCCTCCATATTTGTATCTGCCATCAACAAGAATCCCCAATGGGCCACAGCAATTGACAGCTGATGGCGCTGGTGGTGGTGTCTTGCCATCCACCGGTCTCGAACTCACTCAAAAAGCATAGAGCTCCAACTCCACGGGAAGCACAGACAAAATTACAAGAGAGAAGGCGAAACCCCCGAGGAAACAACAGACGTATCTTAATTAAGTTCTTAATGAGTGTGTACCTCAATATAACGTTGACAGCGTCAAATCACGCGGGTAGTTATGTCAGCGCAAGAGTGCACAGCTCCGCCGTTGTCGTCACTCAGTATCTCTTGAGCGAACACACAGCTTCGTGGGTCGACATAAATTTTCGGATATATTGTGGCAATTAACACAGCCGTAGAGTCTAAGCGTTGCGTCCGGCGCGACTGACCAGCGGCCGGCTGGGCGCAGCAGTGATTTCCTGTCTTGTGGCGGCTACGCACTCCGGGGTTATTAAGATGTTAATTCTCCTTTTTGCGAACCAGACCAGATCCGAGCACGCTGCCTACGCGAATAGGCCGGTTTCACAGTGGCATGGAAGTCGTGTACATGTCTCCGGCAAAAGCGAGCGCAGACAGCCCGAATGGGTTGGCTAACCACTTCTGCTGATTCGTTGTGCTGCACCTTTAGGGCACATGGCGCACTAGAATAACGTGTAATGATTTGTCCAGCTGTGAAACAACACTTTCAGCGTGAATAAATCATAAGACTGCCAATGTCCCTTGAGGCGGCAAGCTCGTTTTGAAAGATGATGTCAGTCTGGCGAGAGGTCGCCTTGAACTCGGCCTAAAACGAGTCCGTTTAACGACGTACTCGCGCTTCGAACGTCAAAGTTGTGCAATTTCCTATCCAATCAACTTCCAAGACTCACCGCCACTACCAGCCGCAGCTCTGTCTGTCTTAACCCAGTTTTAATAATCACGAAATTGAAGTCACTTCACGGCGTGTAATTACCTTTTGCATTCTGTGAGCGGTGCGCCGAGCCGTGGTGCAGACATTTCAAACTCTGACATATCACCGATAAATCTCTTACTCAGGTCACGCTGTCCCTGCCTGTTTCGTGTCTGCTGCGGCTGCTGCTCAGGCACTGGTGTCGTTGTGGGGAATTTTTTCAAGCGAAATGTTGCCGAATAAATTGCGCGATATGCTATTAAATAAGTTGAAATTGGATATAATCGTTTCGCGGGAGGGGAAGGGCTGTCGATGAGTACAGTAAAATTGACATTTAACTAAGTCGGTCTTTGTCGATAGAAGATGAAAGGACTGGAGGAAGTTCTTCTTCGATGGCAAGCAGGTCACAGAGATGAGTGCTTAAGCAATAGGCACGGCGACTTACACGAGTATATTTCTCATACACGAGTGTATTTGCCTGCTAGATAAGACTACGTGATGATGAATGTGGGATGCACTCTTAATGAAGACAAAAATAGTTTTTATTTTTTATTTCTTTATTTGAAACACTTCAAATAGTGAAATTGGGTGTTCCAAAAAGTTCGGCAGCAAACTATCTATAGACGCCCTTAAAATTTAACATCTCTGCTAATATTAAATGCACCATTAAATGACAATACTACAGCGAGAAACATTATTTAAACAAGATTTGACTACCTCAATCTATGACAATTCGCACATACAGAGAACGACTGCAATTTTCGTTTAAAGGGAATGTAGGAAAGCTACGAACACATAATTTGCTCGATAATTGTTCTGGTTAATTACATTTGAAGAAAAAGTCGAACTTATTAATTGCTCTGACTTTATGTAGAAATTATTTTGAGTCTGCAAAGCGTTTTACCTTGCCAAGGGCAAACTGCCGATATGGCATTTCAATAAAAATGTTAAGAACTACTATTTCATAGGAAATAATTTTTGTAGTGATGTAGAACATATTCAAAAACAACTTTGAATAGCAGTGCATTTTTTCAAGCAAATAGCAAACCTCCGACAAATCGCAGAACAGAACTCATTTTGACCAGCAGCCCATTTATATATTTCATCCGTAGATGTCCTATCATTTTGGTCAATGATATAAATTAAATCATTTTCAATTCATTTATTTGTTTTATGAAACATTGTACAATTAAGTTACATCTAAATCAGCTTATGATTTTGTATAGGAAAATTTTTAATATGAAAGAAAGAAAGGCGGAGTGAAGGCGACACGTAAAACGTCTTGGGTGCATACTTTTGCACTCCGGTTGACCTGCTCTTTCATTGAAGACACGATTTAAATGGTTATACCAATCACCCAGTTTTTCGAAAAATACCGGTTTTTAGGTTAGGATTGCCAGCTTTAGCGACACCAGAAATCATGCAAAACATTTGGTTGTACCATCACACCTGCAATTAAGAGCTTGTGTTTTGGTGGTATCAAATTTTGTAAATAAATATTTTGGAGTCTTGCTATTTATTATTTTAATAAGGGCAAGATTTGTGGGATGCTTAAGAAGAGTGTTAATCTGAAACATGGGCATATCGGTTTAAATTAAAAGCATATCTTGCACAGTTGTTGAATGCAACGTTTAACTTGCGTGAGCTTTTGGAATCGATATTAGAAAAAAAAATCACAACCAAAACCTCCCTCAACTGGGAGGAAGGACAAATGATTTGATGAGTTTCAGTTTAACGACAAGTAGTCATGACCTTTTTTTTGAAAGCATCAAGCAACGAATATAAGCGTCCGGACTACTGAGTTGGAAAGATTAGCAAGCTTGTACTGAATTTGGTGGTGTCTGCAAAATGTTCTTCAAAATGATTTTATTTGTCACAAGGTCGGCAAACACTTTCGTACATGAGTTGAAAGGTATGCAACCAATTTACGATACGAAAGAAGAACAATTTATCTGACAAAACACAAGGACTCCTTTCCGACGCGTTGTCTTCATTAAATCGCTTATTTCCTATCAGGGGCGAAGCTTCAGTTTTAACAAGTTGCAATATTTACAACTCAACAAACACTCTTCGAACTTCGAGGTGCATCCTTGCCTCTATACCGCCTAAAGGTCGAATCATATATGCAAACTCTCTAATTTCTGCAATCCCAAAAAGGTCTAATAAACTCCTCGAAATTAATTTATCCCAAGTCCCATATACACATACGCATTGCTTTGCTGCTACCCAAACAGCAACAAATCGATCTGCATGAAATTCTCGACCGCTGCTTCCGCTAACGGCCCAGCTACTGCCGTCATCTGCCCTAACGTATCTGCCGCTAGAACACCTGACCACAGATTAAAATAAACCATTTAACCGTAAACACAATTCACTTCGATCCAATTCCAATATGTAATCGCCTCAGGAATCCAGAAGGAAGCTGTCTCACTCCCTAGTAGCACCGCAGTCATTCAGCCAGCAGTAACCGCACATCTTCTAATACACAAGCGCGCCCAGGATAGGAGATGAAGCGGTGCGATGCATTGCGATTCTCTCTCCTCCACACCCCTCCCCAACCCCGATCAACCGACCAAACGACCACTGCCCACCGGTACACCATACCAAAACTAATTTGCATGATGCAAGGATAGCTAGATTGATTTATTGGACGACTTCTATGAGCTCTAAAACCGTCCGCCCTCCTCTATTGCCTCGAATGGCCCCAATGGCCAGGATCCACCAGACCAGACCCGACCCAGAGCCCACTGCTGGAATTGCATCAATGTATCATTTCGTTTAATTATTCCTTCCAATGAATTGATTGCCTCTCAAATTAGATCCATTTAAAATACGGCAGCCATGAAGCAGCACTCGACTGGAGTGCGGTTGCACCTTTAATAATTTTTTCTACTTAGTATCACGGCCCGGGTGAGGTAGCCAGGGGGCCGGACGAGGACAAGCCAGCATCCCCAGCCTCGGCACCAGGATCAGCATCAGCCCCCAAACTCCGGTAACAAGTGTGCAATTTAATCAAAGAAAATCATCGTTTTGTTGAAGTTTTACACACGCAGCAGGTATCCGAGGTTAGTCGTCGTCGTTGATCGTCGGTCGTTGGTCGTCCCTGCCTCTGCGGTACATGAAGATGCATCTGGCCGATATACAAATAGGTGGACCAGGACGCGATTTATCGCGCGTTGTGTATAAGTAGAAAACGAAATCTGAAGTTAGTTCGAGAAACGCCATTAACATTGATCATGCGCCGGGCCCATCAGTGCTCCAGTCTAGAAGTCGTGGCTTGTTAGCTGGCCTGTGCGCCGGGCTCAATCTCTCTACCTTCTTGCTCGAATGTTTTATTGGCCGGATCGCAGGTATTCTTTTAAATGATGTTTTATGCCGGTGATGCTGTGATATTAGCCACGTTTGACAAGGTGATTAGATAGGCACAACACAGAAGTCGCCGGGTAATTCATTAAGTCAGAGATTGTATTGCGTCTTCGTGAGGCAGCGGCAAGGTTTACAAAGAGGCTGGGTAGTCATTAAAATCGCTGCAGTGTTGTTCTCATCAACCCTGTGTTGACATTGTAGCCCTCTTTTAACCCCGTTTTAGACCGCAATCGTGCGAGGCATTTTTAATGCACGTCGAGAGTCCTTTTTGCGTTCGTCCGCTTCAATCACCGATGGAACTTGTTCTATAACTTATTGCTTTCGCGTTCTCCGTCTCACACATTCCAACCAGGCGATGAGTGTCCCTATCCGAAGGACGAAGCTATTGACACAGTTCAAACCGAACACCGTTCGACATGAGGCATATCCTCGTTTTCTCTTCAGGACAAATTGCTACCCAGTTAGGAATGCAAAAACACTCTCCCTCTCTTTCTACGTCCGCTGAAAGGAAGAAAAAAAAAATAAACAAATGGCAGCTGCAAAACAGTTATACGAGTCGTTTTCATCGTTCTCCGAGCGAAAACACACGTGCATACATGCATCGATCCTGTGAAGCCGAACTATACCTAGGTGTTCCCTGAAAACAAAAGATATCCTCGAATGTTAGTGCTTTTGAGTGATTTCTGTTTCGCGTTGCTGTGTGTGTTTTATTAGACTGCAAGTGTGTTCGTTGCAGGGTGAAGAAGAAAAATAAGTCGAACATCAACAAAAGGTAGTTACGTTACCTTCTGGATTCTGGAATGGCTCTCTGTACGTGATGAATGGCAAGAGCTGTAAGTGGAACGCAGGCCGGATTGATACTTCTTTCATGTACATGTTATCCGTTGCTGTTTTGTTATTCAACACATTCGAAACGCATATGACGCAAGGGTAGTCTCCATTTCCTTAGACTGAGAGGAATGTCTTTTTTCAAACTAAAAGTGCTTGGTTTGTGTGAAAAACACTTAAGAGGCCCCACAGAAAGTCCTAAGTTGTTAAATTTCAAAATGCATTGTGCACTCAGGTTCAAACCTTTTTCAATTGTGCTCAGGTCAAATTTAAAAGCTAATCAAATATTTTCTCAATCTCTAGCACATTTCTACGTCTCATTCCAAAAAAAATCAGGACTAAACTAAAAAAATATTCCAAATATTATGGATCATTAGATTGAAACTTACAAGCCAGGAGAAGAAAAGAATGTTCGTAGTAAATCGGTTAAAACTGCGGTGTAAAATTGGTCCAAAGAAAGCACAACAGCGCGTGATTTTTTATACAACAATAATTCGTGGTTTCTAGTTCCTCTTGTGTTTATCATATGCAATCAGTTATAGTTCCATTTTTATTTTCAGTACATTGATGTTTTAATGTCTCTGTAATAAATGTCACTACCAAAGTACCAACTTAATTCAATGACAAGTAAAATCAAGAGCTCAACTCTGTTCCTCCTTCAAAGACGTTCTCCCGCGTAATTTCAAGTAAATTCGTTTGAGAAATATGTTTTTGCTTCGAATGTAATGGTGCTCGTTCGCTTTGCCTTTTCATTCATTATTCTTGGAGTATTCCTTAACTTTTCAATTTACACTACGCATTTTACAACTGTCCTAGGTCCCAGCGCAACACCCCCTCCCTATGACCGTACACATAACTATCTATGTAGTCCTCAAGATTTCTGAGGGGAAAACATCTTCACATGCCCTCGTAAATAATTGAAATGATACTTCACTCACCCCACAACGCCCACATGAATTGGATTTCTCAAAACTTCACTCCAAAGGACCTTCACTAACTTGCCATTTAGCGAACAAATATTTAATGTTCATTAAAAAGTTTTTTTCTTCTTCTCCTTCTTTTCCTCGTTTTTTTGCCTTTTGCTTCGGCTTTGATGTCAGAAATGTTGGAACGGCCATTAAAACACATCAAGCACATTATAGAGCATAACCAAGAAAGCAAGAGTGGGGGAGCAACTCCTTTCATTATTAATTCCTTTATTCGAGTTAACACAAGGGCAAGGGAAAGAGCACATCCTTCGTCTTGAGATCCATTCGTTATCCATCAATAGTCGCTACGATGAAAGTTTGAGTGATGCACATTCCCTCGGTTAACTCTGTGTGCTAGCATGGTGCTGGGCGAATCGGGCGGGTGTGTGTCTTGTTGGGTTGCTGCTTCAAAGAGCAACTGATTAGTATAAAGAACACACTTTTTGCCAAAGGATGAAATAATTAAAATTAATTGAAAATAAAATTCTTATCCTTGCTATTTTTTTTTGTTTTTTATTGCTTATTTGTGTCTGCATCGTTGATGTTGTCTTTGCCAAGGGATGCGTGTTGAAGTTGTCTTCTATCTAAAAGAAGATGCTGTCGAATAAAGCTGCGCTTATCCTTCCTCATGAGTGCAGGGACGGTGTGCAAATTGCCTTATTACGGTAATGAAACAAAAAAAGAAAAATGTTAACGAAATAAAAATTCTTGTTGTGAAAAGGACATGGACAGTTATCCTCTAGGATTGCAACGGGTGTCAAGTGGGGTGCGGTGGGATAACTGGAGGCTGGATACATTTTTCTGTTAACGCGTGCAGGGATGCGTAGACGTTTTAATGAGATCGCGTTCTAATTGGAATTTAATATGACTAAGTGTTGCGGAATGTGTACCAAGGTGGAGGGAATCAGCGCACCTGGTCTTGATGACGTTTCTTAGGTGGGCTAGAAATTTAGGATATGCAAGGGAGTAGTAACGTTGAAAATGTACTTCTGTTAGTGATTGTTGATTCGTTTATTTTCTTTCTATTTTTAAGAAAGAGTTTGGCAGAAAATATTTGCATGAAAAAAATGATGGGTTAGAGCTGTTAATAGATTTTAAAATCCACATTTTTTTTTTCAAAAATAGGGTATATTTCAGAATTATTTTTCTGGCGATTCTGCACTTTTAAAATGTTTCAGGACGCAGGTGACAAAAATGTTTCACTGTTTACTGCATCAGTAGCCAAATCATAGGATTTCCATTTTCAAAAACAAGGCTATAAAGTAATAATGAAAATGAGCACTGACTCCTGAATTCAGTAGAATGAACATATGTAGAAGATATGTTTATGTATGGGATGAAAAGCTCATAGAGCCATGTGTCTTAATCGTTATTGCGCCGGACTGTAAGGCTAAGGGTTTAAATCCAGTTCAGAGGAAAAAAAAACAACACCAGAGACAATTTTCACGGCCTCACCTCCATCGAACGAACGACAATCCTCCGGACGATTTCTGTAACAGAAGGCTTTCACAATTCGCCGTTCGGAAACGGCAATAAACGGTAGGTCCACTTTACATGTGTGAAGTTAGAGTACCTCACAAAATGTAACGAGACATTTTTGAAAAAAAATGTAGTTTTGTTTACTAGTATTTCACCTAATAGATTCAAAAATAAGAACATCAAAAATGTTAATAAAGCAAGATGTTTCCTAGCAAAATACAAAAAAAAAATACTTACATACAAATTGAGCATGAGTTATGAAATAACTATCCCATCTTCTTAACACCGGCAAAATAAAGAATTACCAAACCGAAACCTCAAAAACGTTTGATAAGTTCGAAAACAAGCCAGGGTATTACAGTCGACGAGATAAGACGGTGCGCAGTTAGTAAGAAGCGTGGGTGAAGAACGTTCCTCATAGATGAACCATTGATTTAAATCAAATAAAGTTTTATTAAATAAAAAGCGTGGTTTTCTAATTAATTAACTTACACTCTCAAAAAAAAAGTAAAAGTAAATTCAGAAAACAATAAGAAATGAAATATTAGGACCTTGTGGTAGGGTTGTTGAATATACATCGATATATGGAAAACATTCGATTCAATGTATCGAATCAATCAATCGAATACTTTCGATGTATAACGATGTATCCATGTATTTTATTTGATACATCGAAAAAAAGCCGGCACTGTAAACTGTACAAATTAAAGAATCAAGTAACTTATTCCTTCCATGTCACTATTATTTAAGTTTCAAATTGTTGTTTTGAAATTTTAAAACAAAAAAATCGGTGATAATTCAAGTTGCTAAGTAAACGTATTGAAATCGAATGCAGGTGAGTTCATTTGAAACATTGTACATACATATACATATGTACAGCTGGAAACACTACAAATTTAATGGGATACATTCATAAATCTAATAATTTTAAATGGATAAAAAATAAAAATGCACAAAAACAAATAAATGCAAATATGCCATGCTTAAGTGCATCAACAAGGGATCACTGATCACCTATACAAGATACCCAGCATTCCAGGCTGGAAATGCCAACATTTTACACGCACACATATTTGGGCTTCTGAGCTTATTCACGCACTTTGTTATATGCTTCCGACTAACTCAATTTTGTTTTGCAATTTCCACCAAAATAGTGTCCAAAATTTGACATCTGCCCACGCTGGTGTCAAAAACACGTCAAAAGCACCTGCGTTTGCCAACGATATTGGAAATTCCAGGCGATATGTTTACTCAGTACATAATTTTCGAGGTGAAAATGATTTATAATGTTTTGTCTTGTTTGTATATTTATAACCCCTTCTTCGGATTTTAATGTAATTTAAAAATAAATTGTTGCGTATATTTTATGGTTTATTTCCGTAAATTACACGTATGAGTCTATTTTTCTTGTCAAAACGTCATTGCTTCTATATCTATAAATATTATAAAACAAAGTCCGAAAAAATGTTTGGGGAGTTTAATCTCAGAAACTACTGAACCGATTTCCATGCGGTTTTCACCAGTAGTATTGTTGAGTATATGTTATGGGTATGGGCTTTATTTTTCAGATATTTTGACACAACAAGTTAACGGTATATTGAGATATGTAAAAAAAAGTCGAGAACTGGCAAGCTTCTAAGGCGGGCGCTGTCTAAACAGTTATAGATACGAAAAAATAATGTACTAGGGAATTGATCGTCTCAAAAAGTTCTAAAAAAAAGTCACTGATTACATGTGTCTATCTTTTAAAGTAGACCCACAATAACCATTTTTATGAATCTGTAAAAATTCGAAAAACCAATCCCCCCCTGTAATTTCCACGCCGCTTTGTCAAAAAATCTGAAAAAATTACACAAAATCGGCTTCGATGAGTACATTCAAGAAAAACTAATTTCAGCACCAACTTTTGGAGCTTTTGGCCAAAAACGATAAAACGTCAAAAACGATATGAGATATGGATATATGTACGTATGTGTATATGTGTACATAAACGTATACAATAGGGATATAGACAGCGATGCCAGAACGCGTATTTTTTGTTGGAAGATGCTAGCCAATGGAAAAATATCATGTCTGATGCGTGTTCTGTTCTACAGAGAAATAACAAAGGCGCTTATTAACTTTGATAATTTCGTTGTGTGAAATTACTGAACCTTTCTTGCTGTGGCAAAATCACCGCAAAATATGATTGAAGATAAGTTGCAGACAACAACAACTGTCATCCGATTACGAGAACATTGATCAAAGATACATTCTAAGTCGAATTTTCACGGGACATCAAAATTGGTTGGAGATAGAATGGTTCGAGTTAGAATGGTTAATATTTTTTTTTGTTGAAAATCCTTTATTATGGACTGTAATATAATATTTACAATTGGAATTATACTGGCAAACGCCTTTATGTTCTTTTTCAAAGTAAACTTCCAATACACGCGCTAAATGAAGCAAGATACCTAACTGTTTTCAGATTAAAAGCCGATTGTTTGTGTGTGCGCAATGCGACTAGAGATGGCTCTCGACAACGACCGTTCGTTCGCGATGTTCGCGTGTACTGCCATGTTCGCAAGCAAGGTAAACAACAATAAGGGCAACCACTTGCGCTTTTTCTCTGATGTGTTTGCACTACAAGAATCAACAACAAATGAATGTTCGCGAAATGTGTTCATCGTCTAGGACACCTTGGGGGAGTCAGAGAATGCGAATGTGCGTACTCGATAGAAGTTGCAAGAGGACATTTTTCAGCTTCTTTTCAAAGAAATAAAATTCGACTTATTGTATTGAAAGATTGTATTCCGGTTAGAGCGATTTTCGACTTTAAGGAAGTTCGACTTAGAGGATGGTTTTTGTATGGAAAATTGAGGGGAATGCGAAAATGTTTCGAGTTAGAGGGAAATTCGACTGTATGTTCTGCGGAATTTTATTTCACGTAAATTGAGAAATAGTCTCTCTTAGGCAAATCCTTAATTTTTTTTTAATTCCTTGCCAAATAACATCAAACCATGCATAATACATGCGAAAAAAAAACTATGATAATTACTGACTTATTGAAGCGATTCAAAACGAGTGTCTTTTGAAAAAGAAAAAAAAATCATTTATGATTTAATTATGTTATTAGTCTACTATAACAAGGGGAGCATTTCCTTTTTGGGTGCTACTGGAGGCAGCAGAAAGACCTTTCAATAAATCTATTGCTTGCAAAGATTAAGCATGGTAGAAATAATTTAATTGAACCCACACTTTTAGATGAAGGAAGAACTGCTAACTCTGCTTTTAAACTTCCATTAAAATTGTGTAGTGCCGATGTTTCAAGTGCTTGCAATTTCTGCAAGTAGAGTAATACTGGTAAAATTACGGCGCATTGTAGTTCAATAATTTGGGACGAACCTTCAATGCCCCACAAAACGTCTATCAAGACGCACTAAGGCAAAGTCAATGCTTCACTGAAAAATCGTAACTTTAAACTAATGTAAGTGTTGCATATGGACTAGACAATACATCACTTTCCAATAATATACTTAAAATGAGAGCAGAACAATTTGAAATAGGATATGGGAAGGTTATTTTTATTCGCTACGAGATCGAATTGAGCCAACGCATTCGGCAACAGTAATAAATGTCCTAAATTAAACCAAAAATATCTTTGTTTTGGTACCGAACATTTTAGAAATGATCGAGAATGTATATTCGGATATTGCAAAATTATCTGCTAATTCATTTGGTTTGAGGGAAGGGATACCTTGTCGCATACAAATAAGCAAGTCAATTAAGTTAATGATTCAATTCTTGCCAAATATGATTCATCATCAAAAGTCAGTTGATAGCGTTTTAGATGTAGAAGCAGCAGTGCATTACCCCTAATTATTTCTAAATTCATTAACACTTTTTGGTATTCCATTACTGGATTACAAAAAAAACTTTAGTTACATAATGTTGCCTGCGCGAAGCTAGGACGGGTTGCTAGTTTGATAATAATTAAAAGTGAAAACAAATGAAATTGTTTTAAGAAAAAAATATTGTCGTAAAATAGTATGATATTAGGTAACTCAAAATTGAAAATATTGTAAAATTTACACAAACACCTGATAAAGGTTAAAATTAGTAAAATATAAACGCAAATTAATTTATAAAGCGATTATTGAATTTGATTTCCATACTGGATTTCTTATAAGAAATAGCTGAAAGCAGACAGATAGACAGACAGTATTTCTACGAGTACGCCGCAAAAATAGTAAATGTATCTAGTATTTTTACAGACATTTTTATTCTCAGACTTATTCTACTATTTAAATTTTCGTAATATTGCGTACATATTCATTTATAATCATGTGTTAAGGGCATAATAGCATTTCCTTAATAACAACAGCTTCAAAAGATAGTTTATGATCTATGTTATGCTATTATTTGTTGTTCACCTTGTTTTAATTTATCATGTCAATATTTATCTTAAAATTTTGACCAAAATAGGTGCAAAAATTAATTATACTATTTAAAGTTATGGTAAAAATATTTAATATCAAATTATTTGGTATCCTATTTACGCTTTTTTGGTGACTATAAAATTTAGGACTTTTCGTTCGCATATTGTTACATAATTACTAACCAGCAATCGTAAAATGCATTAATAACCAATAGCCTTTGATCTAGTTCCAATATTCCTTCCAGTTAAGTTTACAAACATTTTTTCAATCAGAACTATTTAGCAGTTGAACGCAATCAAAGTAGTGCTGTCTCGCTATATTTTCGTGGTGGAAATTGTTTGTTGTTTCTTATTAAAGTTCAAAACCGATTTTAAAAATTTCTCTAAACTGAAATTTGCGAACCAGACGTTAATTTTGTGAACGTTAGAAAATGTAAACTGATTCAAAATTTTGTTCTATCTATTTAAAATGAACCTGTGCGTTTTAGGATGCAAACATTTCCAGCATACGTACATATAGTATGCAAGACGATACTATGTAAGTCCAAGTTTATTATTATTTTATTAAAATTTTCGCACGCATGTTGGTCATTCCATGACAAGCCCAGCAAATTTGAGGAGCTCTAGAAATTGAAGTGTGAAGTGAAGCAAAAAGATTAATATTTAAGACTTAATATAAGTCAAGTTGTGTCAAGTCATAGTTGTGAAGCAACCGAATGCCTCGGAAATAATTGATACGCCTGTTGACGACCAACGCAAGGAAAAGGACAACGATCTTCGGATCTGTACGTGGAACGTTAGGACCCTTAACAGACCACATGCAGCCGAACAACTAGCGGAGGCCCTAGACTGCTATAAAGCAGACGTGACCGCCATCCAGGAAATGCGATAGGACGGGCCGGGCATGAAGGAGACGAAAAGCTGCGATATCTTCTACGGCGACTGCTAACGCAACAACAAGCAGCGGATATTCAGATGCGGATTTGTCATTAGAGGCAGACTTAGGCAAAAAGTCTTGGCCTTCAAGCATGTGAGCGAGCGCCTCGTGACAATCCGGATCAAGGCCAATTTTGCCAACATCAGCCTGATATGCGCACACGCTCCAACTGAAGAAAAGATGACTGCACTAAGGATAGGTTCTATGAGCTATTGGACCAAACGTACGCTCAGTGCCCCAAGCATGACGTCAAAATCATCCTGGGTGATTTAAATGCAAAGCTGGGTAAAGAGGGAATCTTCGGTGGTACAGTCGGAAAGCATAGCCTGCATGACACCACTTCCGACAGCGGAGTCAGGCTTATTGATTTTGCAGCGGGGCGAAATGTTGTGGTAGCAAGCACGCGGTTCCCGCACCTCAATATTCACAAAGGGACCTGGCGATCTCCACCACCAACCAAATTGATGATATTGCGATCGACGCAAGGTATGCCTCCAGTATTTTGGATGTCCGGACATTCCGAGGGGCCAACATCGACTCGGATCACTACCTTGTTGTAGCCAAGGTTCGAATGCGGATATCCCAGCCAGGAAGGAAAAATACTGTGAGAAGATTTGCAGTTGAAAAGCTACAATCGCAAGAGATAGCCAGGAACTTCTCCGATCAAGTCTCTCTAAACCTCAACAGCTGTCCTATGCCGCCAGCATCATGCCCAGAGGACCAGTGGCAAATCTGCCAGCAAGCCATCAGGAATGCCGCTTCTAATGTGCTAGGTTTCACTCGCCCACCAACGCGAAACCCCAGGTTCGATGAGGAATGCTAGCGCACGCGGCTAAACAAAAAGCGTATGCGGCGGCTCTGCAAAGATGGACAAGAGCGGCTCGTGAGCTCTACGAGCAAAAAACGAGAGATCAGCACCGGCTTCTAAGAAAGAAAAAAAGAGAGCATAGGAAGCGCGAGATCGAGAATATTAAGAGATATCATAGCAGGAAGGACGTTCAAAAATTTTACCAAAGCGTGAGGAGGACACTCCAGGAAAAACATCTAGGATTAGTGATGCTGGAAAAATTCGATAAAGTTTGTGACAACCATTTTTCAGACAAAATGTTTGCCACTGCTTCTCGAATTCGGTTAACAGCAACAGCTATTCCTGACGTTTTCTTCGTTCCAAACAATGTTGTCGTGAATGAGCAAATGGTTCACAACAATACGGATCAAGAAGATGACTTCAGCTTCCTTATCTGCGAAACTGCGGATAAAGCCGTGCAGACAAGCGAGTTTCTTCATAACAGAACCCCAAAAAAATAGGTTTACGCCAACGACTCCATGTTGTCGAGGCGAATCTTTTGGCAATGGAGGGCCGAAAACAATGGCCTTAAGTCACAGATTTTATTTCTAAAAGAACAGTTAAAACTAATACGAGAATAGGGATTTAATAAATGTTGAGGAGAATATTTGCAACAACCTCCCAAAAGATGTTGAAACAATTTTAGATAATATTAGGCAGAATCCTGAAGAGAATTACCGGCCATGCCACTAGCTACAACCAAATTAAACATAAAACTTCACAGCTTTAAAATCACCAATCATAGGTGGCAAGAAGGCTCAACGTGTTTGCACACCAAACAGATTTGGCCCGCACTACATGCCTCCTTCGGATGGACAGACCGGCGATTAGGCAGAAGTTGTCAGGATGAAGAGGACGAGGAAACCATCTTCCAAATCGTATGTTCATGCGAGGCCTTGGCCCTTCGTAGAAAAACTCACCTGGGCAAGCATTTCCTTAACAGTCTGAGCGATATGAGTAAAATCAGCATCATCAATCAAACACTCTAACCTAACTTAAGGAGATTCCGGTTATAAATAGTAAGGGAAATAGGTTTTCTAATGAATTGAAGAATTTGGCACTCTCAATTTATTTTACATCTCCAGCAATTTATCGATTAATTCGGCCATCATTAAATCTTCCATCGGTTAATAGTTTTTAGTTTGCGCGCCTACATAAATCCTGGCCAAAAGCCCGGGCAACATTGTTTTCAATATGAAAGCTCTTGAATTAAAGACCAGTCAGCTTCCCAGTATTTATAAATACTGCTCAATTTCAGCTGATGTCCCTGAAAGCCCACGTAGACTATTATGGAAAAACCGAGATAGTGGTAGGATTGGAAGATTTCGGTAATAATGAGTACCGTTCAAAATGGCCAGCTTATAATGTGTTGGTGCTTATGGCTCAAGGTAACGCAAAAAGGTGGAAGCATCCAATCGCATACTATTTTATTCAACGCAGTTGCCCTCTTTTTGTTTTAAGCAAAATAATATTTGAAGCTGTACGTTCTCTTTGACGTAGCAGCTTATTTCCTGTGCTAAGCCATATTTCTTAGTAGACGATGATAGGTTAATTTTTTTTACGCTCCTCACCTTATCAAAAGCACTCGTAATTGTTTGCTCAGCCATGACATTATGTTAAACGGTACTTCACGTAGTTTTTTCTGTACAAAGAGAATTCTAAATTAAATATTAAAATAGCCCCTAAATTAACTGAGGCACATGTCAGGCCAAACACTTCAGAAAATGAAAGTGAAATTTGCCTCTCAGGTTTTGAGCCACAGCGGGCTGTTTTACCTGCCATGGTTTTGGTCTTGCGCCCAAAACAATGCGAAGCATTGGAGAGTTCTTAGAACTCTTCAACGATATTTTTGACTTATTCAACTCATCATCACAATATAATAATAGTAAGTTTAGACAGGAATTTGAGGAAAATGGTGTTCAACTGCAGTTCTTGCAAGACGCCAAAAAGTGCTTACACTACATCAAAGTGCTAGATTCTGGAGGCAAAGATGTTACGAATCAGTTTCAGTTTTTGAAAGGTTGGCAGCAGGCAGGTTGGTTAGCAACTAAACATTTGTCTTCCATTTTCCATATTTTTTTTTAATTTAATTGCATGCTAGTCATGGGTTTAGGATTAAGAGAAATAGATGATTCTGCATGATTTTAAAATTTGACTTTAAATATATAAGTTTTAACATATTATCTTTTTAGAACGGGTGCAATAGGCCTATTGGGGAAACCGAACACCCGGATAAAAAAAAATCGGTTAATGCACCAAAGGCATACCTCAAGGGTGTTGTGAAATGCCAATAAATTATAAAACATTTCACACTTTATTTTGCATTAATTTTAGTTAATCTTTTTATTGAACTTAATTCTTCTTGTGTTGTGCGCTGTTGCATTCTTGTTGGAGCAGTTGCACAAAGAAATGTAGAAGTTTCTCCACCAAAGCAACGAAAATCATCTGCTGATTGATAATCTAAGAAAAACAAGTTTTAATATCACAAATGAATGTTACTCTAGTATATCACTCACCTCTTTGTTTAAAATTTATATTTTTGGAAAAATATCTTTGGAAACATGAAAATAATAAGAAAAATCAAACTCGATTGCACTAATCGCATGTCAACAAATGCAAAAAAACTGAAATGTCAAAACAAACAAAATTTACCTCGGCAATAAGATAGCGGCTTAAAACGTATTTACAGACAGGGGCCGAAAAACTCGCACAAAAAACGCTGTCAGAGAGACGATGGAGATGGATATCTTGTTTAGCTCATTTGTGCAAGGGATATTGATGAAAGGCTGGAAGCGCCAGCGCCAGTATTTTACATAAGATAGATGATATTATATGATAACATCAACCAGATTGATCAAAATTATTTCAAAACTTCAGGTCAAAAATATGTTTAAAGTCTATTTTGTGGCACGAAGCCTTGTAAATGAGAACAAAATGTTTCTTTTTGTCCTCATTGAATTCTCACTTATTTCGGCCTGCAGTGAACTCGTCATCCATTTCTTTTTGTTTTAATTGTACGGAATGAGGAAATCTTCTCCCCTGAAGCATCTTGCATTTTTACATTTTCCAATTGAAAATATGAATTTATCCGAACCAAAAAAGTTGCATACCAATAGAAGTGTTATACTGTCTGTTTTTACCAATTATTTTCTTATCTTGTAAAACATGCATTATGTTAGACTAGGGAGTGCCTTATAGAGCAAACCTAGTTGTATACTCCGATCATTTCTAATAAAACATTTGAAAAGTCTTTTCATAATTTTTCACAATTCACCTCTTCTAAAATTCTTTATTTAGTTTAGAATGGGACCGTTTTTTTTTTTGGATTTTGCACATTTTACGAACCGAATAAAGAAAACTGTCAAAACAAATTATTATTTCGTTTGACCTATCAATACCCCAGTTTAAAATTAACTTTCATAAAGTATTGTATGTACAATATAAAACAAATCTTTTTGAATATATTTTTTGAAGAGGCATGGTACAATATAAAATAACATATGCAATTTCTTTGAGAGCCCATTTCTATAACCTTTTGCTTATACAATTGGTGCCAGGAAATACTTTCTTACAACAGTTAGTTTGATAAGTAGCATACATCAGTCGGTCCTATTTATGAATTTGCTAATTCATTTTACATAGTTAGTTAGTTAGTATCTTCCCGGAGTGTGTTTCCTCATCCTAGCAAATGCTAGACAAGTTCCAAGAAGGTGAAGCGGGTCGTTCTCTCCTCCTTATCCCTGTAGCTGCGTTGAAGTGGCCTATTAGGACACCTAGTAGCTCTGTTGGTCGAAAATAGCTATTCCATCGTACTTCTTATTCAAACTATGCCACGTCTGCCTCGAGATATAGCAAACATTTAAATTGATTCATTTGACGTGTGCTGCCGATATGGCTGTTGTAGCTGTGAGCCAACTTCTTGCATGGAGCAGAACGGAGCACCGCCACAAAGCGAAAACCTTAAAAGGAGCAGTTTAAGTACAAATCTTAAAAATTCATTGGATTTGAGGCTGTCATTTTCAAAATAGCACGAAAGAACACAAGTTTATCTAAGCTTAAAATTAGTCGAAGGTAAAAGAAGCTCGAAAAATGCGGAAGTATTTGCGAGCCCTAACCAAACATGTAGGCGGAAGTAAAAAACAACTGCTGACCTTTGAACAGAGGGATCTACACTGGACAATTGAAAAATAGAAGACGATCCTTTCCAATATTCAGGTAACAGATATAAAATAAAAGGCATTATGGAAAAGGACAGCGATCCAAAGCATTCCAGTTAAAGCCTTGTCTGATACTAAGGAAATTGAAGTTCTAGATGACCTAAAACCTATTGAAAACTAGTGCAGGATAGTAGCCGGCACCAATATAACATCTGTAATAATGGTTGCGTGCAAGGATGTGTCTTTGAATTTTCTAGATAATCTAATTGCCTCTATACCAAGGGTTTAGGGTTTTATTTGTGTACAAGGCCTCCTGCATTTCATGAAGTCGTCGTTGTACCGATCATTCATATTTTCCACTTGTTATTCGGACATGTTATAATTTGTCTCAAAAATCTTACTAGTCATATCTTTCCAACCGCATATGGCCAGTAAAATACAAATTTTTTTGTCCATCCGAACCATAAAATTAAACCGCTCACTATAATGTGCTGCCGTCTATTAATTTGCCATACGATCAAATATATCGAAACCCAATCAAACGTGAACCAGTTTGAAACGTTTTTTGCGCCTTTCGCCTTATTAGGTCCGTCTAGCGTCATTGCCTTGGGGCTCACACTATCCACCCTACCTGGCCATTGTCTAAAGAGCAAAAAAAAACTCTCGCACACACGCAAAAGAACGAATAAACCCTAACGGTTATCAGGTCTTTGGCTGAAAAGAAATTAAGAGCTCTCTCGTATCGAAGTCGTAATTTCCATGAAATATTGGCTCACAACAGCTCCACACGGACACACACACGCACACCGAACACGGGGACACAACGGGCCATGTCCATAGGAAATTTATTGGAAAATTGTTTTGTATTTCGTGTCCACATTCGTGAACGTGAAGGTAACTATGGTGGAAATGGCTGAATGGGTGGATTGGCACAAGCGATTTGTGAGACACATTTTCTCTCTTTCCGCAGATCGGATCTGGGACGTTACAGTGCTTAGAGGTGGAGAACTGTGGGCTTCAAATTGGCCACCTGAATGTTGGCCAATGTGCCTGCCCTCTATCCGATTAACAGACCGCTTCGCTTGCTCGTAGTTTACTAAGCCAATAAAAATTGAATGTTTGTTGTGTGTAGCAGAATTTTAATTTTTAAACTTGAATGGCCTCCTAAAAATCTATTCGTGGCCACATCTTGGATTTATGTCCGTCGGCCAGCCTTGTCCACTGAATTCATCTCCCATTCAAACCAGATTCCAATAAAATACACAACTCGCACGATAGATCAGCAATCAGACGGCGAGCGAAGAGACGGGTGGTCCCATTAAAAAAAAAAACAAAAAGGAAAAAGTCCACCTCGATGGGTCCTTAGAGCTTGCGAGGGTGCTCTTCTTCCCATTCCTGGCAGAAGAACGTATAAAACGCAGATGTTTCACGCTGCTGAAGGAGGCGATTGAAGGAAAAGAAAAGGCGGATGCGATTATGTGTCTGTCTCGGTAGTTCTTTAGAGTAGTGGTAGTCGTTGACGGACAGCAATTGGGGGAGCACTGTATCAAAGGGCAATCAAATGTTATGTCTTACAGATAGGCTCGGCCATTGTCTGGGTTTTAAGTGTTTGCTTAGGGATACTTTTGGCGGGATAATGGCCGGCGGTACTGGTATTTGAATCGCATTTATTGGTAAAATGCAGTTCACTTTGACATAGTCGCTTTTTTCCTTATGGTGTCTCTCTTTTGATTAGTTTTGTGTGATTCTATTACCATTGCTTACATTTTTAAGGTCTCTCTGGGGGGCAAGGCCGCGTAGGCCAGGGGAGTTCATCTCCCAAGTCCGTCCGTACGTGATGAAGAATCACACCCTGCACGAGGTGCCCCTGCTTTAAACAGAATACGGCGGAACTAGAGGGGAACAACTCGATAAAACCCGTAATCCCAGGTGTTATACAACCGTGCCTAGGGATGAGTGGCACTACGTTACTGTGTCTGGTAACGGTGAACTCTGGATACCTGGGGCAATCCAGTTTCAGTTAAGTCCCCTTCGCTGCATACAGGGGGTGAGTGCAGCGCGACCTTCCCTTCCCCCTTACTCGTGGGATTCAAAATTTCAGAACAAATTAACAAACTTTCAGGAAGGCCTGGTACAAATGAGTCGGGTACCGGGGTCCTTCATAAAACCGACTCTGACAACACCACGGAAAGGATGATGACGGACGAGGAAGAAAATCTCCTCTTAGGTTGTCCGTCACCAATCAAAGTCTCTTCGGCGAGCAGTGATGCGACTGAGGACTTCGCTCTGGGAAACTTATTCCGCAGGGAGGACGACTCCATGTCCATCGCCAGCACGTCACGATTTTCGATATCGTCTGCAGCCTCGATCAGCAGTAGAATCTCCAACTGCAAGCAGATGATACGTAGGCTAGGAGATAAGAAGGATTTAGGAGAGAGAGAGCAGTGGAGGCTCCAGAACGCGAAGGACTTCCTGAAGTCGCAGTCGATTGAATATGTGCCATTGGCCCATCAGCAAAAGGCGACGACTGTGGAGGTCCCAAGCAACGAGACCTCGATGCGACCACCGACCGTGTTGCGCACAAGCCCAGCTCAGGTCACTATCGCAGAGAGTCCTGGAGGTACCACACTAGCGAAACCAGTGCTGGAGAGTTCCCCCGCTAAGGACGCCACCGGCGTTCCTGTCAAGGATTCGAGCTCTCCACAAAAGATGACGATTGTGTCATCAGGCATTGGGGTGGCTAGTCACGTCTCGCCTGAGGGGAACAATTCCACCCTCAATAGCACCTGCACGGTCATCGCTGCCGGAGAGAAGATTCTCCCGGAGGCAGCCACGGCAGACGTTAGGGTAGCTAAAGATAGGGAACCTCTCAAACAACGTGAGCTCGCAAGACGTCTCCTAAAAAGGATGCGGAAACGCGAGGAGTCCTCCTTAACGGAGCAAGAGAGGGCTGAAATTACTAGGGCGAGAGCAACGATGAAGGCCACCAACCATGCTTGGCGAGATTCGCTCAAGCAGAGGAGGGTAGCCATCGTAGGTGCAAGAGATGCGACCGACGCAGTGAAACAGAGCCTGGCTCTGAGTTCCCCGTCCGAGGTCAAGTCTGCAGGTCCATGTGGCAAGGGCAAGGCCAACACCGAGCCTGAACCCACCCCTGGATGTTCCCGAGACGTTGTGTTGACCGCCAGGAAGATAGGGACAGCTAGGATGCCCGCCCCCGCGAAGGTAAGTGAGGGATTACCCAGCGCGAAGAAACGCGGCACTGGCCGCGGATCTTCAGCGATGGCTAAGCCCACACAACCTGTAACCACCACGGCCAAGGACAAAAATCCGGAAGCCGGGGCCGTTGCAGGTACCTCCAAAAGGGGTAGGCTTGATGACACCATCTCTCCCCTCTCCAACGTTAGGCAGGAGGCAAAAAGGCCTAAATACTCTGAGCAGGTCAAAGAGAGCCTGCGTGTCGCTATTGCCGATTTCGGCAAGTCTGACCACAGACTCTCTGATGACCAGTGGAAGCTGCTGGAAATACGCATTCGGCACGGGATCGACGACGCCATTAGGAACAAGAAGGAGTTCGTTCCCTTCTTCGGGCGGTTGACCTCCGTGATGGGCTACAAGCTCATCGAATGCGAGAACATAAGGTCCCTTGAGTGGTTGAAGGACTTCCTCGCCACGACGGTAGCGCCATGGAAGGCAGCCGACCTACGATTAGTAGAGAAGAGGGACGTTTTGGAAATGTCAAGACCTAAGGGCCGCATCTTTGTCCAGGGGCCATACTTCCCGAAGGACATGATCGAGCGTAGCCTGCAGCACCTTAATCCTGAGCTCGATAGCAAGGAATGGAAGGTTACTGGGGTTGGGGAGCACACCGCATTGGGTATGGATGTGGATGTGCTTCTCAGTCACAGTTCCCTTCCTTTGCTAAAGAAACAGGATTATCAGGTGCGGGTTGGTCTTAACCTGAGTAAGGTGAAAATCCTGTCTGTGCCCGGGTGGCACAGACGTAGAGAACCTGGTCGCAATGATGAAGGTAATCCAAATAAACCTTCATCACAGTAAGGCGGCCAGCGCCAACCTGCTTCACCTGTTAACAACAGGGGTGGCTGACATTGCCCTCGTACAAGAACCCTGGTTTTCCGGGGGACGAGTATGTGGGGTAATGAACAAGAATTTGGTGGTGTATAACACCACAGCAGCGCTTGATGGTAGGATTAGATCGTGTGTTGTAGCTAGGAAGGGCCTAAATTTAAACCTCCTCTCTCCCTACAGCAGCAGAGACGTCACGACGGTGAAGCTGGAGCGGGTAGGCTCCTGCCCCCTCATTGTAGCATCTGTCTACCTCCCCTTTGATGCTACCTCACCCCCCCCGGACAACGTGACCAGACAGCTGGTGGCTTACGCGAGGAAGCGGAGATGGGACCTCATCCTAGGATGCGACGCCAACGCCCATCACACGGTTTGGGGCAGCAAGGACATCAACAATCGCGGTGAGTCTTTGTATGACTATATTATATTGGAAAGCTTAGGAATAGTTAATAGAGGTAGGGATCCAACCTTTGTTACTAGGAATAGGCAGGAAGTTATCGACGTTACGCTAACGAGTCTATACTCACCTCTGAGCGTTGATAACTGGCAAGTTGAAGATATACCCTCTTTCTCGGACCATCGGATCATAACCTTCACGGTTAACATAGCGGTCGAGGACAAGGTTAAATTTAGGGATCCCAGGAAAACGAACTGGGAAAAGTTTAGGACAATTGTAGGCAAAGGAGCAAAACTGCTAAGCGCCGATACTGCGGACTCCCCCGAAAAGGTGGACCAGATGGCGGCGGTGCTCAACAATGTCTTCAAGGAGGCGTATAAGAAATCTTGTCCTCTACGGACTGTAAGGGACAGAAAAGGTCCACGCTGGTGGAACAGAACCCTAAGTGAATTAAAGAGGAATTCAAGATTCCTTTTCAATATCGCGAAGGAAACTAGGGAGAGCTCGGACTGGGACCTTTTCAAGGCCAGTCAAAGGGAGTTCAAGAAGGCGGTGACCAGTGCAAAACGCTCCTCGTGGCGCGCCTTCTGCGACAACATAATGAATACCAAGGAATCGGCTCGGCTTCGTAAGCTACTCTCCAAAGAGTCGACCATCCCGGGCTTCTTGAAAGACAGCTGTGGCAAATGGACGGAGTCTTCCTCGGAAACGCTCAGACTTCTCCTTGATACTCATTTTCCGGGATGCGTAGAAACACCCCCAATAGGCGAGGAGGAGGTTCCTAGAGCTAGTGTATCCAAGTCATGCCATTAGTCACGACAAAATCAGCTGGGCTATTGATTCGTTCTCCCCGTACAAATCCCCTGGAGAGGACGGCATCTTCCCTGTAATGCTGCAAAAGACAAAGGACATAATAGTCCCTATTTTGAATACCCTGTTTAGTGGTTGTCTGTCCTGCGGCTACATCCCAACGGCGTGGAGGGAAGTCAAGGTGATCTTCATTCCCAAGGCCGGTAAGCCCAGTCACACGACGGCCAAGGACTTCAGACCAATAAGTCTGACCACATTCGTCCTAAAGACTTTTGAGAAGCTCTTAAATATCCACATTAGAAATTCGCTCCCTCGCGGGGCTATATCTGAGTCACAGCACGCCTATATGAAGGGCAGAAGCGTTGACACAGCTCTTCACAGCGTTGTCAGGGTAGCTGAGAAATCACTGCTCGACAAAGAATATACCTTAGCGGCTTTTCTGGATATTGAAGGAGCATTCAACAATGTGACGACCACGGCGGTAAAGACTGCGCTTGAAAACTCGGAAGTAGAACAACCCATTACCAACCTGTTGGTTAGTTTGTTAAACAGAAGAGTAATCAATGCAAAAATAGGCAACAGCAGCCTCAAGGTTATTGCCTCAAGAGGAACTCCACAGGGCGGAGTCATCTCCCCTCTTCTATGGGTGCTGGTTATAAATGAGGCTTTAGAGAGTATCGGACAACTGGGAACAAAGACCGTTGCGTACGCTGATGACGTAGTCATCCTAGCAACAGGTAAATTCCTAACAACAGTTGCAGATATTATGCAGAACTCCCTGGACAGCTTAGTTCGGTGGACCAAGAAATGCGGACTAGGAATTAACCCCCAAAAGACTGAACTTGTACTGTTCACGAATAAGAGGTTAATCCCACAATTTAGGATCCCAGCTATAGATGGCACGCCGCTAACACTAGCGGAGAGTGCAAGATATCTAGGGGTGATCCTAGACAGGAGACTGAACTGGTCAAAAAATGTTCAGGAGAGAATTAAAAAGGCTGCGAATGCGTTCTACACCTGCGCCAGGTTGTTCGGGAGGAAATGGGGACCAAAACCCAAAGTAATCCTTTGGATGTACACGGCCATCGTTAGACCCATTCTAACTTACGGTAATATAGTCTGGTGGCAAGCTCTGGAAAAGGCTACACACTGTAAGGCTATGACGAAAATTCAGAGGTTGGCATGCATGGGTGCGACTGGTGCATTCCGCACAACTCCCACCGCGGGGCTCGAAACCATACTGCACCTGCTACCTCTAGACTTATTTGTGCTTGAGTCTGCCTCCGCATGTGCACTAAGGATCAATAGCATAGGCCATTGGAAATCCGGCACTACAGGACACTCGAACATTTTGAGAAAGATGGCTGTCACAGGCATAAAGTGCGACTACACGTTGCCACTTACCGACTTTGACAGACCCTTTGTTTGCTCCTTCCCCTCAAGAGAGGAGTGGGAGGAGATGGCACCCATCAACAATTCGACAGTTGCGGTGTATACCGACGGTTCGAAGATGGAGGAAGGAACAGGCGCGGGCATATACTCCGAAGCGTTGGACATGCGAAGATCAATCAGACTTCCGGATTGTAGCAGTGTCTTTCAGGCGGAGGTCCTGGCAGTCAGGGAATCGGCCAGAATGATATCAATGTTGGCGATACCACCGGCTGATATCACCATTTTTATTGACAGTCAGGCGGCCATAAAAGCGATCTCCGCTACGGAAATCAAGTCTAGGCTGGTCCTGAGCTGTCGCGAAGAGCTTAGGGCTCTTGGCTCGCAGCATAGGATAAATCTCTGCTGGGTCCCTGGTCATAGGAACATACCTGGCAATGAGGAAGCTGACAGGCTTGCGAGGGAAGGATCCAAACTAGGGCTGGAACAGGCGATAGTAGGGATCGATCCACCGATCTGCCTCCTTAAGAAGCGGATTGGGGATAAGATAATTAGATTAGCGAACGACAGATGGAAAGCGCTATCTACATGTGAAACAACGAGGACTATGTGGCCAGAATATGACTACGCCAAAACGAAAGTGCTGCTCTTGCATGACAAAAGGTCTCTCGCAAGAGCGGTGGGCGTAATCTCGGGTCACAATAGTCTCAAAGACCACTTATTTAAGATAGGACTCGGTGACAATATCTGCAGGGGCTGTGCTGATGAGGAGGAGCGGGAAGATACCCAACACTTCCTCTGTCACTGCCCCAGCCTTTGTCACCTGAGGCACAGAACATTAGGAAGTTACTTCTTCCAAGACCTTAATGAGATAAACTCTTTACCTCTAAAGAATCTTTTCAGGTATTTGAGCGGGGCCAAATGGACCGAGGATGCACTGGGATAGGACACCTGCGAGTGAGGAGGGGGACACCTTACCACCCCCAACGGGTAACACAAGGGGTCCACAAGGACCTAAGTGAGGCGGTATATCCGCCGGCCCACCAACCTAACCTAACCTAAGGTCTCTCTAATTTGTAATCGGTTCTTTACTAGGGAAGTGTGGGTATCCTTACACTTTGTGGCCGTTATCACTGATAATCCATTTGAAATATAGCTTGCATATCTGGAATTTTTGAAGATAAAGCTCTAAAGTGTGTTGTTGTTTCTAGAACATTCAAACAAGAATCCAGCTTTTTTTTTAATGAAGTGAAAAAAAACTAAGGATTTATTCATCAATAAAAGCAGGGATCTCATGATGTAACTTTTCAGACGATTGACGTTAACGCTATCATCAAAGGTTTGCTTCACGTAACACTATCGCTATCGTCTCGTCTATCGTCACAGTTTGAGTGCTACTCAATGTCATATTTTTTAAGTCAAAAAACAAGAGAACGCAATTGGAGCTGCAGTCGCGGGCTCTAGTGCGATTGCCTTTGGAGCGGACCCAATCCAAAAACTTGAAAACTTTTATTTTTCGTTTTTGTCTTTTGTGATCTCGATTGAGTGCGATTTTTTTTATTTTTTTTTAAATGTTAAAGTATAGTGTACATAAAACTGTAAATATGAATTACGGAGCAATCCGTTAAAAGTTGTATCAAACTTCTTTTTTTTTTTCCAAGAAGGATTTTTATTCATTTGAACAATCATTCGAAATTAATTGCTTTATTTCATTGCGAATTCTGTTCGCGTGCTCCTTTATTAGACTATTGGTTCCAGGGGATCCCTTGATATTGTTTTACAAACTTCAAAAACGTTGTGGTGAATGTAAATGTAGTGGAAAAATGCAATTTTTATCGAATCATATGGGCTTTTTCTTTCTTCCATAAGAATTCCCCACCGGCCTGGATGTTAAAATGAAATATTTAAATTTAAGTCTTTGTAAATGTAAATGCAAAAATATATATAAGTGCCATTATACACTCCAATACGGTGCCGTGACATTATGCAAAGCGTCACAGTGCCAAATGATAAAATTTGATAGAATGAAGCTTTTGAAAGTGTCATTGTGCTGAATAATAACATTTGGCATAATATGGCTTTGATAAAGATGTTGACGATATGGGGTTGATGGTCCTTATAATTCTGTTATCGTAGCGGTGTGTGGTTTTCGCGCTCTACTGCTTCTATGCGCTGTGTTGAATGTTCCCCGAGCTCGAAACCGAGCAATTATTCTAGAAATAACGGTATGGCTTATACCAAATTTGTTGGTAATTGACGTAAACGATTCATTGTGCGGCGTAACAGCCCGTTGAGAGCCAGAGCCTAGCTTTTTCGCGCCTCCACTGTGTTGTGCGCGTTATAATTTTTGTCACATGTGGAGGGGACCTACTGTTTAATGCCGGTTCCGAACGGCGAATTGCGAAAGGTTTTCATGACAGAAGTACTCCAGGAAGGTTGTCAGTCGTTCGCTGGAGGTGGGACCGTGAAAAATGTTTGTGGTGTTTTTTTTTCCCGAGCTGGATTCGAACCCGGGTACTCTCGCTCAACAGTCCGACGCACCAACCGATCGAGCCAACGGCGCCCACGACGTAAACGATTCACCACTTTCGAATTGGCCACTATCTCCCCTTTAATTTGCTGGAATATTTATTGCGAGCGAAACAAAATTTAGATTTTCGACTTTATTTTTCGACGTAGTCAATGGCACTCAAATGAACTTTTTTTAATCGTTAAGTATGTGTTTAAAAGAATCACAGTGTACTTTAACGCATATTGCAAGTAAAAGGTACGATTTTCAAGCTATAATGTGCTTTAGTTTTGTCCATTCTTTGCATTTGTGTTTATATTATTGTTAGAAAAAAATATGGCAAGGTTAATGAAAAAATTCTTAGCTGTATATTAATGAGTAGCATTTGGTGAATAAGAAAAAAATTGAAGTTTTAAAACTCTGACAAGCTTTTTCATTTGTCTTGCCTTTTTTCGAGGGCAATTTAGATATTAGAATTGTTCATGCTATTGTAACAGCACGTTTTTCAACAACATACTTTAACATATTTGTTTATTCAAAGCGAGCATATTGTTCACTTTTTGAATTCACTCAAAGGTTTATCATTAATAATAGTCTTGTTAATATTGTTCATTTTTACAAAATGTTCTCAATGTTCAACATAAATTCCTTAAATCTTAATATTGTTCATTTTTAATCGAGTCAATCATTAAAAGTTTCAATCAAAACATTTCTACCATTTATGAACAAATTCAAATACCTACATCTTCAAATCATTAATGTACGAGTTTTTAAGAAAACCGTCAGATGTTCAAAAATTATGTTCTAAATGTAAAAAAATGTTTAATCAGGAGTCTGGTGTGGCGAAACACGAAGGTTTTCAACCGTCTGTTAAAGCACATCATATTTCTCGCGCGTTCCTTACAATTTCTTTGGTTTGCTTCAAACATTTTTAATTTGGTCGGTTTTAAACCGCCATTTGAAAACTCAACGCACACTATAGCTTTTGTTTTGTATTGCACCTTTACAGCAGATTTGCTCCTTGGCTGCTATTGCAAATTGTTTTGAATTCTGAATGGTGACTGAAACTCCATCGGTTTTCAACCACCATTTGAAAATTCAACGCACACTGCTAATGTTTTTTTTACCCCTTGGCTGACTTTTGTTGGACTCATCAACGTTTTTTAATTAAATAAAGTTATTATTTTATTGTTTTATAATTAACTCGTTTTTGCACTACCGACCTCCCACGCTACACTACAGTTTTATAATAAAACACATAATCAAATAAACTAAACTAAACTAAACTGGTAAATAAACAAAGAGTTATCCGAATGTTGGTAGAAAATAAATAAAATACGAACAATTATTAATATACACTGAAAAGCAAAAGAAATTACTTGTTACACTTTGCTCTTCAGTGTATATGTTCAAAAACAAGAGCAGTTTATTTAAAAAGACTTAAGAAACCACCAAACCAGTACAGTTAATATATACACTCCTAGGCACGTGTACGATAATTTTGGCGTCAAATTTTAAGAACAGTTATGGGGAAGGATCTAATATAAGCGCTTCTAACTATGGGAAAACATTTATTATAACAATGGAAATTTATAAAAATTAATAGTACACATAGTTTATTTGCCTTTAAACTTTATAAAAATTGTTTTTAACTTTATTTTTGTTATGTAAAATATCACGTCATACACAACAAGGAAAATAAAAAGCATAACAAATATTGGGAACTGTATGAATGTCGAAAAAAGTTGTTTCAAGTTCACACAAGCACCATACTTTTGTGGTGCAGTTGCATTTTCTATCACAACTTCAGGAATTTTTTCAATCAACTTTTACAGAAATAACCTTATAGAGAAGAATAATTTGAGAAAAAGAAATCATTTCCTTTTTTTAAATTCTGGACGTATTTAGTATGTAAGACCTTTTGATAAAAAGAAAAAGATGTAAATTATGCATTCCCTTACCGCATCGCCTGGTTTAAGATAAGTACCCTTGCCAAAATGGCTCCCAGCTGCTGTATGTTATTCTTTTTTTACTTATATTTTATTAGAAGTGGTACAAATAAGCTCAATATGACATTGAAGTTTTGTTTGCACTAATAGAAAATTTGGTAAACAGAAACTATTGCAGAATAGACGTTCGGTAACTTCACTCTTTTTAATTTAGCTTTAATTCTTTGAGTATTTGAAGTTGAATTTTGCTTTGAAAACATATCTTAGAAGCTTTGCACGGCAAGTCTTTTAAAAACGGCGGGATAGAATGTGCTAGCGAGCAAACTATGAAGACAGTGTATTTTGTGGTTTTTACGCGTCTGGTAAGGGGAAAATCAGAACATTCTCAGGAATTTTCGATAAATTTCGGTTATTAAATCCAACTTGTAGACATAATTTGAGTGCACGAAGGCCACACGTTAATCAACTTGGTTGCATACATACGCAATTAGTTATGTTAGATATTTTATTTATTTCGTTATAAAGGTTAAATTAATTGTCTCACACTACATAAAAAAGTATAGAAATATGCTTTCACAGATTTCTTAAAATAGGGGCTATAAGGCCTCTTCAGCGACACTAGAGTCTTGCAAGACGCCTCATTTTGAAATTAACACGTTGATATGTAGTCCATATTCAAACAAGCTGTTGGCTCTATTGGGGTTCGGTCAATTAGTACAGAGTTGTAAAAGAATAAAATCTTTTATAAATGTAGTTCGATTGAAAGTTTGACTGATTGTATAATCTTAGAAAATTTACCATTTTCTAAGATTGTAACTGAGATCGAAAAAAATATATTCTAAGGCAGAGGTTCCCAAAGTGCGCGGTGGAAAGTTAAGAGGGGCGCCGCTCATATTTGCAGTACCTCAAGGTAATAATGGAAAAGCAAAAATTTGGAACGTAACCTTTGCTTGGTTTTGAATTATTTTTTTTTTGTTTTTATGTTTTTTCCCGGTATATAATATACTTATGTCCATTGATTGGACACCTAATACATTTTAATGCCTTTGGAATGTTTTGGCTTCTCCACTAATGTCAGGAAACCATTTTATCCAAGTTAGAATGAGGTTTGAAATTTAGTCGAAGTACGTTCTCATAATCATTGTTGGGAGTGCCCTGTTATAAGGACTGTGGTCCGTGTCCTTTCAACCTTTTGCGTCCAGATATCTCTTGCGCTGTCGTGACCATTGTTTTTATTTGGTGATATTTTCATGTGATGTCTTCTACTAGTATTTGCTATTTCTTGATTAATGATAGGTTATTTACGATTACAGTGCATGTCAGCATTAGTAATGTACCATTCTGCGTTGGTTCGTCTGTTCGAATATTCTGAAACTGTTGAAGAAGATTTCGGCGTGCAGAAGAAAATTGCAGTTGTAACTGATTGTAAAATGTTAGTGTGAACGTCAACAAGTTTGACAGCACCGACAAGGCTCTGTTCCGATTCCATGCGGCGATCATCTGCCAGCCTGTAAAATTTGATCTCGTCTAGTGATAGTATAAATAAGATTGAGTAAGTGTACGCAGTTGAGTCGAGTTAAGTTTAGTTAAGTGAAGTTATGACTTGTGCAATATAGATTATTTCAATAAAGCTGACGACTTTATAAATAAAAGTGGCGATCAAGTTTGCTTCCCAAAATTGTATAAATATGCGGCCTCGAATGAACTCGTTGTCTCCCAAGATCTGATTTTCATCGAATACTTTTCGAAGCTCATCGAATGGTTTTCAAAATATTTTGCAGATGATGATGTCAAAAAGTTTGCGTTGATCCATGCACAAGCTCCACCAGAATTCACATCCCCAGAGGAAGAAAGTCTCATTGAACTCTTCCGACAGTAGTCTTAAATCTTTATTCACCAGTTTCGGTTTAGTTGAGTTTTGGTTATCAAATAAAAGTGAAAATATAAATTTAACTTAAAAAGCTTTAAGAACGTACATTGCATTCGCAACATCATATTTGTGTGAGGCTAGATTTTTAGCTCTAATTGTAATCAAGAGCAAATATCAATCAAGGGTCAATGTGGAGCAAGAAATAAGAATTACAGTGTCAAGCCTTGTTCCTTGCTTTGATGAACTATATGAAACTACTACTATCACCAGTCTTTTCCGTCACACTGATTTGAGTGAGTAGCTATTTCATTTTATTTTTGTTTTTCTGCTACCTCTTTTATTATTTTTTGTTTCATCTGTGAATTCGTATAATTATTATAAAAAAAATCGGTTTAATGTTCCGCTTATTTTAATTTTCAATATTTAACCTGACTTTAAGAGAACGAAGGTAGCGCGCCGTGACAAAATTCTAAATTTGCAGTGGGAAAAATAGGAGATTTAGGTGGACACCACTCATAAACTTCAAAATTTAGCCTAACGGATATTTTTTTAGTTTTAAAAACCTGGTCCACCAACGTGACTAATAATTCTCGAAATCTTCGTTTTTAGGTCGAAAATGTTTAACTGTCGAAAATTCACTGATTTATCGAACAGCTTTCGTAGTTTCGTTTCTTCTCTTCTCTTAAAGACAGATGGCTCCAGATGGTTCTGAATTTTATTTGTCTGTATTCGTTACGAAGTTTTCCTTCAAATGCCACAAAGCAGAAAGTGAGCCTAGGTGAGCCAAGAAAGTCACACATTCTTACAAAAAGAAATTAGGCAGACCTAGTTCAAGAGCTAACTTGGTAATTTTTTTGCACCAAAGCACGCTTAAAAATTGGTTATTTATAAAGTTCTTACCTGTGGAAAACTTCTTAAGAACAAAAAAATAGTTAGCACCAAACCAAACACGAATTCGATCAGATTAAGTAAAGCACATGTTGTGAAAATTTTTATTGAATATTTTATTGTTCTCAGAAGAATGATGAGTGGTGAATGATGGTTTTGCTGTCATCAACCATTTGCTATAACGGTGTATGGTCCAAAAAGTCTCTCTTTCGACATGATGTTTTGACCAAAAATCCAAAATCCACCTATTCATTTTTCCCACTGAGCGTGGCCGGCAAAACATTTTTAATTAATTTTCTTAAGAGTCACAACACAAGCCAAGCAACTAATTATGTCTTCATATTTGTCAAGACAACCATTTTCGAAACAGTTCTATGTAAACTTTCGCAAAGAAGTGTAACGTCTTTTTCGGTGCAGCCAGCCTAAATTCTTACCCTGTCAAAGTGTGCTTCGCTTAAAAAATCGCCTAAATTTTCACTTATGAGCAGCTTTGTAGTCATATACCACAGGCAGGATATGCATAACCACTTAGTTTAGTCAGAGGGTCGCTGTAGAAGTATACGGAATAAAATATCCGCAAGGGAAAGGAAGCAAAAATTATAGCCACTCCTTCGCGCCACCATCATCGTTTACCACTTTACCCCATCGAACATCCCCACTGGGGCCAAATCGGCAACTTTTCAATTTATTACTTAAAGTGGCTCAATTGGCTTAGCCCCAAATGGTTTTCTGATTTACGACCCGGCAGCACGCAATGGCACTTCTCTTCTAAACAGAAAACACACACTCTCGGAAGCAGACAGCCACGTTGCAAAAAAAAAAGACAAAAAACAGCGAAAAGGGAAAGGATATGATTAGGTGGAGAGCATTTTGAGTGCGCTGGCCACAAGCACGACGGAAGGAGAAAGAAGAACGATCATTGAACTAATCGCATACAATTCTCTCATGTCAGAGGCCTAACAAGCAATTAAGGCCTTCAACACAATCGGACGCGCGCGCGTCTCAGTTCAGCGTCAACGCTAATTGCCCGCGTCACGGTTGAGGCTCAATTCATGTGCACGCGGACCACCGATGTCTATCAAAAGTCAACAAGGCAAGGAAGGCAGTTATGCAAGACTGGCGGTAGGAGGGAGCGAAACATTGCACATGCGAACTAAGTGCCACCGGCTGACATTTATTCAACACGTTTACGTATTGTTTTCGCCACCACCGCCGCCACTGCTCTCCAACGCACCTACGGCCTGGCGAAAGAAAAGCTAAGTGCATTCTCATTCATCATGAGTGTGGCTATCAGTGACGTGGAGTTCATTCATTCACTTTACACAGGAGATTCAAGCAGGGAAATGGCTGACATCTATTAAAAGGCATGTCGAAAAGAAAGGGCATTACAGCACAAGTGTACCTTTCGTGTCTGTCTGTCTGTCATTAGGCCTTTTTTTTCGGTAATTGGCGAACCACTAAGAATTTAGAAATAAAACTTTGCTAAAAGACGTACTTTACTTGCCCAAAGAAAGTTCAGGAAAAAAATTTTAAGAACATTTTATACTAGCGAAAAGCTTAGTACCAACACTAAATTTGAAAAATAAATTTCTTTTACTAGTTCCTTGATATGGGTATCGTTGGAAAGGGGATGATAGCTAGATCAAAAAGTTGTACTATGGTAACCCCCTCACTCTTATTGGTAAGAAGTTATTAGCCAACAAATTGCCGAAAACTGACTTGTGTACCGTGTCCCCCACCTTACTTTCTGGAATATTTGACCAAAAAATCTGAAAAAAATTGAAGTTATGGGGCAACTCATCGCAATACCCCAAAATTATCCAAAAATGATGTATGATTTTTTATTCGTACTAAAATAAATTAATTACTAACTTTTTTTGAAAAAAAATTCACGGGAATATATTAAAGTGAGGTACCATCGGATAGGTCTTACAAAATGAAATAGAGTTTTCATTTTGAACTTTTCATTTGGATGTTAAGTTTTCGAGATATTGAGCTTCAAAGTCGAAAAAAAGGCGTCCCCCCCCTCTCATTTCCACGCCCGTTGGTCTAAAAATCTGAAAAAAAATCTAGAATGTATATCTTGATGTAATATTTGTGTTAAAATTGGTTTGAGCACTCTGGTTTTAATAGTTTTCGAGATATTGGTCAAAAACCGAAAAACAACAACATTCGAGTTTTGAAGATCCGAAAACGCCATTTTGTAGATCTCAGTGAAAGAACAATAAAATATTACGTAAAAAAAATTATTTTCATACAATTTTTCGAGATATTAACGATTTAAATCGAATCAGTTATCGCAAAAAACGATGAACTGACGGCAGTCTCAGTGTCGCTTGCAGCATTTCATCCCCTAAATGCACTAAAGCAATTTTCACACGGCTGGCGCGATCGGCAAATGGGAAAGGATTTTCTTTTGTTCAGTTTCGTTCGAAATGAAAGAATTTTAGTGAATGAACAGTGAATTGAGTTGAGTTTAATTTGATTTGACTATTTTAGTTTGTCGATTTCTTAGACTTATATTAAGTCTAAACTACTAATCTGTTTGCGAACGAAACCCTCGGCGGGTGAGTAAAACTCACACTTGACCAGTTTTTATTTTTTTTTAACGTTCAACCTCTGGATGAGGGGTCCCTGCACCTCAATGTAAAACCTCTCATGCCTGGACTGCGCGTAAGAACCTCCCTAATTCCGCCATCATCTCAAATTGGTGTAGCAGTAAGGCAATCCAATAGAACTTGGGAAGGCAATTTTTTTGTTGTTGTTATTGTGCTTCCTTCAGCTGTTGTTCAAGATCGGTGGTATCTTAAATTATTCTCCCTCGTTCTTAGTCTTGCGGTTGGCCAAAAAAATGTTGTGAAGGAAATTGGAAAAGGGAAGAGAATTGTTTTCGCGAACTCCACCTGCAGAGTGACAGTTGGACTGGGAGTGTGTAATTGAGACCGCGCACAGGATGAATAGTTGTTTAGCAGCGGGTAATTTTATCAAGATCCGCCTTTCGTGGGGTTCGGAGAGTAATGGATGGAGGAAGCCTGCTTGTTTAAGTGCGGTGAGGAAAACGGGATTCCCGAATGAGCTTTTCATTGGTTACTAGAAACCCATGAGAGGGTGTGTCAAAACAACACAACAAAGGTTTGAATCGGCTCTTTTGGTTCCGATGTTTTATTTATGCATGTCTGTGAATTGGAGAGCTCTGGCAACCTCTTTTGACCTGCATGTAGTAACTTGACACATACATACATCAATTGATTACGCTCAAATGACTCAAATTCGGAGTGTTTTCAGAAATATTCTACAGGTCGAAATAGGTCTGATGGTATCGTCGATAATTTTCTTCTATATATATAAAAATAAATCATCAAAATGTATGAAAGTCCATAATTGACGAACGCCTGCATTTTTTTTCTTAACAATTTTAACAAATTAAATGTTGAAAATTGTGCAGAAAAACGCCTTCGAAGTTTTCCCAAGCATTTCTTATATACCGCCCTGCGTGCGAAGCATCGATGACGCAGAGGATGTAGTACACTGACGTGTACTTGAAACTTTTTTAAGTATTGTACATTAATAAGCAGTCGGAAATACAATTTTTACGCGAACACAATCGTTATCTTTTCATTGGTTTTAATATACGTGCAATTTCAAGATAAAAAAAAAAAACAGCTGCCCCATCCAATTTTAACAAACATCTCAAACGAATTCACCCTAACAGCTTTAAGGAATACCTGACCTTAAAGAAAACTAAGAGCTCCGATCGCCCTATTGGAAGCGAACAAGAAGATTTTGTTAAGCGTTTAATTCAATTTATTATTGATTCAGCATTACCGTTGTCCATCGTGAAAAAGGAATAGTTTATTAATTTGTTTAAAAAATGAGGTCTGCCATTTACTTCTGCACTACTGCTGACATTTGGTCTGCTACTCGCCGCAGCTTCTTTGAATATACTTGTCACTGGTTGGACCAGGACTTCATTAGATGCTCAGTGGCACTAGGGTGCAGACAAATCAATGCTAAGGTCGATCTAAGCCATTTGAATGTAGTTGCTACAGTTACTGATAACTGAGCCTTCAAAAAATTTTCATATTGCCAATTTTTAATTGCGAGGGTGATGATGAGCTACCGGAATTTCGTGATGAGGATTTTCATTATTCTTTGCCGAAACTGGCACGGTGTGCTTGCCATACGATTAACTGAATTGCTCCTTCGGATTTTGTTAAATATTTAAAAGCTCACGCAAGCTTATACAAAAAACATTTAAAGGTGATTTATATACGTACTTTAAGAAACTAACCAATTGCTTGTTTTTTTAACTAAGCAGGCTTTCAAAATGTGTAATACCCTTTGGATAAAAAACAGATATCCTAAGTCGGTCGAACAAATTGAGTCTATTCTGAGAAATTACATCAAGGGCACCTGGGTATAACGAAAACGAGGTTAGGAGCTCAGATGACAATATCACCATATTGCCAAGGATTTCATCTGAAATAGAGATAAAAATAAAAAACTGCCCTGTATGCATTCAACATTCGAAAAACAAGCACGAGCCACTGCTCGTAGCTTCAGAGTTGCCTGAATATCCGTGGCAAAAAGTTGCGATCGATTTATTTAAATTCGAAAACCAATGGTACATAGTCGTCATCGACTGTTTTTCGCGTTATGTGGAGGTGGAAGAACTGAAGAACATGCGGTTGGGGGATGTTGTTCGGACCTGTAAAGCTATATTCAGCCGACATGGTATACCGGAGTATATCCAAACGGACAGTGGTTCCAGTTCCAGAATCTGGATACATCGGAGTTTCCGACGTTCGCGTCAGAATGGAGTTTCAAAATTACAACAAGCAGCCCTCAATTTCACCAGGCAAACGGTGCTGCGGAAGCAGGAGTCAAAATAGTAAAAAATCTACTAAAAAAGAACAAAATGAATTTTGAATTGGCCTAGCTGGCATACAGGAACACCTCACTATCAAATTGATATACTCGTAGTCCGGCTGAACTTCTTTTTGGGAGATAGGGATCGGTATAGGAGAAATTATGATAAGAGACATGTGGTAAAAGAGTTAGTTGAACTTCTAACAGGAGATATTGTCCGGATAACCGATATTCGACGAGTGGGGAAAATCATCGGGAAAACACAACGTAGATCATATCAAATGGAAATTAACAAACGCGTGATAAAACGGAATCGATTCCATCTTATTAAAATGCTTTATATAAATACCGAAATATATTCTAATAGCCATATCCCTTTAGATGATCAACGTGCGAGTATGCAGGGGGTTGCACGGGGAACGAGTAAAACCCCACCTTCCGAAATATCGGCAGCCAGAGACCAATAGAGAATTGGAGGTCAACATTCACCTCCAGAGGGGAACGAGGAGAAGAGAGATAGACGAAATTCGAGCGATGCCCTTGTAACAAGATCCGGGAAACGTATATACAGACCGTGACAAATATATACGTTTTGAAACTAAGTAAGGAATATTAGAAGAAAATCTAATTAACCGCTTCAAAATATATTTTTATTCGGAACCCGAAGCCAATAATGCAATGCATATCCGTATTGCAAACAATACGGATATGGAATGTTTACTCCAAGAAGAAGTATTGAATCAAAAATGTGAAAAGAAAACTATTACGATTTCGACATTGACGGGCAGTGAAGGCTATTCTAAATAGTTTGTAATTTTCTATTCTACCTTAAATTTTTTTATACGAAACCATTGATGTATTCCCTTTAAGCCTGTGCCTCAACCAGCCATCCCAGTGATGACAAAGTTTTTAAGTCAAACGTTAGAAAAGAATATTTGTCCTACATAAATAAGGAAGGACATGAAATGACCATGCTTAACAGATATACTTTATTAAAAAGTATCTCACTAAAATATAACACACCTGTTTAATTTAATTTAAAGACTCATTAATAAAATAGCTTATCATCATTAGTGGCGTAACAGCTCACGAAGGGCCAGAGTCGTTCGCTGGTGGTGGGGCTGTGAAAATCGATGGGCGAGGGGAAATAGCAGCTACTCAGATGGGTGTCTATATTGGTGCTATATATATTTCTGTGCCAGAAATCAATGAATGTTCGATTAAACGAGTGTGCGGAATTCAAACGTTTTTCATAAGTTTTTGGTTAATTTTGGTTCATCAAAATGCTAGCAACTACACGTGCCAACATAGGTAGCAGATGCTGAATGCCAAATGAACATATTATGAGAACGAGTCGAACTGAAGATTGACGGAATCGAAAATACCAAACTCACCAACCAAGAAATGTTGCGTTCAATCGGTATCGAGCTGCAATCAATCAAGACGGCGGCGCCTTGGGTCACAGCAAATGGTTGCTATTGGGCCAATGAACGTTCTGTGTTGACATCGCAAGGCATTACATTTTAAAAAACTTACTGATGCTAATGGAACGACCACCAAAAAAGCCATTTCTGTAAATGTTTTGACACATTCATTATGACATCATTTGACTCAACAAGGGTTATTGGAGGTGCATATATTATAAAAGTATTATAAATTTTAAGGCATATATTATAAAATAGGCAACAATAAACTTTTACTACTGGTACTAAATACGTTGGTTCCAGGAGCAACAGCAAGCATGTTTATAAGAAGGAAAGAAATTTTGTTTGCTTCCCAACCATACCATTCTTTTATGTTAGGCCTGAAATTTCAATTTCGCATTCTGAGCACGCTCTTCAGGGTGCGTATCTAGAGTTGAGATCTCCACCAACAATTATGTAATCGAAGTTAGTTAATGTGTTGAATAGTGAGCTTAAGGTCGTAGTAGTGGACGTACAGGCACAACTTCGAGATAGTCAGGGATTTTATCTGCCTGGTCTCCGCGGTTAATTCAGTAAACGACACCACCTTGGTAGCGATGAGTGACTCTTGCCAATCGCTGTTTCTTTGGGCTGAGAAGGCAATTGAGTAGTAAAGCCCTCTCTCGGACAACCAAGCTAACATTATATAAGACCCTGATCTTCCTAGTCCTCCTCTATGGCACAGAGGCTTGGACATTATCAAAAAAAGATGAGGACCTGCTTGATTGTTTCGAGAGCAAGATCCTTCGCGTGATCTTCGAACCTGTCTGCGTAGATGGAGAGTGGAGAAGGGGATTCAACCACGAACTGTACGGGCTCTACAGCGGCACGAACCTGGTCAGAAGAGCCAAAATTCAGCGGCAAAATTCAGCACCATGGGGAATCGCGGCAGAGGAAGACCCCACCTCAGGTGGCGCACCAAAGTGGAAAGGGACCTCAACAAACTGGGTGTGCGAAACTGGAAACAGCTGGGAAACAAACGGGCTAGTTGGATAGGCATGTTGGTTGAGGCCCAGGTTCACCTCGGACTATAGCGACAGCTAAGTAAGTAATGGACGCGCCCACTCTGTGATATACTTACGTATATTGACACAATGGCTAAGGACTTAGGGGATTGATTAAGTAAGAGAATAGAGATGAATGCAATCGCAGCTGAGATGCCATTGTTGTTAAAGAGATATAAGAAAAAGTAGTGGTGTTTTGTAAGAAAATTCCGGTACCTTTACCATCAGTCCTGAAAAAGTCATATTTATTGTTTAATGCCATTTCTATTTGAGTGGGCTAGACTTCCAGCCGAGTGTTTTCTCCTTTAGATCGGCCGGTCTTAAACTCCTTCAACGAGGGATCCAACAACATTAATTCGTCTTTGGCCTCCTTCGCATTATAGTATTGCGACATGCCCCTCTATACGACATGAAATTTCATATTCTGCTTTGGCTTGAATGAAAAGGCTACTCCTTGCTTTTTTTCAATAAGATCTAAGAGATGCCTGTGCACTTCAACAACCCCAACATAAATTCTGAATTTACTTGGGTTTTTTTTACTTAGGCTGTTTTTAATAAATTTAAAATTATCGCTACTATAGTTAACTTTATGAAAGTTCTCACGTAATACTCTCACGTTTGCATTTTGGATGAAGATTAGCGGATACCACTGGGTTTTCCTCCTGTCGCCTTCTACATATTTAACTATGACTTATAAGCCCTTTGTAGTTAAGAGATCGAATTTGGACTGAAGGTGTATCTAGGCAACTCAAAAATAAATCATGCATTTTTTTGGAATTAGTCGCAGTTTAAAGGAAACGTTAGTACTAATACTAACGGCCGAAAAATGTGTTGTTGAAAAGGGGGCGGGGTCCTGATTGGGAAAATGTCTGTCCGTCTGCCACTAGGCTTTAACCTTGGTAACCTGCTAACCACTTAGAATTAAGAAACAAAACTTCGCCAAAAAATGTATTTCACTTGACCAGAGAAAGTTCAGGTTAAACATTTTAAGAAAACTTCACAACTTAAAAAAAATTCAAACCTTATCGCCTATCTTCTAGTCAAAATTTTGTAGCAGCATCTAAAACTTCTCCTATGCAGGTAGCCTTATACTATTCTCGTTGCATAGCGGACGATTTAACTATTCCGACCTGTGTACTACGAAAATGACACGACTCTTGAAAATTGCAATTTCCATTAATCTGCCATCTCCGCCATTAAACAAACCGCACATAAGTCAATCTCCAGCATGCCAGCCCAGCTCCCACTGACCGAGCCGACAGACGAACTCCTGGTCGCCCGGCATTAATAAATCTACAAGTGTGTTATGCAATGCCTGAGAAGCGAACAGATACACTCGTCGTTTCATACAGAAACACAAATTAACATTTTACGGAACATTAAAGTCTCGTCTCTAACATAGCTGCAACAGTTCTGTGCTCGCCTCCACCGCCGCCGCCGCCTTATCACGTGAATGCAACACAATATACCGGGCGTTTGCAATTAATCCCCTGGACACTAATTGCACGCAACATTAAAATTAATTTAATTTACGACTCTCAGGGTCATAAACAGAAATTAGCGCCCGAAATTCGAATTCCATCAGCCCGAGCAAAACAGTTGCACAGTCAGACTGGCAAGACTGACACTGACCAATCCCGGCTCTGATGACGGTCTCACCGCAGCGCGGTCAAGTTAATGTCCCCAAACGAAATGATGTTCCATGGCGGCGCGGCGGTATTACCGCGAACTACTGGCATACCAAGGAAACAAATCACCCGAGTCACATTTTATGTGTTCGACTCCGTTTTGGCATAGGAATTGGTTTTTAATTGCTCCGTGAATTAGGCGCGAATCGGGCTAAATGAATTGTGAACGCCGCGAGAGGTGTCTGACACAGTGAGGCAGTGAAACACCAGCGACTGACTGATTTGTCTGGATGATGCTGGGCGGTAATGAATGGCGGACATTACTGACTTTATTGCATTCAATACGAATGATTGAAGGCGGTTTTACATAGTCTCGCCGGTGAACAATGAACGTTGGACGGTGAACAATTTAACATACACACAAAATATACGTGGTATAGATGGAAAGATACTTTTGAATTTCATTAACGAGGTGATTAATGCGAAAGTGAATTTAATATTTGGCTATAATGTCGGTAATCAGCGGCGATAAATAAAAGCCGGGAATTTGTTACATTAGAGTGGCGGTGATTTATAGCAGTGCAGAGGCTGCTGAGCCCTGTGAGCAGGAGCGCGGCCAATGGCTGGATAAAAGAGCGTTCAGCGATGCTTGTTTGCAGCGGCGAATTCTGTTCGAAGTTATGGGAGTTTCGATGGATTCAAACATTATCCTGGACGGAACTGTGCTCATCTATCGAATTCCAGAAGCGATAAGTGATTTAAAAATCTCCAATGTTTAATGAGGATGAAGATTGAAAATCGGTTAGTCATTCCCGGTTAAGCGGTTCAGACTGTGTGTGGAAAGATTTTAATTAGGAATTTTATCGGTTTTACAAGGAGAGACCTAATGAGTTTTGCAGAAACCTGAGCGAGGATCTCACAAGAAAGGAAAAACAGTCTAAACGATGGGAAAAAATCCTGAGAAAGAATCCTTTCAAAGTTGAAGTTTCTGTGGTCTAGCGAATTGAATTTGAATCGGTTTATAACCGAGGCGAATGGCATGGAAGCAGACGAATATCTTAACGGGCTTTTGACAACAGAGACTGCAATGGATCTAAGAACTGATTGACTGACTACATTAATTTCTGTAAAAAGCACATAGAGAACAACAATGAAAATAGAAAAAATTGAATAAAATCGGTTAAGAATTACTCCAGTTACTCAGGAAAAAGAACAAATCCGTAGTCAAAATATTTGCACACTTTAGGTTTTGAAAGAAATATGATGGAAATAAATAAGTTACAACTGAAGATGATATTTTCTGTGAGGTCTTTTTGGTTCGATAATAGCTTGAAGTCTCGTCGGCTTCGAATCAATAAGATTGCGGCCCTGCATGTTCAAAACTCATGGCGTTTTGAGTCAAATTAAAGCATAAAATATCAAGAATCTTAAAACCCCTCAAAACCTTATCCATGAAAGCCAGGCTTCCAACCCCTTTCTCCCCGCATCCCGCATCCCCATAGCATAACATGGCCACCACCATTATTAACATTATTTGAAAAATGTTTTTATATTTTAAGACAGGGTTTTTCCTGTTCTTTCTTTCCATGTTTTACATTTTATTAAAACCTTTCAGATTACCGAGAAATCATCAAAAATTGGGCGTGTAAATATTTTTTTAGCGACTGTACATCCAATTAATTTGTCTGAATTTATAATTTTGAAGTACATTGAATTGAAACATCTTTAGCTGATTCATGATAAGAGTATATTATGTTACAACTAAACCGCAGTTTCACAGTTGTCCGTAAATCAGCGTCTAACTAAGGCACCCCTTGCGCACCTCCGCTAACACATTGTCGCAAAACGAATGATTGCTTAATTGACGATTGCTAATCAGGAGTTACTTCAATTAGTACCTCTCCATTAAAGAGGTTCAAATTGATTGCATTTTAATTTAATTCGTACTAATCTTGGAATAATTAAAACCCTTTTTTTAAACTGATCAACTAATTAGAATTCAATTAGCTAAACTTATATCTAAAAGCAGTGTTCAGTGTTCAGTGGCTTATAGCAGCTTCCTTTCGGGATCAATAAATTTGTTGCTGAGGAAGTGGTTTGTTAAATTTGATTGGACCTACAATTGAACGTGAAAGAGGAGGCAGGTAGCGACGGGATATGACTCCTGCTCCGGACTCAGAGAGTATCTTCTGCTTCTGCCCGATGACTGGGTCGTTAAAACTAGTTGAAACACTTTATCGTCGCTTTAGAGCGCTAAGTATAGCCCAATGAACTTACGACATAAATGCCAATCGAGTCTCATTGCATCTCACCCCTGAACCGGGTGTAAATTTACAGCGAAAACTTTACGACATCCATTCGCCGGGGAGACAGCGTCCTTCTGCGTTGCTCCTCCCCTCCGCTATTCAAAATTCATGCTTAAACATTATAAGCAAAGGTAATTAAATTTTAATTAATCACTTTGACACTGCATCAATGAAGTTATTTGCGAAGATTTCTTCCATTTCAGATAGAGGCACAAACACCAAAAGCACGGAAGTCGAATGGCAATAACACGCTCGGTGCCAATTTGCAGTTATTTGCATTAATTTATTTATTTGTTCGTGGGGTCGTCTTATTGCTGAGCTATTAAAATTCATTTTAACGTCGATCGCATTGTAAAACGCGAAAATTAATTCGCGCTCTTTGTTGATTGGTCTTAGCGAGGACTGGTTAGGTTTTTTTTCCATTTTTATTTTTCGGAACTCATCATCATCATCGTCACTTAAGAATCATCACCGAGCAAACCGGCCCATCGCCTTGGATGGTATCCCAGCCGCAGTTATGATGCGCACGGCTATAAATGGCATTCCATGACTGTGGTCAAATTAAGCTATTCAAAGCAAAGCCAGCAGTTGCCAATTGACAGTTGGATAGGTGCTCACGGTAAAATGCAACGATTTGTTGAAGAACTTTACGAGACACAAGATGCTATTACGATGTCGTGGACGTGTGTGTGCACTTTTGAGATGCGGATACCGAACGGTGATGATGGCAGCGATGGGAAGAAGCGATTTTTGGATGCTTCGCAGCGTTTCATTAGTGAGACATTTCGATGCGGTCCTGTTGATTGTCAACGGATGCGGGAACGAGTAAAGTTAGCTAATTAAATTGCAGATTGCTGAATGCTGTGTGTGTATTATTGGCCGATTCGCGTAAGTGACTCACACTGGGTACAAATACGTTATTGATCGGAGCTCACAAAGGGATGCTTTATGCTTGAGAAGACACAGGCTGTGTCCGTGCTCTCATACCACAAAATTATGTTATTGCTAAACAGGATTTCCTCTATTTTTATACCAATCATTTTATCAGCAGTTTATCATAAAATATCGCACCTTATTCATAATCTCGTAAATTTGTAAACACAATAAAATCTGTTGGATTGGACCACCCTAGGAACCGAGAATTGGACCAAATATAAAGATAAATGTTTATCATCGAACCATTTTACAACTTTGAATTGACCTTTAACATCAAGGTCACTGTTATTTCTTTTACTTATTGTACTTTTACATTTTTTTACGCGTATCACTTTATTGAAAATCATTTACTAACACTTGATAATAATATAATAAGCTATAAAGTAGATACTAAGTGACTGATCTGGTAACCCTAGTGTTAACAAATCAACTGCATTGACTGAAAACCAATAAAAACTAGTGCTGGAACTAGTGGTGCACTGATTGAATTGATTGAAGACTGTATGAGAAAGAGCAAGGAATTTCTTACAAATACAGTTTTTATTATAGCTACACATTATGTGTTGGGTTTTACATCAAGTACCACAAATTTGTCATTTGTTTTGTGTTTTTTTATGCAGTATAATACGTTTAAAAAGAACAGCAGTGTCAAAAAAGACTACCGTAAGCTTAGGGCCAAGACAAAACCAAACCAAACAAGCATTGGTCACCATAGCAACAAGTTTCTGCATTTTACTAAAATTGGCATGAAAACAATTGGCCATCTATAGAATCTTTAAAGTGAAATTTGAATGATGCTAGTCTTTTATGACGCGTTCTACGAAAGAAGTCATATCTGCCAGAGCTGATTCGTATGTAAAAGATTGGAGTTCACCCGCAAAGTAGGCACACTGCAACCTCACCCACTTTAAAAAAGTTCTATTCAGCTACTCAACTAGAGTAAATATTAGGTTGTCAGGCTAAACAGCTCGTATCTGGCAATACATCATTTGAAAGGTCTTGACATAACCTACAAAACGACGCTATGCATGATTAGTTTGGATACGAGCTCTGTAGTGTTTTGTACATAGTCGGAAAATTCAAAATACAAAACGGCGGAAGGGAGATATTTGACAACCTAATATAACCTCTTCTGACATTTATGCAATTGTACGGCCCAGCACGTCATACGATTTCACCCAAGGCACCAGCGCAACGCTCAAGTATCAGTGCTAGCGTCTTTGTTTCGCTTAAAACACCGCGGCACAGTGTCGCTCCAATTTAAAAAAAATTAAGGACGGATGGATTAATTTTAGTATTGCTAAGTATTAGAAAATCTAATTGTTACTTTTTGCAGCTACTTTTGTGCACAAAATAAGAACTCGAAAGTCGTTTGATCCCTGCTTTGGATTTTAATCTTTATTTTAATGCGAATTTTCGAACACTCTACAATATGTAATTTAACATCAATAGATTCCTCGCGACGTTTTTTTGAAGAAATGAAGACTTTATGATGTATTCCGTAGAGGTTTTACAAGAATTGGGTGCTGGGTGGGTGATAGCTATCGTTACCCTAGAAAATATTTTCTATAACCATTTGTGGTAAAAATTTATCGATTTCTTCAGAAAATCTCAATGTTTCTAATTTCATGCGCTAGCTATTTTGCGTTTTGATGGACATACGGGTAAATTTTTGATGCTTGCTGCAAAATGCATGGTTTTTCTGTTAGGTGTGATCTGTAGCTACAAGAAAAAACAAAAATTACATTTCGAACGTAGAAAGTATAGTACAGTAGAAAACAAGAAGATCACTTTAGGTGGTCTAATTAAATGCACAGCACCGTATGTCCCCAATGCATGTTTATGCAATTAAATTTAGGACCTTTTAGAGGGTGGTCATTGAATCTTTCATAAGACTACTTCTATGTCAATATTATAGCGGCCACTCGTTATTGTTTTCGAAACTTTAAGCTAAGCTTAAATTTTGTTTTGCTCGTTAAGTTTGTTTAATTCAATTTTGCAAACTGTGAATATCTACTGGCGAACTTAAAAGTGAAAAATGTATTTAACTCATACCATCGATTAAAAAAAGGTTTCGATACACTATCCTACAATAAGCTCGCATAACAGTCTAAGAAAATTAGTGTTAGCGTCAAGATTTTGTCCTTGCTTAAGACTAAAAAACATTTTTAACTGGGAGCCAGTCATCAGCAATAACAAAAAAAAAAGACTGGAACGAAAAGAGTATTCATGGCAGGCCGCATGGTTATTAAAGCTGAATGGAAGCAGTTCTAACTTAATTTCCAGAACTAATGCACAGCACACTTTCTGTTTCATTACCTCATCTCATGTGAACGATTTACTGTCAAACAAATGACTTTTGTTCTTTGAAAACAGCGTTGCTTTCGTCCAAGAGTTGAGGGACGTCTTCTTGTTGTGACTAATGATAGCTCCGCTAGATTCTTCAACCTATTCAATTAGTTCCAAACAGTCTTCTATTTACTTTTTTACGAGCCGTCGTTCATTTATTTTTCATTCGAACTGGGTTACAATGTAAATGTTGATTAATTGTAATTTGTAATTAAATGCTATAAGAATTAAAAAAAAAACATGGAAAAAAATGTTATTCTACCTCCTTATTCAGCCATGCTTACAGAAGAATACTATGACCTTAGCAATTCGATCTATGAATTTTCATCAAAAAATTATCCTCGGTTGTTATTCTTTCAAAACGGATACGGTGGTTTCGCTTTTTCATTAAAAATTAATCACCCGTACAAGATGGTACTTGCTCGGCAAGTGATTCGACTGCTAAAGAATTGAGTTGTCGACGGTTTCAATAACTTACAGACCTTGACCTCAATTACCTCAAACGCGTTCAAATGTGGCAAGACATAAATGTTACCTTCTTCTTACCAATCGGTAACATTTACAAGACATAGAAGGTGTTTTTTAACTGTACCGCTACTAACAAAACCAATTTGAAATTTGGAATGACAACCACCACAACCGGATGACTATAGGAACCTTCTACTAGAAGCATCTTCAACCGATCTAATTAAGATGCATGCGTGCTCCATTAGTATTTGCCATGCGTTGCATTTTGAAACCTAAGGCCCATCACCCCTCGACGCAGTTAATTCCATTTGCCATTTGTGAACAAGTTCCGATTATCTAATTTGCATTTTCACTGATCATGCACAGGCCTTCAACTACAGCGGCATTCCTTTTGTAGCCAGATTCACTTTTGTTGCAAAGAACCCGAGCACCATTACCAACTTCTCTGCGTCCGCCGGTTAGTGCGCCGCTGACAAATATAAATCGCGATTGCGCAACTAATCCACTCCAGAAAGCCGCCACTGCAACAACATCATGATCAATTGGAATCGAACTAAGAGATCTCTTGATCTTTAGATAACAACACTTAGCGGCAATAAATTCAAACGCGATCGCGTCGCGTTTGCTAGCTTAAGCTATACCAAGCGTGCGCGCACGTTCGTGACCAATAAATTTGCAAGTCTAAAAAAAAGTATCTACGTTTCTTAGTTTGAGATACGAGTTCTCTCACTTACTTGTGTGTGAATGTGTATGTGTCTGTGTCACCCACTAACACCAAGTGCAGTAATCAACTGCAACATTTATCAGAAGTCATGTTGCAATCATTTTATGTAGAGTTACAGGAAAAAAGCTGAGTTTAAAAAATGCACACAACAACAAATATTCTTTCCTGTCCAAGATTCTCTGGAGCACCCTCTGGGGCCAGAACTCGAACTGGGACCGGTGTGGTGATGGTGTAGGGTAAAAGTCGCTTGCCGGGCAACAATAACCAAAGGTTTGACTGGCATATCACGAAAAGTGCCGCAGCCGAGCGCGCAAGAGTTATATCCGTGCTTAGACAATGCCTTAGACTGGTGCAAAGCGCTAGTCGGTTCGCATGGTGTGGTGGCTGTGTCTCTGTGTAGATGACTTAAGTCGTTTTGAAGGTTACCTGTGCACATTACGTGCACGACTACTGCCTAGGCCGGGCTGATATAAACGATTGAGTGGAGTGGGTGAGCACTTCGACGGGCTGACTGACGCAAACCCAAACGATTGCTACGACGGAGCGACGACGGGACATTATGTTTCTGTTGCTGTTGTTGTTGTTGTTATCTTCTCACTTTGCTGCGCTTGTGCACTTAGGGGTCCGGCTAATTCTGGCGGCAATTTACGACATGTTCGCCTTGGAATGAGGTGACTTTTTCTATCTATCCTCCAGCAACCTCAGAGTATGTCCCCTGCCCGACTAAAGCGCTCATGTGCGCGATACTAGTCTGTGGGAGGTTTCAATTAGCCGAATGCGAAAGTTGTTCGGAGTCTTTTGCGCGCGCCCGCCTTATCGGAATTAAATGCAATGAGCTTGCTCTTGTTTTGCGCCTGCGCGCCACTGAAATGTGTTCCTGGTTAATGCCGCGCATGCATGCGACACGCCTTTTCAGCGAAATCGCAGTGCAACATGAGGGCACATGGTGTTGGAATGCATGTCGAATGCAATTAAATTGTAAAAAAAATTAGGAGTGCCCGTGGACGAAATTGCGCTGGTGGTTGTTTATGATTACGACGACGGTGACGCTGATAAGAGGAACGCTCTCTTTTGCCTAAATTCACTCCTTTTTTGGACCATTCTGACGACCACTTGAAGAAACATGAATATGCTAATCGAACCGAATTAAAATCGGGCTTAGAACTGAAGCCTGTTTGACCAGAATTGAGAATTGTAGGTGGTGAACTGACCGATTGGCATATGCTTTTAATGGGGGAATGGCGAGGGAAATTCCAATCGACGCCAAGGAAAGTGATAAGATTTTTTTCTTTAGCACAAAGCGCAAGGTGGGTTTTCATGTGAAACAGCGCACATGGCAACTGCATTGCAAATTTTCAACTTAACGTGACTTTCTATTTGACACTTTGTATTATAACATTTCTTTATTATTTCATGCTTCAAAAAATTCTGTGTTCATTTTGAATCCAAAATATTTTTTTTTTCATTTTCAATTATGAAGGTAATCTTCCACAAACATTTGTTGACTTCGTTATAACAATATGCAACAGCAATTTTGTAAATTAATAAATAGCATGACTTTAAACAGAAAAAGAGAGCAAAAGTGCGACAAATGGAACTGGTAAAGTTGAAGAGGTTTTATGCAAGGAGGTGGAGCAGCCTTAACAATGCACTAAAGTAAAGCCTCCGATATGGGAAAGAAGAAGTCTTATTTAAAGCAAGAAAAACTAAAATTGAAAAAAAGAAGACTATCATAGGCGACGTTACGGGCTAGCTGAGGGAAGTCTATCTTTTTTTGCGGTGCCACTGTGCTTTGCAGGGTGTAATTAAACACATGTGGAGGGAACCTACTGTTTAATGCAGGTTCCAAACGTCCAGGAGGATTATCAGTTGTTCGCTATTAACTAAATAGCTTCATCTTTTATGTCCAATGACTAAATCAAAAAGGGTGGAACAGATTCTGGTTGTTCGTACTTTCTATTCTCAATATGCAAAAACAGTGCTCCACAGTTTTTGGTTTAGTTATTCGACATCAAAGAAGGGATGAATTTATTCTTCGATTTTAAGTACATGATTAAAGCGTGTGTTTTAGTTTTTTAAACTATAATTTATTTCTCTCAAGATGACGATCACAAACATAAGCCTTGCAATATCTGACCCTGATTACCTAACTGCACTCTTGTGCACTACTACATGTGGTGATGTGGAGTTATATGGAGGAGAAATTCATAAAAGCTAATCAAAGATAAAAATGAGCTGTAGGGTTTTACTAGCGAAGTATATAATTACATTTATTAATTTATAATTACAGTCGAATTAATTTCTGTTTCAAAAGCCGAAAACGCGGAATTTGAGACTGATGATGTTTCACAACTAGATGGAAGTGGGCGCATCAAAACAAAAAGGCGATTGCTATATGCGATACCGATATGTGCTACCGAAAGGGCGGCCGCAAAAGTTTAAGCCCACCCAGGCGCACAGGTGTACCTCATGTACTTACTCGTCAGAGAATCAACAATCTACAACGTTTGTTTTTGGAAATCTGAAAACGATATTGAGATGAAATTTATGGAAATTGGGAAAAAATACATCAAAGAAAAGAAAAACAATGCATGCAAAGCAAAATCAATTGGAGCGAAAATCAAAACAAGATTCCAATTATTGAATCCATCTCGCGAATGACAATTTGAATTTTTTTTTTCATTCCACGAATTGCACACCCTTGCTCCGACAATTAAAAAAGTATAAACCAAAAAAGCGAATATCAATTAGAGGCACCCAGCTCCGAAGCATGCGGAGCCGCGTCGTCATCGTGATCTTGAAAGTCGGGATGGCAACATAATTACCATTTGTTGATTTTTCCGCCATTTAAGCCCGCTCGAGTGTTGTTCTAAGCTAGTGAACGGTCCTGCCACCGTCCTACGCAATGCCAGCTGCAATTTACGCAGTTTTTTTTCTGTTCTTTTTTGTTGTGTGTTTTAGTCTGATGGACCCCGCACTCTTTGTGGCGGAAAAATAACAGGGAAATTCCAACGTCACCCGCGACTCCCCTCATCTAAGGGTGACGTGAAAATTCTGTCAAGCGAATAATATGCAAATTATGAAACAATCTGGCACGGTGCGGCTGGGTGTGTGTGTGCAGAGTGCAGGAAGGTGAGAGACTGCGACGATTCATGACTTATTAATGTCGTTACCTCTCGGTTCGTGTATCCCCCAAGGATACACTCGCGCATAGATACAGAACGGCAGAGGTTGGGAAAAAGCGTAAACATAGCACGGGTTACTCGTCAAAGTTTCAGCCAAATTAGCCACCGACTGGGGAGTAAAACAAATTTTTTTTCTCTTCATGTAGAAACCCGACGTTGCTGCGGCAATTTGGTATGGTGAGGAAAGCGGGGAGATGCTTGCGCTAGAGCGATAATTGATGATGCTAAGGATGATGATGTGTGCATGAGTGAAATTGTTTTGTTTATTCAGGTTGTGTTGGAATTGGAATAATTTATAAATTTCGAAAGGGGTCAGGTCGGACGAGGTCGGTGTGTTCTATGAGCGACATGTTGCAGAGGTAATTTTACACACCTGCCAATTGTTATTCTAAAGACGGATACTGGAAGAGTCATTGGCCGTCGGATGGAAATGTACATGGATTAGATTGAAGAGATATCACACCACGGAAGTAGGCTGGCATCCAGGGGTGGTGGTGGGGGAAAGGAAAAATGTAGTTGTTTGTGCACAGCTGGTTCTGCGGTCACCTTGCTGCGTCCATTTATCTACCTATTTCCAATTTAATTATCTTTACGAAACTTTGATCTTTTCGCAGATAACTGTGAAGGCGCTCCTAACCTGCCACCCAAATTCTATGAACAAATTTTTACACCGACTGAATCTTACCTTTCTCGGCTTCTGGGTTCCTCGGGATATGTTTTTACGTTTGCCAGGACTGCTCTTTGAGGTTGGTTTATGGCGGGCTCCGGGCTTGCGAGAAGGGTCATGGAAAATAAAACTAAATTTAATTTAAAACTTGTCTGGTGCGGGGGTTGAAAAATAAGAAAGAGCGATGCTTATCATTTTGTTTTGCAATTTGAAAGTGTCACAGTTATCTGAAAAAAGGAGCAAAGGGCATTTCTGCTTTTATTAATTTTTACTTTCTGGCGTATATTTGTGATTTTTAATTAGAAGAAAGGTCTACGCCATAAGTTACTGATGGAGCGTGGTTATCTGCGGAGATCTGCGGTTGGGTGGGCTGGTGCACGTGTGTATGGCACTAGCGCTCAGCAGCATTGCTCAATCAAAAAGAAAAGTCCAAAGTACAACTACTTAAAGTGCTCAAACCATTGAAACAAATACATTTAACGTAAGGAATACTGAGTTAAATGCACGACAGTTCCGTGTTCACTTAACAATGAAACTCCACCCAATTGAAAAACAACAAACTGAAAACAGAAACAAAAAAGTTATGAATGCCTTCCCGGCCATAAAAAGCAGCGAAAGATGACATTGCTAGAGCTGGTAACCAAACAGCACGCCAAAGTCAATCCGTAGCACAATAACTTTAAAGGAGATGATTCCAGCCAAATGACCAGAACAAAAATTATTAACTACCCAAACGACGATGTTATGAAATTGGCATCGGAGCTGCTTTGAGATAATCTCCTTGCAGATCCCTTTCGAAAGTCCACGCCGCACTTGGCGTTCAGTTATAAGGTATGGAAAAAAACGGAAGAGACTTCAAATTAATTAGCAAAACACAGCAACCAAATCCGCCAGCCCGCAGCAACCAAGTAACTAGCAACCTGCATCCTGAATTCTGCTGACGCTCCAACAGCACAGAAACCATGTCCTGTTCACGATGCTATAGCTCTCTCCCTCGCTGGCTACCTACACAATCGACACAATTGACAGTACAATGGGGTGAATGTAATTAATCTTGACATAATCTGAGCAGATAATTTCCCATTTTTGGTATCCACCGAGAGCTGGCCCCCCGCGCGTTGCAGCTAGTTTTGTCGGTGGCAGTGGCGGCGGTTTCTTTTTTAATTGCACGGGACGACTGGACTACGATGGTGGCACACAATGCCCATGGTCACATAAGGGTTTTGCGGACGCGGATAACAGAGCACAAGCAGCATGTTGCTCGCCAATCAATAGGTGGACGCTGGTTGTCAGTTGAGCGTTAATTAGCGGTATGAGGCGGCGGCGGCGCTCTGCTAACAGTCGCAGGCTTATGAGTTCCGCTAATTAGATATTTGTATTCCGATACATATTTGACGGGCGCATCAGTGGGTGCCCGTTGCTTGGTGTATCCCTCTGATTTGGTTTATCCTCACCTCCTGGTGGCGGGGTGGGAGTTATCTGCTTATCTGAGACCCATCGACTTCATTGCCTCCGTGACGTGATCGTGTGTCAAGATGATTATCGCGGAACATTTGTATCGCAGTACATATCCGACTTGTCATGTTGTTTTTAAATTTAGCGTTCGTAAAGGTCATGCGCGTTTTTCCCAGTCGAAGTTGTTGGCAACTTTGATGTTGCCTCGACTGCATCTGCTGGCGTCGTGGATGGATCTTTGACGCGATGGACAGATGAGCGCACAAGCGGTGGAGTGTAGCAGCGTGCAGAAGCGGCTTTAGTGTTGTGGTCTTTGAATGCGCGCTCTGGAGCGCTTTGATTCGCAGAACGCGATGTAGTTGTCAAATGAAATTAATTTTTTGGTTGTTGGTGATTAATTCCCACCACCCGGCAGCCACTGTGCTACCCGTAGAAGGTCATGATGATGCCTCAGCGTTGCGGAAGAAGGCACAGTGCTGGTTCTAGAGCTTGAGACTGAATCCTCTCTGCTCGTTGGCGTGAGTTAATCTGAGTGGAGTGCCTCTGTGTACAAGGCGGATGCGGTGCTTGGTAGTCTGTGGTTGATGCCGGTGGTAGTCTATTTAAAGATTTATGCGCCATGTTAAAAACCACTGAACATAACTTTCGGAGCAAAGAACGGAATAGTGGAGCTGCGTTTTGAGCACTGAGGCGCTCCTGCTCTCCCACAATGAAAATCGAAGGAAAGAGTTTGATGGGATCTTCAGGTGAAATTCTTGTCGAGTTAAGATAGAAATGGAGAGATGTTTTGTAGATTGTTAGCACATATACAGATCTCATGAAGACATGCGAGATGAAGAGAGCGATATGCTGAATGAGTGTGTGAGTCTGATAAACCACGGATTTATTTCTTGTTTCTTTGGGCCACATTGGAAGGTGTTTTAGACTATAAATATATTACCTTAGCTGACGAGTGTAAAAAACGTGAAATATATAGTTTTCATGTTTAAGTAATTTAAAATTTTATACTTTATACATTTTTTCATTATAAAAGCAGAACTTAAATTTTATTTTTATAGCTTATATAATTCAAACCAATAGTATCTGCAGCTAGGTTTGTAAATATTTTATATTAGCATATAACTTAAATTATTTGTTAATAAATAAAAATAATAATTAAACATTTCATTTATTCATTTGATTATATAATATATACGAAAAGCCAGAAATCTTTTATCGAATACTTGTATTAAAACGGAAAGTAAGCCCCCAAATTTGTTTAGATTCTTAGGAATATATTTTGGCAACGTTCTGAAATGCAAAAAGTTATTTGCTTCTGGCAAAGATTAAGCTTTCGATGTCTTAAAAGATTTGATTTCATTAGCAAGTCAAGAACTTTTTGTAGCATTTGTCATCGACTAAGCCATCTCTTACTTCTGTAAACTATATCCAGTACCAAAATTGTTGGGCAATATTTTGAACTATCGTTGATCCAATCTCTCTTGTAAAATTCACAGTCTATTTTCAAATCGTTTGCGATAGATTTCCCAAGACCGTCAAATCTTCTGGCAATAGTTTCTGTTCTGTAACTGTTCCATTGTTTGTTACTTGACACCTGTAGCACAGAGGCGCACACAATATATCTCAGAAAAATGGACATGCTTCAGCACCCTAAGATATTTTAGGGCCGCATTGATACCTGTCTTGGGCTGCTAAATACATTCTTTGGCTTGTATTTAGTCCTAAAAATTAGTTATAGGAACTCTTAGCGCTGCTGCTCAATAATATCTTTCTTACTGTCACTAGGGGAAAAGAGAGCTTGAAAAGCTTAGACAATATTTTATTAGAATCGAAGTTGTTTAAGCATCTGCCAAAATGGAAGGGTATTTAGTTTTTACCCACAATCAGACACAATGTAGTCTCCTATTTTAGTTTTATAATGATTAATGGTCTATTGAACTTTTATATAAAATGGTATTAAAGGTTAGGCTACCTAATACAACATTTGCAAAGTAAAATGAAATAATGCAACAGCGAATATCGTGATCGACGTTTTGAAATTGACAGACTTTGAAATAAAGAATATTTAAAATATATCAAAATATTACTGGTTTACGTTAAGATTATGACTCATAACAAGATTTTTGTGAAGAAAAAAAGAACAATTTAGTAACTAAGTAAAAATAAAGAAAGTCAAGGACAGAAGATGAAAAGATTATACTTATAATATACAGCTCAAATTGCTAAGGATATGAAAGCAATGCTTGAGAATTGTCTGTAAGTATTGCAGGAAAAGTCATATGAAGGTACATAGCTTAATGGCATGAGTCCTATTACATGCGCTAACGCGAGTTAAGTTATTAATTACAATATAATATCTTCAAAAAAATATTTATTTAGACCCGTAACTATTACAATATAAACCATTAAACTACGCACTGGTAAGAACACACTGATAGGACTCCGTGAGTGAGCAGCATTTTTATACTGCCCACAGGTCATCAGTCTGTCCTTCCGGTGCTCTAAAATACGGAAATACTCATAGTCAAATATACCAGCGACCAAACCCTTTCTCGTGTCGCCATCAGGGTTCGGAGGGTTTTTCCCATCCTCTTCCTTTTCCGGTCACCCTGTTTTATGACGGTGTGTCTCGCACGTATGCGCGAGTTAAGTTATTAATTACAATAAAGATTGACTATCAATGTATATTTGATATTGACCCAGAAGGGGTCTTTGTGCTGGATTAGTGGGCAATGGGGAGGCAGGTGGCTGCCGTAACTCCTCCCCCCTTAGCGTAGAGCGAAGGCCACAATGACGTCAGTGGGGCTGGAGCGAAGGATTGCAGTGTAGGTGGTTGATTGACTTGGGTTCTTCTTCTTGAGATGGTAATGATTGTTATGATAACAATGATGGTCAGGACGAAAACTGCGGCTGCGGATGATGTTGATATATGATGGAGGACTTCAGTTTTGAATTTCAAGTTTGGTAGCTTTGTTCCAGTGGAGAAATGGTATTCCTTGAGTTTTTCAAGGCTCAGGATGTCTCTTGTTGAGTTGGCGTTGATGTTGCTACTCGGCGGTGGTGGAACGTGTATGTCGTCCCAATAGCTATCAGGATTGTTTTGGTACGTAACTCCATTTGTCTCGACGTCGTAGTTTTCGAAGTGTATAAGTGTTGTACCCTCGACTGTTCTGGTTTTGGTGCTGCAAGTATAATTAGTTAGTATATGCGGCATATTAATAAGTAATATGAAATTTGGTCCTGGTTGTGAAATTCCTTCGACTTTTCCTGCGTCGCTGAAAGGGCAATTGGCTGCTTCGTTGGTCATTAATCTTCCCATACATTCGGAGATTTTGATGTCTTCTTCGAGGTCCGGTTTTTTTACAATAATAAATACCTTCTATCTTGGGGCAAGGTGCAGTAAAGTGTTGTATGTTATTCTTATTTATGTTTATATATGGTCTAGTTATAATGAGCTTTGTGGTATTTATGGGGAGGGGGATTACATGGAAGAAAAATATTTTTCTGGTGATAGGTTAGGTATTTGTATATTAAATATTATATTTGAGCCATTGTAATACGCTTGCAATCTCAAAAGTTCATAGATATGTTCTATTGATTTGATTTGTATATCTTGGTTCGTTAGTTTATTTTCTATGTTTTGTAGTTCATCATTATTAAATATGAATTTAGGTATAACATTAAGTCTACTAAGGATCACTGCCTCCGCTGTTTGTGATATGGTTAGTAAGTAAATCAATGTTATAATTTATGTGGTTTAATTATTGTGTGTTAATATTTTCTGCGTTTTGAACATCCATGTTCCCTGTGATAAATTTTACTGCTGACCCGAGTCCGTTTAGTAGGCCTCGTTTGTTTCTTTTAATGGGATATAGTTCTATAAGCTTCCTCTCGAGATCTTTGAGTTTAAGCTTTGTTACTTGAACTGAGTTAGTCCGAGTTGCTCGCTGCTCAAAAAGATCAAGTGTTTTGCTTATTTGTTGGATGTTAGTATGATAATCTTCAAGGTTTATGATGTGGATAAGTCTTAGGGGTAAAATGCCGCGATGATTTGGAAGGTTGAAAATTTCAATAAGTTGGGGTGATGTTAATGGAAAGCTGAAATGAGGAGGCTATAGATAAGAATGCTGAGTGCAGTGACCTGTATAATCTTAATGACTGAAGTTAAATTAATGTATATATGGATACTTAATGATCATATGCCGTGATCATGTTTCCACGTAGCATATATATATCGATAGATTGATCATATTCCATGATCGCACTACCATGTTAACTTATACATTCCTTAAAACTATGGTAGGATCATATTCCGTGATCTTAGTACCATGTTACACTCATATTCCGTGAATGTATTTTTAATGAATATATATTTTTGTATTTATTAATAATTTTTTTGTTTTATGTATGCCATGAGTTTACTATTTTGTACATACATTTGTATATATTTCCTTAAAACTATGGGTAGCGTCTAGATCATATGCCGTGATCTTACTACCATGTTACACTCATATGCCGTGAATATATTTTAAAGTCTAAGTTTTCTTAGGTTTTCTCCTTACTTTTATGTAATTTTTGTTTTGTTTTGTGAGGATAGTAAATTTGTTATTTGTTTAGACAATCTGGGTGTTATCTTATTTCGTCTAGCCTCCTTCCTGAATACCATCTCGTTATCTGCAATGTCTTCTGGTTCCTCTCTGCATAAGTTTAGTTTTTTGATTCTTGCAGTGGTAATGTTATCGACCTTTTCTTGGATTTTGGGGTACTGGTTGTCAAGGAATTTATTTAATTTAGAAAGGTATTCATGTTCATTGGTAAAGTTTAAACTTTTGTGAATTTGTATGGTCTGCCAAAAAATAATTCGTATGGGGTGTGATTTGTTATTGAGTGGATGGCATTATTGTAAGTGATGAAAGTTTCGGACAAAATTTCATCGTGATCTGTAGTAAGTTTCTCTTCTCTCCTTTTAGACAAGATAAGTCTATAAATTTCCGTTAAGGTGGAGTGAAGTCTCTCCACTGGAGAGTTACTACTGGTTTGCTGGAAAGATGTGTCCTTGGATCTAAGTATCCTGTGGGTCTTTGGAGGCTAAGCTGGAAAAATGTTGTGTTTCAATAATGTTGGTGGAATCTTTATTAAAGAACCGATCAAGTTGTTGGAAGGAATTTGTGTTTGGATTTTCTATTTCTTGGAGATTAAAATTCGCATTCTTTGTTTGTTGGCTGCAGCTGTTTCTGGATTTGGGGTACATATTTGAACTTGGACTTGGGTTCATTTGACTGCGAGTTGAGGGTTCAGGCCCTTGGAATTGACTGTACTGCGTACCGTTGTTACTTCGGTTAAAGGGGTTTGTGGGTTTGGGATTCTGGGATCGTGGCTGGTTTTCTGCATATGGTAACGCCCTAGGATTCATATTGCTTTGTCGCCAGTTAGTCTGTTGTGGGTTACGGTTAAATGGTGTTTGAACCTGTCGGGGGTTGTACGGTTGAAATCTAGGAGCTTGATTAGTCTTTTGATACAGTATGCTAAAGCGGCGGCTAGTGAGTTAGGCTGCATAGTCCTTACTCTTGAACCAAGAGGCTCATTTAGGCCGCCTAAAAAGGAGTTGAGACACATTTCCGCATAAAGGTCTTTTTTCGCCTTCATAACATTCTGATTATGTTCGTGAATCAGTATATTGTTACACAAGGCAGATTGAATTTCGACGATTTCGCTGTAGAGCGATTCCACCGTTTTATTCATTTGCCTTATGTTATGGAGGTCCCTGATAAGCGAAGTTTCAGTGCGCTTATCTGAATAATGAAGTATTAGATTTCTTTTTATTTCGTCCCAAACAAGCGGAGTCCCATACATGTTGAGGACTTCGTTTGCTTGTCCTTCTACTTTATTTCGTATGGCTCTCAGGAGTATGAGGCCATAAGGTGTATTATCGGTTCCCCTAATGTAGAGGAGAATTTCTTCTACATTATTAAGGAATTCGTACAATAGTCGCGGATTCCCGTCAAATTTCGGTAGGTCTTTTATAGCATCGGGAATTCTTAAAGAGTTAAATATGTCGTTGTGGTCGATGTTGACTGTAGGTGAGGCTTGGGTCGCGTTGTTCTGTTCAATAGACATGTCTATAGTAGTATTATTTGATGAGGAACTGGCTAAGGTTATGTCTTCGGGAATGGAGTTTAGGTTTTTAGATAAACGCCTCAGATTGTATGGAAGGGAATAAATTGGTTTTTTGGTGGGTTGTTTAGGCATTCGGTGGCAGTATATGTATTATTGTTATATATCTATATATATATGTTGCTATTATTTTTTTTTTTTGTACTTACGTATTTATATATTTGAAAGGGGGAATAGCTCACAAAAATTTATTTTATTTATATTTATTTAAATACATATGTATATTTTTTTTTGTTTTATAACATACGACTAAACTAACACTTACATGCACCCAATGATAGTTAAGGTTTCCAGCATTTTAACTTGTTGTTGCGAAATGGTCCAACGGTGTGTGTAGTTGTGGTTAATTTGGGAGTTGTGGTCCAACGGTGACAAAGGATTGAAATCCAACGGCTTAGTCAGTTTTGTCACTGTTTTAGTGCGTTCACTCTTAATAACTTGTTTTTAGGCAAATATTTATGACTTTGTCTTTAACTATACCAATTTTGATATCTCTACTGCAACCAGTCTTCTTAAGTAGTTTACTTCATTCACTTATTTAGTAGTCCGTTCACCGTTCCGTACGACTGCGCCAGTTAAGTTATTAATTACAATATAATATCTTCAAAAAAATATTTATTTAGACCCGTAACTATTACAATATAAACCATTAAACTACGCACTGGTAAGAACACACTGATAGGACTCCGTGAGTGAGCAGCATTTTTATACTGCCCACAGGTCATCAATCTGTCCTTCCGGTGCTCTAAAATACGGAAATACCCATAGTCAAATCTACCAGCGACCGAACCCTTTCTCGTGTCGCCATCAGGGTTCGGAGGGTTTTTCCCATCCTCTTCCTTTTCCGGTCACCCTGTTTTATGACGGTGTGTCTCGCACGTATGCGCGAGTTAAGTTATTAATTACAATAAAGATTGACTATCAATGTATATTTGATATTGACCCAGAAGGGGTCTTTGTGCTGGATTAGTGGGCAATGGGGAGGCAGGTGGCTGCCGTAACTCGCGCGCATCCACAGAGACTCTATATGGTTTCAGTCAGTCCTTCAACATTGATAAAATTGCATTATACGCCAATGAGAGTGAATCGAATAATACAAGACGATACTCATCATCTCTTTTTTTATGCGCACTGCTAATACCACCCAGCCGCCTCGCCTTTTTTGGCAATCCTAGAACAGTTTAAATTTTCGGAAACATATACTCCCTTCACCGCAGGAGGCACATTCCTGTTAGCATCTTTCTTCATCTCCGACACGTTCGCGTTCTTCGTACGTTTGAAACCATCACCGTTCGCACTCTAACGTCTCGACCTCGGCGACCCACAACGTTCGGGCCAACGAGCAAACGCAATGTGCCTCCTCGCATAGATTCGCATACGGATATCGGGATTGCAAAAGCAGCACGGGCGGAGACGGAGAGATGAATTCCATTTTTAGTACGCACTTTCAGGGGCCACCACCTCGTTTTTATGACTTAATATCTGCGTGCCAAAGAGTACCGGGAACTCACTCGGTGTGTCAACATACCATAAAGCAAGTGCCTCCGCTAACGGAGAAGACTCATAAAATCCGTGATTTACTGCTGCCATAAATGCTGTCAGATTTTTCATTTATTTTTCTTTTTTCTTGTTGTTGTTATTTTTTTTTGCTACAGAATTCGATGGTGGAGAAGAAGCGGCGGTATCCCCCATATCATTGTTTGACTAATTAAAAGCCCCCATTCGAACAGGTGAATGGGTTCAGCAAAACTTTACGAGCCCCGTGGCTCTACGAAAAGAAGGAATTTTGTTTGCTCATTCCTTTTTGGTTTTATTATTAACTCCGTTCTTTGATTTTATTGCCAAGGGCACAGAAAAATTGTAATTTATTGCTGAGGGAGAAAATAAATCACCAAACTGTAAAGGATGCAACGCAACAGCCGAACTATTGGCGCGAGTCGGGGAAAGGATCAACTGAAATCCCACAAAAAGGAATGCCACATATCCTTTTATTTTTTGCGAATGGGAAATATATTAATATACTCCAAATTGGTTAGTGGTATCGTCGATAAAATGATGTCCGGTCATTAATTATGAGGGTAACATGCTCGGTATGGCCTATAGGTCCAGTGGGCACGGTACCCTGCTCTACAGGCGGTCTGGCTCGTCACTAAGGACCAGGACGCCGGCGGAGGCGACAAAACTTTTCGACTGACAGTTTGATTGTGAAATTCGGTGATGTGATCAACGAATGTCTGGAGCAGTAAGCGCATCTCTTTCTCGCAACTGGTACTGTGCCACAACTAGACCCCCCTAAGAGTGAGTCCCTCTTTCGGGGACAATTTCTGTTCCGAACTTGTGAAGCCCTCGAGACAGGATGGATTTTAGACAAGAATTCGTTCCCAAAACGGAATGCAATACCATTCCCCAGCCACACAGTAGACAGTCACTCATCCGTCCAAAAAGGGTCCCTCCACCACATTCAGATACAGAAATTTGAGTTGTTTTCTTTTTTGCTCTCCAGACCGAGTTGTAGCCGAATGTCATCACATACTCCCGGCCATGCATTCCGCATTCAAAATTCCCCCGCAAAAAACAACAAATTATTCGATATCAACTGAAAAATAAAATTATTCATCATTTAAAAGCATATTTTTTGAATTTGCTGTTTTTATGCTCAGCGCCAAATGCAGGAGTGGCGAACCTGTTATAGGGATACTTTTGCGGCATCAATTCAAGCGAATAGTTTTTTTTTTGAAGGATTGAGAAAATATGAATAGCAGCGCTGTGCTCATAAATAATAAGCGCAAGCAATGTTCTCGTTTAGAAAAACCGAAGGCGGGTCGTAAATAATTTATTTAAGGCTCACACACACCAGCACAGTCACTAAAAGGGAAGATATGCAGGAGGCTCAGAGTTGTGTGCGTGTGTGCTGCTGTCGTAATCAACTACGCGGAGAGAGAGTTGCAAAAATGCGAGTTCTAAGACAAGAAGTTGCATGCTATGTGGTTGCGGGGAGCAAAAAGATACAAACGATACCGCGCTATCTCAAAGAACGGCAAGGGCGCCGCAGGCGAAGCGGCGTCAAGAGATGAACATATCTCCTGCATGAAGGAGAACGATTTAGAAAAATCATAACTCAAGCATGGCAGTGGGAATATTTTTTGATGAAATATGTTTCGAATGACTGAAAGAGTTGACGGTTTGGCCCCTTCTTTGGCCCTTTCAACAACGAGGTTTTTTTTTTTTTTGCAACAATGCAACAACAAGTCTGTTATGTGTGTGCAGTTTTTAAATGCGAATCTTTGCTTTGACGCATTTTGGTTATCGTCTGATTGGTAGGCAAGAAAATTCTTAACCAGAACAATTTTAATACACACACAAAGAAAAATAAACCGGACAAGTGTGAGTTTTACTCACGCGCCGAGGGTTTCGTTCATTCGTCAACAGATTAGAAGTAAGAACATCATTTAAGTTAAAGCAACTTACAACGGCAAGTCGTTCTTATTGTTTCGAATAAAGCTAAACAAAACAAAAGTCTTTCTTATTTGCTGATCGTGCCAACCGTGCGAAAATTGCTTTAGTGAACCTAAGGGAAATGGTCTCAAGCTACTCCGTTGAGACAATTAATCGGCAGTTCATGAAAGTCACCTTACCAAACAGCTAAGCAATTTGAATCATAAAGTATTCGGCAGTATTTTTATTAACAGATAGCCACTTAGTCACTTCACTAATGTGGAACAAAACTTAAGCATCCAAGAAATTAACAAATTAAGTGCTCGTGGATCGAAATTAAAAAAAAATCTGTCAAGTGTGAGTTTTACTCACCCGCCGAGGGTTTCGTTCGCAAACAGATTAGTAGCTTAGACTTAATCTAAGTCTAAGAAATCAACAAACTCAAATAGATAGTAATAAAAATCAAATTAAACTCAATTCACTGTTCATTCAGTAAAATTCTTCTTTTCATTTCGAACGAAACTGAACAAAAGAAAATCCTTTCCTATTTGCCGATAGCGCCAGCCTTGTGAAAACTGCTTTGGTGCATTTAGGGGATGAAATGCCGCAAGCGACACTAAGACTGCCGTCAGTTCATCGTTTTTTACAGGTAACTGATACGATTTGAATCGTTAACATCTCGAAAATTGTATGAAAATAATTTTTTTTACATAATATTATATTGTTCTTTCACTGAGATCTACAAAATGGGGTTTCCGGATCTTCAACATTGGTTTTTGGCCAATATCTCAAAAACTATTAAAGCCGAGTGCTCAAACCAATTTTAACACAAAGATTACATCAATACCTACATTCCAGATTTTTAGACTAGCGGTGTGGAAATGAGAGGGGGGAGAACGCCTTTTTTTCGACTTTGAAGCTTAATATCTCGAAAACCTAGCTTCCAAATGAAAAGTTCAAAAAGAAAACTTTATTTCATTTTACAAGACCTATCGGATGGTCTCACTTAATATATTCCCGTGAATTTTTTTTCAAAAAAAGTTAGTAATTAATTTATTTTAGTATGAGCAAAAATCATACACGATTTCTGGATAATTTTGTGGTATTGCGATGAGTTGCCCCATAACTCCAATTTTTTTCAGATTTTTTGGTTAAATATTCTAGAAAATAAGGTGGGGGACACAATACACTAGTCAGTTTTTGGCAGTTTGTTGGCTAATACGCTCTTACCAATAAGAGTAAGATGATTACCATAGTACAACTTTTTGATCTAACTATCTTCCTCTTTCCAACGATACCCATATTAAGGAACTAGTAAAAGAAATTCATTTTTCAAATTTAGTATTGGTACTGAGCTTATGCTAATATGAATTTTTTTTTTATTTTTCTGCCTGAACTTGCTTTGGACAAGTGAAATACATGTTTTGGCGAAGTTTTATTTCTTTATTCTTAGTGGTTCGCCAATTATCAAGAATAACGCTTGATGACAGACAGACAGACGTTAGTATTACTAACGTTTCCTTTAATTTACGACTATTTCCAAAAAAAGTGCATGATTTGTTTTTAGGTCGCCTGGATACATCTTCAGTCCAAATTTCAACCCTTAACTAGAACGGACTTATAAGTTATAGTCAAATATGTAAAAGGCGGCAGACAGACAGACAGACAGACACCGAAGTGATTCCATAAGGGTTTCGTTATTCCTTTGGAACGAAATCATCGAATCGAAAGGATAACATTCAAAACATTGACCAATTACAGTGGCTAAAATAGTGTCGTTTTAGGTATTTTTAATTACTTGTGCGGCACGGCAGTAAAAAAAAATTGAATATGGATTTTGGCAATAAAAATGAAAAATTATTTCAAACCTGGCGACAATAACGGCAAAGTTCGCTCGATGGAAATATAACCTCCAACACATCGGTTAGATGTAGATGGGCTCATAATAATAATTTGTACCGTATATTGTTAGCTGAGTTGTGTAAAAGAATTAGATAAGTATTTGAAGATCGTAGTTTTGTTAAATTCATCCGGAATGGTGTAGTAAGAAACTATGAGTTATAGTCTTTAGAATGTAATGACTAACGCATCCAACTTTAAACAATCTTACAATTAGAATCAAGCCCAACAATTCCTGGCATTTAAAAAAATCTAAACTAGTAATTTCACTGTATGTACTTTGAAGTCAGAGGTGAACACACATTAATTCTTTTGAAGTCCATAAATTTAATTTGAATTCATTAGAATTCTGCAGGCGCAAAACCTTTTTTTTTTTTTTCAAGTTTGTGTGCTGCACCCTTTCCTGTCCGAAAACGATACGTCTCTAAAGCTACATTGATTAGCATTAGTTTCCAGAGAGTTAACACATTTTTTTAGGCTTACGAGCTCAACCGTTGTGTTTTAATAACAAATTTCAATTGCATTGGAACATTTTGGTTGTTTGTTTTTTCAATTCTCAATATGCAATAATAGTGATCCACACTCTGATTTGGTCATTGGACATAAAACAAGTAAAAAGCTTATTTTTCGATTTTTAGTGCATGACTAAATCGTGTTTTTTAAGTTTTTAAAACTATAGTTTATTTTACAATTTTTTTGTCATCTTATAACAAGTTAGCGCTCAATTTCCTTTTCCTTTCGCTGGTAGTTATCCAGAATTAAGCAAAACCAAAAAAAATCTCGACAAACCACTTAGAACACCATAAAATCTCAGCCATCCCAAAATCACAATTCACAAATTCTAACAAATTTTCATCGACTTTCTACTTTTCACCAGAGACCAAGTTCCGTCTACTGTGCGCTAAAGAAATCTGGTGCCCTATTGAAGGACCCTTGGAGCATTTTGATTCTGCATAAACACCAAAAAGAGATTTCCGCTTCAATTGAATCAACCAATTTTCCACCCCCAAAACAACAGTTCAGCAAAGTTTTCTTCCTCGCGTCCCAACGACAGCCACGCCTGTTTATCCACATCGGCACGGCGAATGTGTGTTTGAGCATAAAACGGGCCAATCCTATGTCACATCAAATTGAGTCCTCTCACGGAAGGAAACAGGTAGAACTCAACAAGATATCCTGAAGCGGTTTCCTGCGCACCTCACGACCACGTGCGTCCTTATGTCTCAAGTATTTAAATAAAATTCCAATGACGAGACGTTAAAAATCAGTTGAAGGATATTTTCTTTTCTTGGTTTTCTGGTTTCTTCTTTTTTTATTTGTTTTTTTTTTTTTGTGGGAAAACACAAAAACGAAAATGAATAACAATTATTCAAATGAAGGAAACTGCTCGCCCTAGACGTCGTTGTCGTCGTCATCCACGCAGTCAGTGAGAGGGATCTAAAGGATCCTCTTGAGGGTTCCAGTCGTTCGTTCCACGTTCGGAAATTGAGTTGGCGAAGGCATTAATATTAATTTGCATACTTTTACTTGTAAGATTTCTGGAAACAGGACTATGATGTGCTGCGCCGCACAGGAGTAGAAGTTGTTCATCATTGGGTGATTCCCATTCGAAATCTGTTACGGGTCTTTTGTTTTTTTTGCGCGCACGCACGACGACGACATGCCGCAGATGAGAAGTCGATGAGTTTCTTTAGTGGGCTGATGATGATGAGTCTTCGAGTAGGGTACGCCTCCGGGCGGCTATTAGGTGGCTCCTTTCATTCGACTCTTGTGTGCTACTTGTTGTTTTGTCTTGACAATTGAAAAGAAGGAAAAAAGTTTGTTTTCTTAGTTTGTCGTTGTTTGTTTGAAGTTTGTTGGAATTATTTTAGAAGAATGTGCCCTAATTGAAAAGGCAAATGATAGTAAGTGCTTCGAAGGTGGCAATAGAACAAACGAAATGCAGCGATTTGGCAAGCTTAACTTGCAGAATTTTCTGTAATTTAGTCAAAGGAAGTAGAAATTCGTTTGCATAGCTCTGTCAATAATGATATTAAGTCTGTAAAGCAGCCCGTACACGATTCAATTCGTTTGTAAACTGAGTTGATAGTTGGCCACACACTAAATCAATTGAATTGAAAATTTTATTATTTTTTTGAAAATAATTTTTCACTTGAACACTAAACAAAAAAACAAAAAAAGCAAACAACACAATGAATATCCGCAATTTCATAAATTTGCTAGTTTGTTGATGAACTTTCCCACACGTGATTCAATTGAGTTGAAAGACTTGCCAGTCAACAACCAACTCAGCAACCGTCAGATCGATCAAGTGACAAAGCCACACACGGGTTGATTTCACTGTGATTTGACTAAGTCGATGATTGAATTGTATCATGTATGGGCTGCTTTAGTCTTGTATCTTTTTTATAATAAATTCTTTGACAGAGTTTTGATTTGTTTTTTGTTTGCTTTATATGAGCGTGTTTGTTAGTTCGATGTAACACGTTGATTTTGTCTATATTCCATATTCATATATGTATAATTAGTAGTAGTAATTAAATCTATTTTCATTGATTAACATTTTTTTTAACATATTTGTAGTGAACTCAACGTACACAGAGATACGATAATAATTTGTCTTACTATTGCAGAAACGTGTATTTCAATATAAACAATATCTAATAGAAAACCTTTAAATGACAAAAATACCAAAAACCTTCACTTACTTTTTTTTTTCGTTATAAAATACATACAGGTTAGGTTAGGCTAGAATGAAAGTGGTGAATGAGCAAACTAACAATAAATAATTAAGTATATATATAAATAGATAAATAAATAACTGACCAAATAAAAATATAAGCATGAAAATAAGCAAATAAAGAAATAAATATATAGATATATTAAAAAGTAAATAAATAGCAAATAAATAAGTAATAAATATGTAAACTGCAACAAGATTGGTAAACAACATAAAAGTATTACACAGTAATGTAACCCGTCTATACAGACCTTTATTTGCGAGACCTACTATAAGTGGATTATGTGAGTATTGGCAATTTGTGAAGAATTTTTCATTTCTCATTTGATTTCTAATATACCCGTTTGTTCATGTAATATCATGGTAAAAAACAGTCAGCGGAGGTTGTGCATCATTTTAAATACTTTATTCTAAGCAATTTGGGGTTTTCTTAAGTGGAATCTTGCACACGAACCCCATACAGGGCAAGCATATAGTATAATGAGCTGGAAGATCACTTTATATAATATAATTTTGCTTAATAACGAACGATTAATAAGGGAGATTTTTAAGGCTAAGCCTACTTAACATAGTATATTTATAACATGGACACGATAGGTCAGCCTCTGGTCCAAGTATACATCTAGATATTTGGCAGAAGAAATCCATGAGATATTACAATTTCTTGTCCTTAGCTGTCCATTAGGCAAAAAACAAGCTTTTCTCTTTCATGTGAAAAGGTAGATTGAGTTTTGATTTCATTTATATTGATCTTCCAATCAGATAGATTTTCTAAGATCGTTTCAAGTGCTATTTGAAGATTGTTTAATATAACAACCTAGCTCATTTGAGCTGTAAAGCGCAGTCCGCAAACAAAGCAATTTCATAATCATAGAAGTTTCATAAATCTGCAACAAATATTGTATAAAGAATTGGGGGCAATTCAGATCCTTGCGGAACGCCAGAGTGAATTGACTGAGTTGTTGAATGACTTTTATTAATGATTACTCTAAACTTTATGTTCTCAAGAAAGCTTTTAAGCAGCTAAATAAGATAGGCATGAGATAGGACAACCGAATTTCAGGAGCTTATATACAAGCTCATTGTGCCATATTGAATCGAATGCCTTTTCACTTTGAGGAGGATCAGGCCTATCAATTGCTTGTCGGCAACCTTTTGTTTAACGTGATTGCAAATATGAAGCACTTGATGGGTAGCACTTGGCAAAATAATGAAATAGAGTAACTTTTCCTTTAAATTGTTTTTAAAAATTTTACTTAGCCACTTAACAGACTTATTGCGCGACAGCTATTAACATTGCAAGAGGGCTTTTCAGGCTTCCAGGGGAATGATTTTGGATATTTTCCACTCAGTTTGAAAATATTTCAACTTGAAGCAAGAGTTAATTATAAAGCACAGGAAATCCATGCATCCATCCATCCAGTCCTGGTAATTTTCGATTTCGAAGTTCCTTGACATGAAATTGTACATCATTGGGTTTAATGTAACAGGTACTTGATCTACACTTATTTCAATTAGACGAAGAGCGCTTAAGCTTGGGGTTATGAATATTAATTGCTTTCTTTAGTTCAACTAAAAGATCTATTTCGTCTGTAAGTAATAAATTGGTTCCAATTATATAGATTATTTTTATCCAATTATATATGAAGACATCCACACCTCGATTGCAAATGACATTTTCTATTCTACACCCTCTGCTGCGTAGTGTGCACCTAATTGATCAGAAGGCATCTTCCATGTCATCACGCACTCGGTTTCTGCGTAACCTCTCAGATCCATTCGCGTTTTCTCGCACACCCGCCAAGAATCAAATGCCAACCTGATTGACGCAAGCAGCAACGTACTAATGCAGCTGATTACCAAGCCATGACACACCTCCAGGCACAAGAGATGGCATCAAGCTGCGAGAGGGTGTGCCAGCGCAGGCCGCCTGGAGCTCTTGCAACACTACGTCTTCCTCAACCCACTCTCCAGTTTGGAGTCTCATTAGGAGTGCCAGTCGCCAAAATCCATAGATGTTTCCTCCGCTTTTAATCTGATGACGGAAATCGCATATCAGCGACATTCCAGCGGCAGACATTCATTCATAATGCGCGAAATGGAATTCCTGTCATCAACATCATCTTCATCATCTGCGGCTGCGGCGGCAGCAGCACCGTAGAACAACAGTAACAAGGCCTCCTCTGTCCCGCACTGATGACATTCGATTCTATTTTTCGATGCTAATTTCCCGACGAGAATAGACATTCTAGTTGGCTTCATTCTCATGGTCATGTTGCCATTTTTGTTGCAGCGCATTGTCGTCCTCCGGTCGACTGGAGGTAGATGTCATACGACTTCGGGGTTGAAAAGGGACATGTAGCTGCGACTGCGGCTGTTTGTGCTCTTCCTTTATGATAAACCATTCTTTGGTGTGTCCACAAAGTGTCCAAGTTGGTCTCATTTCGTAATTTCCGATTTGAATTGAATTTAAGCTGCGAAAGGCCGCCAGGTATGGTCCGTCTTGTCGAGAGTAGTGAACACGTTCTAGTGAGAGGACACAGTTGTCCAAATCCGCAAATTGATATTGCTAAAGATGATGCGGTGTTATGGTATGACGAGGGGAGCGCAACAATCGTAATTTGTCGGCAGGACAGAGACCCTGTGTAAGATTGATGTGTAAGAGTTGAATTCCTGAAATGATGGAGTCATATTCACTAATCCCCGAGCAATGACTTTCCGTGGCATGACCTTCAAAATCATTTAATTTCATACTTCCTTTGAGAGCTAAGCAAAAATTGCTGCCTTTTCTTAATCTCGCAGAACGCTTTCACTCATAGCACCAACAACCCAGTTGCAAACCTTTTAACCACACACAGTTGAATCTTCTAAAACTTACTCTCGTCTCCTCTTCGGGGTATTTATCTCGCTCATGATTTTTTTTTGTATTTTAGGTCCAAAATTATGGGTCATCATTTAGAGCTGAAATTACTAGTCTGGCTGCTAACTCAAAATCGCCCGAGTTGTGCACAAAAAAATATATGGTTGAACCGCGCTGCGTTTGTTGCTACAGACCCATTTTTTTTTATTTTAATTTAACTTAAATGGTTTATAAACGATGTCTCGACGCATTTCGGCCCGACGCAGCAAATCAAATTATTTACTGCCGATCTTTTCGGGTATTTTTTTTAAATGCCAATTATCCTATTGAGTGGCCTACGGCGGTAGCGGATACATTTTTTAGGTCGCTAAAAATTACGATGTGTTGCGAATCGAAGTCAAAATGCTAATAATTTTAAAATAAAAATTAAGCGGTTCAAATTGATATGTTATTCGAGGTAAGATGCTGATGGAAGTTGTGGGTCATTGTGTATGGATTGCAGATTCCATACAAATGATACGCATGTTTTCAGACGCTTTGTTGCTTGCGAGGTTCTGCTTAGCGGCACTTTAATTGTATTATTTGCTGAACGAAACTTGTTTATCGTATAGGGCAAGGGTGGCCAAACCGTAGACAGCGGTCGACCAGTCGAAGGCATTTACAGTCGACCCATGAGCCACAAATTACTGAGTATAGAGTAACCAAGATCTACAAAATGGGGTTATCGGATCTTTCACAATCTCATATTGTTGTTTTTTCGGCATTTGGCTATTTCAAAACTATAAAAGCCAGAATGCTCAAGGATAACTTCAAACTAAAGATTAGTTCAAGATATAAAGGTACATTCCAGAATTTTTTTCAGATTTTTAGACCCATGGGTTAGAAATTAGAGTGGGCGCTTTTTTTGAGACTTTAAAGCTGAATTCAAAAACTGAACTTCTAAAAAAAAGTTCAAAATAAAACTCTTATTTTACCAGGTACGTAATCACTCCATGTATTCTGGTAAAAAAAATATAAATAAAAAAAGAAAGAGATACTAAATTAAATTATTTTAGCACGTATAAATGATCGTACAAGATTTTTAAGTATTTTTTTCAATATTGCGACCTACATGACACCCCATAAATCCATTTTTTTTTTTATTTTTTAGCTCCATATTTTAGAGAATATTATTATTATTATAATACGTACCTTACAATTAAAATTACAAAGCTAACATTTTCTGGCATAAACTATAAAGGCTTAGAAAATATATATTTTATGGGACGCGGTACGCAAATAATTTTTGGCAGTTCGTTGGCTAATAACTCGTTACCAGTGAGAGTCAGGTGGTCACCTCAGTTTTTTTGGCTAAATCTTTCTGCTATACTCCAGTAACGTTTCATTATTCCTTTAGAACTAAGCTCTAATTATACTGGAATTGTTGGCATTTTTTTTCAATTCAGAACAATGAGGGGCTCGCACAACCAATTTCAGCGAAAAGTCGACCACATAGCTTCGCTAGGCAGATCATATTAATAAATGTACATAAGAAAGGCGTCTTTAAAGCCAAAAGATTTAAATGTGGTGGAATTGTTGGAAAACGCTGAATCAATTCATCACCACCTTTTTTAATCGTTACTTCAATAAAATTATTATTAAGATACTGATTTATACCAACTTCCAATTCTAAACGATGAAAAATTTCTTTGGATAATTGACAGCGTCATTTTGATTTATGACCGTATCCACACATCCGTTGAAGTCACAAAGACCTCATCGAAAATTCTTGAAGTCCCAAATATGTCTGTCTAAAGACTTGCATTCAATTGATTTGTAATCAAATCATTGGCCATAAAAACTATCCAGTCAAAACTTCAAAAAGAAAGAGAGATTTCAATGCTGCAGTCTGGCTCGCGGGGTTAATTTATAAATTGAAAAATTACAGACATGACATGACATCAATTGATTTTCAAAGTCAAAAGATTTAAATCTTTAACAACTCTGATTCAATGAAGTCTATAATTCGAAGCCAAATTTATTTGTTTTTCTTCAACAACCGTTAGTTGAAATGCGTACGTGGCGAAAGTGAGCCATATTTTATAATATTCTAAAAACTCCGTAATTTAAAAACCTCTGTAATTTGAAGATTTCTCTTGGTCCCATGCAATTTTAGAGAGCTTATTGTATATAGATAATATTGGACTAAATCGAACCAGCACGTTCATCAATTCAGAACTCTTTGCTACACTTTTAAAGAATGTTGACCCGTAGAATCCACGATAAGGATACACAGTGGAAAGGAATCATGAACATGGAAAAGCAGAAAGAAATTAGAAAAGTATGAAGCACTATTTCCATAGCCAGGTACTTCCTTAAGAGTTACAAAGCGGTCAACTTCAAAATGTCCAGCTATAATGTGTGCGCATTTCCCTTCGAACGTATTTCTAAACGATCCCCACTCCTAAATGAATCTTGATGCAATTAACACGAGGTGTGTATCCCAATAATCGCATCCTGCTGTGTCCAGCTCGAGGCCTTGGCAATAAACTTGCACAACATGTTACAAATGGAACAGCACCCGCCCCTCATTCCACCGTACCAAATGAACTTTCGGTCAAATTGCACTCGCAATTGCAAAGGGTTTTCCCTTTCTTAATAAATAAACAGTTACTCGTTGTCCAGATGACGCGGCCCAAGGGTTGTCATCAACCCTTTAAGCATCGACACAGAAAAAAATAAACCTCCCCCTGTCAGCTTGCAACCATAATAACAGAGCTTCAGGTGCAAGGTGTGCATTACGCACCGTAAATTATACTGACAGTGCGTTGATTGCGTAGAGAAGAGGGGTGCTGGAAAACCCACTGTCTGCCAGGCGACATATACACAGGGTCAAGCTGCTAAACCAGTTTATGGCTCCAACAGTAGCCTGCATTTTATGTCGCATTTGTTTTAAATGGCTCCTTTTTTGCACACACACGCGCAAACACGAAACACTGCTCGTCTCTGCCCGACACACATATTTGTTCCAGCGAAAGGTTACACATGTGAAATGCATCTTCCAATTTGCCTTGAAGTCCAATAATTTGAACAGGGAGTAGCTGCAGCAGTGGGGACTGCTCGTCTTGGCATTGGTGTTGTGTGTGCCTCGCCAATAAATTCCAAACATAGACGACCGACCGGAGTCGAAGCCTCCCCGTGTGCATGGTCCGGGTAACAGCGGTAGCAATAGGCCCCTCTCATCTGCTTCAAACGTAATTGGTATGAGCATTTAAATGCCAAATTAGAAATGTCGCGCTTTAAGACAATGTCATCGCCAAAGTCGAGAGACTCGCTTGCTCCTGCTGCGGCTCCTGCTCAGTTTGTGGCCGAGGTCGGAGCAGCCCTCGTAATCGTCGTCATCGTTGTCGTCGTCCCCATCGCTGCTGGATAACAATGACACATAACACAGCGTGGAGGGACTATGACAATGCTTGCGGTCCAACGGGGAACACGGAGGACGCCTTCTCCGCGCGTTGCCTATTTCCATTTCCATTCAATTATTTTTTGATTCGATTTGCTGAATCTGGAAGTCGGCAGACGTTCTGCGTTGTCGTTGTCGTCGTCGGAGCGTCCTCGTACACACTGGAATACACCGTCGTCTTCGCTGTTGTCGTTTAGAATGTTGCTTAGAATGGCTCGAAGTCGCACCTGGGATAAAAGGAGCACTAGTATCCGTTCCTTTGGGTTTTCTTTTTTCTTTCTTTCGTGCATGGATCTGGGAATGGATGCAATTTGGTCAGACAGGCAGCAACGCTTTGGTTTTCCTCGTGGCGAGGTGCTCCTTAATGTGTGCGCTTGGGCTGGGGCAATGGGAATGGCAATATCCCGTTTTGATTGCTTCTATTAGAAAGTAATTCTTCTAAAGAGTCACAAGGAAGTCTATTTAAATAGAAATTTGGCGATCGAGGAAATTGCATTGTTGGGAGAGCTTCTCCGTTTGCAAGATATTGAAAGACTATGACTGCTTGCATGACGATGGGGTGCAGAGATGATGATGCCTGCAATGGAATTGCGGTAGCAAACAATTCCAGTTGGCCTGGCGAAAAGCCGTTCTTTGCTGTCTCCTTAAAGGAAATTTATTTGAATTGAGCCTTAATTACGTTCTTTTGACCTCGCAGATTGACCCTGTGGGGCCGGGTAAGGAGTTGCGATATTGTTTTCTAGCCTGCCAGAACAACACTGGCGGTCGTGAAACGTGTTAGGTTGAGTTGATCCGGGTTCCCACACCCGGAGCTATAAAGGTAACATTAATTGTGTTTTAGAATCACACCGAACCAATTATTATTTTTTGTCTCCCTATAACTACTATATTCAATGCGTTTATGAACGTAGGTGTCGAACCAGGTTCTTCTCCTTCTCCCTTTTTCCACTTGCAAAGGGTCACTACACCCAAAGTGCCTCAATTTACGACCTCCACCCACTCCCCTAGAAGCAGCACACGTGAATTGCATGGCCAAACGGCACCACATATGTACTTTCGAAGACGCTTGAGGAGGGATCGCAATCTCCTTATCGGATTAGTGTGTGCACCCTCCAAATAAATGCACTTCGAAGCATCGTATTAAACTGCTATTTGGCCACCAGCCCCCAGGCGCATATGAGACTCGTACCACTGTGCTAACAAGACGCCCAAATGCACCGGGCAATCAATAACACTATTAAATTCTCACATACATACTCCTCGTGAGTCGCACTTAGCCACCACGCGGAGCAACGCCAGGCCACTGCCACCGCCTCAAATGTGGCGAGAATCACTCAAAACGGAATTAATACTGCCGGGCTTAAAACAGCGTAGCACTGCCCATTCGCCAGACATAAAACTCATAAATCCCTTGATTTACGATTATTGACTGCGCACCAAACCGAAAGATGATAAACAAACCAAAAAACAAAACGAACGGAGAAAAAAGAGACAAAATGTCGGCCGGACAATGCATTCCTGTGGGCCAATTTAATAATCTCAAGTCCGGCCGGTTCCTTGGCGGCGCGGCGTCCGCAGCCGGACTTGGCCGGTTGCTTGTGTCACGACGAGGGGGCTGTTAAAGCGAATCTCTGTATCCGCAGAAGCATGGCAGTGCAACCGTACCGCTTAAGCTCATTTACGAGCGTCATTTCGTTTTGCCACGGCCTGCCGGCTGAAGGCCGAACGAAAGAAGTCATCATCACTTCAGAGCCCATTGGCTATGGTCATTCAAGGAGGCAGCGGCAATAGCAGCACCCAGCGCATACTCACAACGGAGACGACAACACGCTACCGTCGCCTCCGCCGCCGCCGTCGCTGCTGCTACGTTTGAGGAGGAATTTATGTGACAGACGCTGGCGATTATTAATGCCAAGTGGTGAGGAGTTGTGGACTCGCGCGATGCCAAGTGACAATTAGTCACTGCGCGTAGTGAGATGTTTGTCGGTGTGTCGTGTCCGCTCGGGGAGAGGTGCCCATTAGTCAGGGTCATTGCTGGTTTATTTGCTGCTTCTCATCGTCGTACTATGGCTACTGTTTTGGCTTTCTGCTGTAACACACTCGCACACGCACCCCTCGAATTGTCACACTTGTCACTCGGGCTTATCAAGGAGTTGTAAATTAGAAACTAACATTTAGTTATATCCGTTAATGCGACAAATTGGTTTTGCTTATCCGAAACCGTGTGATGAACAGTAGGATGGTCGATTGCATGTGACTTCTGCGGGGAATTTGAATTTTGTTTTAGCCGTCTCTTGTGGGAGAGTGTGTCGATCAAGTGCCGTTATCTTGGCTTAAGATGTCGAAGGTGTTTATAGCAAAATATGCCAGCACCAGGTGGTGCATCACATCCTGTAGTAAATCAACGTAAGGCATATATTAAAAGCACTAAATTAACTCTCATCGAGCCGAAGAGACGATCAGTCGACGACGAGATGAGACGACGAGGCTACGAAAGGTGTATTCACGTGACCCAAAAATAAGTTGTCATTCTTTTTCGGAATCAGTCGAAGATCAACGCTTACTAGGTTAGATTCTATGTTGTGTATATTTTGCGAAGATGTCAACGTTATTTAAATTACATAAGAAGAGTACTAACACGATTTTTTGTTGCTAAAAATATTATTATAAAATTAATTTTATTCTAAATATTTCTTAATTTATTCATTCTGTAAATGATAAAAACTATTCCAACTATTTGCTACTTGTTCCATTGTTCTTCCGAAAAATTGTTTTTATTTCCGGTTTTAGCCCTTTTGCCCCACTATGACCACCTAAGCCGCCAAAACACCTTTTTATTCTAACATAACATAGGGTTATATATTTCAATTCCTGTCAAATGTGTGACGTCACGTTTGCAGTTTAATAGTTTCGTAGCGAATTCAAATTGTATGCTGCCCTTCTGTATCAGAAATTTAATAAAGAACGTTGGATATAATGTAAATAATTGAAATGTTTCATTCTTAGGGTTCGTTGTAAAAGAATAACGAAACCCTCACAGAATTGAAAGGTTTATAACTATTGAGTCGTCTTTAATCAAGAGGTAAAATTTGGACTGAAAGTGTATCCAGGCACCCCAAAAACTAAATAAAAGATCTTTTTGGAATTAGTAGGAGATTAAAGGAAATATTAGTACTAATATTATATTAACGCACGAAAAAACTTTTATCAACTTTGATAGTCCATATGGGTATGATTGGAGAGGGGACGGGGCGCAGATTATAAAAATGTCCGTCCGTCCGTCATTAAGCTCTTGTCTTGGGAACTGGTGAACAACTTAAGAAATTAAATACTAACGAAAACGTTAGTAGATACTACTACTAAGTTTTTTTAGTTTTTTTTAGTAAGACTAATTAAGATATATCCTTTAAAATAAAATAGAGGTTTCATTTCCAACTTTTCAATCAAAGTTTCATTTTCGAATTATTTGGATTCAAAGTTGCTCTGAAGTTGAAAAAAAGGTGTCCCCCCCTCTAGTTTCCACACCGATGTAACTAAAAGTCTGAAAAAAAAGTTTTACCGCGATGTGGTCTTTACTTTAAAATTGATCTGTTTCGATTATCGAGTTATTAACCAAAAGCCACAAAGCAACAATATTCGAATTTTAAAGATCTAAAAACAACAAAGAATCAAAAATATCATTTAACAAAAATTTATTTTCGCACAATTTTTCAAAATAGCCTTTTCCGTTTAAAAGTGTTTAATATATATCAATTATAATATAATTCAATAATATAAATCAATTGACGATGCGTTCCCTGTAGTTGGCATCTTAAAAGTTGAATTGCTAACTTCCTAGCATGCTTCCATTGTTAGTTAGGCAATAAAAATAATAATGATAATAATAATAATATATAACAATAAGACTAATTTATTAAACATAAATGAGCACCACGCATCATCGTGGTGCGCATTTCTGTTTATCGCCAGCATCAAAATACGTCTAGCAATCACTTTTTATAAAGAACTAGTTTGCGACCTTTTTTTTTAAATAACCATTATTATTTTTCAGCCAGAAGGTACAAAGAGCAAATGGAAAAGGATTTTATTTTGTTTAATTTATATGATATGAAGAATTTTAGTGAAGTCATCTGACATTGTTAACTTGATTGATTTATATTAAATTCTTGTGGGCGCTGTGGCTTAGTCGGTTAGTGCGTTGGACTGTTAAGCGAGAGTACCCGGGTTCGAATTCAGCTCGGGGAAAAGAACAGCACAAACATTTTTCACGGCCCCACCTCCAGCGAACGACCAACAACCCGGCTGGAGTACATCTGCCACGGAAAGATTTCGCAATTCGCCGTTGGGAACCGGCATTAAACAGTGGACATTAATCCTAGACATGTGTCACAAATTATAAAGCGCACAATTAGTGGAGGCGCGAAAAAGTTAGGCTCTGACTCTCAACGGGCTGTTACGCCACACAATGTACTGCATGTTAAATTCTTACTTTTAGATAATCTGTTGACGAAAGGACGAAACCCTCGGCGGGTGAGTAAAACTCACACTTGACCGGATTTCTTTGTCGTTATGTGGAACGTATTTTACTTATTGAAAAATGTCACTCACCCGTATTATAACTCTCGTTTAAGTTCGACAAGTTATGGATTTGATGAATATGTATGTTCTTGTTTTTTTACTTTTTTCATGTGCTAATTATTGATTTTGGCACGAGTACGATTACTTTGGCGCCAAAAAATGATAACGGTATTTTGTATAGGGAAGGGGGGTCCATCTCGTCCCGTTTAGGAACTAGAGACAATTTAAGAAAAATCAATGAACATGAAAAAAGAAATTATTAAAAAACAACGACAACAGTTACAATGAAGTTATACACCAGTTACAATGAAGTTATAGCCAGAAACTTGTTCTTTAATCATGCATTTTTAAATGCAGTGTTAGTAGTGTTTGAAAAATTTACTTGCAAACGCAAGATTCTGATAAATAAATAAAAAAAGTATAAACCACCAAAAGGGTGAACATTACAAATCGTGTGCAATTTGCACAATTGGTGCACTTAATGCAATAAAATTATGTTCTAGCAAGGAATTTCCGGAGAGGAATTCACCAGCGGCAAAGAAAATTCTGGAATAGCAATCCGTTTTCATTCAACTTAATTCTTTGAGACCACCAATTAGAACAAGTAAACGTAACAAATTGAAATTATTTATTTACAAAATAGTCCGTGCATTTACTTCAAATCTGACATCTAAATCCAGGATTTCGGGAGTTTGGGGAGAAAGAAGATCTGATGTTATGACTGAACTTTCTATAAACACCTCTTCGTCGTCGGCATGAAAGCCAACTCCCATTTCAGCCTCTGTCCCAATAAATGATTCCACATTCGCAGCATCAGATAATAAACCTTCATTCTTACCGTCTAAATACGAACGCAAACGATATCTAAACTGGATTAGATTCGGACGATCGTAAGGACCTCCTTGGCACTTATTATACCAAAGAACATCTCTAATATATCTTGATTTAGTCGGTATATTCTGCTTCTGTGTTTAGAGATATTCGAAAAGCATATTCAATTATTTAATACTAATCAGAATGTCTTTCTGAAATGGGAGATTTTGTTTAGCTTCGCTGTGGTTTTCATGTTTTTTGTTTCGTCGTTTGAGGTATTGTATTGAAAATCAAATCATGATTCATTTGAAAACAAACATTAAATGGTTCGTGCTAATGCAATATTCAAATTTTTGTGTAGACGTCATACGCAGAAAGAGAAATAAGTGAGTGGCACATACTGCCACAGTTATTATCTGTAGCTTAACAAAAAAAAACTAGCTGTTATTTAATTTTAGATTTTGTTGGCGGTTTCCACATTTCTCGAATGCAGAAGAATCATGGGGATCTCTGTCAAATTTGTCAGTCACTCAAAAAGAATGAAGAAAATTTGAAAAAAACAGTCGATGCAAAAATGATTCCTCGAGGAAAGGAATAGAATAGAATAGCCGTGTTTTATTATGCACTCATGATCTATATAGATCATTGGTTTGCATGCATTGCAACAATAACACATTGAATTGAATTGAAAAATTGTTTTATTTGTTCATAAATTATTCATTTACAATGGTTTACCTGCAAAGCAGCTATCTGCAGGTGGTTGTGCAAACATTTCATGATTGTTGAAGTGATTTTGAACTGTTTTTAAGTTTCGGTAATTCCAGTTAATTCTTTTTTTAAAGATACATTTAGTAAGATAAAAGTTTACTCTACCTTACACAATGGAATTGCATTAAATGGTTTCCAGATAGCTATCGCGATCATTTATCGTGATCCTAAAACTGATTCACGCTTTTCCCCCCTAGGTTCATAGAAGCTGATTTGTCTGAAAACAATTTCCAGTTTACGGCATTGCCTAATAAGTAGACGAAATATTATTTTTTTAACTAAATTTTAGTACTCACTTTTATTCCTTAAATAAAGTAATATTATGCTAACAGTTATACAAAATTTGTATTTAAATTTTAATTTCTAAATATTTTGTGTGATTTGCACAATTGCTTTGTGTTTGGCGGTGAAAATTGTAATCATCAATCAAAGATGTGCAAACACTTGCTCTGAAAAAAAGAAAAACTATGTTGGCATGGAAACACTGCCTACAAATATCACAGCATCGACAGGAGTTAATTGTCAAGCTACTGTCAAAACACAATATAAAAATGCTTATATGATCTGGAGTGTTTTATTTACACGATTGATCCATATGGATCATCCGTGCATAATAAAACACGGCTAATGTCATCAAACTAAATACAGATTATTGGCTAGCCTCCGCTCAGCAGTATGGCAGCACATTTGCTGGTCTCCTTATTAATGTCGTCACACAAAAAAAAACAGCAACCCTTACCCGACTTTTATGGCTCAAAAGTGTGCGCACTCTCTACAAAGTTCCATAAGAACCAATTGTAAAAACCGAATTTCAATTTTCGAAAGTTTACCCCACTCCATACGGTGGTGTTCCGCAACAAGACCTTTTGTAACGCGCCCGTTTTGCCATTTTACTTTTATGGATATGTTCAAAAATTTCCAAGTAATTAACATACCAACTGAAACTACTGCAATAAAATTTCGCTTTCCGCGCCCCACTCTCTGCCGCTATCCCGTCACCATCAGGACATTCAACAAATTGCATAGGATGAAAACCTTTGAATATTCACAAACGTGGAATAAAAAAGAGGAAATTTAAATAATTTTCCCATTTACTTAAAACTTACTTTAATTAAAAAACTTCCTAATTACATGCGGGGAATGGATGCCAAGACGCTACACACAAAGTGTTCAGGGAATATGTGGAACAGTAGTAAAGAAACACATTCGCGTATGTGTGCGGTACTTTAAATAGTTTCATACCCTCACAAATTAGAAATGAAAAAAAAAAAAAAACGCTTTGCAACAAAAAACATTTAATGGCAGGTTAAATGCTCTTCTGCAATCGGAATCCTGTGTATCCTTCAATGTGACAGGGCATGCAATAGAATGTAAGCTATGCGAATGCAATTTTTGCTATTATGTCTCCCGCCCGATTCTGACAACCGCTTGGCGGCGACAGACGGGGCCCTAGCGGTTGGAAAATGAATTTTTATAAGACAAACTTTTCTAACGGCGGACTAGAAGTCCGATGTAAATTAAGATTTATTTTCGAAGCTATGTTTTTTTATTTTCATTTTTTGCTCCCTTTAGTCTGAAGTTCAAAGTTTTTCTTTTTCATGGAATGACTCTGCAAGACTAAAGCGGGAACGGGGAGTGCAACTTGTGGAGTCCCTGATTCGGTTTGGTTTCAGTTAATATACAAAGCGGGATAGAAGAGGACAAGGGGAGCCTCGGTAAACTTTTAATGAGATCTTTTTATTTACAATTCGGGCGGCACAAAACCAGGGAATGCTTCAAAGTTCTGAAAAGAAAATTCAACCACGGGACGCAGACGACGACTAAAACGGCGACGACAGCAACGCAGGACTTGTGGGCATAACAAGCGTGGAGAGGCATAGGGAGAATGTGCTGCCCGCCTTATTTGTGCCTAATGGCGGCCTTTGGGGTAGGATAATAATTTCGTTGCAAAAGTTCCAGCGCGCTAAATTAATTGGTAGGAAATAATTAAGCTTGTGCAAGAAAACTTTCCTGACTCTGAGTTCTTTGGCAAAATAGAGGTTTTTGCAAATTTCTCTCGCAAATGAGGTTTCTGAGTCACACACACAGAGGCTGAAGGCTGAAGACTGAGAGATGGACTTTATTCTTGTGCAGTTAATTGAAGGACGAGGGAGGAAATGAGGAGGTAGGATTGATGCAACCAAAGCTGATAAACGACTGTACGGAAAGTTAAATCAGGGTTTGAACAAAAGCATAACAAAAATAAAAAAGAAAAACAGGTTAGTGGAAAAACATTGAGCTTAAGGGACCATACTCGACTCCATTTCAACCAAAACATATGAATCCTTTTAGCATTCTTCATTCAATTTGAAGCCCTCATGCATTATCCACCTTTACACACGCTCCAGAGGAATCCCAATTTAACTTCGACTCAGCACGCCATTTCCATCCGAACCTAGTGCCCAGCATATTCAATCTCAATAAATCGATTCCCAGGTTATCGACGCAGCGACGGTATCCAACACGAATATGCAAATCCTTTGGTCCCATCTGGACACTCTCCGAGTGCTTTGTTGCCTTGCCGACAATAATTAATTGATTGCAGCAATTTACTAGAAGACAAACCTAAGGCATGTTCATCTACCTCATCGACCATGCAGCGACGAGAGAAGGTGATACCTCTCGTGCTTCTGCTGCATCGTGTCCTCCCTCATGATCCGATCCGATCGAAGCACTTGAATTAATTATGTCAGACAACAAGCACTTTTCGAACGCACACACACCGGCAGAGGGTTGGCGCGAACTCATAGTGAAGTAGTAGACTTCCAAAAAAAGCAAGGACCTCTTCTTAGATGAGATAAACAAACACAGATCTCCATAAATACGCGAGAGGAAATCAAAGAGAATTTGTAATTAAAGGACACTATTGTCCTTTTGATAAATATTTACACCCGTTCAGATTCTAAATTAATACCTGGCTTCTTGGGTAGTAGCTGTTTACAATCGATAAGTGGACGTATTTTGATCGGATTTTGGTGGCCCCGCCAGGCTTACATAGACGGCAATAGATATACTACCCGTGATATAGCATCGCTCTTAATTATTCAATTAAGCTTGAGTGTTGATGTTAACGCCTCCCAAGATAGAAAGAGGCTGCCTTTTGTGTTTGCCCTTTGCAGTCATGAATTTTGTCTCAAAGAGACTCTTAATGAAGCCAAGGCATTTTATTTTTATTTTCAGTCATCCTACACTCTCGCGATGACCTGCCTTGTGTCTTACAAAAATATTTACCATGAAAAATGTATCCTCTAATTTAGTCGTCTGAAATTTCGTGTAGTTTTGTCGCATAAAATCCTTTTTCTAATTATTTTCCAGGACGAACACGGAGGAAGAGAGACGCAGAGCAAGGCACAGCTAAAGAAGCCATAACCGTTAGTTTTAATTAGTACTATAAATGGACCTGTCTGAATATTTTGCAGCATTCAGGCGGCTAGGTGTTAAATTCACACCCTTTCCTGGTCCAAAGCGGACAATAGGAAGACCATAAAATCTACTGAAATTGTTTTTTTTTGCGACATTGTAGCAAAGGTTCCGGCGACAGTAGAGTGCTCTGCATGCTGTCAAAGTGTAGAATCGTAAAAAAGTCTGGGGTTAAAAGTTTTAGATTCCTTAGATTCGGAGAGGGCAGGGAAGCGTTTCGAGGACCGCAGGAAATACCGATGCGTGCTGAAGTGCTATAAGTTTTATGGTCATAAACTGGATGGGGAAGGAAATGTTTTTGAAGTTTAAAAAAAATGGGTTATTTAGCTGAAAATACGGTGCTTCTGTTGTAGCACAGAGGAGGAAGAGTATACCGTATATTCAACTTTCGACTGTGAAAACGTTCTTTACTCAATGTTTTAGATTTGTCCACGCAACACCTATTAATTTTCGAAAGCAAGAACGATAGTTTCTATTATTGTCGGATTTTTAAGGCTTTTTTGGTCGTAGTTTATTGATAAACTTTAGAGGCCTGCACGAATGTATTCATTTGCTTTTTCTAGCCAAACACAGTACTTCAGTGTACACTTTTCGCTATCACAATTCAAATTGCAAAGGTTTTCGATTTACACAGGTTTTTCGAGGGACAGAGAGAATGCTTTTATTTACAGAAGTTTTCGAATTGTCGAGAGTTCACTTTACTATATAAATTCTAAACACACCGATTGGGGATCAAGGTTGACAACCGGCAAAGGGAAAAATTTACTTTGTGCAATACGAATGAACAATTGTAAATACATTAGCACTGGTGAGCCCACATATTGGCCACTTGATACACAAAAAAAACCGGACCTAATTGACTTATGCATCTTCAAAAACTTAACCTCTAGAAATCTAATAATTAGATCTAATTTCGAACTTTCATCTGATCACTCCCCCATTCAATTGGACTATTCAACTAACATAGGCTTACAGCACGAAACCCACCAATTATACAACAAAAAAACGAACTGGGACACATAGACGGAATATATAGACTTGCGACTACAAACAAACATCCCACTCAAAACAAATGATGACATAGAAAAGGCAAAAGTGTTCTTTAACGACACAATAAGCGAAGCAGCCAGAGCATCGACACCTGCCCATAGACCAATGACAATGAACTATAGTACGCCGCCAAACATACTAAAACAAATAAAGGACAAACGAAAACTCAGAAAAATTTGGCAAATTACTAGATCCCCCCGACGACAAAAAAAGGCTCAATAACGCAGCAAAGAAACTCAAAGCAGCCTTACTCAACATTCAAAACGGAAACATGACCAACTACTTAAAAAATCTAACATCTACATCCGAAACTGACTACTCACTATGGAAAGCAACCAAAAAAAAACTGAAACAAAATAACTCATCAGCCGCCACTAAAAAAAAAACGATGATTCCTGGGCTAGGACAAACCTTGACAAAGCTGATACACCAGCAAATGACGATATCACTCGAAATGCCCCACCCATGAGCAGAACAAGCATCCCAAGCTTTCCTATTAAAAACGTGACGATCAGAGAAATCGAAAACACAATAAAAAAAGGACTCAAACACAAGAAAGCCCCAGAATACGACTTACTGACCAGGAAGATGTTAGAACTGCCAAGAAAAGCAACTGAATACATTAGAAATGTACAGAACGCAATCATTAAATTAAAATTCTTTCCTAAGTCCTGGAAAGTATCTTTAATTATTCCCATCGTAAAACTAGGTAAAGACCGCGTGAAGACAACCTCATACAAACCTACAAGCATGCTCGCTATCTTGTCCAAAATCTTTGAAAAGCTAATCTGGGACAGAAGGTATCTATTTGCAGTAAACTAAACTTGATACCTGGCCATCAATTCGCATTTCAATTCGCATGTATCAACACGTTTACACGACAAGAGCAGGAGTACTACAAGGAAGTGTCCTAGGACCAATATTGTACTTGCTGTACACTGCGGATATCCCTCTACCGAGACAAGCAACATCAATGATCGCGACATTTGCGGACGACATAATACTCATGAATTCACACACAAATCTAACCATAGCCACTACACAACTTCAACACGTCCTGGACAAAACAGCAAAATGGCTTGACGACTGGCGCATTAAAATCAACGGGGACAAAACTGCACAAGTAATCTTTACCACTAGGCAAACCAGCTCCCCGACGCCCCTAACAATAAATAGAAAAGTCATTCCTGTTGACAACACAGCTAAATACCTAGGAATGCATTTAGACTCGAGACTAACATGGAGGCAACACAAACAAAAAAAGAAAAAAACAAATTATAACTAAATACAGACAACTTCACTGGCTTCTAAAGAGAGAATCGAGAATCGAGAGAATCTCAACAACGATCATGACATATATATATATTTATTTTGACTAAATCTTAAAACTAATTCACTGACATTGGTAGCAAGGTCGAGACATCCTAAACGCGCTACAATGTACTAGGTATCCAATCAAACGACAGACGTACAACATAGAGGAAAAAACAATCTTTACCATAAAATATTTGACTGATTGAAAATGGGTGCTTGAATTCGACCGAATAATGTGAACATTTAGCTGAAGGAATTACACTAAGTACCGTGAACATATTGAGAACACTAAGCTGAGCTAAATAAAATAACAACAAATTCTACTTAGCGATAGCATTCAAAAAGACCTGTCACTTTCTCCAAATAAATTTGCCTTCATATAAAAAATATATAAGTGAATGTGTGTAAGCCCAACGCACTCAGTATACTCAGTAGGTATAGTCTAGATTATAATTTATGAATACCTACATATATTGGGTACACGCTTTTAAGTTTACACTGCACAAAGTTGATTTAAATTTGAAACAAAGTGCTTATCATCCATTCCAAGAAGGTTGATCTTCGTTGAGTATTCAACAGCATTGGTTACTGTCGGGCTGAAACCCGATATATTTTGATTCACCTAATCACACCAGCCATTTTAGTCATCTGTTGTACAATTTCCTTGTTTTCTGGTCCGACTTCAACTATTTAAGTCAATTTTTGACCAACAATTCAGGTATTGTTTGTTTACTGCTTCATGAACCTAACTAACGTTTGGTCATATTCTAAACATTCGTCAACATAACCACACGCAAAATTACTCAACTTGTCTGTTAATTTTAGTTTATTTTATTCAGTCTTAATATTGAGACTCAGTTGCAGAATGCGATTAAAATATTTACAAATTACCTCAATAAGTGGAAGATAAAAATCAATCCTGAAAAAGCGCAACCTTTCTTGATGGAAAGAGATTTTTCTCTGCTATTTATCAAATAATCCGCTTAGTGTATGTGGCGTTAATGTTAGTAGGAAATCTAGTGTGAAGTATCTAGGAGTACATCTAGATACAAAATTAACATTTACAGAACACATTGACAACACTGTCGATAAAATAAATGTAGGTATAAAAATGTTGTACCCGTTTATTAATAGAAAGTCGATGCTAAGCCAACACAATAAAATTATAGTCTACAAAGTTGTATTTCAAGCAATTCTGCTTTACGGATGCCAAATATGGAGAAATTGCTCTAAGAAACTGCAAAACTGCGCAAAACCATTCCACCTCTGACCTTCACTTCCGGTCAAATGTTGAATTGGTCTCCGACAGAATTGCTAGACTAACGGCAAATCAATTTTATTAATTAGTTAGCTATCTTTTTTTTTTTTATACACCCATATATTTATTTATTTATGTATTATACATATAATCATGTATCTATTTGTTTCTTTTTTCCGGTATATTTGCTTTTTTATTTTATTATTAATTCATAAATTCATATACATATTTATTTATTTATTTATTCATATATTCATATACAGTGACGTGCAAAAATGGATACATACTCGGCGGTCGTATAGTTTTTTGTAAATAAAAAACCTCCCGCTTGACCGATTTGAATGATTTTTGTGTTATTTGTTTCCTTACTTCATCAGCAAGGGGTCTATTTCACCCCGTTTAGGAGGTAAGGGCAATTTAAAATCAAATCAAACAATATGGAAAAAAAATGCATTAAAAAACAATGGCAACACCTACAATGAAGTACTATACCAACTTAAAAAGGCGGAAACTTGCTCTTTAATAGTACGTTAAAGTAAGATTTTTCATGCCCATAGTTTGTGAAAAATTCGCATACAAACTCAAAATTCTTATAAGCAATAACAGAAAAAAAAGTGTAAATAAATTTTTTTTTCGTAACTGTAAGTCGCAGAGCTAAATTAGGACCTGGCCATTAGCCCATAGCAACAATTTTTGGTTTTTGGACGCTCTATGAAAAACCAATTTCAATTTTTGGCGCCAATGTTATCTTACTCTTCCCGCACATCAAAATAGATATTTTTCTAAACGTGCAAAAATGGATACATTGGGGTCAAGATGAACTTTTGTAAATTTCTACCATTATATAAATGCGATTAAAATCGTTTGTACTTCATTTTTTTTGGTGATGAAGTAAGGAAACAAATAACACAAAAACCATTCGAATCGGTCAAGCGGGAGGTTTTTTATTTACAAAAAACAATACGACCGCCGAGTATGTATCCATTTTTGCACGCCACTGTATATATATTATTCATATGTTTATTTATTTATTCATTTATTTACTTACTTATTTATTTATTTATTTATTTGATTATTCATATATTCATATTTTTATTTATTCATATGTTCATATACTTATATATTTATTTATTTATTTTTATACTTACACATATATCTATTTGTGAATCTATTCTCATGTATATTACATATTGATTTGCTTGTACATGATTTTTATTGTTTTGCTCTTTTTTCACGTTATATGGAAGGTTTTGTCGTTGTTTCCTACCAAATCTCTTGTAAACTTCTTCTTCAATAAATGTAAGATAATGCTTCGGGTGAAAGATATGTACATTAAAAAATATCGAATCTCTGTATAAATGTAAATTGTGTGACAATCACTTTGTTAATTTATGACGAAATAAAGAAATTTGAAATTTCAAATTTGAAAATTGAGTTCATTTTGCAGTTTTTATTTCGTGCAACTTTTTCATATCTTCAATTTAAATCTAAATAAAAATATTCCTAATAGCAACTGCAACATTCTCTGTCATTTGAGATGAACTGCCAGACTGCCACTCGTTAGCATCAATTGGAACGAAATGCATCGTTGGAAGTAAGTATCTACTTCTCACTCACTCTACACTACACTCAAAAAATAGCTCACATTTTTGTAGCGCCCATTTCGTCCAAATTAGGTATTTAGGAACGATATGTGTCCATTGAAAGTTATCTCTGGAAGAATATGAACGAAATGACATTTTTAGGGAATAAGGAAAAGGAATAACGAAACCCTTATAAAAAGAATGATTTCGGTGTCCATCTGTCTGTCTGTCTGACGCCTTTGCATATTTGCTAATAACTTCTGAATCCTCTGTAGTTAAGGAATGAAACTTGAAATGAATATGTATCTCGGCAACCTTAAAATAAATCGGGAATTTTTTCTGGAATTAGTCGTATATTAAAGAAAAAGTTAGTACTGATACTAACGGTTGAAAAAACATTTATTAACTTTGATGGTAAATATGGGTGTCATTGGAAAGGGGGCGGAGCGTTGATTACAAAAATGTCTTGATTTGTCCGGTTTGTTTTTTTCCTTGTTTTTTTTTTCGCTATTTTTACATTTCTTATTTTTTCAAAATTTTTGAAATCCAAAAATCCATTCAATTAAAAATGATAGCTTGAATGCGTTACTAACTCAATCGAGAACGCAAAGGATTCTTAAAAAAAAGTTTCTATATTCTGTTAAATTCTGAAATATCTTTTGGCTCTTTTTAAAGCCTGTGAACCTAAGCGAATATTTTGTATGACAGTTTTCTTCTCTCTCAGTTCTCTTAAAAGACAAAGCGAAGTAAAGAAATGATTGATCATAGTAGCTTTGTTATTGTAATTTTTTTTTTAAAAAAAAATAAGAGAATCAGTTATTTATACTTGTATGTATGCTCGTAGACCATTTTCTGATAGGCTCTTTTCTATGTTGCGATTTATATGAATATGCTATTGGAAGTTTTGCCTATGAATAAAAGAACATAATGAACTCTAAAGAAACAAAAACTAAATTGAAAATTATCTTCAATTCAATTCAATTTCAATTGATGTTGATGATGCTTCAATTTGATTTTCACACGCCAAAAGTTATATAATAAACCCTAGTGTAAAATTTGAATTTTTATTAAATTTCAAACACGAGTACTTGATTTGTTAATTTATGATTAGATGTTTATGACTGTACCACATTAGTGTTTTAAGCGACAAAGGGGCTATCTATTAAAAAAAATACTGTCGAATAGTTTATGATTCAAATTGCTTTACTGTTTGGTAAGGTAACTTTCATGAACTGGCAATTAATTTTCTCAATGGAGTAGCTTGAAACCACAAGTTCACTAAAGCAATTTTCACACGGTTGGGACGATCAGCAAATGAGAAAGACTTTTATTTTGTTTAGCTTTATTCGAAACAATCAGAACTACCTGTCATTGTTAGTTGTTTTCACTTAAATTATGTCCTCACTTCTAATCTGTTGACGAAAGAACGAAAGCCTCGGCGCGTGAATAAAACTCACACTTGACTGTTGTTTTTTTTTTCGTTTATATAAAAAATAACGTGCAACAGTTAAAAGTTATAAAATAATTTCAAATTACCAAGTTAAAGGCACATTAGAGTAATCCATGGAAATTGGGCAGACACGGCGGCAAACGGTTTTTAAAAGAAAAAAACAAGCCTTAGAAGCTAAGCGGGCGATTGTGCCTGCCAAAAATCATTCAACACTGGAACGTTTATAGCACTATATTTTAGAAAAGCGCCCATCACAGAAGTCAAAGTAGTTCAAAGCAAAAAAGTTACTCGAAAAATCTAACTGCAGTTTAAAAGTGTATACTATCAGCTTACTAAAAAACGAAAATCATAATCAGCATAGTAACCAGAAAATAATTAAAAAATCAACAATGGTTTATGTTCCAGATTTTTGCTTACTCAAGTTAGATCAAACTCAAGAAAATCAAAATCTCACCAAGTTTAAACATGCAGACAGATATAACATAGCTCTTTGAAAAAGCTAAAGTAAGCGCTGCTTCGTAGTCAGTTGGCTGACTCTCTTCACAAGCTTGGGCTTTACACCGCAGTCTAACCCCCCGCCAACAAGTGTGAAGGCCAAGTTTTGTGCGATGTGGGTCAACCAAAACCAGAACGCTGGCGCCCTCTATTTATCTTGCACTCGAGAGCCTACCGCATGGAGCTATAAACTTTTGCAATAATTCCACCGCAGGGTTTCATCTCGTCTCCCCATTGTCTGGGTCTCCCTCAAATTTTTTTCTCTTACTACCGTGGAGTAAATAAATTCCCCAAACAGCGCGCAACAAACCGAAAAGTAAATAAAATACTTTCTTTTTTAATTTGACTCATATTTTTAAACATCCTTCCCCCGAAACGCCATAAAATATTAAACGGAATGTTCTACGGCTCGGTGGGACGTATTCTATTTTTTTTTTGACCATCACAGAGCGAGGGTGGCGCGATTTGTTGTGTGTTTATCGCTGCGAGAGTGTCATTATCCTGGACAAAGTCACTACGCTGTCTCTTTCGGGAACGTGTGTGTGTGGGGGTGTAAGAATGTGTGCTTTGTAGCTGGCAGGATACTTTGGATCACTCGTCATTTTCGTATTAAATTTTTAAAATGTTTTCGTCCTTAAGCTTGCGTTGCTTCTCTCTCACTCTTTCTCGATTCTCTGAGTATGTTCTTTTATTTTTCTGCATTTTGTTCCTTCTGGCATTTCCTTCCTTCCTGCAAATGAGTGTGTACGTGGGTGTTTGCTTGTGTGCATGTTTGTTCTTTCATCATCCGGCTTTCTTAGAGTCTTCCACAATCATCCTTCTTCTCCCCCCTTGCCACTATCAAATCATTGTGCATTTTCTCTAAGATGCTTGCTTCGTCAGTTTGAAGGCTAACTTCTGGCTCTACTGTTGCTTTTGTGTTTGTCGTTCTTTTATTTGCCACCCACCCTCTCCCACGGGGTTGGAGGCTGACTGTTTGTAGCTCCGAGCCTTTCGGGGTGAGATGTTTTCTTTTGATGGAAAATTATGTTATTTTATGACGTTGCCGGTGCTCCCACACTTCTATTCTCTGGCGGGTGCCAGTTTTATTGCAGCTTACCTTCCACATTAGACTTGGAAGGTGGGTGACGGTCCACAGCGGAGGGGAGGTGGTAGGATTTTCTGCGTCCTCTTTTCGGGTATTGTTCGGTCTTCTACATAATTCACGTAAAAAGAAGGAAACATTTTTGTTTGCATAAGAAATTCATAAAATTTTCATTGTGCGCTTCTCTCTGGGCTGACGCCTCTTTTACTCTCTCAAGATGTTGCTCTGTTGTGATGTACTTCCGGAGGATGAATTTCGAGTGTTATTCGGGAGGGAAGATGAGGAAACAGGATGATAGGATCTGCATTGTAAATTTTCGTGTATCTCTGCTGACGGCTGTTCCATCATGCTGCCGCGTACCGTATGTGTAGATGCTCTCAGGAATTGTAAGATGATGATTGAAGCCAAATAGCGTCTGTGCTCCAATAGGGACTATTTTTGGTAAGGAATCTGATGAGGCGCACTGCGGCATTATCGCTGGCAATAATTTATTTATGCTCAGGTAAAGTATTTGAGGAACTATTAGGAGTTTAGAGCAATCAGTCTACGGGTCTTGGCTTGAAGCCGTCACTAACGACTTCAGATAGACTTTAAATGAGAAAACATTCTATTTTGGTATTAAATCGTTGCGAGGCATATAGTTGAATTATTTTGAACTGAATTTATGAAGAATTCTTTATTAGTCTAGTTTGCCTAGCATTCAAGTCGAAGGAGAGTTCTTATCTTTAAAGTAAGAACACTTGTCGATTACCAATGTGTTGGCGTTACAAGTGTTCTATCAGATCTTTTTTCTTCCATTACGAAGAAAAGAGAAATCCCCTCGGCCATTCCATTTTCGGATGACGCACGAATTGTTACTAGTCGCTATTCATCCAGAAAGGAAGCTATGGCGTCAAGCAGTTTCCCAGGCGTAACAGAATTAGTAGAGAGATCCCTTTGTCATCACGACTCACTTCCGGATTTCGTGGACTTTTCTGTTCTAGTTCCTCCGTTCCGGCGTTGCCTGACAACGACAACGATCCGGTTATCGTCGTCTTCCATTCAATGAAAGGATTTCCCTTCTGAACTTTTATTGAATAGACAAAAAGAAGCTTGTTTTTTGTCTCCCTGGTCGTATTTAGCAAACTATTTCCCAGCTAAGCTGCTTAGCAGCAGTTTAGCGGTTGTTCAGGAGAGCTGTATTCACCGACCACCCATCTGTGTTAGTCTTTTGTTTTACCCACGAATCGCCTTGAATACCAATGAAAAACGATTTCATTGTCCGTGTCAGGATTCTGTGGGGGCCAATTCATTCGTCTCCTATCCTGGCAGGGCCTTCCAGAGAGAGGGCGAGAGAGATAAATGGCTGCCATGTCAAATCGATGACTAAGGGTGTGTGTAGCACACAGTTGCATCAGATAATAGAAAATAAATCTTACATTGTTGACGCGCATACGTGCCTCATGCTTGATGAACATCACCTGGTACTATTAGAAGATTATCATCACTGCTTACCCCCATCCCTGCCTGGTGTGGATTACGGGGTGGGTAGATTCTAATTGTTTCGTTCACCGGCGGCAACGATGTGCTTTGAATTTTAATCGGATGCGCTCAGGAAGCATCCTGCTCTGGTTGTTCATTTTCGATTTTTCACCACCTTCGCCACCGCTACCGTCATCGCGATACTACGTGTATCCGATTGCATTTTAAATTTGGTCAACACCACGGTGCTGTGCCGTCACTAATCATGTGGAATTCGAAATGAGGTCCGCTCATCTGATTTACGACGGGGGATCGCGCTTAACTCTTTTCTGGCTTGTGTCGCAGTGTTATGACAACTAATAGACTTTTTGACAGCATTCAGCAGTCGTTTTTTTGTGGGCGGATTCATGGCTTATTTATGAGTGAGGCTTCATTTCCTTCGGTCCGATCATAATTAACGCCTTCCGTTATACTGGGCCGAATCATAAATGATTCATCAGCAAAGGTGTAAATCAATTTATGTTGTTGCAGCGCGGGCTGGTGCATGTTGACATTTGCATTGGGGCATTGTTACAGCGGGGGGACCTCATTAGGCCTTTTAGAACGTTGTCAAGTGTGTAATTACAAAAAGTTTTATGAGAAAGTGTTAAGACTTCCTGTTGTTGTGAAGCTCAACATAATTTTTATGGTTGGTTTTTGATGGTTATTGCCGGCGGGGTTAAACAAATGATTAGCGATTGAGGAAGTGGCTGAAGCAATTTAAAGCCATATTTTTCTTTCACAAAATTGACACGTTTTTTATGATTTAAATAGCCGTTACGATGTCCATAGCTTGTGCGTCATTTACTGGAACTGACCGATGCTTGTAAAAGACTTGCCACGTTCGAATACGAAACGAATATACAACTGTTCGCCCTGCGCATGAATCCCATTTGAAATTAACAAATCGCGAGTGTCCGCTTGACCATCTGTCTAAATCGCCTCGGTGCAAGCGAAATACCACTCTCCCACAATTTCTCGGGCGCAAGACAGCATTTTACAAAAGGTCACCTCGCTTTTTCATTTCTTTCGAGTATAAGCGGCAAACGGAGAGTGCAAACTATTACCATCCGCTCATGTTTCATGCCAGCGGATCTATCCTCATCTATTTATCTTAACCTCCTCCCCCGCCTGCGCCTCGATGTCCATTTAGTTGTGAGCGATTTTTTTTCTTTCTCCCGCAAATGCATTCATCCATCTACATGGAGCAACAGAGGGTACACTAGCAGACGTTCTCTTCCTCCATTTAAATTGGCATGATGATTTACTACTCGTGTCAACCTGACACCCAAGTTAGCACAACCTGTCTGCCAGTCTCGTGCTTTGAGGGACGAGCGGTGGGGAAACATATGTTCGACACGGCGACGATGAGTACGACGGGACGCGCGCTGGAGGACTCAAAAAAGGAGACTCTGTTGAATAATTTGTTTCGGGTCGTATGTAATTAAGTGGGTGGATGTGGTGAAACCAGCGATTCCACCAACTAGTTATGCAGCAGTGGTAGCGTCCGCTTCCTCAATTTCCGACTAATGGCAAATTTTACCTAACTAAGTGCCAGGTAATAACACCTTGTCTGTGTCTGAGAATTGAGGGAATGAATGAATGAGTGAGTTGTAGCTGAGGCTAACACATCCTTGTCATCCTTGTGATACCTCGACAAAACGATCTTAATTAGCTTATTTTCGCATAATGCGAACCTGCACTAAGCATTGTCAGTAAATTCCATTTTTCTCATGCCTTTATACGGGAATAAAAAAACGGTTTCACCAACAACAGCTGAAGCGCAAGAAAGCGTACACGTTACTGTAGTTAACTGAAAGTTTCTCATAAAAATTTGACTTAAGCTGGGAAAAATGAGTAATGCTAAAGCGAAGCTCCAGAAAATCTAAAAACTGATTAACCGTAGACCTACGTTCGGGTAACTATGTTTTTTTTTTTTGGGAATTTTTTCCCATTTTGGGTCGTTTTCGACCCACCATACATTTTCGCATTATGTATGGACATTTCGTTGTGATTGCATTGAAAAAGAGACTAAAATTGATTATTTATGTATTTTATTTTTATAATGTCCAACTGTTCTTCAAATAATGAAGAGTTTTCTTCGGGTACTGACGTAGAATTTTTTCTTGAATCCGAAGATATTAATTCAAGTGAAACATAAAGCATCCAGTGGATCCTGATAGTTTATTTGTTTCGAAGGACCTAACAATTTGATGCCCAATGCCATTGAATTCGTCTAGTAAGAATACTTACATTTGTTCGTTTCCTTCTGAAAATGTTATAGCAATGAAGCCGGGTATTACTCGTTACGCATTGCTCGAGTTCATGTATTGATGGATTCCACTGCACTTATTTCATATGTAAGTAAATAAAATAACAGCACTTTGCGACACGATCATGATGTGGGGGCTGAGCCCAAAATAAGTTGTAAGATCTTATAATTAAACAAAAAAGAAAAAAAAAACGCCGGTAAAATACCTTCCAGGTTCAGCCTAAGACGAAAAATCATTTCTTGATCATTTATTATTGTTTATTATTTTCTCGCAAGTCGATCCAGAGCATCTGGCATCGCGAGACAAGCAAAGTCGGAAGAAGTTTGTATACGATCTAGGATTTAAATTGAAAAAAAAAATCTATATTCTGAACAGATTACGACCGCCTATCGCCTCGTGTTTACTTAGCCGTCAGGCTACAGAACTTAGCCACGAATTGCACATACTAAAAGGCAAAGATTACATTCTCCTAAAACAAAAATCGTGACAGAAATTTAATTAGTGAAAGAAAAAAATTAAAAAAAAAATTGCTGCGGAGGCGGAAAAAATATTTACAAAAAATTACTCCATCGTAATGTGTGTGTTAAATGTATTGTAATTGTTTAAACAATAGTAATAACCTACTTTTATTTTAAATTATCTCTTAGAACATCTTATCCAAAGTCTTTTTGCCTCAAGAAATACTTATTTTTTCGAATTCCCTAATAAAACATACGTGAATCTAAAACGAACCGTAAACGTTAAATTAGTGATTTTTTTTTGAACGTGGGTCTACGGTTAAAAACTACAGTCAGCATAAAAAATGAGTGAACAAAGTTTATCCTCCACCAGCTTCAGCAGCGGCTACAATAGGCATGGGTACGTCAAATTAAAGATCTCGTTTCTATTGCTGGTGCTGAAGCAGGTTTATCTTATTTTTTTGAAGATAAACTTTGTTTCGGTAACTATACACTCACTTTTGATGCTAACTTTTCTTTTTTTGTCAGTGGATATCTTACAATCTTATCTTATCTTCTTTTTCATCGGATTAAATTTATTATTATAAAACAGATAAACTACTCTACACAATTTTTAAAGTATTTTTTTTTTTTTAATTCGAACAGTTTAATTCATAAGTCCTAAGCTCCAAATTCAGTATAAGCATAAGGGCATGTTGTACATTCTTGCAGCACACACCGTGCTTCTTTCACTGCTTCACTCCTAATTATTTCAGCATTCGACTTATGGCACAAAAATGATTGTAGACAACATCCTGTGAAATGTCATCGTAAGTGTAAATATAGCAACATCATTCGGCCAGTGGTGGTACAGGGAAGCATTCTTCTCCTTAAAATTCGCCTCAACTCGAACGAACGTTGTCGTGCGTATTCCACTTTTTGTCGCTTGTTTTTCTTTTTTTTTTGTGGGGTTTTGGGGGAATCCTCTGGGTGTTTGAGGAAACACACTCGCCAAGATGTAGACATGAAAGAAAATTGTGTTTATGCCAACATCAATGGAAAGGAAACATTTGTCAATCATTTTAATTAGCAGATGAGAAATAATCCTTCTCAAATCTGTAACAAGCCTCGTGTGTACTTCGAAGTAGAAGAAGAAGAAGGCTCCTGGTTGTGATGACGGATAATACCGTACGGCTTCTTTGCGGTTTCGCATTTAATTGGATTTATTTGAGATTTTTATCATCGTTCTCATCAGCATAGCGAGACAGAGACACATCAGGACTGACACCAGCGTGTACCCGATGTGATATGGGGTATGGTAATCATGGATCTTTTTTTTGCTGGTGTCTTGCTGCCAAGTTGCTTTAGAGGGACAAATTAATTAAAATATCAGAAGACTTGTGGAATGCACGGGAATGATGCAAACGATGTGCGTGGAATATAAGACGTGAACGGTATATCTGTAATGCGTCACCTCAATGTGACAGATTGACGAGCCTGTGTGTGACGGGTGGAGGCCACCTCGACGAATGGAAGGTGAATGAAAATCAATTTGGACGTTGGTGCAGCAATGAATGAAATGCGGAAATTAGATTGTAGATCCTAGAATTGGGTGGAAGAAGATGTTTTAATGGCACGTGTCATGGGCCAATTTAACGACGTTTAATCTCTTCACGGCAGTGTTTTTACACACATTTTCTTAATAATAGATATATCAATCAAAGGGCGTTTGTTCCTACCCATCGCACAGTAGTCGCATTTGCCATTCTCGCTGGACAAAATTTACATGTGAACGGGATTCGAGGGGGGAAATGGGTTAAGTACATAAAACAAAAATTTGAGAAAAGTGATGAAATAATTTATATTCGCCTTTGGACTTTTTTTTTTTTAATAGTTGTCAGTTAATGGTGGTAATCTTAATTATTAAGGAAATATATTGTAAATGTAGGAGGTTATGACTATACCAAGTGATTTGACACTTAAAACAATTTTTTTTTTCAAAAAGTGGAGTTAATCGATTTGTGCACTGAGCTTCTCATTTATTATTGTTATACATTCATATTTTACATTTAAGACTTTAAGAAATTTTATGAGAGAAAACGGAGTTTGGTATACTTTTATAACACAAATTGCTCATTTTCGAAGTAGCACCTTAAATACAAATATTGACTAGTTTTCTTTCTTACTTATTTAAGAAATCAATGAAAAATGAATAATAGAACAATATCAAAAAAAAAAAAAAACTTAGCACATCTTTCAAAAACATATTGCATACACCAGCTATATGGCAGGTCTAACGTACCAAACAGGTGTTTGCTCTCCTGTATCTCGACCTTTGGCTACCACACCACCCACTGTGTGAGCGCGTCAGCCGTGTGACAATTGTTTTATGATGATGAAATTCTCGCAAGCGTATCCGCTGAGACTATCGCCAGTTCACGTTTTTCAGCAGAAAATTTATGTGATTTAAATCGTTAAAAGCTCGAAAAATTTACCGAAAAACACATTTTATTTTTAAAATTTTTTTATTCTTTCACCGGGGGGATGCCTTTTTCGGCTTTGAAGCTTAATATCTCTCTCTCTTAACCACCAAATAAAAAGTTCAAAATGAAAACTCTATTTCATTTTACAGGACAAGTCCGATGGTGCGTCATGCAATATATTCGTAAGTTTTTCTTTAAAGTTAGTAATTAATTTATTTTTTGGCGCAATATTTTAGAAAACAAGGTGGGGGCACGGTACATAAGTCAGTTTTCGGAAGTTGGCTAATAACTTCTTACCAATAAGAGTAAGGTGATAATCGTAGTGCGCTCATCATCCTCAACAAAAAAACTAATAAAAGAAATTCGTTTTTCGAATTAGTACTAAGTTTTTCGCTAGCATTTGTTTTTTTTTTTAAATTTTAATGAACTTTCTTTGGCAAATAAAATACATCTTTTGGCGAAGTTTTATTTCTTAATTCTTAGTTTTAGCCAATTACCAGGATTAAAGCCTAATAACAGATGGACAGACATGTTCATAATCTGGACCGTGCCCCTTTTCAACAACACCTACATCGACTATCAAAGTTAATACGATTTTTTTCGGGAGTTAGTATTAGTACTAACGTTTCCTTTATTCTACGACTAATTTGACAAAAAAATAATGATTCATTTTTGGGTTGCCTAGATACACCTTCTCTCCGAATTTCATCAATTAACTACAAAAGACTTGTATTCTATAAGGGTGAATTCTTTAAGTAAGCGATGCACAGTGGTCCAATTCGGCAGTTTGGCTGTTAAAGCTCATGTCTATACAGACAAGCCCGGTTCAATTGACGCATTGGAAGACAACATTTATTCGTGAGATACCGGCCGAAATGTTGGAAAGAGTATGCCAAAATTGGACTAAGCGGATGGACCATTTGAGGCGCAGTCAAGGTCAATATTTGCATGAAATAATCTTCAAACATTAAATTATATGGACCGTACTATCGATTTAAATAAAGATTTCATGCATTTTTCTGAATTTTATGTGTTTTTTCTTATAGCTTTTAAAAAATCAGCGAGCTATATGCAATTTTTACTACTATTTGTAGTCTTAGCACTTCTTTTTGAGTCACCCCACCCAATAAAATTTTTTTTGGACAAACTTTTCAATAAAAGTGATATACAGCACTATTTTTTCTTAAATGTTGACTGATGAAATGTATAATACAAAAATTTTTGACTTGTAAGTTATTATTATGGTCTTGTATCAAAAAACAGCTAAAGACGACTTTAAAATTAGTGTAATGTAGTTTTAGCTTTACGCCATTGAATCTAATTTCTAGGTCTTCAAAATTTAGCTTTGTGTCATAGGACTAAAAGGGTAAACCGACTTTGTACTTGTTTCCAAATTTATAAACTTAGTTCCAGATATTGACTCTTCGTATCCATACATTTTTTGATTGAAAAGGTTTTTTCTATTTTTTTTTTAGCATAGCCTCTGCGTTTGTCATGATCAAATGTCGTGAGTTGTTTTCGTTCTATTCAAAAAATCTCCCTCACCTCAATAACCCTCAATTTCACCCCTAATAAATCACTCCGTATTTTTACCTTACTTATAACTCCACATTCCATTGCACCACCATCTATCTATGTCTCGCACCTTTTCCCAGGCCCCCCTCCAACATTCCAAAAAGATGAAGGGTCACCAACCTAATGATTTGATATAAACATAATTCTCAATCAACAATGTTCAATTTGTGCCCATTACGAGCTCGTTTTGTGCGTGTGCACCCAACTACAGTGCACACATAACCGTATTCCTCCGAAACTTCAGCTTCAGCTCGAGCTCTGTCTCCATCGCCGTGCTCGTCGTCTATCGACATCGTTCATCTTGCTGCACCAATCATTTGCCATTTGCCACCACGACGAGTAATAACTCTTGGATTTCTGCACATATACACACGCACGTGAAGAGATGCGCTCGGTTCTAAGGCGCCCCTTTCCTTTGTTCGTGTGCGAAGTTGGCTCAGTAATTGATGTTTCCGAATGCCAGTAAATAATCAATTGACCATAAATTAGCTCATTACGATTCCCACCTCATTCAATCCACCCGCATTAAAAAAAAAAAATGAAAAAAAACCAAAAGCTGTTTGGGCCAGGACACAAGGACTACATACACACACTCAGCCCCCGTCAGTGCCCGCACTCGCTACATTAAATAATTCACTTGGCCAGACGATGCAGCAAACAGCCTCCTCGCCAGACACCGGCCATATCCATCATCCTGCCAAAGTCCGTATGCGTTCTCCTCTGTCCTGTGCCCACTTCGCCCGACACAGTCCTTGTGGATTTACGTTTGTATGCCGGAAAATATTTACGATCAAAGTGAATCGCCATTAAGCAGCAAACGCGTTCATCATCAGCAATTTTCGCAAAATAATTTCGTTGCATCCTCTCGCTCGCGCAGTGAGAATCCCAAGCGAAAAGATTCTCGCATCTGACGATGATGATGGTGGTCATTGATTTGTTGTTTTGCTGGGGTCCTCGCGCACACCCCTGCCCTCCGCGCGTCCTGTCATCAACTCAGCTTCGCTCCTTTGCTCCATAGTCGGTCGTCGCAATCATCATCGTCGTCGTCGCATCCATCGCGCATCTTCCAAGTGGAGGACAATATCATCTGTGCGGGACGACAGCGCGCAGTTTAAGGTCTAATTGAACGCTTTACTTGACACATCGAATAAATCACACAACGACCAGCGGAGGGGAACAGCAAAAAGACTCGCCGCAGACTCGCAGCGTTTTCATTTTGTTGTTTATGTTTTTTTTTTGTCCCATCCGTGCGAACGGCAGGCGATATAGGATAGGCCTCCAAATAGTCCCTCATCGCGAGCACAGGTTGCCGCTGGTGCTGCCTCAATCGACTCTGGTGTGTGGTAATGAGGAGCCCGTTCATGAAAACAATGAAACGAAATGCGGGAACAATGATTTGTCTAAACGGAGGAATAGGGCTCGTGAAGTCGAAGGATGCAAGCGGCCAGCTCTCGGTGATGATTTCGTGGAGGATGCGCGCAGGATGTGCGTTTAATATGTGAATTGTCGACGGGATGTCGTCGTCACCGCTGTTGGATTGCTTTCTGCGGTTAAACTTCATTTCTTGTTGTTATTGTTGGGGTTTTTGTGAACTGAATTTCGATATCGATGTTTCGTATCGTGGAACGCAGCGGCGAAAAGGCTCTGCGCTGGCACATGATAGGCGACTTGTGAATGCGTATATATTAATCGAATTGCGCAACGATACGACCGTCATACGTCACTTCTCGAATTAACTGAAGAAAGCGCTATCAGTTGAGGTTAATCTTTGTGTTTAAAGCGGACATTCTGAACAAGAACAAATTTAATCGCACACATCGTCTTCCAGTAAACGATGCAGCGGTGACGCGACGGAATCAGCGTCATGTTTGCAGGAAAAAATGCTTGCAGGTTTCAGCTAGACCGCAGCGCCACCGCCGAGTCATCGCCGCGTTAAAAACCGCTCTAGCGGCTTTGAATACATGGGTTGCTATAGAGCCGTGCACACAAGCATAATTTTGCCGCCGATTTCAGAGTAATTCTGTGTAGAATTGTTTATTAATGAAATCAAAAAATTTAAGAAAATATGATAAATATGGCGGCACCGTAGTGGGACCGAGCGTCCAAAAAATCAACCAAAAAGCTTGTGTGCACTCAATTGTTGCGGCATCGCAGCGCAATTGATCAAATGCAAATAAAATGATTAATATTGTATGCCTAGTTGTCATTTAGCAACTAATTGAAATCAATCATTTTAGTTTGACTTTCAATGAGAAAATAAACGATTGAAAAGTAGATAATGTGTTTTTGAAGAGCCGTAACTTTGGTTCTAATAGTACAAATTCCTTGCTTCTAGTTTTTTCTTTCACGTCTAAGAACAAAATCTTTTGCCATTCGCTGATCGTGTCAGCCGTATGAAAATTGCGTTTGTTTACTCAATGGACAAAATGGTAGCAAGTCCACTCCCCTTTTTTAGCGGACAACGTATTTAATTAAATCGTTAATGTCTCGAAGAATTGACTGGAAACAAAGTTTTATGTATTTAATATTTTTTTTATTTATTCGCCGAGATCTATAAAACAGCGTTTTGGCATCTTTTAAATACGCATGTCAAATAACTTGAAAGCGCGTTTTATGTATATTTAAAAAGACCGCGGCAGTGTTCCACTGCCTTTTGTTCGAGACTGGAATAAAACTATTACGGCTCTCGTTTGTTAAGTTGTTTTTGATAAATTAAATTTTGGACCTAAATATGCCGACCATCAACAAACCAAAGTTCGCATCTTCAAGACCAGCGTCTAGGTAAAACACAAAGCTGAGTTTGCTCGTAAGAGTCCCACCTCTTTTCCTGAAATTTTTTTTCTAGCACCATCACGTCAAACGACAAACATCGGCTTCGCAGACCAAAGGAGATCATTATTATCATGATCACATCACATGGTCGCCTCCATAAACGACAACTTCTCTCTGGTTCATACGCTGCTGCATGGCCTGATTAAGGGGAAAGACAAAAAGACATTGTCTGGCATCCGTACCATGGCTGCCCGATAGTATCACTAATTCAGCCAAAAGGATTCATAAATTTTGAGACCCTTGATGCCCATATAGCATCGGCAAAACTGCTGCCAAGCTCGCCGCTGATGGCATTGTTTCATGCCTTATGGAATGCAGTCATTTACCTGGAGCCAATTATAAATTCATTAGGGATGCGCACCGCTGCTGTCGAGTCGCCGCCAAATGCGCATTCGTCGCATAAAATGTGTCCACTTTCCATCGTCGTCCCTTCCTTCCTTCGCTTCGGTGCGCGTTGGAAGGTTTTATTGCTAAGGAATGCTGTGCCTTGTCAGTGTTTACCGGGTTAATTTGTGCACCGGCTCGCAGTCGGAACTCACCTCCATATTGGGTAGCAAGGTGCCTTTTAATGGAAGTCAATAAACGGTTATGGGTGCATTTGCGCTGTGCAACCCTTTTTCCTCTTTTTTTGTTATTCATACATATATCTTTTTTTGCTGGACGTGGTCCCCTTCTTCAGTGCCGTCGATCAAGTGCCAGCCAGGATGTGTTTAGTGAACCTTGACCAATATGCACTTCACGCACTTTGATCCCACCGCCACCGCCACCGCCACCCAACGACAGTAGCACCTGCCCTAAATTTCTTTCTGGTTCAGCGCTGCTATCCCGGCGGCGGAGTAAATCAAAACCCCGACACATTTACGTGTCCATCGTCGTCGTTTAAAGAGTCTTTCCGAGCGGCTGCACCGAGCACCGGGAAAATTTATGACTCCTAGCGCTAGTGACATGTCCACAAATGCGCACATGAGGAATCACCTCGTGCTGCAAGTACAAATCCTTGACGTCTCTCTGTGCAACTAGATACACAGGCACATTCGCTGGATTTATTGGCATCCGAAAAAGGGGTGCGCGCGTTATTGCCTTCCCCGTTCGACATTGGCTGCGCGATGGTTGGAGTGCTGGTGCGACTCCTTTTACGGCCGCGCATCGCTTATTTATTTGGGAAGTTCATACACCTGGTTAGCAGCGGTGCCACGTCCACTTGCTTGCGCCTTCCCCTTGCGCCTTCCACTTGCGCCTTTCACATCGGATGTGGATGCGTAAGGCATTGGCGTGCATCCATATTTACATTATTTATGGAGCGCACAGTTTTCACGGCTCTGGCAGACCTTTCCCCGGCTCTCAGCCGCGGTCCACTCAGCCTGAGTAGAACAAATTTACTGCATGCGGTGCAACAATGATTTGTAAAAATTTATGCTACGATGCACACAAAATCCCCATAAATAAACCGACCCAAGTGGTAGATGATGCTGATGGTGGCACCGATAGCCTCTAATGTCGTCCATTTGAAAGATGCGGCGGAGCCCAATCCTAATCGATCAACCAACTCGAATACTTGATTTCACGTATGTCTCGTATCAATTGCATTGTAGTAGCACACCCACCCACTCGCCGAAGCATATGTGTTCGATGCTAAACGAAACTAATAAACCCAGCGCCCTGTGACTTCCGATACAACTACACGTAGATGAGTTGAAAGGTGTGCCATTAAACCTCTCATCACGACGACTATAACTTGTTGGGCAAATGATTGTCTACGACTGAAACTTTAAAAAAAAACACAAGGATAATTTTGTGACTGACGGTTGACGATAACGACATTCAATGGGTTAAACATTTTTATGAGCGATTTGTGCAGAGCTTCTGGATGAAGAAGTGGCTGTGCTCACGTTGTTGTCATGAAGATGAGATTGCATCGTTAAAAGTAGTAAGCTGCGCGCTACCGACATGACGAATAGCATTTTTTACGATACACTGTGATTTACGGGCTGCCTAACTTGTGCAAATGTCTCGGGGGTTGTTGTAAGTATCCCACAAATGTTCGAGAAGGATCAAAGATTATTGCGGGAGGTGACGCCGCATGACCATGGGCGCTGTCTTGTGTCGTTAAAAAGAATCCACTGGGTTAACGGGATTACTTACATTCAAGTCACAAAGAATGTTTTGCTGAGGGAAAGGTGTCGTTCTCCGTTACTTTTTAGATTTAAATGCCAATTGAGTGGAGCTGAGTCTTTCCTTTTTTAATGCTTTTATCATTTTTTTATTCGTTTTACATTTGCTCTGGCCTACAGCTATATGTGAGTGGATTATGCAAGCAGTTGGAAAAACCGATTTAAAGAGCAACTGTAAGAAGCCTATGTGGCATCTAATACTAATATTCATAGTAATATTCAATTTCTACACTTAAAGTAATTTATGTAGACCTTGGTGCATACGGCGAACTAGACGATGCAATAGGAAAGGCCATTCTTTTAGATAACTTACATTTCTAGAATATCCAGAAGGATAAACATAATCGATATGTTCAACGAAAACCTAAGCTTGTAGACTACGTCGAGACAAAGCCACACATGAATGGTCAAGCCCAAACTTCTATGGACCAGAGGAAAACATTTGCTTTAAAAGACATGCTAACTGCTCAGTTTTTCCTAGATTATCAATCTACGTACTTGTGCTAATTTACTTTTTTCTTTCAAAACCAAATCTTTAAAAACTACTAAGAAAATAATTTATTTTATTTTGAGTTAAGATTCAAAAGAGATTACCATTCCGAGCAGTTAAGAGAAGCAAACTGAACTGCTGAACTGCTTTAAATATCACTAAACGACAGTAGGAATCAGTTGTCTGTTTTCATTCACTGGTTACTTCGTGCATTATCTGCGGGTATTCTTTAATCACCCACTGACAAATGTTCTATACTCACTCATTTCTGCTCGTTTGTGCTTCTCTCATCTAAAAAATCCGCCATCGGAAGGTGGTCTCCATGCCAAATACCATCGGCTTTCACAACTCAAACGGCTTTGATCTCAAATCCTTAGCTGACCTTTCCATATCATTCCATCCATTATTAGAGGATATCATCGCCTTACCATCTCTCAGGCCTGACCAGTGTGTTCGTATTCAGCATATTATCAGCTTATTGCTTTAATAAAACCGTATTTCCAAATCTGTTACTTTCCCATCAGCTTATTATTGCAGCCCAGGGACGCAAAACCATATCAAACCAGAGAGTTCATAAATCACACGGGGCTTTAACCCAAAACGCATCCTTAGTGGATCTACCACGTAATACCGGCGCCCACCATCAAGTCAAGGGCAGAATAAGTTTATCCAAACACGAGCAAGAACAGTAGGTACATCATGTACGAAACGGGATAACGTGACTGGGATTTCGCGTACTCCCTAAAAATAAAGGACATGGATACCAGAGGAAGGGCCCAAAATGGATTTTGTTCCGACGAAAAAAAAGAAACAGCTCGCCTTATTTCCAATTAGGACCTTAGCCGGACTGAGTTCGCTCACATCCCTGCTCATTCGATGATATTTATCGGTGATTTCAAGGACATGCGTCGCACCACCCTACGTCAAAGAACTCCCAAATTCATTATCCCGATAATGTAATCGGTATTTTATGGCCAACAAATACGTGGTGCCATGTGAAGATGCCTTCGAAAATAGCTTACGTTACTTACGGTTGATGGAGGCTTCGGTAAAAAACGAGAACGGAATCGTAACTGGAGTTCCAGTTCCTCTGTGTGTGGTTGTGGGTGTGTGCAATTCCCTTTGTGTACACGTTTATTAATTTTAATAATGGGCTCTACGTGTCCCTTCAAGGATCTCGTGACTGATTTGGATTCAAATCAAAGTGCTGACAGATTGATATCGCCCAACGTCCATGAGCCACCCGCGGTCAGCTAAGGGGTGTGCATGTTTGTAGTTATGTCACGGGGTTTCTGGGCACACATATTGAAACAACTCACTGTCACATGGGTCTGGAATAACTATGGTTTCACAATTATGTGGCAATTTTCCACTTCCGCTGCGGTTCCTTCGACAGAGGGACGGAATAGTAAAAATTCCTTCGTTTGCATGTCATCGAATGGGGGTGGGTCTGGGGGCATTCCCCATGACTTCTCCCAACAAGTCAGGAGACTTGTTTGTGGTTTTGCATTTAATTACAGTTATTGTGTAATTATGAATAGGAATATTTCTAATGAAAATTTTGAGGTAGTTTTGAAGTATTTTGATGAGTTTCAACAACTTGTATTTACTAGCAGTGGTGTATCCTTCATTGTTTTGAATGATTTAAATACAGGGGAGTGTTGTTCTGTGTTTTGTTTTATATAGACTGTGTTTAGTGGGAGTACAACGCAAATGGCTTATACGGAAGGGGGAATTCTTTTTTAATATCACATCACTAAGTATACACCACAAAAAATAACGAATTTTGGCCGAAACATTAAGTAGAAAAGCAAACTGCCTAAATTGTAGGCAATAAGTTATTGTCATTGAAAAAACTTTTATTAACTTTTATGGTCAACATGAGTGTCATTGGAAAAGGGGCGGGGCGTAGATTGCAAAAATGTCTGTCTGTCTGTCATTAAGCCTTAATTTAGGTACCTGGTGAACCACCTGGAATTAAGAAATGAAATTTCCACAGATGATGTGTTTCACTTGCCCAAAGAAAGTTCCGAAAAAAAGTTTTAAGAAAGTTACTTATTAACGAAAAATTAGCACTAATACTAAAATCAAAAACCAGATTTATTTTCTTAGATATTTTATATGGGCATCGTTGGAAGGAAAATGGCACCTAAATTAAAAAGTTGTACTACAGTTGGCATCTTAGTCTTACTGATAAAAAGCTATAAGCCCGCAAACTTCGAAAAACAAGAACAATAAGAACTGCCTGACGTTGCTAGTGGCCTTAATTTAAATTATGTCCTTACTTCTAATCTGTTGACGAAAGAACCCTCGGCGCGTGAGTAAAACTCACACTTGACCGTTTTTTTTTTACTTAAAACTAAAAAACAACTTCACTTTCTATATTACTCATTTCATAAAAACTGTTAAAAATAGTATTATGTGTACAACTTGAAAGACGCTCATTGTTACTAACTTCATATATTTTCACACGCGCTATTTTTTTAACAGTGACAGCTATTGTATGTTAAAGAGCGTCGAAAAATCTAGTTAATTCCATCTGTCAAAGTATACACAAGTTAATTTACACAAGTTTTGTTTTCATATTCAAATAAATGTTTTTTTTTTAACAAAAAAATACGCGTCTTTCAAGTTGTACTCCCAATAATTAAATACAAGTTAGAGCATAAAAGCAAAATAAGATAATTCAATGTATAGTGGAAACACCATAAGTGGTGCGACAAAAAGATAGCACTTTTTGAAAAAAAAAAAAATGTAAAAGCTGAATGTAGAAAACTTTGGTATTTCAGATTATAAAAAGTAATAATGCGTTGATCGTCCTTGTTGTTAAGTAGAAATTATTACACTTAAATGATAAAAACAGTATCTCAACTCATCCTTCTCCATAATCTGTGCTATCTTTTTGTCGCGGAGTGTATATATATTTTTTGCTTTTTTATGCTCTTTTCAAAAAACAAACAATAATAACAACTGAACGAACAGTAACAATAATATTAAAGTAAAGTAATATCGGAATTTCATGTTCATCATCATCATTAGCGGCGTAACAGCCGACGAAGGGCCAGAGCCTATCTTGTGTGTGTGTCTGTGAGGTGGTGGTTTTAGGAGAACCCAATTAGCACTAAGTGCCGTTTTGTAACCACAGTTCTGAAAAGTTGAATATATATTAAGACTTAGAACCATCGTTCGGCGTTGAGGAATGAAATTAAATCTTTTATATTCACCCGAGAAACCTGGCAGAGAGATTCAGGGAAGGGTTTGCCTAGAGTCCGTAACCTTGCTCTGGCAAGCGCCGGACAGAAGCAGAGGAGGTGTGTCAGAGATTCTGGTTCTGCCGTGTTATTGCAGCTAAGGCAGTGTGTGCGATAAGGGATTCCTAGTCCGGCTGCATGATCGCCTTTCGGCCAATGACCCGTACTAATCGCTATAATTTTAGCAATGTTTGTGCGAGTCCTATTAAGAAGGTCATTGGTTCGTGATAAGTTGTATTCTGGCCAAGTATCCCTAGCCACTGCGCAGTTGGTCAACTGAGACTATCTGAGGTTAGCCATTTCCAAGAAGTGAGTTGAAATTTGTGCCTTGACTAGCCCTAGTGGAACGTGTTCCTCCAAAGTTGACGAGCTGTGAAGGGCAGCTCCTTGTGTGGCCAACTCATTCGCTTGCTCGTTACCATAGACGTTGGTATGTCCTGGGACCCATACTATGGCAACTTTGAACTTTTCGGCGACGTTGGAAAGCTCGTTACGGCATTCCGGCACCAGTTTTGAGGGTAGTGGAAGTTGACGACACTGCTTTGATAGCAGATTGACTGTCAACGAAGATCGCTAAGCTTAGCATTGGCGTTGTGTTAGGGTGGGATTTGAGTATACGACACGCCTCCCTAATGGCAAGGATTTCCGCTGGAAGGGATGCGTACGTCCGTATATTTTATGAAGTCTAATTTAAGAATGAAGTCGGTTCGAAGCGTTAGGAGTTCTCTAGGTATCGAGTCCATAATGCAGTTGTAGCCAAATAGTCTCGATTTCCACATGCGAGACTCTCTGAGTCTGATCGCACTCTGGGTGGCTATACTTTGTATGTGAAGGTCAATGGGTAGCAAGTAAAGCATGATTATCAGAGCGTCTGAGGGGGTAGTCCTCAGCGCACCTGTAGTACCTATGCAAGCCATTCTTTGTATTTTATTGAGCTTAACGATGTTATATTTTTTCTTAAGAGCTGGCCACCAAACAAGTGATACATAGTATGTGAGGATTGGACGAGCCACGGCTGTGTACATCCATTGTGGATGGTCTGGTGTCAGACCCTAAATACCTAGCACTAGCTGAGAGCTATAAACGTTGACCGTTTAGGCGGGGAAGGTTAAAATTGGGTATTTTGTATTTCCTGGTGAACAGCATCATTTCCGTTTTGCCAGGGTTAATGCTTAGGCCGCAGCTTGCAGCCCAGTTACTAACCTTCTTCAGCGCAAACTCCATGATCTCACTGATCACGGTGGGAAACTTGCCTGATACCAGTATCACCAGGTCATCCGCATACACAACTGCCTTAATCCCATCCCTGTCTAGTTCTAACAGTACCTTATTTAACACTATCAGCCAGAGAAGTGGTGAGATAACACCTCACTGCGGTGTTCCCCTGCTGGCAAGTTTGGTTAGTTCGCAGTTTCCTAGCGAGGATTGTATCATCCTACTTCTGAGCATATTGATTAGAGAGCTTAGGTAAACCTTTGTCTCATCAGTACTCTTGAAACCTTCGTTTGTATATATAGTTTGAAATATATATAAATCACTAGAACTTTCGCTCAACCAACAAATATATGTTCAGCAACTAAGCGTCAATTCTTTGTGCATGTTGTCAGACTGTGGAACTCTCTACCATGGGACATTAGAAAACTACGAGGTACTTTAACTGATTTGATAAGAAATTATTCTGAAAAAATAATAGTTTGACATATCATTAAAATAACTTACTAAAAAGACTTAAGTCTATTGTAAAAGATGCTGAAATAACTAATTAAATAAATATATAATTTATAGCCTATATGTTATTCTGATATGTAAGCTATTATTGTAAAGTTTCAGTAAATCCATTCACTCGGTCTTGCGTGAAAGAGTAACAAACATCCACACAAACATTCAGCTTTATAATATTAAAAAGGATTAAGAAATTTCGGCACTACTCACTGAGTCAGCAAGCAATATGTATATAGTACATATGTATGTATTTGAAAAAAAAAAACAATTATAGCTTTATACACCCCACAGTTTAACTTAGGTTCAGTTCTAGTCATTAGTCATAAGAAACCAATGGAGCAAACCATGGCATGTACGTCAGAAACAAGCGTACGCAAAACAGAATAAAGCCTAATGTACCTGTTTGTTTAAGCTAGACATATCTGTAATATGCTAACAAAGTCTGGTAATGCAAGGATATCCGTTGTAATATTTGCCTAAAGAAACCTCAAACGTCAACTTCAACTTGGCTTATACTTCACAAAAAAATCTTTCGAAATTCTTCGCTTACCGTTGTAAAAAGAATTTGACTCAGAAAATAATGCAAAACCCTGCCAAAAACAAAACAACAAAGTGTACTTTCAACAAGCGACAAGACAAACACGGAACACGAAAAATTGTTCACCAAACATTTCCACAGGAACATCAATGCTTATCAAGCTCGTCGACATGATTACCACGAAACGGAAGAGGAGTCGACAACCCATTTTCTAGTCATTGTCGTCGTTGGTGCTGCTGCTGTAGTTGTTCATTCGCTGCATAAGAAATAGATGTTAGCATGCTTCCTAACTTACTAGTAAAATCACCAAAAAGGTTCCTCCTCTTTCTTAGCGACCAAAGTTCACACACAAAAAACACGAGACTTTTACTTATACTACTTGTCCTGCCAACGGGAGTGTATGGGTAACATGATTTAAGCATCGCAATGCAAATCCCTATTCGCTTGCACCAACTCGTTCGGTGAAACTATGTGATCCACTACCATGTTAGGAAAATTAAATGAATATGAGAGTTTAGCGTGGGTGGAGTAATGTAACTACAGGGAGTCATGTTCGGCTGCTAATAAGAAATGCTTCCAGGAGAGGGTTGCAATATAAATAGAATTGGGGCTCTCTTCAACGTGTAGGCATTTAAAGACACTTTAAGACCTCGTAAATGTTTACCAAGTTCGTGGAAGGGTAAAAGCTTGAAGGCAAAAAATAATTAATTGAAACCAAATTTTGTGACCGTCCACTTGCCCCATTCGCCTGTTACTGTTAAGCTCGGTTAAATGACCGACTTTTCATGGTTCAGTAAAGAAAAAAATTCTGTTTCGGGATGCCTTTGTTTTCCCAACTGAACTCTGTGTTGACCGATCAGAATTCCATTCTGGGATCTGACTGACGGATATTATTGCGCCCCTCCTTTATCCCGCATATTTCCCACCCGTCATCCACGCTCTCCACACATTTGCGGACGAAAAGCGATTAAAATTCATAACTTTCCAGCACCATCAGCAGCATCTGCATACGATATCCCTGAATGTTTTCTGCTCTTTTGCCTAGCACTTCTTTTACTCGCTCATACAAACACAGAGAGGGGTTGCTCCAGGCTTGTCTCTATATGTACGTGTGCGTGTGTTGGTCGGCGTATCCTTTTTACTCTTTTGAAAATCCACTTGACCGTGTAGAATGATGAATTTTATGAGTACCCGAGGATACATGCCATCGATGTGAAATCCGGGTCATCCAGGCGCGGTTGAGAGTATCCTGATTTTGTTTCCTGTTTTTTTTAGTACCCACATCTATTTTTTGACATAAAATATCCGGAGAGGAGAGAACCCAGAATCCAATAAAAAAAATACTCGAAAAAAAAAGGAAAAATTGGAATCTCTGCTTTTTTCTTGGTTAGGAGTGTGTCCCTTTTTGGCGATATCCACTGAGGCACATTATGAGCGGTTAGAGGAGCGAGTCACATGTGTTTCCAATCCTGCTTGCTCTTTTTCTCTCTTAGTTGCTGTCGATTCGACGAGTGATTTCACTATTATGATGGAGTTGAGAGGATTCGTCAATAAAAATTAGGTTAGGGCTCACGTCGGTCCTTCTTTTGGGGACACTGGGGAGTCTGCTTTGTAATGTAAATTCATCAAATCAATAGAAATTGAGGGGATAACTGAGCAGTCATTGGGTAAATGTTGGGGACTGGTGCTTAGGAGGTGACGAAAAGGACAATCCTTTTGAGAGGGTTTCTAAGAAAACCTGGGTATGGTACTTCTGTAAAAAATGACTAAAGCACTAAATTTATGCTTGCGATGGTTGAAAATCTTAGTGAATTCGCACTTTTCGCTGGCGGAGTAAAAAAAGGGTTCAACCACAACTCTACGAGGAGGTCTCCAAATTACTTCAACATTTTTTTGTTATTATTTACTAATGAGCATAAGTTACTAGTACAAATAATATTTTGTGCTTGGATAGTGATTTGTAATCTCTAAAGCCTGAAATCGATAAGATTACGCAAAATATCAGGACCCATCTGCCCGTATATAACATTCCATACAAACTTTTCTGATAAAGTGTACTCGAAAGACTTAACAATAAAAAATACTGGTGGCTCGACCGGGTTGAAGCTAACGATTAGGATAATCAGAGTTGGGTTCTGACATACGACCCTTGGTCCGCCGATAGAATGCTTGTGATATTACTCTCGTAGCGTGTTGTCGGCGAGCTGGATGTCGAGCCCAACTCCATGACTATTATCTCGGAACGACGATTTTCTTCAAGCCTCAGCCTTGTATTGCGAATTTGTTAGAGGGGAATTTTGTAGGTATCGTCATCTTAAAACTGTAAGAGACACTTAAGTTTGTGAAGCTTACAAACCTCAAATTATCGTTTATTCGTTTCCAGTCACTGTGTTTGCCAAGTTTTGTGCGGTATACATGTTTTTTGTATTGTAGCATGCTACAATGCAATATCTTAAGTAAGATTTTAGTCTAGTCAAGGCCATAGCAGCACTGCCGGACATCATATGAACAAGAGTAGCGCAAATGAAAGACAGTGTATAAGATTGAGTTTTCTCATAAGGGCGTTTGTGTGGTAATTCCACTTGAAGTTTTCGTTTTGGACTTGGCTTTCGGCAAATGTGCAGGTTAGATGAACATATTTCTTTTTTTTTTCTTCAGTTTATGGTATGTGCATGGTGATAGCAGCATGGCTTAAATTCACTTTGCTTAATTTTTTAGCTGGATTCCTTATACAATTCTTAAAAACCTTTGCACTTTATTTTGACATTTATTTTCGAGAATCACCTTTGAGCCAATGAGTGTATATTCTATTGGGCTGAGCAATACAGACTTAGGAAATTTTTTCTGTGAAACACTCAAATTGAAATAAATATAAAAAAACAATTGTAAGAAAAATGATTGTGCTAGTAAATCAGTTACAAAATAGATTATATGGAAATTGAATGTAATTTCAGAAATGAATACAATTTCACGCTCTTGGTACTGTCGGAAGTTTCAACTTTTTCTCTTTAAGACTAGATCTCTCTTTGTAAATTCCAGTCTTTTGCGTTTTCCGGTATCCGGCCTTAAGCTGCTCTCCAACTTTTTTTCAAATACGTATTTACATACATCGCCGTGAAACAGTGTACAGTAAACTCTCGATTTACCTCTATAACTCGGAAACATCTGTAAATAGAAACATTCTTACAGTCTCCTGGAAAAGAGAACTTTTTTAATTAAAGCAATCCTATTCAATTTAGTCCCCTCGTCGATTCGAATTAATTTTTGTGAAAAACAATACGAAAATCTCTAAAACTCGAAAATGATGACTTGTTTACCTCTATAGCTCTAAGTCAAGTTGTTGAAATTTTAGTTTTTTCTTCAACAACCGTTAGTTGAAATGCGTACGTGACGAAAGTGAGCAATATTTTTTTTCTGAAACCTCTGAAAACCTCTGTAATTCGAAGGTTTTTTCTGGTCCCATGAAATTCGAGTTATCGAGTTTTTACTGTAGTTCTGATTGGCATTCTAATAACTAAGCGAAATATTTATTTGCTTTCTAAGCTAAACTGTTTTGGCTGCTGATGTAGAGTCAGCAATATATAAATTAAGCTATTAACTTTTGAATCACGTGAATTACTCCATCTGATTCATATCCATGTTCCTAACGCCGCACCATCCATCAAACTTGTCATGCTTACTTTTACTTATAATCCTTTTTTTGTGTATACCTTCCACCCATTCCACCAACTACTTGCAAATTCCAAATGTCTGGGGGAACCGACATAATTAGATTCTCAATAAATTTCAATTAGCACTCTTTAGTCGCGCATTTTGCTGCAGCACGCTCTGCACCGAGCCGGTTTGATTTTTGGTGGTTGAATACAATTAAGCATTTCAGGGGTGGTTTTTAGACCAAAGTCTGTGTGGAAATCCCCACCACCCATCGGTATCCTTGATCAGGATCATAAATTCATTAATAACACAACAATACCACTCATCGAATAGGTGTTTGCACAATCATTGCCCAGTTGGTGGGCGGGCTGGGATTGGGGTACGAGTTTATTTATGATTATTGGGGGAAGTTCCTTTACGTAAATACACACATAGAACACACACAGAACTGAACCGAATATTTGTACAAATTAGAGAATCTATTCGGCGGGCAGTGGCGTCGGTGAGTTGGAGGAGCTTTTAACAATTTGTTGTAATTTGTTGGGTTTGTTTGATCACACTGCAGACACTGACCATGAATTCATTAAAACTTCAATTTTCCCAATCGGAGATCATTATGCCAACAACATGCGGGTGAATATTGATCAGTAATTCGATACGAGGTTGATTTGTTAATAAGGGCTAATAGATTTTCATGGAATGCTAACACAAGTGTCAACAAGTTTTTGACACATGCAGTCGTGTGAGTAAACATTCTCAGAGAAACAACCCCATCAGTGGTAGAGACTGTTCTAATGAATTTGCTCAGTGTTTAACGACTCACATCCATACTAGAGTGTCATTAATCAAAACATCGCAGTCCTTTAATTCCATTTCATCACTTCGCAATGCTTGGAAAGAATTAAAGAAAAAACTCACAAATCGCCCAAATGAAATTGTCACACACATCGATGCAATTTGTCATAACATACCCCAGAGAATTCAGTCAAGTGTTTCCCGCCTAACATGTGCTCGCAATCACATCACAACAATGACCACGAACCAGCCGAGGACGAGGCCTTCTCGCTTCTCGCTTAGCCCACCGCACATGGACATGGAGGCGCACGGCACAGTCCAAGGCGGCACCGGCACCGGCAACGCACTCGCCTGCCCAGACGACAACGACGAGCATCATTCATGTTAAGTGCACAACATTAACAGTGTTTTAGAGGCATCGTTGTCGACGTTGTCGTCGTCTTCGTCTTTGGCTTACAGATGTTGTCACAGTCATGGCCGATGGGCTTGGTGCTACCGCTTCGTTGTTGTGTTGTCCACTTGAAAACACGCCAACGATTGGTATGCATGCGAAAATGCCAAGGATTTCCTATGATATGAACGAGATGCGGGAGATGAGGGCAGGGAGCTTAGGTGTCGGTCATTAACGCCATTAAACCAGTTTTGACATTTTAATTAAATCTCCCATGGAAGAGACGTGTGCGTGTGTGTGTTTTGCTTGGAGGATGCACACGTAAATGCCAGGCTATTAGTCTGCGCCGGCATTACTGTGTAAGCCAAACAAGATTTTATCAGCGTCGTTACAGGAAATGTGTTCAGCTGCGATGAGTTAAGGACTGCATTTGCGGAGTGAAACAATGCCATGCATTTATAAATGAAGCGAACCGAGTAGAGCGGTTGGGATGGGTTGTTTCGAAAATTTCTCGATACTTTCACTTTTAAACCAGATTGCCGGTAAATCTAGAAACCTTCTTGACGCCGTCGAGTAAAAGCTTTTTTCAGTCACAGTTTTAGCGATTTATTATATTAGTTGTTTATTACAGAAATGTTTGCTTCAGGAAAAATTGACTTGGGTTCATGAAGTGATGAGAGCGAAAACAATAAGCAGGGCTCGATGCCATAACAATTTAATAGATGGAGAGCTTCAATACATACAATACATCTGTCTTTTATCTTAGTGCATTACTTAACAATTAGTTTGGGATCTATTTTTGGACTAGTAACCAGTGTTCTACACCCATTCTGTTTTAAACATTACTTGAACATTAGTACAAAACAGTTTAAGGGAAGAAACTACCAAACGACCATACATAATAACTTCAATAACACTGTGTAACAAATTTTTAAAAAATGTTTGTTAATCTGCATTTTTTTTTTTTGTTTTGTCTTATGTTTTTAATAATTAATATATTTCCATCTTAAAAAAAGTATCTTGAGTATTCTGCTCTGCGCCCATTGCAGCTCCATTATTAGAAATTGTGCTGAATTGCCCCATGCCGTTACGCCGTATTGAAGTATTGACTTCACCACTTCTTTAAGAACTGGGAAGGATGTGTAGTTGTTTAAGTGGTAAAGCGCATATGCAAATTACCGGAGACGCTTGCACAGATACTTTATGTGATTATCCTACTTAAAGTGGCAGTCAACTTCAACCCCAAGGTGCCGATACCCACTGACCATGTCAATATAATCCGGATATTCGTCTATTTGGCTTATAAGTGTTCGATTTAAACTGGCTTTGTGCAGGTACTCAAAACTATGAAAACGGATTTTCATGGGTGATCTTAACATGTGGGTTGGCCGAACGTGCATCAGTTTGGTTTTCTTCGAGTTTAAAATGAGGCCGTTATCGTGATACCAACGGACAATGCCGTCACGGACTGCAGCTTAAGTTCTCGTTGCTGACAATTAGAGCTGCATATTGGCGTCCAGTGCTGTTTCTCAGAACTGAAAGCATGTCATTTACGTATATAATGAAGAAGAGGGCGCCTAAAAACGAGCCCTTCGGTACTCCCATTTCTACATTTCGTACATAACTAAAGCTGTTCGCTACTTCCAGCCTGTATCCTCTATCACAGAGTTAACTTTTATACCAATCCAGTAATTGCCCTCGGATTCCAATTTCTTGCAGTCTTTCAAGTAGTTTTTTGTGACACAAAGTATCATCAACCTTTTTAAAACCTATGAAAATCACCAGCGAGTGATAGTTCCGGTTCTCATTTGTGTTAATTATGTTTATGGATTAACTTAAAATAAATTCTTTTTTTGTTACACAGTGTAATCAGTCTGAATAGTGTTTGACAACGCTTCGGTTGCTAGCCAACAAGGCCCCTTCTCCTGAATTGTCTCCTCGCGTGCTCTACTCACAGTCACAACTAAGGCAGTTCGTATGCCCTCCTGTGAAACTCTGAAAGCAGTTTAATTGCTTTCCGAAATTATTGAATAACAATTACTGGCATGCATTCCCGACCCACTCAAAAAATATAAAACATCATCTCCGAGACGCTTTAATTAAGATCATTTAGAACTCTGTTCTTTTCAAGCACTGAAATATTCATAACCTATTACTACTTCACGAAATCGTCACCATCTCAGACAAAAGCATTCTGTCGATAGAATTTTCCACTTCTGTGTGCCAGAGCACCAATCCTTTGGAAAAAAAACGAAACGCCTTTGCGATATTAAATTCTTTTAAACCTGGAAAAAAATCACATTTTTGTGACCCCTGATATCCGAAAACAAACATTAAAGATCAAGAGGATTCGATTTTAAATTGTGTTGTATTGTGTCATAAAGGCACCTGCGGTAATTTACAGAACAAAACAGGACCTTGGCAAGTGGTTAATTACTGTTTTTTAGGCGCACAGCTCTCGTTTAATAAGCTTATGAATAGAGCGATGTTGGGCACAACGAATAATTGTTGAGCCTCGAAGGCTCAACCCTCAATGCTCGCACTTCGACACTGGTGAGAACCAACAACAAATAATCAACAACAAAAATAAAATCTTAGTCCTTTTTCTTCCCCCCTTTATGTGATAAACGCGAATCCTTGAAAATGAAAAGTTTTCGCTCCGTTTCTGTGCCTTCCATCATCGTCTTCTGATGAAAGTGAAAAAAGGGGATGACGCGGCGGCATAAGTCCGATCGATTTTTACTTTCTTCTTAGGCGTTTGCAATAATTTTCCATTTGAGAGTAGAACTTTCGGCCGGCGTAAGAACCTGTCCTCCGGGTAGCCCCCCGCCGTTTTTGTTTGGTCGGACTCTAAGTCAGGTGCAGAAGGCTAAGGGAGAAGTATGTCAGAGATTTCCTTAGGACTTCTGAAGTACGGTCTTTGAAAATAAAAAGAAGCAAAAATAAAAATATTTCCTTTTCCATTTCATTGGATGCTGGGGATAAGCATCTGTCTTGTTGGGGAAGTTTTGTTAATTCTTGGGGCTTTTATCCCGTTTTATATACATATATATAAATTTTTTTTTCTATTTTTATTCATTGTTCGGATGAATAGTGAAGAGGGGGTGGCGTCTGCGATGTGGTGTGTTTTGTTTTGTGCTTACAAAAGATTAAGGCGAATGGTGAGTGTTTCTCTTTTTCAAGGGAATCCTCATCGCTGTCCTGTTTGGGGCTAAGTCGTCCATTACACAAATTAATGAGGGCTTAGTGCAGACAGGTCAACAGAGGGGTCGGTTTTTTAATCTCTTAGTGAATTGTCAATGAACTGAAAGCCGATGGACTTAAGTAAATGATTTCGATGAGCGCGTGAGCTAGTCAGGCTGAAGCGTAAAAGGAGAGGACAGGAGCTTTCAAATCGCTGACGTTGATTTTTCGGCAAAAATTTAATTTCAGATTTGAAATAATAATGATCAGAGCACGCATCGATTAACTACATAAAACAAAAATTTGAGAAGAGCGATGAAATAATTTACATTCGCCCTAGACTACTTTACGTTTTACGTCTACGTCATTTAATAGTGTAAATCCTTATTATTCGGGAAAGCTATAGTATAGGAAAGATTAGGACTATACTAAGTGCTTTGCCACTTAAAGCTTAAATTTGTCAAATAGTGGAGCTAATCAATCTGTGCACTGAGCGGCTCATATTCACATTTATTGTGGCACACATTTTGTAGCTGCCTTGGGATAATCTTTTATACACTTAATTTGTATTTTCGCCCTATTTTATTTAAGACACATTATTTGCTTATACCTTACATGTTTTTTTGGTTCTTCCAATAACAAGTTTCTTGGAGTGTATTGTTTATTGGCTCAAAACCAGAGCAAAGGCAAATTCAGTGACATCTCTAGAGCATGTTCATATTTAAATGCATTAAATAAAGTGTTTGCTGGCCTTTTGTTTTCTGATCTTCGACTTTGAGCTTAGTACCACTTAAGATCCCCAGTCTTTTACCTGTCGAATAAATCATTTTGGCTGCTTCGTTCCCACTTCCGAGCCCTTCCAAACGGAAGCAGTTTACTCTGTCGGAACAGCACGTCGACAATCGACGACGAGTGAGCTACCAAGTCCTCTAAAAGAAGAACGCCAACCATCAGCCGTCATCATCAGAATCACTGTCAAAACTAAATGAGAAAAAAGAAGGTAAAACCGACCGCTGGTCCAGACAGTCCAAGATCCATTTGGTAACGAAAAGGTTTCCAACACAGAGAACTGAATAAGGGTAATGAATAATTCACGTGCATGCAGTTAATTAGTTAATTAACAGGTAAAAGGGCTACAATGCGGATGAATTTCTCATTGGTCCAGTCCACACTATACACGCCACGGAGTTGACCAGGATGAGGACCAAGCATCCACCTGAGTAGTACCGGTGGACGCTCTGGTGCCAGGCTGTGCTGCTAGTCTGCAGTATAGTTGTGAATTTTTGATGTGATTTCCTTTTTTTTCTCGGTGTTCCGAGTTTGAGAGTAATCTGGAAAGCTGACTTCATGGCTTCCCATTGCGCGGTGGTGGACGACCGACGGTATATGGCTGCGTTTGAATGCGGTGGAAATAATGGCGCTAGGGGTTTCCATATTTTTTTATGTCTGTCCTCCTCTGAACAGAAGGAGTTTTTGGATGGTAGGCTGATATTGGAGCTTGGAATTTTTAAATGAATACGGAGTTAGTAAACAGTGTGGCTATGTCATCTTCTGAAACCCTAGAAAAACCGAAAGTTCGTTAAACATTTTTTTGGGAGTCAAATCACAGATATTGAGTGGATCGCTGCAGTCTGTATGGGAATGAGACGACTTTCAGACAATTTGCATTTAAATGTTCATTTGCTTCCCTCCGTAAACTGAAAACAGATCAACACTATCTAGCAAACTCATTTAAGCTGGCAGTACTAGAACTAGTTTGTAATGTCCTTGAAGGTTTTCTTACACGAAGTTTTCATAATCTATTGTCCACAGCAATAAATACGATCCAATATTGCGTTGTGCACGGTATAACTTGACATATGAGGAGGGCTTATTACGGCTCCGAAAAGCAAATCGCAAAACCTATTCATAGCACTACTCCGAGATGATTGTCAATCGCCAGTTTTGAAAATGAATTTAGATTGCTTTTTCCCAACGCCACCGCCTACTTCGAAACGCCACCAAATAAAAAGCCCATGTGTTTATCTCAATCCCACTCCGTCACTAATTCGCTTCCATCGTTGATCCGTCTCAGCACTTTGTCAGTCACTCGCTATCGCTGTGACATGGTCTAGTCGAAAAGTCTCTATCATCCAGCCAATAGGAATTCCACTCGTTGCGCATAGCCCAACGTCGGCGCACGCCACTCAATAAGCCAATCAGCTTCTGTTGTGCCATAAAGCACACCAAGCATCTGACCACGTGCACAGCCCGGGAGTTTGACGTGTCGACTTGTCTGTCGTTTAACTACGGCGCACACACATTGAACCCAGCATAATTGGACATTGATTGGCGACGGCTCGCCTGACAAGGCCAAAAACCAAGTTCCTTTCCCGGGCCACAATCGGCTTTGGATTTGTCGCACGAATATCAATTAAAAAGCCGTTAATTGGGCTTGGAAGTGCCGAAGAAACAATCCAAATGTCTTCCAAAAAAAAGAAGGAAAAATCACTCCACCAGAAGCATTGGGTTACAACTTTCGGACCTGTCAAGCCAACTGGAAGGCAACTGAGAGACGGCAGAGTGTTAATGTGCGGTCCTCACATGGGTGCGTTAATATCACCTGTTGTGCGCTGTCGAACGGGAATAATTCGATACTTGAGCACCTGTTACTTTTCGGTAGCTCTTTTTTGCACACTCTTCCCCTTCTGCACGGGATCCTGATTTACGGCGTAATCATGAGTTTCGAAATTATGATGTCTCCTTTTTGGTTGACATTTTCTCCGTCTCGGCAGCTGCTGTAGCCAGCCCCCCTCCTCAATCCTTTGCACTCTCACTACGACAGACAAGTAATTAGTTACATCATCACCTGGCTACTGTTTAATATTCAGGATAGATGTTCCTTCGGACCGTGTACGATGGGAATCTTCAAACCATAATCGTGGCTACTCATGCTGGTTGCGGGCACACACATTCACGCCGAACTCCCATCGCCCCGATAGTTGAAAAAGGAAGAAGGCAACAGGACCAACAGGTAGGCGACCAAAGCAAACACCAAATTGACTGTTTAGCAGGTGCTCGCCTGGGGGTCATCTCTGGAATTTCTGATTAGTTGGCAACGCTGAGGATTTTTCTCATAATTGAAATTCTGTCTGTTCTTCAGATAGTCCTTGGTCAGGACATGGACATGGTAAATTGTTAATTAATTGTGCGCCAGCGCGGTTCTATCTTATGGGGAAGTGGTTCTTTTTTTTAGATTTATCTTACTTTTCTGATTGAAGTGATGGCGCGGACGAATCCTTTCGAAGGGTGTTCCTACTTGGCAGGTGGAAAAAACTATATGTTTTCTTAATTTCCTCTATTAAATTCTAAATGTATTCTAGGAAAGAATAGACGGGTTCCATCGTCTAGACAGATGGGTAACCTCGCAATCATTCATGAAACATTATTATGGCGCTTGCTTAGAATTTCAATAGAAACAAAAACTTCGTCGAGTTTGACTAACAAGTTGGCAATCGCTGGCGATTCGGGGCAATAACGGAGAGTGAAAATCTCAGACATAGAGGGGCTAGCTGTGTAAATTGTTAGTGGACCAGCAACACCAACGTCGATTGTTGTTGGGAAGCTAGCTCATCTCCGCTTTCTGAGTGAGTCTGTACCAGGGCTCACATCTCTTTAAGGATGACGGCGGAGGAGCTGATCAACTGATCGGCAAACGGCGCATCCAGGGCTTTGTGCTTAGCAGGAGCTACCTGGTGCATACTCTCCTTTAGAGCTGCCCGAACATATTTCGGTTTAGAGATCTATAGGGAGCCTCCAGGGTTGGGTTGGGACTTTGGAATAGAGATGGCGGCGGATGAGCTCTTAATAATCTATCTATAAATATTATAAAACAAAGTCGAAAAAAATGTTTGGGGAGTTTGATCTCAGGAACTACTGAACGGATTTCCATGCGGTTTTCACCAGTAGTATTGTTTGGTAACTATTATGGGTATGGACTATATTTTATAGACATTTAGGCACAACAAATTAACGGTATATTGAGATAAGTAAAAAAAATCGAAAACTGGCAAACTTCCAAGGCGGGCGCTGTCTAAACAGTTAAAGATACGAAAAAATAATGTACTGGGGAATTGATCGTCTCAAAAAGTTCAAAAAAAAAGTCAGCGATGGCATATGTCTATCTTTTAAGGTAGACTCACAATAACCATTTTTATGGTTCTTTAAAAATTCGAAAACCCAATCCGCCCTGTAATTTCCACACCGCTTTGTCAAAAAATCTGAAAAAATTACAAAAAATCGGCTTCCATGAGTAAATTAAAAAAAAACTAATTTCAGCATTCTAGCCCCAATACTTTTGGATCTTTTGGCCAAAAACGATAAAACGTGAATATGCAAATTTCAAAAATCTAAAAACGCAGTTTTATAGATCTCGGGGCAAGCACTAAGAAATAATAGCTATAAAAATATCGATTAGTTGGCGAAATCCGAGAAATCGCTGATTAAAAGATTTTTTTAATCTATAAAATTGTGGCTGAAGTCGATGCGAGTCTCAGTGGTGTTTTCCATATTTATTTCAACCCCTATTTCCTCAACTCAAATTTGCACACAGCTGGTATGACGATGATCGCGCAGAAACGGTGTTGTACAGATAGAGGCATATGAGACGTGAAAAATAGATATATGTATGTATGTATGTGTATAGGTTTACATAAATGTACACATAAGAAATACAGGCAGCGATTAAAGAACGTGGTATTTTTTGTTGGAATATGATAGCCAATGCGTGTTCTGTTCTACAGGAATATAACAAGGACTATTTACTTTGATAATTTCGTTGTGTAAAATTACTGATCCTTTGTTGCTGTGGCAAAACCACCGCAAAATATGATTGAAGATTTGTTGTCATCCGATTATGGAAACATTGATCGAAGTACATACAATCGAATCATTCGAAGTCGAATTTTCACGGGATATCAAAATTAGTTCGAGTTAGAGGCAGTTATGGAAATTCAAGTTAGAGGGTTTCATATTTTTTTTTTTTTTTGTTAAAATCCTTTATTTTGGATTGTAATATTTGCAATTGTAATTATACTGGCAGACGCGCGCTAAGTGAAGCAAGAATGCATCTCAGATACCTATCTGTTTTCAGACTAAAAGTCGGTTATTTGTGGGTGCGCGATGCGACTAGAGATGGCTCTCGACAACGACAGTGCTCGCTCGCGATGTTCGCGTGTAGGACCATATTCGTAAGCAAATCCTCATTTTTGCTGTGAACTTCGTCTGTTCTCTCTTTCTTGCATAGGTAAACAACAATAAGGGCAACCACTTGCGCTTTTTCTCCGACGTGTTTGCACTACAAAAATCAACACGAAATGAATGTTCACGAAATGTGTTCATCGTCTAGGACCACTATGGGTTAGTCCGATAATGCAAGTTGCGAGGAGACATTTTTTTGTCTATTTTTCAGCCAAAGAAATAAAATTCGACTTAGAGGTATTGAAAGTAGACTAAGGCTGAAAAGAATGTATTCGGGTTAGAGGGATTTGAGACTTTAAGGGAGTTCGACTTAGAGGATGGTTTTTGTATGGGAGATTGAGGGGAATGCCAAAATATGGACGTTCGACTTAGAGGAATTCGACTATTTTTTTTTTTTTTTTCAAGTAAATAAAGAAATAACCTCTCTGTGGCAAATTTAAAAAAAAATTAAATTCCTGACCTTATTATTATATGCAGAATACATGCGAGAAAAAACAATGATCATTACTGACTTATTGAAGCGATTCAAAACGAGTGTCTTTTGAAAAGGGGAAAACATAATTTATGATTTAACTATGTTATTAGTCTACAATAACAAGGGGAATATTTTCTTTTTGAATGCTACTGGAGGCAGCGGGAAGACTGCCTTTGCTGTGGCATCGTCTGGAATTAGACCCACACTTTTAAATGGCGAATAACCTGCTAACTTCGCTTTTAAACTTCCATTAAAATTTTGTAATGCCGATGTTTGAAGTGCTTGCAATGTTTCTGGTAAATTAATGGGGGATTGCAATTCAATAATTTGGACGAGGCTTCAATGCTTCACAAAACGTCTAGCAAGACGCACTAAAGCAAAGTCTATGCTTTACTGCAAATAAAAAATCGTAACTTCAAACTCATATACATAAGTGTTGCATATGGAAGAGACAACACATCACTTTCCAATACCCCAAATTATTTCTAAATTCATTAACACTTTCTGGTATTCCATTGCTGGAATACGAAACAACTTTAGATATATAGTGCTGCCTGCGCGAAGCCAGGACGGGTTGCTAGTATATAATAAAGGAGGCCCAGGTCCACCTCGGACTGTAGCGCCGCACAAAGAAGAAGAAAGCACACTTCCAAAACTTTATTGAACATTCGTTTTGTAATTTCAAAAATTATTCTTATCAAAATATTTACTTCGGAATCATGTGTGCAACAAAATAAAAATGATTCAAAAACGTCTTACATGGCCAAATTTTACTGGAAAACTACATCAAGAAGAACGCCAGGCAAACGGGTAGAACTGGGAAACTGTTTTGGATCTTGCTCGAAAAAATAAAAGTTCCGGAAGGAATGTTACAATTGACAACTTTTTTAAGTCCTTATAATATTTTACGAACAGGGCGTTCCTGAAGGCAATCACAAAAAATATCCGTTTTCTTTCAACAACAGTTGCCGCATTAGGACAGACATATATTTTTTACTAACTTTGCGTTTCACAAAGAAGAACTCTTTAATAATATAGTGAAACTTCTCTTCACGGACAACCCTCAAGGACATCGCTCTTAGCGGACAATTTCTTTGGTCCCTGGCATGAAGATAGGGCTTTGTGTACATTTCGACCCCTTCACAACGGACCCCCTATATTCCGGACACGGACATGAATATCAACGTCTACTGAGCAATTTGTGCTCTTATAACGGACATGAACAAAATTCGAAGATGACAGAGCTAGAAAAATATTGTATGTCTGTGCGTAAGTACTCCTTTGATCTACACACATACTACTAAATATTGCAGCGTTTGTAGAGATGTACGAACTCTTAGACGCACTGAATGTGAGTAATGGACACGCGTTTGTTTTTTTATATTTTATGAAGTAAGTACATTACCTTCCTAAGACGGACACCCCCTCATAACGGACAATCTTGGTGGACCCGAGAGTGCAATAAATCTTTAAACGGCTGCTAACATATCTGACAATTTGATAACGAAACAAAAATACTTTGCCATCAAGTTTGAATAGATTAAATGACTCTCATAATAATCTCCTTTGCAAAATTAAATCCCGATTTTGTGATACCATTTCCATCTTTTACAATAATTAAAACACTGTTTGAATCCATTTAATTATCCGGCGATGAAGCGTAGAATTCAGAGTTTCCTGAATAAAATCAATTTCTTTAGTCCTCTGCAATATGGTTTCAGGGCAGGTCTTTCTACCGAAGATGCACTTTTGGCTTTCTGCTCGACAATAAAGAAAGGTCTTGATTCGAAGAAAAGCTGTGCCAGCTTATTTGTTGACATAACAAAGGCATTTGATACGGTGAACCATAGCATACTCTTGGATAAATTGCATCGGGCTGGTTTTCGAGGTTTCATCTACAGATGGCTGGAGTCTTATCTCAAAGACAGAAAGCAAAGAGTTAAAATTGGAGAACAGCTTCAGTGATAACAGGATTATGGACCTGGGAGTTCCCCAGGGATCTGTTTTAGGTCCTACTCTCTTTCTTGTCTATATCAACTCCTTGTTCCTGCAACTCTTTGCAGGTGAAGTTACTGCTTTTGCTGACGATCTTGGGATAGCACATAACTCCGCTAGTCACCTTCAGCTAGTTTCTGATATTAACTATGACATGCACCTACTAAGATCGTGGTTCGCATATCATCAACTTACTGTCAGTAGCAAGACAAAGCTAATGTTTTTCAATATTAGGATGCAGGATACCCCGGATTTTGATTTTCATTTCCATGCCGCAGATTGTTATCGGTGCAAATTGTTGCACTGTACTTGTCATCCCAGACCACTTTTTAATGAGGATGCTGCCTGCCACTCTAACTGTTTTAGAGTTGATAATGTTAAAAATTACAGTTACCTTGGCGTTGTCATAGATCAAAACATGAATTGGCTTGACCATACGACAACTCTAAAAAGGTATGTTTGTTCTTCTGTACGTGGTCTGTTCCATCTTCGTAAATACTGCACGAACGATAGTTTAAGGACCGTATATTTCGCCTTAATCCATTCTAAACTGCAATATGGATTAGGGTGTTGGGGCGGTGCTTACTGCACAAAAATCAAGCCTTTGTTGAACTACTACAATTTTGCGCTTTACGTACAATTTGTGGTGCCACGCGTTTTAGCCGTTCTATGGAACTCTTTCGGCGACTGATAATCTTGCCAGTTAGACATTTATATTATTATAAAGTATCTAAAATATTTTTCATGAGAGGTGGTTATTTGCAAAGCCCTATCTCTGATGCCCGTAACCTACGCAGCAACGTTGAGCTTCTGGTTAGCATACCTTCATTCCGAACCACCCACTTTAGAGACTTTTACTCCGTCGTTAGTTGTAAACTTTTCAATCGACTTCCTAATCCGATTCGCGCAGTTAGAACACTTTCATCTTTTCTAAACAAAATCAAAGAATGGCTTCTTGAGTTCGACCACAGTCAAATTGAAGTTTTGCTTTTCTACGTATCTTAATCTTAATCTTACTTTTCTTATAGTTTCTCGTGTATTTTTCCTGTATTTTTCTTGTATTTGTGAGCAATGAATAATTTAAAGTCTTTATGTCCATTTATATTGATCATAAATTTGTATAAAATATGAATATTTATAAATCGTTTTGATGTGGCATTCAACACTCTTTGTTATTTAAATACGAATGTCACTACTATTCTTTCTCTACCATTAATTTTTGATTTTACATTGTTACTATTTGACTTCTTGGCTTTTTTTTTTATTGTACTAGTAGTTTAAGAATACTGATAAAAATTAAAAAAAAAACAAAAAAAAAAATTATGAATTCAACAACCTTTGAAATTGCAATGACAACTGAAAATCCTTTTTCCTCTTACTTTTGACATAAAACAACTAATTCCGAAACTCCAAAAAAAGGTTTCGTGTGCTACAATCGTATTTTGATTCCGTTAGGGGTTCGTGATGATTGCCACATAGAAATTTCATATTGAAATCAGCTGTTTAGTCTCAAATTTAAATAATCGGTGATAATTATTTAAATAAATCGAGCGCTAAGCCTTTAAAGTCTTCAAATAGCATAACAAATTATCAATGTCGTTAGTGCATTGCCAAATATATGCCTTCTTTTCGCGTCCAAGGCTACACAAATGTTCCCTGTAATGAATTTAAAGACCACGAAGGGCTTGAAGATAGAGAAATCAACGAAAGGCAGCAGAAGCATTACAAAATACTTAAGGGTAGCCCCAATCCCTTTAGCACTCACCAATTTAAAAAAAAAAATTTAAACACATTTTTAACGTAAACAATTTATTAAAAGCAAAATAAAAAAGTTTCATGCTTTTGTTTTTATTGCATTTTATTCGGCGCAGTAGCTAAAAAAAGTGAATGACAGCCGGATTAGTAATGTCTTTGCATAGAGCAAGCAGCTAAGACCCTTAGATTACTTAAGCAACTTGACTCTTATCCAACTACGACCGTCTACGGTTTCGAACGCCTTGACAAGGCATTTGTAATTTTATGTTAAGCATTTCCCTGTACAGAAGGCAGGAAAGCAATAAAGTCATAGGCTTGTCAAACCCTGAGAAAGTCGCATTCGTGTACTTCGAGCAGCTTGCAGGTCATCAATATTTATTACAATCTTATGTAACAATCTCCATAACGTAACAATCACAAAGCCCACTTTCCATTTCACCCCCAGCAGGACAATGATTCGCATGCCGCATTACAAAACTTTAAATCTAAATTCACTTTTCATGTACTCTATACATGGCCCACGAAGTGTTACAATAGATTCCACATGCCACACCACTCTTCGGTGAAGAAAACTACGACGGCACGATCGCCGGATTTACACGTCAGTAACATTTCTTCAATTATTGCAACCAAGCGCCATCAAAGACTGAGCCTCATGCGCCATCATCTACTTGACATCGCCTGGCCGTGGCATGCTGTGACCATTTATTTTGACGTCCTGACCTGATCACGATGCAATGATATCCGCACGTTTTGTTAATTTCTCAGCCGCTTTCTGTCTTGACGTCGTTTTTGACGCGCCAACATCAGATTCTCTCTCTAACTTATTGACACCTAGTTGAAGCGTGTGAAGAGCATTTTTGTGGTGTGGAGAGGTGTGCGCAATTGCATTCAATAAACGTGATATGTTAATCATAATGCCGAGCGGTTACCCGCGGAAAAGCAACGACCCTGCTCAACGAATGAAAGTGATAGCCACGCTTAGTGGTCTTACACGATTTTTGCCAGCGGGACTCACCGTGAGTGAGGATGGGGTCGGTTGGGGTACAAAGCGTTTCCGTAGCTCGTAGCTTGGTGGCAGTAATTTTTCGCGCAGAAGTTTACACTTTGGGACTTTACTTCTCAATTTTGGATGAATGTGAATCTGTGGCGGACATGTAAAGGCTTAGGCAATGTTCGACTTGTAGTCCATTTGGATGGACTAACACCGTGAAGCCCTTCTCTTTCACTTGCCAAGCCGCATTAAAACAATAGTTTTCCATGCATTCGTTTTTCCCGGTTTTTTGTCGATCACAATGCCACGTACCACATTAGAGCGCATTGTTTCCATGCGACCAACATGTTGCACCCAAAAAAATGGCCACAGCGGCAGCAAACATGCAAATCAAGGAAGTCTTCAGCGAAAAATAAAAACTCCTTATGCAACATCGACGGTTTTTTGTTTTTTTTTATTATATTTTACAAAAATAATGTCCGAAGGACTGTCAATGCGCCGTTCGCTGGGAAAGTAAAAGTTTTTTTTTTTATTTTGTTGTAGCTTTTTTCTATTTTTTTCTTTCTGAACGAATCGTGCCACAAGAGGAAACAGGCGCAACGCGAATCGAAATAAATCGCAATCCGTAGCCTGGCGGAGCATTGATTTGGTGTATCTTTCGGCATCGTGAATGCATGCATGAAAAATATCTTTGGCAGGCCAAAACGTTGCCGACTACATACGGATGCATATACACATCTGTATATGTGATATTCGACCGAGTAACCGAATTGCAGACTGAAATATTCAAGCGACGACATTCCGTTTCGGTCGATTCGGGACGGTCTGTGTGTCGGGGGAAGGGGAGTGTCAGTGGTCCTGAAATGTTTTCAACTCACACTCAGATGAGCCTGCGACCCAGTGTTCCTCGTTTCGGAAATCGTGATTTTAGTTAATGGCTGCTGAGACAAGTACCTGGCGCTGGAGCAGTGGTGTGAGCACCATACAGGTATACTTCAATACATCATTAGGCAATTGGCATTTTTCGCTCTAGCATCAGCTATAACAAGTTCCTCGGCGACAGAGTATGCAAAGGTTGCACAACAGCCCAGCAGCAACGAGTTTAAGCCACCGTTGAGCCGCTGAATCGATGCCGGTTTTAATAGGTCACATAATCAGACTATGCCGTGGAGGAAAGCGAAATGAGATCGACACGGCGGCAGCGACATGCCCAACTCACAGCCAACAACAGGTTGCTGTGGGGAACGTTTTGCTGGTCTCTACGTTACGTAACGGTATTAGTGGGATTTGCGGAATGGGGGGGGAATTTATAGCCACCAAGCCCTGGGGTTTGTGATGGGTAAGTATCCCTGTGACGGTGAGTGTTGATCTGATGCCGGAGGTATAGTGACCTTTTTAGAATTTGGTGATAATATTCCTGAAACTTTTGCTCATGCAATGCCTTTTCAATACAAAGTAAATATATCATTTTACAAGAGTTTATCTATGAAAAAAACAAATCAACTGCTGTTGAAAACTGTTCTCCACTACGGGATTGTATGCTGAAAGTTTAAGCATACAATCGTATGTCAAAAATCTGTGTCAAAAAACATTCTGACAATTTGTATTTGTTTGAAATGGCGTGAAAAATCAAAAGTTCTGTCAACTTGTTGATTTACATGCATTTGGTAGAGGAAAGATATACACACATAGTTTTATTTGCTGATTTCGCGGTTTTGATGATTTGAAAGCATAACACCACCACCACCCTGATTTTCTGTAGGCTTTAATTTTCATTCTCAAGTTCAGTATTTGGCGTTCTTGAGCTATATATTGCAAAGTCCATTGCATTTTGTAGAAATGCCTTATTTTCCGATGAGTACATGTAGAAAACATATAACGTTTTTGGATCGGTTGGAAAAAGATTTGTGTGGTGAACTTCAACGAAAGAATTAAAGCTTACAGTAAAACATGGTGGTAGGCATATTGTGGTGTGGGGCCGCATGGCTTACAAAAAAGTTTGCAGCCTACCTTGCATGGATGAAAGGTTTTGAGATTTCTGACATTTTATGCTTTAATTTGACCCAAATCGCCATCGATTTGGAAATTCAGGAACCGTTTTCTTTGAACAATACGAAGGGGGTAATTTAAAATGGGGAAATCGCGTAAGGCTTACGATAGACTGGTTATTGTATATCGTCCCCTAACAACTTGCGACGTCTCCCAAATCAGAAGGCTTGAATCTTATACAAAATTCGCGCATTATTTTGGGATATAAAGTAAGAAGAAGGGGGCTTTCAAACAAAACTGACCTACATAAAGTAGACTGCACACAAAATATCACTTGTAGTTGTAATTTATTTACTTCCATTATATTTCGCCCACAACATAAAGTGTGCAAATTCTTGTTTGACGTCAATTTTGGTGTTATTCCTGAATATTTCTGATTCTCAAGCGATTTTAACCATTTTAAGACAGGTTTTTGACTGCTTTTATTCCCATATATAACACTCCACAAACTGGGTGTACAAATACTTTTTTGTATATGTAATTAGATTTTTTGTTTGTTTTGTCTCTAACTGGTTCTTTTTTTAATAGTAATGTATTTTATTGCTTATCATTATATACATCGTTATGATAATTTGGCCATGGTCTGACTAGTAGAGAGTGTTGAGTCTGGTGGTATAAGCGTTCTTTGTGCTCACCAACTGCTGTTTATCTTAAGCACTTCAACGACAATCTTCTGGTATTGAGAATGTGTTTAGTAAACAGATTGAATATTTCACAGACGCTTGCGATATGCTAGCTTTAATCGTTAAATTTTACACCACAGGATGCCACAAATTATAAAGAAATTAAAGCTGATTTTACTAGGTAGTTCCATCGAGCAAAATCATGAAAATTCTTCTCCGGCTGCCGTTCATACTGAACGGTTTGAAGCTTTGACTTTATTCGAACGCCGTTTCACTTTGCATAGATCTGAAATGTCAAATACCCTCTTGTTTTATGTAATTGAAGATAATTCAAGTCCGAATTCAAATCCCCATTCATTGCCACTATGAAAATCAATTGACACGCTTTGACATTTGAACTCCTACAATAAACGTACATATCCAAAAAAGAGAACTGAAAGCACGGAACTGAAATATTCGCTCCAGCAAATTCAATAATTGGAAAGGATATCAGATATCAAAGGAAGAAGATTTCCACTTTTCATTCGAAACACAATTACGTCTCCTTTTTTCCTGTTGGATTCACTGGCGGTTGCTTAAGGGAGCTTTAAACATGTACACCGGCCGAGAAATGTTTGTGGCCTTTGACAGGAGTAATAACCTTCTTTACGCAAATTTCGATACTTTTAGCATATTTGCTGATTTTATTAGGACGCATTGTTAAGGAACAAGAGGCAGAACACCCTGGGGATAAGACGGCTAACTAGGAACTTTTCAGTCACTCAGCCTATCGAGTTACATGCGGTTGTCATGTCGTTTCGCTAAGGAAAGACATGATGTCGTTTGGGGTCTTTGAGGCGAAGAGGAAACGAAAAGCATACAAAAAAAGCTTATGCGCGAGTAATGAGATTTTTAAATTCGTTTTCCTGATACCCTGGTAGGAGTGGCTCCCGGCCTTTTCTTCTACAGTTTCCTTTACATTAGCTCATGAAAATGTATCCTATCCGTCATCTATCTTCAAATCAACCTCCTGCTCTCCGTTGAGATCCATAGCTGATTTATCATTAAAAACTATCGTTGAGCGCACCTTCCACCGTTATCGCCATCACTGTCATCACGAGCGACATATCTCATTACTGCTATCGCCCATTTCTGGCTACAATGGGCTGTAAGACAACAGCAATAACCTGTCCGCAGACAGTAATAATCTCATCGCATCAAAGTGCGATATCGATCATACTCCATTTTACATTCTCCGTGGTGGAGCACCCCATGTGCCATGTGGCTATGCTCGTCATACATAGGAGCGAATGGATCCTAATGGGGCTTATTAGGGTGTCTAAAGCGAATGGCTGGAGGGAAAGCGCCCCACCCTCCATCCAGGAAGGACCTTGACACAATTTGCTGACTTATGCGAATTTCGCCAGTGGGCCACGGCTGCAGGAAGCGCACTCTTGAAGTCCACCTGTGACATGGCTCATTTGGATTCACGAACCGAGAGAAGGGTCACCACAGATGAAACGGATCAAACTACCTTCCTAAGTGGTTTATCTTCACGCAGAGTTTTTGGAGGTTTGCTTTGCAAACAACGGCAAGAGGTAAATACGACAAAAATAGAAAGAAAATATGAAGAAAAAATTTGTGCAGCACTGGCTTCAGTCTCTGCAAATGAGCCGCAGATTTTACGTGGAACATCCTGTTTGCTTGTTTGTCAACCTTCCAAAAACAAATTACGTGTGTGTGTTTGGAATGGTGGCGCTTAAGGCACTGCGTAAAGTATGTGGACCGTTTTGATTCCTTTCTCATAAGGCCCGAGTTGGGGCAATGAAGATCCTAGGCAAACAGCATCGCAGCGACGGTGTTCGACAAACGCACCTTTCGTCGTTCCGCCTGTGTGGCACTCTCCATCTCTGTTGACATATTGAAGATGATGAGGGGGTGATCCGGTGTGGCCGATGCCGACGATGCCGACAACGACTGAGAGGACGATATGTATGGCAGTTGGTGTGCGTGAGTAATTTCACGGTAAATTTGGGATGATGTGGTGTGCAAATCTCAGCGCCTCCAGGTGAATAAGCTGAGCATAAGTTACACAACCCGTTCCCAGAAATCAAAATCAAGTTAACACACGCCGTCCCATTTTCCACCCAAACCTCCACACGCGTAGCACAAGCTGACATCAGCATTTCCCATCGATCATGCACCGGACACAAGGTGCCAATTTCATATGCTGATAACGCGTCTCCCTATTTTCCCAACCTTCACGACTGCAACCTGCAGTAATCCGACGCTCCTCTTTTTCCCATTTTCCTATCTTCTGCCACTGTCGCTTTAGATTAAGAAAAAATATTGTAATTCAGTAGCTGCCGGAACGGCATTAAATAAAGTGGGTTTTTTAAAAACTAAAAACAAAATTAAATATTTTAACTGGCGCCCGAGCAGGGACCCGTCGTGAAAAATAGAATAGTAGAAAGTGCGTTAGTAAAGTGCAAATAAATTTGCATAAGTGTAGATCGCGGTAAAACGTAAATCGCGTAACGCCTCGCGACGGTTTTCCGAAAACACATAAAACAAAAACAAAAATTCGTTAAAATAAGTGATTCCAGTCCAGTTCCAGTCCCAGGGAAAGAGGCCCCCGAGTAGCGAAGAGCAAAAAGGAGTTAGCGCGACTAACAGCCACCTGGAGATGCAGTTACTCATATTAATGTAAGAAATTTATTTTATCTATTGTAAGTGTAAATGATTAAGTATATGGAAAAGTGAATTCAAAGAAGATTTAATTAAAATTGCAATGAAAAAAAAGTATTCAATTATCTAAAGAATTTAAGCAAATTACAAAAAAAAATATTAAAAATACAATAAAGAAGAAAAGTGAATTAAAAGGAAAATTAAATTAAAATAACAAAAGAAAGAATTTGCATATTGAAAGAAATATTGAAAAATTGAACAAAAATTATAATACGTTAAGAAAAGAATTTAGCATATAAGAGAAAATAGTATTCTAAGAATAATTTTTTTTTTCTTCATATTTACAAATTTAACAAGAATACATTAAATACTAATAAAAATAAAATGGCAAGGAACGAAAATCTTATTCGTCCATCCAGACTCCCTATTAATTCAGAGAATCCAATTCCCCCTAATCCCCCGACTGAATCAGCAAATGTGTTACTGCACAACCAAATCCGACAAATGGTTTCCGAAATCCTTTTGCAAGAATGCCCTCGCCTTATTAATACATTCCTTCACCCAACAACTGACCCAAGTCTTGATCTCGATCAGGACATTAGCGAAGACCAGAGGAATAACTTATCCGAAATGGATAAGATACCCGACGTGGTGAGAAGCCTAAGGGAATTCTCAGGTCAAGCAGGAGAGTTCAGCTCTTGGAAGAAGAGCGTGGACCGCATTCTGAGACTGTATGAAAGTTCCAGGGGTACGCCAAGATACTTCGGTATCTTGAATGTAATACGAAATAAGATTGTGGGACAAGCCGATACAGTGTTGGAGTCTTATAATACTCCTCTAAATTGGGAACGTATTTCACGTTGCCTGACCCTGCACTACGCAGATAAGAGAGATATTGGTACTCTCGAGTACCAAATGACCAGCCTTATCCAGGGTCATCGTACTGTCCAAGAATTCTATCAACTGGTATATCATCATCTGTCACTCATCCTGAATAAAATCTCTTCAATGGAAATGAGCGTCGATGCAATGAACGTATTGGTAAAAACTTACCGTGACAAAGCACTCGACACATTTGTGAGAGGACTTAAAGGAGATCTCCCAAGACTCCTTGGGTTGAGAGAACCAGTTGATCTTCCACAGGCTTTACACCTTTGCCTAAAGTTGGAAAACTTGAATTATCGCACGTACCATGCAAACCAGACTCAAGACACTACGCGAAAATTTAACAACATTTCAGCGCCACACAATCTTCGTCAAACAAACCATGCACCTCATCGTACTCCACAAATTCCTTTTTATCCAGAACTACTATATGTTCCCCAGAGACCACCTAAGCCGATCTTCTCACATTCTTTTGCTCGCAATCCACAACCTTTTGTTCGCAATCCCCAACCTTTTTCCCAGAACCACACTCATGCCAATCAATATCAAAACAATCAACCAACATTCGGTCAACCACGTAACTACCATAACCAGTTTCCACCAAGAACGGTCCAACGACCCTCATCCATGGACGTCGATCCATCGGTTAACTCGAGGCAGGTCAACTATCAGAATAGGCTTGCACAAAAGAATTGGCCACCAGCACCCAAAAGATCCCCCACTGGTTCATACGGGCATGTACCTCCCCAAAAACTCCAGAGAACGTATCATACAACTACCGAACCATCCGTTGCTGAAATGGCACAATATCAACAAGTAGTTGAAGCCGAAGACAATGATAACGAAACTTTGGGTGACTACTTAGAAACATATACTAGCGAGAATGAAATGCACGTCGAGTATGACGAGCCCGAAACAGGATACGAAGAAAACATGAACGCGTCCCAAATTACCCAAGATATTCATTTTTTAGGATGAACTGCTCTTCGCTCCCTTATTTTGAATATAGGACGAAGAGCGGCAACACATTAAAGTTTCTTATAGACACCGGGTCTAATAAGAACTATATTCAACCTGACTGCGTAAAAATTAAAATTCCGAATCAAAATCCCTTTTTCGCCAATTCCGTAGGTGGTAATGTGGAAATCACTCACCATGCTATGCTCCACCTTTTCGGTCCCCACAGCACTCCCTTGAAATTCTTCATTCTTCCTACTCTTAAATCCTTCCACGGCATAGTTGGCAATGATAGCCTGAAGGAACTTAACGCCATAATCCATACAGCTGAAAGCTACCTAATCTTTAACGGAAACATTCAGATTCCAATCAAGCAGCATGTCACACAGTCCGTCAATAACATAAACCTAAGAATGGCACACCTTAGCGCGAATCAAACGAACCAGCTGGTAAGCGTTATTAGACAATATCCTAACCTTTTCACCGAGCCTAACGAAAGACTCACATATTCGACCGTGGTGAAGGGCGAGATCAGAACGACCAGTGATGATCCCGTATATTCGAAAACGTATCCTTACCCGATGGCATTAAAACCAGTCGTCGACAAGGAGATAGCAAAACTACTCGCCGATGGTATCATCCGACCTTCACGGTCGCCTTACAATGCTCCAGTATGGGTTGTCCCGAAGAAACTGGACGCATCGGGCGAAAAGAAGTACAGATTGGTAGTGGATTATCGGAAACTTAACACCATTACTGTTCCCGATAGATACCCAATCCCCGAAATAAATGATGTCTTAGCTAATTTAGGAAACAATAAATTCTTTTCGGTCGTTGATCTACGTAGTGGGTTTCATCAGATTCCATTAAAGGAATCTGATATCGAAAAAACGGCATTCTCAGTCAATAATGGTAAATTCGAGTTCACTCGCTTGCCCTTTGGACTGAAGAATGCGCCTGCTATTTTCCAACGCGCTCTAGACGACATCCTTAGAGAGCATATCGGAATTCGTTGTTATGTATACATTGATGATATTATTATTTTCGGTAAAACCGAAGAAGAACATCTCAGGAATCTCGCATCTGTTTTCCAGACTCTAGACAGAGCCAATATGAAGGTACAGATAGATAAGTGCGAATTCCTACGAACTTCGGTAGAATTCCTTGGTTTCATCGTCAGTGATAAAGGCATTAAAACCAACCCCATGAAGGTTAAGGCCATCGCTGACTTTCCACCGCCAACGAACCTTAAGGAATTAAGATCATTTTTGGGTATGTCGGGTTACTACCGACGATTCATTCCAGGCTACGCTAAGATCGCACAGCCCCTTACTGTACTTTTAAGGGGAAAGGAAGGAAACGGTCGAGTATCAAAGAATTGCTCAAAGAACGTACCGATTCGGTTAAACGAGGAAGGACTTCGGGCTTTCCAAGCTCTGAAAAACTCTCTTTGTTCCCGAGAGGTAGTATTGGCCTATCCGGACCTAACCAAAGATTTCGATTTGACAACCGATGCATCCAACTATGCGATTGGTGCGGTGCTGATGCAGTGTGGGAAACCAATAACCTATCTATCCCGAACACTCAGCAACACTGAGGCCGCATACGCCACGAACGAAAAAGAGTTACTGGCCATCATCTGGGCCTTGAACAGCTTGAGGAACTTCTTGTACGGATCGAAGAAGGTTAATATTTATACCGACCACCAGCCGCTAACCTTCGCGCTCAGTAACAGGAATCATAATGCCAAGATGAAAAGATGGAAATCGATCCTTGAAGAATACAACCATGAAATTATATATAAGCCCGGCAAAACGAACATCGTTGCAGACGCTTTATCTAGACCACCAAAGCAAACCCTGATAAATTCCATGACAGCTTCACAACATAGTGATGAGAGCTCATCACATAATTTAATACCCTTTGTCGAAACACCCCTTAACGTTTTCAAAACACAATTAATTCTCAACCTCGGCGATTCCAGCCAATACCAACTTCAAAAACCCTTCCCAAGATATTGGAGACACATTATTACCGAACCACAATATACCAAAGAAAATCTAGTAGGCATATTTAGGCGATTCCTGAATCCCAATGTCATAAACGGGATTAAAACAGAAGAACAAGTAATGGGTCTTATCCAACAGATCTATCCCCTCTATTTTAGCAATTACAAGGTCAGATTCGCAAGGAAACAAGTAGAAGATGTGTGCGATGATGCACAGCAGGAAAATATGATAATTGAATGCCATAAAAGAGCTCATAGGAGCGCGCATGAGAACAAACTTCAAATTCTAGAAACACATTATTTCCCCAAAATGAATTCAAAAATTAAAAAGATTACCAAGCAATGTAACATATGCAAAAGCAATAAATATGACCGTCATCCAAATAACCCAGTTTTAGCTCCTACACCCATTCCGGAATTCCCAGGACAGATTCTTCACGTGGATATATATTCCACGCAAGGACATCTCGTTCTCACAGCAATCGACAAATTTACCAAACTGGCTCAAACAAAAATAATAAAGTCCAGAGCAATCGAGGATATAAGGAAGCCGCTACGGGATATTTTATTCTTCTACGGAGTTCCGAAGTACGTGGTAGTCGACAACGAAAAGTCATTGAACTCCGCTTCTATCACATTTATGATGGAGGATCAGCTGAACATCAAGGTATTCAGAACACCATCTTATAAGAGTGAAGTGAATGGACAGGTTGAACGCTTCCATTCCACTCTATCTGAAATAATGAGATGCCTAAAAGCTGATGGAGTGGAACGATCCTTCGAAGAACTGCTCGAGAGGTCTGTGTACGAATACAATGCCACCATTCATTCGGCCACTGGTAAAAGACCGCTGGATCTCTTCTATGGAAGAGTAATTACTGCCAGCCCAGAAGACTTCGAAAAATCTAGGTTGGAGGCCATAGAACAGCTCAATAGGAAGCAACATGATGACCTCAAATATCACAACAAGAACAGGGAGCAACCAAAAAAATATGAACCAGGACAGGTAATCTTCGTCAAAAGAAACAAACGACATGGTTCAAAGTTAACTCCGCGATATAAAGAAGAAACAGTTCAGGAGAATCGTACGACTACGGTTTTGACTAACTCTGGCAGAATAATTCACAAGAGCAATATCAGAAACTGAATCTCTATCTACCCCTCACTTATTCCCATTTCTTTCTTATTACAGATCACTCTTCCTTACCCTTCGAGCCGATATCCAAATACTCGACTATTCCAACTCTCGTATAGTAACACTCAATGTCGGAAAGGCTAGAATCCAGAATGGTAACCTGAAACTGATTCACACTATTGATATCCCACCATACGAACAATTCCTTACTGAAACAACATCCCTTATAAACCAACACATACCTAAAACCAATTCCTTTTATCCTCTACTGGAACACGAATTCTCTCAAATACAGAACCTTATAGACAATACTAAAACCCATAGACATAAAAGATCACTAGACTTCATCGGGTCAGCTTGGAAATGGATCGCGGGAAACCCCGACCACGACGATCTGATTCTAATGGAAGATAGGATCAATAATATAATCGATAATAACAATAGCCAATTTCATATTAACGAAGCTTTTCGCAACAAAATTAGTAAATTAAGTAATGTAACAAATGAAATACTAAATGTTATAAGAAAAGATAAATCATTTCAAAATGAACTAGCATTAAGCCTTCAGATAAAATCTAGACTAATAAAAGAAGAACTAAGAGACATAATATACTCAATTGAATTAGCAAAAATAAATGTTGTCAATTCAAACATACTTTCTAAAGAAGAAATTGCTAATATAATGAAGAAATTAGATTTGAATACTGTACCATTTAATAATATTGAAGAAGCCCTGGCAATGGCAGATGTTAAAATTTTATCAAATTCAACACAGCTTTTATATATAATAAACATACCAAAAACAAATGAAATTATATACGAGAAACTTTTTATAAAACCTATTAAAAAAGAAAGAAATATAATCAGCAAAATTCTATATCCAAATGTTATGAAATGCAATAAAACAATATTAGGAATAAAAAATGATTGTAAAACAATTTTAAATCTAACTATTTGTAAAGAACAAGATGTAATAGATATAACTAATGATAAGTGTATTCCCAACCTACTCAATGGCAAAAATGCGACATGCACCCTTACCAATGACCAACATATTCCTAACCTTGAACAAATCCTCCCCGGTATCCTATTCCTTAATAACTTCCAAGGTGAGATAAACTTGAACGGGACAATGGAAACCTTAAACGGCACGTTCTTGATACAATTCGAAGATGCTACTATCTCAATAAAAGACCACCAGTTCATATCGGAAAGAATAGAAGGTACGCGGATTCTACCACCAATCCTGCAACCGACATCGCACAAAACCGAAATAGAAGAAGTTCTCTCACTTGAACTCATCAAGGAGCTTCATATCAACACCACCAAAGAAATCGACCACATCAGAAGAGGAAAAACAATGCACCAATGGATAAGCTACTCTATCTTGGCAATAATCTGCATTATCTTCATTGTCATTCATCTACTAAAAGGGCAGAAGAAGCCATCAACTGTAATGATCGTACCGCCGATGTCGACGAACCAGAAAACATCAGAAAACAACAGCATCCAGAATATCGCTCAACACCATAGAAGCATTTACGATATACCATACTTTTAACTACGCGAGGACGCGAGAATTAAAGGGGGAAGAGTTACACAACCCGTTCCCAGAAATCAAAATCAAGTTAACACACGCCGTCCCATTTTCCACCCAAACCTCCACACGCGTAGCACAAGCTGACATCAGCATTTCCCATCGATCATGCACCGGACACAAGGTGCCAATTTCATATGCTGATAACGCGTCTCCCTATTTTCCCAACCTTCACGACTGCAACCTGCAGTAATCCGACGCTCCTCTTTTTCCCATTTTCCTATCTTCTGCCACTGTCGCTTTAGATTAAGAAAAAATATTGTAATTCAGTAGCTGCCGGAACGGCATTAAATAAAGTGGGTTTTTTAAAAACTAAAAACAAAATTAAATATTTTAACTCATACACTGGAAATCAAGCGAGAGCGGTGAAATGATTATGAATTATGGCGGCGCCTGTGGTTTTTATTTATTTTTTTGTTTTCCATTTTGGGAAATGAAGTGGAAAGATTTGTGCTGCAGGCGACACTGATTGCTTTTGGGAGATTTGATAGTGAGGATAGTGTAAGCCGAATGCACCTCAAAAACGTCTGAGTTGTGTTTGTAAAGGTCAATACTTCGAAATAGGCAACTGATTTAGACTCTCGTTGGCAAACATAAGCTTTACGAACATATAAGCCTCTCTTTCGAGTGTGTTACTTAGGCTTAAATTGCCCCCACTTACATAAGAACAGGTCGGTGTCGTCTGCGGCAATTATCTTGACTGCTTATTTATCTCAGTTCATAACAAGCTGCAATATTGAGCAGTACATCCAAGTGACATAAGTTATTAAAACCAGTGTTGGCCAGTGCAAACGTTCCCCATTTAACAGCAAACATGGTGGCTAGGACGTCCCTTATATGACAAAAAAAGAACTTTTTTTTTTTTTAAATACAAAATACATGCCCACTATTTTTATGTATGCTAAAACATACTGAAAAAAAAAATTTTCATCTTTCTACCACGATCACTATCCGTGCTAACCAAGCTCTAAATTTTTTTTTAAAATCGCATTTTATCCTGATATTTCGGTGTGCTGTAAAACTAATATGCAATAATATTATTTACAAACAATTAGGTGAATAAGAGTTAAAATCCAATGAAATAAATACTAATCTTTATGTAAAATCATGAATCACAGCTTGGTGTGAAGGGCAAGTTCAACTCAATATTTGTTTCAACTCTCACAAAATTTGGATAGTGAGCGAAAGAATAAGATCCCGAATACAAGCTGTGGAGATAAGATTGCTCAATGTGAGACCCATGATGAGATGGCTGGAAGTCCAAAATTTCGCCTGGTTTCGTCGGCGGCGGAGGATCGGTTACCTGGCACTCTTAAGCGTGTATGCCTCCGCGACCCCGTTAATGGATAGTGCGGCCACAGAAGATAATGATGATGATGAAGTAGTAGCAATCAAAGAAAGCAGTTTTTTAGACCAATTCTTAAACATGATGACGACAAGGGAAAAACAATTCTCTTTCTAAAGTGTGCTTTTGAAACGGCCGGTATTCGAAGCTGTTGCAGATTCTTATTAAAGAGAAGCACTCTGTAGTTTTGCCACTCTATTAATAATCATCATTTAGTAATCAATATGGGCAATATTTTGCCATCTCAATAGACTGTGACAACTTCATGTATATTGTTCTGTTAGTTTTTAATATCTTCTGCTCTGGATTTGTTCGTCGGAGTTCTCACTGAATCGAGGATTCAAACCAAGTACTGAAGCTATTATGTTTAATTTGCATCGATCTAAAATTGCGAGAAGTTAAGGTATTATAAAATTCTCTCCAACTCTCTTTTTGAACATTTGTTAGGACAGAGAATTTATGGCACGTTCTAAAACTTTTGCACGTTCTGCTGTGCATCTGTGAACGTAACCACAACTTTCGCACACTCACATGGAAAATTTCGCTGGCCAAATCAAACATCGTTACTGCTATCAAACAGTCCAAATGTGTGCCTTGCTTCTTAGTCGAGTTCCTAACCTGACAGGTCGTTGTCGTTGTTCCAATGTATATTAAGGAATGTAATAAATTTCAAGATATTAATAGTGGACGTAGATACCATGCGTTCAAAGCCCTCTGCATGTACAATATCAAATTAATTATTAAGTTCAATTCATGAATATTGAATATTGTTAAATTATATGGCGAGAAATTGCCATGATGGTAAATTTGGGACTTTTCTCCGATGGCTAGACAGTCTGATAAGAAAAACATTTTGTTTGTTACTCCAAAATCCTCTTTATGCAATAAACAATAGTGTACTAATACACTTAAAAATCCCGATGCAATGAAAAATTAAATATTTAGGTACAGTTCGCAGTGCATTACCCGCGCGCATTATAATTTATAATTTATAATTGTTCATTAAACGTGACAACATTTTTTGTTAGACAAAAATTGTAGAGTGTATTCGAAAAAAATACATCCAACTTGAAACTTAAGGAACACCCGATTGGCGGCCCTTTATAGTCGACTTTCCAACCAAGACCAAGAATAACATTGGCTAACAAAATCGCGACTTACAATAAAGGTGTATAAAAGAACGTGACCTTTCCGAGACTTAAACTTGGTATCAGATTTCAACCGACCCAGTAAGTTCAGGTCCAAATTGCCGGGGTGCCGCTGCAAAGTGACATACTGTGTGACTTGTGCTAGATTTTTCAAATCGCAAACTCCGAAACTTCTCGCTTTCTTGATTCACTCTTTTTATGCAAATCAATTTGCCACCATAAGTACCCTCAAGAGCACCACGAAGACCGACCAACCTCTACTGACCTATAAAACCACAACCATCAAATCTGCGTGTACATATCTTTGATTCGTGGTAACAATGGTACTCACAACAGTCGTTATAACAATCACAATGATTCCGTTCTGTACCGCCCTCAAAACCCATCCGCACCCCACGTAGACCACAATCCAAAATCACAATCGTTTTCTTGTTATCTCTTAACTGGACCAAGCCAATAACAACCGGAAAAGTGCACTTCGTCCTCCGATTTTGTGTCCCGAATTCAATAAAACTAATAATACCAACAAACAGCACACTATCACCAACAATAACAAGAAAACACGAAAGAAAAATAACAATAATAATCCGGTTCGAAAGGAATTCCTTCATTGGAAGAGATAGAAATTTCTTCTTCTTCGCTTCGTCGTCCTCTTCGGTTGCATCTTGGTGTTGCATCATCGGTCTATGTACACTTAGGTGTGTATGCTCTTCCACTAAAAGATACAGATTTGTATCTGCTTTCAGGAAGATTATAAGTTGGCCTTCAATAACGGCTACAGTCGGTGGGGTTTGTCAAAATGGGACTTACAATGGGGCAGGTGGTGGTGGTGGGTGGATGGGTTGGGTGTGGATGCAAACGGCACAGTGCGATGAGGTTGCAGCGAAGGCAGAAGAAAAATATTTTGTTTTGTTGATGGAAAATGTCTCAAGTACTGTTATTATAAACCATTCAAATACCACTTCAATTCTATTTACCTCTGCAATCTGTGGCGCTCTTGTGACGGTAGTAATCGCTCAGCGGGGCTTGTTGAGCGATGCAATTGACTGGGTTTAGGTGCAGTCGTCTGTGGATGGATAATTATCGATTATTTTTTTCTCGAGCCACCGACAATATAAGGGAGGACAATGATCAAAATTTATAGGTCTTTAGCACGTACATCCTTCATTAGAAGCACGTGTTTTATGGGACAAAACAGCGTCTATCAAAAACGAATTTCAGGAAGTCAGTGCACCTCAACCACAGCCACGTCGCCAGCCAAACACGACCGCATCACGTTCTCTCAAAAATCATTTAAAATAAATTAAATCCAAGCTCCCTTAAAGAGCGGCCCGGCGCGGCGCCAACTTTTCCGCGCATTGTGACACTTGAACAAATGCCAAAGGACAACGGCCCTTAAATTGCTTAGCCTGAGCTACTGGTTGGTACTCGCGCATGATATAAGAAAAAAAAGATTTCCGCAGTAGCAGATGCAGGAGGAGCACACCATGAGCCCAGCCACCAACCAGTGTCATATCTCTTCACTTATTATTACTGTTTTGAATGGTACACCCGGCGGTGGTGGTGCTCGGGTCGGCTGGTGATGGTGGTGCACGGCGCACCGGAACCTCGAGCGCAAACAAAAGGTCCTGCGATCCGTTTCATATCAAGAGAACGAACGAGAGAAAACCCCAGCCACGAACGATGACGCTGACGCTGACGCCAGTGCGAGCCGGTAGCTAGCTCAAAATTATCTCCCTCAGTGCAGTGCGGCGGCAACGTTGGCGGCAGTGCGCTTGTAACCTGTCAACCACTGTGTGGTGTGCTCTTTGATGCTGCTGCTCCACTGGCTCCACTGCTGGTGCTGCTCTTGAGAAGCAGAAGCATTTTGCAATGAGAAATAAATTTCAAAGTACACAGCGACGAGCCCCAGTCGCAGACGGGACACAATGCCGAACAATAATGAATTGCGGAGCCTTCTCCTTAATTCCGCTCGTTGCTCGCCTTGTCGTGCATGTGTTCGCTTGCGTGTGTGTGTATGGGTGGATGAAAGATGAAATTTTTATATGCGGCCCGGCGGTCGGCACGCCAATTCCGATTCGCGCGGTCATAGATGGGGCACCAGGTACGGATGAACGGTGTAGAGTGCTTCTCTTCATCCCCTCAGCAGCGAATGCACGAAGTGGACGACGGCGACCATTTTGCAAGCAATTAAAACAACAACAACAGCTTGGCCAACAGCAAAAAACGCCACACACAAGAGCAGCCGTCTGTCGTCGCGTTGTATCTTACGGTGCAGCGTCCCAGTATCTTCCGCTCGATCTTATTAATTAAGAATTATTTTAATTAGTGTAATAAATTTTAATCTGTCATTTAGTAGAGAGCACTAGTCAACGGTGGTGCTGCTGCTGTTGCTGCAGTGCAGTCAGATTTTATGCCATGAAGTAGGTCATAAACCATGGTGAGGTATGGGCTGGAAGAGTAGCAGTAGTTGAACCGCCGCCGCCGCCGCCACCTCGTGACGCTGCGCCGCCTCTGGCGCTGTTCTATCTTCCGTGCGACCTGTATGCATAGTTGGGCACCATAAATGGGGAATTTAATTGCCGCCCTCTCTCTAATCGAGTGGAGTGGAGTGGTACGACGAGTACGCCACTTGAAATCGGTTTTTCCCAAAATAAGTGATGACCTCGACCGTGTGCAGTCAGCCTTCCCGCTAACCTCACCTTGTGTTTGTGATCATGAAGGATGTTATTCCGATCCTCCGTAGGTACACAGCGGAGATAAGCAATGAATTTATTGATTATCTTCTCCTGATGAAGTCGCAGCTCTTGTCGGATGAAGGGGGTTCAAGAAAATTTAGTGTGGATTTTAGTCCAGGCGCAGCTACATTCTTCCGTCGTGGCTTCTTGATGCGTGGCACCGGGAAGAATCACAGCAGAGAGTGGCTCATTTGGATTTGTGTGTTGATGGATTTTTTGCCGATATTGTTGATTACTATCACAAAGGCTTTCTTTTTACTGCAGCTCCTTGGTTAAAATGTTTAGCTTAGAAATAGACGAAGAGATCCTTCGATGTGGTGGCTGTCACGCCATGCTGGCCCTGTCCACAACTCAGCGTGACCTTTTTCATCTTCTAAGAACTGCACAGCAGGAGCCGGCTACAACAACCACAACACAAGGAGTAAATTCCACAACAAAGAACCATCCAAATCTCAACATTTAATGCTCCGCAGCATATACGGGATCGCCCGCTTATAAGGGCATTTGCAGTGGTATTTACTGCCACCATAATCCTTTCACAGTCCCCCTAATCACGACCTCTTCCAACGTGCGCAGCGCACTGTGGCGCATGCGTAAACGCTTTATAATGGTATCAATTCCGGGAATGTGCTATGATTCCTTTTTCCCGGCGATAATGTGGTTTTAAATATGCGCACACACCGAGAGGCACGCATGGCTCGGCCTGTCCACATCTTGTCGCATGCATTGTGGTGCCTCGTAAAGGGTTGGAGTTGCGTGCTACTGAAGATTCTGGGCAGATGGTCAGCGTGCTGCTCTTGTGGTCGACAGTGGAGGGTAATCAAAAACGAGGCTTACTACCAAGTTCACTTATCAAACAGAATAAAAAAAAACCATTTCTTACAAGCACAGCTTTATTCTTAAGACGCAGCGCGTGAGAGGGGAACAAAAAAACCTCTATTGTATAAAACCGGAACAAAGGGGCGCCTCTAGGGTACGAGGAATGTTGTTGAACCAGATTCTTATCAGAGTGCTCAAGTCAAACAATTGCGTCGCATGTAGTGTGCTGTGGCTGTGTTGTTGATTCTGTCGAACGAGGCCGCCTTTATGCGTGCAAACAAATAACAATTGCTTAACTGGGCAAATACCACACCTGTCATAAGATACCAAAAGGAAATCAACTTGATTCTTAGAATCCGTGTGACGGGATGACTGCGAATTTTTCAAACACCGACCGGGACACTGTTTGCGGTTACTAAATAGAGTTCAGTTTGTGTAGGCTTTTCTTTTAATCTGCGCCAAACGGGGAATTCGAATGTTTCAGGTAACTTGCAGTGGTGAAGTCATCGCGAACGCCACGACACGACAATTGCTTTGTTTTTCTTGTTGGTTTACTTTCCCTTACATTGTTCAAGGTAATTTGCAGAACTGAAGACTGGTTTATCCAAGAGTGTAAGTTCAGCTTGCATTCAAATTTTTTGTGGAGGTACAAGCTTTACAGTGGCACTGGTTCAGTGATTGCAAATAATTTGCGACATCAGACTCCAGCAGATCGATGAGGGAATTTTTTCCACTGCCCCCTTTAAAATCTTCAATAGGTTTGTTTTGTTAGAGGTTTTTTGGGCCTCAACCGATTTTTTTTTATTATACCCTATACATTGTCTCTGGAGTTAAGTATTGTCTAGACATTTGACAGTTAAAGACTGACAGCAACCTGATATCCAGGAGCAAATAATTTTCCTAGTATCCTAGGCAAAGGGAAAGCAATGTGTGGATAGGACACCAGATAACGGGACATGCGGAAACTCTCCGTAACTTGAAAAGCCCATCTCACGCAGACTACCTTTTATCCCATGAGGATTTTGATGGAAACTATCAAATACGCGTTCCAAACAGAGAGGAATGGGAGGCAGACAGAGTGAGAAATCAGGCTGCTTTGTAAGTTTACACAGACGGATCAAAATCAGAAAAGATGACGGACATCGCAATTTTCGCTGACCGACAAACAGGGCAATCAGAGTAAAAACTTTCCTCGTCAAACAGGTACAGTCAGTCAATAAATTACTTGCATACCCGGTTTTTTGATGATTTCGCAGTAATCAGAATAGTTTGTATAGAATGTTATATGTATGTAGGATTGATAAAAATTATGTCGCACATCCCTGTAATGCCTCGACCCGTTTCGCGCATTCCACACTTATACCGATCATGCCTTTCAGTCGTTCCATATTTTCTCGTTCCTCATCCGTTCCCAGATAAGCGTCACTCTCTCCTTATACGCAAAAGCAATCAGTCATCATTTGTAATAATACTTAAAAAAAGTCTATATTTAAAATAAAGTAAAAAGTCTATTCAAATAAAGTAAAAAGTTTACATGTATACATATGAAAATTATTTCCTCTATAGCAATTATTTCTGCTGACATCGGAAAGAGAGGGGCCTTGCCCAAAGGGACTAGTCAGTAATTATTAAGAATTTTTCACTAGCAGTCATTGAAAGCAGTCAATCGACTAAAAGTAACCGCAGTATTTTTTAACTGCTTGTCGTACTTTAGTCAATAAAAAGTCTTAAGCACTTGAATGTACATTAGTCAATAAGTTTTTAGCTGCAGTCAATTGACACAAGTCTTTTAACTTGTTGTATTTTAAGTCTTTTTTTTTTTCAATTTTCGCAAAAACCGAGAAACATTGAGCAATCTTATTTTTTGTGTTCAGTTTAGAATCAAAATACACATCTACCGCAAAATTCAATATACCACTACATTTCAAAAATTTGAAAAAAAAATGGTTTGCACTTTTTTGCACTCGTGCCTCATTATATGCCAGACGTCCAGTTTTATTAAGACGAAGTAGAATTATTCTAATTACAATGAAGTAATTGCAATTATTAATGGCAATGGTAATTGTAATCGTTATCACACTTCCTATGGCAATATAATCGAAAAGTTAATGAATGGAATTGCGCTTACTATATTCATTAAACATTTTTTTTTGCAAGAGTAATCATGAATGAATGATTTTTAATGCCAAAGTTAGTCATTGAGGTGTATCCAACGTTGCAAAAGGACGTAAATAAATATAGTTTAGTTTGTTTCAACCGCCGAACTTTGAACGGAGCGTGCTAACTTATATTAATTACCCGTTGAGCTGAGTAAAAAGCCCTGCCGCCTTAAAAAAAAACAAACAAACAAATAATTCACAGCATTCGTTCTGCAATCTAAATTTCACGACCTAAAATAGATTTAGTATGCAAAATAAAGTCTATTCAAACGTACTGGTAGCGGCTTGTTCATGTTTCATATATTTGTATAATTTGTAATTAATCAGCCATGCCTTCTCCTAGCTCCTCCTAAACTCCAAAAAATGACGGAATGCCGCCCATCTATCTAATTAGTCCACACTACCTTTTTGTCACCTCAAATTTCAACGGCCCAATCCTCAAACTTAAAATCTCCAGCGGGTGAGTTTTGCACAAACCCATTGCGAGGAGAGAAGCGAAGTTATCTTTATCAACCCCAAACCGAATTTCTAAAAGTTAACTTCATCAAAATTTATTACTCAAAGCGTGTGCAAGTATCTTCCATTCGCACGCAAAGCATAACCGCATCTCGTGTTTCCCAGCAGCCTGCGTAAAATAAACTCTACAGGTTTTCTAATTTAACCACATCATCTTATATCATAGCTTCTCACCGTCCTCATCCTGTGACTCTACCCCCAACAGCAGCAAGCTCCTTGCTCTAACACATTTTCAGAGAGTCCTTGCGCATCGGAACCAACATAAATATGAGCAACAACAATTCTTCTTTCAAGTTTCCTCAAATTCCATTATTGCACTTCTCTCGCACAAATAATTGGATAGGTGTACCTTTCTACGAGCTCCTGTAATTATCCTGCAAAAAGCTATTCAAGCGCTCCGTAGACACATGAAGGTGAGCGTAACACACTACGTCGCCGTTGACATAGTCGCTGTGAAAGTTGAGACACTAATCACGGACACATTCGCATGGAGCTCGTAGCTGTCTAAGCAGAAATGCCGTGCAAGGCATTAAGAACACTGTTCTCCCTCGTAGAGTGCCGAAGGGCGTTCTACACGAGACTACTGAATCCATCAAGGTACGCGCAAGATAATTGGAGGAAAAAGCCAACTTTAGTAAAACTCTCGTAATTCAAGACATATTAACTGGGATAACTGCTGCTCGCCAAGGATTGTTGTAATAATTCATTTTGAAGCAGCGGGCTTCTTTGCCTCGATGTAACACATGAGTGAAGAACACGGTTTTTGGTCGTTTTTAGGAAAATAAAGAATCCTTTGACGGTTACGGCAACGCTCAACGATAACCAAGCCAAGACACACATCGCCGTGACACATGACGCCAAATGTGAGAAAAAATTGAAGCTCTTCGTCATGTGGCCGTCGTAAATGACGCGGTGGTGGGATTCTTATCTACGCGTTCTTTTGAAGAAGGATCAACCGAAAAACCGCTTCAATGTATCATGGTCGAGATTGAAAGATGAAATTATACGGCACGGGAAGTAACAGGAGACAGCACGGTGGTTTCATTGCCGTCATCCAAAAGCCACATGGATCCTAGGATAAATTTTAACGGGATATTTAATTACAGACAAAATCACTCTTCCGCTATGCTAAGAAGATGAGGTGTTGTAAGCCATAAAAACGGAGTTCCTGACAAAATCCTTGTGCATCGTATTCTTGCTTAAGGGGACGCACAAGTATGAAAAAGAACCACGGCGGGAACACTTAAGTGCTGTGTCCTTATACACAGGTAGGAGAGGGTGGGAGAGGTTGTACCTGTAACCTGATGGATGATTACTTATGTATCGTTGTGTTAAAAGCTTTTGTCGGATTATTGTGGTAAATGCTGTAGAAAATTTCTACCTGCCTGTAGCAGCATAGAAAATATTGTTGACACGTTTTGAATAGAGAAACAGGTGGGCCATTTTTCGATGGAAATATGTTTTACAGGACCACGAGATCGATGTCAGGTGCGCCATGTGACGATGAAGCCAGGAGACCGATTGACACTGCAAGCTGGATAGGTTGGGAGAGTGTTAACTGGTGAGGCTTGCGGGCTGTGGCATGATAATGACACCAAAGGTTACGAGGTCGTAAGCGGATCAAGAAACAAAGGCGGTTGAGGCAAGATTGGGGGTTGTAATAGAAGCTCATCTGGATCGAGGGAATACTTACGTGTTTCGTTTAATCAATTAAGGTGGACATCTTGCATTTGTTTTTTTTTTTGTCGCTGGTTGAGCAGATGAAATGAGTTTATTTTAAAAGTGAGCTTAGTTAATATAGGGCGTGTTTTAGAGATATAAAGCTTTGAAATGGAATAAAGTAAAGGTAATTTTTTTTTTAAATTGACATGACATTTACTTTCTTAGAAAAATAATCTTCTGGCATATAACTGAAATATGATTTCTGGCATTTGACCGCCTAAGTTGGAAGTCCAAACTTTAGGTGGAGTTGGAACTGTTGCGATCTTTGACAGGCGTTGGTACGCGTTTAATCGACTCTACGAAAAAAAATGTCAACGCGCCTCATTCAATTTTTCAAATCGAAATAGAGCTCGCGCGTCAGCTTCCCCTAAATTCGCTTGTCCTCGAAAATTTCTATACACTGAAACACATTTTTTTAAGAAAACTATTTGAATTTGAAACTAAACTCAAAAACAATTCTTACTTACCTGTGCGCATTTAAATTTCGTACACGTCTATCAAAACGCCCGAGTGGGTAGAGAGTAGACCCAGTCGGTTGAACTTGATATTACGGTCTGCGAATTTGGCGCCCGACCGCGCCATTTCGATTTGTAAAATGTTTTTACGTGTATTCTACTTCAAATGTCAAAGTCCAACCGACCGAACGCGCTGTTGCAATTTAAATTATGAATGAAAAACGTTTCCATAGAAAAAATACATATTTCAAACACACTTGAGCAAACTTTAAGAAAAACCTCAATTATTGAAAATAAGACAGTGTCGCGTGAAACCGTTGTTGATCGCTTTGCATTGTGTAGAGAGGTATGCGTGGTCGCATTAGATGAAGACTTGGAAAGCGAATGTCAAATAGGCGGTGATTGTGAAATATTTATTTGAAATCGACGACTGTAAGATCGGTCGCCGAAAAAAAGGTCGGGTTCGTGGATTTTGGGCTTGATAGTCCGTGGAAAATCCTCCCAATATCGGCTCGAAATTTGCCGTGAAAACAAAATAACCAAAAACACTCTGATTAAGTTAATTAAAAAACATGTATAGCCGGGTACAATTATACACACTGATTGTTGGAAGGAATACTTGGATCTACAATGTTTTGGCTACCAGCATTTTACAGTGAATAATTCCAAGAAGTTTGTGGATCGTGGCGCTAGATGCGCCAAGAATTGTTTTGCTGTAACCTTCACATTAATTTAATGGATAAGCATACCTATATTTAAATTTTTATGCCGTGGGCGCATCAAGAAACTTAATAAAGATCCGATAATCGATAGCTTATAAAACACAAAAATTTTCTTACTCAAATCAAGCTCATCATGCTTCTTCGATTGGTCGCCTTATTCAGTTTCTTTTCGTTTACTAAATTGCATTCGCTTAACAGACAAAGAATGTGATGCTTGCAAATATAACGGAAGATCATTAGGAAATGGAATGAATTAACAGGAATACAGTGGGCCGCGAAAAGTTTCGTTCTTTGTAATTTTATATTTTTTTATTTTATTTTTGTTATTATTAAAAAGACCACTATTACTTTATTAAGCACAAGTATTACTAATCCTCGTATTTTTTGTAAAAACAAACAAAAAAAAACATTTGTGATAGCCAAATTGCAAAATCTTAGTTTTATCTAATAAACCCTTGTAAATTACAAAAATTTTTACAAGCGTCTAAACCACAGAGGGGAAGTTGAAACCCTTGAAACCTGCGAAGCGGGCATTGCTATTCCCAACGACGCACAGTGGTATGCGACGCACAGTGTCAATTTAGTAGCTCATTATATCCTAAAAACTGTTCCAATAATATATTTTATGAGGAACAGTGTAGTAAAATAGTAAACGAACCAAAAAAAAAAAACTAAAAAATGAAATAAATGAGAAATAGAATATGTAATATGTATTTTTTTTTTAATTATTTCTAAAGCTATTCGTTTTCATTAAAAAACTTCATTGACATCGTTATCATTTTTAATATAATATTTAATAGACTTAGTAGCTCTGGGGAAACATTTTTTTTTAACGTAAGCGACATTTTAAGCAAAAATGAGTTGATGATGCAGTTCGATAGTGCATTCGATTGCGCGTCTTTCTGCGTCATTGTTTTTTTTTTAATAAAGCGTTCCAGTTAAAAATAACAGGGAAAATAAAACTCATCGTATGCAACATTTACAAGTTTTTTAGCTCAGACAAAAAAAAAAACAAAAAAAAAGCCTCTTGGAAAACAGGGACGTGGAAAAGGTGGTTATTTTCTTACTAATCAAATTATAGCAAAACTAAAAGAAGAAAATTTAAGGCTCTCAGCTCTCTTATTTCATAAATAACTAAAATATTCCCAAAAATGGAAGCACTGAGAACCTGACTTTGTTTAAACAAATTGAAATTTCTCCGAACATTGCGTGTAGTTGCAGCTGCAGTTTTGCATATAGCTTTACAAATAGTTAAGGTCAACTACCATGGTCGGTCTTCCGCGTGACTCGGCAGGCTTTTTTTTGTAGTTCAACCCAAACCCAAAATAAAACAACAAAAAAATGTGTTATTTTGTTGAATTTATTAAAAATATTTTTCTTCTCTTATCTTTATATATCTATATATTTTTATATTCTTAATACATGAATTAACTAAACTGCATTCAAAGAAATTTAAATTTTTTCTTTAGTATTACACAATCGCAAAAATGAAAACAAAGAGATTCGTGTTTTTCAGCTTTATTTAAAGCTTAAGCAAAATTGACTAACTTTTTTGACTAACGTTCTAAAGCCAAGATAAGAATCAGAAAATGAGTTTGTTTGCTGTTTTTGAAGCTCTCTTTATATTTCTACAAGACGCAAAAACAAAAACAACAAAATAAAATATCGAATTTTGTATTTTTGCCACGACTTTTGCTGACGTCAAGAGAAAAGCATCACGTGCCATTGCACCTTACCAAACGTCAACTGTCAATGCATGAAAGGGCAACATAAAAGGATTTCTCGGTGTAATCATTCTAAAGTAAAGTTCTAAACAGCCTTATTATAACTCAACAACCTGAATATCTTTTTGAGAAAATTAAATTTTTCTTATCTCCAAGATCGGTAAGAAATAACCGAGATACTTGTGCCTCCAGTCTGAGCGACAATTCTTTGTTCAATCTGTCAAGCTTTGGAACTCTCTGCCAGCGCACTTGAAAGAGAACAAATTTAAAACCTCCATTTTTACTTACATGACCAGAGAATAGGGTTAATTATTATAACGCCAAACTTTCCTTCTGATTTTCATAATTTCTTTGTTTAATAGTAATTTTCTTTAAAATGATCAACCATGTCGTACCAACTCAGAAATCTTCAAGGGCTCATGCACAACAACTAAAGATAATCATATTAGGTTGTCAAATATCTCTCTTCCGCCTTTGTGTCTTTTGAATTTTCCGGCTATGTACAAAGCGCTACAGAGCTCGTATCTGGCAATACATCATTTGAAAGGTCTTGACATAACCTACAAAACGACGCTATGCATGATTAGTTTGGATACGAGCTCTGTAGCGCTTTGTACATAGCCGGAAAATTCAAAAGACAAAACTCGGAAGGGAGATATTTGACAACCTAATATAATCAAATGCATTGTTTTTTATATACATAGATAATCTATATATATACTTACTAAAAAAAATCGTCATACAACTAAAACTAGTTTCAGCATTCTGGCCCTTATAGTGTTGGAGTTTTTGGCCAAAAACGATAAGACGTCGGTCGATATGCGAATTTCGAAAATCCCAAAACGCAGCTGTGTAGATCTCAGTGAAAGCATTAGAAATAATAAGTAGAAAAATACCGATTAGTGGGCGAAATCTGAGTAATCGTCGATTAAAAGTTTCTTTAATCCATAAAATTCTGACTGAAATTAAGAGTACGCGTCCTTGGGGTCACCGACTTGGATGAAATTTGGCATAGTGCACTCTCCTTGTGAGATACATTCTTGCTTAATTTAGTGCGTGAATTGGAAGTTTACTTTAAAAACAGCAACATGCAGACGTTTATCATTGAGATTCCAAAATAAAGGCTTTATAGCAAAAACAAAAATATTAATCCCTCTAACTCGAATTTTTCCAAAACTCCCTCTAACTCCCCCGAACCAACTTCGCCTATGTCTTCTAAGTCCTTTAGTATAATATTAAGGGAAGAAGACTAAGTCCTTTAATATAATATTAAGAAGACGCGAACGCTTATGACTTCTAGAATTCGAATTTTCAAAAACTAACGTGTCATTTTGCTTCTGAAGCAAAAATTGAGTTAAAAATTGGGATCATTGAATTTAATAAGTTCAGCTTTCCACGTTCCCTCGTGGATTTTTTTTATTTCTATTCTTTATTCTCAAAAATCGTCAGCGCTCACAACTTCTGATGCTAAGTTTGCATGCACTGCACAACTCCGAACCATTGCCCTTCAATTAGCTTGCACATCATCATTAACGTCCGTAGTCATTGATGCTGTGGCATATTTTTATAACCTGCCGGTCTCAAACTCCCTCGTTGCACCTTCATGTGTGTTACATTTTGTTTAAACTCGATCATCACGCTGCCTCTAATGACACATCACTCTCCGTCATGCCAACGCACGTTAATGACTTAATTTCCTCTGCACTTAGCGGCGGATAATTATCATCGCGAGAGCTTTTCCCAAAATAAGTCTCCAGGAAAATCACCTAGAACAGCTACCGCTACCACGCATCCACCGGTACAATTAAATCGAGATCAAGATATTCATTACGCAAAAGAAGACGAACAAGCGTTTTAGCTGAACTAAATGCTAAGTCACGGAACACCTTTTTGACTGCGCGCAAAGTCAAAAGTCCATTCAAATGTAACTCATTGCAATGTTGCTGCGGCTGATGTACGAGTGTATAAATGTCATTCTAGCTCACTGGAAACAAAAAATTTAAACATAATTCCGTGGAACTCGACGCACACGCACACAATTCTTTCTGTTTGTCAGCACTCATCATCATCACGTAGTTGACGCAAACCCTCAACAGACGGGTTGGCCCACAAAGTGGATGGTGTGGTAAGTGAGCGTGCTACACACTTCTCTGCTATCGACGACTCAGATTTCGTGGGCCTTTTGAACTTTTTGTAACAGATACGCACAACACACAGAACAATATCCTAAGTGCAGTCGTTGCATGACACACAACATGATCTTGATCGCCCTCTTCCCCGAGCCGCTGGGAAATGCGCTTTTGTCATTCTCCCCAAAGGCGGTGCTGTCCTTTAATGTTTATTTTTGTAAAGCGACTTTGTCGGCGCGCACTTAAAGTGGAGTACACATCTTCGTCCTCGTCGTCGTGCGGAGTGGTGTCTTCGTCAGGTGCTCGTACACATTCGATTTGTTAGGCGTTCGCTTGTTTGCATACGCACGACCAGTAACAAGATGGAAGGCGTAAAAAGAAAAATGAAACCAACGAGACAGACTGAGTGCCGCCGCGTATCTAGCGAGACATCACTCAAAATTTAAACGTCTTGCACGCGCGCCATCAAAAGAAGTACGAATGCAGGGCTTCGCGGTAAAAAGAAACGTTGCCGCAATAGAGCACCAAATGGATGATCCACTAATTTGTTTAACGAGACGAGAAAATTTTTGGTGATTTATTTTAGGTACACACAAAATTTAGGGATATTGAGGCAAGTATTATATATCAAGCGGCAGTGAAGTGTTTGCTATTGGGTATTCGCATTTACTTATTTGGCGGAATTTTAACCCAAGCCACCCAGTGCGCCCACATAAGTTGAAATAGTATAAACTTACCATTCGTAACCCAAACCTTTACAAAATTGCCTGTAAAGGGAGAAAAAAAATTCCAGGAACATACAGTATTTTCTACGACCGAAACGCTTGCACTATAAACAGCTCCACCCCCATGAACTCACTTCAAGAAGTCAACAATCGTTGACTGAAATTCAGTTCGTTTTGGTGTTCCAAATCCACTCAGGACGACAACCCCCATTAAAATGAAAATATAATTCCAATTATGGTAATAATAAGTTCCCTCTGATTGCTTTATTGTTTTCACTGGAATTGCCAGAGATTTTCACTCAATTTACTGCAAAACTTTTACAACCACCGCCCTCGACAGCGGAGCAAGAAAATCCCGTCGAAGATTATTTGTTCAGTACAAATCACCATTGGGCCCATTCCGCAGTCTTGGCAACATCGTAATTAACATAATATTCGCCACCTATCCACCGTCCGCCGGAAGTTCTCTTGCTCCCTCTCTTTCTCTTGCATTCTTGAGCCGATGCCATTATCCTTGCGAGAGCCGTTTATAATTAAAATCAACGGATCCAGGCCACGACTCCTTACCAAATATCCTCCTCTTCCATTGTAAACAAATTAAATTCATCGGCTATGAGAAGTTAGGACGCTCTCTCCCGTTGCCTTTCCTTAATTTCATTTCTTAAAATCTCCAACGAAATCCTCGAGGCACAAGCGCCTGTACAGTGTACACCTCCTCCATCTAGCCGTCTTGTGTCGACGAGTACACGCGCGGCCCTTTGAAACCATTCAACTGGAAACACGACAGAAGAACGTTCGTCGCAACATTACTCAAATTAATTTGATTCAATTTCATTTCGAAATTACTTTTCGAATAAATAATTCCGCTCTCTTTCTCTCTTTCTGTGTTGTGTGAGGTCTCTTTTCGCGAATCCTTGGGAAATCGCTCGATTCCGTCACCGTCGTCTTGTCGCTGTGCTTGTGTGCGATTGAACAATTCCCGTTATGAGTTAAGCATCCATAAATACTAAATTTCATCGTTTGCCAAATACTTATCGCCCACCTGCCCAATTAAATCTGAAAACGATAAGGATGTCAGCGAACCGAGGAGTCAAGTCCCTCTTGAGTTGAAGAAAATAAATTATCCTTGAAAAATTTTGCCCGTTTTTCCCTCTTTTTGTTCGCACAAATTGTTTGGGATAGAACACGATGGTGATGGGCAGAATTTTATTTGGCCCACATTTATCCCAAGTGGTGGGTTAAGTGACACATGCCGTCGTCCTGCACCTGAAGGATGACCAACATTGATACCCTTTTCGAAAAGTGGGCGTTACCAGTGTGTGTTTCAACGTCTTTGTTTTTGTGAGCAACAAATAGGAGAACAACGCTGAAGTTATCAGCAATTAATCCTTGACCTTTGGAAGGATACGGAAGGAACGCTATTTAACAGGGAATTAATGGTGGAGCTAATTGCTACGTGCGGCTAGGATCGTGCAGCATTTTTCGATTTTCCCAACGTTTGGTAATCACTTAATTATTATGCACACACGTACATTCAATTAAAACGCTTGGGAATGAGGAGTTTTTCGATTGCACAGTGGGGCTTAAATTGGCGGCAGTGGTCCAAAAAGTTTCTTTCTTAATGATGCTTTTAATTTCTTTTCAATTTCTGACAAAATGTATTATTTCGTGTTAAGCACACAACAAATGGTTCGAATAAGTTTTATTGAAAGCTCTTTAGTAAATAAGCAACTCAACAGAAACTTCGGTCTTAAAAAAAACTATGCAGAGCTAACGTCACCACTATTAGAATAAAATATGCAGAGCTCCACGAAAGTTTGCATAAAATAAGAAAACCTGCGGAAAGACGGCGTTTATTTCCAAGCCATATGGAAAATTTATTTTGAAAGGTATATTTGAAAAGAGCAAAGCACAAGGATTCAAGTTTAATCTCAAATTGAATTTACTAAAATCAATTCAATACTCCTATCTATTTAAAGGTTATAGCAAAAATAAGAAACAATATTGCAAATCGCAATCCATAAAAACTTTTGTACGACAATACATTTAAATAACTGTAACTAATTAAGGAAGCAAGTAAATATTTTGTCCTTGTATGCTCGTGGTTAGCAAGTGACGAAGCAAAATTTTATTTTATTTAGGTTACATAAAAACGATCATAAAAATGAAAAAAAAAAGTGGAGCTGTGAATGAAAGACTAGGAGTGTTAATAAACTCGTACCTGAAAGGACGAATATCCTACGGGGAGATACCAAAACAAACCTTCAGTCAACAAACAATAGACCGCTTCAAGAACGATGGACAAGTGCAAGCTCGAAGCTCTCTTTAAAACGGGGCATGAAGTAAATACACGGTTGAAATTACATTAGTTATTCAAAGTCGGTGTCTTGGCTTAATATTTTGTGCGTCGGACGGCTAAACGATTGTATTCTTTCGAAACAATCCATACAATTCTGACGGATCCATCTACGGTGAACAACTGACGATTCTTCTGGACAATTTCTGTCATGGAAACTCTCGCAATTCGCCGTTCGGCAATAACAATAGATACCTTTCACATGTGTTTAAATTAAGCCGCGCATAACGATGTGGTAGAGTCCTAGTCCCTGGCCCTCAACAATCTGGTACGCCTGGTACATATTATTATTGTTCGAAACTACACCCAAGAACAAAATCTGCTAGTTCGTAGCATCTGCTACCTCAAGTACTTTCCTCTATCTGGCGATTGCCACCCATGTGTGTCTAACCAGCACTCAACTTAGCTCATCAACACCGTCATAGTTCGAGGAAGCTCGGGCGAGGAATTTATCATCAGGACTTCTCTTGGTTCCCGATAATACTACAAATCGATACTACAAAAAAAAAAAATCACAATTTGTTTCTGCGCCACGTACAGCAGCATTTCCACGATAGTTCATCAAATATTTAGCGAACCTGGGAACACGACTGTATAACGCACGCATCGCGCGAGACACAACTAACTCGACGCATACTATCCAAACAGGAAACCAATGCGGATGTACTCCGAATTGGTGTTACTACCCCGTTTGCATTGGGTACACGCTAAGTGCTTATTTAATGTTAATTAGCGGTTATCGGTTTGCTAGGACCTACCGAACGTCCAATTGAATTCTAATTACATACTTCATCCTGCCGCTTGATTTTTCCCCGTTTTAGTTCGCAGTGCGATTGGAATGAAAAGTCCTTGCTGGCGTATCGACCCCCAATGTCTCCATGCGGCTGGTACTGCTGTTCCAAAACCACATTCGTATTCGCATTCGATGGAAATCAGTTTAAATTGAGCAAAATTTAATCCGCACCGAGAGACGAGCGACAGAGAGGGGGAGAAAAAAGGAAATTAAGTCTCTATACAAACAAGCAGAAGGACATCGTTCCCATTTGTGTTGAAAATTCGATTAAAATCGCTTACAAAAGAACAGGACACACGGCAGACTGAGAGCAGCCGACGGGCCGATCGGCCAAAGGAAGGAAGAACACCCAGAAAGAACCGTGGAAAATGAAAATTTAATTTTAATCAAAATTTCAATTGATTCTATTGAACTTGAGCACGGAGCATGTCCAGAGCTTCAAGAGCTTCATGCAGAAGCATATTGCCTTGGTCAGGAACAAAAACACACTCACACACACATTGTTAGTTTCAGATTTTCTCATGATGATCATCACCGTCGTCATTGGGGCCATCGACTGGTGAAGCCTTTCTCACAATCAACGAGGACCTAGAACCTGGCCGTGGTTTTCTCATTTTTTCTGCTTCTTTACCTCGTATCGGTCGCATCTGTGTTTTTGTGGGGAAAGCAGATGAAAATCTAATTTTCGGGTGAGTGTATTTTCCGTTGATTGAATGCTGTGCAGGACGTCCCGTGTCGTTGTCCACATGGGGATTACTTAATTCAAGTTCAGTATTCATGGGCGAGGCCATGATGATGAACTTGATGGTTTCAGTACAGCAGTGGCCCTCGAAGTTTTTAGTGAATTTACTCCTCAGCTGTGGAAATGTAATTAAAATTTAATCAGAATTATGTGCTTGTTTGGATCAATCTGACACGAAGAGTCGGTGGTGCAGAATTGAGTTTTTCTTTTCGACACAGAGCACGGATTGCAAAAAGGACAGCCACATTTTTACTGCTCAGAATGTCGGTACAGTGTTGACATGCGTCCCAGGTCATCTATCGGCCAATCGAGGGAAACTTTTTTCTTTTCTTTTTCCCATTTCTAAAATAGATATTTCCATCCACCTAAAAGTATACACTAATGAAAAATGGAAAAACAGAACTTTTCTTTTTTACTAGACGCATCGTTTGTTGCGTGTAGTTCGGTTGCCCTGTGTGCGTAAGTCTTAGACTCGAACCGTGTGACATTAAGTTGTCAGCCTTGCATAGGGGCACTAAATTGCTATCACCAAGAAGGCTAACTTTTTTTAAGACATTAGCTAGCAATATCAATCAATATTTTGGTAGGAAATAGCATGTTTTGTTTTTACTTTTGAATGTATCAAATGGAATGTGTGCCATCGAAGTGGAATTTTTGTTTTGTCCATAAATTAAAAATTTGGCTTTGACATTTCTGCCCGTTGACAATATTGCCGTTAAAGCGGCATTGTATAGGAAACTGTCTTATTTTGATGGCGGACCGATTATTTTGTGCTTTCTTTCTGATGGCTTTCTGTCGTTTTTTCGTTTAGTTCTAAGAGATTATTCAAAGAACTATCAAATACTTAAAAAAAATGAATAACAACTTAAAAGGGAGAAGAAGTATGTTTTTTGTAGTAAAAAAAAAGGCTATTTTGCTTGCCAACATTCATATTGAAGTTTATGATTTAAAGCGCTTTTTCTTTGTACATGCGTGTTGAGACTTGTCGCTTAAGCATTTTTAATTTTCAATGGACAATGATAGACGGAAGTTACTCAAACACAAAATTAAAGACTTCTTTTCACAACGAATAAATTTGAATAGTCGTACAAATGATTGAAATAATAAATCACAAATGTTAGCCAGGCTTCTGTTTATTTGTTTTTGCCCTTTCTCTCCTTGGATCATTTAAACTTTTGATAATTTGAAATTTTCTACATTTGAAGTGACAAGTCTTATCAATTTTTTTTTTTTTTTTGATTTGGGCTTATCCGTAACGATGAATTTGATGTAAAACGGTATTATCTGTGCATCATGCTCCACTTAATAACACATGATGCCCATTCATGATGCAACGTACTCCAATGATACGTTTATGTATTCCATCGTTAAAAATTCAAAATATTTTCATCCATTTGTCAGTGAGATGAAAATACACAAACAAAAATTATTAAATTCCCCAGATGTTCAATATCAATGCGACCAATTTGTTTAAATACATTTTCCAAATGTTTTATTGCTACATATATTTTTCGCGAGTCATCCGCATGTAAAAAGAAAAAAATAACACCATGGAGGCAGGCACGGGGTGTTAAAAATGTAAAATCTATTGGACCGAAATTCCGACACCGACACAATTAATCAGCGGATGTCTTGTTTTCTGGTCGAGATTTATACGCTACGCTGCTTAACAAATCTGTGTGTGATACTGTCGATGTGGCATAGTACAGACGCGAGGTATCCGTGATATGTGTGTCAAGGCGAGTGGTGAGCCCTTTTTGTCGTGCTCTGGAACAAATATGGCATACTGCATCCGCGAACGGATTTATGCTTTGGCGTCAACACGAATAATACACAAATTTGTATCGCACACGTTTAATCGCTGCATTTTGTATACTACGTACAAATTAATAAACTTGTCGGCGTCAAATGTGCGGCCATAAATTCAAAAACACTTTTGATCTTTCCCCGCAGCCTGGGCAGTGAGAAAAAAGAAGCCTAGTTAGTCGCCTTACTAATGGACTGCAACTTGGCGCATATGGTATGCCCTTTGAGGGGGAGCCAGAAGCGCTCCATTTTTCCACCAAGAGATGTAATCATCGTAATCACGTGCCAAGCGAGAAGCTCATTATAGACGACCGATAGCGGCAAAGAAATTCCGTTAAGCAAATTTTGCGTTGATAAATTTATGACTTTGTGAGAGTGTATTGATATCTATAATCATTAATTGCATAAACAATATTCTAGATTTTTCGTATCTCGAGAGCTACTCCCCTGATTAATTCAATTTGTAACTTTTTGATTTCCCAAAACCAAACCACAAAAGAAATCAAATTCGCTCTAGCATCTCGTAGACCACCCAACCCCAGCATTTTAAATCAGTTAAACTTCAATGTAATTTCCACATGCTCGTTCTTTACCGAATTACACACTCCATCCACTCCCAAAAAGCCGGGATACAAACCACATGATGGAAACTTTTGCCCTGGAAGGTGAAAACTTTTAACATTGCACACACTTTGATAATGATTCCGGACTGAGGGTGCGAGACGCGAGGAGACAACGGCGACTTCACAACAAAGTTTACCTACCAACTCTATCTCCACAAACACGCGGGATCGATTGGCTACAGTGTACACTCCATCGAGCAGTGCCATCGAATATTTAAGCCCTCCCCTTTGTAAGGACATGTCACACAGGATGACATCGATGACAGACATGATAATGATTATGATGATAGTGCATTGTTCTGGCTGCCTGCCTATAAATGGATAACTAATTGCCGCACGATCCATGCGGGGTTATGAATATACACACGCACACTTGGATGCGGATAGGAGTGGATACAAATTTGATTGGAGTGGAGTTGTGAAAGGACGTCAGGAGGAGGGATGAAAAACTTGCCGTCGGCTCTTGGAGTATATGGATGTCCGATGTTGAGCTTAAGTGCTTTACAGACGTGACGACGAAATCAATTTAAATTCATTTGTCTAACAATGAATTGTGATTTCAGATACCGTTCGGTTGTAGTCTTGGCCTTGCAAGAAATATTGAAATATTTTTTTTTTGTGAGTTTCAGAGTTCAGAATAGCGGCCTTAAAAGCAAAGTTCATCAAATTGTCATACTTTTAATATTCAATGATGAACCGGATTTTATTACCTTGCAAACTTTTAACTATTGCAAATGTAATGATGCTCATACCTTTTTCCATCGGCTGCGTGGTGTGTAAATAAATTTGTTTTATTAACATTAACCCTCTGTAGCGCGAAAAGTACTGATGCAGTTTACTGATTGTCTCTAAAAAATAAATAAATAAATATTCTGCGTAACAGCCCATACAGGGCCAGAGCATAGCTTGTTCGCGCCTCCACTGTGTTGTGCGCGATATAATTTTGACACAAGTGGAGTGGACCTACTGTTTAATGCCGATTTCGAACTGCGAGTTGCGAAAGCTTTACATGACAGAGGTTACTCCAGGAGCATTGTTAGTCGTTCGCTGGAGGTGGGGCCGTGAAAATTGTTTGTGGTATTCTTTTCCCGGATTGGATTCGAATCCGGGTACTATCGCTTAACAGTCTGACGCATTAATGATTAACCCACGGCGCCCACTGATTGTTTCTACTTATTTTTAAAATTGTGTACCTTGCCCTACAAAGAGTTCACTTACTAACTGAAAGTTGGTATAGTTTTTACTTTGTTATTTGCAGCGCACCGCTCCTAAGACAACGCAATTTCTTATATTTACCGAACAAAATTTTGGTTAATGCTTAATTTATTTGGGCGCAGTGACTTTATCAGTATAATCAGTAATCTCGAAAAATTTTTTTGGTCTATTGGCAATTAATTCTTTTTTTCAAAACAAAATGTTCCGATGCCTTAAGATGCAACCCTAGCTTCTTTGTTTGTAACTAGCATTGTAGCTAGGATGATGAAGATTGAAACGCTTCTGGTCTTACCTATAATTAATTCAACTGACGCTATACATATGACGCTATACACACATGTTATTTTAATAAGCAAATGCTCCCAATATTAAAACTATTAAATTTGTACTTCACTTAGTTGCAAACAAAAGTTTTGTTTATTAATTTTTTGAAGAATAAAGAAAACCAAAAATACCTCAAACACAATCATTATTTTCCAGAATGGCATTTGTGGCAATAGACAAAATTATTTTGAACTGCTTTTTTCTACCTTAAGTTTACTGTACCAGAAAACTTGGCGATCTATAACTTTGCAAAACACGACAGGCAATTGATCTCTTTAAATAAATCGTCATGAAACTCAACTAGCTAATTTGGTCGAACGTTTGCAACTTCATTTATTGTGTAGTGCTGAAACCTGACCTTCACTATAACTGACTGCCTAAGATCGTTGATTAAATAGTGTTTTTTTGATAATTAGGCTGAATCATTGATTTATTTTGGATTTAATGTAGGGCAGCACTTAATTATTCTTTGTCACATCTTTGCACTTGGTGTGAGAAAAAAATAATCAAATTAATTATTATTTGTGCATCTTCTCTTTATATAAAAATCAATGTTTGTTTGTTTGTCCTTTATAGACTTCTAAGAGGTAAGAGATAGAGCATTTATGTTTTGGTTTTGGTACCAATTTTTTTTTTGGGGATGGCTCCCATTAAGGTAAAGTGGGGGCTGACTTTCAAAGTTCGCCTGATCCGGTCGATGTCGATGTATCAACCAAAAGGTCTTTAAAAATGAGATTTCGGGTTTTGTCGGTGAAAAGTACCGTTGAAAAGATAGGAAGCTGCAAAGTTGGAAAAATAGTGTCTCCTCTGATTTCCACATCGTTTTGCCTAAAGATCTGGAAAAATCGTGTAAAATCCGTCTTAATGAATACTTTCAATACAAGAAATTATGTGTTAAATACATGTGGAGTTATTACTTGATTTATTTTATGCGTAGCAAGGCGCGCCAGGTACAGCTAGTAGAGAATAGAATTTGAATTAAGGTTTTTTAAATCAAAAATATTCTCGAATTGTCTTTACCAATATTTCAATCCAGAAGAAAACACAATTTCGACTATTTTCGTGAGTTTCTGTAAAGATAAATAAACTGCTCTAGTCGACAAACAGCATTCCCCAATGACACTGAATGCGGAGCAACAATTGCCAAATGGCTGAGTAACATCGCCTTCCTTATCCTTGCCTAAGGCCGTCAAGAACGACTGCGCCTCTTTAACCAAAACTGACAATCTGCGATGCAATTCACCTCGAATGATTTCTTTTTAACAACTCTAACCCAGCTGATCGGCTATAAATCACAAGAAAACAACATCTAACATTCGACCGGATCTGTGATGAGAACGCGCCCGCTTACTTATCTGCCGTACAACACCAATCATCCATCCGTCCATACTGTGTAGCTCATTCCGTTGCTATTCCGCCCTATAATCACACTTTTATCAATTTCCTCCACGCCATACTAACAATGTTTCTTCAGAACCAGTCGGCGTTGTTGAGGCATCGGAACAGAAACAGAAAAGGTAACTGCTGTGTGCCTCTAAGGCAGGTGGCAATTAGTGAGGCATTTTCTTTCTGACGATCATTTTTCTTTTTCTCCCCAGCAATTTTCCTATAAACATTCACTTTGAACGTGTGGTAAGCACACGAAGTTCCTCTCTCTCTCATTCGCTCTGCTACAATCCAAGTACTGTTAACCTTTCAATTTTAGCCATTACAGCCAAGTCAGTGATAGCTTCATTAAGCTCTGTAGCTGCTGCAAATGAAACTGTTTAATGTTATTGTTATTAATTTGCTGCCTGGATTATATAAAGTTCAAGTGGAGAAAATTGTTTACAATTTATTGTTGGTTTTCCTTTTTTTATTCAGTCTGACAACAAGCAGCGGTTAGCGGTGCAATTTTAGTTTTGATGATGAAAATGTCAGGGATGTCTTGTGCGGCAGTCGTGGGTCACGAACGTGATAATGGAATATATATTGCAGCACTTGTAGACAAGAAAAGGAGTGAGTGTAAGTCATGGGCTTTTTGTAGCAGAGCGCAACATTTAGGGCATGCCAACAGGCAATTGGCAGCTAGCAAACAACGTCATGACACAGATCGAGTTTTTTTTTAGTTTACTTTCTGTCATTTGTTCCTAGTTGTATGTATTTACGATGCCTTTCAGAAATCCATTGCTGGACCTTTCGACACTCAGGACTTGAAAGCACTCTTTGAACGCTGCAATTGTTTTGCTACTCGATCCATCGGTAGACTTTGAATACGCAGTCACGAAATCGTTTATACAAAGACCTGAATCTGGTAAAATAAATTTTGGTGAGGTGAAACCTTGTACAAGCTTTCGTAGTTCAAAGTTTAGTTTTACTTTGGTGCGAATAAATTGACATTTAAACAGGTTGATGTCCAATCATTGTTGCAATTTTCTTTTCATCATCATTAGTGGCGTAATTACCCACGAAGGGCCAGAGCCTAGCTTTTCGCGCCTTCACTGTGTTGTGCGCGTCATAATTTTGAAACATGTGGAGGGAACTTACAGTTTATTGCCGGTTCCGAACGGCGAATTGCGAAAGTTTTCCGTGACAGAAGTACTCTAGGAGGATTGTTAATCGGTTTTGAACCCGGGTACTCTCGGGTACTAAGCCACGGTACCCATTTCATTTTCTGTATTCTTACAGAATCCAATAAATGATAAAAAAAACTGTGTTTTTTTCAATTTAAACATTTCCAATTCATTTCCACCCCAAGCAATTTCTTGTTGATAGCTACCAACCTTGGATGACGTCACACAGCTCTAAAATAAAACCCTTTTGTGTCATTCGTCAATTGTCCAAATCAAGCGACGACGAAACGAAACCACCCAAAAATTAAATCGAATTTCTTGTCACATCTCTGCTCACAATGTATGTAGGAAATTCTCTTCATTTTTGAACTATTGCCCCAACTTCCGAATTCAAGTTGGTAGCCGATGTAAGTCAGATCGTCGAATTTCATATAATAAAACTCCACCCGGAATCGACCCCGGAAGTGTGGTCCTACCCACAGCAGCTCCCTTTATATCCGAATGCCAATCTAGGAGATATCCAAGCGAATCAGTTCATCGTATATGTATGTCGTATCTATCGACGCCCAATCTCATTTCCCATGCATGAAGGAATTCTGTACTTTCTGACCAAGCCAAACCGAGATTCCAATCACAATCCGAATGCACGAAAGAACTTACGACCGCATATCATTTTCGAATTAATTTCGACAACGACCATTGGGTAGGCCACAGGATGCTTCCTTCGCCACAGGTCTTCGCTCGTCCTGGATGCTTCATTCTGCATGCCACATATATGAGCTCAAAAACGTTCAAACATACACAAGCGTCAGTGCGGCATTTAGCCCTCACTCACAGACTCACACACACGCGCGCAACAGCAGTATTGCCTCATTTAAAATTCGAATAGTCGTAAACAAAATTTTGAAACGATTCCAATTTAATTCCAATTTTCGCAAAGTTCCTCGGCTCCCCTAGCGACCGCGCCATCTTTTATTGGTTTTGCAAAGCTATGTGCAATGAGGTCGTCCACAGCCAGGCCAACATACCCAGAGAAGGAAGGAAGGTACGAATGCATGCATGCATGCGGGACGGGAACGTGTTGCCAGTAAGGATCCTTTTTTGCATTTTACGGAGGTTGTTGCTGTACGGTGCCTTTCTTCTCTTTCTTTTTTTTGTGGGGATGAAGAGCATTTGTAGGAAAAAATCTCAACGCTCGATAAGGAACTTTTTCACTTGGGCATCACATCGACAGCAACAGGCAGCAAGGACAATGTATGTTGCCATCACGGTCCTTGTGCACTCATCCAAAAGTTTCTCCAGACGAGAGAATTCAATTGCAGCGCAGCAACAGCGCAGCAGCTTGACCATTCCCAGAATTGGACCGAATCCGATCGGAATTTGTGTGTGTTGGAAGTAGGTGTCGACGAGCGGGGAGAATGTAGTTTTTGTCATAAAAGGCGCTTGTTCTGCTGGTGAGAGGTTCAATTCTCTGTGGGTGTGCGTTGCAAGAAACATGTGTTGTGTTCTCAGTCTCGAGTCAAAATTGAATTCATCATTGGAACAGGTGTTTCAACTTTTAATTGGTGACTGCAGTCATATGAGTTTTCTTCTGAAAAAAAAAAAACAAACTACAATATTTCACATGTAGCCTGTATCAGGATGTTGGCGAGTAGTTTTTCTCTTTTCATTCTAAAAATAGTTATATATTGACTTTTCGGGATAATTGGAACTCGCGCTTTAGTATGGCAAATGATTCTTTGCGGCAGTGACAGAATAAACTTTTGTTATTCGATTTGCAAAAATGTAATTGTATCTAAATAAATAAATAAATAAAGCCAAAAAAAAAAGCCAAAGGTGTTAATATTTAATTTAGAAGCCCTAAGAAAAGAATCTTTAGAAGACGAGGTAAATCATAATCTGTTAGTCAAAGGAAATTGGTCCAAACTAAAACGTTGTTATGCCTATAGCGGTTGGTCTCGAGATCGTCTAAAGTGAAACATGGTTGACGTGACAGGTTTCGTGCAAACACTGTGCCTTAGATTGAGATATAAATTACTTTGAAAGGAATTGTAACTAGTACAATTACTGGGTACTTCAAATTTTTATGTGCAAGTAACGAGGAATTGTACTTGTACTTCAAAAAATTCATTCGTATGAGGAAATTGTAATGGAAATTCAAAGCTCTTTGGAAATGTATTTTCAATTCCTAACGTTTTTCATCTGTAAAACGGCTCGTTTCGCGGAGATGTGATGCTGAATTCGATTGCAAACAAACGAGTACCAAACAGCCATCAGTGTCAAAATAGCCTTTTACTTAAACAGAAACCTCTAGATGGCCCACCTTTTAAAGTCCAATCTCGTCGAAAGCACTTAATTTGACCGCGCTAAATAGCTCTTTGTTTCTCCACAACTTTGAACTTTTTTTGACGTCTTCAATCCCTTTTTGCCGAAACAAGCATAAACGATTTAGAAAATTCAAAAGGCTGAGCTATAATATAAGGCAGGAATCCATGTAAAGCACTTACCACCCTTAAAAGATTCGTTTCATCAGACCAGAAATCTATAGACAGGCCAGCCAAAGGAAACTATGTAATGGTTATTAAACGACTGCCCCATCATTGCCTTACTTGGATTTAAAACAATCAACGAAACAATTGAATTAGCAAGTGAAATAAATGTCTGTGTAGCATTTTAGTCTTATTTTTTGTTTGATTTGAATTCATTCATTGTTATTTTAAAATATGGACTGACTCTTATTGTTAAAGCTATCTAATGGATGGTGTGTAAGTCACAGAGGTTCAGAAGGGCCAACGCCGGAGTGCTAACTCAGACAGAATTTTATTGTAAATACTTTTACGAATTCTTTGTAATATATTATGTATTAGGCGTACAACTTTGCTTCCGCAGTTTTTTTTTCCGAAATTCAAGGCTTTATAGTAATAGACAGGTTATACATTTATGATTCGTTTTGCGTTTGATTCGATTGCGTTTGACACGAGTCTTGATCAAGTAGTGCCTCCAATTCTGCATCTTCGAAAACCTTCTCTCTACCACCGCCATGCCGGTCTTCGGCGTCAAAATCACCGTTCTTGAAGCGTTGAAACCACTCTCGGCACGTTCTTTCACTAATAGCAGCCCCACCTCATTCGATGATCCTCAGCCCCAAATTTCTTCATATTAAAGCAGAAAATTAAAACCTCCCGCAAAAGACGAGAACTTGGCTAGTAAGCTAACATGTTTAATCGAGAATAACCTTATGATGCAGATACAAATCGACTAATATTTCGATGGCGTTATGTCTACAAATACCTAAGCTTATTGTATAACATCTACGATCTGTTTATTTTGACTCTATAGCCATCTATTGCAAAACGGCGGAAGAAAAGTTGTAAATTTCCAGCAATGCGTGTAGGTACGATTATAAGTTGTTGATCTTTTGTTGTGCTTCTTCTACCAAAAACATCGAATAGATGGCAAGATGTGCTCTTTTTCTTTCAATATGTTCTTTAGATTCAAATCTGTTCTTTCAGATATCGATTACAAGCCACTCCATCCTGTCGCTTCTCCTCGAACTCCCATTCACTATTGATCGATGCAGTTTCCACTCCAGACCGCACTTGAAAAACGAGTCCCTCAAAAAAAAAAAAATCACCCAGATCTGATAAGGACGTACCTACGAACCGTCAGCGTGGCATTGACAACAAAAAACACGTACAAAACTCAATCGTCCGGAAGAAATGTTAAGGTATTCAAACGTTTGTCGTCGTCGCTCTGTGAACCAATCTCGCACACAGGATCATGCGACAAAAGTCTGCAAAATTCCAAACTCCAGGATATTTTCCAAACGTTCTATACCTCCCTTCTTATTTCCGGTTCGGTAATCGATTAGCATCAATTCGCGGTACTCCATCGCACACACAGCACTTAATGAATCTAATCTAAAGGACACTCTTTTCTCCATTGTGCACACACATCCTGGGAATTGGTAAACTAGCTCCGGGGGGACCTCCTCTGGTCGTTTAAGGTTGACAATAAATAATTATAGTCCTGGCGACAAAGGAAAAACAGAATAATATATCGAGTGGAACAAAATACACAGAGAACAACGTCGATCCTATCCCTCCCTCCATCCCCACAGACACACAGACACACCCTTACATGGGTACGATGAAATGCTAATCTATGGAATATCGCGGAAGCTAGAGAGCTAGAGATTCATTTCGCTATCCTTTGAAAATCGAAACCGTAAATTTTCAGGTTTTTCATCAAATTGACATGACTAAGAGGTGGCGCACATGAACGGAGGTTTCTCTACGAATCTAGGGGCAACGAGCAGAAAAAAACAAGCGCTGAGGAGAAATCCTTTGATGAAATAAAAATAAAGACGATACGACTACCTCCAAGGGGAGATGTGACGACAATTTGCTGTTTCGCTCCCTTTCGGTTTTTATTGTGCAAAAGGATTTCGTCACCGTGGCGTTGGTGATGGGCGGCGGGTAAGGTTTAGAGAAGAACACACGATACGCGGAGTGAATTTATTTTTTCTTCCTTTAACGAAATAGATATCACTCCATGTGCGAGAAGGGAAAGAGAGAGAGAGACAATTCTTTTTAATAGCGTGTCGGTATGCAACGACTTGAGGAAAAAAGGATTTACCTGTGTGCGATAAATTGATCGAAGGATATCGGATTACGCACGCAGAAGTCTTAAGCCTCTGACTACAAGGTGCAATTATCTCTTGTTCCGCGGGACTTCAGCGTTGCAGGTTTTGTGGTTAAGATGGAGTCTGTTTTGATCCACGCAACGACTTTAACAAACAATTCTGATTAAAGTCAACGTCCCGTGATACCGTAGTCCTTTCCATCTGTCAACGTATTTAAATTTTTGTATTCTTACAGTAAATAAAATGTTCTCTCCTTCAATCAACTTAACCAATTTTACAGAACAATTGCTTTCTGCCATTCTGCCCAGCATGATATCCAATTGCAATCCACAAATTCATTTCTTTTCAAACTAAAAGAAGCAAAGAATGGCCCGAAACCAAATCCTTAATTAATAATTTCACTTCGAAAATTGACTGGACGACATGCGGTTCCGCCACTTCTCTGTGTCTCTCTCAACGTGTTTGGGATATAAGTTAGGAGTTAATTGGATATGCCCGCTCCCTCTGCAATCACCTAGAGGTGTGAGAATCGATCGAATTAAATTGTTAGCCATTAACATCGCTTCGAGTCGAGCAGCAAAACTGCAGCAAGAACCCTTTTCCATCTGTCAAATTCGTTGCGCACATCTTTGTTAAGATTTTGAGCGAATTAGGGAAGTTGCCATGGACTGGAACTGGTCTTGCTTCCCCAGTCTCGGCCTTCTTGGTTTCTTTTTCTCAGCACAAACTGGAACACCTGTCGGATATGCAAAGTATCTCTTGTCGAGACGCTAGCAGTTGGACACCAAATTTGAATTGCCAAATACTTTGCGATGGCTGTAGTCTTCGTTTTGGTATATCGAGTGGGTATATACACGGTACTCTGCTGTGTGTGCCCGAATTGGAATAATTCTTCTTCACCGCGTTTTTCAGTGTAATTTAGTTGCAACCTTTCTCCTTTTTTTCTGGTAACCAACGATCCATGTATTTTGTGGATCCAATCTGCATGTTGTTATGGCACAAAGTTGCCATTGCACCAAATACGCCTGGTGAGATACCCTCCTTGATGCCTGGCAACCCCGAATGACAAGAAAAACTGTCATTTCAATTACAAGCGCAGGAAAGAAAAACCTCATTCGAGTCCAATCACCAAGCACAAACGCCATGATATTTTCCAGGCACTTTACTGTAAACATTCATTTTATTTCATTTCAATTTCTGCACCTTCTCCATTTTGCCATCGCACACAGCCACAGCTCCGACTTCTGCGACAAAAGGCCAAAAAACTCAAACTGCATTGCATGCACTGTGGCTTCTCCTGCCTGTGAAGGCAACACCTACCCGGTGCAGTGCTCCTCCGAGCGCCTCATGCTGATATTACAGTCTGATAGCCACAAGATGCTTGCCCCAAAGAGAAGTGCAATCAGGTGTGAAATGCTTTTTTCTTCCACCACTATTCTTCGAGTGGCAAAATGCGATTCCCCACGCTCCAGAGTTAAACTATGCGAAAAATTAGATCTGGTGCATAAATTGGAGCTGCTGCCGCTGCTGCAGTGAGTTCCATTGTAAGGAACGCTTTGTAAGTTCACTGGGAAGACACTGGGTAAGTAACAGCGCCCCATGCTCGAGAAAGCGCTCCGGAGCCCAGCGCATGCACATACACCACGACCGGGTGAGCAGCATATTGTTGCCGTGCTCGAAACTGGGTGTAATTGCGCCATTTACAGATTCCCTCTCCATCGATTTGGCTGTTCGCGCCTGATTTGATTTGAAGCCGTGTGGCTCTCCTAATTTCTTCGTCTCCTTCGTTTGCATATTACTTGCGGTGGCATCAGCGGTGATGGTGAAGTGAAACTGGTGTATCTCAAGGTGGTTTATAGTGGGACTCCGGTTTGGAAAATAATACCCTGGGGAATCATGCATGAAACGCTATGATTGACATTGATTAGATGCTTTGGTGTGCTTCGAATTCGGTTTGGGCGTTCGCTAGGTAGGTCATGACGATTAGGGGCAGCAATTTTCGCCCGGATGATGGCGGAATTGATATGACGGTTTCGGTTGAAAGATGACCGCGAAGCAGCCGTGGTTTTTGTTTTTTCTAAACTGTGATAATATTTCAATTGATTCGTTCTAGACATGAGCGTCTCGGATGAATGGCAAGCAGGAATTTTTTGTCTGGTGGTTTGCTGTTAGCGTTGCAGACGGTTTCCTCTGTGACTTATGATGAGAGCTTTTGAAACCGAACTGCATTCGGTGCCTTTGTATATGTATGTTCCGCTTAAAAATGTCCAAGAGTTCTTCAATTGATTACACTGTGCCAAAAAAAATTTGCTTGTTTCTGCCTTCTTATGATTAGTTAAACACACTTTATGCATCCATTCGTTCCAACTGTTAGCTTTTCGGACATTACTAAGCGAACGACGCACAAAATTAACTTAAATGGCGTTGCCTTACATGGTCTGGTGTGCGTGTCGCAATGAGCAGTTGGTCGTTTTAAACGAGGTCGTACTAAACGGATTCCACTGTAATACATTTCGAAGCGAAATATGAAAACACTTGTTGTCTTAGTGTTGTAATTTGACATTATGGCTGGTGCATCGCTTCCAGAATGCTAGGATAGCGTTCGAAGATATAAAATGCTTTTCATGAAATACAGTCGAAATTTTCATGGGACATCAAAATCAATTCGAGTCAGAGGAAATTCGACTTAGAGGACGGTTTTTCTATGGAAAATTGGGAAGAGGAATACCAAAATATGGCGAAAAAATCGAGTTAGAGAGAAACTTGACTTAGAGGGATTTCGACTTAGAGGAAGTTAACTGTATAACAATCGGTGGATAAGTTGAGAATATTAATATGCAGGAAACTTCTGAAGCTAGATGTTTCTAAGTACCGTTTAGATTTTTTTCAGAAGTGAAAACACGGAGATTCTTAGTGAAAAGTATGGTGATAGGTCTCATCTTATAGCAAATGCAATACCATCACCATGAACTATTACGCTTGGAACCTTTCAGGGTTGTTTATTCTATTCTATTTCGTCCCTTAATCTTTGTTGAGTCTTGATTTTATTTTTGGTTTCTATGTTTTTAGGGTTTCGTTCCAAAGGAATAACGAAACCCTTATGGAAGCACTTCGGTGTCTGTCTGTCGCCTTTTACATATTTGACTATAACTTATAAGTCCTTTGTAGTTAAGGGATGAAATTTGGACTGAAGGTGTATCTGGGCAACCCAAAAATTAATCATGCACTCTTTATGGAATTAGTCATAGATTAAAGAAAAAGTTAGTACTAATACTAACGCCCGAAAAAACGTTTACTAACTTTGATGATCGATATGGGTATCATTGGAAAGGGGGCGGTGCCCTGATTATGAAAATGTCTGTCTGCCTGTCATTAGGCTTTAACCTCGGTAATTGGCGAACCACTAAGAATTTAGAAATAAAACTTCGCTGAAAGACGTATTTCACTTGCCCAAAGAAAGTTCAGAAAAAAAATTTTAAGAAAATTTAATACTAGCAAAAAGCTTAGTACCAATACTAAATTTGAAAAATAAATTTCTTTTACTAGTTCCTTGATATGGGTATCGTTGGAAAGAGGACGATGAGAGAGAGATCAATAAGTTGTACTATGGCAATCACCTTACTCTTATTGGTAAGAAGTTATTAGCCAACAAATTGCAAAAAACTGACTTGTGTACCGTGTCCCCCACCTTACTTTCTAGAATATTTCACCAAAAAATCTGAAAAAAATTAGAGTTATGGGGCAACTCATCGCAATACCCCAAAATTATCCGAAAATCGTGTATGATTTTTAATCCTTACTAAAATAAATGAATTACTAACTTTTTTTTAAAAAAAATTCACGGGAATATATTAAGTGAGGTACCATCGGATAGGTCTTGTAAAATAAAATAAAGTTTTCATTTTGAACTTTTCATTTCGAAGTTAAGTTTTCGAGATATGAAGCTTCAATGTCGAAAATAAGGCGTCCCCCCCCCTCTCATTTCCACGCCCGTTGGTCTAAAAATCTGAAAAAAATCTGAAATGTAGGTTTTGATGTAATCTTTGTGTTAAAATTGGTTTGACCACTCTGGCCTTAATAGTTTTTGAGATATTGGCCAAAAACCAAAAAACAACAACATTCGAATTTTGAAGAACCGAAAACGCCATTTTGTAGATCTCGGCGAAAGCACAATAAAATATTATGTAAAAAACAATATTTTCATACAATTTTTCGAGATATTAACGATTTAAATCGAATCAGTTACCTGCAAAAATGATGAACTGACGGCAGTCTCAGTGTCGCTTGCGGCATTTCATCCCCTAAATGCACCAAAGCAATTTTCACACGGCTGGCGCGATCAGCAAATGGGAAAGGATTTTCTTTTGTTCAGTTTCGTTCGAAATGAAAAGAAGAATTGTAGTGAATGAACAGTGAATTGAGTTTGTTTTGATTTGACTAATTAGTCAAACTAAATTTAGTTTGTTGGTTTCTTACTCTTATATTAAGTCTAAGCTACTAATCTGTTAGCGAACGAAACCCTCGGCGGGTGAGTAAGACTCACACCTGACCGGTTTTTTTTTTATTTATTAGCGAGCTAGTAGTACAAGCTTTCAAACAGCACTTTCAATTTTTTCGTTAGCCTTAAAAGTTCTGAGAAAATTAGTAATATGATTGAAATTTTTGCTTGTCTTATTATTACTTTGCGCTACTGTAGTTCGTTTTAAACTAGTTAAACTACCCATTCCGACTAAAACCGCATGTGTTTACCCACGAAATAAAAGCAAATCTTTTTCGGATGAAACAGAAAAACAAAGATAGCAGAAAACAAGACAGATTACAGCTACATTTTGCAGATTTACAAAAAAAAAAAATGATTAAAAAATCTGCATTAGGGATTTTCTTTTTATCATCAAAAATCTGCATTGATTTTTTTTCATCATTATTGCAGATTTCTTCAAACATTTTTATGGCAACTCGTCAGCTTGGCCACACATAAAAAAATTATTTTCCAAATTTACACCGCACTGTATCTTTATAGTTTATGCGTCGGACAATTGATAGTTTTTACCGGATCTTAACTTTTACAGCTCCACTTCCAGTTTACGACTAACAATCCTTCTGGAAACCTTTCGCATTTCGCAATGACACCCAAAACAAAGTGTTTACACTTATGCTAGACTCTATCTTTCTACTGCCTGTTAGGCTTTCAATGTTTCTGTATATATTTTCGCATGTCTCCTTTGCAGTTTGGTTGTCTTCATTTAAAAAAAGTATATGAACATTTAATCCTCAAATGTTTTTTTGACATCTTTCTTAAACATTTGTAACCTAAGCCTATGTATATCGTGTATAAAACCGTGCCCACTGCGCAACAAGCAGGTTTTACATTCTTTCCGATTTGATGTAAAGGTGCATTATGATTTCGATTAATTGTTATTTGTTCTTCTCCTTGTATTCCCTTCACTTTTCTAACTGCCAATGGCTTCAATATTATAATCCGAACTCAATTTTCACGCCAATGTAAAGGCTAACCTTCAAAGCTTTATCCACATTTAGCTATAGCACTTTTAACCGAAGTCAAGTACTTTACCGCGTTTCAAACCAAGTCCATATTGTTAAACTCAATTTTCACGTTAGTGTAAAGCAATTTTTGATTCGTTACTCACAGACACCCCGGCAGGGGAAACACATCAACGTCTCACACATCACAGCCATCACATAAAAGGTGTGGAGAGCAAAGCAGAAGAAAATAACAACAAAAAGAACTATTCAATTACATTTTGCTTCCAGATTTGATTAGACTAGGTCCTCGAGTGTTAATCTGTCCGAGCAAAAGTCAATCAATCAACAGCTTAGCTCGAACCCAATTTGGCTCGCCTTAACTGTCCTGACAATAGGCCATTCCTTTAAAACGCAACTAAATATGATTGCGGGATTGGAATTCTCTCGCCATAGCAAGCCAGAGAGGTGCGCGCTTTCTGAAGTAGGTACAGATTAACTAGGAGCCTATTTTCACTTCCAGCTTCTCGCATCACTGGTAGCCCGGCAAACACACCAAACAAAAACAGAAACAAAAAACGAAAAAAATCAGCATCTGTTGCGACTTGACCACACTGCTGGAGGTGCATAAATTTCCACACACAATTCTTCTTGCTCCACCTCACCATTCGCCGTTCGCCATTTGCCGATAGTGTTGGCCGACTGCATGGCTTCCAATTTCCAAAGGCAGAGGTCTTTTTTCGCTGCTGCGGATGAGTCTGACGCTCGGCCGGACAACAACAAGACACATTGGGTGCACATCCTTGAAGCTAACAGGCATATCACGCAAGCACACACCATCGCTGTGCCTTTAAACTCACACTATCTGCTGTGGAGGACCAGTCAGGCAGTCAGGCAGAGACAGAGCCCGAAGACAGACGAGTCGGACACAAAAAACATCGGAGAGAGCGGACTCGCAATAAAAAACGATATTCAATCTGAGATTCTCATCTAGATTTAATTTATTACGTTTCGGATGTGAACCTGGCGAAAGAATACGATGGTTCCTGCACCTTTCTGCGCTCTGCAGTGTGAGCTTTTTAGCTGCGAATAGAAGGGAGAAGGTGGGGACATTGCAAGTTGTCACAGGAGTCCGAGTTCGGAAAGCACTCATTTCCCGTTTGGAATGTGCTCCCCGCACAAAAAGCGCTCTGCAAGTAGGATTCAATCAGATATGTAATGTTCATATCAAAGCAAGACATAAGTACTGCCTTAATGGTCGATGCACAAGTTAGACTCACAGCGACAGGGCACTTCGCGGCGGCCTCATGCAGGACGGTCTCATTAGGCTTTGCGAGCGGTGATCTCCTATCCCGGCAGCATTTAGCCATGCCGTTTACTACTGATGATCGATACCACGCAGCCATGGCAGGTAGCCCCCATCTCCGTCGGTCCGACGGGGATCGCTTGTTGGACACACACACACACACAGGCGGTGGAGAAGCGATGATCGATGATGATCCAAATGTCATGCATCGCAATTATTCGATTGCCTTGACAATTTCAAGGGGAACAAGAAGAAGAGAAGAAGAAGAAACGCTCCCTCCAATGAAGAGCTCGACGTGAGTCCCGACGGAGCAGGCTCTGTGTGTGATTCAGGCACGAATAGGTGATAGTGATCAGTTTCAGTGCAGGGAAGGAGTTGGGTGTTGCATGTTGCTGGCGCAACTTTAGCCTCAGTTCGGGAGTTGTCAAGGAGATATGATGATCTTGAACTGTGGCGTGATTTGTAAGGTCATCTCTCGACGTAGTCGTCGCAGTGAGTCGTTGTTCGGAATTTTTATTTATTTTATTTTTTGCATTGTGTTTCTTTCCGAGTTATTGTTATTCATTGGTCCATGTCTGGAGGATGCTTTATCTGATTCGGTGGACATGCGAAAGAAAAAGTGGATTTGCTGAAGAACTTCTTGGAATTTTTCGTTTCTGTATAGGAGTTTTTGTTTTTATTTTTTATGTTTTATTTGTGATGCCAAATGAAGGGTGATCGATAATGGGGGGGATTGGCTTGAAGAATTATTTAAATGAAGGATGAGGAACGCTGTTTTTACTCATTCGTTGGAATATGGAAGATGCACGACTTGGTTCCGTCTCTGCGATTTATATCAGGATTTTCGTTTCAGGAATATCTTCGCTCTTTATTTCACCCAAATTCAGAGCAGTCCAAGCTAGTCCATGTGCCAGTTTCAAAAACACATGACTTCGTAGCCCCATTCTGTCCCGAGGAGCGAAGTTCTGCTTAAAATCAAATTTTATCCTTAAAGTCGACTACCGGCACCTCCCAGCTGGAGTTTTCCAATTCCAACACGCCTTAAATTAAACACACACTCTAAGTGCTTTTCCGGCCGTTGACGTCAATCGCCCTCATTCCAGCAGCGGCACCACTTTAAGGACCCAGTAACACTATTTTTTTTTTTATTTCATTGCCGCACAGTCACCCTCGCGCTCCTCCTTCTGGCATCCTGCTGATTTTCAATTAGAATTCAGTTTTGACTAAGGCTAGCTGCACACTGGCTGTGAGTGTGAATGTCCTTGCAGCTAGTGACCCAGTTTCCCTACGCCGACCCATCTCCTTCATTCCTTCTCATTGCACATCCAAAATGGTAATCCCCCTTTCTGCCACCAGCACCAGTTTAATCCCGATGAAATATAATCGCAAATGCAATTAAACGAGCGGCTTTTGTCGAACAAAAGTATCCTTGGGATCCATAAATTGTCCCCCTACATACACAAACAAAAACCACCACCCAGGCACCGATGGTAACGAAGGAGCTTTGTAGGGAATTCTTTTTCTTGGGAGAAAATCCTTTCCTTTTCTCTAGCTCGAGGAACAGAGAGCTTGGCTTATACATGTGCATCTTTTGCATCCTCTAAATCCTTATAACGTCCTGACACCATCCCCACCACTAAGACCCCCAACAGCAGCTTTGTTGTAAGATCTCAAATTGCCGCCCAACTAGGGTGGCATGCATATGTGTATGTGCAGCTGCATATAATGTATACATTGTCATTGCCGCCTCCGCCTGCACCCAGTTCGCCCACTTTTACGCCCACGTCCCTCTGCCGCTTGCCGGCTTTTCATTATCCGTCTTTCAATTTTAAATTGGTCTCTAGCAACTGAGAGATTAGATGGATTGTTGTTTCTGTTTGGTCGCACATCCTTTTGCATGCATGATTTTCATTAGCACCACCAGCAGCACTTGGCTTGTGTTGTCGTCGTGGTCCTTTTTTGTCCTACTGTGTGTGTAATATGGTAAAAAGGATCTATCTATGCGGTTGTCGCACAAGGAGCAATAGACTGCGGTGGCTTCTTTGAGTCGGAACAAAAGGATGTTTTTCTGGATTCTAAAAGAGGGATGGGGGTGAGTGGTTTCTCGTTTCTTCTTCTTTTTGTCTCTTACTGCTACTGTTGCATTTTCTCTTTGCGTTTTTGCATATGAAAAGGGACTCTTAGCTTGAATTAGCTGCGCTAAAGAGTGTAGAGGGATAAAGCAAGTTGTCGGGGGATAATAAATGGGGTAACTGGTTTGGCGCATTAAATGCAAGGCGGTGAAAATTGGGTTGTAAAATACTTATGCACGTACACATACCGTGAAAAGGAAAAGTATGACACTACACGGTAGTGGATCTGTTTCAAGTGTGCGCGATTATGAACGTTATGGTTGGGACCAGTTGAGTTAGCCTCATATGAACCTGTTAATGAACACCTTGTCAGTAAATCAGGAGGATTCGGGACACTGCCAACACGTCCTATTGACCTAGTGTGAAATTTCTTTAAATTAAAGACTTTTTGAAGGTCTTGAAAAAGTTCACCTAGAAGTATGAAGAAAAATAATACGCTTTTCTCTCTACTTTAGTAGACTTCAACTAATAATGTTACCGGTTTATTTATCATACATCCACCATCCATTTTACACAAGGCTTCTGAAACTGTGTTCTATAACTAACGACCCTACCACCTCAGTAGCTGCACCAGGTCTTTAGTCTGCTTTATCCATACCTATGGCAAACAAAGCACTCCAGCTGCCTTAACAATTGTGGTTCATTACCGCATCATGCCCACACAGCTAACAAGTGTTCCCTAATCCACTTTGGTGGCATTAGCAGTATCCTGCCGAACAAATCCCCACCACAATAGCCCAGAAAAACCAACAGAAATTAGTAAATCGCATTGTCCCTTCTTCAAGACAAATTCAAGAGATCCTCCCGAGCAATTGTCCTCTGCAAACACTGTGTCTGTCATTTGACAGCCAACGCAGGAAGACACCAGGCAATTCTTTTCTGGTTCCCTTCTCCGACCGCAATAATTTTCCTCTCAGACGTCTACCGCAACGAAGAAAATTCCAATTGCATTGCCGGAAGGAGTAACTGGGGTCTGCTCTTTGTATCTTCAAAGGCAATCCTCCACATTGCCCTCGTTCACTCCCAATCGACTGCCACTGCCGCACATAGACCCGCAGTAGCCAGCACAACCACGACATTGTTAAGTTGAAAATCACACCTGGATTTGGCAATCCATAGACCACAGGACCAAAAAATACAAAAAAAAAAAACAAACTGAAAACAATTTCCTTGTAAAAATACCAAACCCTGGTAAGGTAGCCTCATGCCTCTTTCCAATCAACGATTTCTTCCCCTTCGTTCAGATTCAGGTTGTGGTTGTGTGTATGCCCAGTGTCCTTATGTCGTCCTTGCGGTCAAACATTTTCAATTTATTTCCATTGTTGATCGCTTTCCCAGGTGCTCTCTGACTTGACTTAAGGGGCGCCAAACTAAAAATAAAAAACTCAGAAAAAGAAAATCTATCGAGAGAAAGAAAAGTGATTAAAGTAAAGGTGCTAAATTGTAGGACATCCGTTCATTAATCAAACTAAACAACAACGGAGCTGGCAGAGCACCGCAAACCAGCCAGACAGGGGAGCGTTCGCTGTTGTGGAATTTCTATGTTGTGACATGTTGTGTGTTGTGGTCCTTTCATTTCAAGTCCTTTTCCCTGCCATGGGTGGTATTTTCTATTAAATCGTTTTAAAGGCGTGGGACTCCCTCTTCGTAAGGATATCAAGGAAATTAAATGAGGTTCATCAATAATTCCGATTTATACGATAGCAATGTGTTTCTTCTTTAAATTGTGGGACATTTTCATGGTCAACAAAGGAGTGATTACGAGAAGTGAGAAAAATTGGTTTTTACAATTTCCTTTTTTTCTCAAATTGGGCGTTCCACCAAGTCGAAGTCATTAACTGTCAGTTAAGCTTGAATGAGGCGCTCTGAGACCACGGAGTTCTTTATCTTTAAGCTTTGATGCTTGGAATTTTAAAGATGTTATGATGTTGCTTTTTATTGATGTTAAATACGTTTCTGAAAGTAAATATGTTACAGGCATTCATTTTGCATGTTTCTTCTATTTTTTTTTTACACAACTTCATAACTGGCCTATTGATAGACTACCGTGCCGGTACGGACAGCTGGTTTGGGCACCTGCTTTTAGTTATTCACTCTAAACTGGCCGATATCTTTTGCAATATGTCTGCGCTATCTATTCCGCGGAAGCTCCCAGCTGAGCAATCGCACAAGGTCATGGTCTAAAATGCTTTGAACATGAACTAGTTTTAGTTTATCTATTTGGTATGTATGGCAAGCTATTAGAGGCTTTAGAACCGTGAACGTTTAGCTAGATCTTCAAGTGGCATTAAGGCCCATTTGGATGAGCTGCTCTTTTCACTGGCTATCAAATAGTTCGCTTTTCTAAATTTCGCATCCGCTCGATATAGCCGCCAAGTATGTGAGCACAAGTTTTTATTCTGTTCAAAGTAAGGCAATAAAACACTTAAGATACCATCTATCCCACTTGAACATCCACTCCAAACGGAAGTGGAGCTCGAACTTCAACCATAGCCTTCCTGCTAAATTAACATGCCTTAGGATCAGGTTTTATTAAGCATTGTGTTACCGGTGGTTCTCACATTTCTCATAACCGCGAACTCTTTCAACCGCCCGCTCAGGGAGCTATTCTAAAGGCCCTTAGCATCAATCATTCAGGGAAATTTTACCAGCCTCATTTGCATTTCTCCTAAAAATGCGTGTTAATGAGTGATAAACGTTCCGAAAGCCCCCGTCAAATGGGAAGTTTTTGAAAAATTTCGGAAATTAAAAATAATTGCTTTTTACCCTTTGCCTGGCTCCGCTTTCGGTTCACTTCTGCGTTACGTTGATATGTGGTGTGGTGAGGTTTCGTACATGCCTATTAGTACAAACGAACGAACAAATTCACACACATACAGAGGAACACCCCACTAGAAAGGTGTGGGGATTGGGCACTGAAAAATCATAGCGTTCTACTCCGCCGAACGCGGCCTGTCAAAACGGTTAATAATTGTCAAGAGGTCAGAACAAAGGAGCAGTTCCGAAGGCTGCTCTTCGGATTCAAATTTACAAGGCCATTAGAGTTAGTCAAGCATGGGACGCGTCTGCTCCGCAAGACAAATGTCCGCTTCTTTCGGCACTTGGAATGCTCTGGTTCCAGTCTATGAGGTCTTGCAGGCCTCTATGCAAATGAATATGAATTCTGAGTTGTGTTGTGCTGTGTTTCTTTTTAGGGACGAAAGCACACGGATAATTTAAATAATTAAGACATTATAAACAAGAAGTGTTGATTGCCAATGTTATGATAGTTTCCTCGATGATTTTTTCGGTCGTTCGGTGTCGGTTGAAGGCGGGGAGAGTATCTTTGGTTGTATCTACGTGGAAGCACAACAGTTCATAAATCTTCACGGGCGAAGGCTGTGTGTACACAAAAATTAATTGCCCATGCCGAGTCAGTCAGCGGCGGGCCAAGACTGGACGAGCGATGAGGACATGGTCTTAAGACAAAGGCGCAACGGAGGTCTGCATTGTTCTTTGTTTTTGGATACATGTGAAATTTATGAATACACCCTGGAAACGGTGCGCTGACGGGCAGTGGCAACGCCGCCGCGGCGTCGTCGGCGAGGTTATGAGATATCTTTTTGGGCCAGGTGTTCCCGGCGGTGGGCGCTGTTGAAGCTCACCTTTGGTGTTTCGAGTTAGATAGTCGTCGGATATAAGTCGATGTTTGTCTGGCTTTGTAGGAGTGTATATAATGAGATAATGAGATAAGAGAGATAGCAGGAGCATTGTAGTGGAAACGAAGTGGGAAGTGGGAATAAGGTGTCTGCGCATGTGCGGTTTGGCTCGGAAATAATATGCAAATTTGATAGTTGGCTGTTTGGGTAAAATACGAAGGAAGACCACTTCCACACCCCACAATGGTCCTTCCCAAGTCACTGATAAAGCCTGGTTCTATCGCCAGAAAATTACTGTATCATTGGTATTAGGTCGCTCACAGAAGGAACTTCGATTCGCAATCAATTTCATTTCAAATAACAAAGAAAAGTGCTCTCCTCAACGACAACAGCACATAATCTCCCAGATAATCTCGTTATCGGTTAACAAAGATTTAATTGAATTTCCTACAAAAAATCGTCTTTGCTCCGCCGTTCTCGTAATGTAACGCTGGCAAGAAAATAATTGGACCATGGACAGATGAGTGCTTGAGCACGCCTGGGGGACAGATGGACGAACATTTAATTTGCATTTCTTTTCGCACAAGAACAATAACAAGGATACAAGTGTGCGGGGAAAAGAGGCGCGCCCTTTTTGTTTTTTGTTTTTAGTATCCCACGATGACAATGCCCCTTTTCGACGCCTTAAGGCTGGTCGTCATAAGGGAGTGACAGTTGCCGAAAATTACCCTGCTCGCGCTTCTTATGAGTTCTTCAGGTGAACAGACTGCCGCCATACGAGCACTCGCACTCGCTGTAGTATGTAGGCTCGCGCGTATATCCTAGGTAATTGGTACCTTTTGAGCTGTAACTAAAATTGACATACAAGACATGACCGCGGCAGGAGCAGCAGAAAGCACGGCAGCCAAGCAGGAGCAGAAGCACGTTGCGCAAATGCGCAAAATTTTCGCTTTAGTGAGACGCCCTGATTCAACTGGATATCCTCGGTGCACCGGCTTCTACACGCACACGAACGGTCTCACTAAAATGGAGATTATACCCCCACGGGGTAAACGCACCGGCAAAAGGAGCGTCCTAACACAAGCCGCCGCAATTGCAATACTTTATCTTGCGGAATTTCTTTTTATTAGGGACTTCCATGGAGTAAAGGCTGACTCCGCTGCGTTGTCCGTGCCGTCGTCTTCGTTCGTCGCTGCGTTCATCGTCGTCGTCGTCATCATCATCATGCGGATGCACATTCATTACCTTGGAAGAAATAACGAATTACTATCAAGGGTAATCATTATCCAAAGCAGTCAGTCAGTGAGACAGCCAGGCAAGCATCCAGTCAGTCAGGGCAAGCGAGGTATGCAAGTCAGGCTTTGGTGTATCGGTATGCACGGTGTAAAATGGAGTGTTGTGGAACCCACAATTACAGCGCCGCCGCCGCTGTTGCATTCCTCATTGCACCTCGATAACCATTCCATTGGCCGGTAGAGAAGAGGAGACTCCACGACCACGAATACTACGCAACGGCGGCGACTAGGACGACGAGGACGACGCCGACGATGACGATAAAGATGATGACGATGATGTACTGGGGCACGTCGGATTGTGCTTCTTTCTGGCGGTGGTGCCTGCTCGCGCCTTCAAGCGCTACCCAATGATCGCCGAAGCGAGATGTGGCCCGCGATGGAAATGAAGAAGCGGCCTGGTTATGTTGTGCACCTTGTAATATTCTATAGTTTGTGGCATTATCTTGGAAATACTTCCAAATGATTGCTTTTAAAGTTGTAACTATGAATTAGCTCTCTGACTGACGATGGTGGTAAGGAGATGGCACTAGAGCTGTAGAGAGGGATGTTCGGTTTATCTTTTTGTTGGTGGAGGAATGAAACTCTCAAAAATGCACGAGGTTCAGCTGCTGAGCATTGCGCAGTTGTACGGTACGGCTAATGCTTGCTTGGAACCGAGAACAGTGAGAAAATATGTTTGGCTGTTTAGATTGGTTTTTAAATCCGGATGGGGCTGCGTGCAACTCCTTGTGATTAACATAAGGATCAATAACTCTTAATTGAAGGAGGACAACGAACTCAGATGTGTTCTTACCATTTCAAAATGTTTTGAACTTTGAATGTTTTGATTTGAAATTGCTATGTTCCTTTCAATAGAACCTTTATTTACACTTAGAGGGGACGAGGGTGTGAGATTAATGTTGGATATGCAAAGTTCGATAAAAAATGTCAATTCCAATGACCACATGACCAATGCCAATGCATTTAATGATAGCTTTAATGTTACATAATGCAATAACTAAAAGAAAAAAAATTGATGTTACATTAAAAAAAATGAAATAATATCAATCATTGCTTTTCTATTTTTTATTGGCGCAACTGTATGTAGATATAGTGGTTCAACAAAGTTGGTACAAATCGATTTTCAAAGAGGCTCCACAAAACCTTCGTTACTCTCAGAGGTAATGGACAAACATTTCCTTTTTGTTTGCGCTTTTATTGCGCCTACGTTATCCAAGCACAGATGATTTTCTTTGATTTGCGTTTTTGCAGAATGAACTAATTGATTTTAAAGTTTTGCTGTCTTACAACTTCGAAAGTGCGCGGCTTGGGTTTAGAAAGTTTAAGAATATATCTAACTTCGGATACTCGTTTGGAGCCTCTATGCCGTGAAAGTGCAACGCGATCATTTTTAGCAAAGCACATAAGTCACAGTTGAATCGTAATGTTATGAGATTCTGATATTACCCAGAATATGTAAACACCTTGTGTACATACGTGTCCAGCGAACATTTTAACTCTGAAGAGGTTTGCAATACCGCAAGCGTATCGAGGTTGAAATCCTGAAGCTAGTGTCTGCCCCCTCAACGGGCTGTTACACCACCCAATTTTTATTATTGTTTGCCAAAAATCACACAACCTCAACATAAACTTCTCCTAGTTGTCCTTCAGAATGTGCTACACCGGTCGGCTTTTTTAGTGAATTTTTATTTGAATATTTTTTTTTTATTTACCCAACATACATTATCAATTTTTGGAGCTGAATATCTTTCCTTTAAACCAAAGACATTTAAAATTAATGTAAATTTAATTTCCAACTGTACCGTTGGTATGTCACTGCTGGAGCTAGAAATAGGTAACGTACTAACTAAAAGAAGAAAAATAGGATATTCCGGCCGAATAACCGGCCTTATAGTTAGAGTGTTGTTGTCTACTTTTTAAACACATTTGCAAATTATAAAGGATGTCGCAGAAAGGGATGGGCTACGTTTCTTAGGCGTCACCCACTTTTGTCTTTCCGGGAGCCTAGTGGAACTTAATTAGCTCGGATGTTTGCTTTTTTTACCATCTAGAAACGCTTATGACCAGATACCACTTCGTCCCAGAAAATATTTTTAATATGAATGGGACGGGAAATTTTGTTGTCGCATAAAAATGTGAAAAGTTGTAGCGCTGGGATATTATGTGGGCCATATTTCACAACAGGTGGACCATATTAACTGCAATTTTTTAAGACTAAAAACGGAAGTTTCTTTAATTTTTAATTGCATTTTATTAAGTCTGCTTTAAACCTAAGCAGCAAAACTTGGTGGCTTAGGTATAGAGTTCACCATTGAGTCAATTGTCAAATTAATTTTTCATTGAAGTTCCTCACGAAAATGTGTGTTGAGTTCGGTTAAAAACAATGAAGTTATAAAACTCAGACGGTGAAAATGTGAGTGCACCATTTCAATATCTGGGATGATGTCAATAATTTCAGAAGATTTCGGTTGTTAAATATGTATGCGGCATTTTGTATATTCTAAGAAATACGACCTTCCATCGGACATGCAACAACTACAATGAGGTGCACAAATGAGTACATGTTTTTTGTAAGTGTAATTTACACTTCAAAAAAACGGAATGAGGTAGGCACAAATTTTTTTGCACTTTATTATTACATTTAAAGACAAAAAGAACGGTATGTAATACAAGACGGAATACCTAAAAGCTTGAGAAATAACGAGCAAAACAAAATACAATCCACATTTTGCACCCAACATTTTCTTCTATATTTTAGCCCCAAAAACACATTTTTTTTTCCTGTTTCTCAGTGCTTTAAATTTTTTTTTATGTTGTATTCAATTGCGTTTAATAAGACCCTTTTTTATCCTTCAAAATCGAAAAAAAAAATTTGAGCCAAACTCATTCCGTTTTTTCTATGAAGTGTAAATTACACTTACAAAAAACATGTACTCATTTGTGCACCTCACTGTAGGTTGTGGGTGCCGTTGGCTCGATCGGTTAGTCGGACTGTTGAGCGAAAGTACCCGGGTTCGAATCCAGCTCGGGGAAAAAAACACCACAAACATTTTTCACGGCCCCACCTCAAGCGAACGACTGACAACCCTCCTGGAGTACTTCTGTCATGAAAAGCTTTCGCAATTCGCCGTTCGGAACCGGCATTAAACAGTAGGTCCCCTCCACATGTGACAAAATTATAACGCGCACAACACAGTGGAGGCGCGAAAAAGCTAGGCTCTGGCTCTCAACGGGCTGTTACGCCGCCCAATACAATATAATACTGTAGGTTGGTGCTGCAATGTCGATTTAGTTTCAGTTCCAACAAATTGTGTAATTTTCTATGCAAGTAGAGCGATATCGATATCAGCTGCAGGTCTTAGTAGAGTTTCCGTATCATCCTCTTGCAGATTGATTGCGTTAACAATGTTAAACACGCACTATGTATTGGTGAGAATATATTGGTTAATGTTTATTTTGCAAATATTTCAAATTAAAATCGAATTCAGAACATTTAATTTTAACATTTTATATTTATTTCTTAATAAATTAAATACATAAGTACAACGTTTTTTGGCGTTTCGAATTCATTTTGTCATACATGTATAACAGAAATCTAGAAATGATTCACAATAGCACTCGATTCCTCACTTAACTAAACCGTCCTCAAATAATGACTGTAAAATCTGACTTAAGTAGAAACTATTAAATTAATTAATTAATTAAGCTAGCACTGTGAAATCGGGTATAAGAGTTACATACTCTCAAACCATACGCAAATCGATTGACTCCATAAAACAAAAAGTTGAAAAATACCATGAAGTTGTGTACATTGGCTACTAAAACGTTATAAATTATTGACTACTCAATGATCTAGTCTTTATCGTTAGTCTTTCTTGTTAAGGAAAGTTATAAATACAAAGAGTTAGGACTATACTAAGCGTTTTGATGCTTGAATTCAGAATTTTTCAAAAAATGAAGTTGATTGGCTCATATTTCCAGAAACAACGTCCACAACTTCTTAGTATTTCAATGCTTTGGTGAAAATCATAAATTGTGGTACCGACAACTTTAAATAGCAAGTCGCTAGAACAAAGCGGTTAAAACGAGTATAAAAAGCATTTGCTTTTTCTTTGTCATCTTAATTTTCAACATATTTTGTTTTAATCCATGAATTTTATAAAAGACCAAACAAAAAAAAAAGTAATCTCCTTTATTTTAAACACCAACGACAGTGATTGAGATTTGTTTTAGCTCTGCCTCATTTAAAAATCAACCGCCTCTGCTCATTGCGAATCCAACAAGTGCAACCCACACACGATAAAATACCTATTCCGGCTTAATTTCAGCAAATTGCATGCCACAAAGTGTTAAAGGGAAGCAAGCAATTCATCTCCGCCACCACCGTCGCGTCGTTCACAGACAGAGTCTGCGGACCCCTCCCGAGACGTAGAATTAAAATTACACCTCTTTCAGCAAAAATGATCAGAGGAAGACGATCGCACACACACTCACGCCTATGCTCGTATAATTTGGCAACTTTAGATCCACTTATATCACCTCCTTGTTAGGCACAGAAAAACCGAGAGAAAGAGTTGAGTAGGATTTCGCATCGGGACTCTGTTAGTTGGCGCAGATGAACTTAAAAATTGCGCGCCCTGAAGGTTTCAAGTAGAACGCTTTTGTTGCAGTCCATTTTGACCGTCGTCGTCGTCGTCGTTGTGGTTGTTGTTGTTCTTGTCTTTGTCTGCCGACTTCACCACTCCAGTTTGTACCAGTCCAAGGCAATTTTCCTGATAATGATAATGACTTCAGTTTGCCTCCACGACGAGTGCCCTCGGATGGGCGAGTTCAAGTCGCAAACAAGTGTTCCACACGATTACCGCTGGTTAGTGCTCGTATTCGTACCACCAATCTTCCCTTGAAATGTATTCTCTGTTGAGGTATTTTTCTTCTTACGCGGCACCGCAGTGTGCTCGAGTTGGTCGACCTTTAAGTCAGCTCTTAGCTTGGATCTCACCGGTCGATCGTCCTCGGTGCTGGAAAATGATTCATTTCATGAATCCATCTCGTTAGGGTGCAAACGGATAATTGCTCTCATTAGTCTTCGAAATGCGAATTTAAATCTCCTGGCCATCTGATTACGGCACCGTCTTTAGAGCCTTTCTGATTATGTGATCGGGATCGAGGCTAAGGCGCGGATTTGTGCACCGCAGCACTTTTCGGTTGTCGGGATCTGCTGGTGATGAAGAGGGCTGACTAAGGATAAGAACATTAGCATCAGTGATTAATCGGCGTTTACGAAAGTGGTGCATCTTACAGCAGCGGCGTGGTTGGAGAATCGTTTAACTCTGGTCCACCACTTGCTGTTATGAATTGCCTTCGACTCCAGATGGAATGGAGATTTGAAGGTAAGGGCCGGCAGTTGGTGCGGAGATGAGAGAAGCCATTTCGGACGTGTTTATGTCTGGCAATCAGGATAAGTGCTGAACCAGCAGAGCTGGTGATGGGGGAATCGAATTCCAGTATGTTGAACCTCCTTTCCTTCTTTGCAGCTAAACAAAGGTCTGACAAACATTTGCCATCGAATTGTCGAAGCCTATAAATTTCCATATATCCTTTTGTCAACGTCAACGTCAGCACTAATTCCTCAGCCCCCTGCCTCACAATGAGTTCATTTACAATAGTTCCCTACGACAAAAAAAAAAAAAAAACTGTCACCGTGTAATTACGCCGCAAGAAAGGAAGAAGAAAAGGACATTCAATACGATTTTCTATTTATTTTCAATTCCTTGTTATTCGCTTTTGCCATGGATGCCATTGCTGTGGCAAAAGAAAAGATTTGGTTTCCTCCCTACAGAAAAAGGTGTTCCTGGCGATTAGGTTACGACATTTAGGCTCAGAAAATTTCCTACGGTGACATTCTGCAAGGATATTATAATCTCATGTGGATCAAACGAGGGCCGATGAAATCCTTTTACGCTTCATTGACTCAACCCATGCGAATTAGATTTTGACTGACATTTTCTTGTTTCCAGAGAGATTCCATAGAATGTCGGTCGTCTCCCTTCCTCACCTGCGTTGTGATCCACACTAATTTGTGCCATTATCCTACGGAAAATCTGCTGTGGACTAGAGGTGACCTCGATTAGGGACAAACGAAAAAAAAAAGGATCTCGAAGCTATCCGCATGTCAATTAATTTACCTCAAAGTCGACGTGAACGCTAGGTGCTGATGAGTGATTGCCTCTGTGTGAAAGGTGTCAATCGGTGCACGCATCATGATTAATGCGTCTCCGGCGAGGTGCAACATTATGGAATTTTCTCATTAACCAAGCCACAGCGCTGGCTGATGGATCCGACATCAAAGCGTGCAGATTCCCATCCTCAAAAGTGACACCACTAACCCATGGCGGAGTGTACCTTTATTGAACCTTTAAAAAGTAACTGTTCACTGGCACTCGCCATCCGGGTTAAATTAGCTTTGGCATTATTTCTCTTCGCTTCGCTTTATTAGTGTGCGCCTTCCAATCGACTCAAGTCAAGTCAAGTCTCCTTCTCCTGGATCTATGCGGCCGAGGCAAGTCCCAGGTCAAGTGGGTGTTGAACCATTCACACAGCCGTCATCATCATCATCATCATCATCGGAATCATGCTCGTCGTCGTCGTCAGCGTCAGTGTCGTGGTCGTCGGCTCGTGGAAAAGTAGCAGGAAACTGGCAATAATGTTAAGTTCCATTCTCTGTCTATCGGGAAAATTGGCCCGATAGAGTGCATTGTGCATAGTTATTTTTTTTGTATTTTGGTTTTTAGTGTTCGTTTGTGAAGATCCAATCGACGAGACCTCCGCCACTTCTTGAGAGAGTTCTCTCACTGAGGGGATATACACATCTGAATTCATGCATCTATTGTTTGCTGGGGCCATTGTTGGTCGCCCGCCTGAAGATATGACGAAAGACACAAGTGCAAGAGCTGGCCCGGCACCGGGACAGGGACCGACCGACGAGAGACCTTTATTCATTCGATTCTTCCGGAGACTGTTGCAGTTTGGTGATTTATGTGAGTGCACTCGCTTTAGCGTACTTTATCGAGGCCATCGATGGATACGTTGTCGTTTGTAGTTGAGGAAAAAACAAAAAAAATGATTGCAGACGCCCCCCCCCCCCCCACCCATTTCCCCCTCTCAAATTTAACCTTAATTCAATGGAATTTCAAGGCACCAATTTCCCCCCTCCACTTGCGCCCCAAAATGATTGACAAACTTCCAATAACAACAGCTGCCACACTGCTCCAGACGGAAAATGAGAGAAAAAAAATTAATAATGTCGTCGGAGCGGGAGTCCATTTCGTCTGGCAGGCTATTAGGGTGGCAACCAGGACCTGTCTAATTATCTTCGACTCGCTGTTAGCATTCGTTATGGTCTGCCAGCCCAACTACGGAATTTTTTAATCTCGTCTTTTTGACAGACAGGAAGGTGAAGGGCTGGGTCGAATTGTTAACTCTTGAACACCAATACTCAGTAGCGATTTTCAGAAGAAAATTTTGCAATCATGCTACGCATGCACAACAGGGTCAATCACCAGCTCACGACCAGAAGGTCAGCCACATTCCCATTTTCCAACTCTTCCCAGTTCCATCCACTTATTCTAATTTTTATCCTAATCCCGCTTAAAGACCTCGAGTTTGGGAAAATCAAAAAATGCTAATCGCCCTCCTATTAATTCATTCGTCCAAATGGAACACAACGACAGCAGCAGTTGGCTATTTCTGCGGCGCAGGAGCACCGAGTCTTTTGTGTGTGACGTGGTCGCAGTCCAATTTGAATAATACTCGAACTGAATTCCAAAAGCGGCCAAAACGACAAACGAAACGATAAAAATAAAAGAAAACATTTGCATAGCAAACGGACTCCGAGAAATTTAATTGCGCACCCGGACAGAAGTGCATTTACCCGCTGAACCTGAATCAGCCACGGCCAAGGAATAGACGGCACAAAACCTCCTCGTCTGTCGATGTAAATGTGAAACTGTACGTTATTACGGTGAAAGTCCAAATTGCGACCCGCAGAGCACACTCAGTGCAGACCAGAGCGGCATAAGGTATTCATGAGATTCGCCTTGACAAAACGGAAACGCACATTGAAACAATCGGAGAGTCGTTAGGACTCTCGACTCCGACGAAGCAGAAAAAAACACAAAGAAGGTCCAATTTACGGATCAACAACTGACATAGAGATCACAAAGTGATCATGATGATGATCTGCATGCCTTGCCATGGACGCCATGGTCAAAGAGTGGCTATCGAATAGGTGAGGAGCACGGTTGTTGCTGGATTGTCGTCGGTGAAGGATAGTCTGACGACAACCGACGAGACGCCTCGTCAGGCTTGTGGCACAAGTAGATCAGCTGGTGTTTTACTGTAATTGCATTCCTCCGACCGGTGGGTGGGAAAGTGATCAAATCGGCCCAGATGCAAGCACCATAGTTGTCGACCGGTGTTTTATGCAGAGCGAGGATTATGTGTGTTTTTGGCACATGAGTGCCAATAGGTCAGTAATCTATTGGTGCGTGTCTCTTCCGAGTCGATTTTTTCATACGTTAAAATAAAGTTGTCGTTGAACTGTTCCCGTCGCAAACTTATAAACAATTGCTTTTTGAGACGCACATGCCGACAGCATCGTTAAAAATTTGGAAAGTTCGACACACTGGGTCATCTTTTCAAAATTTTACGAAATACAGTAAACTCTCGATAATTTGAATTTCCTGGGACTAGAAAAAAACTTAGATTTACAGAGGTTTTCAAATTACGAAGGTTTCAGGAAAAAAATATTGCTCACTATCGTCACGTACGCTTTTCTACTAATGGTTGTTACAGAAAAAAAGTAAAGTTGACTTCGAACAAGCCATCACTTTCTTTGATTTACAGTATTTTTTTGAGCGGACTTTAAAAATGCTTCTCTTTGCAGAGGTTGTCGAGTTATTGAGTGTTTACTGTATTGAACTTTGCCTACTTCATTTGTTTACTCTACACTAACTACGGGAACTATGTTGAATTGTGAGAAAACTATTCGTGGTGCTTTTCCTCCGGCTGGATTCTAACCTGGACACACTTGCTTACCAGTCCGACGCACACTGCAATTGATCCATAATCTGCGTGGATCTGAACCAGATTATCTCCTTGCACCTAAGCCAACGCCGACATCGGGACATAGACTTACATTACCGGATAGGGTGGTTTTGGTCTGAATGTTTTCATTCATTTCGTTTCGGCTCACTTTGTTGTTGAATTTTATTGTTTCAAGGCCAAGCGTTAAGGGCTGATTATTTCTGTTCTGTGCAACCTGCCGCATCAGTTTCCACTCATTGCGCCGACAATACCTACGACAGACTAATGCTCTCGGTCGTACAAAACACAAGTGCCAACTTAAAACTTTAAGTGTGTGATTCTCTCGATTCTCGTCAGACCTACTAGTGCCTTTGTCCAGTGTATCCTATTTTCTAGTAAAAACTCATCAGCGTCAAGAAAACAGAAGCCACATCACGTTCCAAGACTTTATGAGAGTACATTCCCCCCTTCCAACCAACACAAACAAAGGCAACAGAACCCATCTCTAAACCGAAATGACATCTCTTCCAAATGAATAAAGCATCAAAGTAGTGTAACATACTTTCAGAGCCTTTCAACACATTTCGCATTGCAACGAATCCTTGGTCCTCCTCCATGTAACACCATCTATGTAGTCCATATTCCAGTTGACAGCACTTAAGTTAAGCTCTCGCTTTTCGTATCCCTCCCCCGAGTTCCTTTAATGTCAATTTAAAATGTTAAATTTGATTGCACTTGAACGTTGTCGCAACATCATCAACTTCATCGCTACAACATCCTCATCCTGACTTAATTTACATCTTTCTCTATCCCCTCTGTGGCGCGCACACACACAGATTCCACAAAAAGTACCTGCTCCTGCTGCATCAAGGACATGCAATGCGAGCAAATTGTACATCGTACATTAGTTTTCATTACGTTGCACTAGCGTAACGACATAACGTGTAGTCAGAGGACTTAAGGACACGACACGAAATGATATGCTGCAGGCAGATTATGAAGGAACTCTTTCTCTTTCCCCCACTTTCGTCTCGAAAAAATAGTTGGCGCAGAAGGACTCAACAAAAAAAAAAAAAAAAAACGAGAAAAAGCTTTAAAAAAGACCGTACACACACACCAAAGTGAATGCTCTGTTTACATGTGAAAATGATGCCAACATGTGATGACGCCAACAGCAAAAAAGACCTCGAAACAGGTAAGGAAGCCAGAACACGGTGTTGAGGATGTAAAAAGGGAATTCGCACACACATTCGAGTGCCATAATCAAAGGACTATTTATTAATGATAGCCCTCAGCAGGATGATACTTATTCCCGCTCTCGCTCCATGAAAAGGGCACTCGTAGTTGAGAAAGGATTAAGTCAACCGGAAAAAATGATTTTCTGTGTTGTCACAATAAATTGACCATTTCTCAAGATTACCCAAACACGCACACACTTCGAGGAGCCCGCTCGACTACTCTGGATAGGAATCATTTCTCAGAAATCAACTGGAAACGACTTTCGAGTGGAGAAACAATTGAAATTCGGACAGATTTAGGATGTCTCAAGGATGATTTGATATGTTAAGATGCTTTTCCATTATCCCAAAGAAAAGGACAGCCCACTCAGTAGATTTTTTTTCTTTTTTTCTTTCTTTTTCAATTAAATCCGATTTTGACCACACGCACATAATGTGCCCTGCCCGACTGCCTCCGACTGCCCTCCTTGGAGGACAAACGGTGACAAAAGTTCTAGAGGAAATCCTTGAGGACAAGCCGTGCTGGGAAACCCTTTTTTTCAGAGAGACAAACGTTCGATTGTGATTAATCTTTATATGTGTTTGGATGCACCTTTTCTTGAGGTGAGAAATGGATAGACGGCCTAACAATGAAAGGATTATACCCTAGAGAGGCATTAGGCAAAGCAATTCGAGAGAAAAAAAAGAAGACGAAAACCTAAAAAAAGAAACGGAATCAATCAAATTTATTTTGACAGCAGAGTCTATGTGTATGTTTGTGGGAAAATCGAATCCTTGGCATCTGTTTGAAATTGAATCTCCCTGCCATGACTGAATTCTGCTTAGACACGGACGAGCTCTTTGATATCCATCAACTAGGTCAAGGACGGGACGGACGAGTGGAGACGAACGCATTTCCTTCCACATTCTGCAAAAACGAAAAGAGAAAATCCTGAAAGCATTTTCGCATATCAATTGTTGAATACAATCTGTTCCTGGAAATAGACGAGAAAGCAGACTTTGTTGTGTGCAAGGAGAATCCTTTTTAATGATTTCGATGATTGCTCTCTACGGGGCTCTGGTCACAGTGGTCTTTCTAAATCGAAGCTCTAGCAGAATCCCATGTGAACTGAGTTGGCTTCTTGTCCATCTGAGCAACGATAGCAGACGTTTAGTCAGTCCTGATTTTCAGCTTTGGGGGAGGGGGTGGACGTAACAGCAGTCCACATGCACGAGCAAGAATCTACTCTTCAGTTCAAATCAAATGATGTGAATTTAATGATGCTGAAGGACTGAGATTTTTCTCGATTTAGATGCATAATCTTGATTTTGATAAACTCTCCTACGGACGGACGGTTGGATGCAGAGAGAGCCTCTGGTCCGTCATGCATGGCAATTAGGCCAGACATTTCTTAGAGAGAAATTGAGTGAGGGGATTATGAAGTCGGTTCGCTCCAGGGTAGAACACATTTAGTTCCTGCCCACCAATTCCCAGGCATTTATTTCACTTTGAATAAACTAATTATGATGGCATGAGGCTCAGTTTAAGAGTTAAAATCAATTACGGTTTTCTTCGCCACAGTCGAAAATGCATTTGAAATAATATTGAACTGCTAAATCTTTTATAATACGGATCAACTCCATACCAAAGCGAAATAGAAAAATCTGTGCAAGGGTTTTTCAAACCAAACTTATTTATCATTTAACCATTGACGGCAACAGTTCAAATCAGCACATACAGTTTTACTTATTTTGTGATTGCTAAATTAGATTTAAGTTCAAAAAACATTTATAATCAGGAATTTGATCAAATTTTAATTGCAATGTAACTGAATTACAACACTAAGCAAGTATCCTGCACTAGAGTAGACACATATCGGAGAATTATTCGCTCATAATTCGAGAAATCCTCGGCTTTAAGACGGCTAAGATTTCCCGATTGTGTGCGATCTAAGCCGCATAAAGAAAAGTCTAATGGCAACAAACTATGATGTAATAATATATTAAACAAACCAATTTTTCGATTGTGTCCACCAAATTTGGTTGTTGTGTTAGGAATGAACGTCAACGATAACCGAACGTTTTTAGTTTATGCCAATTAACCTTCATCTCATCCTTGCGAGGAAACACAGTCTGTTTTAATTTTTTTTTTTTTTTTTTTTTCAAAAACCACTAATTTCGGTTCGGTCATTTATCTTCAATGCTTATTTTATGAAAGGAAGAAGGAAGTGTTTATGTAATGAGGTGACGTAATAGCCCGTCGAGGGCCAGAGCCTAGCTTTTCAAGTCTCCACTATGTTGTGCGCTATATAATTTGGCACCTCACGATTTTCACTTCTTCATATGCGACAATTTTGTGGGCAGGTACTGAATGAGTTTTTATGAAAAGTTTTCGGCAAATGTTCAACTGTTTATATTTTAAAATTACAAAATTTCGAGTGTCGTATGTGAGTGAGTACAGTGACTCACAGCTTATTTGACCAATTACACAATTACTACTTTTAACTTGTTAGGGTTTCGTTCCATCTCATTCTACATGGTTGCACATAACCTCACACCCGTTAGCCCAAAAATAAATATTTTTTAAAAGATTAGTCAAAGACTAAGGAAAATTTAGTACAAATGCAAGCGGTTGGAAAAACCTTTATTAGCTTTGCTATTTGGTACGGGTATCGTTTTAAAGAGGTTTATTGTCTAGATTTAGAACAGTGGAAACTTAGTATTTAGTAAGCCACCAATAGTTGAGAAAGTTTCAACAGATGTTGTACTTCACTTGCGCGGTGAAAGTTTAGATAAAGTATCTACTTTGAAAAATTTGTATACTAACGAAAAGGTCACTAGTATAACAATTAATCAATAACAAGTCGTAAAACGTAAACAAATCTTAAACCCCAATTTGTAATGGCAGAACGAAACTCTCGACGTGTGAGTGAAACTCACACTTGACTGCTCTCAATTTTTCAATGAGACTGTTTTGAATTGAATTTAACGAAAGTACACAAGCAGAGGAAGCTATCTCTCTTAATAATGCTGATTATTATGTGTATTGAACAACTAAAGAGACCTTCATTTCACAACCACTGTCAGACTACTAGCCCATTCCCAGACTCAAATCTTCATATCTTATCAAATCCAACATCGTCGAACAACCAAAACCTTCACATAGGCTTACAGAGTCACAGCCTCCTCCGCTCTCACACGGGATAATGAAAATTCCATCATCGTCACCCCCAGCCGAGGAGCGAAAGCGAGCACAAGGCAGCAACTTTTCCATTACACAAATTGTGATAGGATTTCAATTCGCAATGATGTTTTTATTTCATTTTTATTATCCTTTTCTAGTCGAGGACGAGACGTCCTCGCTTCTTCAGAGGCTAACGCTTCGTTCTTTCTCATCCTTTCGCCCAACCCACTTCAGCCATTGTTGTGCGAGCGAAAAAGTTTGTTTATCCCTTCGGGGCGCTCCACCTAAATGAAATCCGAAATTCTTTTTGAACAATTGCAGGATTCGTAAGAGCTTGAAAATCCTTGTGCCAAAGAAAACACAACTCACTTCAGTGGGTGTGCGTGTGTGCATATATCTCTGGATTTGATTCACTATGTTTAACCTGTTTCAAATCCCTTTTTCCACCAACCCCAGACCCGCCGGTTAACACCCAAACGCGATGAAAGTAAAGTAATTTTACGTGTGTGTTTGTTCAGCCGCGTTCCAGGACGCACTGAAATAATATCAATCAACTTTCCTCTTCCGTTCAACCACAGTGAAAGACCGAGAGGATCAAGGATAATAAAGCATCTTACATCTTTTGCGAAATTCACTGTGTGATGTTATTCTAAGGGCTAATCCTCCATTAACGACACACGATGCACACACACACACAGCCAGCAACTACTGGAAAACGACCTGTGAGTCCTTTTTTTATCTTGTTTTTTTTTTTGGAAAGAAAAAGAAGGACCCCCGACTAGTGTGTTGTTGTTCATTTCTGGGTGAGAAAACTTTTTAAAATTACCTCCACCTCGAAGAAAATGCAAATATCCAGTTAAAAGGATACCAGACGAAAGACGGGAATTGTTATTTTCCTAAGACGACGGATAATAACGGTGAATGGTGAATGAATTTAAATTGACTATGGGTTTTGTGCTAACACAGAAAACAGGCAAACAATCCGAAATGGATTAAAAAAAAAAGAAGGGAAGTGCTACATGTGCGTGTGTCTTGGGTTTTGTTATTTGTAAAGGATTATCCCGATAGGATGCATTCGGGCGAATCAAAAATGTAATTAGATCGAAAATTCCATTTGAAATGATGCCCTTTTTTGCAGCAGCAGCTCTCTTGTGTAAGCACATTGCTACGGTCGGCTAATTTGAGTTATTGCTGTGGTTGCAATTTACTTTACGCTCTGCGCTCATGCATAAGAAGCGATCCTTGACACCTCCCAACCAGAGAAAAAAAAGGGGGGTCTCCACGTCCATTATTGTCGACCGTGATGATGTCCTTCTCATCGTCATCGTCATCGTCAATGATGCGATTAACGATGTCCGCAAATATTTGGAGATATAACAGTGCCCTCTCCCTGTCTGTCGCTCTTCCACGAACGTTAAGGATGTTCGAAAGTTGTATGCTGATGCTTCAAGTGTTTCTTGTTATGATATGATATTACGGTTCGAAAGTCCTTTGCAGTGAGGCGAACGGCGAACGGAGGGACGACGTCGTCAGTTGCTGGGTGGGTTAGCTTTCGTCCTTAAGCTAAAAGCATTCAAGTGCTACTACGGGGCAATGCATAACATCCGTCTCGTTCGTCTCGCCCGCCTTGTTGTTTGTCTTTGATGGAATTTATCTTGTTGTGATCTCCTCTCCATTCTCTAGACTCTCACACTCGACTGGACATTGTATGGCAGTATGTGGGGATTAATTCATCCGGGGCGGGCACAGGCGGAAGCTCTGTGCAAGGATATGATTCTATTGTAGTGGTTCTTTCGCCTTAATTGCTGGACAATAGCTTTGGATGAGTGATAAAACGTACGGTTTTCATTCCATTGTTGATACTCTTTCCGAGAAGAGAAGACAATTGATGTTTTTCCTTGGATATTTCGATAGGATTGTGGGGTGGGGAGGACTAAGTGTTTGTCTTTTGGATGAGGTATGGACCGAGGAAGTAGGTCAAGTGTGAAATGCAGCTTCGAATTTTGACGTCTTTCGGAAGAGGGTGGCTTATTGCGAATGTTCAATCGATTGGGAATGGCACATAAATTTAAAATGGGGGTTTGTCGCTCCGAGCCCCTCCTGCTAAACGCTCCTCCTAAAATGTGAAATTCAATCAAGCGCCGTCTCTGCGTTTGGATTCCTCCGTCGTCGTCGTTTATGTCGTCAATCAACACAATCCCGCCCATCCCCTATCCATTCTGATGGCATGGCAGATAATTCCACAGTGTCAAGCCTGTAACGTAATCACCTTTTGTTCCTCTTTCGTGCTCTCCGTCGTCGGTCTCAGACATATGCCTCATAAGGGCCTTTCAGGTTGCGTACACGCTCGCGATGAGATAAAAGCCAAAGGATGATGCGTGAATCCGAGACGGGATCACAACCGTGACCCGTTCCTGCGTTATGTTGCATTCAAATGCGGAAATCGTTAGATTTTGGGGGATTGGCCACAACGTGCAGCGTAGTTTATTCACCAGGCCGGCGGACTGCACCTAGACTGAGAGGAAAAGATCATCTCCCGACAGCATCTTCGTCTTTCAGATATCAATTGTTATTCGCCTTTGCGGCTCCGCGGGCCTAGAGGAGCAAAGTGATGGGAAAACGGATGGAAATGTTACTTAGAGAGAGGGGCGACATTCTATTGTTGCATCGGGGCACAGAAAAAGGTCAAGCTCTTTCATCAGGTTTTTAATTATCGCTGCGGTTGTGTTTGGTTGGGGGGTCTTCGCCGGTTGATGGCCACCCAGGTAACACACACACGTCAAGGACGGTGGGGATTTGAGTCGAACTAATTAATTCCGCCGCGCGATTTGAGGCAATCAGAGTGGTAGCTGTGGATTTGGATGGGAATTTAATGCGATTAGATGTCTGATTTGTTTCGGTTTTTGGGCGGTGGATTATCCTGTGATTGAGGTTGGAATTAAGGCGTTGGTGGGCGGGTGGCAGTCGTGTTTACCAGTGGGCTAATGACTTTCACGCAATGCAGAGATGTCTGTCTCGAATGTGACCGTATGCCTTCCCCATGCCATCGCGCTGACCATTTGTCATTTAACAAAAATTCAATTAGGAGGCGTGTCGCTTGTTCGTTAAGGACACCCTTGTTCTTGCTTTTAAACACTGGTCTGCCATGTTGACTACGCCATTTGCACTTCGATCCCTCTTTAATGACCGGCTGCTGGTCGATCCGAATGAAAACACTGCAGGGGTGGTTGGTCCTGAATGCCTCGCTGTCTCTGTCTCTGGAGGCGTAACAAATTCCACAAATGTCTCCCTCTCTGTAAATGTGTCATATCAAATCAAATTCGTTCCACAGCGACAATAAAATCGTTTTTCCACCAGTTTTACGGGATTTTTCATTCAATTCCGTCAAACCCCTCCGTACGCAAGGGAATTTAGAAATTTGCGTTTGAAAAATCAACCCTTGGAGCGTGTGTGTATTCCGTTCCCACAAAAAAAGGAACTCGTATTCTTCGCTCTGAGAAAAAGAAAAAAAGAAAATCCCATCCTAATCGATGAATGAACTTACTCTGGGATGCAGTGGGCGTAGCCAATCATAGGCAATTCTAGGTTTAATCATGCTTCGTTCTATGATTAATGGCGATGGTCCAGTGACGGCTTGATGATCACCACACACCAACTACGAAGTCATTACTTGGCCGGACGTTTCTTTGCGAGGCATGTCATAGAACATTCTGATAATTGACGTGATATTTGGGTGCACGCGTGTTCGAAATTCCGGGCAGATGTAGGACGCTCGACCAGAATTTTATTGCTGACACGCTGGACACACGCTGGTTAAGTTCACATACGAGACAAAGGCACCTCTCTTCATTTGCGGACTCGCGTTTTTATGCACAGTTTTAATTTATGCGTTGCAACGGTGCCTGTAAAGACGGTTTAAGCGCTTTTCTTTGATCCAGTTGAGCAGATGCACTCTCAAACTCATGTCCAAACAAAATAACTTTACAAATATATACGAAATTAATTGCTAAGAACAACCCGGAAACACTGCCGCTTGACAACATAAACCCCACTCGAAAAAGGAATGTCCCACCTTCCCTGTGTACACAATCCTGAACCATGTCCAAGGCCGTCTAATAAATTTCGCATCAAATGGCCGTGGGCGGCCGCCGAATACATCTTTCTCTGTTCGTCCACCGTTCGACCTTCCGCTCCGCTTCAAGGTGTCAAACTCGTCTCCAGACAACGACTATACCGGTGGTTAACAAATTAATTGGTGTTTACTGCGATTTGCATAAATTTCCATTGAAATTACCTCTGAAATTGCCATCGCTTCTGGCCAACTTGCCTAACTCCGACAGCAGAAGCAACACACCACCACATTAGGCACCCGAAATTAATTTGTCGTCCACTCTTGGCCCGAAAACCAAACCACGAGATGGCACGGGGATGAGCGTAAGTGTAACGAAAAATCCTTACTTGTGTTTGAGGCGCACACACGCCCGGCACGCACTCAGAGTGGGCGGCCTAACTAATGGGCAAGTACGAGTCGCAAGTTACACGGGGGTCCTTCAGGTTAGGTTTTGTTTGGAAAGATTGTGTCATCGTTAATTGCTGGTGTGCACGCATAAATACAATTCAGAGGAAAGACGCCAATGCAAGACTGTACGGCGGGAAGGAGCTCATTCCAATCGATATTGTTTGATCTTAGCGTGGTTTTGAAATAATTTTGTGGTAAATGTGAGTTGTAAGCAATGCAAAAAGTTTGTGTTTTTAGAGAGATTCTCAAATGCAGCTACACACAGTTCGTTCCTGTGTTTCGGCAATCAATCAGGTACGGTCATTAATCTTAGGGGCGGCATTGAAGTCAATTAGCTGAAGTGCAGAGGATAAAGAAGCCAGAAAGTCTCGAATAGGCTAATTTTAGCTGGAGCGTTAGTATCCCTGCACTCGATGTGGCCGAGCCACTGTAGTCGACGGATTTTTGCCTTCCGGACTATATCCACATTTTTACACAGCTCATAAAGTGCGCGGTTATGTCTTCTCCTCCATTCGCCTTCCTCGCAGACTGGACCAAATATCCGCCGTACAATTTTTCTTTTGAAGGAGCCAAGTATCAGCCCTGCAGTCCGTCTTATCGTCGAACTTTGTTCGCTCCATACAGTAGGACTGGCAGGGTAAGGATCTTGTAGAGCATGACCTTAGTTCTTTGAGTCAGTAGTTTTGACCCTAGCTGTTTGGACAAACTGAAGGAGCAGCGGTTGCCAAGGGTGATACTTGTTGTAATGGTTCTATTTAATTTTTCTCTGAGGCAGAGTTCGATTGCGAATATCTCTGCTTGAAATACTGAGTTATACGTGTCCATACTTTGGTATATGTATGTTCCATGTGGACTCCATTTACTCCAGCTCCAAATCCCACGTTTGTTTTGGAGCCATCTGTGTACCGCATATGAGACCCCCCCACCTTCCCCACCCCCCCCCCCCTTCCACTCGGCCAAGTGTGAGTTCAAATTCGAATGTCGTTGTTTTTTGTTGTAAAAATTATCAACTCGAAAACTATTAAATGCTCAAACCAATTTTAACACAAAGATTACATCAAGACCTACAATCCAGATTTTTTTTCAGATTTTTAGACCAACGGGTGTGAAAGTAAGAGGGGAGGACGACGCCTTTTTCGACTTTGAAACTTAATATCTCGAAAACTTAGCTTCCAAGCTAAAAGTTCAAAATCAAAACTCTATTTCATTTTGCAAGACCTATCCGATGGTACCTCACTTAATACGCGATTTTTTTTTTCAAAAAAAGTTAGTAATTAAGTTATTTTAGTATGAGCAAAAAATCATATATGATTTTTGGATAATTTTGGGCTATTGCGATGAGTTGCCCCATAACTCCAAATTGTTTCAGATTTTTTGATCAAATATTCTAAAAAATAAGGGGGTGGACACGGTACACAAGTCAGTTTTTGGCAGTTTGTTGGCCAATAAGAGTAATGTAATTACCATAGTATACATTTTTGATATGAAATTTTCTTAAAATTTTTTACCTGAACTTTCTTTGGGCAACTGAAATACATCTATTGGCGAAGTTTTATTTCTTAATTCTTTGTTGTATTCAGTTACCAAGAATAAAGTCAAATGACAGACAGACGGACATTTGCATTATCAGAACACCGCCCCCTTTGCAATGGCACCCACATCGATCAAATATGTAAACGGCTACAGACAGACAGATGACGAAGTGATTCCATAAGGGTTTCGTCATTCCTTTGGTAGTAGTAATAGTACAACCCTTTCATAAAATGCTTCGTTAAATTTAGTTCATGTTTTCGAAAGATTGGTAAAAAAAAGTGTTTATTAGGTTTTTCAGATTTTCATAAGGCTCTATTAAATAAATTTTCGAAACAACAAACCTCATGATTAACAGTGCTTGAACTAAAGTCTCTCTTTAAATGCTTTTGAATGAAATAAATTTGCTTTAAATTTAAGTTTTTATCTCTGGAAATTTACATGTCCTTTATAAGTTTATTTATTTTAGGATTGCCATGTAACTTTACATGTCATCGATTCCATTATAATTATATTCTACTCTAAACAGCTTTTATTAATTGTAAATACATTATGGATTTCCAATTATAGACAAAGCTGATGATGGAAAGTTGGATGGAAAGCTTTCCATTACCAGCGTACCGAAAATCGAAGCATTGTATTGAAAGTATTGTAATTCCCGATTCCCGGTATCGGTATTGATGGATACCATCAATCCTGACAACAACGTCCATTTGTAACCATCGATAACTGCCCATTATTAAAGAAAAAAATAACTACAATTTCTAGATTTAAATTCAAATCCAAACCAAATGCCATTTAATCACGGTTCTTTTAATGCCCATCCAAGATATATTTACATTCTCATCCACTTGATTCTCTACAACCGCCCTGTTTCTGATGATCCGCGTGATAGATGATCCCGCTCTCGTCAAATCATTTACCAATTCAATTTCTGTTTTTGCTCTATTATTTTTTTTTGCTTCTTTTTTTTTTATTTTGGTCCAAACTGCAAACCGACATCTATCCGCTTCAAAGAACATTGACCGCCCGCCGTCAATTATGAATGAGTTTTGAAAAACATGATAAATTAGTTGTTTATGGCGGCGATACTTCTCAGTCGCGCCCAGTCCGCCCTTCACCGCCATCTGCCAATTGCCATTGCAGTAGCGGGGTGGCTTAAATGGCATCGTGCTTAAATGATTTTTTAATTTCAATGGGGGATTAGCGAAAAACCTCAAAATAGTTATTACATTCCATTCTGAGGTTTTCGGGCCGAGCTCGTCCGCGCTCCGACGCAGCCAGGTTGTAATTACTCTCTAACACACATCCAAGCGCACCGATGATGATGATGATGGTTTAAAATTTATTACCATAATCGCAAATGGATTAGCGGTGAGCCTTTGGACTTTGGTGCGGCTAAATCGAATGGACTCGCGCACCAAAAACGGATTACTCTCAATTGAACGTAAGAGTTAATTGTTGGATTTCTGGGAGCAGTTCTGGGAATTTGAATCTGGAATTCTGCCTCTCAGGAATCCTGCCAAAAAATGCACGCTGAACATTTTCTGGTGCATTCGCGTACTGGCATCGGCATACCGTGAAGCTTCTAAATTTATCGCTTACAAGACAGAGAAGTGCTCGGCAAAAAACGCTGACAAATTGACGTTTCGGGGATTTATGCGCGTAGCGCGGGTAATTAATGCCCCGAGAGATGTATAGAGCTGTGATGCCCCGAAGTTGTGTGGAACAAATTAGTTACATGATCAAGTCGAGGCGCTTCGCAGAAAAATTGTTTCTCTTTTTTTCGTTCGTGTTATAATGCTTCCCATCTGTCAGTTGGTCTGGTGTTTGTCTGATGAGCCACAAGTTCACGATGTTGTTGACGATGACGGTGACACCATCGTCGCGTTTGTTTTTGGAGTGAGTGCAGAGACACTTCAATTGTTTTTCACATTGCGTGACACAGCGTGTTTTAAAATGCTACTGGTGAAGTGGATGGCAGGCGATGGAATGGCACGATGTAGAAGGAGTTGATTATGGCTCATGTCGGACGATTTGACATGTTGTTTATCACAAAATATTTTGCAGGGTGGCTGTGCATTAGTAAAGCTTAGCAGATGCCTAGGTGTTACACTGTGATGTTGTTTATGCCAATGAGAGAATGCACAATTGTCTTCGATTTTGACATGACCTGCATTCATGAGTAGCAGTTAGTCTTTGTTTTTCTTCGCCAGTTAAAGGATTCATTCGGTCTTGAATTTTTCCAGAGCTGTGCTCACACGAATTCTGGTGCTACACTTTATGTTATGTGCTGCCGGCTAGTCGCTAATCGCATTGTGACATTGAAGTCCACAAGCTCAGTAATGCTTTAATATTAGAACACCCACTTAAACCTAGATAGCCGTTTGATTGATGGAGTTGAGGAAGTGGCTTCAGACTTTTGCTAGCCGACAACTCCCTACAGTTCCTGTGGGACATATTGGGATTAAACCCAACTTAAGAACGTGATGGATAATGATGGATAAGCAATGCCATGTAAAAATACTACCCAACAAGGAGTATTTAGTCCTGGGAAGCTTTAGGATTAGTTCCGTTATTCAATTTTTTGATTAATGATTAATTAATCATAATCAAATTTTTTGATTATGATTTTTAATCATTAATTTTTAATCGTTAATCAGATTAAATTTGGGCCAACACTGTGCCTAATAGTGAACTTTCTTTTTCCAGTACAGTGCCCAACGACTCGCATCGTATTTGCCCCGACTTTTTATTCATACGAAAATGTATTTCAAAATACAGTCCAAGCCCTCTAAGTCGAATTTCCAAGGGATATCAAGATTATACATATATTCGAGTTAGATTGATTTTTCGAAAAATTAGAGTTAGAGGGATTAATATTTTTTTTGTTTAAAAGCCTTTATTTTATTTAGAAGAGTATGCATTGCTACCGTCGGATTTCCACCGTTCGCGACGTAAACCAAAAGGGGTGGATGGTACAAAAAGATGTTAATTTGATGGGCGCCACGCCATTGCCCGCCAATTTGGCCGACAACTCCTACTTCCTGAACCGCGACAAGAAAAGAAGCTCACATTAACTTTACAAGAAGAGAAAAACTTAAAACTAAACTTAAGAACTATATACAAAATGTATCTTTAACCTATCTTATAGCTATTCAAAAAAAAAGTATAGCTCCTCCACGTGATTTGAACCCACGAACACACTCTCGCGACCTCTCGTCGATGATAAAAAAAACCTGCGTCTCCGCCCTAAAGCTCGAACCAACAACCAAGGCAAACAAAATTTAAGCAGAAAAAGGCTCTGATCATTCAACGAGTTTCGAACCAGCGAACTCGATCTCGAGACGCTGCTGACCGACGCCTCGACGCCCGTCGCCTCCGTGGAGCTTACAGCTCTCTACGCAAACACGGCCCTTCACGACTCGATCCCCTTTACCCTAACGTGCTCGGTATTTTTAACACGCGACACTTTCGACACAATTAAATTGGGTTGGGGTTGTCGATCGCATAGACACGGGGAATGTCTTGCCGAGAGCTGTTTCCCTGCTGAGGTCCTGTCGCCTTGTGGATTGAGTCTTAAAAATTGGAGAATGAAGCCTTTTAAAAAAGGGCTCTATTTCAAAAACGCAGGCTATTTTCAAAGGCAGTCAATCAACAACATAATGAATAAGCAGCGCAATTATTCATACAGAGCCGCACGGTTGTGTTTTCATTTTATGTGCGTAGACGACGATTATGTGGCCCTAGACGACAATTCTGTACATGTACATGATTGTACTTTGAGAACCGTTAGCGAATAGCTTAGAACTTCTCATGTTCTTTTGGATCGATGTTTGCCGTATAGGTCGACATGCAAATCCTTATTCTTGCTGTGAACATTCTCTTTCTTTCTTGCATAGGTAAACAATAATAAGGGCAACCACATGCGCTTTTTTCTCCGCCGTGTTTGTACTAAATAATCAACATGAAATGAAAGGTGTTCGTCGTCCAGTGATAAATTGAGAGCATGCAATGCAAGTTACGTGCTTGATACAAGTTGCGAAAGAAAATTTTTTGTTTATATTTTTGCAATAAAATAAAATTCGACTTAGAGGAATTGAAAATAGACCAAGAGTCGAAAAAATGTATTCGTGTTAGAGAGCCTTTCGACTTAGAGGTCGTTCGAGTTAGAGGATGGATTTTGTATGGAAAATTGAAGGGAATGCCAAAATATGGCGAAAAAAATCGAGTTAGATGGATTTTCAATAGTTAACCGCTGAAAAATGGTTGTAAATAAGGGTAGCTAATAATAAGACCATTTTCGCGCAAAACGAAAAAATCAAGACCTTTTTGAAAATCGTATATGACTCTTGGTGGATATCCCAAAACGCGACTATGGATCCACAAATGATGAAAATGCTACACGAAGGTTCTCTACGACTCTAAAATTACAGAAACACATTCAGACAAACACGGATCTTTCGAACGTTTTATTACTTAATTCCGATCCTTTAATTTGAAAAGCATAAATTTTTTTCTTTAAATCAAATAGTAATATCTCAAAAATAAGTATGTTCTTACAAATTAAATATTTGTATTGATAATCTTCCTTATTTCTTCCTTATTTGATGAAATTGTATTGATTGTTACAGTGCCTGGAGATAGCGACGTAGTTTAGTTTCAGTATAATGATTGCTTAACGCAACTGTTTTCTTGATTTTCGATTTCCATACAAATGTCGACTTCTAACTAAAAATTATTTGTCAAAAATAATATTTCTTTTCTTTGTTTTCAATTTTTATTTTCTATCATAAAAAATAAGAGATAATCGCAATTAACTTTTGAGGAAATTGTCTAATGTCTTACAAAAAATACTCTAGATGATACTAGCATTGAATGTCTTGTTTTTATTCTCAAAAACTCCTGTCCAACCCAAGCACTTTTTGCATTGCCCTACGCTTTGTAGCTCAACGGTAAATGACATTTGATACTTTTAACAGCCAGTCGATTTGGGTGGATTTATTTTTTGGATCATTTCTTAAAGTTGCCCATAACTTGGGGGAATAAGGGGTTGGACTTTCAATGCGTTATGTCGGCTTATAATGGATGACTGAAGTCAAATCGTTGACAGTGGTCTTTAGACATCATAGTGCTACACTCCACAGATACTTTTGTCAAACGCAGTCAGTCTGTATATCACTTCATGGTTTTTTGTTTTTTTTTTAGTATGACCGCAGTCGTCGACTTCCCCAAGACTTCCTGGATGAGTAATGTGCCCCCAGAAGTTACAGCCACTAACTCAGACTAAATAATGGCCAAACACCCGAACAATTCCCGTGGAATGCATCCGGCTTATCAACTTCCCTCATGAATCTCCATTAGAGAGAAAGAGTGAAAACTTTTTCCTTCGCCGGCGCGCCGATACCAAACTTCTCTCCCGCACAACACACACGTTAGATGCGGGAAAACGAATGCATGACGAAGCAGTTCTCGGAACCATTGTCTCCACATATGCCACGCATACATACCCCTTCCTTCCTCTCTGGAAAGCATTAAAGTGCAACGAAAGGCTACCAATTTGTCATTGGAAGCCACACCAACTTCTGGAGTGTATCCTATGTGCCACACACTGATGATGGATGACCGCTGCGATTTATCTCACAGCTTTCACAACTTCACTAAAGAGGGGCAGAGTACGTCCGCCCGAGAGTCCGGGAACGGAGAAAAGTTAACCGAAAAAGTCCAAGTGTCCGGCCCGTCGGAAAGGCAGACAAATGGCCTCCCCAGAGTGTAAGACCCAAGACGGTTGAAAATAACAGAACACAAAAGCAAAAGCCGGGTCAAAAGTCAAAGTGTGGTAGCAAAAGCGATACAAAGCGTGCCAAATGACTTGACTCTGGTTGGTATGGATGGTCTCTGTGATTGGATTGAGTTCTTCTTTTGTTTAATGGAAAGCCTCCCAGGATGCACGCTGCTCCCATTGATAATAACGATGATGATGATGATGGCGATCCATTAAAATTCTTTTCTTTTATTGAAAAGTCTTAAAGTGAAAGTACTGAAAGCGCTGCGCTTTGATATATGAGGTGGCCTAGCCCTTTTTTCTGGTATTCCAGTGGTCCTAATGGTTCCCCAGAGGAGGGGGATCCACCACCTGCCGGAGCTCTGTATCCGAATCTGATGCTGACCTAGTCCCTCGGCTATTCTTGGTGTAATTACAGAAATTGACAAAAATCTGTTCTTTTCTCTTCTCCTTCTTCACGAGCGTCATTCGCATCGTTTGCGTCTCACCGCAGCAGCCCGTGGGGAGTTTTGGGCTGGGTCGTGATTGATGGATGATGATCATGCGAAGGCTTCCAAAGAAGCCTTACCTCAAAGCCCGAGAAGACGGCTTAGATCAGAGATTCTTTGAGAGCTGTGTGTGTGTCTGTAGAAAAGAAGAAGCATTTCAGATATTTTATTGGATTCCGGTGAAGTGGAAATGTGCTGATGATGAGATATTAATCGGTGGGGCGTGATGGAAAATTAAATTTTGAACAGAGAATTGCTGAAATTACTTGTTGGGGGGTTCTTAAAATTTTAATTAGCACGCGAGGGTGAGAGTAAGAGAGAGAAAGGAGGCTGTCGTGACTGAACTGTAAAAGAATTTCAAATGTTGCAAAAGAGTTTCTTTACAATTTTAGCGTAATCACGTACTCACGTCGCGTTAGGTGTCTAACTGATTTTGTCTTAACTACATATGTAGTTTGGTTAGATGTAAAAAAAAAAATTGATGCCTCTATTGGAAATGTTTTCTGGATGTCTCAAGACAGTATCGGGAACCAGTCTTTAATGGGAAGTAGGTTTCTGGCTATTTGGGACTTGTGTTTCTCCTTCGAATTGGGCAGCAGTGTTACTGGGTCACTGACTTATAATCATAGAAACATCTTCAACGACTGGTTGGTTAAACACGGTAAAGAAAATATTTTTTTCTTCTGGTTCTTAGCTTGCGGTTTTGGACAGATTTCAGGGATTTTTTGCTACAGCAGGTAATCGCTGCACACCGCAAACTGCAAAAGCAATCACAGTTCTTAGTCTGAAAAATGTCTCGCAAAGGAGATGGCAATGTAGCATCACGTGACCCATTTTGTTCAACCGTAAACACAGTCCTGCTTTGATAAAAATCACGCTCTCCACCATTCAGCAAACACGTCAATACTATCTCAGCTCAATCGCAGCAAGCGAACAAAGAGGACATAAGACTTAAACAAAAAACCCGAAACGATGTTCCCCTCGATGTTTACCTAACCTCAAACATTTGTCAACCATTGTCAAACAATAGATTTGTGGGGAACAAAAGCGAAGGATGCGCGTTTTTTTTTGTCGTCCTGTTCCATCTAAAAACAACATCAACATACAATATCTTGAGTTCTCAAAAGAGGACTCAACAAAGATATCGTTCCCTGCCAGAGACCCGGTCTCGGACTTGATGTTCCTGAATTCCAAATTTTCTCATCCGTGTGGTACTTGAGAGCAAAGAAAAAAAAAACAAGGAGTGAAAGAAATCGTGAGATGTTGATGATAACGATGACTATAATGGCGATGATAATGATAATAATGATCAAACTCAAGGACCGCACCGCTCTTCAAACGCTGAATTGTGTTGTAAATTTGTCATTTTGGTCCTAAAATATTTTTTTCTTTTCCTTTCGTTTTCGAAATTATGCCCCTTCTCGTATAAGTGGTGTGCACTCTCGAGGAGAGACAGGGACGGGACGCGAACAAAACGAAGAATATGTCAAGGAAGCAGATGTGTGGCTTGGCTGTCTGTATTCGCTCCGATTTCAAACAGCGTGCGAGATGAAATTCATATGTCGCCGCTGGCAAGATTGTCTGGGCCACTTGTACTTGGGATATTCCGTGCACAGTGCTCAGTGCGCGGTAGTCTTGTCGCACTAAGGACCCACTTGCAGGAGGCTGTATGGGAGTGATGAAAGACACACTTGCCGTTGTTCTAATTTTGGTCCCGAGAAACATTCCCAAACGCTTGTGATGACATAAACGGTTGCTGTGTCGAAATTAAAAATACTCGCGTAATGAGGGATTGATTTTTTTATATCTTTCGCATCAACGTGATGAACGAGTGGGCCCCCCACTCTTATTCAACAATCGACCATTCCACTCTTGAGCGCATAATCACATCTTCAGTCGAAGACATTTGTCATCCTTTGCAGCTGTGGTGGATAAACAAAAATATTATCATTCCGTGAAAGCATTCGAATCGATCTAGACGAGAATTCCTCTCCGCCAATTTCCTGTCATCGTAACTTTTGGCCCCAATCAAATGGAAATGTCAGCGCAGTTTCTCCCGCTACAGCAGCGCAGCTTTTCCACAGCTTCAACCGCTTTATGTCAAATAAATTTTCAAATTTTATTACGTGTAAACACAGCGAGCATGTCCGACACAATGTCACACTTCTGGAGTCCGTACGCGGGTCCCCCACACAGATTTTTCTCTACACATACACACACGTTTTAATAAATTTCGTGTCGTCAAACTTTGAATAAACAGAGCCGAAAATGAAAGCATAAATAAAAGAATCGAAACAATAAATAGAGCGGACAGACAACCGCGTCCACGGATGGGACAGAAAAAAGTCGAACCTCGTCCACAAATCAAGTCCGCTTGGTCCGAAACCCTCTGCGTGCGTTTGTGTGCTTGGCCCAGTTTTGTACGTTCTGTTTTGTTCCCGATGCCAGTCCCAGTCTAAAAAAATAAACTTCGGCCGAGAAACACAAGGTTGCTTATGCTTCGGTTACTCCAGTCGCCGGTCGGTTTGGGGAGACACGACAAATCAATGACAACACACTACAATCGAAACAAACGAAGCAGTGGACACATGGACACATAGACCCGAGCGGGATTAATTCAAATCTCGGGGATCCGATGATAGGTTCAACAATAGTCACCCATAGGATTCACCTTTCACTTTGGCATATGCCTGGCGAGGAAGCCTTTAAGAAAGAGGCTGTCTATGCTGTGCTCTGAGTGTGGTGGGCGATGGGCGATGGGCGAACACAGGAACACGGCAATCAACAAAAACTTTAGTGAATGTAAATGTGAAAGATACAACAACGACGAAACAACGTGGATGGCGACGTGCGGGCAAATAAATAGTTTTGTATCTGCATCTTTCTCTCGCACTACGATTACAAAAGGATCGAAAATGTTGTGTAGTTACGGCTGACAATCGAGAGATTGATTTGCGGCGTACAACGGTTGTTATAAGATCAACTGTTGAAACATGTATCCAAGGAGAGGGAACAGAGGAACTTTTGTCATTTAAAGCAAAACCGTTGTGCTGAGAGGTGTGGTAGTGGGGATGTATGGGTGGATGCAGCGCGGCTTTTCCACGCTACGAAATTCCGCTTTCATTAGGCTGATTTTTCGTGGGAAAGGTGCATTGATTAATAGACGAGTTTGAAACATTTCTGGGAGCAGACTGGGCCATAAGATGCATGATATCCATATGAGTTAAATCTAAACTAACGAGTTAAAGTACTTAGAAGTGATGATACCTGAATTATTGTTTTGGGAGCTGTTCATAAATTCTATTTTACAGGACTCAGATTTTAGAATAACAATTTATCTCCGGTCGCCGTGGCTTAATCGTGGGACTGCTAAGCGAGAGTAGCCGAGTTCGAATACAGCTCGGGGAAAAAAACACCACAAACATTCTTTACGACCGCACCTCCAGCGAACGATTGACAATCCTCCTGGAGTACTTCTGTCACGCAAAGCTTTCGCAATTCGCCGTTCGGAACCGGCAATAAACTGTAGGTCCCCTTCACATGTGTCAAATTATAACGCGCACAACACAGTGGAGGCGCGATAAGCTAGGCTCTGGCCCTTCGTGGCCTGTTACGCCAATAATGATGTTTGTGGTCATCTGTGTATTTTTTTGTCAAAACTATTGCTTTTTATCAATACAAACAATTTTTTACGACCCCACTTCCAGTAAACGACTGACTGTCCTCTTTTATGAAAAGTTTCGTAATTCGCTAATTGGAACCGGCAATGCACCGCCTTGCCGGTTGCCGGCGCCTTCCACATGTGTCAATTCAAACTGCGCACGACACAGTAAACGCGCGAAAAACTAAGCTCCGATCCTCAACAGGTTGTTACGTTACCTAATTGTTATAACCTAGACTTGTTTTTTAACAAGTCTACCCAAATCCACAAAAGGCTTTTTCTAGATTTGATTCGACTTCTTTTGTAGGTTAGTTGACTTAAAATATTCCTTACCCAGCTTAACGTCAAATTTTAAAAGCTTCTTTTTTGACAAAACCTTAACCCATTTACTGCATCTAAACATAAATATTTTATTATTCAACAAAATTACAAACTTTTTTGTGTATCAACTTAATTTTGAAAAACGCAATGCTTCTTTTGTTTTTTTATCGTGTTTGATAAAAAATTTGAACAGATGCCAATTTCCTTCGTTTATCATGACTAGTTAGGCAACGTAGCAGGAAAAGTCGCCTTAAAATTATTCCCACAAAGCATACCACTCAAAGAAATGTGGGACGCCAAGAATTAATAAAAACAAATTTAAAAAATGTAAATTCCAAAAAATACAAAAATGCATTTCAAGCAAGTGTACTAGTTCCCAGAAGTCTACAACCCTCCAGAACGCTCACAAATGCATGCGAACAATATGCGCCTAGAACTGTGTCTAAAACGTTTTTCAGTATAACACACAATAGGCCCTGTGGGTATTTCAAAACCAAAAATATACAAAACTTCTTTCTTAAAAAAAAAGACCCAAAGCCCCACACCATAATATTTCATTTTGTAACCAACAAAAATTGTATGTGGCTCTCGCTCCTTCCTCCCATGTGGATCCATATCACAGACATAATTGACAGCAGAAACAACAATGTGTCGTCGTCATCGTCGTTCTCGTCCCTGTCCTCGATACCATCCCTTTCTTGTGGTTTTTAGACAAAAAAAAAAAACATAAATATGCAGATATATCGTATGACATGTTGACACAGTTTGCCTCATGTGTTTTGTTCAAATTACAAAAATCAGCGATGGGACTAATTTCTGTTGCTGGTTTTTCTAGTGGTAACGGGTAAGGCATCTGCCGAGGTTGTTCAAGGGTGCAAATTGGCAATGGTACTCATGTAACAGCGTTGTAAAAGATTTAAATCTTTTGAAATCAATTGACTTCATACCTGTGATTTTTCAATTCTTAAGTTAACTCTGCGAAACCAACTTAGCAATTAACATCTCTTTTCGATAACTTAAACATTTTTTTATAATATTATATAAGAAAGACAAGAAAACGTAATCAATCTCTAAGAATTGTGCGAATTGTCCGAAAGACTTCAACGAAAATTCTTGAAATCCCAACGAATGCAACGAAAAATATTGAAGTCCCAAAATCTTCAAATTGACTTCAATAAATGCAACGCCAATCTAAAGACTTGCATTTAATAGATTCGCAATCAATAGATTGGTCGAAAAGAATGCTCCAGTCAAGACTTAAAAAAGATTTCAATGCCGAAGTCTATGCCATCGAATGAAGTCAATTAATTGAATCACAATTCATGAAATACCTTCCAAGAATTCAGGGATTTTATTAAAAAAGATTGCAGTCTGTTACAAGTCTGCCTTGAAGCACAAGGCAAGGATGTGCAAAAGTTGTTCTTTAGGAACCTTGAATTGATCTGTAAAATTAGAGATTTTTCAGTTTCCCAATGTTATAAGAAAAAGATGTTATGAGCATTAGCGTTCTAACTTATCGGGAATGCTTGAGGAGACCATATTCTGAGTTTCGGTATCATTTAAAGCCGCCGCCAAACTTTTCAGCCTGCCTGTCTTTGTGAAAGGCATTCAGTTCCAAACTCAAGCCCTGACAGACTTTTGATTATGGAAAATTTTGAAAACGATAGAATTAAAATTGAAATGGACAACATCGTCGTACAAAATCGCAATCAAAAATATTTTTTGTATTTGCAGTACCTCACCAAATTGAGCGTACATCCACAAAAATTAACTGTTTCTTTACATTTCGCTAGGACATAGCATATTTTGTTAACTCACTTTTGAATGTATAAAGTGCAATTAAAACTACATATTTGTTTTGCCAATAAATGACTTTTTTTTAAACGAAAATTATGTTCTAGTTGTGGGTGTACGCTCAATCTTGTGAGGTACTGTATACTATCCTTAACAAAGCGTTGTTTCAAAGCTGCGTTTTCTGATCATTTATGCACCTGAATATGTTGAACTCTTTTTCGCATTCTTCAACACCCACTTGTTTGCTGCATAATGCGAAAACTTTTCGTGCTTCGTCGTACTGGTTGTCTTTGGTTAGAAGTATTACAAATATGTCTTCATCAAACCTTCCATCCTTCATTAAGCCCCAGCCTTTCACCATGCATTTGGCAAAACACCGTAGGTTTCTGGAGCCTTTGAAGGATCCTTCATTTAAGAATCTAAAACTTGTAACTCCTTTTCTGTTATGTTTGCTGTGCATGTGTCGATGACATTTTGTATCTTTTTCAAGTTGAGCTTGTGCAAAGGATATCTTAAAGAAGCTAATGTGTTATCTCAGCGAATGGTACTGAAAAAGGAACTTAGAGCAACAGCGAGGATAACGACAACAGCAACTACAGCGAAATACTTCATTCTGAACCGAGTGAAAATAGTTAGTATGTGCGACAATGTTGTGAGCTGCTCTTTTATACTCTGCAGCAATGTCTTGGGTCACAAAATCTCTAATGAGTTGAATGAAAATGTTTTTGCTTATTATTTCCGGCTCGAATGATGAATTGTTTGCTGAAATAACTAAACGGTTGCGGTGTCCGTTTGTGAACCTGCATTTTGTGTGAACTTTTTGGATTCCAAACTCAGATGTTAGCCGCCAAATGTGTTTGTTCACTTTTTAAGTGTTTGAATTTCTATAAACAGGTTACTTCTGTTTTTACTTAGTCAAACCTAGTAAACGCTTTATGATGATGGATAATTTGTCTACTACGACTTCTAAACTGTATTGGTTTAATTTATTATTTTGCGCTGAATTTGAGGAGACTGTGCATAATTATATACAATCTAAAAGATAGATCTAGTTCGAATCACTATTCTTCGTTTGTTTAGATAAATGTTGCATGCTTTTGGAAGAAGAGTTTTTGACATTTCCAATCGACTGGGAATTTCTGACAGTGAAAAAAAGTGAAAATAGCACCTTCTTTGAAAACAACGTGAAACGTTTCACCTGCACCTGTCATTTCGTAACTGCCGTTTTTGGAATCTTTTCAAAATAAAGGTGTAAAAACTTCAATGCCTCATACAGTCGTACGACGTACAGCCTCGTCGTACGGCTTAATGATTTTAAAGTACGAGCTTCAAAGTTGCATTCAAAAAGTATTATTTAATGTACTTTTTCAAAGTTTTATATTCATATTACCCTTAACCCCTAGTCTTAAGGTTGCGTTTTTTTATGATTCATACACAAGAATATTTTGTATTCTTTTTCACACTCTTCAACACCAACTTGTTTGCTGCAGAATGCAGCCACTTTTCTTCCTTCCTCTTCGTCATCCTTGTTTTCTCTTGTCAAGAGCCTTATGAATTCATCTTCATCAAACTCTCCGTCCTTCATTAAGCCCCAGCCATCCATCAAACATTTGGCAAAACATCGTATGTTTTTGGTGGCCTTTGAAGGGTCTTTCATTGCTGAATTCATTAATTGGAACTCCTCCTCTGACACATTTGATCTGCAACTGTCAATTACATTTTGTATACTCTCATCGAGTTGCGCTTGTGCTAGGGATATCTGAAAGTAGATGATAAGTTAGTCAAGAAGGAAGTATTGCAGCTAAACCAGTACTTACAGCAACAATGAGAATGGCAACTACCGCAACTACAGTGAGATACTTCATTTTGGACCGAATGAGTAACGTACTTAGGGTGAATGTGTTACGAGCCGCGCTTTTATACCTTGCGACAACACGATGTTTGACAAAAAAAATTAATGAGCTTTTGTCGTGGGAACGCTGTAAATGTTTTTATGCCAATTGTTTCCGGCAGGTACACATGACTGTGATGATTCAAATAATTTTTTTTCTGCGAATTATCGAAACATTTTTTGCTGAAAAACAACAAGAGACAACACAATCTATAAACTTTATAATCGTAAACGCGGCTTTATTTCGTGAGAGCCGATTGGATTTTAGATTTAGACATTGGACCTAGATTTGGATTTTAAGAATGCCTTTCCAAGCATTGTCGTTTATTTCAACAACTAATTTTTAGGCTACTCACTTTAAACCATATGGTGCTGTGTATTTACATATGTTATGATAACATTTTCAAGTTATATAGGAAACGCTTTACAGAAATTCATTACTTTCAGGCGTACTTTAAAAGTTTAACAGTATCTCCCGCTCTGAAGCTATCTGACCGACTTTCCCACAGCTCAGAGTTGTACTCTAAATTTAGCCTATTGTGTTGATTTAATATAAAGGAACATTTTTGCGTTGATTAACGAATTAGAGTTATTATTCGAGGCAAACTCTTATGATGGTCTTATTAATTTTCTATGTGAACACTCGAATACCGGTGCCTCAGTCATAACCCTCAATCATCATTGACTAATTATACAGAACATGATAAAAGTTCGGGCTTTAAATTTTTCTGGTAATTTTTATTCAGCGCCAAATCCATAATTTTGTAAGGATTGTTTTAGCTCCACGCCACGACATCGATCACAAAAAAAAACTCTTAAGCCAACTCCGCCTCAGATCCAAACATATTTTTCCAATTTTCCGGATGCATGGTACCTCACAGAAATTCACCAAGATAATGGATACTTCGATCTTTTTTGAAGCATCAACTTCCGATGTTTATTGTTTGGTTTTGTAATGCTCTCAAGTGCATTAGCACAGCGTGGAGGGCTGGTGAAATTCAGTTGGGTGGACGGCAAGACTCGTCGTCGTCGGTTGCCTCATGTAACCAAAACATTGTTTTCCTTAGCTCAAATCAAACATGTCATTCAAAATGCATAGGAGAGGGCAAGAATCGAGAATGCTGGGATGCAATGCAGTTGTGTAAATATCCGCGGTATTTGTGGTTGTTTTTGGAACGAAAAAATAAAAACGCTTTAAGATAAAGAATAATTAATTTCTGGTGCTTGGTTACATGTCATTTTATATCGCGAAGACTAAGCAAATAAAGAACGGCTGTTGAATTATTTTTCTATTTTTTCGGAGCGGGACAGAACACACAGTTCGTGGATGTTTATTCAAGTCAGCTGCGGTGCATGAAACTGATGGTGTGCACCAATGACAGGTTTTTCAAGGCCTTGGAGGCATCGGTGTCTTGAATTATGTTTGTTATAAACAGGTTGTTATGTTATGTCTGTTTGTTTTTATTATAATTGATTGACCATCACCAACGCGTTAGCATTTTAATTATTGCAAGATTTTTACAAAATTGCGAAAGCTAATTGAAAGGAAGGCGGATAATCGGTTATACTACTCGTATCTGGAAAAGCATTGAACACTTGCTGAAAATAGTTTGCCCTTTCAATTGTTTCAACAATTGATCTTAATCTACGGCATTTTAGAGAGTTTTAGTTTTACATTCTGAGATTTTAGGTCAGAAATTTGTAAAAAACAAAACTTGAAGATACATTCGAATGCACTGAACTTGCTGCAACTTACCTCTTTTCTTTATCCACCAACTCCGAAAACTTGCTACATTTGCATTTGAGAAATAAAGTGTGCTGACTGTATCTAAGACAGAAAATATTTAATTATGATGTAAAAAGTAAAATAAAACTTATTATAAGACTCAAATGCGTCTGAGGACGCAGATCTGTGATAATATTAATTAAAAAGTATTTTCATATGTTTCAGCTCATTTCAAAAATACCTTAATTTATAAAAAAAACATTTCTAAACTTCAACGACCGAACTTTCTCTATTATTCCTCAAAAACTCAAGAAACACCTGCAATGCCTACATTCCCCACTGTAAAAGTAATAAAGTAAAAGATAAAAGAAAAATGGAAAATCCATGTCACCCATAAATCCCGTGCACATCTCTAAAATCAAATTGGAACAGATTAGAATATCGTTTAAAGTGGGTAACCGCAAAAATTTCGAACAAACCGACACAAATTTTAATTTCACTTTGTTAGCCATGTCCCCAGTTATTTTTTACGAGCCACTTCGTCCATCTGTCTAATTGTCATCTGTCGGGGATTTTTATCCGCCAACCAGATCGTAACTCATTGGCGGATTAATTGATGGCGGTGTAGTGAATGGAACATGTGTTCGTTGAGAGCACAGGAGCCGTAGATAACTTACGGCGAATAATTTTTATTAGTTTCAAAATCTCGTCTCTTTTTTTCCCGCGTGACATTCTATTTTTTAGTTTTATCTTTCGATGACATCCATTAATCAGATGGGAAAACGAGAAACAGAATGAAATAGATAATTCGAGGAATTTTATATCTCGGACTTGAGGTGTTCTATTCTTAGGCACGAGACACACCGTCCACTTGTTGGAAATGAATTATTGAGGACATCATCGTGTCAGCTTGTGGTGATAAGTAGCCAGAGTGGTGCGATGTGGTGGTGTGATTTGTTAAAGCACTTTGGAGAACTTTTTGTTTTCATCTGATCGTGAGATGTGCTTCCAGCGGAAGGACAACAATTCTTAGAAAACGTTTCATTGCACTTTTCCAACTTTGTCTGACGTCAATCGCGTTGTGAATTTAATTACTCACTCCAAATACAGACACCATAAAACGGGTCCATATAATTACCATAAAGGCTCGCGTGCAACCGCACCACATCCATCATCTCATATCTCTGACTAGCATCGTCATTTAACAAAGCAACACTGGTTGACATTCAGTTAAACAAACATTCCCTTGGCTGGCGCACTCCATGGGAGCACCGGCGAGTAGGGCCTGACTCGTTTCTACGGCGATTATGAAAAATGTCCAAGAATGCATCTGTATCTCTAGGAAAATTATCTTTTTAAACAAATTTTTCCCACCGAGTGGACTTGATTTTTTTCGAGCCCCTTCCCGTCTAACTGGCAGTGCATTCTCTCCGCATGAGGTCCCTCATTAACCACTGTCACTGTGTGTCTCTATCTCGCTTGCCACAGTGGATTCCCTACGCACGACGCACTACTTGTCTTTGGTGCACATCGTGCCACCAAGATCGCTAAGCCCCATCCCAGGCTGAATCCATTATCCTTGTCACATTTGCGATGAGACGGATACGCGAGAGGAACTGAGCGAGAGTGAGAGCAAGAGTGAGACTGCGTGCGCACCGCGAGATGATCGCGTCACATTAATGTGTATACGGCGCGTTTGACATGAGCTCCAACTACCGCCGCAGTCGCTGGAATACCATCCGTCATATTCAGTAGGTGTCACTCCCGATGCAGGCATGCGTGAAATGTCAGACGGCGCAAGCGAGCTTACACAGATGCAAGGCTATGATAGGGTCCACTGTTACAGAAGCCACGAGTGGCGGTCACTCAACTGTCGCGGAGAAGGAGAAGGGAATCCTTCCAGCTCGAGGCAATGCCGTGCCGCTCAGTCAAATCAGTGAGCTGTCAGTTTTCGGGCCCTTACCTTGGGAGTCATCATCTTTTGCATCTTCCTTTTTAATTCTTTCGTCCGTTCTCAACCCGGGAGGATGAAGCCGCGGACACCGACGCCGACACCGACACAACGACAATTAAGAAACGATGGATGATGAAGTACTGAAGCAAAAGTAGTTACAACTCGACGATGCGAATCGGAACCCTAACGAGGTCTCTCACTGGCGTAATTACAAAGTTATTAAACCTGTGATCTCCCTTCGGTGTTAATTTGAATCGTGCTCGATGATACGGTCTAGAACTAAATACATGCACATTTTATGAGATACGTACAAACACAATAGTCTTGCAACGCTGCAAGCAAAGATCGCCCGGATCCGTAAGACAGAAGTTACTTGGAAAGTGGGAATTCATGAGATGTTTTTCTGCTTTTTGAACTTTCTAATTGGATTCGGGGTTTGAAGGTAGCGTTGGCTCTTTCCCGCTCTGCATGGAGGTGAAATAGTTAAATTAAATACCAAAGAATTTCATGATCTGGAAAAAGCTACAGGTAATTAATAAGATACACTTGGGCGAGTGTACATAGATATTCATTTTCATAATGGACACCGATCGTGCGTTGGCGGTGTAGCATGGGAGGCTCGATCGTTATAAACCAAGACATTAATGTGGTGTTTATGTTGAGTAGAGAAATATGGTAGCGTACACAGACGATAATTAGGGAAATAGTTCATTAATCATAGTGGGAAATGGCTACTCGTGGATGTGGGAGACGCATAGTGTCTGTCAAATATTTTAAATGATTTGGTAATCGCCCATCCTAGATTTTCAATATAGAGCTATACGGACGCCTCAGTTTGTGCTTAAAAAAAATCATCGTCTTGCTTCGTTAGCACGATTCCAGAGCCGTATGCAGCAACAACTCGTGCGAATGGGGAATTTGTAGTTTGAGTTCGCTGTTGATTTGAGGTAAGAAATGTTTAACTCAGAAGTTTGAAAACCTAAACAATAAAGAAACAAACAAATTTTATATTTTTAAAAACACTCCACACAAATGCTTAAAAAATTGTGTAAGTTGTCTTTAGAGAATATTTAGTGGAAATTTCTACAGTAAGGAATTTAGGAGAATAAGTAGAAATTCAAGAACAATATAAAGGCGATCACCCTTTGTTCCATTTCAGGCAGCTCGATCCCCCGCCGCCACCCAAGTTTGTCCTTATCGATAGCCTTTTGATCCCCGCACGCACTGGTTAGTATATGACGTACCTTCCCCCATGTCCTCGTAGCAGCTAAAGAGGTCTTTGGGGGGTTGTTCGTAGTTTCTTCGGGCTGAGCCCGCCCGAGTAGGAGAAGCCGGCCACCAGACTCTCGCATACTGCCATCATTTATGTCAGCCTTCAAATGGGTCCTTGGCACACCAGGGTAGGCTACCTCCGTAGGCTACGTCCTCTATGTCTTTTCGTCATTTTGTGGGCTGAACTTCGAGTATAGGTACAACGTTAAATCCTTTTTTCTCAAAATGTTCATCTTCTCGGTACTGGTAACCCCTGTAACTCGAAAACCGCTTGACCGATTGATTTCGAAGAAATTTACACAGCCTGTGAAAAACATAAAAAGGTAGTCTGTGAATGATTTTTTTAAATGTCGATTTTATATGAACAATCTGGAAGTAAATTTCCTGAGTCCTGAATAAGAAAAAAAAACATCGAACTAGATTATTTACTTAAATAACAAATTTTTCCTATCCGATTGATTTTCGATGATTTTCCAAGCATTTGTTATGATGACGGCAAGTCACTCTGTGTGGGACAGGATCTAACACATACTGACTTCCCATACTCTGGTGAGGTGATAATGACTTATGACGCATTACAAAGGTGAGTCAGAACAATAAAGAACGTTTTTTGTATTTCAACTATGAGAAAAATGAATTTGGCAGACTGAATTAGGTTCACAGTCAGACAAGAAATGGTTATGAACGTTTTGTCTAAATTGTTTCACAAAATGTCTTTCAGCAGACTCCATTAAGATATTGTGCAACCCAACTGATGTTTTTTAATAGTGTAGCTTTGCATAAGTTAAACTTAACTTAAACTTACACTCGCGTTGCGAAATCAGCTACAAATTTCTATTGCAGTAGACAAATTCATGCTGATATACAGAAATCGTATTATATTTAATGGTAAGACGAAAAAGTTTCAATATTCACCTGTTGATGTTAAAGATCAAGAGATAAAGAGAATTACAAAATCACTTTGTTGCCCGCCTCTTGACTCCCAATCGTAAACATCCTCCAGAGCACTTCAACGCTTATCCGTCACCTAACGCACTCTGCTCATTCACTTCCATCATCGCTTAGCTCAGGGAAGCACATGTTCCTGACATTAGAGTCCATCATTTCATCGTTTGGAAAATACCGCGCCGAGATGTATCTATGAGCGTTCTCATCCTCTCCGTTTGTGGGCGTCCATCAACTCACTAACTCAATTATTTGTGCAAGCCGTCGATGATTTGCCGCTGAATGCAATGAAAGGGGTTTCCGACTGTGAGTGATCAGAGCATTTGCCCTACATGAGCGAATGTGTGCACCTTAACGCACAAAAAATCCACAGTCCCGTCGCCAAAATTCGATTAATTTTTTCTGTTTCTTTTTTTTAGGAAATCAAACTCGACAGATTTCCCTCCGAGCCCACTAAAGAGAAACACGAGTAACGAGTATGTCGGATGGAAATTGGACTGAATTGCCCATATGAGCAATGGCTCGATGATGATGACTTTATTCTCGGATTGCGTATGGTACAGTCCCCTCGATTCCTGATCTTATCGCGTCCCTCGGTCTCTGCTGGGATGCGTGGGGACCATCTCTGGCTGGTATTTTAATTAAAAAACACAATAAAAAGTTCGCTGTATTCGTTTTGGGCGCGATGCTTTCTAAGAACATGTTTCCGGATGGAACGGATCGAGTATTTTACTTTTGGATGTATGCAAAACAAATCAGAGGGAATGAACATGTTCTGGGAAGTCGTGCGTGCGGGAGTGTGCGTTTGTAAACAACGCTCTGCAATTGGAGATGGGGAAAGAACATTATTTCCCATCGATTTCCAGATGGCAACCGGAGGCCACTTCAGGCATCGGAGTGAGTTATTAAACAATTTAAATTGTCCGAATTAAAAGCTTTTTTTTTCGATTCGCTGGAGGGAAAGCAATCGGAGAGCCTGATGATTCAACGAGTCGAATTCTGAGAATACGCAACTGAGGATTTTTGTTATAATTTATTGGTTTTTCCAATTTGTCGGATAGATTAGGGATTCCACAGTACACACAGATATTTGTGGTCGGGGTGTGCTAAGTGCTGGGTATCATGAAACATCGTGTGGGTTGCATAGTTTGGAAAGAATCTAGCTAGGCTATCATAATCCATAAAAAGTGTGCCAATGAGAATACGCAGGCAGTTAGCATTTTCGATGATGAATTTATAGGGATGAGTATGATTTGCCCCAGCTATTTTCCAGCCAAATAAAATTACAACAGTCGGTTTGGTTCTAACTAGCCTAACTTTATTTTAAACATACAAATTAAGCGTCACAGCATCAATAGGCTCATTTATTTATTTTCTTAGATTGTTGGATAGAACCAAACAACGTCGTTACTCTTGAAACTTGCATCGGATCTTAGACCTGCATCTACATGGACAACGCAACCCAAATTAGATTCATCAAGTGGAAATGCATCCACGTAAAATAGCGTACCTCGTTCTAAAATGTTTGTTAAGGTTATGACCGTCAAAGGCGAGCGATGCAAATCATACATATGTACCAAGATACATTGGGCCGTTGAGGACCAGATCCTCATATTCAGTTCAATTGAAATTGCAACCGTGCCCTAAAAGGAACTAGGTCTTTGCGGTTGTAACAGACGAATGCTTTGTGAATCAAATAAATCAGTATTTGTATAAAATTATTTTTATTTTACGAAATTCTGCGGCATGTGCAAAGGCATACATGGGCTTTGCAAATGAAAGAAGAATTTGATTGATACCTCACTCGCTTCACGTTCGTTTTCTACATTTTCACATCACTCAGACGATCTTCTCAAATGTCTATTCCATCAATTATAACACCGAAAATGTATATCTAATTTCACTTGAAAACAAATTATTACATTCCGCTGACCAAACTCCTATAAAATCGCTCCGTGGCAGCAGATATCACAGCTCGTTCACTTTTCAGACCAATCAACTCGAACCAGGAAATCAATTTCGACCACTCGCCCCCATCCACATAATAAAACACGAATCAAAGCGATAAAGCTCACTCCATTGGTTTAATCGTAACAAAATCTTCTTCTCTCCCGCGATCGGCCAGCCTCATCAGCATAAAAGATACCAATGACGTGGTGAACCTGAAGAGCCGACGACCGCTTTATCTAATCAATTTAACTCACAGCCAAGAGAAAGTGCTCTTCGGACCAGTCCTGGTGCGTGCGGTCAATCCGAGCTGGCCGTGTCTCGTCGTACCCATTCCGTTCAAGGGTACGTAGGCGACTGCAGAGTTGTACAAGCCGCGAAACATGTTAGAGATTAATATTTTTTTTACTATCCGTGACCAAAAGCATCTTGTTCACTCGATCAGTCGTTCACACCTATCGGTTTTACGACATTTGTGTCAAACAACGTTGATAAAATTGAAATTTGATTTTGGGGTCGGACACCTCTTCATGATGATGTTCTAAATGAGATGATTAGCCGGCTCTTGTGGGTAGACCAATTCGAAACCGTCATCGTGGAAGCATTAATGGGTGGCCTAGCTGACGTCTATGATCGATAAACATCGTCACGGACGGTGGCGGATAAGAACAGATGCGGGTTCATCTACTTTTAACAGTGGTTCTGTGTCGCGTCGCAAACGGCGAGCAATTCGCATGTTTAAAAGCATTCAGCAATTATCTTGCATAATCGCCATTTGTTTTGATTACCCTGCTGTCAACAGGAATCCGCCCCAGCCTACTTATCCGCGGGCACGAAGCCAACAGCTCCTTACTGCCACTCCGGGTCGAGGAGTGAGGCCATAGCCGAATCACCATCGCGGAAAGCGCATATTACTTGCTACATGCTCTGTCATTTCTCAAACCGAAGCCAGCATTGTCAACTCGGATTCCACATCAAAGGTCCAAACATAGTAGCGGAGGGCGCAAATCCGCCTTCAAAGAATCGAAAATAACGAGCGGCGACGTTGAGCAATCTCCAGAATATCTGCGCGCGCCTCTCTTTGATATTATCCACATACATGTATAACTTCGTTTTCGGCTAATTATCTCATTTGCTGAAATCAAACAATTTTGCATTTGAATGTTGCCGCCCGAAATAGCCGAGCACCGCCTTATGCGACAAAGAAGTGATGTGCTCTTGAGCAAGATCGCGTTCCTGTGATGATCACTGATCGTGATCGTCGCGATGATGACGACAACGATCGTGAGTCCGGGGGCGAACGCACTTAAGTGGTTTTTTCTGTGGCGCGATGGTATATGGAGTCCATTAGACGCTTTGAATGCCTCTGAATTAAGTGCTCCGATGATGTATGTGCCAAATGGGGGGTTTTGTTATGCAGCACACCACTAAGACGCGTAGGCAGACGAGGCTAGAGCTGCGTTAGTGTCAACTAAGCGAAAGCATCCGCGAAATGTTCTTTCGAAACGAAAATAAACGCCGGCCTGTGCAATAGCTGGTAGCTTTTCTGAGCAAGGGGAAGCTATTTTTAGGGATTAATGCAGGCAATAGATACATCATTAATAATTGTTCGAGGGTTCGGTTTGCGCTCGTTTGTGCGGTGATTATGACGACTGTCTGCGCTTGGAGTGCCTCTGGAGACAGTTTTCTTTGATATTCTGGCGACCGTGTCCGCAGAAGCAGATGTTGTGCAGATGAAAGGGGAAATGGATTCCTTTCGGGTGTTTTATGTTTTCGATGACAAATTAAGGTCTGGATAAGTTTTAATTAAAATTCCATACGTGGTGCGGATCGTCGTCGCGTGCTACTGCGGTGAGGTGATCGATGATGTTGATTTTTTTATTTTTTTGTTTATTTTTAATTAACGACAGCAAATGATATCGACGGAAGGTTTTTGATTGCTTAAAACTTTTCTTAACACATTTGAACACTTTCATTCAGAATGGATTTGCACCAGTGGCCAAAAACCTTCAAAAATGGTTTTTATCAGTCCGGACTAAACATGAATGAGTTAATAGAGTGCTGACATTTTTATTTTTCAAAACAGTACACAAGTTAATAACGTCGCAAAAGATTAGTTATTCAAGAGCGTAAAAAAAACCTTTTGTTTTTCAAGTTAAACATCATGACAGGAAATGATTTTGATCAAACTTGTAGAATTTTTTTTAGTTCAATTGTTAGTCATTTGTTCAATTGATTTAAGAGAACTGATCAAAATGTTCATAAAACATTTGAAATTTTTAAATTTACAAACTCATTGAATTTAAAGAACTAAATTGTTCAAAAGAAGCGTCACGGTGTGAATAGGCCAAAATTTGTGCATCAATTGTCAATCTGCTTTGACAGTATGCAATTGACATCTAATTACATTCAGGAAAAGCAGGTCTGCAAGAAGTTCTGCATTGCAAAAAATACCATCTGTTTGGAACCAGACGCCGCCGTTGCGAATATAAATAAAAAGGATTGATAATATTTGTTACATTTATGCTCGATTTACACTCCTAGTTTTAGTAGCGATTAGAGCTTAAGTCCAAGATAAACAAATATTCGTTTTCACAGTGACTTACATATGTATAGAATTCATAGACGACTAGAAAGGACGGAGGGACATTTAAAGTTCAAAAATCGTGAAACTTCTTTTTCAGATTCTCGAATTGAAGGTATGTATATGCCGTATATGCCAGGCCCAGACGCCTGCCTGGCAGTTGTTAGCGGCAGTGCTCTCGTGAGCGTCTAAGTCAGTTAGAGAGGGCGACCACCCTACGGCGTTATTAGGCCATATTTTTTCGTCGATGAAAAAAATCGTCACGTAACTGTGAACGGTCAGCGTTACGGCGCCATCATTACCGATTATTTTCTGCCTGAACTCGAAGGTATAATAGACCTTCGTGGTTTCAATAGGATAGTGCCAAAAGCCTCACGTAACAATCGATTTATTGAAAAGTAAGTTTGTTGAACGTATTGTCTTAAAAAATGGGCCAGTCAATTGGCCGCCTCGTTCGTGTCATTTTTAGTCTTTCGACTTTTAACTGCTACGTTAAGTCATTGGCTTATGGTAACGCGAAATAGCAGCCGTTTCGAGCTAAAAGTGTAACCGAGTCATCGAAAACTGAGTCCAACGAATCGACCGCTGCAGACGTGCAGGCAATGGCCATATGAACGAAGTCGTTGGCCATTGCCGGAAAATTCCATTCATAAATGTTATGAATGTACTTCAAGCCGATAATAAAGTTTCTGGAATATCTCAATATATCTTTTTTTACTGTGAAAGGGAGGGGGATTCTCATCCCGTTTAGGAGCTAGAGACAATTTTCAAAAAAACAATCAACATGAAAAAAGAAATTATAAAAACAAACAACGGCAACACTTACAATGAAGTACTGTACCTGTTTCAAAAGGCAAAAACAAGTTCTTTAATCGTACATTAATTTTTTTATTGTGTTCATAGTTTTTGAAAAATTCGCTTGCAATAGCAAAATTTTGATAAAAAAAAATAATGAAAAGTTTAAAGTTTTAATAGTATGACAGTAAAATCGTTAATTTTACTTACTTTCAATTTTAATTCGAGATTTGAAAATAGATAACAAAAAATGCTTATGAATTCACTGCCAAGTTACACATTGTCGGGTAAAGCGTAGTGTCAATTTTGTCCTACAAGTATTTCAAAACCATTTCATTAAAAGGTATAAATAGGGAACTAGAGGCATCAACTATATAAAAATCAACCACTTCTTGTTTCATTTCTTTATTTCTTCTTCCACTCTTTTTTCCTTGCAAGAAAAACCAATGAGAAACTGAATTGTGTGGTCTTGATCGTCAACATTGTATCCACCGAGGTCGTTTAGCTCTATTGCTCTTTCTTACGTCGCAAGCTACTTCGACTACCGCGCCACCCTTTAGCCTCCTTAAAACAACAAAACAATTAGACGACCCCACAAACACCTGCCTGTAATCTAGCTCTAAATTTCTTGTTTTGTTTTGTTTTTAACTAATAAACACCGCTATTTACTTCGCCGTCGCTCCAGCAGCTATGCGCACTAAGCCTAATCCTCTCTAATTCAATTAATCCTCATAAAACACTTTTCCACCTCGCCGTATGTCCTCCACACGCTTCCTCCAGCAAAACTGCTGCTGACCATAAAGAGCGGAAAAAGCGAATTGAAAACCCCCTAGCTTCCTACGGTCGTGCAGACCAAGCGCACATCCCTGCCTGCTTGCCAATAAAATTAAGTTTATTACTTAATTGCTCCCGACGAACCACAATCATATTCTAAGCGAATGCGCGTGGGCACTTCCACCAGCTTTCCAATTGAATCCACTTTTTATCGCGCCTCAATCATCGGCACCGCAAATCCTCGTTGGCGTCGCCATCGCCATTGCCGTCACCGTCGTCTGCATCGTCACCGTCATCGTCGTCAGCTGCCGGTCCCCCCAAGTTGCTCGAACTATCTCAATCTGTTATCTGCCAGATGCGGAGTGCTCCTACGCACATTGCTCCTCCCAGAAGTAGAAGACATAACTTTAAGCAAGCTGTGGTTCGCTCGCGCCCATCATAATCAGGATCGGACCGGCCAAGTTCAGATTTGCCCAGCGCTGCGTCGCCGTCGCTGGCGTGGTGTCATGTGTGGTGAGCCTGACGGTGATATGCAGAGCAACTAGATATTCAGTTGCCGAAGCAGAAAATCAATTTGCCTGCCGCGCATATCTAGCATCTCTAAGTGGAGTCGAGTGCCAAGCCTAGCCGAGCCGGTTGTGTGTGTATGTGTATCTGGTCAGAGAGCGGACGAGATCACTTCCTGAGATCATGTAAATTAATCATGTCATATGTTGTATTATGAACGCCTAATGTGGCTGGAAGGTTTGTTCGTCGAGAATGTGCTCTCCTTTCGTGGCATCTGAACACGAATCTCTCTCGCTCTAAACTGGCGTGTGCGGAGCTGCTGCTGCCGCCGCCATTGCTTCTGCAGGCAACTCTGCCTCCATGCGATGTGACATAAATCTAATTACGTTATGTCCGAAAGTTCGATGGCTAAGGGTGGAGTGGCTAGGCCGTGATGTTGAAAAAAATAGTTGCGCGCATGGCTGATCGGTTCATGACTGGGTTCTGGTAGTTCGTGTCAGCGCAAGGATGTTAAACTAGTTGTTGCTCGGCAACACATGCGAGATGACACTCAGTGGATCATGATCTGAACTACGAAGGCTGGCTACGCGGATCGACTATGAGAGTCATGGGCGTTGTTCGCTTCGGTTACATGCGGATGAGATGATAGGAGTGACATTTTGAGCTGATTTGAAGGATTAATGGGCGCTGTTGACCGTGATGGACTGGTGGGGATATGTTAGAGGGATCTTGGCTTATGTGAGGATTTCGTGATTGTTAGCTGAGCCTTTTCAACTAACTTGAGATCGGGTCCTGAATAGGCGTGTTATGGTAATGGACTGCGAAGCTTAGGAATTGGGATCCTTGCTTTCATCGATGAAATTTTAACGGGTTTCAAGATACCGTTTTGATATTTTAGGGTTTGATTTGACCCATCAATTTGAAAATGCAGATGCCGTTTTCTCCGAAGTGTTCAAAGATGGGCGTTAAAGATGGGGAAATCACGCAAGTTTTATGTTTATTGTACATATATTGTCCGTAACAACTTGAGACGTCTGCCCAATCAGGAGACGTGAATCTTGTGCAAAATCCATACATTATTTTGGGATATGAAGTAATAACAAGTTGCTTTCCAACTAAACTAACCTGAAGACTGCATTTTAGGAGAAAGGGCTGCAGATAAGTCTTAACATTTTTCGCAATCTTAGTAATTCGAAGTTGTAGACATTAAAAACCTTTAATGAAGCAAAAAGCCTGCACACAAAATATCATTTGGGGCTCTAATTTATTTATTTCTATTATAATTCGTTCAAAACCAAAAGTGTGCGAATATTTTTTTCACCTAAATTTTGCTGTTATTCCTGAAAACCTGGAATAATTTTTAACCGATTTAACCGCACGTGTATCTTAGGACAGAGTTTTTCCCTGTTCTTTCTTTGCATATACATATGTATCTATGGTGTTGCGGCACACCGTATTTGAACATTATATTAGGTTGTGTCATTAGGTTGTCAAATACAAAGCGCTACAGAGCTCGTATCTGGCAATACATCATTTGAAAGGTCTTGACATAACCTACAAAACGACGCTATGCATGATTAGTTTGGATACGAACTCTGTAGCGCTTTGTACATAGCCGGAAAATTCAAAAGACAAATAGGCGGAAGGGAGATATTTGACAACCAATATATATCGCATAAACATATGTATGTACATAGCTGCCTAGTATCGTACGGCGGCGCTTCTCACCACGGCAACTGTTCTCAAAGGGTCGTATCGTATTTGTTGCTGCACTCGTTTTGTTTTTTTTTTGCATAGGTTTGGCTGTTACGTATTCAACAACGGTTTTTTGCCTATGACATGTGAATGGTGTGATGGCAAGTGCCGCTTCTTTTAGCTTTCGTATGCAGAGTAATTCAATATTAAACTTAAATTATTGTTCGACCACCGCAGAGGAAACATCACAAATTAGTGTAATGTTCAATCACCAAACTTTTTATACGTGTTAAAACTAACTTCTTTTAGCGTGTTAGAATTAATTAATATAAAGTGAATTCAATATCAAATGTCTTTTACTTCTTTGAAAAATATCGAGGATTCACCATTTTGCAATCATCAAAAAACTGGGTGTTTTGCATACTTTTTTAGCGACTGAAGTTTTAGCAGCAAAAACAACTACAGGAAGAATTAATCCGGAGTACACAGGGCATTAGTCTGTGTACTGTGTACACCAACCGCTTAAAGGTGGTTATACGCCTAAGAGGGAGAGCAACAAGGTACGAAATTATGAAGAATTCGAGTTTTCTAAAGTCTCAAATACTTTTTTTGCTTATTATTATTTTTTTATTTTTATACTTTATTTTGTTTATCTTGTTTTTTTTTACTACTGAAAACAAATAGAATTACATAGCAAATAAATAGGCCCCAAGATTCACCCGCTCGTCGAAATTTCAAATAATAATGTCAGCTTTCACCTAAAAAAATATCTGTCCAACTGCAGATTATTTGAAGATTAAGTAGACTCAATTGATGTACTCCCAGATTCAGTGCACCAAAACTGAGCAAAAGTAATGAAGACTCAGTGTATGTAAGAAGCAAGACGTTCAGTGCGTGGTTGGGTGGGGTTTCATGGTTTTAAGGATTATTCACAAGAATATTCAGAATAAGTTCTTTTATTTGCCCAAAAAGTAAATTGAATCTTCGCGTCAATCATCAATTGAATCTTCGCGTCAATAACTTTACCCAACCGGCCCCCAAAAGTATGCCATCTTTTCCATCATAAAGGTGATGAGAATGGTAAATTGTAGTCCGTAATTATCAACATAAGTCATATCAATTTGGCAATTGCATACAAATTTAGCGTAAGAGAACTGACTTGAGATCCACCTCGACAATTGCATCACAGTTTACACGTCTATCTGAGTCACCTCCAAAATCCTAGCCATGACTGTTCAATTACGCCGTCACTCTGAGCCAATTCGTAGAAAGTTGACTTCAGGCCCTGCCTCCTTACCTCTAGGTGGGTCTGATTAGTCATTCAGCTGGTGAGACCTTTCCACGAATGCACATCGCCGAGTGGCAGCAGTCCTCGAGCTTCCCTCTTTTTTACTTGCTATTCGTCGTTTCGCATATGCCGCAAACATGGTAGGGGGAATGCCGTCGCGCCTGTTCTGTGTTCCTTTTTGTGTGTTGTGACAAAATTTATGTGACATATTACCGCGATTGGTGTTCTTCATAATTCTGTTCCAAACCTCCCGTTTTGTCTGAATGTCGCGCATACCACATCGTATACGGCCAAAGCGGGTGGGTCCACATTGCATTGTCGTCGCGCGCTTCCGAACTATAAATCCAAATAAAGGGACAACACACCGAACGTATAACGAAGCAGAGATCCCGAAAAGACGGAGACAGAAAGAGAGAGAGAGAGAGAGCGAAATTCTGAAACCAAAGAACCAAACAAAAGTCAGAATGGGATTTATGTCTACAACCTACGAGCATGTAAAGTTGGTGCCCCCTTCTGGACTTCCCCTTGCTGGGGTGGCGCACTCTGTGAAAGCATAAAAATCGTGATTAAATTCTATCGCCGCTGTTGTGCCGCCTTCGCCCTTGAATAGGTCTCTCTTGGGGCCGCCTTCAAGTTGTCATCCTTTATACGGATGCGGATTTCGAATGTTTTTCATTTTTGGTTTTCAGTTTTTTTCTGCTTTCTGCTTTCGGTTTTTGGTTTACCCTTGAGTGGATCGAGGGGAGTGAGTGGTGGTGGTGTCCGACGCTTTTTAAGGTTTATCACGAGGATACCCAAAACGAAGCGAAATGATACCCTAAGTGGTCTCGAGGCGTCTTTGGTGGTGGAAGTTGGTAGCAGCGGTGGTGGTGGTGCGGCGGCAATTGAACGAAAACGGCCTAGGGCTGACTGCCACCGCGGTGCGGCGCTGCACCACCATCTCCAGTATGACACTGGAGGGATCTGCTTATGAATTTCGTTCATGTTCCACAGATGCTTTTTATTATGCCCCGTCGTAGCCGTTGTCCGCCGCGCCGTCTCCCTCTCCGTGGTATTTTGCTGAAAAAGTCGTGAATTATAAAATCAGAATAGGATTCCGATTCGGACTTGTTGTCCATCCGTCGGAAGGGAACTCGCCTCGTTGCTGCCGTCTGAGACCGACGGCAGAGTTTCATGCCGTTTTAAGAGCTGCATGCGAACAATGTCACGGGGCGTGATCCACCTCTTGGAATTGTGGCAAATTCACAACTTCGTTGCGCGCTGTTTCACCTCACGTCGTAGAATTAAAAAACGGCTATCCCCAGAGGTCAGACAGTATATCGTCCTTTTTTGTTTTTTTTTTTTGTTTTTGCTTTTGTTGGCCGGGAATAGGACATAGCCAAGGTAGAAGAAAGGACTGGATGCAGGTGGCGGTGGCGGTGGCGGTGGCGATGGACGGAAGCTACCGCTCTCTGTGGCTGGGTGGTGATCTGAAATCATGCAGAACACTATCGCGTACTATCCGGATGAGACGTGAACTGGAGTAAGATTCAGTTGTGATCTGTCATTAAACTCGAAGCGTGTCGCTGCAGTGTAAAATGGCTGAAACGCCGAGGAATAGTTTTCTTCTCTTGTTTTTCAGCTTGGTTCAGGAGGTTCAGAGTGAACATTGCAAATGGAAGGATGTTGGCAGGAGGAAAAGCAATGTTAAGATGGAACCTTGCGGAACATCGCTCCAAGTTGTAGCCGATGTTGTTCGTTGGAGAGACGTGAATTGAATTTAACCATTGTTTCGGGGCGAAAGTTACATTGCACTTATGTTTTTGTAGAAGTACGGATTTGAACAATAGTTTTCTGTCGTGAATTTTCGGCGCGAAAGGGGACTTGAGAAAGGAAATCGAAGCAGAAGATTTCATTAGGCATTTTTCATTTGCAATCTCTAAGCAATTTTGGTAATAATTATTGTACTTATTTGAAATTGTCATTTTTTGTAACCTCTACAACTTGAATGTGGTAAAAATTCTTAGATTAGATTCTGCCGTTCGCGCGAGGTTTGGAAACAGACAATAAAATTTGCCTAACTTGGGCTTACGATAGTTCTAGTGATATTATTTCAATAGAAGAAGGGTATTGGATTAGATGTTGTCACGTGTCCACTGCCTGAATTGAGTTTTTTTTTTTTAAATTGTAACACGTCAACTTGTGTATCTGTTCTTCTTACAAAAATGACCGAAGTAGGTACCGTGGCTGGATGATTCGTCATGGAACGTTTAAGCAATTCGCCGTTTACCACCAACAATAAATAGTAGATCCCCTTCACATGTGTCAAAATTATACAACGCATAAGCTTCCAGCCTTTGGTTCTAAGCGAGCTTATTAATTAAATAACTATTAAATCTTCCTTCAATAAAATAAACTAAAATAAATGCGTGTAATTATTCTGCTCATAGTTTGTCATTTGTTATGTTTGTAATGTATCACAGCCATGTAAAATCTAAGTTGCGTAAGCTTGTGGATCTTATAAATAACTACCTCGAAATCAATGCAAATTAAAAAAAGTGAAAAAAAAGATAGTCCAAATGAGCCTTTAGTGGCAGTCCGCTCGTTACGACTCGCAACAGAGGGAATTTTTTTGATCTGGAAAATCTGTGGCTATAATTGAGATTAACTACAGGCATGGTATTCACAGGGCACTTTAAATGAACGAGTGTCATTCCCTCAGAGCTACAGAGAATATTTCATATTCTCAAGACCACGCTTGGCAAACTGAGACCCCTTTTAATCGGCATTTGTCTAGACCCACAGTCACCGATCTTGTTAGCTTTGTCGCCACAGATGGAGCAATCAAACTCAAACATCCCCACACAACGGTCACCTTTGTGTATCTGCTCCAATGAACATCTCACAGACAAGAGATTAAAATGAAAATCCTTTTCATCTCCAATCTGAATCCATTACTCCGAGCTGCCGACAAGTGGCACTCTTGAAAGTCCACTGCTCCACATGTCCCTCCCCTTCGCCCTTCGACACATACACACACCCAGTCCGATAGTCTGGATACTAAATTACATTTTCAGCACTCAACATAATCAGTTGAATGCGAATGTAATAATAGTGCGATAGTAATATGACAAATTATGAGAAGTAGTCGCTCGGTAGTCGCCACAGTCGTTTACCCTGTCGTCGTAGTCGTTGTTGTCGCCGTTGTTGTTGTCGTTGTCGGTGTCGGTGTCGTTCGGTGTGGAGAGGAGAGACTGAGGGGAGATGATAGTGTAAAGCTTGGGGCTGGCTAGCAAATATAATTTATTTGTCAGAGCGGCACAGGGTCTGCCTAACAAACCGCCCGCCGTTAGTTTGTCTTGTTCTGTTCTGTTTTTTTTTTTTTTTCCGGTGATGTTGCTGTTACCGCAGCCACACAACGTAAACACTTCTTTGCCCAGACAACATCGTTTGAGGATGCATTACAGTGCCACGCTGTGTGGAGAGATGTGCCTCGAAAAGCTGATGATGCTGCTGGTTGCTCCTGCAAAATGCAGTAGCAGTAGATACTTTTTGTGTATTTTGGGGTGAAAATATGGATGCATCGTTTGCAGATTGTGTCTGCATCTAACTACGTATAAGTTAACCAAATCGTCGGGAGTCGTCCGTGTCCGCATCGGATGGCGTTGCTGGTGTTTTTTTTTGTTTGTCGTTGCCGTCTCTGTTTCAGTGTTGCAACGCTTCGCATGATGATGTATGCTGATGTGATTCTACAATTAATGCAATTCTCTAAGTGATCCAATTTGTTGTTAGTACCGAGGACGTCCAGGAATAGCGCCCGGTACCCCTCCATAATTTATGATAGGAGGAGTATGTTTCGCGTGTAATAATTCCCGCGTCATTTGCTAATACTGTCAAGTTGGGCAGAGAATGATGCAGTCTTCTTGGGCAGGCGCCTTATACTTGTGAAAAAGTTTTCAATTAAAACCTCATCACCTCAAAATCAAATTTGTCACTTTCTCTTCACTTAAGGTCTTTATAACCTCTTCGTGCGCTTTCGACTCACTCTGTCATTAGTTTCAATTGCGGTGAGACCAATCCTCTCCCCGGAAAACCAAAGAAAAGCCTTCTCCCAGACCACACTTGATGAATACTCTTAGCACCTATGCTTCCAGCGGCATCTTATTAGATAATTGCGGTCCAAAACGAAAAGAGGCCCCACCACAGGTCAATTCTCACACTTTATTCCAGCTACATACGCACACGCACGCTGCGGCCTTTATACATTTCCTGGCTGCATTAAAACGATTCACACTCGGGCTCAATAGAAACCCCTCCGGTCGCTTAATCGATAGCCCGGTGGCATACCGAAGACCGACAGAAAAAGTCATTTAAAAAGAAAAGAACCCAATCAGCCTGTGGGATCCGGGACCGACCTCGGCCTCTAATGAAATTCTTTTCCTTTCCTCGGTGGTCAGATGAATCGGTGGCCTATTGTTGCACCGGGCTGTCATTCCTGTAACCGCCGCACGGTAACAATTAGAAAATCAATGGCAAACTTCACGCCACAAATTACACTCATCCATCACGCAGCGCGTCTGAAAATTACCCACATCGAATCTGAAGCGTTTTGCGTCGACTTCGTCATCATCATCATCACAGGGAAGTGGGCACACACATTTTCGCTGCCCAGGATCATTACAAGTATTCGAGAAGGGAGCTCCCGGATAATGCATCATCTCGCCAGTGCGTGGTGATGAAGAGGATGTGGATATCGCCCGCTGATATAGCGCATCCATTACCCAAGCGTAAGCAGAAGGCTCGCGGGGGAGAGAAAAAGATCGGGATTACAAACGACATAATTTCGTTACATAGATGGGGAAATTCCTAAAGTCACAGATTGTCACTTGGGACTGGCCCGAACTGGGGTCAGTTGTGATGTAATTAATGCTTCTGATGTTAGTTGGTGTGCGGATGTTCGCTACTGTTCAGTGCCGTCGAAAAGTGGCTGCAGTTTTTAAGCTTTTTGGGATTTCTAACTTGATCGGATAGATTGTGTTTTCCTACTGGAAAGGAATTAGGAATTGAATGTACTTGAAAGGAATTGAAAAGTACTTAAGTACTTAAAAGTACTTTGGTACTTAGATTGCGATTTCAATTACTTTGAAAGGAATTACAAGTACTAAAAAAACGTGTGCCAAAGTGCAATTACTATAATTTAAATGTCCAGCTTTGCAGATGGTTTACTTATAAAAGAAAAAAATCGCTTAAGTTAAAAATTACATTTCAAAACAAATTGTATGTACATACAGTGAGGTGCACAAATGAGTACATATTTTTTATCAGTGTAACTTACACTTCATAGAAAAAAACAGAATGAGGTAAGCTACTACCTCAATCTACTCTACTAGAAAATAAAAACATTTTATTTGGAAAATTCGGCGAGACCTTGACCCATGAAGTGACAGTTAACGAATGGAAGGAGATTGCAGATCAAGCTAAAATCCCTCAACGCAATAGACGTTTAAAAAAATTAGAAGTATTTTCAAGACACTATAGGTATATGACAGAATTGGAGAAAGAAAATAAGTCTTTTAAGTAATAAATTCGAGGAAAAAAATGGACAACAGAAAAAGAACTGGTTCAGGGGAAAGGAAAAAAATGCATCATAAACGAAAGTGACCCTGTCCATTATCAGCCACATGCTGCAGAGCTCCACTTCCAAGCCATTGTAACGCACATAAAACTTGGGCCCTAGCATCAAGGGCATGATTTCTTTTGTGGGATACTGGAGGTGTCGGCCGATTTTTAACAAAATATATTTCGCTGTACTTTTGCAGACGCGAAATGGTTCATTAAAGTGAAAATCACTTAATGCAGCAAGATCATTGTTAATTCTTTCTGTGAAAATTCGAGGATGACGTACATAGCGAAATTGCCCATCAAATTCATTATAATTTTCACTTGAAAGCATAGTACATAGTACAGTAGATGACAAATGCATATATACCCCTATTGTGATATTAATTGATTGATAAATTTATCAATCAAAACAAAATCGGTATTGTGTAACTCGATTGATAAAATTTTTGGCTATTGTAAACAGATTTGACTGTTGTGAATGAAGACATTTATTTGACAGTTCAGGACAGCAGAAAATTTAAATTTCTGTGTGTTTGCATGTGAATATTGTTTTTGGAAATTGATTAAATAAAATAAAGAAATAAAATTTATTTGAAAATGAGTACATTGGAGTTGTGGTTCGATGACGACTATCAGGATTCTAAAGTGTGCAGATGTTATTCCATTGTTTAAAAAAGGATCTGCAACGGAAATTGGATATTACAGACCAATTTCACTCCTGCCTAGCATTAGCAAAGTTTTTGAAAAACTAATCAAAATGAGGTTAGTGACAAGACAATGTTCTTTTTAATCCTTCCCAATTTGGATTCCAAAAGGGCAAATCAACAGAGGATGCACTTTTAGAGTTTTGCTCTCAGTTAATGTGTAACCTCGACAAAATGCACAGCTGCGTTATTCATTGATATCACCAAAGCCTTCGACATGGTTGACCATACGATTTTGTTACAAAAGCTTGGAAATGCAGGTGTGCGTGGTTTCATGCTAGAATGGTTCAACTCATACCTGAATAACAGATCGCAAAGAGTAAAGTTGGATGAGACTAGAAGTGATGTACGATTAATCAGGCTCGGCGTACCCCAAGGTTCAGTCTTGGACCCCATTCTGTTTTTAGTTTATATTAACTCGTTTTTTCACCTTAACCTAAAAGGCCTATCGACTGCTTTTGCTGATGACGTTAGGTTATCATATGGACAAAACAGCCCCTTAGATCTTATTTCGGACGTTAATTGTGAAGTTCATACATTAAGAGAATGGTTCGCTGAACATAAGCTTATAATTAGTTCTAAGACAAAACTTATGTTTTTTAATTTACCTTCTTCGCTAAGCCCAAAACCGGAAGTCTATTTTCATGCACCCAATTGCAACAAATTCAAATTATACCAATGTAAATCTCATACAAGAGTGTCTGGTCAATTATTCTGTGGTAGTGAAACTTGTAGTGATGATTGTTTTGTAATAGAGAATGTAGAAGAATTTAGGTACCTAGGACTTTTACTTCACTCTAATATGAAATTTTCATCATATATTCAAATAAGCTCCTAACCACAATTTACTATGAACTTTTCCACTCTAAGCTCCAATATGGTATAAATTGCTGGGGAGGTGGCTATATGAATAAAATTCAGCCATTGTTAGTTTTGTAAAAGAATGTTGTCCGAAAAATTTGTCGTTAATCTAGTAAAGTAAAGGAATTCTTCCTGTTCGTCACTTATATTCTTTTAAGGTACTTAAGGCATTCTTCATGAAGTCAGGTAACCGCAATTTTCATGTAATTCCCGATTATAACCTGCGAAATAACATCTTACAAATTCCAAATTGCCGAACAACTGCTTATAAAAATTTTTATTCAGTCCTAGTAGTCGTTTATTCAATGGAAGAAATCAGACAGAACCACATGTCCAAGTGATTTTTAAAGCGCGTTAAAAATGGCTATTTTTACATGGTTATAAAAGCTTATACTCACTCACTTCTAATATCTTGATTTGATTTTTAATTTAACCTTTGATCTCGCTAACCTATCTGTTAAAATTTTGGCTCACTTATGAAATGCTAAAAAATTGAAGTTATATTAGTTGTATATATTTTTGCTGAAAATTATTGCTTTTATTTTCATTAATAACCCCACCCCATCTTATGGTATTGTTCCTTTTGAAGTGGCATTCAACACTATTATATCAAATATCGAATGCCACAATAAAACATTTTCTTTCTTATGTTACTTGGTCAGAATTTTCTATTACATCAAATTGTAATTAAGAAAATAAATAAACATACATACATTCATACATACATATACAACATTTACAAGTATTTGAATATATTGAGCAGGAGACGGCAACTATGGGATGCCTCTAACCGTCTGAAATTGGAGGATTCTATGTATGACTGCATTGCGTCTATGTGGACATGGGTCGTACCAGTTAAGCATTGGGAATGAACATGCCATTGGTCTTGGGCAGTCAACTGTGTCTCTGGTTCTGAAAGAAGTTTTAAACGAGCTCGAAGAACATATTTGTCCGATGTGGATGGTTAGTTATTTAGTACTAACAATCATTTTCAGATTTGTGATGACGCGATGAAAATTCGATACTTTAATGCAAAATATCCCGGATCGACGCATGATGCCAATGTTTTCAGCATGTCTTCCCTACAATTGAAGCTGGAGCGAGAATATCAAAGTGGAGAAAGATATACCTGGTTATTACGTGCGAAATGTTGTTATTAATTTAGTGCTATTTATTTACTTATACTATATTCAAAGTGATGGTGGATACGCTTTGAAGCCGTATTTAATAACACCTTTTCGTAATCCTGATCCTGGCTCATTGGAAAGTATGTTTGATAAAAAACATGCTACTAAGAGCACGTGAGTTACACTACAAACCTAAAAAGGCATCTGTACGAAGAAAAAGAAGAAGGTCGTTAGTTCGTGATATGTTGTACTCCTGCCAAGGCTCTCTAGAAATTGCACAGTTGGTTAACTGAAACCATCTAAGGTTAGCCATTTCCAACAAGTGGTCGTTAGTCGTTCTTTTACTAGCCCATGTGGAATGTGTACCTCCATAGCTGACGATCTATGGAAAGCAACTTCTTGTTTGGCCACTTCGTCGGCCTTTTTGTTATCGAAAACGTTAGTATGTCCTTGGACCCGGACTATGGTAACTTTAAACATTTTGGTCACGTCAGGGAACTCGTTACGACATTCCTGCACTATTTTTGAGGGTATAGAAGTTGGTAAAATTGCTTTGGTGGCAGATTGACTGTCAACGAAGATAGCTAATCTTTGCCTTGGCGTTGTGTTCGGATGGGATTTGAGCTGACGACACACTTCCCTAATGGCGAGGATTTCCGTTTCGAGTGCTAGTATTTAAGGCTCAAGAAAATGTTTCCGGTTTTGCAAAAAGTTTCACGTGATTGGTTCAGAAACATGACCTCAGCCCCTTTTCGGATCCACTGAGCTTAGCAACACCCCCTTTCTACATAGTCCACATCAACGGATTGCGGGTTGCAAAGCGGTCGACAGTAGCCATACCGCATCGTATGTGGACTCGCAGTTTGACGTGCCTGACATGTGACAGTGATTCATCGAAGAGTGGTATGCTGCCCCTCGTACACTACGCGCGGTGTCTACATATTTGTATCCGCTCTCCATCCTCTCCAGGGAATAACAACTCCACTTTGAATTACATCGCATAGCAATTAAAATTTTTGAGAACCTCTGTGACGTTTGATCACATGGTGTGCTCCGTGCGTCCACCCGCACCCCATGGTTTGCTTTATGTGTGTGTATGTATCCATGGCTTCGCCTCTTTGTCCCATGCAAATCCATTAATCCATCCGCTTTTGTGCTTTATCTGGTGCTAATTGAAAATCATGTGTTCAGGCTCGCCCTTGAAAAATGATCACACATGAGCCACGTCGTCGTCGTCGTCGTCGTCGTCGTCGTCCCCATCGTTGCCGTTGTCCTGTGGAAATCCTTTGCTAATTCCCGCATTTAATTTCTGAATATATTTTCGCCCGTTCGATGCACATTGTTCGCAAAGGGCTCTTCTGTACCGAGATTTTCTTCATCCATTGTTCGCATATGGCACCAAGGAGGCTGGGCCATCTGAGGGTGGAGGTGGAGAGTGATTGCAAAAAAAAGGACAACATCCATTCCCATTGTCCTGCAGTAACGGCACAGGCACGACGGCAAATGAAAAGTAAACACACAAAAATTTAAAATAAGCACGCCACACACACAGTGAAGGAGTGAGTAGTACACGCGTGCATGGCTCTTAAGGGCCGGTCAACTTCGTCGATCGAAGGGCGATGGACGAAGGACGAAGGACGAAAAATGAGGAGCGAAGAACGACAAAAGGAAGTGAGTTTATCTGATTTTTGTGGGCTCAGTGTCAGTTCTGTTCTTCTTTTATTGTCGCCAGAGAAATCGTCCAGCTTAACATGGAGGCATATGGGGTTGTGCACTGTGAGCCCGTTTGATATCCTTTTTAATGGTGTCTGCTTGTGCGGCCGTATACATTTTTTCGTTCGTCTTTTGCTCGTTCGTCTCCTCCTTGATGTAACGTCATATGGCCTTTTTATCCTGTTATTTTTGTGCCTCAATTTCGCCAGGATAAGAAATGTGAACAGAATAATGGGTTCTCTGTGTGTCCAGACCCCCTCTAATTTGAGATTTAATTTCTTTTGTGTATGCGGCAACGATAGGGGAATAGGACGACAGACGATGATTGCAAAACGGACTGCGGTTTCACATATCCTGGTCCACACGACGGTGTGTATATGTCACTGTGTCTGAATTATGTGAATGTAAGGAATCATTGCCACCTGGCGTTGCCGGGACATGCTTCGCTCTGCCGGGCGTTGGTCAAATCGATTTGAAACGACCACAACAAAAGGTCACTACCATTTCAGAGCCGAGAGTTGACCACTGCACTTCAGGGTTTGTCTTTTTTTGTTCAGCAAAAGAAGCTGGCCAGCCGGCTTCGAACGAACGGCTTTCATTCGTGAAAGGATAATAAATTTTCACTTTTGAATTTTGTTTACTGTATGCACGGCTCGGTGTGTGTGTTTCTGCTCAGATATGCTGTGCTATGCTTATCAAAATAGTTTTATTGGTTTGCAATAAAACGAGAATCAGAAATCAATGAGATTTTTGACCTCTCTCCCTTTTGGGCGAATTTTTTTGTAAATGTCTGCAATGGATGGGCCACTGTCCTGGGCGAGTGCCGAATGAATTATGATAGCGCATACAAGATAGAAAAGGTCTTTGCCCGTTTGGGAATTGCATGTTGGACTTGTTTTGGCAGTTGCTCCAAATTACATCTGCAGACTGAGAAGGCCTGAATTGCTAGGAAACCACTATAGATTTATTGTATTTTGATAAATGCAGTTTTGTGCGACTGTGAGTCAAGCAATTTAAGAAATTCGCGATGCTCTTTGTGCTGAAGAAAATACTAAAAAAAACATTGACAGGTTAGTAGTCCAAAGTTGAGTTTATATTTATGGAGATCTTAAAATTACTAGCTTAAAAAAAATCTTGAAATACTACAATAATAAAAGGTAAATGGTCAAATTTCATTGAAAGAACATGTTTGTCTATTTAATTCTTGTTTGACTTTCCACAGTATCAGTATCAAAAATAGCATCTTGCAGCGGGTTAAAGTCAACTTAATATATTGGTCAACTTAATTTATTCGAAAAATGTAACAACGCTGAACTGCTTAGGAGTATGTTTGGCGATGAAAATTTAAACAGGGATTGACATTCTCATAATTTGTATAAGGAAATTGAGGATTTGAAGAACTATCATTTGTTACTAATTCTAACAGTTGGTTGGCATCTAACACGGAGAGTGCACGACCTCCGGGTCACCGATTTTGATGAAATTTGGCATAGTCATAGTTCCGATATGGGATATGAGTTTCCCAAAGTGAGAGAGCGCAACACTCCCCCTTTTTCGATAAAAACGCCCTCAAAGTTTTCCCAATCGCTTTATATACTAAAAAGAAACATCAGAATTCGAAGCAGCGATAGCCTAGTGGGAGTGATCGCGGCTGTCATTCAAATAGTGCTGGGTTCAATCCTCGACTATGATGGGGTTTTGCATTTTTTTTTTCTTTGAGAATTTTGTGTTCAAATCTCAATTGTCGCGCGGTTTCAATTTTGTTGCTGTTTCTTCTTTTTTTTCACACAGTGGAGGCGCGAAAAGCTAGGCTCTGGCCCTTCGTGATGATGACGATGTACAGCAAAAATGTGTACTTTATGCGTATACAAATACTGTATAGTATTTGTCTCTTGTGATAACAAAATGATTACAATGTTTGTTTTCTTTTCTACACCCGGGTTTTTATTTAAAATTTTCCGAGCGAACCGTATACACACTTAACTGTAGAAAATACGATGAGTACACTGAATATGCAACAAATTCTACTTGACGATCTCGGCAGGTTATCGTTCAAAAAGACCCGTTACTTTGATTCCTTCCAAATAAATTTGCCTTCAAACAAAAACAAAATCTAATCGAACATGTGAACACTTAGTGCACTCACAGTGCAGTGGCAGTGTACTCAGTGTAGTATAAACTTTATTTTATAAAACATATTGTTGAGTATACACTGCCAACCACTAGGATGAGGCCACCAATTTTGCAATCGTTTTTCGCCTTTTATATCAAGTGGAGCTTTTGTATCCGGTAGCTTTTACTATCTATTAATAGGTGCGTATTTCCCCGAAAGAAATTCATAAAATTAAAGGGCAAATATTTCATTGTATGGTTTTTATGAGTACACTGCACAAAGTGTTTAATTTAAAATGACCGCAGAAGTCATCCAGAAATAAAATATTCATTCATTTTACTTTCAAGTTGTAAGTATAAAAATGAAATGCACTCCAAATAAAATGATTACAGACTTCAAGTATCTATCCACCACTGACACTCAAAGTGACACTTGAATTCCAAATCTTATACCAGTCGATTTTAGGCCCATGAACAAAAACTTCTGTTCGAACTCTTTTAAGTCTTAACTCTATTCTGTACGTCGAAGCTGCCAAAAATGTCCATTAAGTAGATGGGTTGTGTCAAACGATGACGATCAATTTAAATGTTCTTAACCATACTTTCTGAAAGGATACAATATTTTCGTTGCATTTCGGGGCCCTAAAGTTGTCAGAGAACGATCAACTATTTGGTTCCGGATATGGGGTGCAAGAAGCGAAGTCTTGAAACAAAATTTTCTTCATTTCCCCTTGAACGCGTTCCAACTGGTTTTACTTAGTTTTCGCCAAATTTGTAATATACTTTTCACGTCTTTCAATTACAGGAAACTTTCCGGATTCGTTAGTTAGCGCTAGACTCTCCCACAAACTTCATCCATTGCATTTTCAAAAATTGCTTCCCATTTTATTACAAAATTTAATTTTGATTCCGATAGGGAGCCATTCTCAGTGCCAGTACCACATATTCCAATTCGGAAGTGGCTCCACTTAAAATTCGATTATTCCCACTGCCAAGACCCGGAGTGCATTTTTCAGCGAGGGCCACCCCGAATTCCATAAACCATCCTTATCGACCCAGCGCGGTGCAGTCCCCACTGCACCATGGATTCTTTCGTTCCTCTGGAAGCGTTTCAAAATTGAATTCAAAGTCGCCCGAGTGGCAATGTGTCTAATTATGAAATTCAATATACAGTGTAGTGGCAGCCCCTACCAGTTAGTGGTCCTTATCACTGTGATTTATGGTTAGTGCATCTGCAGCAAGTGGAAAAAATACGTTCCACTTCCCGTTCTGTCCCATCGTTTGACTTAACGCTCTGTCTCTTGCTTTTTGTTAAAATAATCGATGGTAATTACGACCTGATTACCCCTTCCTCTAATGTTAATGCTGCCCGTGTCAGCCTCTGAAGACCAAAAAAACAACAAAAAAAAAAAACATCCATGAGAAGTGTTAAGAACCATTAGATCGGCCTTAAAAGTCAATTTTGATTTCCATGTGGAAGTGATTACAATAAATCTTTAAACAAACAAACGAGATACATTTACATAACTCAATTAACGCAAGTGGAAGGGGCGGGGGAATAAAGACGTTTTTTTTTTCTCTCCCGGATTCTGAGCCATGTCAACGAGTTGAAAGTCTACTCTGGCTACAGAGACGCGTCGGCCTATCAGCGATAATGGTGATCCTTTGTCAATGGAACGTCTTTCGAGGCAGTCGACGAATAATTTCATAAATCAACTTAAGGTATCGGTTCGGCTGAATTATTGCGTGATAAGGGTTAGGTTTATGTTATTTAACGATGGCAGAAGCTCTTAGGTTGGAAGTTAGGTTATCGGCGGATGAGATTCGGACGGAGATCGGCAGCGAACAAGGTGGGCTTTTTGTAAACGAGTTTTTAAGGTGTCTTTTGTGAGATTTAGAGCTTATGGGGTAGACGGTGTTATCTCGGTCTCAGGATATGTAAATCCAAAATATTTTGTTGTGACTTTAGATGGAGATGAGGATCTCGTGTTTTCAGAGTTCGGCGGGTAATTTAATTTGCTGAGAGTGTTTTGTTATCTTTGGAGACGCTTGAAAAATACTCTGTTATATTGATTGCTGATTTGTGGTTCGTATTTTGAGTGTATGGAATATATTGAAAGAGGGTGAATGCAACGAGTTGAGTGCTGCCGGCAGTTTACGCATCGGTACTATCAGCTCTAATAAATTCCCTTTTAACAAAGCTGCTTAAATTCTATTCGATGACTCATCAAACAAGTTTGTCTGCTTCAAGTACGAAAGAAAATGCCGATAGGATAGGAAGGATAGACATAGAACCTGTGGACCTCTGAGACCATCTTAAACACTAACTACTGAACGTCGGAGTGATGGAATCTTAAAAAACTTTAAGGTAAATATGGAAGTTGAAGCCCATTTCAAGTATCCATAAACACGTCTTTTTTAAGTAAGCCTTCTACTTCTAATGGAAAGATGATTAAGAATTATCTCGGTCGAATTTGAAAAAATAAAGAATAAAAATGAAAGTACATCCGATCAGTTTTGCCTTACCCCTTACCAGCTGTTGACTAGACCAATTATCGCCTTTCTGGAGATTGGCCAATCATCTACCAAAAAGTCAGTTAATAAGCCGCCGTTGCCAAAATTCAGTCAAAATTTTGCTTCACAGCCTTTATCGGTTAACCTTCTCCGCCACAAAAACCTTTTAACCCTAGGCCATCAAACTCAAGGCCAGCAACAACAACACAAGCATATCTTATTGATTCAATCATCGACGTAAATGATTATCACATGCATATCCTAACTGCAAAGACTCTCCTCCTCGGTAAGTGTATGCAACATTCCTGCGCTTCCATGATTTAGATTCATTCCCATATGACAGCCATAAATCGACGACGCACTTGGCCGTCTCCCTGCGATGCACTCAGAGCCATCCCTTGCCGTCTCCGACTCGGAGTCTCTATTGCTGGAATCTGCTACCCATTTGGGTTACCCCATTCCTTTGTTCACAAGGCGATATGATAAGCCAACAAAAAGTGGAATATCTGGAAGAGATTAAAAACCGTTCACATCGAGTCCATAAATAATAGCCATTTAGTCCGAAAGGTGGACAAAAGCATACAGAAGTAGCAGAGGAGGAAGAAGGTAAAAAGAAAAGCTAACAACGACATCGTTCACAGTGGAAAAACGAAAAAAAGACGGACACATAGAGAGGATGTTGGACCTCGAAGTCAGTCCCGTCGCTCTCAGTGTCCGGATTTATTACGTGGAATATTTCTCAGTTGCTGGATGCAGTGGTCCACTCGGCAGAGAGTCTGAGTTTCAGCGCCTTTGCTGAAGGACGGGGGATCCCTATCATCAGCTGAAATTTATGCATACACAAATACAATACCCAAACCATCGGGAAGCTACTACCAATGTTGTCATAGGAATGTTGCTGGCCCTTGCTGCTGGTACTGGATGCTCTCGTTGTAACAGTCATCCATTGATGCTGTTTCATATCTTGAAATCGTTGGACGACTGGCTTGCGAAGAGGTGAAGAGTGGGCAAAGTGTCCGGGTCAGGTAGATGGGTTTTTCTAGATTGGCTGGATGTGTTCTCTCCTCCGTATTTACTCTTGCAATTTCCTTTGGAGTTTGTTTTGAAGTGTTATGGTCATGTTTCGTGCTTTTTGTGTTTGTTTGGGTACTTGTCCCGCTGTGTCATTATGGGGTTCTTAAGTGAATTTTCCTCTTTTTTTGTTTTTGTTTTCTTGTCCATTTGTTTTGTTTAAGCTTAGAAGGAATGCAAATTGAATCGTTCAAGTGCTCTCACGGCAACTTGAAAACTGACCACTTCACCAAATTGGTTACAGTCCAATTCATAAAAGGGTCGGGTGGTTGCAGTAGACGTACGTATGACATCTGGAGTCTTTTGTTGCTCATGACACATGGACTTGACAGCTTGCAGCTTGCTTGCAGAATATTCCTCATAGTGTGTCTATAATTTCTTAAAAACAGTTGACTACATTTACGTGGAGTAATACAAACGCCAAAGAGTTTAGTAATAAGCACAGCAGTTTTTAATAAGACTTCGAATGTAGTTACACTCAGAGGAGGTTGACTGCACTCTGCAAATTTTTGGAAATTATTTGAAACCTTTTTCAGCTTTTGTTGCGCATTTCTTAAGCCTCAAAATCTGATCTGACTAAAAAATATTACTTTTCCTAAAGCTTTATTCGTTGTTAATCCTTTTGTGCAAATATTGGTTCAATTAAAACAAAAGATAGGTAAGGTTCCTGTTTAACCGTATTTTAATGCATTTAAAACTGTTTCAGACATTTATTGGTGCAATGAGAACATTATATTCCGAATCCATTACTTTGGTTTTTCTCAATAAAAAGTTACATTTCAACATATTGCATAACTGGTTCTAAAATGACAATAGCATTCTGAAAATATTTCGATTGTATATAGGTGTATTTTAAAAATTAAGTGTTTTTTTTTAGTTGAAATGTATGGTTTCGAAAATGATGCATTTTTAGGTACCATAGACGACCAGTGTTGTATAGGAACAACATTCTATATATCGTTATCATTTCCTCCCTGAATACATTTTTATTTGAATTTGGCTTAGTTACGACCTCCAGCTCGGGTGCAACACGCTAGGTGAGTAATATCACAAGCATTCTATCGGCGGACCAAGGGTCGTATGTCAGATAAAGTGTGGTCATGAAAGGTCAAGGGATTCGTAATTTTATGAATTTAATTAGAACTACTTGTTTACAAACAATTAATACGATCTTCTTATTTTCGTCATAACTCACATTCATAGAAAGTTGATTTTTGTTTTTTCTCAGCCTACACACTAAAATTTTTCTAAACGTCTGAAAAATATAATATATACAGTGGTTGTGTCTTGATATCCTACGTCCTTCACCGTGTTTCACAGTGGTTACAACATTTTTAATTTGGAGTTAGGCATTATGTGCGAGTTTTGTTATACTTATTTATACTTTTTTTTTGTTATGAAAATCTAATTGCTCGAAGAAACTTGTTAAGTTGTTTTGAAATAGCCTGATTTTATTTCATGCTTATACGGTTAGGATGAAATACAATCTACAACATTAGGATGAAATAAAATAACAACATTTCTGGACCAGTTTTTAGTGTTAGTCTTACATTCGACATAAAATCCGACTATGAGTCCTATCTTTCCGTCACTGAATGTGTCTTGACTTTAAATGCCTCGCCCCGCCTGTGGTTGAGCCAGCTTAAGCTCCTGCTCAGAACTCAGAACACTCTCGCATCTTCCGCCTCCACAACTGATGTCCAATTTGCAAGAGAAAATATAATCACCCGATAATTGCAGCGCAACCAAGCGACATCGCCAACATAGGCGACAACGTTAACAAACAAATTTTATCATTCCATTACACCCAGCCAGAGACGACAACAACGATGCGAACGGAGGAGAAGAGAACTTTTCAATAATTGTCCGACCGCTTATCGTTGTCGAAAATTTTATGATCACACGCTATTGACGACGACGCTGTGTAAAACTTTCCGAGAAAGTCCCCCCGCGCCATCAACACAGCATAAGGACACACTCAAATGACTAAGCAATCACACAACTAAGGGACCGGGCGGAGACATAATTTAAGCACTCTGTTCCCGGGACGGACAAAATCGAACGAAAAATTCTAAAATATAACTCTGCCGCCCTCTTTGCCGTCCGGCGTGGATGGGAACATTCACCCGATAAGGAACATTGTGCTAAGTCACCGCATTGATTGCCATCGTGTGCTCTGCTGTGTTGTGTCGCCGTCGTTGTGGTCGTTGTCATCGTCCTTGTGCCTTGGAAGAATAAAATCGTCCGCCGACATCAAAAAGGACATAAACACAAGTTTCCTTTAGCGGAAATGATTGGTGAAAAACGACGGTGCAATAGTGGTTGGTAGGTGGCTGGAACCACCCCAGTCGAGAGGACAGCTGTAATAAAAATCAAACCATTTAACGGCTTTTTAATATCCTTCATTCCAGGAGGAGGCAAAAAAATAAACGAACAAAAAAATGAAAAGTAGACAGAAAAAGTTTTCGCATCAATTTTCTGAACAATTATTTGAAAGCATTAAAAAATTTGCTTCCTCTGGCTGAAAACAGGACAACCTCCACCCACCGTTTAAACGGCACTTAACATACTACAGCGAAGAGGGGACAAAACGTAAAAAAAAAAACAGAGCATTTATTCGTAATCTTCTTCTTCCTTATGGTATTGTTTTCCTCGTCGAAAAGTTTTTATTTTTTTAGTCCTGTCTGTTGCCTTTCGTGCGTGTGTTTGCAAACCTCCAGGATTCTGCTGGTCATCGTTGGAGAATAGCAAATAACCTCACTTTTAAGTTAAATCCAACGGAAAAATCGTTTCACCGGTGCCTCTCGTTCTCAGTTTTCCCCCTCTCAGATGCGCGGTAAAGTACGACCACATTTTGTCGATTTGTCTTCAAGGATTAAAAGTAAATTACCAGCTTCTTCTTTTGTCTACAGTCTGCCCCCCACACCCACCGCTCCTTTGACACAAAAAGTCCTTTTTTGTTTAGCCAAGTGTAATAACATTCATTTTCAGTCCCATGCACCCGTATAATACCCGCTCTCCTGCAGCCAGGTCTACCACACCCAATCTAATTTCGTCCTTTTTGTTTGAGACAACATACAGCACAGCGACACAATACCAGGATGTGTGTCTACGATTACTGCGTAGAGGCGGGTGGGAGTGCTTTTAATTGCTGTGGGAAATCCTACATATGAATACGAACGAGTAGGACGATTTCAAAGGTATGTTAGAGCACTCACCTACCCTCTTCGTAGCTCAGCGCTGTATGCGCTTTAATTTCGGTTGATGGGGGTAACTCTAAGGCAGATAGAGAAAGATTTAATCCCTAAAAAGCGCGGGACAGGACGTAAAAGGACAAAATTAATTGCATAACCTTTGGTAGTTAAGGCCATTGTGTGTAGTGGCCGTTGTTGTCTGCTGCTGTCCGTTTTATGTTAACAGTCAGAATCTGTTCAGTTGTTTGCGAGGTCCTTTTTTTAGGCGTGTGTGCTGTTGAAGAACTTTTGCTCCTTTTTTATGCTTTGGTTTACGAAATAACAAAGGGGAGAGACGACAATGGGAAGCATAATTCCAATTGTAGTGATACAAAACATGAAACTACTGTCAGGTCCTGCTGCTTCAGTCTTGGCGTGGGGCTAAGTGAAGTTGTATAAACGAGACCATTATCATTTGGTGTGTTCTTTTTCTTGTCCTTTTCGATTGTGCGTTTGGGTAATTTGTCTGCGACTAGGATTTATTTTTAGACGACTTTTCTTGATGTTAAGTTGCTGAGTGTCTTGTTTTGGGGGGTGTCTAACCTGGTGTTGGTGGCGGTGGTGGTACCCTCGTTTTCTTTGAACTGGGTGTATTATAGATTCAGCAAAAAAGACAGGCCTATGGAAGTACATGTACATGGACTTCGGCGCTGTTTGAAGCTAATACGAAAGTGTCTGAAATCTATTTTTATGGATCGGTTCTGGGTTGAGCTAAAATTGTGTATGCAGTTATTGCAGCTCGTATCCAAACTAATCATGCATAGCGTCGTTTTATAGGTTATGTCAAGATCTTTCAAATGATGTATTGTCAGATACGAGTTCCGTAGCGCTTTGTACATAGCCGGAAAATTCAAAAGACAAAAAGGTGGAAGATATTTGACAACCTAATATTTTTGAAAAAGAGGTATTACAATTGGAAGCAAGTTACATAGGTATATCATCATCATCATTAGTGGCGTAACAGCCCACGAAGGGCGCGAGCGTAGCTTTTCACGCATCCACTGTGTTGTGCGAGTTATGTGAAGGGGGCCTACAGTTTATTGCCGGTTCCGAACAGCGAATTGCGAAAGCTTTCCTTGACAGAAGTACTCCAGGAGGATTGTCAGTCGTTCGCTGGAGGTGCGGCCGTGAAAATTGTTTGTACTGTTTTTTTCCCCGAGCTGTATTCGAACCCGGGTACTCTACCTTTACAATCCGACGCACTAACAATTAGGCCACGGCGCCCACCGTGGTCGGTTGAAATTTTTGAAAATGTGATTGTCAATCAAACGGATGAGTTTATTGTAAATCCAAATTTGGGCCACATGTAAATTATCGCTTACACTGGTCTTTCGGTTTTCGTTCCATCTCCATAAAGAAGCTTTCGTCCGAGCTCTAAAGGTAAAAGAAAACCACAATTTTTTTTTCAAAGCAACGTTTTCATGGATGCCAAAACAGTGTTGTATTAAAGTTTATTTTAATAGCGCCTTTGAAGCGACGCACAGTGGCGACTTTAGACTTTTATGGTTGCAAAAATCGTAGCTTGTAAACTAATAAAGATATCGCGATACATTTTTTTTCAACTACAAGGAAATTTTCAAGCGTATAAATCTTGTAAATTTTGAGAAAAAATATTTACAGGGTGCTTCAGAATTCCCAGCTGAAAGACGACTTTCTACCAACAGCGAATGCACTCAATATTTTAAGGCAAAAAATGTCAATACTAAAAAACTGAAATTCAAAGAGGATGTCTTAAAGGCAAACAAAGTCACATTGATGCATAAAATTAAACAAACAATAATTTCTTTTTATATATCTGCATGTGTATCAAAAGCCTTTTTTATTGATCGTGTCGACTTTGTTTCAGTGATTTCATTCAACACTTGCATACTGGAACATTATTGGCCGGCAAAAATGAACTGAAGATGGGCGAGGGATCTCACTTTTTGAACATTTAAGTCTTAGGGGAACAGTTGAGGCCATAAACATATTTGCATCCGTTATTGTTTTATTATCATGTGTTATAATTTTTTGTTTATAGGCACTTTGTCCTGTTGATCCATCACAGCCCCCTTTGCTTTGTAAGGTCAGAGTTCTTGGAAGTCCAATTAATTCCTGTTCACTCTTGGTTTCTAAAATTCTTCTTGTTGTGTGATCCAAGAAGTCTTGAAGGCTGACTCTGGCAGATGTTTCAGTTCCTTCACAATTATCTGAAAATGATGTTTTTTTCGTGAGTGTTATTGTCTTATAAGATAGGAGAACATTTATGTTATGCCTCATTAAGGAAGATCTTAAAATTTCATACTTTTCCTTTGTTAGTCCCAGTTCCATAAACAAGGCTAAGGCGTTTGCACTTTCATACTTGATAGGATCTGTTTCAGTAGTGTGAATGGTTTTTTTTTATATCCTTTCTAGTCTTAGTGGACTGGCTGCTGATACTGCCTTGGTTATATCGGCCTTACACTTCTCATGATCCTTATTATACCTTATAACTAAGGCTGTTGAAAGATTTTCAGCATTAATCAATTTCTGTTTCTTAGAAAATGACGAGCACTCCGTTAAAGATTTTCTTGGCCTTCCTCTGGACTTGTTTGATGTAGTTGGTATGTTATCCGTTTCATCTGTCCTTGCCAACAAAAAAACATTTGACAACCAACAATCATTTGTCTTTAAAAATACGATCGAAAAATTATCGGAGGACCATGAAATATTTATTACATACATTTTTACATGTACAAATAATGTTTCTATGACTAAAGGCATTTTTAACGACAAAAAGCCATAAATTAATTATTATAACCATCTTTTGTAAAATCTCTGTAAGACAAATAGGCAAAAATTGGCAGCTGAATTTTTCAGTAAATGTTTAAAAAATAGTCAAAGATTAAAATTCCGTTGACTTTAGACTGAAGACTTTTCAAGAATTTTTTATAACTCAATTGAAAGTCAAAAACAGCTTTTCGAAAATTTTAAAATTTTGCAAAAAAAAAAAAAAAGGAAGTTGGATCATTATTGTATTATAAACGGTGCTTTTACTAGCTCAAATAAAAAAAACACCTAATTTTTAAGCAAGGTTTTTAGATTTTAGGGCCGAAACTCTAAAAATTTTTATAAAAGAAATTTGTTTTCTTTGATTTTAAAAATAGGAAAACTTTGTCTTTCTGTATCATCCAAACCCTTCGACCGATTTCTTTCGGCTCTTGAAGCTTCCAATATTTCCTAATCCAGTAAATAAGTAAGTTTTGGATTTTAAACACACACGAAAATTGATTTTTGCAAGCACTTTTGCCAAAAGGCGCCGTTCCGTGCGACGTTCCAGGCGTGGCATCTTCTGACTTTCTCATGACACTACGAACATGAACCTTTGTATTTCAAAAAGTAGCTTTCCATAGCCCTCGTACTCAATTAGTATCGCCACCTTTCAAAATCGCCCTACCTCCCAAAAAGAGGCCGCACCGAACTCGACTTTACATGCACCATTAACCGCCTCACGGTTCGGACGCGATGAACGTAATGAATCACCTCATTCAAAACTTCAATTTGTCATTGTTTCCGTCATAACATCCCAGTGAACTAACTGCCTATCGCCTAATATCTCAATTAAACGCCACACCATGCACCTTTTTCACTCGCCGCCGTCGCCCGCATCCGCCCCCCAAACACAAACTTTTTAATTTCTCGGCGTGAGACCGTCGTCGAGTTATTGTTACAACAGCATTACAACTACTCTAATTCCAGCCAGTGTCGCAATAGGCATTCATGTGCTTTCCTTTCCTTCCCATGGTGCAACGCCGCAGAGAGTGGGTTCGGGCCAAACGAGCCAATCATCATCATTCTTAGTGGATGTCTGTCAGAAGCACTCATGCCGAAGCACGTGTGACACTTTTAATTCCTGTTCAACTTTCACGCTGTCCCTGTGTACGCTGCAGCCCTATTCTCATCAGTGACATCGACAAGACGACAACTTGACATGACCGACGACGTCGGAGGAGATGATGATGATGACGACGCCGAGATGAGGGAGAGATGATGAGCAACAGTCGAGCAAGAGAACAACTATCGTCGTCATCATCAATTATTGTCGCTCTGTCGTTCCCGTGCAGAAGCAACAAACAATTAACCAAACAATAAAAGTTAATTGCTGCTGAAGCTTGGGATAGATGGCGCGGCGCCATCGCCGCAAGGGGGACGCAAATGGGTTGGCATGACAGGGTGGCCGGGTGACGAATGTGTTATGGCGTCGCCGATTATAATTGAGGCTGCAATTAGACATTAGCCCAATTGAGCCGATGTTGTAAGTGGGGCTTGTTTTTTTCTTTTAGTTTTTTGAATGTTCTTCTCGTTCTCTTTTTTTTTTGTCTCGTAGCGAGGTTAATCATAGAAATGACTTTCTCTGGCAGTGTTTTAATTAGGCCTAATGAAAAATGACGTTAGTGCAACTAACCATTGAGCCGCTTTATGATTTTCGATCTGCCCGCGTGCACAATTGTGTGGGCTGTGAGTCGTGGACTGTTGACAATAGTGGGGCTGTTATGTTGGGATCACGATCGAGTAGGTGTGTGCTACGTTTTATGAATCGTAAAAGTCACATTAGTCATTCAGAAATACTTTTGGTGCTATTTAGCGGTATGAAATGTGTTGTTAATGGCCGCGTGCTCAGGGTCAGGTGATGGGAGTGGTGCATAGATCACTGGTGGTCCGGTCTTTGGGTGGAGAACGTCGAGCATTTGACTTGATATTGTGTTAGTTTATAACGTGGATATGGGAAATATGAAATGACAGTCGCCAAAGAACAACCTTCTTTGTTATGTGGGACAGGCGTTTAACTTTTCGAGCATTACTTTAAGAACTTACACAATACCATAGCAGTCTTCAGCTCACACCTTGGATGAAGGCAGTTCTGCTGATCAGAGATAGACTTCCTGCGCAATTGTAGCCGAGCTGATTTTACAGAGTTGGTCAAATCACAAGTTTCTTCTTAAAAATACAAAGAAATGGCTAAAATTCAATTTCATGCATTATGGCCTTGTTAGTAAGCGCAGACATTCCCATTAATTATCGAGTACAACGTCGTTGAAGTGGCAGCATTGGCTGATTTCGTAGAGATTCAATTTTTCTTTTGATTTCGGACTGTAGCTCACGGATTGCTTAGATGATATTGGCTTTAAGTGTTTGAATCGTTTCTGGATTGTTGGCATAATATCGGGGCTTCGCGGTTCCCCCCAATAAATTCTGAAGAGGTTAATTCGGAGCTCCAAGACGATCAATTTACATCACCAAAACGGTGATAATACGATTTGGAAAATCGATGCGCAAAACATTGTAACACGGGCTGTGTGGCATGGCACGCTATCCTGCTCGATCCAAAGTTCGTCCAAGTCTATGTCATCAATTTCGGCCATGTAGGCTCCGTAAGAAAAAAATACAATGATGCCGGGCTTACCGACCTACAGAGAGATGAAAATGAGCGTCGTCAGAGAAGCTGATTTTTCCATGTAAGCGAATAACCAAAATCGTTGAGCAGAATTCTCCACAGTCTGGTAAGTGAAATTTTGAGCCGTTCAGATCGATGAAGAGTTGTGATGTTCGTTGGTTGAGTCTCACACTCTGTGATACAACAGCGTCTCGTCTGTACGACGACGGGGACCATGAGTTTGTCCACTAGCATGCCAGTTTCCCAAACTTTTTGCACAAACTTGAAGCGATTAAAATTTTTTTCAACGTAGCGCTGTATGCGCTATTTCCCAACTTTGTTCAAGTGTAAAGCGACTCTTTTGTTCCGGGATTGTATGATACAGACTTTACGTCAAGATTTTGAGCGAGAAACAGCTGTCAGCGTCAAAAAACTAATGATCTAAAAATATAGCTAGGTCTGCAACTCACGGTAGACTTGGTACTGAGTCTTTTATACTTCATAGTCTCGGGCATGCCGCTTCCAGACAGAAAACCTTGTGGCATTTAAGAACATTATAGAAACTATAGGTATACAGTGATCTCCCCATCCTCAGTCCCGCAGTCTCACAAATTCCAATTTCTGTAATTTGAGGTTCACTGTATTTGTGAAGAATATAAAGAATTTTTATTTCCAAATAGGAAGGATGGATGCTCTTTGATAATCTAAAACGCAAAAGTGCCTTTTCGGGCCAATTATTTTCAATACTTTTATTTTTTGTTTAGAAACCGCTTGATTTTTGCTGATGGCGCTTTAGAAATTGTTCGAATCCAGCTCGGGAAAAAAAAACACCACAAACATTTGCACGGCCTCACCTCCCGCGAACGACTGACAATCTTCCTGGAGTACTTCTGTCACGGAAATTTATCGCAATTCACCGCTTGGAACCGGCAATAAACTGTAAGTCCTCACCACATGTGTCAAAAATTATAACGCGCACAACACAGTGGATGCTCGAAAAGCTAGCCCTTCGTGGGCTGTTACGCTTGGTAGTAAAGTAGACAACTAGTATTAGAACATGATACAAATTTATAGAGATAATTGCGCATGTGACAGCCAACAAAACAAAATGCAAAATGTATGACGTTGTCTCCACATTTTTGTAAGACTAATTGTCACACGTTTGTTTGCGTTTACTTCTGCATTTAGAAGTACAGGGACAATTCAAATTAAGCGTTTTTTGTTAAATGGGGTCGCCGGCGCCATTTCACCACATACATGCGTAGTATTGCATGCTAAGTATTTTACTTTCTATATTCGTATCATGATATTAGAGGTGCAGTCCAAGAACGCGTTCCTCAGAGCAAAGTGAGGAAAGACAGTCTTAAAAATATGCAAGCAACCATACTATAAAAGGCACAATTCAAGGATATCGTTTTTTTTTTAAGTCCAACTTAAATTCTTTGTTGGATTTACAGAACTAAACTGCCACACGTTAACCCCTCATTTACAGACCTTGATTCTGGGATTGACGGCCGCAATTGCGGAGTTTTCAAAAATTAAGTTTCAACATACTCAGTTTAGCTACTATATCATCATACATGTATTTATTATTATAATATTACAATAATTTCCAACAATTACACACAAAAAATTTTCTTAAAAATCTAAATAATTAGTTTCCTCTCCATCGTTTGTTCAGCAAATCGTCATAGCAGTTTGTGAGCACCTGGGTCGCATTAAGGGTCTTGCGGGTATTATTCCAGTTAAACTCCGCGATGTATCACCTTGGACCAAGATGCGATCCTGGCCATTCATTTGTCTTCGAACGCCTGGCGCCAAACGAAAGTGCCCGTTAGTTCCACGGCCGGTAACTCTCACAAACCGACCCGAGGCCAGAGACTCGTTGACATACTGACGAATTTTCCAGCTGGTGTTTTTCACATTCACTTGAAATCTTTTCAGCAAATGATTCTTGATCGCCTGAAACGAGATCCCCTTTCTTCTACTGGCATTCTCGTAAAGCACCTGGTCAACCATGTCCCTGACAGTGGCACGCTTTTGATGCTTCTTTGTGTAGAACATGAAAAAAGGCTTGAAGTGAATGCACGAGTACGACGAGCCGTTTGGCTGCCGCACCGGAAGACGATACGATGCGGCGCTGGGACCCGCCCTTGGTGAAGGGACCATCGTTGTACCGGATCGCGATGAAGCCGCGGGGAGTTGACTACATACTGCGGCTGCCATATTACACTTTTTTTTTAATTTTCTCACGCGCTTATGGACTTTCTTTTAGATCAACCCCGCGAATTAACTTACTGAAGATGCTGCGCGTGTTACACTGAACTCAAGACTACAAGAAAACAAGAACCAGACCTGAAATTTTGGATTTTTAATATGTTTTAATACGATTTATGTCAATTTGGTCGATCGGAGCGAAAAATACTAAACACAAAAATTTTGAAGTGTATTTCAAAGCGAGGCGAGCTCGTCGCATTCATTCCACATCACTTGCGTACAAGGTAATGGAAATCTGGCATGGACATCCTCTCGCCGGGAGTGATGGGCAATTCAATCCAATCTGACTCTTAGCCTTGGGGCTATTTCGAGAGCGATTACCATCAAAATGCTCCACAGCATTGCTGCAGCGGTGTCCATTTCTCACATGCGCGACGTGTAATTGACCCACCGCCTCTCCTGTGTGCGTGGAAGTGTTCCAGACGCCACAGCTGTGGAAACCACCAGCAGCACCGGTACCACTGGCACCACACAACTCGGCGGAGATTTCAACAGAATTGACAATTATGATAGTCAACGATTGCCGATGACGTTGCACGTTGCCTGGGCGGGGACCAGCCAGTCGCTAGGTGCTGTCAATTGGCTTACGCAGCGCGCATAATCCAAATGTGCAGAAAGCCTTTGGCGGATAGGCTGACGTGTCGCTTGAGAATGAACATAAATTCCGGATAAGAGAGTCCCGAGTACGTGGAGTGGCAACGCAAGGCGTCGCAATTAGTTTCATGGAAATAGCTGTCAGGACTTTTCGCTGTAGTTGGTTAAAAGTTGTTGGCACGTTTGCAACGGTCGTGGCCAGCTCAATTGACGTAAAAGCATCAAAGCATCAGTTTTATTTTTTTTTGGATGCATTATAATCAAAAGAATTGTGTCTCCTTTCTATTTCAACCATAAACATAAAAACAATCGTGTTTTACAGATCAAGGAAGAGCCCATAATTTTCTATTGGCAATCCGGGACGCCTTTTCTGTCCCGCTTCAGAGTCAAATTCCATTATGTTCTACTAATTGTCCAAGGCATTCCTTAGCCGTCCTGCCGGCCAACGTAATGATCATTAAAACCCGCCAAAACAAAAACGACAAACGCAATTTCAATGATTCCGTTTGCCACTCACCGCCTGAAGAGCAAAAAAACAGAAATGATTTTCAATTGCGAAGAAGGTCATTAACGCCGATTGGTGTTATCAAAAATGTTTCCATTCGCACATGGTCATGGCCTCTCCCTTCTGGCAGTTGCCCCCTCTGACCGCCCCGCTCTGGCCCCTTAACGCGGCGATAAAGCCCGCGATTGCTTTGCTTGCCGCTTAACTGGCCAAATGGACGGTTAAGTAACGATCGGAACGACGCACACATTGGCACCAATGATGATGACGTTGAATTCGATTCGATGGGCGCGCTCGCACGACCACGATCAGCCGACCAGAGATGTGAATTTAGGGAGGCAGCGGCAATGAAGATAATGGTTGCCGAGCTTAAGCCATCGATTTCGTGCCACCCAGGTCGGTGCGAGCTTTTACACTTCTTGACTTCAGTGCCTCGCTTCTTCCAGTCATATACAAGACGCCACATAGCGATGGGTATGCCCAAGAATTCCTCGGACTCATCACGCGCCTGGTCGCTTTTTTGCAGCGCTGTGAAAATGTCGCGCCACGTCGATAATTTATGGCGGCGGTGCCATTATGCGATAAAAAGCAAATTGGTAAAATTGTTTTGAATAAGAAGTCTACGGGAGCGAGTGCTCACTGGTCGCCGCCAAGCCGATCAGTAATTACCTGTTGGGTTAGTTAGTATTATTGCCAACAGCCGTTGCAAGACGCTGTCTGCTGGAATCGGAAGCCTAGCGCCAGTCGGAACGTTTTGGCATGCAAACGATCCAGCGCCGACGGCGAGGGCATAAGGCAGCAGAGACGTGGGTCAGGGCATAACCACTGTGCCCATCATGACAGTTCAGGTGGTTGTGTCGGTGATGATGACGACGGTGGCGGGCCCAGTGAACATCGGGCATCAAGGCGGGCAAGGCGGCAATTGATCGCGCGTAGCACTCTCTTTAATATTCATGAAGTTACTGCTCTGGCGGTTGCGGCCCACAGAACAGACCACGACGACGACGGGCCGGCCGTTCTGTGCAAGTGGCAGAATAGTAAAATACATTTCTCGGAACATGAAAATAATAAAATGCGTCCATTGCTATGCAGATTGCAGGCAGGCATGCTTAGAATATGCAGTGCCCACTTTCGCGTAGACCTTGACATTTGGTTGGTGTTGCTTTGCGGTCTTTTAATGGCTAACTGGTGTGGCTGCGGCGGGGGCAAGAGTATTCCGTCCTGCGATTTCTGTAAAAGTGTTTGGTTAATGAGCGACTTTAAAAGTGATCGCCACTTCTGCGCTTTGCTTTGTTACCACGGTCCATTCAGCATTTTACTGCTGCAACATTGTGCAAGTATAGTGGAACGAAAATAGAACAAGGAAACTTTCCATGGTGGGATTACAGTTTACACGAGGATGCCGGCTGAAAGAACAGGAGTGTTCCCTTGAGTCCTGAATGGGATCTCTTTAAAACTCCACAATGCCTACCCATAAAACCCCCGCACAAACGCCTAGTGTTAAATTCCTTGTTTCGACTCGAAAACATTACATTCCACACTCCAGCTGCGTGGGGGAAAATACATACTCTCTTCGAACGATTGTCTTTGGAAAACAACAATTTTTACAACTCTTGCGATGGTCATAAAAGTCATTGAATACCCCTCCTCCCGGGTGTGTGTCCCTTGGCACTTGGTGCAGATTGTTCATTTGGAAGAGGTGCGTTTCTCGTCTGTGATGGATTCGTTATGACCAAGCGACCTCTGCGTATTGGCCTAAAGTCTGATGGTTCCCAGACGGAACCCTCTCGCTCTATCTGCCTCTGGTAATGAAGTGGCCGCCGTGTCCCATAAACGTCTTCGGAAATAATTTATTTGACTTCGTAAATACCTCGTGTAGACACTTTGGCTGTTTATTCTCCGAAAATTTAATTTATTTTTACTGTCCGAAAATTCATAATGAATTTGTAGACCAACTGCAACTTCGGTGCAGTGGGATCGTTAAAAATCCGGAGCAGTTTTCTTCTCATTTTTCATTGCGTGCTCGTCAGACGCACGAAACATTCTTGAATGCGACTGAATTTCTGGCTAGCTGTTTGTTTGTACCGTTTTTATGGGATTACGAACATTAAAATACTAAATTTTCAGCGGGCAAGTAACGCGCACCGCCACTGGGATGGAGTGCGCAGCATACGGCTCGTACAGAGCACCAAAGCACTCCCCTCCGGGGAGACCCCACGATGACATCTTTTATGACCTAGCCCTTGAAGAGACAGCATGAGTGGGGCGAGATAATAACAATAATTCTTTTGATATGAAGAGCTGACAACAATCCATCTCTGGGATGGCGACGACGTCGCACAATTGACCCCGGCGGAGGTTGTTCGCTTCATCTCGTGTGTGTACGTGTGCGTGTACTCAAGGGTTCTAAGGAAATTGGAGATTTACGGGGTTTCTGGTGGTAATTTATGTGCTTCTTCCTCGTCTTTTTTTTTCATTCCCCGGCCGCCTGCTCGGGTCTAATTACTTTCTTTCGGAGAGTTACCATTCAAGTTTTATGATGATCAAAGAGGCCCGTAGGGGCCACGGGATGGGCTGTTACTTTGCTGGGCAGGCTGGATGGTTGTTGGAAAATGTAGAATCGGTATGGTTTATTGGAGAAGTTGAGAGCTGTAAAAGTCGTTGAATGCATTAGATGCGTTTTTCATAGTCAACTGAAAATCTGTAGTTGAAATGCACGAAGGCAGTCGAAGAAATATTTGATTTAGGTCGTGTAAGGAGAAGTAAAAACTAAAAAGCCTCTGGTTCTATCAGCTGGCAAATAAGAATTGAAATGAAAACAGGTCAAGTTTATTGCTGCCACCGCATGAACTTTTGTCTCTCGGTAATGTGAATCAATTTAAAATGGGAATCGCCATTACTTTAAATTTTCGTCTATATAATGTTAACTTTCTACAAGTCATCTCTTGATGGTGATTTAGTGCCACATATTCAATTACGAAGGACACTACCTGAAACTCAGCTTCAGGACAACACGAACTGAATAATCTCCCTGGAATTATAGATACCGGAAGCGATCCAGTGTACAAATATAAAATAGCCAGAGTCAAAAGAAAATGCACACTCGAGCATTCAATCCGATTTTGGAGCAATTTTCCATCAATGATTGCAAAGTTGGGACTGGATAGGCCATGGGCTCTCTAATATGACAACAATCTCAAAATTACAACAAATGAAGGAATGGTTGCTGTTTCGCATCTACTCTGGTTGGTAATTTAAGGAAATATTTTGATAGGCAGGTCCGTAAACGGTTGATTAAAGGAAAAAGGATGAACGACAAAAAATTCTTGTCGTGTTGATTTAGAAATTACGTTGAGATATTTCAAAGCTATTTTAGACACAAACAAATAACTGTTTTGGTCCTAGTTTTGAGTTTTTGGTCTTTTTATTAACGGGTGCACTTTCTTTTGACTCAAAAAAAATTGGATAATTTGGATTATCTTGTTGTTAAATTTTTGTTGGTGGACTTTTTGTCGTAATTCTTTTTCCAACTTTTTTTCCAACTTTTTGATAATAAAAGATCCGATGAACACAGTAAAAATAGCTGAGAAATAGTTGCTTTTTTGGACACATTTTTTGGACAAGTAGTTTCTAATACAGACGGCTACAAAAATGTCTTTAAAATTTTAGTGGGTTAATGGCATAAAGTTCCATAGAATTTTGTGTAAAAGTTGGAATCAATTTTGGGTTCTTCTCTGGAGGATTTTTTTCAACAACTTGGACAGCACAGGAAACAAACAGATCGGCCTGTAGCTGTTGACTTTTGTCAGGTCCTTGCCCGGCTTAGGGATGGCTGTCACTTCAGCAATCTTCGATACCTTAGGAAAGTATTTTTTTCGGAAAATCGCATTGGAGACATTTCTACTGTAAGTCAGTCCATGGTCAGGAAGCTCTTTAAGTATTTTCCCAGTGATTTGGTCGAAGCCTGGACTTTTATTACTTCTAGTCTTGTTCTTTATGAGGTACTGGATTTCCTGTTTTATAGTCGGGGCTATTTTTGTAGTGTCAGTGCAATCAGTTCAATGGATGAAGGGCCTTATCTGTATCGTTGATGAAAGTGTTTGCAAAATTGGCTGCTAGTATTTCGGCTTTCTCTACATTTGTCCTAGACCAGGTCTTATTGTCGTTTAGAATTGGTCTTTACTTTACTTGTTGCCTTCCACAGCGAGTAGCTGGTCTGGAATGTAGGTGTCCGTCTAGAGAGCTGTTTGCCAAGTTTTTCGAAGGTTTCGCTTGTGTCTAATTTTGTCGAGTAGGAATCGAGGGGTTTTGGCGAGCCGTTCTTTTGGATTGAGGATTGGAGTAGAGCGTCGTAGCGTCGAGTATGACGTCATTAAGTTGGATAATAGCCGCTTCTATGTTGTGTGGGGATTTGAGAGGTACGCGTAGCGTGAGCTCTTTCGTAATTATTTCTTTGAATGTGTCCCAAACGGTCTTGTTATTGTGTAGTCTGCAAGGCAGATTGTCATACAATATGCCTGTTTTGTAATTGACGATCACGTTGGTCAGACAACAGGTCAAACCTACTTGCAGCTGCCAAGTCGCTTGTCGGGATCACTTGGATTCAATGCTAACAAGTTTTGAAGCAATTTCAAACACAATCAAATAAGAGGCTAAATCCTAGTTTTAAGTTTTTGGTTTGGTTATTAAGGTGTACACTTATGTTTGAGGCTTGTTTTTGTGACATTTTTTTGTTTGCTTAGTTATTTGCTTCATATTTACAGATTTGTGGGATAAATTATACTGTATTTTGAAGTATAAAACAAGATCTTTAATTTGATGTGGTCATTGGTAGTACCTGCTGATGTATCTTATCTCTAGGGATAAACTTCGATCATGACTGCACACTCACTTTTGACGCTAACTGTACCTCATTGATATAAAACACTTTAATGAATTTAAAAAAATTTAAAGAGTAAAGATGTAATCAAATCAATCGAAAAAACTCATAATCTATGGCTGGGCCTTAATTTTTTGCTCTAAAAATAGAGTAAGCAGTTTCCATACTTTGTGTCAGTAGTATTTGCGGGATATTCTAGCTTAATTCGATTTTATCCATTAGAAATGTACACATCGAATGCTTTAACATAGAATCATTTCTATGTGTGATAAATAATCGTTTAAAAACAACGATTGAAGTGAAATTTACGATATAATGATTTGAAATGCATATTTGGAGATATGTCGCTTATTCCGGCCGATGGCAATTACTAATGGTTTTTACTTTCTACAAAGCAGTCAATTGCAGATTGATTCTTTGAGTAAGAACTTTGAAATTTGTCTGACAATGAGATAGAATTTAAAAATTACTGAATTAGTGAGAAAGAGGTCATGAAAAGGAGATTGCCGTACTTTAATTGTCTAATTTCTAAAAGAAAACCTAACACTAACTTTTCGATAAAGTGTCAGGCTTCAAAATAACGCCACAAGTTTGCAAAGACACGATGATGATTACCTTATACATTTTTGCTGCTTCCTTGTATACCGTTGACGCTAATGACTCTTCGTTTCATTTATTAAAATGATAAGCTTACTCAAAGCTCATTTAATCAACGCTTCAAGTCGCTTACTCCAATACGCCAAAGCTTCCTTTCTTCCCACATCTTCCGTCCCTAAAAACAACTTCCAATTAGCTCCCTCCATCCAAAGTACCCACCTGAAATATTCCGCTCACGAAAAAAATATCCCAACCATGCTCCATCACTCAGTCTTGACGATACCCATCGTAATTAGCGCCCATTTACACGGCACACATCGCATCGCTTAATCAAAACCCTTTACCCTATTTTTCATACACCGCCTGTATATCCTTGAAAAGAATCTCAGCCAGGTTTTTACCACTTCACTACCCCAACCCACCGGAAAAAAGAGCTTCAATAAATTCCACGCTGCTCCACAGATGATTATGATCCAGCGACGCGCATCATCACCTGACAATCGAATTTATTTCCGGTCCCGGAGAAGGCTTGTTACTACTACGCGGCCTTCGCACAACCTCCCACCAAATGGAATAGGTGCAAAAGTCACCCGAGGGAAAACACACACACGCACACAAAATCGCACACGGACACGAAAAATAGAAAAAGGATTCGACTCAACAATTTACTTCGTTCTCAGGTATGTTGTGACAAATTTATTGCCATCACATGCCGCCTTGGCAGGACTCTCTGCGTGTGTGAGTGTCTGCGTATGTGAGTGTCTGCGTCTGGAATGAGTCCTCTGTGCTACATTTGTCTCCTACATGAACTGGATTATTGCCCGTTATAAATAATTTTTGATGCAAAGTGATGTGTAGAACTGAAGACACTCTGGAGTGTGGAGAAGATGAAAAGGATCTCATAAAAACAATGCGAATCCTTTTTTGTGCTCCATACGTTTCGAAGTAAAACTTCCCCAGCATGAGACGCGCGTGTGTGTTTGTGTGTGCCTGCGTCTGTGTGATTTATAACGTTTTATTGCTGGCAATTTTCAACTTCAGGTAGCAATCTGTTCTGTTTCTGCTACTGTGTCCTATTCTGCCTTTCCCGCCCGAGTGAAAAGGATATTATTTGCTTACCGTCGGGGTATCACTCATACGCTCCTGTTATGGGCCATAAATTAACCAAAACAACAGCACGCGTATGTTTGACTTTTGCATTGAGAGCTAGTTTGACAACAGAACGGGCATATTTATGCTCTGCCCAAAGGACTCGGTGTTTTGTTTTTTCCTTCGTTTTTATTATCCTTGGAAAAAATCATAAAATTTTATTTATTTGACTTCTGGCAGCCTGGCAGGTTTCTCAGATGGACACGAAAGAAACCATTCGTTCACTCAGCTCAAGTTGACTGACTGACTGACTGACTGACTGACATGCATCGCCAACGCTGACGCCGCCACCACCGTCGGCAGAGTGTGCGTCCAGGACATTGCACTTAATCTATTTTGCGTGACTGCACTCCCGCCTTAATCACATTTCAGCTGTGTGCCGGCGAAATCCTGACTTTTCAGTTTTACCGTAATTTTCCCATTTATGGCAGTTTATTCAGGGAATGGAACTAAAAGTCATAATTGACGAGACCGTTACAAGGATATAAAATAATTGAAATGCTTTACAGTCTGATTCCCCAAGGAATTGTGATGGCTCCCTGTGTGCCGCCACACTAACTTTTCCGTTGCGGGCCTTCTCGTGCCATTTCTCTCTCTCTCTCTTTCTCTCTGAGTGGTGCACTATAAACGGTTTTCTACTGTATTGTATTCTGTCTATGTTTGTGTGTCTCTGCGTTTTTCCTGGCACTCGCTATCCGCCAGGGATTTCATGCGGCATGCTAACCGCTTGAGGATTGTACTGGGGCCGGCGGACAAAGTTCAATCCCCGAGAACGGAATGAACACAGAAACCGCACACAGAATTCGTTATATAATTCATATTAAAGCAGATAGAGTACAACGGTAATGCTACCGCAAAGGATATCGCGTCCTAGGAATATCGAATTAAGTAATTGCATAATTGTTCCGCCACCAGCGTCATCGGTAGCAAAGGAACAGGTAGCAGGTACCCCCAGTTTCAGGACGCGGACGCGGACTCGACGATGGTGTGTAATTGTTTCGTTATAGCTTTTCTGTGGTTTTCTCGGTGTTTTTCGTGCACCTTAGTGCGGGTCATACCACCGATGGGTGGTGGGATGGTTTTTTGCTTTGTCCTTTTTTGTTGAAGTTTTCTAATTGTTTCCGAGGAATAAAGTCTCGGTTACGTGGCTCTTATTTGGATCGGGATTGAGTATGTTGTGATGGCTAAGAATTGGATTTCACCGCAGGATAACGGACACTCAATCAAAAATGCATAATTGCTGAATTTAGTTTTTCCTTTTTTTTTTTTGAAATCTAATTAGAAGGTCATGATCAGGGGTAGGGATTTTTCAAAAGGGGATATTATTTGAATATAAATGATTGATGAATAAATTCCTTTTTTTTTAATCAGAGCTGTACTTGTGCATGGCGTTTCGCTTAGAGTGGTTTAGGGAGGTAATAATTGGTAATAAATGATGAACCGAGTGGAGTATTCAATTATTGGCGAATCCTTACACGTTTCGCCACCCTGGTTAGTAGGCTGGAATATTACCCTCGATGAGTTGGCGATGCAAAAGAATTTCTTCAATGGACACCATCATAAATTTGTTTAATTAAAATTAGCCCTTTGTGGTCGGCGCAGTGGCTTAATCGTTAGTGCGTTAAGCGAGAGTACTCGGGTTCGAATACAGCTCGGGTAAAAAACACCACAAACAATTTTTACGGCCCCACCTCCAGCAAACGACTGACAATCTTCCTGCAGTACTTCTGTCACGGAAAGCTTTTGCCATTCGGAACCGGCAATAAACTGTAGGCCCCCCACACCCCCGTCCTCACATATGTCAAATTATAACGCGCACAACACAGTGGAGGCGCGAAAAGCTAGTCTCTGGCTCTTGGGCTGTTTCGCCACTAATGATGATGAGAATTAACCCTTTCATGACCACATCTATTTCTAGCTGCAGGGAAAATATTTTGTTTCGATTCACCAAATACGAAGTAAAAGATCCTGAATATTCTTATTGCACTAGGAGACATCTGATGCAGACTGAAATTGTCTAAAATCGAATTTTAGAATAAAATTACTACAGTTTTACTGTAACTACGCCAGAATTTTCGAGTTGTCAGTAGATGAAATTCATGGATGCCAGAAGTTGTTCCTGTGAACTTCGGGCATGAAAGGGTTAATAACTCAAATGTGTTACATACAGCTTGCCATTCTGCTATCCGCCGGGTGAACTACAATACAATATCCCGCAACAATCTGACATTTACACAGTTCTCTATGCTTATGAAAATTTAAAAAAAGTTTCAGTTTAAATTATATCCACTTTCATTGGAATGATGTGGATTAAATATAATCCACTTTCAAAAAATTCGGGAAATATTTTCCCCCTTGAGTTGCAGAGTAGGGCTGATAAAGTCGATCTTAGGATAATTCTATCACGCAAAAAAAACATTATTTTTCAGTCGTGATAGCCGACATTGCAACTTTAGAACCACGAAATGTCACATTTCTCTTTTAGTCGTGATTTTGTCTCATTTGCTATCGATCAGCAATTTTTGAAATTTCATACCTTTTCTTAACTTTAAAGTCAGATTCATAAAAATCTTTAACTGGTACATTGGAAGAAAAGTAGATGTTGGTTAAAAATAAACTTTAAATAGAGGGTGAGCCATTTAGAGGTTTCTATTTAATTCGACACTTACAGCTGAAATCTCGACAGAAAGTCTCTTACATACCTCTGCGAAACGAGTAAACTGGCCGAAGGACCAACAATCCAGAAACGACTTAAACACTTAAGGCCATTAGTATCCAACCAATCCGCCAGCTACAGCCCGAAGCCATGTAGATTATATCGATAATATGAAGCCAGCTATTTACAATTATGCCTGGCTTGTGGAACATTTTTTTTACTAAAAGCACTAACTTTTCACTTTTTTACTGATATGCATACATTAATAAATTAAATGTACGCTTGCTCCTGGCGTACTAAGTATCGAGACTAAACAAAGCTGTAAACGGCTTCGGCAGAGCATATACTAAAATTGGAACGATACAGAGAAATTAGCAAGGTCTTAGAAATTGAAGTGACAGAATGCGCTACAGCAAAGCTGGCCGAGGCTGCCACTTGATTGACGTTGTGTTCCATAATTAATGGGAATGTTTGCTATTGATAATAAAGCCGGAATACATGAAAAAATTTCAGTTTGTTCATTTAACCGCATTTTTAAAACAAACTTGTATTTGGTCCAACCTGTAGAAAAAAATATTACCACAGTCTGTAAAGCCTGAGACATGTTAACTAGCGTAATGTTAAACCTCTTAAGTCTTGACGTCTATAGGATAATACTTTTGGGTTCTTATTGAAGTTCCATCGCTGGCGTTTACGGCCAGCCTTATATGCAGAATTATCCTTCATCTGTGGTGTTTTAATCTTTTACCGGCGACCAGGTTCAACTGGGCATCTTCTCACCTCAGGAGCTAAATATGGTCGACCTTTTACAGTTTTTTTTAGTTTAGTTTATTTATTCGTGTTTTTTTTTTTATGAATTACAATAATATAAGATGAACAAGAAAATATTAAAGTAATTTATTAAAGTACAATATGCATAAAACAATAAAACAATCTATAGTAATCTATAGCTCGTAAGGGGCTAGATTCGAAAACAGAAATGACACAACAAAATTAGGTAATCAAAAAATCGAAGAAATAGAGTGAGTGGGGTCTTTGACTTTAAAATAAAAGTCAAAATTAAAATGTAATTCGATCAAAACACAAAGCAGATCAAGAATGTCTTTATAATTTAAACCTAACAGTCATGCTTTTATTTCTCTGAGGAAAGTGGATCTATGACGAGTACATCGTATGCTGTACGGCAATTTGTTGAAAAGTCTGGGGGCAATCGATGTAAAAAAATTAAAAAAAAAAAACTTGCAGATTATGGTGTGGAACTTTCACAAGATTCATTTCATTTACTCTTAGTTGATAATTAGGAGAACATTTGTTCAAAGAATAACCCGATCTTACGAACAACGTTTTTAAAACTTAAAAGCAAAAAAGATGTTTCAAAAGTAGGTAGGTAGGTTGTGTGGTGGGCTACCAAGGCAGCCAAGCACTTAGGCCAGATGAGGCCCATTGTGATACCACATGGAGCGGATGCAAAAGCATCCCACTACTCTGGAAACCAATTGGAGCTGTTAATATAGCGGAGGATACGGCTTATGCTGGTGTCAGCAAGTTCACCGAGGTTGTTTAGAAAGTAGTATCCGAGATGCCTCTTTCTACGGTTCGCGAGGGCGCTGCAGGTTCCTAACAGGTGGAGCGAGGTTTCTTCCTCTTCTTCGTCTCTGCAGCTTCTGCAGAAGTCATTGGCCGGGAGGCCTAGTCGGGTGGCATGTTTGCCAAAAGTGGAGTGCCCAGTTATGACACTGATCAGGTTCCTAACCTGAATTCTGCTGAGTCTTAGGAGACTAAGTGACCGTTCAGGATCTAGCCTAGGCCAGATTTCCCTTGTGACGCGACAAGTAGTACCATTCGACCACCTAAGATTGGTTGCCGCAATGGTCTTGGATTTGATGTGGAGGAGCGCGGTAGCAAGAGGTGCGCAGAGACCGACCTTATCCGGTTGGATGGCTTCACTGGTTCCGCGCTTGGCAAGATCATCGGCCAGGCAGTTCCCCGAGATGTCACAGTGTCCCGGCACCCACATGAGGTGAATATTAAACTGCTCTGCCATCTCGTCAAGAGATTTGCGGCAGTTAAGAGCTGTTTTTGAATTAAAAGTGACAGACTTCAGGGACTTTATCGCAGCTTGACTATCCGTACATATCGTGATAGAGGTATGCGATACCACGTTGTACTTTAGCCACGACAAGGCTTCCTTGATCGCCGTTACCTCTGCTTGAAATACGCTGCAATGGTTGGGAAGACGAAATGAAACCTGGATTCCCAAGTCTTCGGAGAAGACTCCTCCGCCGACTCCGGATTCAGTTTTTGATCCGTCGGTGTAGATCACCAGAGATTCATTGCTTATAGGTATGCCTTCACTCCAGTCAGATCTGGAGGGTAGGCTGAAGGAGAAACTTCTTTTGAAAAGAGTTCTGGGGCGAGTATAGTCTAACTCCCTGAAGGGGAGATCTATAGACTCAAGAATGGTAGAGTGACCCATGCATCTAGGAGGCCACGATTGAGCGGCTCTGATCCTTACTGTTGCACAGGCTGCAACCTGCTTGCCGAAGATATCTAGGGGTGGCAGGTGAAAGATGATTTCTAGGGCAGCTGTGGGTGTGGTTCTGATTGCGCCACTGATACAGATGCAGGCAGATCTCTGCACACGGCTGAGAAGTTTGAGGTTAACACCCTTTTCCAGGGCATTCCACCATACTACGACTCCGTACAGCAGTATGGGTCGTACAACAGAGGTATATAACCAATGGGCAATACGAGGCTTTAGACCCCATTTACATCCGATTGCTCTCTTACAGCAGTAGAGAGCTGCTGTGGCCTTTTCGACCCGTTCAAGGATGTTGGGTTTCCAGCTTAGCTTGTGATCAATGATGAGACCCAAAAACTTAGCCTTATCCGTTAGGGAGAGGCTAGTCCCGAAGAGTCGGGGAAGGTCGAAGCGAGGGATTTTGTACTTCCTAGTGAAGAGTATGAGCTCAGTTTTTTGGGGGTTTACCCCGAGGCCGGATTCTGAGGCCCATGCTTCCAACTTGGAGAAGGCATTCTGAATCAGTTCACTGAGCGTATTAGGGTATTTTCCGGAGATGGTTATTGCAACATCATCTGCGTAGGCGACAACAGTACAGCCCTCCCTTTCAAGGATACAAAGCAGCTCATTCACCGCGATGTTCCATAGTAAAGGGGAGAGTACACCACCTTGAGGGGTGCCTCTGCTCACGTAACGCCGAATGGTGGCTCCACCCAACTTGGAGTTGATGACCCTGCTCAGCAGCAGTCTATCAACTATTGCACAAACATATGGGGCCACACCCAGCCTAGAGAGCGCGCCTGTGATGGCGCTAGGCTTAATGTTGTTAAAGGCGCCTTCAATGTCGATGAACGCTGCGAGCGTGAATTCCTTGCGCTCTAGCGATCTCTCAATGGGGCTTACTAGCGAGTGGAGGGCCGTTTCTACCGACCTACCCTTGCTGTAAGCGTGCTGTGAGGAGGATATCAGTGAAGGGTTGATGATATCACGAATGTGAGTGTCCAATAACTTCTCAAATGTTTTGAGGAGAAAAGACGACAGACTGATGGGTCTGAGGTCCTTGGGGCTGACGTGCGAGCACTTACCCGCCTTGGGTATGAAGACCACATTTACCTCCGTCCATGATCTAGGGATGTGGTTCAGTTCCGCACAACTCCTGAAGATAATAAACAGCCAGGGAAGTATGAGGTCCAAGGACTGCTGAAGCTCAGCAGGGAAGATGCCATCAGGACCCGGTGCTTTATAGGGTTTGAATGAGTTGGCAGCCCACATTATGGCATTCTCTGTCACTCATTCGGAGGATCCGGATATCGGCAAGTGAGTGGGAGCTCTGCTTCGATCTACAGAACTTCCTGGAAAGTGAGAGCCCATAAGCAGCTCAAGGGACTCTTTACAGGAGATGGTCCATGAGCCATCATTTTTCATGAGAAGACTAGGGTTCGGTGGGGTGGTGGACAAGACTTTCCTGAGCCTGGACACCTCCTGGATGCCTTCTATTTTCTCACAGAAGAGCCTCCAGGATGTGCGTTGAGCTTTCCTTAGGAACGTTTTGTATTTGCCTAGCTTCCTCTTATAGGCGTCCCAGTCCTCTGCCTGACGAGAGAACTTAGCTTTGTTAAAAAGCTTACGTCAATCCTTTCTTAGGAGTCCTATTTCCTGATTCCACCATGGTGGGCGAGATTTCCGGCCTGGTCTGGTTATAGGACAGGATGCAGACAGCGCGTTACATAGGACTTGAGTTAACCTGTCAACAAGTAAGTCAAGGTCAGAATAGTTATTTGGAGGGGAGCTTGACAGGTTACAAAGTCTAGAACTCACGGCTTCCCTGAAAAGTGCCCAGTTGGTATTCCTGTGATTCCTATAGGCAGGATGTGGGGGCACAGATTCCAACAGGCTGTAAGTGATATAGCGGTGGTCCGAGAAGGAGTGCTCATTCGAGACTTTCCAGTCTCTTACCTTGAGGGAAAGACTTTCGGAGACAAGGGTTATATCGAGAACCTCTTGTCTGTTGCTAGTGATGAAGGTGGGCTCACTGCCCCTATTGCAAACTACGAGATTAGTGCTAACTACATAGTCGAACAATTGCTTACCTCTTTCGTTGATATCTGAGCTACCCCAGATGGTGTGGTGGGCGTTGGCATCACAACCCAGAATGAGCGGTTGCTTCCAGTTCTCCGCTTCTGCGATCACTCCCCTCAGAATGGCCGAAGGGGGAGGCCCTGGATAGTCGTGGGCCAGGTAAGCCGAGGTCACCCAGAATTTACCTGAACTAGCCTCGATGCATACCGTTGTAGTGTCTTGATCGCTGAAATTAGAGATTAAAAATGGTTTAAGGGACGCCTTTGCGAGAATACAAGATCTGAGTTTACCTGCGTTGCTCACATGCGCGAGTATGTATCCCTTGGCCCTTAGACCTCGCACCAGATCGCTAACGACCCAGGGCTCTTGAATAAGGACCAGCTCTTCTCCGGTGCGGGAGATCCGGAGAAGGAGGGCGGCCGAGGCCGCTTTGGAGTGGTGAAGGTTAATCTGAAGTATCCGCAGCATTGCAGATAGCTTCGATTACCGTGACATTTGCCTCATCCGTGTCGGAATCCATAAATGCATCCGAAACGACGGGACTGTCACGACCACTGCGATGTTCCAGATCCGATAGCTCGAGGCCGTCCAGATCCGGTTCGGATGTCGCATGCGACGTAGTGGGGGAAAGGGATGGATATGAAGCCATGTCTAGTTTTGGCATCCCTGCTAAACTGGTTCGACTTTGCAGGTAAACCATGGAGAAAGCTCTGCTCTCTCTCTGCTCCGTAAGGGTCGGCAGTGACCTCACCAACATCTTTGATGTCAAAAAAAGCTTCAGGCAGGGCGACCCGCTGTCATGCGACTTCTTCAACATTGTACTTGAAAGCATTATGCGGAACTCCCATGCCAACACCAGAGGCACAATCATCGATCATTGCTTGTAATCGAGGGTTCCGGGTTTGATTCTTGCCCGTTTGAGGTTTTGTTTTCTTTTTTTTAAGTGAAAACTTCTTTAGTATCGTAGTGATTTGAAATCCGATAAAACGTAAAAGCGACAGTAAAAAGAGACAGACAAATAAATTTATAAGATTTAACATGGGAGAAAATGAGATAGAAAGCATTATACAGTGTTTCTTCGTATCTCCTCCACTCGTGTTTACCAGTTCGCCACCTTCCAGTTATGGGTAGGAAGCTCAGGGTTGCAGTATTTAATTATGTTGAGGATAACTTCGGGGTTATCCACCCGTGCAGGGAGCCAGGCACGAGTCCTTGGCCTGTTGGGGATCTCGTCTCTATTTACAACTTCGAGACGAGAGCCTTTCCAGGGTTCGCCGATCCTGCTCAGGGCCATCTTGTAGATATCTACGGACCTCTGATCGGCGAACGCAACGAGCTTGACGTGGCCTTGATGCCAGCCAGCATCACAACACTTGGGGGGGGGGGACCTGGGTGCTCGAGAACTAGAGTCCAATAGAGCTCCGTGACGGCAGACTCCACCTTCCTCCAGTTCGCCGGGGAGATGCTACCGTCGATGTCACTGCGGTCGATGACAGCCAAGACGATGTCACCCTTACGCACCTCACTATAGGATGTTCCAGCTGGAACGGAACTACCGCCGCTGGCCTTCATCCTTTTGGGGTCCGTTAAGGACTCCTCCGCAGACCTTTGCCTCTTGGACGTGAAGTCACTGGACCTGGGGTCCGCAGGAACTGCACTGGCAACTTCAGTTGCCCAGGCGAGCGACTTCTTTCTTTGGTCCGAGAGCTGATCAGGGTTGATGCCCTTGAATCGCTCCAGGATCCGCGAAGCCGCTCTACGTGCCTTGTAGACGGAGTTGGAGGGGCCAATGCTTCGAGTGGCCTTAACAGCACCTCGAGATGGCAAACGAGAGTCCTTAGATATGCTTTGCTAGTGCCAGGTATGGGCGCCAAAGCACTAGCTGCAAGCATAGCAGAACTCGGGGTTTTTGTCTTAGGGGGCTCCACGCGGCTGCTGCTAGTGCCAGGTACGGGCGCCAAAGCACTAGCTGTCAGCACAGCGAGGGATGGGGTTGAAGAGATAGGCCGCTCTTCACGGCTGCTGATGTTGCTAGTACCAGGTTCGGGCGCCAGAGCACTAGTTGTCAGCGAGGTAGAGGATGGGGTTGAAGCAGTAAGGGGCTCCACGCGGCTCTTGACATTGCTAGTGCCAGGTGTGGTCGCCAGAGCACTAGCTGTCAGCACTTCAGGAGCTGAGGTTGAAGTAGCGGGAGAGCCTGAAGAAGGTAAAATGCCTAGATTTCTAAATAAGGGCAAACTGTCAAACCGACGGTTTTTGCAACAAATTAGCTTAATGACATGTTTTTGGAACATAAAGAGAGGAGAAATTTGGTTATAGTGGGTGCCACCCCAAATAATTAATCCATATTCAAGTTTAGAATGCACTAAACCATAATAGATGCTCTTTAAAAGATCAATAGGACAGAATGATTTTAAAAGGTAGAATTGTCTAGTTGTAGCTAAAAGGTGGGTGGGCAGAAAAATTCATCGTTCAGTCTAGAATAACGCCAAGATACTTAAATTCTCTCACTCTTTCTATATTAAAACATTTACGCGAACATGGGCGTTGTTCGAAAAAAACTTGGATATTGCGTCGAGACATGCAAAAGGATGAAGAATGTTTAAATTTTCCACAATCCCCGCAATGGAAGACAAACGGCCCGTAGTCCACATTAGCATTATGATTGAAAAACATAAGCTTGGTTTTGTCACTTATGTCTAATTTGTGCATTTCGAACCAGTGGCCTAGTACTTCTAAATCATGATTGATATCTAAGGACAAATTGAGAATAGTATCACTCGTAAAAGCACAAGCCAAATCATCCGCAAATGCTGTAACCTTACTGCGATAATTTTGTGGAAAAAGTGAATTAATAAAAATTAAGAACAATAAAGGATCAAGAACGGAACTCAGCACACCGTCTATCTTTGCTCTATCTATCTATCTATTTGATAGTTAAGACGAGAGCCAATTGTGAATTGAACCTCTGAATCCACATTTAAAGAGCTTGTCAAGGAGTTTGATGTGATCAACGGTATCGAAAGCTTTGGTTATGTCTACAAAAAGTGCCGCGGTATGGTACCGATTATTGAAGCTGTTGAAGACATCAGAACAAAAATTTAATAGCGCACCCCCGGTGGAACGACCAGGGCGGAAGCCGTATTGACAATCACTAAAAAAACTATTTTTTTCTAACAACTTCCCCATTCTTGATTTCAATGCTTTTTCAAAAACTTTCGAGAATACAGGCAGCAAAGTAATCAGTCTATAGTTGTTACTAAGACTTTTATCACCTTTCTTAAACAGAGGAATCACTTCAGCGGCTTCAGGAAAAATATCAGGAAATCAGGAAAAATACCACATATAACGCTTTTGTTAAAAATAAGACATCACATATATAGAAGATCTTTTCGTCGAATATAAGTCGAAGATAGGCTTCTGTGTTTGCCCTTTCATAGCCAGTGTTGTTCGTGTACAACATGATTTTCATCCGCTGACAGCTCAAAAATACTGGCGCAATTACAGTAAAAATAGCTGAGCCCAATTTTACTCCATTTAATTCTGCAGCAGATGTGGAATATTCGGGAAAAAAAGGCCAGTGCATATCACAAATGCGTGGTCGCTGACACCTCTGAGCATTAACACAAAATATTGTTTCAAAAAGCAAAAAAAAAAGAAACTTATTAATATCTCCCACGTGAATCGTTCCTACAAATAACTCATTGTTCACAAATAAACATAAAAGAATGTCATGCAGATTTTTCTATCAGCAACATAAAAGGCATACGAACACGTTCAGAAACACCACCTACATGCAGATCAGCACACCTAAAGTGACAAACCATAAATATTCGAAGGCACTTTAAGAACACCGTTCCGTTGAGTCCACTGAATTCTTTTATTTTGTTTTTTTTTCTTTCTTTTTTTTGAGACTTAATTAAGTCCTCCAAAAACGCAAAAAGAAACCGCGTGAATGATAATTAATCAAATGAGCACGCTGTCAATTTTACTGGCAAATAATTCTGTTCGACAATTTGTATTTCTCGTCATTAGGTCAGAGTCGTCGTGGAGCATCTCTTGCGTTTTATTCTCTGTCTGTCTTCGTTCTTCCTACGCAAATATATTTGAATGTACATATGTACATAGTTTTGTGTCTTTTTGCACGACTCCCAACAAAACTCACCATAATCACCACACCGCAGACCATTCCACCACCAGTCGGCCCATTAGTCATCGCCGGGCCGGTGCAGAGTGATTCAATGTGTAAGCCTTTTATAGTGGCCCTATTCAGGACCACAAAAGAGTTGATTAATTTAATTTCCCATTAATCAGGCAACCGCGAGATGCAAGAAGCCACTTGGTCACACTTTAGATTTGGTGCTCGGATGTAGGCTGCGGCCGAAGCAGGCTTCAATGGATCTTCGTTAAGTCGGGTCTCAGTCTCTGTGGCTAATTTTGTGGTCACTGGACTCGTATTTTTTATGTTGATGGGATATTTAAGACGAAATTGTTCTGCTCGGATTTAATTGGCCGCAGATGCACGCGATTTGGGAGTAATTTGGGGAAATTAGTGAATCGTTTGGAGATAAAAGCCGTGAAAGAAGTTTCTCCGGAGGCTATTCGAGCGGAGGAGTTGTCTATATTTTCAAACATCGCATGAGATGTGAAATTGTGAAAAAATGCTATACAGCACGCAATTTTAATTTTTAGTTTTAATTTTTGGATAGGTGGAAAGAGTTTTAGTAAAGCAATCATTTTGCAAACGCTGGAAAAGTATTTTAATTTATTTCAGGAACAGAAAAAAAATGATTTAAGCAGTTGGAGACTTAATTTGACGAGTCTTACAATTAATTTTGAAGCTAAAGTTTTTTCCATTTGAATGTATTTTTTGTTCACTCATTGTTGCACTGTTATCGATGGAATCAAAAATTGAGGAAACTAAGTACACCACCACACCCCTGCACTCATCAACCACTCTCCCCGCGGGACTCCCGTTAGTTATTATTTCGCGGGGCTGGTTGGCTATTAAGCTCGCTTTACAGCCTCTTGGGCTCTTTTCAGGGCTTCCGCTCTTCTCAGAGCGGCCTGTACCATGACGATAAAAGAACTGATCTCTATCCACTCGCCGAAACTAAACTAACTACACCTATCAACGGCTGATAAGCCAATGATTCATTTAGTAAATGTTTTTTGGTAGTTGGTAAACACCATTTTAGTTCGTAATTTAATCTATTGTGTGTGTATTGTGTGTATTTCTTCCAAGTAAAAGGTGTTCTCAGTTGATTTAACCCTTTCATGCCTAGTATTGTTTGTGCACAACAGGAACTTCATCGACTCAGAACTCAAAAAATATTTGCACAATTAAATCAAAAGGTGCGTTAGGTTCCTGCTTAAAACCAGTACATTTAAGAATATTTCAGACATTTACTGGTGCAATAAGAATATTTCATTCGGGATCCATTACTTTGGTTTTTCTTAATAAAAAGTTTCATTTCAGCAGATCTCATAACTGGTTTTAAATTCGTAAAAGCATTCTGAAATTAATTCGATTGTATATAGGTGTATTTTAAAAATTTAAAAAGACTTTTTCAGTTAAAATGTATGGTTTCGAATATGATTTTTGCAATTTTACAACAAACTAGCAACCCGTCCTGGCTTCGCGCAGGCAGCACTATATCTAAAGTTTTTTAGTATTCGAGCAATGGGATACCAGAAAGTGTTATTGAATTTAGAAATAATTTGGGGTAATGCACCGCTTCTTCTACATCTAAAGCGCGGTCAGTTAAATAAGCATAGACTTTGCTTTCAGTGAAGCATAGACTTTGCTTTGGTGCGTCTTGTTAGACGTTTTGTGGAGCATTGAAGTCTCGTCCTAAGCTACTGAACTACAATCCATCGTCAATTTACCAGTATTACTCTACTTGGAAACATTGCAAGCACTTGAAACATCGGTACTACAAAATGTTAATGGAAGTTTAAAAGCAGAGTTAGCGGAGTTAGTTCCTGCGCCATCTAAAGGTGTGGGTTCAATTCCAGACGATGCCACAGCAAAAGCAGTCTTCCCGCTGCCTCCAGTAGCATTCAAAAAGAAAATATTCCCCTCGTTATTGTAGACTAATAACATAATTAAATCATTCTTCAATAAGTCAGTAATGATCATAGTTTTTTTCTCGCATGTATTCTGCATGGTTTGATGTTATATGGCTACTTGAAATAAAATTCCACAGAACATACAGTCGAATTCCTCTAAGCCGAAAATCCCTCTAACTCGAAAATCCTTCTTACCCGAATACATTCTTTCCAGCCTTAGTCTACTTTCAACACCTCTAAGTCGAGTTTTATTTCTTTGGCTGAAAAACAGACAAAACAAAATTCTCCTCGCAACTTGTAGCAAGTACGCACACTCGCATTATCTGACTCTCTCATTGGGGTCCTAGACATTTCGCGAACATTCATTTCGTACACACACGTCGGAGAAAAAGCGCAAGTGGTTGCCCTTATTGTTGTTTACCTATGCAAAAAAGAAAGAACAGACGAAGTTGTGAGAAGTGAGAATTTGCTTGCGAACATGGCCCTCCACGCGAACATCGCGAGCGAGCATTATCGTTGTCGAGAGCCATCTCTAGTCGCATCGCGCACACACAAATAATTGGCTTTTAATCTAAAAACAGATATGTACTCGTATCTGAGATGCATTCTTGCTTCATTCAGCGTGTGTATTGGAAGTTTACTTTAAAAGAGAAACATAAAGACGTCTGTCAGTATAATTCCAATTGTAAATATTACAGTCCAAAATAAAGGATTTTCAACACAAAAAAAAAAGAAATATGAAAGACTCTAACTTGAATTTCCATAACTGCCTCTAACCCGTGAAAATTCGACTTAGAATGATCCGATTGTATGTACTTTGATCAATGTTCCCATAATCGGATGACAGTTGTTGTTGTCTGCGGTACAACATATTTTCAATCAAATTTTGCGGTAAGAAAGGTTCAGTAATTTTACACAACGAAATTATCAAAGTAAATAAGTGTCCTTGTTATTTTCCTGTAGAACAGAACACGCATCAGATTTGTTATTTTCCTATTGGTTATCATATTCCAACAAAAAATACCACGTTCTTTCATCGCTGCCTGTATTTCTGATGTGTCCATTTATGTAAACCTATACACATACATATATGCATATATCCATTTTTCACATTTCATATGCCTCTATCCGTACAACACCGTTTCCGCGCGATCATCGTCATGCCAGCTGTGTGCAAATTTGAGTTTAGCAAATAGGGGTTGAAATGAACATAGAAAACACCACTGAGACTCGCATCGATTTCAGCCAGAATTTTTTAGATTAAAAAAATCTTTTAATCAACGATTTCTTGGATTTCGCCAACTAATCGATATTTTTATAGCTATTATTTCTTAGTGCTTGCACCGAGATCTATAAAACTGCGTTTTTAGATTTTCGAAATTCGCATGTTCACGTTTTATCGTTTTTGGCCAAAAGCTCCAAAAGTATTGGGGCTAGAATGCTGAAATTAGTTTTTTTTTAATGTACTCATGGAAGCCGATTTTTTGTGATTTTTTCAGATTTTTTGACAAAGCGGTGTGGAGATTACAGGGCGGATTATCTTTTCGAATTTTTACAGAACCATAAAAATGGTAATTGTGAGTCTACCTTAAAAGATAGACATATGCCATCGCTGACTTTTTTTTAGAACTTTTTGAGGCGATCAATTCCCCAGTACATTATTTTTTCGTATCTTTAACTGTTTAGACAGCGCCCGCCTTAGAAGCTTGCCAGTTCTTGACTTTTTTTACATATTTCAATATACCGTTAACTTGTTGTGACAAAATATCTATAAAATATAGTCCATACCCATAATAGATACTCAACAATACTACTGGTGAAAACCGCTTGGAAATCCGTTCAGTACTTCCTGAGATTGGACTCCCCAAACATTTTTTTCGACTTTGTTTTATAATATTTATAGATGCGTACGTGACGAAAGTGGGCAATATTTTTCTTCTGAAACCTCCATAATTCGTAACCTCTGTAATGCGAAGTTTTTTCCTGGTCCCATGAAATTCGAATTGTCGAGAGTTTACTGTGTATACTTATAGCCAAGGCATTTTTTGAAATTAGTGAATTTGAGATGGTGTAGATTTAGAGCTTGGTCCGTAGCGCAATATATGAAATTTTGCATTTTGCATTTTGTCTTGATGTACAAGATTCTTTCGTTTAAGTTCTCGAGACTATTTGATTTCGATAAACTAAAGTACGCAGTTCAATGTTCTATTGTAACACGATTGTAGACTGGACACTTTAATTTATTAATTTCTTGGTGATCTATTGACTAATTTATCCATCGCCTGCCTCGCGATACACTTAGCGATAAAGAGAAAATTTCAATTTAGCTGCTAGCCTAGAGTTTTGCACAAAACAGCTTCAGTTTTTGTAATTGTTGTAACTCTGCTCAGGTCAAATAAACTGAAATGTCTTATTGGCAATGCCCTAAGAAAACCCAGTTTTATATATGAAGACAAATTAAGGGCATTCCCAAGAGGACGGATTTATTCTCTCGCTGGCCTTCTAATATATTACAATAACCCTTATTACATTACATTAATATTGTATTTAGTTTGTACTTAAATAAAGAAATACTGAAGCAACTGATATTTGTTTTAACATTTTATAAACCTCTAAAACATCATCATCATTGTCATTTGCAACGTCTATTACATCTCATTTGATATTCTATCAACGTTAATGGCTACAAGCATACCTTCTACATCCATTTACTCAATCACGATGGTCTAAACTATTTTTACATACACAGTCAATTAGCCAATTAGAAATTCCAGGATATCGCATCTCCGATTTCCACTACATAAAAGTCCTATCCAATTACTTTGGTTCTCCACCCGAGGAAGTGTACTCACAAGAGACCTCGAGAATCTTCTCTACACGAAACAGTGCAGCCCAGGACCCCGAGCGTCAGGATATTCAGTTAAAAAGGTCTACTCTAACCAAACAATTTGTTGCTTTCTCTCTGGTGCCTCCGTGTACGGTCGTGGTTGCCTTCGTACATGTACTTCTCCGATCTGTAAAAGAAACATTTAAGGAATAGGATTAAAGTCGAAAGTTTGAAAACTTCTATTAGAACCTGACAGCTTAATTGCAGGTAGATTTAATTTCCAACAATCACCAAGGGATCCCATACGATTGTACGAGGGCAACTTTTCTGCACACACATGCAAAATTATATCCTCTTCTTCTCCCTACCGCCCCCCAAATACTCCTCACCGATAAAAATCTCACCAGGCCGAGGCAAAAGAACGGTTTTTTAGGCAAATGTGGGCCAGAAAATCACCACATAGAAAATTGAAACGGTTGCATATTCTCGGGCGAACTTGGACTTGCGCTAGGGAAGCTAGCACTCTTGTTGAGGTTTCTATCCTTCACACGAATATCAGATTCCATTTAATTTGCATTGTCTGACTCGCCTCATCGTGGTGGTTTTTGTGGTTGGATTTAATTTTTTCGTAACCGGCTTATAGAAAAGTTGTAACGAAATTTTGTAGAGCGGGCAACACAATACCGATGTCCTCAATCCGGGGGAGATTAAAAAAGTGAAACTATTCGGGGTTAGAAGAAACGAATTGTAATGGTCTTTGTGATTTTGTTGTCAACGGGCTTTAGGTGGACGCATCCGCTTCTGGGTTTTGAATGACAGTTGCGACGTATTAATGTCGCAGCTGAGGAATATTCTCCTGTCGCATTGTGTGAAGTCCTGCGGACCAAGTTTTGCAGTTGGGTTTAAGTCTAAAACGATGGTTTTGAACCGATATTTTCTGCACATAAGGCCAATCGCTTAAAGTAATTTTTACATCATGGAAAGGCTTTTCGGTGTAATAGTTTTCCACATTGGATTTGAAAACTCGGTGATGGCGATGTTAATCCGCTTAGCGCATCCTCCGAATTCGGTATAATAGAAATGATAAAGCAACGAAAGCTTAGACCTTTGAATGTGTTCGAATTCGGGCCTCGCATTAGCTCTATATAGTGACAGTGATAGTGACAGAAAATTTGAGAGACATTAGAGAAAAAATATTAACTTTTCTTTTGTACCCAAATCAATGCTATTCTACTGAAATCTAATAAAGAATGTTTAACAATAACAATTTTAATACAGTACTCCACGGATAAAAGAAACTTCGAAAATCCAATATTCGTTTCTTGCATCCGTGTTTTTCTTATATACAAGCAACGTATATAAGAAAAAAAAAGTTTCTTATGCACTAACCACAGATATATGAAAAAAAAAAAAGCCGGTCAAGCGTGAGTTTTACTCACGCACCGAGGGTTTCGTTCTTTCGTCAACAGATTAGAAGTAAGGACATAATTTAAGTTAAAGCAACTAACTACGGCTACCTGCCGTTTTCGCTAAAGCTAAACAAAAGAAAAGTCGTTCTCATTTGCTGATCGTGCCAACCGTGTGAAAATTGGTTTACTGAACTTAAGGGAAATGGTCTCAAACTACGCCAGTGAAACAATTAATCAGTAGGTCATGAAAGTTAGCTTACCAAGCAGCTAAGCAATTCGAATCATAACGTATTCGGCAGTAATAAATAGCCACTTATTAATCTAAAACACTAATGTGGTACAGCCACAAACATCCGAAAAACTAACAAATCAAGTACTCGTGTTTGAAATTCAAAAAAAAAATTCAAATTTTACACTAGGATTTATTATTTGACTTTTGGCATGTGAAAATCACATTGAAGCAATAACAAAAATAATGTTTAATTTTGTTTTTGTTTCTTTAGAATTCTTTATGTTCACTTTTATTCAGTGACAAAATTTAAAATCTTTCCAACAGCATATTTATATAAATCGCAGCCAATAGAAAAGAGCGTATCAGGAAATTTTCTGAGCACACATACACGTACAAATAACTGATTCTCTTATTTTTTTCAAATAAAAATTACAATAACAAAGCTATTATAATCAATCATTTCTTTACTTCGCTTTGTTCTTTTAAGAGAACTGAGAGAGAAGAAAACTGCCATACAAAATATTCGCTCAGGTTTTGAAAAGAGCTAAAAGATATTTCAGAATTTAACAGAATATAGAAACTTTTTTAAGAATCCTTTGCGTCCTCGATTGAGTTAGTAACGCATTCAAGCTATCATTTTTATTTGAATTGGAGTTTAACAATTTTGAAAAAATTAGAAATGTGAAAATAACGAGAAACCCTCTTCGAAGAAGAAAAAAATAAAAAGCAAATAAAGGCAAATCGGACAAAACCGAGGATCGAACTCAGGACCCTCAAAGCAGAGCGCGAGCGCTATAACCACGCCGCCAACGCCGCTTCAAAATTCCGTTGTCTTTTTTGGTATAGAAAAAGCGTAGAAAACTTTGTGTGTGTGAGATAGTCGCTAGTTGCCCTTTTTTAGCAAAATGCTCATATAATTTAAATCGTTAATATTTCGAAAAATTGTGTGAAAATAAATTTTTTGATTCTATTGATGAGATCTACAAAATGGCGTTTTCGGATCTTTAAAATTCGTATGTCATTGTTTTTTTGCTTTTGGCCAATAACTCGAAAACTGTTCGAGCCAGGATGCTTGAACTAAATTTAAACTAAAGATTACATCGAGACCTACATTTTAGATTTTATTCAGATTTTTAGACCTGCAGGTGTGGAAATGCGAGGGGGGGGGGCGCTTTTTTCGCATTTAAAGCTTAATATCTCGAAAACTGAGCCTCAAAACAAAAAGCTCAAAATCAAAACTGTATTTTATTTTACAAGACCTATCCAACGGTACCTAACTCATAATAAGTCCGGGAAAAAAAAATTTAAGAAATTAGTTAGTAATTTATTTTAGTACGAATAAAAAATCATATAAGATTTCTGGGTACTTTTGCAATATAGCGGTGAGTTGTCCCATAGCTCCAATTTTTTTCAGATTTTTTGGCCCATTATTTTAGAAAATAAGGTATGGGACATGGTACACAAGTCGGTTTTTTGAAGCTTGCGGGCTTATAACTTCTTACCAATAAGACTAAGATTCTCATTGGACTACAACTTTTCGATCTAGCTACCATTCTCTTTCTAACGATACCCATATCAAGTACCTAAGAAAAAAAAACTATTTCTTTATTTTAGTATTAGTACTAACTTTTTCGCTAATAAGTGACTTTCTTTAAACTTTTTTTCGGAACTTTCTTTGCGCAAGTGAAGTACATCATCTGTATAAATTTCATTTTTAATTCCAGGTGGTTCACCAGGTACCTAAGATAAAGCTTAATGACAGACAGACAGACATTTTTGTAGTCTCCGCCCCGCCCCCTTTCCAATGACACCCATATTGACCACAAAAGTAAATAAAAGTTTTTTCAAAGGTTAGTTTCAGTACTAACTTTTTCTTTAATCTTCGACTAATTCCGGAAAAAAATGTGATTGATGATTACGTGATTTATTTTTGGGTTGCCATTCATTCTAAATTTCATCCCTTAACTACAGAGGATTCAGAAGAAGACAGACAAACACCGAAGTGATTCTATAAGGGTTCCGTTATTCCTTTGGAATGAAACCCTAATAATTAAATCTTTTATACGCCCAATGTAAAACGATACACGAACGCTAAATGCAAATTTAGCATTATCTTAAATAAAAAACACTTTCTCGGAGCAGAAGAAGGAAAATCGAGTAACAATCTTGAACTTTTGCTATAGCTCCTGCTGAAGCTGTATCTTCTAGCTGGTGTATCTTATTTTTGAGGACAAACTTTGTTCAGATGACTGTACTGACTCACTTTTGACGCCGATTGTAGGCAGTTAAAATCGTTTTTCTAAAATCTCTGAACAGTAGCACAGTCGGGTATTAGATCCGAGGGATACCATAAGAGGAAAATCTTCTGACCGAACTATAACTAACATAACTTGGATCTAACTATCAAACTACCTAAACTAAACTCAAATGCATCCCTCTTTTCGAGACTCCATCACTTGTTAGACGTTTACTCTCGGAAACGATTGTACGATCAGACATTTGAGTCCTGTTCTGTTTAAGCAGACGACGCTAGCTTGAGCTCTCCGAAATGGTGAATGCATACAGTCCAACGTTTGTCTATGTGATAGGGCAACGGCAATTAGCCTCCATCTCGAGCTCACGTCATCGCATCTGAAGAGTATTGCCAACGTGATGCAGCTTCGTTGTTCCTATAATTTTTTGCATTCCTTAAGCTGGATCTCCTGTCATTAGTTCCGTCTAGACGAAAAAACATTTCACGGAGCATTAACATTTTACACGACTCGTTTTTCTGCATTCGCTGTCACCGTGTCGACGTTGTCACACATCACCATCCTTCGTTTCATTTGAATGCAAACATTGAAAACTATTTCCACGCGCCTTGCCACACGCTCAGATTCCTCGTAACCATTCCAAGCCCGGGTCCCGAGCATCGTTCATCACTTGTCGCATGGCCCGCTGATGTCCTTTTCGCTTTTGTGTTGCTCGCAGTTGCTCTGAGGCAATTTGTTGCGCACTCCCATGATACCGGATCTTTTCTAACTAACGAAAATCCGATTTTAGTTGGAAAATCGTTTCTATTTTTTTTTGTATTTGTTCCTTAAGTCAATCCCTTTGTTCTACGAAATTAGTTGACATAGGTAGTGAAAAGGATGTGCAGCTTGTCTTCTGCTGCTCGGCATGTGTACATCCTCTACATGGAGTCCAATTTGTCGCGTGGCAATTTTTTTGGTCTTTTATTTTTCGATGCCCTTCCCGGTACTTGCTTTTCTCAAGTCAAAGTGATAACCATTTTCATGGATCATAAAAGTCGTAACAAGGACGAAGGACGAAGATAAAAATAAAAAAAAAAAGAAAAAAAGAAAAAAATAAAAAAAGAAAAACATCATGATGCCTCTGCAGTTTTTCCATGAATCTTAACTATGCCAAACTGTGCGAGTTTGTGACATTTGCCCCGTCCCCTCTTGAGCTCTTAGCTCATAATTGAGTCCGAGAGGTCCTTTGGGCCAATTCTTTCGTTTTTTTTATGCTTCGACTGTAGTTTGTGTGTACATGCGTCCGCGCACGAAAGATAAATAAACTAAAACGAAAATGAGATGAAGGACGATTTATTGCTGTTCAGAAGGACGAAGAAGGATGTAACTCGATTCGTTATATTTTTTTTTTTTCTCAAGCATTCCTTTGGTCCGCTGTAGACAATCTGATCGAAATCCTACTGAACTCTGCAGGAAGTGACGCGGAAGCAGTTACTCATAATTGCTGCCTTCCTGTGGCATTGTCCTTTTAATGATTTATGGGAAATTCAATCTCAATGAGTGAGATATGCACAAACATAATTGAGTATCAAATAAATGCTTTGACTCTGACTGACGATGCAATGAAACGCAATTTAATTCAAGAAATTCGGCGTGGTGACAATTTTGTTTATTCTGTTCAAAGTAAAAAATAAATACGTATGTGCGCATAAATGGCGTTGATTTAATGACGTAATTTAGTAGGATCGACCGAACTGAGAGCGCTTTGAAACTAGTTTACATTAAGTTTAACTTTCAGACCACAAAATTTTAATAGATATGTTGGTTTGAGGATTTACATAAATTCATCAGCAGTATGGGACCAGTTGGTTTGACGATTTATATAAATTCATCAGCAAAATGGGACCAACGCAAGTAATCAGCTGGGACAGGACAATATTAAACTGTGCGTAAATAAGTTCTACGTACAAAAAATGCTCCTGGGTTTCTTTGCATTAAAAATTAATGCATGCAAGATAATTCTACATATTAACTATTTTAGTTAATATGTGGAACAAAGCCAAAGTCTTTCCCATGTACCTGATTGCTAATGCAATGATGAGTACTCAACTTTTTTTGAGTACCTGTCTTGACATCCTTACGACATGAGGACAGGTCTGTGTTTTAAATCTACATCCCCAGATCTTTTTCCGATAATTTACTTTGCGAATCCGCACGCTTCTTCCTCGAATTACATGCGGGGCGCCTTCGGATGTTCTCACGACCTCACAAACCAAGCAAAAACAATTGAAACGTCACGATGAGAGATCCCAGAACAGGTACTCGTCCATTTCAAAGTAGAATGCAAAACAACAAACCTGTTTATGCAATTATCTCTTGAAGGTTTTTTTTTCCTGACGACACAGGGGTCCTTACTCACATAATCCGCCCCTGTCGCCTACAAATGACGTGCACCTTACAGCAATTTAATTGCATTTCTCCTATTTTCAACAACAAATCACACAGGCAACAAAAAAAAGGAAAGCGAGTGACAAATTAAAATCAGCATGAGGAAAAAATAAAATTCCCAATACGAGAACGTTGATCATCGCAATAATGGCGGACAGCCCAAGGGGCTTATCTCTCTCCCCAGCCGACTGCAGGCGGCAGTGTTGATGTTTATGTCGTCCTAAATCCTTTGCATGGCCCGGAGATTACGCATGAAAACTTAAGCTCGTGTCAATTGCCTTCTCCTACCGCTGTGGGGTTGGGAGTGGAGGATTAACATGACAATCGACAATCGAGAAAGGACATTGTGCTCTTACCATAACCACCCCAATCGACTAGTTGGGATGGAATAATTAGCGAAAGTAATAATTAAAACGGAAATATTACTTAAACCGCGCATAATGTATCTGATTTGTGAGATTTATTCGCGGGCAAATCCCATCTTAGGGGTAACGCCTTTCTGCGAGTGTGTGTCTGCCAGTGTGTACGTGAATTTCATAATCCTTTTAAGTGGGCGTAATGAATAAATGGCACCGAAGATGAATGAGGCATTTGGCGACATTTGATTTTACGGCCGTGTATTAGGACGCAGGGATTATCGAGTGGTCAATGCTGTTTTTTTTTTTTTCTGTTATACCACACGCTCAAGTGGTGGCAAGTGCCCAATTAAACATAAGGGCTAACAACTTCAACAGGGTGGCTATGCTATAAAACGAAGTAAAGAGGTCCATTTACCGGCAACCGCAAAATCAAGTGTCTTAAAATTAATCGAAGGCGTTAAGACAAATTTAAAATAAACGCATTGAAACTAAAAACCCACAAAACAGAGGCAAAAAATCTCGAAATTGTTTGTTGTGGGGTATTTCAATTTCAAGATTCAAAAAACGACTTTATACTTTTTAAAAGCAAAGCCACCAAAGTCTGGTGTGGAAGGAAGGGACATGGTTGTCTCTTAAGGGTTCTGAACGAAACAGCTCCTTCTTAAAATTTCAACACGAACTGTTGCGGAGTACGTAGATCCGGGAAAACCCAGTTCCGGTCGCGACGATAGGACAACAAGATCAGGCGATAGACAAACACGTTTACACAGGCAGGCGACGACACTAAAACAACACAGACGGCAAGCAGACGACGCACAATCAACGCAGACACATAAGCAGGCAACCATATCGCAGGCAAAGGCCTTCTTATCGCGGATCCTGAGAAGGAATATGTACATAATAGTTCATATATATATATCTCTTATCGTGAGATTTTGTGATAGTTTTTTCGGTAGCGTCATTGAAGACGGTTGTGCTTCTTTCCTTTTTCGTTGGAAATAAATATAAAGAAAAACAAAATTCCTTGGTTTTAATTCCTATACATTTTTTGGTGCCTCCTGTGAGGACTTTGCAATTGATGAGTTCAATTTAATAAAGTTTTAAGTCTTTGGTGTGGCGTGCACATCGAAGCATCGGTGTCAAAACGGTGGAGGGATGCATAATATGTTTTTATGCCGCACCACGACACCGAAACAGGCATCCTCAGGCGATACACCTACTGAAGCAGGGTGTCCATCGAAATCACAGGCATTACTCGCATCGACAGATCAGGCTCTTGCCATCGCATCCTTCATATACGATGGCCAAACGACGTTATTGGCTACAGCATCAGTTTTACTACTGGACATTCAAGACGCTGCTATCACGGTACGTGCACTGTGTGACACAAGCTCGCAGATTACGTTTGTGACGGAACATTGCGTCCAACGTTCAAGGCTGAAGAGGCAGAAGTTCGACATGGCTATCGCCACTGCAGGCGACGTACGAGGCCCTAGGACACGAGGAGTAGTGAAATTGCAACTACGATCACGATACGAGGCAGATTTCTCCATATGTATCAACGCATTTGTACTCGGCAGAATGACGGCAGACTTACCTGCTCATCAAATTGATATGGATCAATGGGATCATCTAATAGGCTTACCGCTAGCGGACCCAACGTTCGGTAGTCCAGGCAAGATCGACGTTCTCATCGGGGTGGACGTTTGGAACTTAATAATTAAGGAAGGCTTGGTCAATGGCAAGATGAATCAACCAAATGCGCAAAATACCCATTTAGGATGGGTGGTATCCGGTCCAGTGGAGGCAAGGCAGTGCAATTTGGCTCAATGTGCATATGTACGAGGCGATGAATATCTCGAGGAGGCTTTAACACGTTTTTGGCTACTGGAAGAACCTATAACTGAAGTCGATGCAGCGGTACTCGATGAATGCGAGGCGCATTACAACAGCACAGTTCGAAGGCAGGATGACGGTCGATATGTAGTCCACATTCCCTTCATGGCAGGACATCCGAAACTTGGTAACTCACGTCGAACCGTAATGCAGCAGTTTTACCTCAACGAAAGGCGTTTACATTCCAAGTCCGATCTGCTGGCGAGGTGTATCGCATTTATGCGAGAATACGAGGAGTTAAGACATATGGCGCTGTTTGAAGATAAAGGCGAGGCAGGCGGTGACACTCAATCGTATTACATCCCTCACCATGCAGTGACTGCTAAATTCCGAGTTGTTTTTAATGCTTCCGCAAAAACAAGCAATGGTGTGTCACTGAACGACACTCAGCATATAGGCCCAGTGATACAGGATAAACTGGCGAACATAATTCTACGATTCCGGCTTTATCGCATAGCAATGGTAGCGGACATTGAGAAGATGTTCCGCCAAGTCCTAATTAATCCGGATCAACAAAGGTGGCAACTTATAGTCTGGCGAGAATCTCCCGACGATCCACTGAAGACGTATCGTCTCACCACGGTGACGTATGGCACACGGTCAGGCCCATATCTGGCAGTGCGTACATTGCTGCAATGCGCACGAGATAACTACACTGTTATACCAAACGATGAAGAGGCAGCGGAGGCAAGGCGGAGCATCGAGCAAGATTTCTATGTGGATGACTATCTCTCCAGCGCTCCAACCATAACCGAAGCAATTCGACGGACAAGGAACGTTACGAAAATTTTGCAGCAAGGTCGCATGCACCTGAGAAAGTGGCGGTCTAACCACCAGGCGGTTATTCAAGGCATCAGCGGTCATAACGATGGTAAGCAACCATTATTAATTAATTCGAAAGAATTGTCCGTTCTAGGTTTGCAATGGGAAAGTGACATAGACACATTGTCATTCAAAATTTCCTTGGACGAAGCACCGAGCAAACGCACATGTCTCAGCGATATAGCAAGGCTTTACGACCCGACAGGCCTCCTAGCACCAGTTACCGTGAAAGCAAAAATATTCATGCAAAAGTTATGGCTTGCTGGCATTGGCTGGGATGAAGAAATACCCATTGATCTACATAGCGAATGGCTCTCTTATCGACAAAGTTTGTTCCAGTTGGCAAGGCTATCAATACCACGTCACGTAGGGGTTCATCCGGAACACCTAACTACATTACATGGCTTCTGTGACGCATCTCAATATGCTTATACAGCAGTAATTTACGTACGAACCATCAACGAGGCGGGCCAGGTGATACTCCGGTTGCTCGCATCGAAGACGCGGGTGGCACCGGTGAAGACCATCTCCATCCCTAGGCTAGAGCTTTGTGGAGCCCAGCTTTTGGTGACCACAATGAATGCGGTGCGAAAGGCAATAGGCACGGCGCATGTAAGATACTTCCTGTGGACCGATTCCACGATCGTCTTGGCGTGGCTTAGGCAAGTTCCAGTCCGATTCAAGTCATATGTGGCAAACCGAGTGGGTTACATCCAGCAGCATAGTGAACCATCCGCATGGCATCATATCCCAACGGCACATAACCCAGCAGACTGCGCCAGTCGAGGACTTTCACCCGAGCTACTACAGAAGCATACACTTTGGTGGACGGGGCCGAACTTTCTGCAAACGAGTGACCGCTATAGTTCAGCAGGAGATCCTCCTTGTACAACTGAGGATCTAAAGCATTTACGAGAAGAAGAGCGAGCTGCGACTGCAATCGTAGCATACACGACAATTGGCTTACCAGGCTTGCTAATGACGAGGCGAAGGGACGAGATCGTACAAACTCACTGAGAAGGCTAAAACGGATAATGGCGCATATCTTGTATTTTTTGGACAAGAGACGTACGGAGCAAGCAGCATTCGAATTAAACATCTGTACTGCAGAACGATTACATCGAGCGATGTTAGCATTATCTCGGTTGGACCAAAGGCAATGGTATCGCCAAGAAATGGAGCGGTGCACTCAGGCAAAACCTATCGCAAGCAATAGTGAGTTGAGTTCCTTGAATCCGTATCTTGACGGGGAACGTATTCTACGAGTAGGCGGCCGAATCAAGAGATCTGCGTTGGACGAAAAGCAGAAGCATCCAATTATTCTATCCAGAAGAGGCAGGCTAGCATACCTGATCATTGCAGAAGTACATCAAGGTACGTTGCATGGTGGTGTACAGCTGATGTTGCAGACAATTAGGCAAACCCATTGGATCATAGGAGGCCGGGCGCTTGTGAAATCCTACATTAACAAATGTGTCACCTGTCGCTTACAACGAGGTACCGTGGCAAGGCAACAGATGGGCGATCTACCTAGATGTCGGGTTACGCGGCATCGACCGTTTCTCATCAGTGGCGTGGATTATTGCGGACCATTTTCGTTTCCCTTAGGGGCCAAGAGGTCGAAAACCATTATAAAGACATACGTGGTCATATTTGTATGTTTATCGATAAAGGCTGTACATGTTGAGTTGGCTGCAGATTTATCCACGGAGGCTTTCTTAAACGCATTTGCTCGATTCATTAGTAGGAGAGGACCCTGTGAGCAGCTCTACTCCGACAACGGGACGAATTTTCATGGAGCGAATCGCAGGCTTAAAGAAGGCTTGGCAGCGTGGCATAGCGAGCACGTTAAAGAGGAACTGGCGCATCGAGGAACGGCTTGGCACTTCATTCCACCGGCAGCACCACATCAGGGTGGAATATGGGAGGCGGCTTTAAAATCCGTAAAGAGGCATATCGTGCGAGTGATCGGCGAACAGGTAATGACCTACGAACAGTTTAACACGTTGCTTGTTCGTATCGAGGCGTGCTTGAATTCGAGGCCAATGGTGGCTGTTACGAGATTTACCAGCAAATCTAATGAATGAAAAACGAAAATTAGATATTTGGATTTGCTAGCAAATGTGGGAAAAAGTCACGAAAACAAACGAAGGGATTACGAGATCGGATGGCGAAGATGGGAAGCGATAAAGCCCATAGAATTTTCCTCCGACGATAAGACACGAGTTTGAAAGAAAAACGAGGTTTTAAATTTTGTTACAATTTATTTGAATTAATCCCGGTAAAGTGGCAGAGACAATAATTTTTTGGCAATTTGAAACCGCATCGAATGCACGACCTTGAATCTGCAACCTTGAACGCCCACGCAAAAGATAACACATGCGTGCGAGACGCATAATAGGGTAAATATACAACGTTTCAAAAAAATAACAAATAGAACTTGAAAGTAATTAATTAACAATAAACAATATGAAAAGAAATTAAAACAAAACGTATATTCTCAAACAGTGGCTTTGTATGATGATCCGGACGACAGGCTTGCCCTAACACCAGCTGACTTTCTGACTGGAGGTCCTATTATTGCTCTACCAGAACCAACCTACAGGCATCTTCCACTGAATCGCATCAAAGAATGGCAACTAGTTCGTCGGTGGACCGAGGATATATGGCGACGTTGGCATCAAGAATATTTGACAACGCTACAGCAGCGAAACAAATGGCGAAAGGCTGAGGCCAATATCAAAGTCGGAGATATTGTGGCAATTAAAGAGGAGAATTTGCCGCCAACGAAGTGGTGTCTTGGCAGGATCATTAAGGTACACCCGGGAGAGGATAAGTTAGTACGGGTAGTGACGACGCACCACTATGATAAACAAACAAGCCGGACGTTTACCAGGCAACGACCAATTCAAAGGATTTGCGTACTTTCTTCAGAAGATAGTTCAGAAACCGATGTTTCAGAGGAGGCCGGGATGTTGCGGAGTACGTAGATCCGGGAAAACCCAGTTCCGGTCGCGACGATAGGACAACACAGACGGCAAGCAGACGACGCACAATCAACGCAGACACATAAGCAGGCAACCATATCGCAGGCAAAGGCCTTCTTATCGCGGATCCTGAGAAGGAATATGTACATAATAGTTCATATATATATATCTCTTATCGTGAGATTTTGTGATAGTTTTTTCGGTAGCGTCATTGAAGACGGTTGTGCTTCTTTCCCTTTTCGTTGGGAATAAATATAAAGAAAAACAAAATTCCTTGGTTTTAATTCCTATACACGAACCATTTTACGCACAGTGGGGCAGCTTATGTGGCACAGCCGGAATTAATTCAGTTCAGGACAATTCTTCGATTATTTTCCAGCAGATCAAAAGCAAAACAAAATTATCAATCATGCATGTAACGATTTACCAATTTATTAAAATCAACACTTAAGTTAGTCTTTCAAAATGTAAATATGTATAAAATAAAGAAAACGCGGACTGTATTTCTGGTTTTGACTTAACACAAAAATCGAAAAGGGTAAAATATAATTGGAAAATCTTCAAGATTTTGTCTTAACTTGTACCAGAAGTTAAGTTCCAAGCATTTCCACGCCACTCTTAGGTACTAAAATAGTTCAATATATATATATAAAAATTTCTGAAAAGAGGGATGCTTTAACGTGCTTCTTTTATATTTGAAATTATTGAAAGTAAGTTTCTTAGAAAATAGCTTTACATTTTTTCGTATTTGATTTTTGCCGTTTACTTTTTATCTTGACTTCATTACGAAAAGAATGAAAATATTATATATAACATCATGAAAGAACAAAATAAGAAAAAACTGACCCGGGTACTCACTCAAAAGTCCGACGCACTAACCGATCGAGCCACAAAGCCCAATTTCAGTGGTTTTTTCAAGAGACTGTGAGAATGCTTCTATTTATAGAGGTTCGAATTATCGACAGTTTACTGTACATAGTTTTTGAGTACTGAATTTGTGGGGACATTGGAACTTTAACTCTTATTTATTGTCTAGATCAACAAGTGTATATACATATGTGTGCATAAAAAACTCTTGAGCCCCAAGAGCCAGTAATATGAAGGGAGTTGATTAATCTGCGCATTCTTTAAATTTGCTGTGGTCTGCATAAATAAAGAGTTTTGAACGTTCTGACGTTCTAGAATGTCCTGTCCTGTTACGTCTGAATCCAACAATATTTTCGCGTTCTTAAACCACTCCATGGGCGTGGTCCAATTTTCACTAACACCAAAGCGATCGTCACTTCTCTCTTAAAGTATTCCCACTTCAGCCGCAACCTACAATTTAAAAGCACAAATACACAACACCCCTGGCTTCGCAGACGCGGTAAACAGAAGGTACAGACCCCACCCCAATCTACTCCTGCAAACACTTTAAGCCCAAACACCTTTAAGAGGTCACGTCCCGATTACCCACATTTTGCCCCATCAACCCATTTCTTACCTTCGGAAACAACAAAAAACACCGCCGCCGTCGCCTGTGCTCGTTTGTCCTTGCCCTAGTCCCCGGCGTCGTTCATAAGCCAGCTTTTACGCCTCAAGAATGGAAAACGGGAAATTGACGAAACGGGAGCAAAAAACGCGTTCCATTACCCAAATTAAAAAAGAAATTTCAAGTGGAAAAAGCTTGTCAACCAGCATTTCATCAGTATTGGTCCGGCAATACCGGCTTAAGATCTCCTTTTCTTTATCACCTCTTCCGCCCGCTGGACAAAATGTCTTCATCATTATCTGCCGACAGCAGGTGGGTGGTGGTGGTGGTTAAAAAGAAGGAAGTACAGGTGTCCATTGGAATTACCCACCGACTTTGTCTTTAGCTATTCAAAAATCAATTGTTCCCATTATTGTAATGAGATTACCGTTAAGAGACACAGTCTTCTTAGAAAGAAAGTTGGCTCAGTCGAGCAGAGGGTGGGTGTTATTTTTCGTTCATTGGCCCCTCTGCCGAGTTTCTTATGTCCGCCTGCTGCCATATTCTTGCTGACATCGGAAAATGTTCCCTTATCCCGAGGAGAGTTTACCAATTGAAGGCGGATGAGAAGGAGCTGAGCTGTTGGCCAAAAGGGGGAGGTGGGGGCAGTGAGAGTGTATAAAGTTGAATGTCCACGATTAGAGGAGGATTCAGAAAGTGTCTACCTAAAGCTGTTTGATGGCTCTTGTCACCCTTGCTACTCTGTCAGCTTCTTTGCTGTTGTACTTTCTATTGGGTTTCCTTTACTGTTATTGGCGTTTCTTTTCTTTTTTTTTAGTCCGCAGGTTTAACTGTTGTTTTTTTATTCCTCTTGATGCTTTGCGAGAAAAAGCTGACATAGGAAGGAAACGCGATGACGACGATGACTGGATGTCGATATTATTTTCTTTATCTTTCGTTTTTGTTTGTCTGAAGATCGAATGGTGGCATGGAGGGGTGGGCGCAAGTGAATGAAATTGAAATTAAATTGGATTAATTATTTAATCGATGAAGATGAAACAATTGAGTGGCGGAATCGGAGTAATAGGGTGGATCTTTAATGGGATTTGTAGCTGTTCACCGGAAGGAGGCATAGTTGTTGATGACACCAAAGGTGTATCGGGTGGATGAACTAGTTGAGAGATATGTAACAGATGTGTATAACAACTTAGAGTAGAGTTGGGGGGGGGGAATGTGTCGCCTGTGTCACTGCGGCCACGAGTGGGCCTATTGTGACTGCCCCCGCTTATGGCTCACGCAGAAGGCCCGAGTTCGTAATGAATCTTAGGATGCTTTTGGGTGAGCTGGCGTATAACAACTTAACAAAAGAGGATTTTGTGGGAATTAAAAACAGTCGCCTCAAGAGAAGGTGCAACTTTTCGTTACCTTAGGTGATCTACATATCGAATTGGAATATGGAATATGGAAACAAAGCCAGTTCAAGAAATCAAAACCACACCACCGCAGCATTCGCATTGTCTTTTTAAATAAAGAGCTTAACAGAGGCATTGAAAATATGGTCGTCAGAGATTTTTAGTGAAAAGAATGGGAATTCGTCTGCAAACATCAGACAAATTATTCGTTATTTAATCGTATTTTATTGTATAGAGTGATAAAATCAAGATTAATAGGACAGCACCAGACGGTAGAACCTTTGTTCATCGTCCTAAATGCCGAAGGTCTAGTCTGGGGTGCATTTCCTTGGGATGATGTAGTTGAAAAATCATATAACCAAAAAACAAATCATGAATTTTTTTTGGAATTAGTCGCAGATTATAGGAAACGTTAGTATTAATACTAACGCCCGAAAAAACGTTTATTAACTTTGATGGTCGACATGGGTGTCATTGGAAAGGGGACGGTGCCCTGATTATGAATATGTCCGTCTGTCTGTCGTTAGGACTTAATCTTGATAATTGGCGAAGCACTAAGAATTCAGAAATAAAACTTCGCCAAAAATGTATTACACTTACCCAAAGAAAGTTCAGATAAAAAATTTTAAGAAAATTTCATATAAGCAAAAGCTTAGTACCAATACTTAATTAGGTCTTAGGTAAACGTGACTGCCTGCGCTGTAGCACAGGCTCACTTAGGCCACTTATTGGCCCATTGTGTTGTCACACATCCGGATTGTTTTCAATTTCGCCGGACTCGCTGCCTATAGATTTCCTGCAAATACACCAAACCAAAGTATTAGCAGGCATGTCATACTACCTGTTTGAAGCCAACGTTGGTAGTCTTGTATCCCCCGGGCTATACCCAGTGGGATCTGTTTATGAAGCCGCTGATGCGCCTTACATCCATGCTAGCGAGTTCGCTTAACTCCTTAAAGAAGTATGCACCTAGAGTGCGCTTCCTCGTGCGTGCGAGTGCTGGGCATGTTCCTAGAAGATGCAGTACTGTCTCTTCTTCCTCCTCATCTCTGCAGCTTCTGCAGAAATCATTGGAGGGGATTCCCAGTCTTTTGGCATGATTGCCAAATAAGCAGTGGCCAGTTAGAACTCCCACTAGTCTGCCTATATTTGCCCTACTTACCGAGAGCAGCTGCTCTGTCCTGCCCCTATCTATCTTCGGCCACACTAGCCTAGAGATGTGGCAGCTGTGTAGATTGCTCCATCTGGAGTTTGCTGCCGTTATGGCTTCTGCAGTTAGCTGTGAACCAACCTCCTGCATGGAGGGTCCGGGGGTCCCCTGATTATTATTTGAGTCCGATTCCCCTCCTATTCTTGCTAATTCGTCAGCTCTTTCGTTGCCTAGAATACCCGTGTGCCCTGGGACCCAGCACAGGGTGAGACTACATCTGTCCGCCATCTCTTTGAGAGATTGGCGACATTGTTTTACCATTCTTGATCTTATCAATGGTGTTTCCAGAGCTTTTATGGCCGCCTGACTGTCTATGTAGAGTACAATAGACTGACCATCTATCGAACCCATGGACAGCAAGCGCGCTGCCTCATGAATAGCTGTTATTTCCGCTTGGAATACACTACAGTGGTCCGGGAGCCTGAGGGACCTCGCAATGTTTAGTCGTTCAGAGAAGACTCCCATGCCCGTGCCCTTTTCCGATTTTGAACCATCCGTGTATACTTCCAGAGCAGCCTGGTTTCTCACACTGTCTTCCTCCCATTCCTCTCTATTCGGTATCCTTATTCGATAGTTTCTATCGAAGTCCTCCTGAGGTGGAAGGTAGTCTGTTCGAGGTGGGATTTTGTTATTACGTAGAATAGCAGTATGACCTGCTGTCTGGTGTCCTTGCCACCTTCTGCTATCCCTTAGCCTGATTGCTGACCTTGTGGCCACATATTTCCCGTGTATGTCTACGGGAAGTATGTGTAGCATCGTTTCCAAGGCAGCCGAGGGGGTGGATCGTACCGATCCGGTTATGCACAGGCACGCTGTCCTTTGAATCCTACCCAGCTTTCTAACGTTATCGTCTGTGCCTAGTGCTGGCCACCAGACGATTATTCCATAGAATAGAATAGGCCTTACAATTGCAGTGTATGCCCAATGTGCGATTTTTGGCTGTAGACCCCACCTGGAGCCAAGGGCTTTTCTACAGGTGTATAGTGCCACTGCCGCTTTCTTCACACGCTCCTGGATGTTTGGCTTCCAGTTGAGCTTGCTGTCGAGTATAATACCAAGGTATTTGGTTGTTTTCGAGAAACCCAGTTCTTTATTTTTGAACCTCAGAGGTCTCAGGGAAGGTAATTTGTATTTTCTTGTGAACAGGATTAGTTCTGTTTTTGACGGGTTAACGTCAAGTCCTACTTTATCTGTCCATGCTGCTAGCCTACAGAGGGCTGTTTCCATGACGTCTCTGATAGTGTCCGGGAATTTTCCCGTGACGGCTATTGCGATGTCGTCTGCATAGGCAATTGGTTTACATCCAACTGAGCTAAGCTCCAACAGAATTTCGTTCACCACTAATAGCCACAATAGCGGTGATAGCACCCCTCCTTGTGGTGTTCCCCTACAGGTCGCCCTACTGGTGTGATGACTACCTAACTCGGCCCTTACGATCCTATTGGATAACATGTTGTTAATCCAGTTGCAGAGGCTTCTGTTTATATTAAGCTTGTATAGTGCTTGCTTGATAGCTTCTGAGCTAACATTGTTGAAGGCTCCCTCTATATCCAGGAATGCTACTATAGTGAATTCTTTGTGCTCAAAGGATTTTTCTATAGTGCTTACCAGAGAGTGGAGTGCCGTTTCCGTTGAGAACCCTTTGCGATACGCATGTTGGGCCTGGGATATTTCGTGTTGTGAGATATTCTCACGTATGTATATCTCTATCAGTCTTTCAAGCGTTTTCATCAGAAACGATGATAAGGTGATAGGTCTGAAGTCTTTTGGGGAGTTGTGGTTTGCTTTCCCACATTTGGGGATAAACACCACCTTCGATCTTCTCCACAAGGATGGAGTATGACCTAGCCTGATGCAGCTCCTAAAGATATTTAGCAACAGTGGTGCTAGGATTTCGAACCCTTTTTGGAGTTCCACTGGTCTTATACCGTCCAGTCCCGGGGACTTGTACGGTTCAAAACTATTTACCGCCCACCTAAGCTTTCTCAGCGTTATGAGTCGGTCGGGTAGAGGCCCAGGCAACTGTGTGTGGGTCACTCCAGAATTATCCATCGGATAGGTATTTCCTGGAAAGTGTGTGTCGATTAGCAGGTCTAGAGTATCACCGCCAGACGTCGTCCACTCTCCGGTCGCGGTTTGTAAAAAAGATGGCATGGTGGAGGTTTTGGAAAGTATTCGCCGCAGTCGGCCACAGTCACTGGTCTTTTCTATGTTGTCACAGAAATTTCTCCATGACCTTCTCTGCTCTTTCCTTAACTCCTTTTTGTAGGTCTGTAGGCTACCTTTGTAAAGGTCCCAATCAGACTTTTCCATGGTCGCTTTAGCGCGATTGTAGCGTTTCCTGCTGGCTTTTCTTAGCTCTGCAAGTCCAGAGGTCCACCATGGTGGCCTCCGTCCTATCTTGCGCCTGCTAGTTGGGCAGGCCTCAGAGAAGGAGCAGTTCATGGCTTTAGTTAGGTTATTGACTAGCAGATCTACCTCTGGTCCTGATGCAGGTTCAGTGTCGAGTCTGCTGTCTAGCCTGTTTTTTAAACCATTTGTGTAGGATTGCCAGTCTGTTCCTCTCGGATCTTTGAAGATTTCGACCGGCATTGTCCTGAGATTTAAGGAGAATTGTATGTAACGGTGATCCGAAAAGGATACCTCGCTAGATACCTTCCATTTGTTGACGTTTATCGTCTGATTTTTAGAGATTAGGGTGATATCTAAAACCTCCCTTCTTATACTGTTAATAAATGTTGGCTATGAGCCCAGATTGCAAATACTAAGGTTAGTGTCTACTATGAAATCAAAAAGAGACTCACCTCTCTTGTTTATGTCGCTGCTTCCCCAGATTGTGTGATGCGCATTCGCATCACCTCCAATCAAAATGGGAATTTTGGCCTCCTCTGCCGCTTTTATGGCATTTCTTATTGTTGCTGCCGGTATTGGTCCCTAAAATGCAGGTTCTTGGTTTACCTGTACTTTTAACGCTAAATAGCGTATAGCCTTTTACCCTCAATCCTGCTATGCGGTCGCTTGTGACCCATGGCTCCTGGATTAGGGCAATGTCTTCTCCGCTTCTTTGAAGACGGAGCGTTAGGTTAGCAGAGGCTGCTTTTGAGTGATGGAGGTTAATCTGTACTGGACTTAGGAACATATCCGGTCTGCACAGATCTCTCCACGATAGTGGTATCCGCCTCCTCTGATTCAGAGGAGTCGCCACTTAAATTCTCCTCGCGGAGCTCCTTCATCTCCCCCTCAACTGAATCAGCTGACGGTTCGATATCGGTTACCTTGGTCTCCCCCTCCGCTGTCTCAACCGACGGTTCGGCCAGGTGTTGCTCAGCCTCTTTCGCAGCTGCCGTGGTGTCGATTCCCAGGCTGCTTAATGAAGAGACCATGCCTGAGACGAGTAGATCATCCATCTCATGCACTTTGAGCGTGATTTCTTCAAAACCGATATTCATAATGAAGTTCCTCTTACGGAGAATCTCCACAGACTCTCTGTTTATGAGGAACGACATTAGTCTGCCTTTTATGTCTGGCTTGTCCGCCTTGATGATCTTCCAGTTACCGGTTGGGATGTCCGGGTTCTGGCGCTTCAACAAGTACAGAATAGTGTCGGGTTCGGCTGTTCCGACACCTACCCATGCGCGTGCTCTAGGGCGGATGGGAATTTCTGACCAATGATTCACGGTCAGTTTGGCATTCGGCCACGGTTGCAATCTTGGTACTTCCCTTTTAAGATACTCGATTGAGTTCTGGTTACCGCACCGGAGCAATTTTGCACCGTTCACATACCAACCTGCGTCGGCGAATTTGGGTGGAGTTACTGATGGATCTTTTTTGAGAAGGTCAGCCATGGCCTCCGTCAGCATAAGCCTTAAGGCCCTCCAATCATCCCCAGTTATCCTTCCTTCTTCGTTATTAAGGTCGGTTATCCCGTAAACTAGGTGATCCTTGGCCATCTCACTGAAGGATTTCTGCATCGAGTGTTCGATGGCCTTCGCTTTTTTTGCAGCCTTGGGGATTTCCTCGTTTGAACGGGGTCTCTTGGACGTAAAGTCCTTTCTTTTATCAGAGGCCTTGGCCTTATCCGACTCGGTTAAGGCTTTTGGCTTGATAAATGTTTTGCTACTAGACGGCCCCCCTCCAATCGGTTGAGCCGTGCTAGGTCCTTCTGGGCGCCCTTCCTTCCGGTTCCGTCCCCTGCTATCAGGTGACTTTCCCTTTTGGTTGGGGGCGGCGGCTGCGGAGGTGGTACCACCCGTTACGGGTTGGCTTCCCCCCTCGTTCACTACCTCACTCGCCCAGCGAAAAGTGTCGTTGTCTTTCTTGTCCCAGCTGTCCTTGGGTTTCCCCTGGAGGCGCTTCAGGAACCTCGCATTTCGAATGGTGCGGTGTCTGACATCACTTGGTTTCAGCCTCTTCGGCTTACTGCCGGTTGCCGTGCGGGCCTCGTGATCAGCGAGAGAGCTGCATTCGGATCTGCTGTCAGTGTCCGAGAGCAGGTCGATACTCTTATCTCTATAGAGTTGTGATTGATCGACGGGGGTTGCCCCCAAGGTCTGCGCCTTATTATTGGTTTCTTCTTGTTTTGTTTTGTCTGTTTTGTTTGTTTGTAAGTTGTTTGTTTGGTTCATTGTCTTGGTCCCACGAGTAAACCGGTGAAAACGTTTAGCCGCCACAGCATAGCCGGGTTTACTGTGACGACAGCCCACTTACGACAGACACTGGCCAGGTGCCTGAAGGAGCTCGTTAGAGACTGATTTGACCCTCAGCCTTTCATCCTTGGGCACGGCTTACTTATCACGCTCACACCACCTCTGGAATTAGGTTTGACCACTTCTTAGCTTCGCCTGCCCTGTCCGGAGACCTTGCAGTATGGGAGGCCCTGCTGCCATAGCCCTCCGGAGTCATCAGGCCTCCTACTGAGCCCCTTCACCGCGGCAAGGTGCGTAGTCGCGAAGAGGACCAATACTTAATTAAAAAAAACAAATTTCTTTTATTAGTTTTTTGATATGGGTATAGTTGGAAGGAGGATGATAGCTAGATCAAAAAGTTGTACTATGACAATCCCCTTACTTTTATTGATAAAAAGTTATTATCCAACAAGCTGCCACAAACTGACTTGTGTACCGTGTCACCCACCTTATTTTCTAGAATACTGGACCAAAAATCTGAAAAAAAATTGGAGTTATTGGGCAACTCATCGCAATACCAAAAAATTATCCAAAAATCGTGTATGATTTTTTATTCATACTAAAATAAATGAATTACTAACTTTTTTTGAAAACAATTTCACGTGAGTTTTTAAGTGAGGTACGATCAGATAGGTCCTGTAAAATGATAGTTTGCATTTTGCATTTTCCATTTGGAAGTTTAATTTTCGAGATATTAAGCTTCAAATTCGAAAAAAATCTGGAATGTAGGTCTTGATGTAATCTTTGTGTTAAAATTGGTTTGAGCACTCTGTCTTTAATAATTTTAGATATTGGCCAAGAACAAAAAAACAACAACATTTAAATTTTGGAGATCCGAAAACACCATTTTGTAGATCTCGGCAAAAGATCAGTAAAATATTATGTAAAAAAAACTATTTTCATACAATTTTTGAAGATGTTAACAATTTAAATCGAATCACTGAATGAACAGTGTTTAATTTGATTTCAATGAATGAATTGGCTTTGATTTGATTTGATTTTAGTTTGTTAATTTCTCAGACTTGTATTAAGTCTGAACTACTAATCTGTTTACGAACGAAACCCTCGGCGGGTGAGTAAAACTCACACTTGACCGGTTTTTTTTCTGTTTCTCACTCTTAGTTGTTTCTCTATTACAGCTGTTAGTGTGAGATAAAAAAAACACTTGTAATGCTTTTTTCGAATAATCGGTAACGTTTCTTACATTTTCTTAAATATCGTCGTAGGCCAGCGGACAGGTGCACAGGGTGCACGTAAAATTAGTGCAAGTAGCACATTTCATTAAAAGCCCGCTACACAACTTACAAAAGCCTCCTTTGTTTTCCACTTGCCCCTCTTTATAGAAGTCTTCTTTTGTACGGCTCCATAATTGTGATCACATTTTCTTCATTACTAAAGATTTAAAGATTGGTATGAAATCTGTCCTTTCTTTCTCAGAAACTTTACCCCTTCATGTGGTCTATCTCTATAAATAAATCAGTTTGTCCAGATCTTACAACGGAAACGCCCCCTCCTCTCTGCTTTACGTAACGAATTGACGCAAACATAATTCCATAATCCTTAATATCTCGAATTGTGTCCTTTTCATCCTTCAGAAGCAGACATTAATTAAACATGCCCAACGCTTCGTCCCATCTTTATAACATCTTCAGCAATCTATCTTATCTTTTCGATCATCCCCTTTAATCCGAACCCCCTGCCTCTGTCCTCTGTCAATTCAATGCATAAGAAACCCGTAAATTGCCATAGAAATCCTTTTTCCATCCACTCCCAAAAACCCTGCCCCCACCAAAGCTGAAGCTGTCCTTGTTAATTCGCAATAAAACCGATTATAACCACAGACGTCATTAAAACAGCAACAAAAAAACATCGGCAAGAACAAACATCCTTGATTCGAGATTGTTGCAGAAGACGAGACACAAAAAAAGGCGAACCATAATAAAGGATAACAAATTAACTGGTCCAATAAAAAAAGGACATCCCGTTGGCGATTTATCACAAAAAATATTTCAGTCATTTACTCGTTTAATTACCTGAATAAGTCTCTCTGTCCCCTCACTGAGTTTTAAGGTTGTGCCTGTATCCTTCTTCGTTCAAGGATACGTAATTATTTGTGGACAGATTTCACCCAATTTCTACGGCTGCCGGGGGAGGGATGAACTCTTTAATGGAGTCAGCGTGCTTCCTTTTTTTCTGTTTTGTCGGTGGCCTTTTACGTAATCCTGTATGCAAATGTAATTATTTTGCTCGCGATAAGAAAACGTTAATTGCGGCTACTTTGCATGTCGTACGTATAACGACGGAAGGAGCACAGGAAAGTCCTTTTCATGAATTATCTATCGTATGTGGGTTCTTTTTTTCCGAAGGATTAAGCCATTTGTGCCAGCGGCAGGACGGGGGATAGGGGCCATTTAATTAAATGGCAAACAATTAGAAAAGGGGGGAGTGTATATGGTAATTGCCCACAGAGGCTGCGATATGGCCTGAACGTACGAATGTCCTTTTACCCCATTTCGACAAAGGTACACGTGTGCGGGAAGCAATCAAAACAAGTACAATGACGTGGCCACGTCCTTGTCATATTTGCATGTCGATTCCCATCGATAGTGACAGCGGGGCCTTTCGCACGGCGGAGTGAAGACGAAAATGTTGCGACTTCCTGGAAATTCTTCAGTTTTCCGTGTGCTTTTTTGCAACGTCGTGGTTACCCGGAAAGTGGTGACTTTCTTCCACCCGAGGGATTATCTATGGACAGGTGCTGGCTGAGTGGCTGTCAGTGGTTGGGCTTGTTGGCGGTAATCGGATTTACTTCCCCCGGCTCCGTGGTAGGGATGTAATTAACGCATCTGCTGGCAGGGGGTTGGAGTTTTAATTTAACGTTAGCGCTGATGTTCCGAGTGTTCTCACAGTGCAGGCAGACTTTTTGACTACGCGCGGTGGCTTCGCTTTTTGGAGGTGTGTCTGGCTTGTCCTGTTGGCCTTGTTACACATAAAGAGCGGATATAACCCCACTCTCGGGCTCTGTATAGTCTTGGTGAATTTCCGGTGAATTGGCGGCGCGGTGCGCCGTGTGCTTGGTATTAACAACATGAACAACAATTAAGTTCGGCAATGGGTGTTGCACAACGCTTGCAGCTGGAGTATACTCCGTACTCAGACACGATTGCTTTTGTCTTGCAAAGGTTTTTCCCCGTCGTGGGTGTGGTTGATGGAATTGATTTTATTTTCTCAGCAAAGAGAAGTTTTTTTTGAAAAAAAAAAACCGTTACAACGGCGTTGCGGCATTGAGATCTAGGACAGTGGCTCAGTGCAACAAACCGGCGTCTAATGGAGTTTAAAGTTGTCCTCGAAGGAATTTTAAAATCGATTTGATTTTGGCTTTTTATAGACCCTCTTTAAATTTAAATAGAAATTTAATGTAGACCAAAGCCTCGGTTGCGTAGTTTCAAATTGAGACGTTTAAAAAGTGGTTTCAAAGCTGCGACGATTTAATTTCCGTGTGCGTCGTTCAAAAAATTATACATGGGTAATGTGGATCTTAAACACATGGGAATAATTATTTCATAATTAATTACAGCAAGTTTCCTCCACACTTCAAAGGCACGGCAAATTGCCACCTCCTAACAGTCGAATCTTTTTTAACGTCGCCCGAGAAATTATGTGCTGAAATGTCGGCTGCCTTTAACAAAGCACCATCAACAGCTTTAATCGGCCTAGATTTGTTTCGTCCCCCATCATTCGCTTTCTACTCGCCACGCTTCAAAGTCAAATTCTCTCAGTCAAACATCAAATCGATATAATTTGGGAAAGCACACGAGTCGTCTGTTTTTTGAAACGGTTCTCCTTTGTCGACTGGTAAATTACACCCCCCAAATAGCGAAGACTTCATTTGCATAGCCGAAATCCATCTGCTGTCAAAACGAAAAACGAAGAAAACCCACCCAAGCCCTTCCCAGCCACCCACTCATACACCCAGCATCACACCACCAGGCCTCTCTCGCCATGCGCGTCATCTACTTAACTTAGGCTAATGGCTTAATTTCAATGTCTACAAAGACCGAAATTCCTTTTCGCCACAACGGCCGTCCATCTCCGCCATTGCTGACTCTAATATTTGCTTTTTGGGAAAACAATCATTCGGTGGCTACTACCGCCGCCGCTTCTCCATTGTTGTTTGCTTCTCGACACCCCTCGATTCGTTAGGCAGTTGTTGTCGTCATCACCATTGTTCTAATCAACAACAGTTCTGTTGTCAAAAAAAAAATATATAAGAGACTGGGAAGACGCACAGCCACACACAGCGGAAAAGGGGGAGAGAAATCACAATTTCACTAGGAAGACCACCCCGCCCCCGGCTTTCATGCTGACAGCTGTCATAATTAATTTTGACATTTCAACATCCGCTGTCCATACATAATTACGAAAATGTTGTTTTTTTTTCGTTTTGTTGTTGCTGTATACATTGTTGGTCATCTGGAGAGCTCTTTCTCCTTCTTGGTCTTCTCTTTCTTTTTCTAATCACCACCATCTACTTTTGGTCCTTCATCCTCTCCTTTCTTCATTTTCTGATGAAGTTTTCATTAAATTTTTGAATGAAACCATGTTGCCCCCCACACGCTTCTGGTGATGGTCCGTTCCGTGGCGGAACCATCATCGGGCCGGGCTTTTGGTAGAGCAGAAGAAGGCCATGGAAATGCCAGAGATGCCAAAAGTCGTTAGTTAATTAAAAATTTGTCTATGGACCGTCCGTCAGTGGGAATGAGAGACAAGATAATAATTTTGGACAAAAAGAAAATTCTTAAATGAAAATTCTGGTGTTGTTTTTAGATGCGCAGCATAAACTAACCTAGCTGCGGGGCTCGGCACGGTTATAGAGTGCCTCTGGTTGGAGAAAGATCTTTCTCTCGCACTCGCACTTGGTGTTCTGTGGAAAGGGGCTAAGACGGTTATTAATTAGGCTAATAATCCAATGAGGGGAGGAGACGGGGAGGGCTATCTAAAATTATACTTCTTTTGGAGGGGTAATTAAATTATTTAAGGTCCCGCTTAAAAGTTTGGGCTTCTGGCGTGTGCAGCTTCTTCGTTTCTCTCGATGCCTCCGCCTAGAAGAGGCTGTCTCATGGAATTTTAGATTAGAAAACTGGATTGTGGTTATTTTTTCAGATATTTTACAATTTTTTTTCTTGTTTTTGCTTTGCTTTAGGGACGGGTAGATGTTAAGGAAAATTGGGTTTTTAATTTAATTATGCGGCTGTTGTTAAGTAATTTTTATTAATTTTTCTCTTCTCTTTTTATAAAACACGGATTTTCTCCTTTGGAAGGGTGAAGATCGTTATGAGTTTGAAGTTTACAGAGAGTGATAATAATAATTGAATAATCTTTGTCACATGGACAGTTGGACAAAATAATGCCATGCAATTTTCAGGAGCGTCCCTTTGTACAACTTTTTTGTTGCTTCAATCGATGACGTAACAATTTTTGCAGCCGCCTGGATTTGGCGTAAGCCTTGTAAATCTATCTTGGTTTTTTTATCATTAAAAAGCCTATAAATGGATTTCAAAAATTTGCGTGCCACGAAAAATCGACTTCGGGCGCTGTGATTCTCTAATTAAGGTCTTCATAACTAGCCTAGCAAGGTCTACTTCGAACAAAATCTACTAGAAAAAGGCGAACTGCAAAGATCCTAAAAATCGTCTAGCACAAAATTAAGTATAAGTTTGAGGAAATTCATACATTTGTAGGAAATTCAAACGTTCAAGGTATAGACGTTTCTAAAAAAGAAAACTCTTTTGCATATTTCCACGTAGCAATTTTTCAGAGCTCAGTTCAGTTCTGATGTTCTGAATGAGAGATTAAGGTCGCCTTCAGGTAAGGTACAATATAATTTGCAATTATTTAGTAATTTAAAATAAAATAACTAATAGAATTTGCTTAAAAACAAAATACTTACTTTTAACGTAACTATTATTTAGGTATTTACTATACGTTTAATGTAAACAATTCTTAAAAAAAAATTTTTTTTTGTTATTCTAAAAGCCTCGATTCGAAAGATAACATTGTGCCGTATATATATATAAATATTGTCCTTCCAGTGGTTAATAGTTTCAGAATTTTTGGCGTACCCCCACAAAATATATTCAAGCGGCGTTATATCACACGATCTTGCAGGCCAATTTACGGGTCCGTATCGTGAAACTTTCCACTTACCAAACGTTTCCTTCGATAAGTCAACTGTGGCACGAGCTGTGACATGCTGCGCCGTCTTGTTGAAATCACAGCTCCTGCACATCATAGTTGTTCAATTGATGAACGAAAAAGTTAGTAGTCATGGCTCTATAGCGGTCACCACTGACTGTTATGTTCTGGCCAGTATCGTTTTTAAGGATGTACGGACCAATTATCCCACCAATCCATAAAGCACACCAAAAAGACAGTTTTTGAGGATGTGACGTTGTCTCAACATACACACTTCACTCCAAATATGGCAGTTTTGTTTAGCGACGTATGCATTTAACCAAGAGTGAGCTTCATCGCTAAATTAAACTCGCTTATGAAAATCGAGATCAGAACCAGGCGTCTATTCATGTTGAAATACCAAGTTGAAATAAAAATAAATCGTTTGACAGCTGAAAAAATGGCCGCCAGTTAAAATAGTGCTGCCAACATAAAGTTCTATAGCTCGAAAAAAAACACCCAATACTACATGTTGACCAAACCAACTGAATATTGTAAGAGTAATATATTTTTTTCTATTATAAAGTATTTTATTTAAGCAATTCATTTGGGTTTCTTGAATATAAAGGCGTCGGGAATCAGGTGGTTGAGCAACGCTTCGGTGAACTTGGGCGAGTCTGAAATAAAATAAGAACAACAAACAAATGAACATCTGGCTCGCCAAAATCTACTATACTAGTATCTACTACTAACTACGGCTGAACACATTTGTTCAGTGAGATAAACTCACCCGAAACCACTATGCACCACACACTACTTGTACCACGCACTCGCAAGGACACAACTGAGGATGATTCCGTGAGTGAACAGCATTTTTATACTGCTCACAGGTCTTCAATCTATCCTTCCGGTGCTCTAAACTACGGAAATACCCATACTTAAATTCTACCAGCGACCGAACCCTTTCTCGCGTCGCCACCAAGGTTCGGAGGGTTTTTCCCATCCTCTTCCTTTTCCGGTCACCCCGTCACAAGCCGGGGTGTCGCGCATGTATCCGCGCCGGCGTGTCGCCTGGAAGCCAAACAATCTCAGCTTTCCCCTTACCATGCGTCTGGGTTTTCGCCCACGACTGATGGTTGCTTACATTCGGCCATCCTGCATTCATCTCGTCCCGAGATGTATGCTGCAAGGTTCGGAGGGTTTTTCCCATCCTCTTCCTTTTCCGGTCACCCCGTCACAGGCCGGGGTGTCGCGCATGTATCCGCGCCGGCGTGTCGCCTGAAAGCCAAACAACAACATGCGTCTGGGTTTTCGCCCACGACTGATGGTTGCTTACATTCGGCCATCCTGCATTCATCTCGTCCCGAGATGTCTGCTGCTGTTGACCTTGTTTTTCATATTTTCACCTCATTCAGCTTCATCGTTATGGATAATGTTATCGACCCTCCACGGCTTTATCTTATCTACTGCGATAAGCTGCTCGTGAGTTCTTTTCGCTCGTGTTGAGCATTTCATTTTCATTTCATTTCATTCATAATTTCACAAATGGTCCACTATATGGTGGTAGCAGCATCCTGCTAGTGACTGTAGCGAGTTCACGTTTCTTTACAAGAACTACTAGGTCTCCTTCTTTGTATTCTGTCGGTCAATACTGGATTGTACTTCAATCCCGGCACTAATTGCCATGCGTCCACAATTTCCAGAGCTCCATCGGAGTCTTGGATGATCCATTTCAGAACAGCCTCATTCTCAACCGGGTCCATTGACCACGTGGAGTACACCAAACGCCCACCAACTTCCAGCATTTTTGCTCCACGGCGTGTAATTTGGTATTGAATTCCGTGCAAATTATTGCCTTGTGCTGTATTCCACTTCTCCCGATACCTGGATTTTTCCGTATCGTCCCGTCACAGGAACACACGGCACGTCACACAGGATCTTATCGAACTTCAGCACAGACTTACCTCCGTCGGGGTTCCTTTGAAATAAGTTCGGGAAGTGACTGCTGTTGTTTCGACATTGAAACGATTTTTTTTGTTCTCCGTTCGGAAATAATACCATACACCAAATCTAATGACGTCAAAAGTTGACTTGACCAGTTCCACCGAGCGCGCTCCTGCTTCAACCTGACTTATCCCACTTCTGATATGTAAGAGTAATATATTTTTTTCTATTATAAAGTATTTTATTTAAACAATTCATTTGGGTTTCTTGAATATAAAGGCGTCAGGAATCAGGTGGTTGAGCAACGCTTCGGTGAACTTGGCCGAGTCTGAAATAAAATAAGAACAACAAACAAATGAACATCTGGCTCGCCAAAATCTACTATACTAGTATCTACTACTAACTACGGCTGAACACATTTGTTCAGTGAGATAAACTCACCCGAAACCACTATGCACCACACACTACTTGTACCACGCACTCGCAAGGACACAACTGAGGATGATTCCGTGAGTGAACAGCATTTTTATACTGCTCACAGGTCTTCAATCTGTCCTTCCGGTGCTCTAAACTACGGAAATACCCATACTCAAATTCTACCAGCGACCGAACCCTTTCTCGCGTCGCCACCAAGGTTCGGAGGGTTTTTCCCATCCTCTTCCTTTTCCGGTCACCCCGTCACAAGCCGGGGTGTCGCGCATGTATCCGCGCCGGCGTGTCGCCTGGAAGCCAAACAATCTCAGCTTTCCCCTTACCATGCGTCTGGGTTTTCGCCCACGACTGATGGTTGCTTACAATATGCTTTATGCCTTAGTGTGAACCAATGCAAGCATATAATGCCTCACCCCACGAAATACTCTGACATGTGACCGATTCCAGTCACTTGGGACAGAAACATGACCTTTTCCCAGTCATCAGACAGATAAACGGCCTTTTCAGGGGGATTGCCCCACCATCACCCGCTACTCTGGACCACATTCCAATCGAGTTGAGGCTGTCAGCCAAGCCTCCAGTTGATCTTTATCTCATTTCTGTCCCCACTCCCCATCTCAGGTCTCTAACTTTGAACTTTCTTTCGTTTTTCACTCGAGACGAATTCCCCAGTGCCCACTCGGATCAATCAATGCGCGGAAAAAGGTTTCCATTGCCACCCAGAAACCCCACATGGCTAGAAATACGAGCCCAATTAATGGGCACCCAACAACTTTTGTCACAGCCCATGGCACATGTCACATCTCCTCAGCTTCCATCAATCAAACGCAAAACTTACCTCATTTGTCGTTTGTCTGTTTGTTTGTTTGTTTGTTTTTTGTCCGCCGTGTTTTCTCTGCACCGACTTAGCCCTAACAAGCGAAAGTGATCCATTTGGCCCATTAGTGGACATGTTCTCTCTTCAGGGGGCGGACGATGGATTTGACATAATTTCCGATCTAATTGGGAAACATAACCACTCGAGTTGAGAAAACGAAAGAAAATATCCGCAGGTGGACTCGACGCCCAGGCTAGGCTTGGGAGCGGTCCAGCTTCGAACGTGCGTCCGTCGGTCGTCAGTTTTCGTGCACTGCGAGTGTAATTACTGGACGAAAACGAAATGTAAATCTTCAATAGTCAACAATAAGTGCTGTCCCTCGATCGTCGTCACGGGCGGGGAGCAACACTTGGCCGCACTGAAAACGACCACTCGTGTGCTGGGTACGGGCCACTCCAGATATCATATTTTTTTGTGATTGGATTTGTTTGGTAATTTTCTTTGCCGGATTAAGTGGATTTCGCTTTTTGGGGAGTGTGCGGAGAGCACGTGCAAGATCGGACTGGCTAATTGCGGCTCGGAGCGAGGTATCTGGGTTTGGGCGTGAGGACTGTGGTCTACAGTGAAAGGTGCAACTGATTTCGATTTCAGGGTTAATTGCTGAGCTGGGAATGTATCGGCGTTTGACCAACACGACGCGCCGTGTCGTTTTGGGTGACAGCGGCGTGGAGAGGTGGTGCGCGGCTCGCAGTGGCCCGACAAGTGAGGCTAAAGCCTTGCGTTGATTAAAATAAGATTAGGTCAAATTGCTGTTTAGATTAGGCTAAATGAAATATAAAAAAAGGCATTTGGCGGTAATTGCTGTTTTTGATCGAGAGCGATTCGCGGACGTTTGCGGTTTGAATTGAAATTTTTTTATGGGAAATACCATCAAGGCTATTTTGTAAGGAGAATGCTGGTAGGCTTGTGGCCTATTTAATGGCAGTTAGCTTACCTGTACAAAAACAAGTTCTTAGAGCATCGTACCCAGATTGGGTAATTTGATTGGACAGTTGGAATTGGGATCTCACCGATAGCATATTTTCTAATCCAAAAGACCAGACACACGGTTCATTTTTTTCATTTTCATTTTCATTTATTAATTAGGGATGTACAATAAGATTATTATCTTTTATAGTACTTAGATACAAATTTAGTTGAAACTATACAATTTGAAAATTTATAACTTATAACTAATATACATAAATAGATTTCTTAAATTATTTAAGAGGTAGAGATTTCAGGGAACAGAGGAGGGGTTATGAATGGGTTGTTGGGGAAGAGAAATGCGAGAGGACTGCACTTTTAAAATTTGCGTGGTTCGAAATGAATTTAATTCGCGGTGGTAGTGAATTCCATAGTTTGACAGCATGAATGAAAAATAAACGGCTAGAGTTCAAATATTGGTGTTGAAAAGGAACGATATTTAAGTTTCTTACTGAACGATTAAAGACGAGTTTGTTAAATAAGTAGGTCGGACATTTATTGTAAATGATTTTATGTAAAAAAATACAATTTCTTGTATCGATGTATTGCTGCAGAGTGCATCCTAGTAATCAGAAATATGGTCGTGTCTACGAAGGCCATATACATAGCGCACCGCATCGTTGAAAGCTACTTGTAGCTTGTGCTGTGATAGGGAGTCAAGGGCGCTGTAGATTACATCAGCATACATGATAATTGGGACTATTAATGCCACTACCAACTTGCGTCTTGTTTCAACCGGAGTAAAATAAGCCGATAACCATAATTTGCGCAAACATCCGGATATGCGACCAATGACCATTTGTGTATGACTGTAGCCTGAAAGGGTACGCTCAATAACAATGCCAAGGCTAGTGCACTGCATTGCACTCGACACACAGTTCGAGTCTTAAGCTGGAGTGGTGAATGCAAAAAGGTTATAATGGCAACATTTTTTTTTTTAGTTAATAGTACAAAAAAAAAACAGCATTATAATTCTTACTCTTGTTTTACTTTAAATAAGGATTTAAATGATGCTAATTTATACTTAACTTATTTTAAACATTTTGGATATTCAAGTTTTTTACCTGCTCAAATTAATTCAAACTAGTCTGTGGCAGAAAATTAAGGCAAGCTTTCGCTTAAATAATTGTAGACTTGAAGAAGAGGCTGTGATAAGTCGAATGCTCCTGATAACAAACAGCTTCTCTCCATTTCCATTTTTTTCCACTGCCAGATCTTTCGCATTTAAAATTAACTTAAAACTTTTGCAAAAGTAGACGTTGTGTTGTCGAAATAGAGTGAACTTCCGTTCAGAGCACAGATCAATTGACTCCATAAAATAAAAGTTTGAGAAAAGTGATTAAGTAATTTACACTACGTTTTATTTAAATAGTTGTCGTTTAATGTTGTTAATCTTTGTTATTCAGGAAAGTTGTTGTAAATAAAAAAAAGTTAGGATTACACCACGTGTTTTGACAATTAAATTCTAAGATTTTTTAAAAAGTGGAGTTAATCAATGTGTGCACTGAGTTTGTTAGTTGTAAAACTATTTAATTTTTCACCAAACAAATGCGGGTGCAAGAGATTGCAACTCCTGTCGAAAAGATGCGTTTAACCATAATCGGTATTCCTGAAGATCCTAAAGCAATAGCCGATATTTTATGATCAAATTTAAACATTGTTTTAGCAAAATTAAGGTTTATGGTGTGTCAGCCGTCCAACAATATGCACCAAGTTTGATAATCGCGCTGTCAGTTGCTTAAGAAAAGATGGCCAATACGCGATTCGACACGTTGGAGAACAGAGAAACGAACAGAGAAAACAGGCTTGGTGTTTTTGAAATCGAATACCTTCTTAAGAATTCAAAGAGTTTATGATGTCGAAACTAGTCATGAAAAATAAAATAAATATTCGGCGTAACAGCCCATACAGGGCCAGAGCCTAGCTTCTTCGCGCCTCCACTGTGTTGTACGCGATATATTTTGACACATGTGGAGGGGACCTACTGTTTAATGCCGGTTCCGAACGGCGAATTGCGAAAGCTTTCCATGACAGAAGTACTCCAGGAGGGCTGTCAGTCGTTCGCTGGAGGTGGGGCCGTGAAAAATGTTTGTGCTGTTATTTCCCCGAGCCGGATTCGAACCCAGGTACTCTCGCTTAACAGTCCGACGCACTAACGATTAAGCCGTTACTAATGGGGCGCCGTCACTAACTAGTCATGTGCTCGTCGTTAATTGAGCTGACAGTTGCAATAGAAATGAATGGCTGTTAAAATGTAGAAAAAGATATCGTTATTTCATTTATCATACTGCTGCGACCCAAGAGCCGAATTGAAAACTTAAGAATGAAACTGGTCAAACTTTTTCTGAAATAAGAGCGAAAAAGTAAGTTGACTAAACGGACCTCTGCAGCCAGCCTACGAAGTCATTTACAGTCAATGTCAAAAGTGAGTGTACAGTCAAACAAGTTTTGAACAAAGTTTATCCTCTAGCTATAGTGGATATGGGTAAGTAAAATTAGAGATCTCGTTTCACACTTCAGTTTTCATGCCAATATCTACTACAGATGGTGTATCTTATTTTGAGAGTAGACTATATTCAGATGACTGTACAGTCACTTTTTGCGCTGACTATATGTGTCGGAATCAGAATCGTCCTTTGAATAATCGAAATGGTTGTACTTTTAAATAAGGCGTTGAACTATTTAAATATTGAACTTAATTTATTATTAATATTGAACTTTTGTTTTTATTATAGGGGGAGACATATACTAAATAAACTGGTCGTGGTCACTGCTTTCTTACTCAAGCGAATTTTTTACTGTTGTACGAAAACTTCTTTGTTTCTCAGAGAGAAACCGTCCCACTAAATCAAATACAGCTGCTAATATAGTTCTTGTATATCCCACTACAAAAAACAGTCACAATCGTCATAAAGCACTTCACGTCTATTCCAATGAATGATACTTTCCGCAGTCGCGGATGGAGACTCTCTTATGCATGCATGCACCGCCCTTAACAGCTTAACCATAGTTCTTATCGCAGTCGTCATCTATTATCCAATTGCTGCCACCGGCCCCCTAACCACCACCACCACCACCAGGACCACCTCACCAACTGAACCTCAACTTAATTAAAGAAATTGCTTCCTCCGCTTTGATTTGTGCATTTGAAGCTGTGCACGATTATTTCCACTACATCAAACCTGTCAACGGGGCGCGCTGCAACTTGAGACACAGGGCCACACAGCGAACCGTGAATTTTACAGAAAGGGCAACACCATGATGAATTGTTCTTAAGGCCTTTGTGAGTGTCCTGCTGGTGACAGGCAGTTGCTACTGCATGCATGACATAACTATTGTCGCACACGTTGACAGAGCAAACAGCGAATCCCTTGGCATAACTCACTCACGGAAAACCCCCACACATACGCATCCACTGCCTGCTGGCCATCGGGGTTTTTCGGGAGTTCCCCGGTTGCACTTCCATGTCACATATCACGTAATTAGATCGGTACCATTCGACGACGACGGTGGCTCTGAAACGCATTTTCCAGTCGGCTGCGCCGATTGCTGAGGGTAGATAAAGATACAACCAAACTCCCGGCCTGGTCCCGGATAATTTTCATTTCACTTTTGCAATTGCCCATTGCATTGTCCAACGAGTACGAGTACGCCTCCCCACAGGAACCGCTGGACATCTTCCCATCGAACGGGAAGTGTCAACACCACTGACGCTGCGTGGCTGCGTGGTTCTGGCCGAGCTCTGCGGGTAATTAAACTGTCATTAGACGTTATGGGCAAAGTTTTGTATTTTGTTTTCATTTAATTGTTTTAATAACCCAAGCGAGGTGTTTGGGTGCTGAAATGATGCAGGTGCCACCGCTTGGTCGGCTAAGGACGAAGCCGGGTATGTGAAAAGATCGTAAATTTTGATTGGTACATTATGCTGGAGACCGTCATCCACGTCGAAACGTGATAATTGTGCTCGGATGGGAAAATTCAAAAGTGTGTACTTGTTTGTGCCCGGCGGACAGCTTGTTGTTGAAAAATTGTGTTTCTGAATCGGTGTCAGGGCGGAAGTGGTCATTATCGAGGTTTTAAGTTGTGTGCGATGGAATTTCGCTCGTACACGGGCAGCATCGAAGGGATGAGGGAATTTCTAGCAATTCAGGTTGTAAAAACTTCATTACCTGTTCAATGGCATCAGCATGTCTCTGTCCGTGGCCCAATACCTGCACAGAATGCCAGACATTCCAGCTAGTAAAACCATCAGCATACACATGCGTATCCAGTATCCAGGGTCCGTTTGTCATCGGAGAGCGTTTACGTTAACGTTCCTTAACGTTTTACGCTATCAAATCGTTTACGGAATTTCTCTATCAGTTCCATTCGTTTGGTTATTGACATTTCAAAGCGTGCCTGACATTAAAGAACCGCACCTCCTGCTTCGCCAGAGTCAACTTCGTTTAGCTTCTTACTACCTACATGTGTATCTATGCGTTAGCCCAGCTTCAAGTTGAATCGAAGTTGAAAGAGTGTAGTATATTCACTGCCATTCCTAAGTGCTGCCGGCTTCTTCTTCCTTCCTTTGTCGTCCTGCTTTTCGTTTTTCGCTTTTTCTTTTTTTCTTTCTCTGCGAGAAACGTCGCCTGTTCATTCCTTCGAAATGAATGAAAGTCTTCTGTCGAACGTGACATTTATGCGAAATGTGCGTTGTCGTTTCTCTCAAAGTCTACTTATAACAGCCAACCCCGCCCTCCGGGGCTACCACTGCCACTCGAGGCACACAGGATATCAACGGAAAGCATTTGTTCAATTTCACTTTTTATCCTTTATGGTTCGTTCGTTTCTTTGCCTCCTTGCAGCGTCAGAGTGTGTGTTAGCTGGTACTGTCTACGTGTGGAACACGAGCTACACGCTGAAGTATCACTCTCTTGTCACATGTGTGGTGTGTCGGATGAGGAGCCGCCTTAGGGGGAGGGGATGTGGGTAACGAAATTGAATATTACACACATAAAGCCCCCGTCTCACTGTCGAGCAAATGACACAAACAAACTCATAAAATTACAAAATATTTTTCTGTTATCGCATCGAGCATTATTCCCGCCATGTAATGATGCACGGCGCGGCGTGGGCGGGACCGGGGCCGGGGGTGCACACACTTGCCGCAGAGAAACGACACCATTAAGGATGCTTGAAGTGTGATATTCCGATGAAATTACCATGGAATGTAGGTGAATGGAAGACATGTTCACACCCGAGAAAAAATTCAAGAAGCTTTAATCCCGCACAAAAAAGTGTACTTGCTTGTGGGACGTTTTCAAAAAGCAACCGTATTCCTTCGGTGAGAAATGAAAGGATTACCCGAAATGTCCTTGCAATCTCACAGTTCGTAAATGAACATCATACCAAGATTTGAGCACATCTTAAGGTGATTCCACCATTGTGGATGTAGTTTTCGTCCAAGATGATGTTTTTTCTTCACCGAGCGTAATTTAAATTTTAAATGTCCAGATCAGTGGCACAAAAGACTAGACCCTCAGCTCTATTTTGGGAATTCGAGCTGGCAGATGTGTTGCTGTCATTATCACAACCAGCGTAAGAGAAAGCTTACATGGGTTTTCAGTCCACCTGTGGGGGTTGTCCGAGTTCAACTTCTTAGGGTACCATTTAGGGTACCGTTTAAGTGTGAGTTTTACTCACCCGCCGAGGGTCTCGTCCGCAAACAGATTAGTAGTTAGGACTTAATATAAATTAAAGAAATTAACAAATCAAAACACCTGCGTCAAATTTTCTTTGTATTTCGAATGAAACTAAGCAAACGAAAATCCCTTCCCATTTACTGATCGTGTCAGCCGTGAGAAAATTGCTTTAGCGTACTTAAGGGATGAAACTCTCGCAAGCGTATCCACTGAGACTATCGCCAGGGCTGTTGAAGCTTGTGTGTGGTTGTTGGAGAACCCAATTAGCACTAAGTGCCGTTTTGTAACCACAGTTCTGAAAAGTTGAATATATATTAAGACTTAGAACCATCGTTCGGCGTTGAGGAATGAAATTAAATCTTTTATATTCACCCGAGAAACCTGGCAGAGAGATTCAGGGAAGGGCTTGCCTAGAGTCCGTGACCTTGCTCTGGCAAGCACCGGACAGGAGCAGAGGAGGTGTGTCAGAGATTCTGATTCTGCCGCGCTATTGCAGCTACGGCAGTGTGTGCAATAAGGGATCCCTAGTTTGGCTGCATGATCCCCTATCTGCCAATGACCCGTATTAATCGTTATAATTTTATCAATGTCTGTGCGAGTCTTATTAAGAAGGTCGTTGGTTCGTGATAAGTCACAAGTCTCTCTTGTGTTGATGGGGATACACAGTAAGGAATTTTGCTCCTCTAAAAAAGTTAAATATATAGTAAAACACAATGTTAAAGTGCGGTTAATGCCATCTAAAAATCGAAAGACACGATCTAAAAATCGAATGCACTATGTGCAACGAGTATATACATGCTAAGTGCGCCAAAATTCACAAAACTGAAATCGAATTTTATGAGAAAAGTGAAAATCAAAATTTTAAATGTAACAGTTGTGTTACCCAACGGAGAAAATCTGCTTTGATTGACGCTCCTATTTCCACTTCTCCTCATTCCTCTTCCAAGAGAATTTGCACAAGTAAGTCTACCACTTCCACTGCTTCCGCGTCCTCAACGCTCGCCTCCCACGATGTCAACAATTCGGGCCAGACAGCAATAACTCTGGAAATGCTCTATAGTGAATTTGTGCAATTAAAGGATGCAATGCTCACTAGAACCAAGAAACTGGAAGAGTGCAACGCGTCTCTAAGGAAGAAGGTTGATTTCTTAGAAATGAAATTAAACAACCTGGAACTACGTGAAAATCAATGTGCAGTCGATATTGTTGGTATTGATAATGTCAACAATGCAAATGTCAAAGAGAAAGTGAAAGAGCTTTTGACAGATGTCACTGGAGATGAGATCAGTGAGAATGAAATTGTGTCTTGCTTCGTCAAAAAAGTAAAAGCCAACACATCCAACATCGTGTTCGTTAAGTTCTCCTCTGTAATACAAAAAAGAGCTTTAATGAAGAAGATGCGGGCGAGAAGAATCAAAGCTTTCCCACATGGTCAACGCAACAACAACAGTGACACTCGCAACAGCACAACCAGCAACATTGGCAGCAGCAACAACACCGGCAGCAGTAATATCAACAAGATCTTCGTAAATGATTGTCTCACCAGGTATTCTCGATCATTATTTAAGATGGCTAGAGAACTTAAAGATAAAAAACTATGTAAATTTGTTTGGGTTAGGGATTGTTGCATTTTTATCAGAATAAAAGAAGGAGATAGGGCTATCAAAATTAATTCATTAGAAGACATTCATAACTTAAATATTTAATTTGATTGATATGTTTAATAATAGTAATAATATCGTTTTAAATTCTCCTTCTAATGATAGCAGTTCTTCTCTTTCAAACTCTGATGTTTTGCGATGTTTTTGTGTTGAGCATTCACAACATGATCTTTCGTCAGGTCTCTCTATTGTTCATCAAAATATACGTAGTATGAGATCAAATTTTAATACATTTTTGTCGCACCTTACACCTCTGGAACATCTGCCAGATATTATTTTTTTGTCCGAAATTTGGATATTTGAGGAAGAGTTATCTGAATATAATATAATTCCCAATTTCACCTTCGATGCTACTTGTAATAACTCGTACGCAGCTGGTGGAGTTGGTGTCTTCTATTGCAATAGTTTAAAAAATTGTGAGGTTAAAAAATATAAGTTGGAAAGTTGTGATGTTATTAGTGTTAATTCCGAGGTTTCCGGTGTAAATTATTGTTTTATTTGTGTGTATAGACTTCATCGATTCTCAGTTCGGAACTTCTTGGAGGAATTTTCAGTGTTTTTAGAACATCAAAAATCAAAAAATATAATATTACTAGGTGACTTCAATATAAATATACTTTGTGAAACTTCTGATTCAGAGTGCTTCTTGTCTACTCTTTCATCGTTTGGATTTATTTCGATTCTCAACCAACCGACGCGTCTCGATTCTTGTTTAGACCATATTTTTATGAGACACCATAGGAATAGTCAACTGCGGCATATGCCAATGGCCCACGATCTAAGAATAACAGACCATTATTTAACTTGTATTCAGCTTAGTAACCCAGTTTCTCGTTCTAATAATATAGAAGTCAGAGAATTTTCTAAAATAGATTTCACCAATCTAAAAAGTCTTCTAATTTATGAATTCTGGGATGAAGTCTATGCTTGTTCTAACCCGTCGTTAGCGTTTGATCTTTTCTTAGATAAGCTAAGTTATTATATTGCGACCTGTTCCATAAAGAAAACTAGGGTTGATAGCAAATTAAAGTGTTTGAAACAATGGATGTCTATTCCATTATTAAAAAAAATCAAAAAAAAAAATCAACTTTGCGTTCTGTTAAAAAAGCATCCTAACAATATAAGATTGAAAGCTTTTTACAATAAAATTTGTCAGGAATTAAAGATTGAAATACCCCAATGTAGGAACAATTATTACAGTATGAAGCTGGCTAGAAATATTGGCAACTCCAAAAAAGAGTGGCGGGTTGTCAATGAAATATTAAATAATAACATACCTAGCAATGATATTGTACTGAACCACAACAATTCTACCATCGCTGACCCTTTGGAAGTTGCTAACTTGTTTAACAACTTCTTTGTCGATGTCAGCACATTTAATGTTTCAAATATGAGTTCAAACTATGATACGGATAGCTTAACGGAAACTAGTTTTCAATCAGAGAGCTTTTACTTTAACGAATTTACGCCCCTAGAAATTCAAAAAATAATATCTTCACTTAAAACATCGAATTCGACCGGATTAGATAATATATCAAGTTTTTTAATAAAACACATATCTTTTTATATCTCTGATGTAATTTCTTATATTTTTAATTCTTGCGTGAATAATGGTGTTTTTCCTGATTCGCTGAAAACTGCTGTTGTATTGCCCCTTCACAAGAAAGGCGACACTACGGCTTTGAACAACTATCGCCCCATTTCACTGCTATCTGTTTTCTCCAAAGTTTTTGAAAAAGGCATAAAATCAAGAATGATTTCCTTCTTGGACACAAAACTTTTCTTCAGCGAATTTCAGTTTGGCTTTAGAAGCGGTAGGTCTACTGAAAGTGCGTTATTAAAGCTGGTTGGGGAAATATACAATAGTCTAAATGCATCTCAAATTCCTTCTTGTTTGTTCATTGATATAACCAAAGCTTTTGACATGGTTAATCATACTATTCTTTTAAATAAGCTTTTTTATGCTGGATTTCGGGGATTTTTCTATGATTGGTTGGCATCCTACCTTAAAAATCGGCGTCAAGTTGTAAAAATTAGTAATGCTTTCAGTTCTGCAAAATATGTGAATACTGGAGTCCCGCAAGGCTCTGTCTTAGGCCCTCTATTGTTCCTGATATATGTAAACTCTTTATTTAGTCAACCCTTTAAAGGCAAAATCACGGCTTTTGCTGATGATACTGCACTTTCATACTCCAACGACAGCTATCTAAACTTTTATTTCGATGTCAACTATGACTTGGACTTACTACGACGATGGTTTAGAAAACATAAATTACTAATCAGCAATAAAACTAAATTTATGACCTTTAGTATAAAAGGTTCTCTAAATGTTGACTTGCCCTTATTTTATCACTCTCCTGACTGTTTACGTTTTTGTTCAACTGGCTTAAATGGTCCCGATAATGTTACCTTTAAGGAAAATGAGAACTGCAATAAAGATTGCTTTCGTATTGAGAGTGTTGACAGTTTCAAGTATTTGGGTATTATACTGGATAATAAGCTCAATTGGAACGATCATACCTCATACTTAAAACATCACCTCAATGGGGTAGTAAGGCAAATGTACCATTTAAGCCTATATTGCAGTACTCAAGTCTTAAAAATGGTTTATAATGGTTTGTTTAAATCTAAGCTGCAGTATGGCATCTTATGTTGGGGTGGTGCTTATTTTAATAAAATTGAACCTTTGCTAGTCAAACAAAAGCACGTAATCAGAATCATGAATAAAGTAAATAGAAGAACACCTAGCTTTATATTGTTCGAAAGCATGAAAATTCTTCCATTAAGACACCTGTACTGCTATAAAGTCTTGAAGATATTTTTCGAAAATTCGGGATTCTACAATGTTAGATATCACGAAAATTACAATTTACGAATTAACACTGGAAACATCGCAACCATTCCAACTATTTACAAATCGCATTTTTGTCGGTTCTATAGCGTTACAGCTCCTAGACTATTTAACTCTTTACCAGACTTCCTAAGGTGTGAGAGGACGAAAATTGTATTTTTAAGTAATATTAAAAAGTGGCTCTTTACATTTAAACATCGCGAGATTGATTTACTCTTGCTTCCAACTGTTTAACTTTGTTTTATTATTATTCTACTCTATTCCTACATTTATTTATTATATATTTACTTCCCCATCAACTATGTAATTTGTTATAAAGCTATATCTGCAAATTTTTAATGTACATTCGCCACTTGCCACTTTGGTAACAGATTGTACAAAACTATTTCTTAGACAAATGAATTCTTTCTTTTATATTTGTATCTAAAAAATAAGTGATGTATATCTTTTTGTCTTGAAATAAAGAAATAAATAATAAAAAAAAAAAAAAAAAAAAAAAAAAAAAAAAAAAAAGTTGTACTCTGGCCAAGTCTCCCTAGCCACTGCGCAGTTGAAGCTTAAAACCTAAGCCCAAATAAAAGTTCAAAATGAAAACTCTATTTCATTTTATAAGATCTTTCCGATGGTACCTCACTCATTACATTCGCGTGAAATTTAAAAAAAAAAAAAAAATTGTAACTGATTTATTTATTCACTTGCGTTTCCAATGATAGAAAAGCTCGGAAATTATAGAAAAAATACGGAAAAATCAGCTCAGATGGTGTTATGATATTCTTTTCACTTCTTTTGGGCTTCTGTTATAATAGGGAATGTATGACAAGTTTTTTTAAAATGTAAAATCAGTTCTTCAAAATTTCTGCATACTCTGTTATGTACTTTCGAACTTAACCACTACTTGCGGCCAAATCAATCATCATCACTGTTATGCCAATATGTTTCCTGCTTCTTCTAACAGCTCCACCCCTGACAAGTCTTTGTCGTTGTTTCAATGCTTATTAAAGAAATCTAACATATTTCAAAATATTAATGGAGTGGAGGTAGAAGCTAGAGTTAAAAATCGCCTTTGTCTATCTCTTTCTTCTTTCTTGCCATATTTTCTAAGCATGCCTAGCGACGGACATGGCTCGCTCTTTCCTTAAAAATATTTTGTTTTTCTTTATTTTGATTCGTCCAAAGCCCTCTGCATATACAATATCATATTAGTTATCAAGTTCAACATCTAAAATATTTTCACTGTCCCGACCATGATCTTGCAGCTATCTCCAAACCCATAATTAAGAATAACCGAGTTCTTTTAAGCTTTTGCGGGAGTTCTTATTTTCCCCAAATTATTGGGCACTCGCTGGTCACAGTTTGACTACGCGATTAGTGTAGAAAATTTTGAATTGGGAGTCTTCTTAGTCGTAAAGGTCCCACTAAGGTGTTAGAGCTTCTTCCATGGTCAAATAGTTCAGAACTATGACACGACATACGGTGATTTAGTATTTGAACACATAAGTAAATAAAATTAAAGGCAATATTCGCTAATGCAGGAGCAACCTCATTTCGCTAAGCCGATCCAAGTCATCCCTGCTGAGTCCACTAACAACTTGTTGTATGCGAAAGTGCTGAAATTTAACAACTTACGTTGATACAAAGCTTTAAAACAATTTTAAATGTGAAAAGACCTCTTGCCACAAGCCACAAGGCTTCTAGCCAAGTTCTCGTCTTCGCTTTAATGTGAATACCAACAGATTTGCTGGTGTGGAGACCTTCTTAAATTTTCGTATCTGCACATGTCCCCAAAACTCTCTTGTGGTCCCCTTCCGAAGGCCCCACCCCGTTCTTACTTCTATTCTACTCCAAAATCTCTTTAATTGTGCGTCCTAAATGTGTGCTCCAGGAAATTAAAATTAATTATCTCTCCACATACGTACATGAAGGGCTCCAGCAAATGTCTGTATGTTGTTAACTCCAGGTACCCCCATCCCCTCCTACGCACATTTGCCTAAGCGACTTAGTAGATTAATAGGTTACACCTAAACTCCCTCCCCCAGCATGTTCGTTCGTAAGGAAAAGGGCACAAGACCTTGAGCAATGACACACACCATCCTGAATGTCAGAATAGCAAAACTTTTGAGTCCTCCCCACTCCCAACCCCCGAATCAGAGGTGACTGGCACACGAGCCAAAAGAGGAAAGTGAATACTTCAAATCTTATGAGAATCCTTGGCCCAATTAAAGCGTATTATTGCGAAAGATAAAGTATTCAACCCCCCACATAAGCAGAGAGCAGTCAAAGGACGACGACTGGTATCAGCAGTTCCAAGATGTCAGTCCACAGCCGCCCCGTTATGATTATTAAAATAATTAAAGATAAATACAAACTTTATGGCTGCCATTCCCCAACGCAGCTCTAACCGCTAACGCCATCAATCTATCTTCTTCTTCCTTCCCCCAAAAAAGCGGACCACGCGCTTCGAAAGGCTTTACAGAAACTTCTCGTCACAAGGATTCACCACACACCATCACCACCCCCATCACCTTCAGTGCCGTGGGGGTAGAGCGGAACGGAGCAGTCATTAACCCAAATCGTAGCTCCCGGCTGCATTTTAGATACAAATTCGTGGAGAATCTTGTTTGGGATTAATAAATTCACTTCCTCTCTGTTCTGTGTGTCTCACCCTCGGCTGAAACGCGTGTTGATGACGACGTTGACGACGATGACGATGACGATGAGGATGAGGATGACGATCCAGCCAACCAACCCAACATTCGCATAGATAAACTGCTTAACTTCTGATAAATTAACTTCATAAGATTTCTAGATGATCGGATTTAATCTTCTTTAGCTGCGGCGGGTGGTGTTCACAAAGCTCTACGCCCGCCGCCCACCGCACACCTCCCATCGCCACCAGGCTTCTCTATATTAAGACGAATGACGTCAAATTAATTGATATGGAACGAGACCAAGCAGGTCATGGCTGTGTAAAACACTTGGGCAGTAGTGTACTCGTAGACTGATTCCATTGTGTTTGAAATGTGATGCTATTGTTCTCAACCGGGGCGGGAAAGGGGTGGTGGTGCTCTTCTTCTTTGCGGAACTCAGTCAAAAGAGGACGTTTCAGACGACGTTCTAAGGGAGTTCATTGTACCACTGGGTTGTCTCTTCTTTTTTTTTGACAAAAGACTACCGTTTTTCCATACACACAGACACACCGGGGAGAAGGATAACGAAGTTTCTCCCTCTCACTAGACTGAGTGATAGGGTGTGTAGACAGAAGGAGAGCACAACAACGCCGCAGACAATAATGAATCGACTTGAACTCTCCTCCTACTATGAGATGCAAAACAAGAGTAGTAGCAGTATCAGCATCAGCATCATCGTCCTCAAAGGAGGATCTTTAGCCAAAAACAAAGAGTCGGGAAAATGCATTCCTGCTGTCGTCAGTGTTGCTGCACGATGATGCATGACTGTGCTGAGGGAAGAACATGACAAATAAATGGTGACGTGAAATTGGAACAAATATTAACTAAAATGGGGCACGGTCGTTTTCTATTTTTTCCTCAAGAGAGATGTTGTTTTGTGTGCATGAATCGCTTGTCTGAGGGAAGAAATTGTGTTTTCCCTTGCGAGTGAGTGGGTTAAAGGACACACAGAGGGAGCCGATAAAGGGTGACCCTCGCAAGCACATACATCTCCCTTCTTATCCAGTCGTCTTAAGGTCTGGTCAGACGCAAATTAACTTGAAAACATCCGCTGCAGCAATTTAAAGATCCAACCGAATGCCTTCAAGGTGGTTATAACTCATTATATGCTAATCTGTCACAATGATTTTCGCTCCATTGTGCGCGCGTATGTGTGTGCCTCTTCCCAACCGCTCTCCCCCTGCCATATGCTAATCCGTTCAAAGTGACAGAGATAAATGCTTCCACCCAGATACAGAAAAACACCTCCGCCTGAGCGTGTCTTTCGCTTGCCTTTTTGATTAGCTCTGGGGCACGTGAGTACGCAAAAATTCGCTTACAGTCGATTTTCATTGTGCTGTGTTTGTGCTCCATAAACCTTGGAGCAACCACAACAACACTCAGCGTGGAGAAGACCACAAGGAGAACCAACAAAAAAAAATGGACAAATCATGGTGTCAGCGAGAATTAAGTGCTGTCCATGTATCAATCCTCGAGTGGAGGCCAGGCTCTGCTCCGTCTTTTTCCTTTAGTTGGTGCGCATCGGGACGAAAGACTGTTTTCGGTGTTTTTATTCTGTGTGTGTGTTTGTTGTGAAGGGAGGAGACACTGAACCAAAAAAGCGCTAAGCAGAAAAAAACTGTCAGTCACTTTTGGATATTGTTTCCTAAACTGTGTGACCACAGGGTTCAGTTTTCAGGTGTTAGAAGAACTATTACCACACACACAACCGACCTGTCCGGTTTGGTGGTGGTGGCGGTGGCGGTGCCCACATCATTCTCTATCTCTGACAGATATTTGAATACTTTTCGCCTTTTGTACGATGGACTCTCGATACCCTTCCTTGTGGGTAAGTAAGAAAAAAAAAACTTTTTTTTTTCAATGACTTGCGTTTGTTGTTCCGTCAAATTAATTTTTTTTCTCCTGTGGTTCTCTTCTCTCCACCACGAGGGAATTTCAACGAATTCCACCTTTCAAGTGGATAATAGCATTTCCTTGGCGGCGAGGTTGGCTCGTCGGTATTTCTACAAAATATCTTCGCCTCAAGTGGATGTCACTCAGGTAAAGGAAAAAAAAAATAAAATAGAAAAAAAAAATTAATAACTTCTCAAGCGCGTAGCCCTTTAACGGATTCAAACAAAGCCCACAGGGAATTTTTTTTTTCACCGTCATCTCGCTCTAGCTCTGGTCGAAGGCTTTGCCAGGGTTAAGGGGTCAACTTTTGTTCGTGTTGTGTTACTTGGAAATGTCAAATTAGTGTCAACTGCCAAGTGGTGACGGTTAAGACGCCTCTTACAAGTGTCACATGTTGTTAGTGCTACTTGAGATGTTTTTTTTTATTTTAACAGCTTGTGACCGGAGTATGTGACAGTCTCCCCGGTACTTCGTCAAAGACAAAGGCTTATCGATAAGGTTTATCTAGCAGCTTCAGAACCGAGACTGAGTAGAGGTAAACCTAGCTTTGTATTTTGTCATTTCTCGTCCTATGTGATTCGAAATAAAGAATACATTAGAAGAATCTCTGATAAGATTCTGACCATCATATTAGGATGAAATTAAATTCAAAGCTGTCTTGCAAAGCCTACTAGTCTTGATCTTCTAAGAAATGATAAGTTCCTTTTATATGATTGATGTTTTACTGGAATCAGTCAGTGTCCATTCAAGCAACACTGACCGTTTGTGTGCTAATCAATGTTCTTGTCATTTTTTACATTGATTAAAACCAAAACTAATTTGGTTTTCATTAATTTCCATTTTCATTAAATTGATGATTTGAAGGGTGAAGCAATGTTACATGTCGTCTGCGAAATTGTAATTGGACTGGTTTTCAATAAAATACGCGAGAACTTTTAAGTGCATTTATAAATATATGTCCAGAAAATAAGGACAATGATTGAGCGATGATTTTTGTTGAAAATTGAAAATATTGGAAACCTAAAGAAAAATTTAGAGTTGAATAACAAAAGCGCGGATGAAGCATGTACTCACTGATCAAAACTAAGCCCCAGCCACTCAACAAACGCATTTTCATTCATCTCAAGGAAATTTCTGAAGTCATTATCAAAATTAGATGAACCTCTCAGCGTTTGTCAACTACTTATATCCTCCGCGCAGTACATTTTTCGTTGTACTTGCAGCAATAGTTACATTAGCGTTAGTAGTTAATAAGAAACTACTATTACAGTGAACTCTCGAAAATTCGAATTTCATTGGACCAGGGAATTACAGAGGTTTTAGAGAAAAATATATGGCTCACTTTCATCACTTAAGCATTTCAACCAAGGGTAATTAAAAAAACAAATAAATTTGACTTCGAATTGTAAAGGTTTTTATGCTGTTTTGTACAAAAATAAATTCAAATTATCGAGGGGACCAAATTGCATAGGTTTTCTTCGATTTACAGAAGTTTTTTCAAGGGACTGAGAATGCTTCTATTTGCAGAGATTTTTGAATTATGGAGGTTCGAGCTATCAAGATCACTATAATTAAAAAATAAGCATCTTAACAGTAAAAGATTTAACGTAATACAAGTTAACATTGCTCTGGTTTTGCTTATCTCGATATAATAACGATAAATAACGAGCAAAATAAAAAGCAAGCCGCATGTACTCAATTTTGCGCCAAAAATTTTGTTCGATATTTTAACCCTAAAAACTCAAAAATGTACCATTATGATCACACTTTTTGGCTTGTTTCTCAGTGCTGTAATTTTTCTCTTTGTGGTGTGTTCAATTGCGCTATGTTCTCTGGCGAGCTTGTTTTGCTCGTTATTTTTCAAGCTCTTTAAGGTTTTCCGTCTTGTATTTAATACCGTTCTTTCGACTTTAAATGCAGTAATGAAATGCAAAAAAAGATTTGAGCTTACGTCATTCCGTTTTTTTTCTATGAAGTGTAAATTACACTTGCAAAATACATGTACTCGATTGTGCACACCCACGGTATATCGCTTAGCTATCGCTAAATCATTTGGACTTGGAAATAGCTACTATTTCTACCAACTCAACATTCCTAAACACATTACTTATCTCATTTATCTGCGGCTAATTTTCAATATTCCCTGCCGAAGAACAGTCGGAAATTGTGCGAAAGTAATTAAAAGGTTTGTGTTATCTTATAGGCAAAAGATTGGAAGAAGTAATCAAATTTAAAATATTAAATTAAATTTAATTTAAAGTCAAGGGTTTTCCTGCCAGAATAAATAAGTTTTTGCTTCTGTTTTTGTTTATAACTAACTGTGACAATAAATTCTTCACATAAAATCTATTGCATTTTGACTGAATTACTTTTATTATATATTTAAAACACGTTTAAATAATATCGCACAGAAAGTTTGCAAAAATTTAAAAACTATATTGTGTTTAATAAAATTACAGTCCAATTCAGATTGTGTTTCTATCACTCTGTTTAAAATTGTCACTGAAAAATATGAACGAGAAGTAGCAGTAAAAGAGTGTGTTATTACGTCAGCTTACTTTGCTTTCGTAGCACTTATCTAAAGGAAACTTAACGATACCACTCCAACGCAGTATTTTCGACTGAGCAGTTCCCTTTACTAATACTACTACTTCCCTTTGCTTACTACTTTACGTAATGAACGCTGTTCAATTTCAATGTAATAAACTCAATTCAAACAAAGACAAGTTTCTTTTTTCAAACTTAATTTCAAAGTTTTATTTGAAGAGTAGTAACGATTTAATGCAATAAAAACTCCTTAAACTATCGGTGAGCATTATGTTTTCTTCTTCTTTGGTCGAAACATATCCTTTCGATATGAATAATTTTTCGTAATAACTAATTGGCTGAACATCAATGTCTTTCATTATACTGGACGTCTAGTGGCAGGAACCATTCAAGGACACGGACTAACTCCTCACAGTTCTAATATCGATTGCGTAAGGCGCGCCATGTTAGTCCTGAAACATTTAGTTCCATTGATTTCCCCCAGTGTGCCACCCGAAAACGGCAACCACATGTTCCTCAAAACTGCCAGAGACCACATTATGTGTTCCCTCCTCAGAGTCCTGGTCATTGCCTCGCTTCCCGCAAGCATAACGAGAGTTTCCTTTCAAACGAACCCACACCCGGCCCTAGTGGTGGTGCAACCAAGCAAGCAAGCACACTCTCGTCCCATAAGACATAGGTTTCCCTCCACCGGTTGTCCGTTATTCCTTCCCTATTATTACCGACTCCCTCTCGGCGTGGCCGGGCCACAGACTCGGATAATTCGGTTTTATCTGCTTCGGCTTTAGTTTTCCTCTTTGCATGCTCTTTTCATTTTCACTCGGCTCCTCTGCCAGTTACAGTTCGAAATTCGGTTGCATATTTTAAAACCTTCCCCCTTCACGAGTCCACCAGTTCGGCCCGTTCCGGCAAAGGGTGTCTAAGAGGCGAGCAAGAAGAGTACCATAAGTGGGCGAGAAAAATACAAATTGAAAGGAAAACAAAACACTGAAAGTCTCACTTTTATCCACTTTTCGGCAGTCGGCAGTTGGCAGACAAGAAAAGGGGCGAGAAAAAACCACCCACCACCGACGAATGGCGAAAAGGGCTGCCAAAGGACCTTGGCACGGGCTAAAGGGTGAGCTCCCCCCGCTCAGATGTTCGTTCATTTGTTCGAATTCGGTTTTACTCACGCTCATTCATATGTATGAGCGCCACCTCTCCCGCTCCATGCCGGTGAATGGATGCTGCCGCTTGTCGGAGATGTCGACGCCGAGGCGAGACGAGTCGACAGACGAGACGAGACGAGCTGGATGAATGAATGAGGTTTCCACATGGCGAAGCTCCGGTGGCGGAGAGCTGCTGCGCAAAAAACATATGTTCCACTCCGCTTTTGAGAGAAATCGGTTTTAGGTGGCAGCCCGAGTACACTTTAAGTGGTAATCATTTACGCTTTGCAATTGTGTTCCGAGGGAAGTTCCGACGACGGCCGGGGATGTGCTGGGATGTTGGGGGTGCTTTTTTTTTTTACTTCTTCTTCCGCCACATTTTGCCGAGTGTTTGTTTAGGGTATGTCATTGTGTTTGATCGACGGGGGAGGCTGCTTTTTTGGTTGAGGAGTGTGACATAACAATAATACAAGCAAAATATTTACCAACTCACTTGGAAGAGGATGAGGGTTCCCGAGGGTGGGTGATGAAAAAAAGGGGTATCGGCCTGATTCATTGTTCATTTATATTTAATTTATTGATTTCGTTGCGTGAAGTGTGGTCCCTCAGAAATCACCAACACCGAATCTTCAAAGGTGAGACGCAAATAAATCGCACGCGGATGACGAGAAAAATGTTTTTTTTTCTTTTTCAAAAAGAAAACACCCAGTGGGGGCTAACGAGCAAAGTGTCACTTTTTATTAAGAAACGAAAAAAAAAAAAAAAAACACAGTCAGAATCCCAGAACCTGCAAGAAGTGGGTCATGGGATCATGACGACGTTGATGATGACGATGGAAATCTGACTTAATGCAGTTGCCACAGTCGGTATGTCATCCTGTAGCTGGCTGTCGAATAAATAATGACAAATGAGTTTCTTTTCCTCAAAAAGAAAATAACCGCTGGTAATACAAGAATCCAACGGATGCATGAAGTAGATTGTGGAGAGGGTCAATTGGTCGCTCTTGGTTTTTGTTAATGATGGTTGAGTTAGAATTTGTATTCATTTATTTAAATAGGAAAATAAAATGTTGGTGCTAAGTGGATTCCACACGATGACTTGGTGCTGTTGCTGCTAAGTACAAGTCGTAAATCGGGTTAATTAAATCCAATGGTGATGCTAATGCAGATCTGATTCAATTGAAGTAAATTGCGGTTGAGTTCGAAAATTTCTTCTAGTCATTGCAGCTGGCTCTTGGTGCGACGGATACGTTGATTGGTGAGAAGAGGTCGATGAACTAAAAGGATTAGAATTGCGTTGGTTTGTAACCGAAGCTAATGGCTTTCGGGTTGCTTTTAGTTTTTCAGGGTTTTTAGACTTTCTTTAAGTTTTCTGAATGACACAACACGCTTTATTTTACTTTTTTTTTTACATAGTTACTGTAGAATTTTGTACTCCTCTTCTAATTTTGTGACTATTCAAATGATTGATTATTGTTATGATTGTTAAAAATCATTTCAGGAAGTTAAAAGCCACCTACCAAATTCGGATTTCGGGCAATTTAAAGACCACCATTGCATAAGTTCGCCTTGCGTTTTCTGACTTTCATTGTACACGCAACTGGGCAAAAGTCGTTAGTGTACCACATCACTCCCATTGGAGTGGGTTCACCGAAAACTCTTCCCTACCGAGATGCAATGGAAGTTTTTAGTAGTGGCCTCTATCTGAAAAGCTGAATATTCTTCTCCCAAAAGTTTTAAAACTATCGTGGAAGAAAGCCTCTCAGTTGCCCTTCCCCCCAGCCACTTCGAACGTGTAAATTTCATTTTTTATTGACTCAACGGACAACAAAAGTTTCCTTATTGTTCACAGCCTTTGATTCTTCAAACGAAAAACAAACAATCTCCACCATGAATCACTTCAACTCAAATTCAATTTCAAACATGTCCGCTTCACCAGCCAAGTGGTTAAAATCAAATGACTCACAAGCCCTCGTGGATCGCTGTAGCGTCCAGCCCAGCTAAAAATATGAACAACAAAAAAAGTAGACATAACCCTTTCCATGGTCCAACAAATGCTCTACAACCAAATGCACAATTGGAAAACCATCCGCCGCCTGTCACTTAACATCATGTTCCAGCTCAGTTTGCAAAAACATAGCCACGCTCCATGGCCACCTCCGTCATCAACAACAGCAACGGCGGCGGGAGCAGTTTTCCCAGTAAGTTCCTAGTTCCCCGTCATCCCGATGAAATTTTCCTTTTGCGCAATCTACCGCGCGGATTGGTGGGTGTACGTACATACGTACATGCGTCCGTATGGTTGTGTTTATGTGTATGCTTTTCTCTGCTCTGCGATCTCAGTGAAAAGCCTCGTTTGACTTTTCATTCGATGCTCATTCAATCGCATCGCATGCAGTTGAAGCAGAGGCAATCACATCCTCTTAACGTCTCCCATTGATAGCTATTTGCGGTTATCTTTCAGCGCACAATGAAATCGATGCATTTTGGCGGGAAAACATGAAGTTTTCCTATTTTTCCTCGCAGTAGACGCAGAGCTTCGGTGCTTTCTCTCTCCCTTTCTTACACAGTTCCTGTCTCTCTCATAGCACACGCGGCACTGTGCAGATATGAAACGCAGTCATTCGTAAATGAAAACGCTGTCAGACATTAATGCGAGCGCCTCAGTGAACGCGCGCGAGCGTACACGTTGAAAGTAGGAAATGACGTGCAACTGTGCGGGGGTGAAGTCATCACCTACCCACCGCCCGACCCGGTGAAATCAATTGCACAAAGGGCGGTTGTTGTTGGTTGTGCCGAACCAACCGCCAGGTAGTACGCCAATGCCAAAAACATTTGAAGCAGCACTCATCATATCACAGCTCTGTGCTTTCGCTCTCTTACACATCTCTCGTCTCTCGCCCTTGACACCGAACAGGGCGTTCGGCCAAGTGGAAAACCTGAAAACAAAAACCTTGGCGTTGAAAGCGAGGCGGCAAGGCTGGGCTCTCCTGTTGTTTGGACGTGGCGTTTTAATGCTCCGGTGGGGGCGGGCATTGCGCCCGGTCTTCTGATATTCAAATTAGCTTCATTCGCTGGTCCTTTGTGAGAGACTGAGACTGAGACTGAGACTGAGAGTGATTTAGAAGAACGAAGCGTATTTTCACGAGGTAATGTGACGTGAGATGATAAATGGAACGCAGACAGGGCAGAGCACTCAAATGGGCGCGGGGAAAGGAACTTTGATACGTTTTGAAATTTTTGAACAGAAATTCATCCACGAAAGAGATCCACGTCACCACGTGGATTTCGACTGAAATTCTTCCTTAAAAATCGTAATCGTTATCTCACCATGAACTTAACACCTGCCATGTGTCACTTCTTGTCAGCTTTTCTTAACAATCTGCGGGTGCGGGTGCCAAGGGACTTAAGATATTTAAATCAAGACAAACACCGAATACGCGAGTTGTTTTTGAATTTACTTTGAGTGCTGCCACCCATACGATGCATGTTTGGTTAAACGCGTTAAACACGGAAACTGCTATACCGATTTTCATGCGGTTTTCACCAATAGTGTTGTGGCTGTAAAGGTTATAGGTTATATTTTCAGGATATTTTCACACAGCAAGATTTGTGAATAAGGACGAGAAGTGGCAGGCTTCTAGGGCAGGTGTTGCCCGCACAGTTCTAGATTCAAAAAAAAAAAAAATGCGGGGAGATTGACTGTCTCAAAAGTATCAAAAAAAAGTGAGCGATATCATATGTCTATCTTTTAAGGTAGGCCCACAGTAAACATTTTTAGAGTTCCTTAAAAGTCCCCCTGTAACTTCCAAACCGCTTTTTCAAAAGTACCGATTATCAGATCGTGCTATTTTAGTTGCAAGTTGCCTAATGGGAAAATACCATTTTTGAGGCGTGTTCTGTTCTCCAGTAAAAGCACTGAGGCATTTACTCCCAAAATTTCGTTGTGCCAAATTACTGGATAGGACTCTTGGAGATATAAGACCTGTAATAAAACCATGAGTGAAATCACTGTCATGTTTGCTGGAGATTTCCGACAACCATTGTCGGTGATAGTTAGTTAAACTAGAGCAGACATTGCTATGGAAATTTGTTCATGCGCAAAATTATCTGTTTATATGAGAGCCTCATTTTGAAAACGAAATTGAAATTGTTCACGATTTGGGCGAAAAAGTAGCTAACATTGAAGGATTAATATCGCGCCCTAACCGCCAAATTATCGTCTGCAACAAAATAAAATCTTCACAGAAGAGGCTTTTTTTTGTTTTTTGTCTGACCTAAAAAAATGTAAATGTCGCTTACGATAAATTTTGTTTGGTATTTTTTGTCTGATATTTTTTACTAAATTGCTTTATTTAGAAACCAATGATGCAGAAAAATAAATCACAATCGAATAAATTATCGAACTGCATTATTAACTCATTTTAGCTTAACATGTCGCTTACGATAGTTTAGGTTAGGGCGTGATATAGTCGAAGCAAACAAGAAAGATTATTAGTCGATGTATCAAAGGGCTACTTTGGCGGCGAGAAATAGTACTGTTGACTAAATTAACGACCTATATTTTAACTAAACTTCCTTCGTCCCTTTATCATTCGTGTTCCCATTACATTTTTTCTACGGGTCACTTTTTAGTAAATTTGTCCACAAAACGCTGTGAAACCGCAGTTCACAGCTCTGTTATGCCCGTCTGTCTATCTCTTTCGCTTTCGCTAATACTCACGCGAACGAAGTCGCAGGTAACAGCTAGTACTAAAATACAACTGCCACAGAGCGGCAGTCAAGCGGAGAGCAGTCAAGCGGTTAACCAAGCTTTGATTTTATCATGCCACCGATTCATCATCTACGTGTTAAAATAACTTTTAAATTTATCAGTGACCACAGAAATGTGAACTGACGTAAAAGACGTAATATTCCTAGAGTGGAGGAGAGGTCCTTTCGCCCTTTTCTGATCAACGAAATTTGTCCCGTGAACAAGAAAAAGACAGCAGTTTGTTTTGATTTTTTTGATTTTGAGTTCTATTTCTCAAGCTTATTTTTGATTCAAAAGGCAAGCCTCGGACTGCTGCTCGGAACCGATGACAATCTCAATCTCTTCTACGCCTTAACATCAGATTGGTGTCCTCAATTAATTTTAATGAATCTTAACCCCATTCGCATTTCTTATTTTTCTCCTTGCATACCTCATGCATTTTTAAAACACTACGAATCCAATCACTCATCCACCCAACGACGACGCTTGCTTCTTGATTTAAATGCTTCAAAACTCCTTTCGAAACTGCGGAAATTCAATTTCTGACCCATCCACCTCCGACCAGTAAACATCCAGAAGCACTTAATTAATGTTTAATAGAAAACGTACAACGCGTCAGCCACGGCTTCTTCTCCGACTCCCAGTGTCATTAGGAATGTCTCGGAATCCCTTTGCTCGCTTTTCGTTTTGTTTTTGTTTTTGTCCTCAAAATCGAAATACTCCATTAGCTGAGGATAACCAAAAACCAAAAACCACTTCAGCCCTCCAGAGAAAGAGACGGAGGAAACTAGTTCCTTCAGCATGATGATTAATCATTCGCATTTTCAGTGGCGCGTCATAAAATTCATCGTGAGATCCTTTCGATAAATCACACCCCAGCAAACACACATACGCTCACAATCAGTGAGTGAGTGAAGACGTTCTCTCCAAGTGTATCCACAAGTATCAATTTCCCTTCTTTGGCTTGTTTGCGATGCCAAACAAGCAGCCCCCGAATGTGTTGTATTCCCAAGATGACGAGACGAGAGTGCCCCTTCGGTGGTGTGGCATGGTGTACCGTGCTGTGGTGTGGTGTAGTACCCACACTTCTTTCCATTAAAAATTAATATTTCAATCAAAGTTCAGTGAACCCCCACCACGAGGCGCAGGATAAGCAACCCCCCAGTTGAGTCCGTGGGGGCACATAAAATGAGACTCTGATGAGCTTCGGTCTGAAAGTGTATTTACGCGTCTCGCATATGGAAAACTGAGACAGACGTGTTTTCAAGGAAATCCAGAGACAGAGAGGCGAGGCTTCTGTCTAACTACACGTGCAGCAAACACTTTTCCATCCGCAAATATTTGCCAATTTGTTGGGCGGATGCTGCTGCACCCGTCGTCACAGTCGAGTCCCAGGTAGACGTTGCAACATAGGATGCACCTTAGAGGGAAAAAAATGTTGCTGATGACGGTTGTTGCTTCTGTCGAATGAAACACGCGATGAAACTTTCAACTTTCATAACCGCGCTGTTGGCAGGAGTTTTCAATTTCCAAGGAAACGTGCGGCCAAGAGCGATGATGCTCTTGGCTAGGTGCAAAGTAGGGAGAGGGGCACCCCGTTTCCGTGTCGCAGGAGTTATAATTTATCGCGGTAAACTTAAGTGAACCACAGGTGGAGTTATGACGCGGAATGGGGCAGTGAGTGAGTTTGGAAGGAATTTTTTCTGAGAAAATGGGACTCTATGAAAGCACTTTGCGAAGAGCGAAAGTTTTTTTTTTCTTCGTAAAAAAAAAAATCAGAAGTTGTGAAAGAGAGGAAGCTTTGAATGGAGGGAGTAAGTGGATTGACAGTGGCACACTTTCATCAAACTTTATCAAATGATCTCATCAATTTCACCGTTTTATCGAGTAAATTTGCTTTTTTCTTTGCAATTTTCGTAATTTTTTCCACACAAAGCCATCTGTTCATGCATTAGGGTTGGACTTCTTAGTCCAAACCTTTAATACAGCGAGTCAAAAAAAGACATACACAAGTGAGCACGTTGTTTAGTATGTACTTAGAAAACACTCTTGGAGATGAAGGCGGTCCCATTAGTAGTTTGGATGTTTCTTGTTCCATCAATTTTGTTTCTTGAACTTTTTAACGCAATTAGTTTGATTTAATAAAATGCTCTTTTTACGATCTTCTATATTTTTTTTGTGAAGCAATTATTGAGGATTAGGTATTAGGTAGGAGTAGCTGGCTGGGGCAACATATGCCCATAGCCACACTTTGGCCAGGCCCATTGTGATACCTATTCCGCACCTTATTGGCCGCTCGTTTTTGTTTTCCTATCAATAACAACTTCTTCCAATCCTTATTGGGCAGTACTAAAACATTCAGAACGACATGATCGGTGGGAGTATGAGTAAATAAGTGTATTTTTATCGCCTACGCTTCGAGAGACGATTGCAAGGCACCGTAACGGCAATATGTGTCTGTGATGCAAGCCCGTCTCCCAACTATCCACTCGAGTATTTCATGTTACACCTTTCGCAATAACACTGCATTCAATACAAATCAGAAATAAACCCACTCACAACCTCCCGGCGATCCAAGCATTTTATTTCGATGATACTCTTACACGATTTACATAAGCATTATTGACATCACTGACATTGACACTGACAGTTGTTTCGAAATCGAATGCCCAGCAGAACTCTCTCTCTTTTGTCTCCCTGTATCACCTACATTGAGCGTTGGGCGCCAATTGAATGATCGCTAGCCGCCATCTACCGAAACAAAAATCGTTTTCAGCATCGTATTGTAGAACAACTTTGATTGTCAGCCAAACACCGCCCTCCGGATACCTGCTGCCAACTAAACTAATTATCTCCTCAAACTCTAACATAATTGGCATCATGGCATCGCACCATCAGTTTACCGAGCTCCCCCCGCGTCTACCACTCCACTCCCGCCGCCCTGTTGACTACACACATCGAAACCATTATCAATCGCAGATCAGATTTCCTTACATCGTCCCAAATCCGAAAAACCGATCCGTTTTCGGGGCCATTAATCACATGACAGACATCTCAAGATTTAATTAGCCGAAATCGTTATTAATATTTCGTCTTCTCATTTTTTTTTTTCTGTTTTTCCCTGATTTTCATGTTTCTGTTTTCCCCTTCATTTGATGACCATCTTTGATGGCCTCTCAACCCAAGAGACCGCCCCCCAAAAAAAAGTCAGTACACTCGATCCATCGTCGTTGTCGTCTTGTGAATGATCTCCAACTGAGTGGAATGTCATTAATTCTTTTTTTTTTAGTGGATGAGAGATGAATTTATTAATTGCTAAAAAAATTTTAAACGATGAGGACACATTTGTTGGATTAATTCGGCGGTAGCAAAGCTACAATTTGTCACTTTAGTATTCAAGGTTGTTTTATTGGAGTTTTTTCTTTTTTTGAGATACTAAATTAGCATTCGATTATGTAAATGCCTGTGACATGGACGGGTTAAAAATTATTTCAGAAAATGTTGGTTCGCAACAATTTGTAGAGGAACTAATTTATATCTCAAGAAAATATCGCGGCATGATTGTTGTGCTCTAGTTGAACTACTTGACCGATCTTGGTGGAATTTGGTTTAACTTGAAAGATAGTATCTACCTACATAAAAGTTTCTGGGGATTCTTAACCTCAACATTTTTTTACTACAAATTGAATGTAGAAAATGGGAAAAGACTTTGTAGATATGTTTGAATTCCAAAATTTTCTTGGAGATCAGCAAATATTAAATAGTGTCCTTACAAAATAAAGTTTGATTTAATTTTTATTTGTGACAAATATTTTTTTACGTTCTAAGCATAAAATACTAAATATTTTCTTTTGTTTTTGGCACGCTGTTTGTTTTTGAGTTTTTCATGATAAATCGATTTTTTTCTCTTTGTGTGAATTTGCTTGCATCTGACTAGTGAGCATGGCTTCAGTTTGCCATTCAAAGGTGCCTTAAGCTTGAAGTTCATGGAATATTAAGATGCAAGCAATTAGAAAGCGTCAAATTTTTTATTTTACCAAGCACAGTGAAGATTTTTAAACATTCATTTGCTGTGGTTGCTGGTGTTTAACGTTTAACCAACTACAACAGTCAAATTATATTACAAATACACACTGGATTTTGAAATTTCAGAAATAATTTCTTAATCCCCAAGTGTTTCCACTGCTTAGTTTGAATATAAAATTCAAAGTAAACTCAAATGGATAGGAAGGATATTTTCTCACAGTCACAGTACAGAATAAATCAAATTCACATCCAAAGCTTGAGTTCCCACCACCTTTTGCCTGCTGCCAAAAGCGTCTCACCGCCTTTTAGTAGCAGCACTCATCCTCAGCATCACCTCTCAGGCTGCCTCTTCATTCACCGTATCCACCTTCTTAATGGACACCACACCTTTTAAAACCAGCATTTTTCTCATAAACAAGGATTACTCCAGTGAATTCCCAAAAAAATAGTCCCACAATCAAGCGCCGCCTTGAAATTTGCATGACTAATCGGTATCATGGTAACCGGGAATCAAACAAAACCTTACTCTAAATTGTTTACGATCACGTCGCATAGTCTCTCCTCTCTCTGGTGCGATTGATTCCAGTTTGGCTGTGACCTTTCAGCATCGTCAGCGAGGTGACCCTCCTGATAGCTGAACCGTCTATCGCTTAATTAATTCTCAAACTAATTACCACCGGCCGGGCGGGCAGGTAATAAAATAAAAATTATAATAAAACACCAAATCTGAATTAGGCAACAACCCCCGAGTCTGTCAGGAGCCATGTAAGCCTGCGCCAAACTCTGCTGCAGGTTCCCATCTCACGTCGCACACATCGACGCATTGTCTCCCGGAGCAGTAGCGTTGACCTTCTGCTCCCCGGTCTAAGTTAGGAGGCGGTTCAGATCAAAGGTTCGGCTGTTCTCGTGTGATCTTCGTTCGATTTTAATTGTCAAGCCACCTGATGATGCTTCAATAACACACGGATGCAGATACTCTATCGGTAGACAAAGAAAATCCCCAGCGACACACGGACAGCCGATGCAACGAGACCGAGACCGGATTTATATCGATCGTGGTGATAAGAGCCAAGAAGCCTCCAAGTTTAGGGGATATTTGTGAAGGCGGTAATTGCCCCTTTTTCGATGCACAGTGAATCTTAGCGGTGCGGAGTTTGGTTGGGAAACCGGTTTTGGAAGTTCAATCTCTTTCCAGTCAATTCTTTGTCGATTTTTTATCGCTTTTTTGTTGTCGTTGTTTTTTTTGTTTTTTTTTAGGTTGGTGTTTGCAGATAAAGGGGATTGATTACGAGCGATTCGTTGCCCCTTTTAAGCGGTAAAGGCTGAGAGAACTCTGCCCCTGCGTCTCCGCACTCTGAGTTCATTACCTCGGAAGGAGTTTTGTGGTCTCTTTAAAATTGAAATTGAATTGGGAAACGCGGACCCAATTGTAGTACCATCTAAAGGTTTAGGGTTTTAATTAACTGAGTTCTTTGCGTCATCTTCGTGTTTTTTCTCTCGCTCAGTCTCTCCCCATTCATTTCAATTTTTATGGCTCTAGTGATGGGCCGGAGAAGGCGCAGAAGGGCTATCAACTCATTGAAAGTTAATTATTTATTGGAGAACAATTTAACTTAACTGTTGTTTTATTATTTTGACATAAACAAAAGAAAACGAAACAAAACAAAAAAAAGATAAATCTCTTCCTCAGCGAATTTGTGAATCATTAAAATGCCAATCAGAGATGGCGATTGTATGGGAAGCATGTCAGCGGGTGGTTGCAGCACCAGGTGATAGATTCCTTTGTTTTCAATTTTTATGTGAAAAATTTAAAGCTCGGCGGGGCTTGGCTGCAGGATGAGTGAAGTAACCGAGCCCTAGGGTTGTCATAAAAGCAGACTTCCATAACTCCTACGCTCATATCTTTTACTGGCTTTACTTCTCATCGGCTCGATTGATGCAATGGTTTTCTTTTAGTGGAGTGTGATTTTCAGTTTCAGTGAACTCGAAGTACTCGACAGCTCCAAACAGCTTCCCATTTCATCATGCATTCTTAAAAGGATGCCCTATGGCTGCTTTTAATTAAAGTTGAGCCGATTAAAGAAACTGCGAGAAATATTCAACCGTTCAGATGTGCAAGTGTGCACAATTTACCTTAGGCCGGCGTCACTGGTTCTCTCAAATTCCCACCATGATCGTCGTTTGTATTTGCAAAGTTTGTAGTTAGCTTCTTTCATTTATATCTGAGTGTTTGCCGCGGCTTAAGGACGTGTATGGAAGCCGATGAATGCAAAAAGCATTATTTGAACACATGGCAAGATAATAAAATTGCAGAAATAATTGGATCGAAGCTTTATCTCGTTTTTGATACTCGTCTGCAATCCTGCTGCAGATGCACTTTAAAACCCCTCTTTGCATTATTGGTGCAACATCCTCTTTAACGTTAGCATCAAGCTCGTTAAAAAGATTGGTGTGTTACCGTCGAAAGACTTAACGTAACTAAAGAGAACGGACGACGACGTGAAACTATCCAGTTGTCAAAATGGTTCTCAACAACTTTGCTTTGTTATAAATGTTACCGAATATTCAAACGGATCCCAAGTACACAATGAAATCACCGATACATCATCGCGATGATTTAAAGAAAGAAAAAAGAGAAACAGTTTAATTTAAAACAAATATTTAATTTAGTATTACAAAAATTATGTTAAATGAAGGTAATTCACGAACTTGTTAATTAGAACTACAATTTTCACAAATATTTAAAATACACTGAGTGAATACACAGAGCGCGTAGCTCGATGTTGTAGAGGCCTAAGAACGTCAAATAATTAAAGTCAGCAAGTCAAAGAAAGTCGGTCAACATTAACCAGACTATTTACAGTGTCCGTTATTTTGATAGAAACAACATCCCACGAAGCCGCCATGTCATATGAAAGGGAGATCAACTTTCGCGCCTACGTCGATCACATAATTAACAAAGCGAACTCAACCCTTAGTTTTGTTAAACGGTCGTCTTAAGAATTCACCGAACCATACGTCACCAAGGCGGTTTACACTACTTTCGCTCAGTTTACACTCCGGCCGATTCTGAAATACACCTCCCAAGTTTGGTGTCCGTACCAAATAACCAATATTGCCTCCGCTTCGCCCTTCGTCGTCTTTTCTGGTCCAACCCTCTAATCCTCCCCCTTTACCATTACCGCCTCATACTCCTTAACGTAATAACTGAGCTCTTTCCGAACTCAGAAATAATACATTAAAACCAAATTTGAAATAACACTCAATCGAAAGTAGCAAATCTTACAGTAAATGCAGAATTTAATCAAAATCAAGTCAAGTATAATCGGAATCGAATTACGTAGCAGTAGAGCCTACTGGTATTTGGTTTAAACATCATAAAGACAATGCATTCTAAATATCAAAATTTCGTCCTTTTTGTAACGAGCATTTTTTGATTTTTTTGAAAATTTCTTTCTAGTCCATCCGTCTTAAAACTGCAATCAAGTTTTTCAATTCGCTCCTGTCTGTGCCCCGAACACATGCCAAACCCCACCGAAAGTTTCTTTCGCAAATCGCCTCGCTCGCCTCCATCCAACAATAACATAAAATTGATGGCGCAAACACGTTATATTCACCATATCCACACATCATCGGCGTTTTTAATTAAAATTTCAGAAAGCGTACGAAGGAGGTTGGCAGACAGTATGAGGTGCAAAACATCGCATGGATCTGGCTCACTTCTTTAGTCTTCCAAAGACGTTCACCATCATCGCTTTTCACCAAAGACGCTTATTAACTCTAACAGCAACAATATTTTATTTATTTTTTTTCACATCTCGCTGAAAGGGGTATGGATGCATAACCTGCATATAGGCAACTTCATCCCTGCTTCACCGTTCTTAGTCTTTCATTTTTGTTCCTGCAGTGCCTCGCCTCCACTGCTAAACTGATGCTGGTTCCCGAAACGTCACAAATGCACACATGGAATTCCTAATTGGTCCCGCTGAAGCTAATTTTATAATAACAAAGCTTAGCACGCCTGCAGGTGCTAAGAGCAGCACCAGCACCACCAGCAGCAGCAATAACAGCAGGACCAGAAGCATGGCTCTTATTTAATTGTCCTGTCATCGTCCTTTTGTTTAGTTTTCATCTGCAAAGCACTCGTCTACATTGTAGAAAGCCAGTAATTGTTGTCACACATTTTACTATGCTCCCGAGCATTTTATTTAACGATCACGTGGCGGTGCCGGCGGCGGCGTGGGGCGTCGGTCGTCGGGCAGTGGGAGGAGGTTTTAAGGGTGGTTAAGGAAAATTTCGAGAATGAAAAAGTAAACGAATTTCATTGAAGGTTCCAGCTAATTGGCCGGAATTGGCTGGAATTGGTCCCTAAATTGACAGCTTGGTAATTAACCTGTGAAGAGTTGTGGAGGTGAGGAGAATAGAGAGAGAAAGCAGGTAGCAGAATGAAATCTGTTTGACAGGTGAGTGCTCACCGACCAGGCGGCTGACTACAAGGGTTGAAATGAATGAATTTCTGGACGAGATTTTCTATATCGAAGTTTATTGTTAACGAGAAAATTAAATTTAATTCAATTTCTTTTGCCGATGTGATAGACGGAACCAATTTGGTGACATTCGATAGTAGCTGACTTCGGTTCGAAAAAGCTGACGATAAAAAACGAATAGTCAAACATTTGTTGACTCGTGTTGATTTCAGTTTCTTTTCCTGCCGTCGCCACGGTCCATTCTTTTTTTGCAGGGCAGTAAATTGACTGGAAGGTGTAAAATGGCCTGCAATAAAGACCGTTACCTTTAGTATGAGCGATCATTCATAAAAGACGTGGAGAATCGCTGGCGCTATGAATTCAATGACTTTATATGTTTCCAGATAATGGCGCTTGAGCAATGAATTTTCTCTTTCTGATTGATGCACTGTATGGGTATTAGCTTGGTTATTACAAACTGGGTAACTCCATGGGTGATTGAAGATTAGAGATATACGAGGCAGACGGATTAGATGCATTTTGTACTTATTTACGGCGAATGATGGGTAACTGATAGGTCTTTTTTTTGCTTTTTGCCTAGATGAGATACCCGCTGACGATTCCATTAGAATAATGCCAATTTGAAAATCCGGTCAGACAACAACTGATGCTTTCTGTTTTTAGTGAAGAAAGTTTTCAAAGAACCTTAAGTTAGTTTACGTTGCTTTTTATTGAAATGCTTAATTTAGTCCATTATGCTCCGCATTACGATATGGATTTGTTGTTCGACGACTCGTTCATTTCTGGAAATCGCTCCTTTGTTTATCAGGAGCAGGCTGATCGTTCAGTTCACTTTTAGACTTTCGGTTGTGGAAATATCCTTAGCTTTACAATAAGGACGTTGTTTTAAGTTGCATATGTTATTTTAAAAAGTTTTTTTTAAGGATTCAATTTGTCACTTATCAGTTCATTGTGGTCCTTACACCGACTTATGGTGAAATCCCCAGTTAAGTTCCTCCTAATATATATTAAGAACAGTCAACTTTTTAGTGCTTAGCCACTTACCTTGGTCTCAGAAACCGCAGTGAGTTTGCAATTTAATTTTATTTTTTGTGGAAACAATTTTCTTTAATAAAAAATTTAAAAAGAACTCCAGGGAATGCTACTTTAGCTTAAATTTTTTTTTCCAATCGCAATTGGTTGCTTTTTCATATTTTCGAGATAAAGTTTGTCGACTTCTCCTACCCTTTGCTGGATGGATCGTTTATATTTAATAGAGAACTTGAATGTTGGCCAGAACTTGCTTAAGTTTGCCATTATCCGGCGTACCTGAAGTGGTTTATTGTTTGATAGATTGTTGACTTGATTTTGAGGTTTGTTTCGATATCTTTCCGTAGGACATTGGTCCTTGGTAGTACAAATAAGTAACCATTAGCTTCTCGTGCAAATTTAGTTAAGAGTCTTGAAATAATTTAATAAGAAATTCTGAAGTCTTGTGCTTTGCTATTTTCAAGTATACCTCTCAAAACAAAATGTCACATATGTTTTTTGAATAGACGCTCTTTTTCCCAGACTTCTCCGTCGTACGCAAACTTTTGTGGAGCACTGTGCGATAGAAAAGTCGATATCATCTTGCATTAATTTTCCGCCAACTAGCCACAGTTAGGCTAGTTTTACATCACAAATAGGTGTGCTGAGCGAGGTGGATAAGATTGAAGATTGGATTGATAAAACCAATCTTTAATTAAAAAGAGCCACCCAGCGGATTGCTGTGATTTTTGGTCAAGAAACAACTGATTTATCTGAGTTTTTTTATTGAAATTTTCCACGCTGGATAAGACACTTTGTTGGTAACAAGGTTTAATGCATTGTTGCTTAAAAAGGATTGTTGTAGTTTATCTGTATGATTTTTTTTAACACAATGCAGTGCAAATTAATTTCTGGTTTAAATACTATGTGCTTGCGACCAAAATTCGACTGCTCCGGAGCATTCGCATAACTTGAAATTGCAAACATTCTTTAAGCTCACTTAAGCGAAATTTGCGTCAACCAAAGAGGCAGAGAAACTTCCTCGCAAAAAGACGCCCTTATTAATATGTTTACCTTTCATTTCTCATACAATAGACAAGACCAACATTCCTTTTGGTTCGGATTTATTTGCTCGTCATAATAGAGAATTAACGTTTAGCGTTCCCATCACTCGCCAGTCAACGCACCACCGACACAAATCATTCCTCAGAAATCTCCTCTATTGCCCAACTGGCCACCCCACCGGAGGAGACTAACTGGATACGATCGTAATGACCATATAATGACTCTCGAGCCAATTGAATGAGAGTCTATTATTTGCGCTGCATAAATTAAACCACCGCCGACCGACAGGGGCCAACTGCGAATGAGCTGCGGAGATGAGCTAATTGAAAGCAGAGAGCTGCCCGAAAGGTCATTGAATCGCGAAGCCGACAATCGGATCGCGCCAACACCGACACCGACACCGATACAACAATATGGTCTGCACTCTTGTAGCAAAGTAGCCGCCGGCACCAAGATTGTGGTTACATTCAACTCGGAAAGTAATGAATTGATCATGATCCGGCGATAGAGAGTAACTTCTTTTCATTCCGAGAACCGGCCATATCGGCATCTCGTAGTGCCTGCGTGCCGGACCTGCTCCCGCGATTGAAGTTGATCACTTGTTCGCACCTGATCTTTTCAGTGGCAGTCTGACGGGGATAGATGATAAAAAAAACAACAGAATCGAATCCATTACTACTGTCCCAGGGTCAGGGCAACTGCGGTGGCGAAATGTAAATTCAATTTCGTACGTTGAGGAAGTCACTGGCTCATTAAAATGCGGCAGAGACGGGTGCCGGTATTCCCGGGCGCAGCTGGCGTAAATAACCAAAATTTCAACGGAAGTGATTGACAATTCCAATGTCAATGGCATGGGAAGACCGGGAGGGTCTGCACTATTCAGTGTCCACTCTCTGTCCACTGATCGTCCCCACGACTGTTCGGTGCGACGGCGACGTGACTTTTCATTTTTCGGTGGGATTTTCAATAGATTTTCCATAATACAGCCAGGAAATCATTGATGGTGTCGATTGCATTCGAGGGGGCAGGCGGAAGCCTGCTTAGACGGGAGTGTGCCCGGGGGTTAGTTATGCCGCCTGTATCGCTGGGGACTATTGTGAAATTATAATGCGGGTGATAGAGCGGCGGTAGTGCACAGGAAGGGTCATTAGACTCTACACGGGCACACACAGTGGTGAGCGGGGAAGCATTGACATTTCAATTATTTGCAATGGCTGAGGTTAAATTGTGTTGAAACATGAATGGGTATCATTTTGATTGTTGCGCTTAAGTCGAAAGTGCGGGTTTCACTGCGATGATCCCCTTAATTGATGTGTAGGCACAGGCTGTGGCATTTGATATGATCTGGAATTAGCACTTTCATTAAAAGTAATGGCCAGAGTGCCTGCTATTAGATCGTATAGTCTCTAACAATATTGACCTGCGTTCATTCAGTGGAAAGTATCGCTTGGTCACTCGAAGAACTTTACTTGCTTAGCTACTTCTTTTCAGAACATTCATACCTTTCGAGCATATTAGAAGCTATTCTTTCGGAATTGTTTTGATTTTTTGTTTCATATATGTGTTGGATATCAGTATCAGTTGGTCGGATCGATGTGATAATATTTAATATTGATGATCCTGTATATCATCATTGGATGAAACCAACGCAATCGGAAGCATTCTACTGAATATTCTGTAAGAAAATAACGTACCGTTGCGAGATATCAAAAATTATAGTAGAATTCCCCACAATTATTTGAAAAGCTTTACAAAAAATAAGAAATGTAGATTTCAAATCAGGATATAAAATTTCTTTAGAATAAGATTTTTGTTTGATTGAAGGCTTTCGCAGTTCGCCGTTCAGAACCGGCATTAAATAGTAGGTTCCATTCACATATTCATATTATAACGCGCGAAAAAGCTAGGCTGTGGCCCTCTACAGACTGTTACGCAGATTATTTATTTTATTTTTTTGCTGATTCCGAGAAGCAAAAACTTAGTCTAAAAAGATAAAAAGTCTAACTTAACATTTTTTTATTTAGGTGGTTTAGCAACAGATACGATGACACATTGAATTCTAAATTACGATGAGAGGATATGAACCTAAACAAGGGTACAAGATCTGCAACATACTTACAAATCGAATTTACGATAGACGATCTAAGTTAGTAGTTGGACTCTTACGTCATTCTTAACTAGTCCTTAAGGGTTCTTAATAAGCTGGATAAGTTAATTCAATAACAAATGCTTAGTCTTCAGTTAGTTCAAAAATTACACGGCATAAAAACCTACTTAAAGCCATTTGTCTTATTCAATTTCCTTGCTAGTAACTCGTGTGCCGTGTGTTTGCTCCTTCCCCTCAAGAGAGGAGTGGGAGGAGATGGCACCCATCAGCAATTCGACAGTTGCGGTGTATACCGACGGTTCGAAGATGGAGGAAGGAACAGGCGCGAAGCGTTGGACATGCGAAGATCAATCAGACTTCCGGATTGTAGCAGTGTCTTTCAGGCGGAGGTCCTGGCAGTCAGGGAATCGGCCAGAATGATATCCATGTTGGCGATACCACCGGCTGATATCACCATTTTTATTGACAGTCAGGCGGCCATAAAAGCGATTTCCGCTACGGAAATCAAGTCTAGGCTGGTCCTGAGCTGTCGCGAAGAGCTTAGGGCTCTTGGCTCGCAGCATAGGATTAATCTCTGCTGGGTCCCTGGTCATAGGAACATACCTGGCAATGAGGAAGCTGATAGGCTTGCGAGGGAAGGGTCCAAACTAGGGCTGGAACAGGCGATAGTAGGGATCGATCCACCGATCTGCCTCCTTAAGAAGCGGATTGGGGATAAGATAATTAGATTAGCGAACGACAGATGGAAAGCGCTATCTACATGTGAAACAACGAGGACTATGTGGCCAGAATATGACTACGCCAAAACGAAAGTGCTGCTCTTGCATGACAAAAGGTCTCTCGCAAGAGCGGTGGGTGTAATCACGGGTCACAATAGTCTCAAAGACCACTTATTTAAGATAGGACTACTCGGTGACAATATCTGCAGGGGCTGTGCTGATGAGGAGGAGCGGGAAGATACTCAACACTTCCTCTGTCACTGCCCCAGCCTTTGTCACCTGAGGCACAGAACATTAGGAAGTTACTTCTTCCAAGACCTTAATGAGATAAACTCTTTACCTCTAAAGAATCTTTTCAGGTATTTGAACCGGACCAAATGGGATAGGACACCGCGAGTGAGGAGGGGGACACCTTACCACCCCCAATGGGTAACACAAGGGGTCCACAAGGACCTAAGTGAGGCGCTATATCCGCCGGCCCACCAACCTAACCAACCTAACCTAACTCGTGTGCCGTAGCTCGGTGAAATCAATTGTTCAACGTCGATCATAATTTTTCATCAATCAGCATTCTTACACCCAAAAACCCGCCCCAAAATCCCATAGTGATTGACTCTGTACACCAAACCTCTCCTCATCTACCAAAAAAGGCAACCAAACCGACCACCTCCTAATCAATAATTCGTCTGAAAACTCGAATCAACAAAAACTTTTTTCGCCCAGCTGCTCATATCCCCACAGCGATGCACTACGCTGCACCTCCGCCGCCCACCCGCCTACTCACTTTATAATCGTGATCATCATCATCATCATCTCATCAAAACTAATAAGTAGTTTCAACTGCTGCAGAGCATATAATTCACTTCAATTGATTTAATGCAGAAAATTTCATCAAGTGATTTCCTTGAACTTTTTCCTCTCCTCTAGTCTCCTGTTCCCATGCTCACAGTCTTTTTTGGCCCGTCATTTTCGTAAAAACTTTTCAGGACCAATAACAAAAAAAAAAGTAAAACAGTCTCCCATTTGAGGAAAGAGAAAAACAGTCAACAACTACTACGGAATTCTTTTTTGCATTTCTCAAGTTCGACGGAAGGATACAAATCAAGGAAGAATCGAATAAAACAAAAAGAAATACCCCATCGTCCTCCCCGTTTTCTCCGCTGACTTGATTTTGATCGAATATCCTGTGAAAGTATCATCTTGGTGCGCTCTTCTACTTTCAAAAGTATTTTTTGGTTCAAAAAATACACTCGTCGTCGACGTCGTCGTTCGTCCTGTCTGTATCTTCGGGGCCAGTAACTTAAGCTTAACTTAATTAGAAAACTTTTTCCTGCCACAGGATGCTGTAACAACAACTCAAGAAAGGAACGGAAAACAGAAAAAAATTAATCCTTTTCCCATATTGATTTGATTTCGACTTTGTCCTCTCACATCTCCCAACCACGCGGAGGACTCTGATGAGATAAAGGAAATTATGACCTAATTTGTCTCCTTTCTACATCGTGGGTGTTTTTTCGAAACGAGTCTTTGTGATGAACCCCTAAATAAAAAAAAGGAACGCGCCTGCTTTTAATTTTCAGCTTGCCTTTTACGACACCGGCTATGAAATTTCGTTTTTCGTCTTTCATTTGACTCGCTGCCTGGCTGCTTATTCTTCCAAATATGGGCGGCGCGGGGGTTTTCCGATCCACACCGCGGTCCAAGTGGATGGATTTTTATGGGTGATGAAAAGCGATAAAAGGCAAAATGTACATAAAATATCACCACACACCGCCACCGCACACCATCGATCGTAAAACTAATTTTGCCATCAAATGAATGTTTGAAAATGGAAAAAAAAAAAACACAAAAACAGAAATGAAGTACCGCGGTCAAAGAGAGAAACAAGGCAAAAGGAAAATGAAAAACAAATACTAAAAATTAATTTTATGGAGTGATCTTCAAATTTTCAAATTATCATTGACATTTAGTTCACATCTTCTCAGCACATTGTAAGTGCCACTCGAAAGTTGTGCTTGATGATTTTGTAAAGACGTCGGGTTGGTGTTGATGTCAGGGCCATTATCCACACATTGTTTAGTTTTTAGCTGTAGGGGACTGTTAAGGTCACCGATCTGTGTCTTCAGAACTCGAACACATGCTCAGATTTCACACATCCGAAGATGTCAGTCAAGAACCGACTTGAGCGCAGTTGCAAATTACCTGTCAATTTTAAAACAATTTGTATATTATGGAATAAGACAAACAATTAAATTTTTTTGGTGCTACGAAGCTAAATGAACTTTTTATTAGAGCTTGAATGATAAAAAGAACATTTTCTTTTACGCCAGGAATATTCAAACTTCCAGAGTAGATCAATTAAAGATTTATCGGCTTGCACAAACAAAATGTTGTCGCTGCCCAATGTATTTGTAGATAATGCTTTTCCGATCTCCGGATTTTCCTTCATCAACTTAACCCGTTCCTTCTACTCCCTGTTGGTCCAATTAGAATATGTGTTCATAAATTTAATGTATTTTATTATTTTCAACCTAAATTTTTGTAGTAACATGATTGTAGTCGCCACAAAATCTTGAACGACAAAGAAATGACAGTTGATGAATCATGTAAATAATGTAATACGCCTCGAAATTGAATATTTGCTTGCTGAGATGAACTTTCGAATCCTTCGAATCTCAGAATGCAAATCATCCGAACTTGATTGCTTGAACTTGCTTACTTTTGAACGAAGTACATCTGAGAATAAGTATGAGTATTTTAGAAATAAAGAGCGAAGAGTTCTTCGATTTCAATTCTATTTGAAACACAAAAAGTCAACTAATTTAAACAAAATCCAAATATTGATTTAAAACAGATAACTTCAAAAGTTTATATTGACATGACTTTTATGACCACTCTGATTCAAAATCTGCGGCTTAACGTAAAGACTCAACAAAATGTAAATTAATGACTGCGCTGTTCAATATCACCCACTATATACAATAAAAATATCAATTATAATTCCATTACTTCAATGCCACCAGGTTCTAGGTCTGGAAGTTGCAAGTTTCTCTATTTTACAAAGAAAGAAATCCTGTTTTCAAGTGAATATTCCACCGTCGTTCCAAAATCACTCAAAGCCCTGATTTTTCTCAAAGCTCGTCTTTTCCAAGTTTGTTACCCCGTCCCTCTACGCCTGTTATAGCGCTTTAAGTGCATGTTAATTTCATTTCAACCCAACCAGGCTAAAACGTGGGCTGTGCTAATAGTCTCCCAATTACTTAATTTCAAATGTGCCAGCCAGCTAAAAAGAGAGTCATTACCAACCTCTAATGGCTTCTTTCATCGAATTGTTAACACCACCACAAAACCCAAGGTGCACATGTTCAAACTCCAGGGCTGTAGGCACCTCCTGGTACTTACCCATCCCTAGTCGACTCGATATGACAAATGGAACCAAAAACCAACACAATTGTAATGAATAATCAATCTGTTAATAAACAAAACAAAAAAAGCAACAAAAACCATAAACGCATAACAAATCCTTTTCTCTCCCCGCCCTTCGATTTGACCGACATGAAAAGCTTTTAATCCCAAGCACCGGCATAATCTGTTGTGGCCCACTACTACAAGGCCGGTCACTCTCTTCCAGCACACAAACATACACTCGCTTCCTTCCACATGGACTGCGGTCAGAATCGTATAACATTAATTACAACGAATCGAATTTGTTACTCACCTGGTCGACAGGATATACTCTATGCCGGGGTTGAGGTTTGTAGTGAGACTGAATTTATTTATGACTCCGATTCAGCTCACTCACCACACGGGCCATGCACACAGTACTCGTAGTAATATTAGTGTGCCCAAGTGAAGTAATCAGAATTTTATTAAATAAAATTGAATTGAAATGACACATCCAGCAGAACGTTTGTAGTCTTTTTTATTTTTGTTATTTAATGCATGTACATTTGTGGATTGAGCTGGAAATCGATACCGGGATGTGGTTTGCAAATGTGCAACAGCGGTATGAGCAGGGAAAAATAAAAAAATTGAACAAAAAAAATGCAATTTCAAAAAATAGTAGAGGGATTCTTTTTTTGTTTTAAAATAAAATGAGTTTCTCATTGCTAATCGAATGAGTCAATTGAACGATTTAAAAAGACTTTTTTTTAATATATTAAATACACATTCCGTTGGGGTTATTTGAATGCCGTAACACTTTTGTGATTAAAAAGCAAATTCCGCTGAGTAAATGTACATTGCCCCTCCTTTTGCTCTGTGTTTCTAATAGCTTCACGCGTTTTAATTGCCGTGGTGTAGCGGCAAGTAATTAAAAATTTAATTTCATACTATTCACAACGTAAGTTTGTAGTTAATTCATTTCTAAGCAATTGAGTTTAAGCTTTTTGTTTTTACTTTTTAACAGATAAGAGAGTAAGGCGGAATAATGCAAATTTTTAAAAACGCATATTAGAGGGGTTTAAAGTGGGTCTTAAAGCCAGTGGATGTACAAAAATGTAAATGATATTTGCAAAGAGCGATGCAATTTTGGAACCACATTTTACTGCGTGTTTTAAATTTGTCTGTAGTGCGTCGGACCGTTAAGCGAGCGTACCCGGCATGAAATTTCAGCTTGGAAAAAAAAAACACCATCAATAACTTTCACGGCCCCATCTGGAACAACTGGCAATCCTGGAGTACCTGGAGTTTGCAATTGGCCGTTCGGAACCATTATTAAACAGTAGGTCCCCTTCACATGCGTCAAATTATACAGCGAATAACGCAGTGAATATACGAAAAGCTACGCTCTGGCTCTGTATGGGCTGTTATTTTCAGATTATTTTCTTAAATTTGTCTTATATAAACATGCTATTTTTTTTTGCAAATAACCTAAAGTGATAGATTTTATTGCACAGAATGTTTGGGATCCTGGATTTAACCTAGAGTATGCTTATCGGGGATCAGACGCGTGCTCCAATGACCCGGAAACCCCAAAATAGCCTCCAAGCTACGAGGAGGCTCCGCGTTTTTAAAGGAATTGCCAAATTGGATCATTGTGTTTAGTAAATAATTGTAATGAAATCTGGCTCACGCAGTAGCGACATGGATTAAAAGATGGGGTTGGTTTCAAACACGCTCAGGGCTTAGTTGAAATGTGAAGGTATTATCCACAGTTGATGTGAGCAAGCAGAAGCCTCACTGATTCGTTCGGATTAGTGCCATACAAACTGAATTTATAATTAGCCACTTTGTTGTTAGACCAGGTGGAACTGACGTCACATTTGCTTACATGGTCCATAATTCTATAGAGAGAGGAATTTTCTGGTCTAATTTTGCTTTGCCTTCGTCTGTTCTATGTTTTGTGATAAGTCTAGTTGGGCTTTCCACCATTTCAGTCATTTATTTTTATGATAGGCTTTTACATTTTTTTGCCGTAGTATTATTTTCTCTTTTTTCGCTATATTTTGGTACCATATATAGTGAAAAAAAGAAAAACAAAATTGCCAGAGGCATTAAACGCCTCATCATCATCATCATCATCATTTTCTTAGCCCGCATGTTCCACTAAAGGGGTTGCGGGGGCAGTGCACGCAAAAGAGATCTCCAGGCATCCCGATCCTCCGCCGCCGACTCTAACTCCTCGGCGGGTATGCCCAAGCGTAACCAGGCGAGCTTTTGGACTTGGTCCAACCATCTCATCCTGGGTCTACCGAGCGGTCGCCTACCTGACGGAGTCGCATTCAAGGCACGCCTCGGAAGTCGTACTGCAGGGGACATGCGTGCCACGTGGCCATACCAACGAAGTATGGATCTTTCCGTTCGGAGAAGAAGCTGCTCAACGTTTAGCTCTCCCCGTACTGTCGTGTTCCTCACCCTATCTCGGCGAGTAACTCCTACAACAGCACGCAGAAATCTCATCTCGGCAGCTTGTATTCGCGATCTTATTCTTTCGGTCATTACCCAAATCTCATGACCATAGGTGAGAGTTGGAACAAATACCGAATTGAACACCGATAACTTGGCTTTCACCCCAAGCTCGGCCTTCCTGATGACAGACCTTCCAAGCTGTTTCAAAATTGACCCAGCTTGGCCAATCCTACAGGAAAGCTCAGTATTGCTCCTCCCATCACTCGTGAAAAAGACCCCGAGATACTTAAACTTCTCCACCTGTTTCAATGGAACTCCGCTGACCTGCAGAGTGCATTGCACAGGCGTTCTAGAAATGACCATCACCTCGGATTTGTCCACGTTAACCTTCATCCCAGCATCAGTACAGACGGCCACAAACCTATCCAGCGCACGCTGGAGTTTCGTCTGTGAGGATGTGAGGATAACTAAGTCATCTGCAAAAAGCAGGTGACTTACCCTCAGCTCCCCCAGTGTCAAACATTCTTCACCACGGCTGCGTTGTAACATCCAATCCATGTATATAAACGCCTTTGAATACAAATTTAAGCCATTCAACATCTTAAACAGCGGCTTTTTTTTACAGCTTTATTTTGCATTCTTCATTGTCATATACACTAGTCCAACTTGTGTTAAGGTGTTTAAATGTTGAGTACTTGCGAGGAAGCTAATCACTCCTAATGTTTGAGACTGCCCTTCAAAGTCTATAGTCGCATCAGTACTACAGTTGGACAACCACTCGTTGCAACAGTTTTTGTCTAAAAGTACTAAGTGGATATTAATTTCACCTCCACATAAACCGACAATCATTTAACTCGAGTTGTACATTCAAACGCCGCCCACAAACATGCACAAAGCCATTACCGGCCTTTAATAGCTTCATCAAGCTTTTAACACCAACTCACGCGCGAAACACATAATTACAAGACATTGGCACCGTTAAGTCAGGTTAGTTGCATTGGCTTTTCGTTTTGTGGTCGTGGCCGAATATGCTGTTTACAGTTTTGGACCAATTTCTATCCCACCTCCAATTTGACTTTGCTGCAACTGAATCTGTCATCAACATCAAAGGCATTCTACAGCTTTGCTGCAGTGGAATAGAAAGAAAAGATTTAATAGTCACCTAGCCATAAATTAAGAATTTATGCATGTCTATCCGACACACTCAACAAATTCCAAATCAAACACCACCGCATCCCACTTGATGGCTATGAACCGTTCTCAAAGTTCCGGACACTAATGTATTATAATATTTTAATCTCCCTTAATAACTAATTTAATATTAATTATGGCCTAAAACACCATTTCGCTTCTTAACCTTCTCGCCCGGTGTCACTCACAATGCGCTGGGCCCATCCCACGCGCCGTAGCACCTTCTTCCCGACCTCATTCGATTCAAGTTTTATTCCAGAGACGATAAACAAAACAAAATCCAAGAATACAAGACAAGCCGGAGAGGCTCACTCGTGTTCTTGGCATGCAACTCATTAATGAATCTAACCATTAACTTCTCACACATTTGATCAACCTAACAGTTCAATCTTTCAAACAGACAGACCCCTAAGCTCATATAGTTCCTTCGTAAATTAGTAAAACAAAAGTGCTCCCTCTCCACCACGGCTCTCCTGCAAATTGCTGCCCCCTTTTCTGGTTTTTATTTCTTACTCCTCTTAATTGCTTTCACACTGATCACATGTGTCGAACCTACGCATCACCTGAGAGTGTGCGCCTACCTGGTCACCAGACACGCTGAAATGCCTGTATCTTCAACTCCACAAACAAATTGATATTTATTGGGAGTTTTGTTGGCGAAGAGGTTTCACTCCTTGGAATCTGCATTTCTGTGCGTCTGAAACCCCGTAGGTAAACGAAAAGTATCTTCGACCAGCTGGAGAGGTTTCAAAGTGAAACAAAAATTTACATATTTGTTGTTTTTTTTTTCTCTCTCTGTCTCTCACCGAATTCTTCGCTCCTAGTAGTGGGTCTTAATTTAAATTCTAGACCACTTGATGAACTATGCGACCTTTTCAAGTTCGGACCATCGAACCAGCTCCCAGAAGCCCAAAGTGGCGACATATGCTCTACAGCGTTGGGGAAATCAAATATCCTATTGTGCCCAGACGGCCCACTCACCTGAGAGTAATCGATCTTTAAATTTATTATGATGATGAGAACTAGTCGGAGACGAAGTCGAAGATTTTCTTTCTTAGATACTTTTCTTTCTCACAAAAAAAATATGATTTTTGAAGATAAATAAATTTAAGATACTGTCGTCGGTCTGGGGCACTGTGCGTGTGCGTGTGCGTGTATGTGTGTGGAGAAAGAATCCATCACAGATAGAGATCTCTAAGAATGAGAATGGGCATGAGGGTTCGAGTATCTAGACGATGTTTTTTTTCGGTTTGGGCTCAGCTCGCTTGTTGGGGAGATATTTACTTGCGATAAAAGATACTAATTTACTGAGATGCCCCCAGTCTGTGGCGTGGTCTATCGATGACCTGATGGAAATAAATATAAAATAGATACACTCGTATGGATTCATTTTGGGAAACAATTATGAAACATAAATTTGATTTGAATGACAGCGGTGGTGTCGGATTTCATATTGGGAGCATTGGCGTCATCGTTGGTCCGGCGTGATCGGCGGAAGTCAAGGGCGGCGCTGAGGTCATCATGTCGCTGAGCTCTCAAAATGTGGGAATCGGTGGTTTGTTCATTACTAAACATTTGCCACTGGTTGTAAGCATGTACTCTACTGGGGTAAATTATCTCTGCATTAAATGTCCCTCTCAAAAAATCAACGACGCATGCTTGTTGAGCTTATTGAGCGATTGGCAGCCAAAGTAGGATGACTAACTGCGTCGAAAATATTATTATTTGACGCGGTAGAGTAGCCCTTATCGATATGCAATTTTTTGCCACTTACTAATTTTAGTAGACAAGTTAAAATAAAGTACCTTTTTCTTTTATTAAGTCTCATGTGTCAATATATAATATTAAGCCATTCTGTAAAGCCAAATTTCAATCTTATACCTCGCTTCCAAAAGACAAAAAAAGTAAGGACCGCTAAAATGAATTCAAAATCAGCGTGCGTTCTGCACAGTTTGATAAATGTAGTAAGTTAAAAAAAATATTGCCTACGAAATATTATTTCTAATTACAAATAGCAGGCAGTAAGTGGTAACTAATAGTAGTGATTCCTTCAATATAATATTGACATGACAAGCAAGCAATTTCGGTAATGCTACAAGATGCTTATATAAGGTTGTCAAATATCTCCCTTCCACTTTTTTGACCTTTCCGCTGTTTTGTTCGATAATCTGTTTCCATCTAGACGGCAACTTCATATTACCCCCCTCGTACAAGCCCCCCTCCTTATTTCCGAAGAATTCGGACAGCCACTTTTCATAAGCCTCTTTTGAGTTCAACTTCACACCACCAAGGGCGTTCGCCATGGACAGGAATAGGTGGTAATCACTTGGCGCTATGTCCGGGCTATATGGTGGATGCGATAAAACCTCCCATCCGAGCTCCCGTAGCTTGCCGAGTCTTCAACGAAGTGTGTGGTCTGGCGTTGTCCTGGTGGAACACTACACCCTTCCTGTTGGCCAATTCTGGACGCTTCTGGTCGATCGCCTGCTTCAAGCGGTCCAGTTGTTCGCAGTAGATAGTAGAATTAAGCGTCTGGCCATATGGGAGCAGCTCATAGTGGATGATTCCCTTCCAATCCCACCAAACACACAGCAAAACCTTCCTGGCTGTCAATCCTGGTTTGGGACGATACACCGGCCTTTGACCACGACCGTTTTCGCTTGATATTGTCGTGTGTGATCCATTTTTCCTCGCCAGTCACAATCCGCTTCAAAAATGGGTCGAGTTCGTTCCGTTTCAGCAGCATATCGCAGGCGTTGATTCGGTCCAGAAGGTTTTTTTACGTCAAATCATGCGGCACCCAAACATCAAGCTTTTTTTTGTATCCAGCCTTTTGCAGATGGTTTAAAATGGTTTGGTGACTAACTCCCATCTCCTGGGCGATGTCACGGGTCTAACTCGATGTTTTCCATGATTTGATCGGTATTCGTCGTCGCAGGTCTTATCCATGGTGTCGTTTTCACCGGCTCTGAATCGTCGAAACCATTCCTCCGCGGTTCGAAGTGATAGAGTACCATCCCCCAAAACACCATTAATCTCACGGAACGTTTCTCTAGCGGCTTGTCTCCACATGCCTTCACATCACCAACATTTTGAAGTACGGAATACTTTCAGCCCCTAAATATTTCTTTAGAAAGACGGAAAACATTTGTGGTAATGGCCAAAAAGAGGGTCTTAATCGGGAGGAGACACACTTGACCATGTAGTTTGCACGCCTGTAAGCGTGAAACTATCAGACCACCTTGTTTTACAGTATGTTGGATATATCAATCTACAACGCCCTTGTGAACTATGAGCTCTTCAACTCACAATTGGATGTAGACTTCAACCGTATGATTTCGCTAAAGAATTGGGAGAACATTGGAAATGCAGAATATATCACGTCGAACTTTTCTTCCACAAAAAGTTCCAGCAAAAGTTCTAGCTTAAAGTTTTCAAAGGATGAATCGCAATGATGCATCAAACTCTGGTTTGAGGGCTCTACATCTGCCTTAATCTGTACAACAGAACTAAATATTAAAACTTATATGTGAAAGTCTTAATGAAACAAATATAACATGTCAAAATTTCAGGTTTTAAAAATGAAAGCTGTTGGCCAAAATTGATCCACTAATACCATGGGCGTAATTATTTTAGAGTACAAGTGCTAGAAATTTTGTCGATTATTTTATTTTAGAATTCGTTTACTTTCGTCCAATGGAAAGGCGCGTTCAAGATCTGATGAAAAATTTTACTCCCGGGATATAATTTTTCAGACCCCCACAATGGTGCTCACATTCGACCTCTAGGACGCTTTCATGTTTTCGTGGTAGCTACAACAGATTCAAACATACTATAATCATAACGAATACATGAAAAGGTAGCTCACGTAGCCCTGAAAGTCATTGATAAAACCCAATTACTGAACCAGAGCGCTAAATCTCAACACAGCTCCACCACCACGTCTATGCTACAAACAAAACATAATTTATGCAACAAGGTCTAAACTTTCAGTACCCAAGTCACTTCCCACGCTCCCGATATATCTCAACTTCGCGTCAATTTACAAACTTAATTGAACTCAGCGCTCGTCAAAGCAAAACTCGAAATCGAAGACAAACTATCTGCAACGCACACACACGCACTCCACATATTATTTACTCTGTAAATAAGTAAATATTATTTCTATCAGTGAACAGGTGAAAATTAACTCCGAACCAGCTCGAGACATATTTTCACATCGTCGCGTCGTCATCTTCCTGTGTGCTCCGGCCCGGATCCTTCACTCATTGAAATTGCATCTAGATACATTATTGATTCTCAAATACATTATTCATATTGTGGGCACAAGTAATCAGATCATTTTGTCAGCGACGCAGAGCAAAGTGAGCTGTCAACCCGAAGCCGAAGACGGAGACTTTGCTGTCATCGTCGCGTCTGTTGTGGTCTTGTGGTATATTAATTTCCATAATTTGTTTAGTTGCTGCAGATGAGAACGGCGGTGGCTGAAGACCGTCGGCTCGGGAGGAAGTGACTCAATACGTCGAGATGACCTGACAAGTGAAATTATCAAGAAAGCGCTAATGGTTTAAACAAATAACCCACAGAGGTCTGCCGTTGGCCGGTTTGCTTCGATTATGGCGCAGTGTGCTCATGTGGATCAGATTTACGACACTAAAAGCGAGTTCGTTCTCAAGCGCAACCCAAACAAAACCAGCAAACAACTAACGCACGCTGAGCGGTTTCTAGAGTAAACTAATTGAGAACGTAATTAGACTATCAGTTGATGACGGTGGGATTGTGCGGTGTCACGGTTGGTTGTTCGCCTGAGGGTGGGAAAGGCCTGGTTTACGGTAGTAAGCGCTTGACCTAGTTGTTGTGTGGTGATGGTGGTGGCCGGTTAGGATGTGTTTGCGTGGGGTCCAATCTAGCCTCAGATGTTTGTTTATTTACTTTTTTGTGCTTTATTTAGGAAGAGTAAGAATTTCTTAACATGACATGAATCAAAGGCAAAGTTACGCAAGTGAATCTAATGAAGTTTGTCAAAAATCATAGCGGACTTGAACTACTAGTGCTAGTCGCTGGAGTGCTACAGAATTTTTCTTAAAAAGGGTTATCTAAAAGACTGCCAATTTGTTGGAAGTACTTTATAAAAACAGAGATATTTACAAGTCTTTTATAAAATTTTAAATAAATTAAGTAGTAAGTAGTACTTTAAGTTTCACTTTCATAGAGTTAGAGTTGAGTTATGAGTGCACTTATTATCGTCCGCTATTGTCCCGCTTGCTTTCTGAAGCAACAATAGAAGAAACCTTAAGATAGAAATTGTGTAGCGAAAGAAATGTTTGGCCTGGTTAGAAAATTGGAAAATAGCATTTTATACACCTATTTTTATACACCTAATTTCTTACACAATGCTTAAACCAAAACTCGGACCTTTTGTGTTGCCCTGGTAGACAATGGCTCTCCCTATCGGCTATCATTTTGTTTTAGCGTCTTCATTCTGCCATCACCACAAATATATCTTTAGATTTTGATATTCAGTTCACTACATTCCTAGAAATTAGAATAAAAAATTATTTCAAGACTTCTATTTCTTTGACGATATTATAGAAGTACAGAATAGCTTCCATTTCTTATTTTTCGCTGCAACCATTTCCATTTCAAAAGTTAGTGTCTTGAGTAGTATGATCCGGGAAGGGCTCCAAAGATAGTCGTAACTTGGTGCAACAGAGGCGTAGTTTATGGCCAGCGTACAACTCCAGACAGATATCACCAGCGGTTTGCCCTACGATCTTGACTACTACTTGTTTCCTTTAGAAACTGATCGGTGGTTAATTCCGTTGAATTGCTTAGCAGAATCCATTCTGGATCTGTTCCTCCCGATTTCGTCTGCTATGTCTTAATAACCAGGAATCCATAAAAACTTAGGCACATACCTTTACCATGCATTTCCTCGAGTGGTAAACAAAATTGCCGGTGAAGTCGAAGTATACAGTCATACTGTGTACGAACCCCATTTTTCATAAGACACTTGAGTTGAGAGGGTCACTGATAATTAATTAAAAAGGACAACTTTTAAATATGTCCTCTAATGTGTATGCCAAACTATTTGCACTCTAATGCTGATCTACTTGCATTGAAAATTACATTGAAATCGCAAAATATCAAGAGTGAGTGTAAAGTCAACAGAGTTCACCCTAAAAAATAAGATACATGAGCTACAGCAGAAGCTAAATATAACGACATGGGCACGGCAATTTAAAGTTCTCATGGCTGTAACGCTGACTGTACCTCAAAAAATATTTTGTAGCTGCTTTTATTTGATTGGCAATTCTTCAATGCAATTCATCATCTAAGCCAATGTTCATTTAAAAGCGATTTCGCAACATTCCGATTTAAGAACACCTGCAACAACTTTGCATTTGAATCTCATAAAGGCATCGCAACCCTTTGAGCTTTTTAAATCATAAATTGTGAGAAATCAAACAAATCTCTCTAATCTCCACAAATTTCACAAAGCTCGGAATATGGCGCCTCGTAAAAATACACCGCCATAAATATCCCTCAACGTATCTGTACTTCCATCGCTAGTTAAACACGTGATTTCTTTGCTCTCGGAGAAGTCGTAACATTTTTTTTCTCCTTAATTTTGTTTTTTTGAAAACTCACAGCTTAACCCAGCACGCGCTGGATTTTCAAACCTCAATCAAAGGAACAAAAATGAAAAAAACCATACTTTTCCCATAAGTCGTAAACACTAAAATAAAAAATAAATAATAAAAGACAATTAAAATTTAATTACCATCTAATTGATTAATCATAAAGCCGAAAACACTATAAAGTTCCCGTTCAACCAGCACTCACGCACACATTCGAACATACATATTTCGCCTTCTCCAAAATGAATTTCTCCTTTTTTTATTACTTTCATCAACAGACCGAAAAACACAAAAATTTATGAAATTAATTTTGCTCGTAAAAAAGAGCCGGTCCGGAGGAAGGAAGGAAAAGTTTTTCGTGGGTGGAGGGGTGCAAATTCGCACCCCACCCCATCCACATGAAGACCTAATTAGAGGTTCCTAACCTTATCCACGGCATCAATCGATCTAGTTCGCGACACATCCGAACTTCGGCTAGTGAATGGGTTTGTTTTATGCGGCGTTGTACACGTAACGTCTTATGTTTTCTTGTTTTTTGTTATTAATTTAATCACCTTTGTACCATTTCTGTTTCTTCAAAATGATTATGGTGGTCGTCGTCAGTTTGTGCGATGTGGTTGGGTTTTATTAGGTTTTATTTCCTCCCTTTTTTTACATTTTATTACATCGTAAGAGTCGTAAAAGGTCTCCTCTTTCCCTCGCTCTGTGTAATCACTATCTTTTATCTTGCGCCTAGGCCGATTTCGAATGGATAACACATAAAACATTTTGTTTTTTTGTTCAGTGTCTGTGTATCTTGTTTGATTTTTTTTAATTTGAGTTTTTTTTTTTTTTTCGAGTGGATCCATAAAATTAATTGGAGACAAATTCCTTATACATATTTTGTTTGAATATTAAAAACCGGGCTACGATTATTTGATTTTTATCTTCTTGGGGGGCAGGAGGAGTTGGAGTTGTTCGCAATCTATTTAACATGTTATGGCGGCGGTAATAGATACACTTGCGATCACTAAATGAGCGGTAGAAACAATATTTTGGGTGATTTGAATAATTTTTAAAACCAACTTTAGGTGAGGATGTTTGTATTTATTTCACTTTTACGATCGCTTTTATTGTTATTTGAAAACCATGTAAATTTGAGATTTTATCCGCCGCGGCTGATCGTGTTATGTCAGTTTATTGAATTCGGTCGCATCCATGTTGGACGTACTGTGAATCTCCCATAAAACACAGAGTACGTGCTTTCCATTGAGTTTGCCTCGCAATTCCCTTCCTCTTGACATGCATTTCCACACTGACCTTCGCTCCTCCCAGCATTTCACAGTGACTCAACTTCTTATCTCGCAGATGCAGTCCAACTCATAGTTTTCAACATCTTTGCTCCAGAAAAAGAGAAAAATGAAACCAACCCCACCGCATTACCATAAATTCACGCCGTTGATGTGAACTTTGGACGCCGCGCTGTAAGCGGACGCTCTCCTTTCATTCAAAATTAGACCTAGTCCCGTTTAGTTTTATTGTTGATAGTTTGACCCAGTTTCCAAGCTGTCCAATTCACATCTGTTAACCATTTCTTTTGCCGAGATTCAAGAAATGTTTTGTTATGAGGGCATATCAACTGAATCTTAATCATAACTCTAATTGGAGAGCCTTTTTTTGTGTGGCATCTGTAGATGCCGATCAATTTCATGTTGCCCCAAACAAAAAATCAATTAATAAAGTTCTTTGTTGGCTGGATGTGAAAATGTTCCTGGAAATGAAAATATTCTAAACCTATCAACGTGTCTCATAATTCACCGAAACTGTAGATGGCTCATAACTTCTCATAAATTTGTTTCCATCGTCCGAACGAAAAAAAGAAGAAAATATCGAAAAAGAAATCGTTTCGTTTCGCTCTCTGTATCTGTGTATCTTTTGTGTGTTGCATATGGTGAAAAGTTTAAAACAAAATAATTTATGGGGCATGTTAATAGCGGGGGAAGGCGGGAGAGCCAGGACTGTTGCAGGAATCATTGATTGAATTTCAAATTGCGTTTTGACATTTCATATCCTCCTCGCCCACGGGGTCGCGGGGGGCTGTTTCTCTCCGAACTCTACGGTGAATCACGTTTGTGAATATTAAAGAGCTTCCAGTTAAATAATTGGATTGTGTCTATAAAATAATCGAATGTATTTCAATCTGTTTTATTGTTTTATTCTGTTTGTCCACGGGGGCAAGTTGTTTGAGGTAGCGTACTTTTTTCTTGTGTTGTTAGTGAACAAATTGATTTGAATTGATTGGGAACGGTGTAGGGGATGCAATTTGATTGGTTTCGAGCCGAGTTCATTTGATGACACGACAGACAACGCACGGTGTGAACGCATACGTTGCGTGATTGAGTATCGCGTGATTTTTTTTTCAGACAAGTTATTTGTTTGATGAATAATAGAAAAGCAATAGGAGATGTCCTTGCCGATGGCATGCGTATGCATCAGCAGATATCATTAAGTGGACGTATGTGAAGCAAAAAACAACGAAAGTGGGAATTAGCCCCCGTCTGCTGGACATTTAATGGACTAGAGTTGCAGAAATGAGGTCGTGTGGTAGATTCAAGGCCAATGACAACCTGGCCGGTCGATCCGATTACCAGATACAGATGTGCTTTGTACTCTTTGACATATGAGCGGTTGTAGTTTTCTACAAGATTCAGTTTCACCTTTTTAGGGTCTTCGAATAGGTAAATCAAGTGTAAAAGTGACGGTGTCAAAAAAGCAAGGCAATTAATATCCTTTCTCTCGCAGTCAAAATGATGTTTTTTGCTTCAATCTTTATCAAATTGTTAGGCAAACAGTACTCCAACACAGCCCATCTTTGATCTTCTCTCGCTTGTTTGGGCAGCAATGTCGCCACCACTCTTTCGAAAGGTTCGCCCTTTCAAACCGTGCATTCAATCGAAATAAGTGCTAAATATCTTTTCGCCCTTTCGCCTTCGATATCCCACCAACGAAAATAAATTTCTTTGTCTCACTTTCAATTTGACTTACGGAGCGAGTACAGGGTATCATGGAATGTGTTTAGTACACCTCCACCAAATAAAAGACAGTCTCTGTCTTACACAAACCCGTCACTCAAATCAACCAAACACAAAAAAAGAAAAGAATTTTTCCTTCGTCCAAAGAGCAAAGCAAACGACAACGAAGAGAAAGACTCAGGCAACCAAAGTTAAGATTACAAGTGAAGTGCTTGTCACTTTTCATGTTAATCAAATTCTCAATTGAAAGTGCCAAGGCATTTCTGTTTTTTCCTGCATTTCATCTTTCGTCTTGCGTGCCCCGTCTGCCCTTTTGGATACGATTTCTTTTGAGTATGTGCCTCTCTCTTTTTCTGAAGGCATATGCTTCGCGTATCAAATAAGGAGGAATGTGCCTTAAATTTAGATAATGTCTCAGAAATAAAAAGTGTTTTATATATCTGTGAGAAATTTGAAAAATTTGAATAATTTTTAATGCGAATTTCTTGTCGACGCCTGCGATACGTGTATGCTAAATGTCGCAAACACTTGAGCGGTCGACAAGAGTCTTCAAATTTTAAGTGGTTACCTTTGGCTTTTCGAGGATGTGTTGATTTTAAAGTGAGTATTTACTTTTTTACCCTTAATATTTGAGTCGATAGGAGGACATCGCCTTTTTAAATCGTTGCTTTATAAAAAAAAAATACTTTTAAAGACAACTTATGACATTAAGAAAAGCGTTAACGAACAGATCGCGGTTGTTGATGTTGGAGTACAATGTTCTGTGAGCGAAATTAAGACGTTTGAAAAGAGCTTTAGATATGAAGCTAAAATGACGTCGCACTTAAAATAACGAAGCAAGTAAAGTTCGAAACTCAATACTCTTTCTTCAGGATCATCGAAGATTGGTAGTGAACACGAAGCCATCTGACAGGGAAAAAAAGTGGCTGCAGAAGCCAGAAGAATTTATTTTACAAGAAGGTCTCAATGCTTTTTCTGTTTCTGTTCCAAGAACAGAAATTTGCTGCGCAAAACTGAAAAAAGTCTGCTGGAGATACAAAAAGAAGGTGGAAGCTGTAATGATGCTGTGCAGTTGATTTCTTATAATTTAAACGTTTAATAATTCAGAATACTTGACAAGTGGAAGTAAATACTTATTTCAAAGTGCATATAATATAAAATTGGGTACATTCATTAAGATGAAAAACAAATTCGACCAAAATATGTTGTTTTCCTTTAAAATGTAAATGAGCACTGGTCGGAGTCATGATATTACAAAGCCCCTTAATAATTAAAAAAAATGCTTAGAGACAGGTGTAAGTATTTATGGGATATAAATAAAATAATTGAAACCTGCTATATACATCCTGAATCGAACCTGGTTTGAAATTTTTCTTGGGCTCAAATCAATCTTCTTTGAGTTACAAAAACACGCGATAAGTGAACAGAACAGGAAACAATGAGAATGCAACTGATAAGCTTTCAAATAGAGCGGGACGTTCTCGAGGAGCGATAAGGTAATTATTCGTAAGTCAGAACAGAGCACTTATACACACTTATGTTTATAGTTTGAATATGTGGAAAACAATCTCGTTTCCAAAGAAGTTAAGGTTAAGGTTTCCATTATATATTCCATTTAAAGAAAATATAAAATATGCAGTTAGTAATGTAAGTCTGCAATTATTTGTAAAGTATGTTGGTTTAGCTCTAACTCGTCTTTTGATTTTGTTAAATTAACAATTTTTGCATTCTCATGGCGTCGTGTACTGCGTTTGGGTAAGAATGTTTCTAAAACAAACATTTTCTCAAATTTGTTTAGGTTTAACCATTTTTCACAGGCCCATAGTCTCACAAGCGTCAACTCCTCAAAGAATTGTATGTGGATATGATGCAAGAGGTGCGTCGTATGACAGACTTGAATAATGTAAATCAAAATACCTTTACATTCATTCTAAGTACATCACCTCTTGTGGGTTTAACAATTTTAACAATTCAATCTTAGGTTATGACAGTTTTTAAGATTTGAAATAAAATGTCAACTCATTTTATTTTTAATCATTTTAAAATCGTTTACAAATATTTATCGGCAAAACTAGTGGGGCTTGTCTGCAGAAGACTAGTTACACGTTACGTTTCAGTTTGTTGAAAAATCCATTTAATATTAATTCAAAGAAAAAAAAACCTACATTCACATGGAATAAGTTAAAAAAAAAAGCTATTATGTAATATTAAAAATTTAGTTCGGACAGTTTTGACACAATTCCATTACATTTTCAATCATTTCTTTTTTATATAGGTGGAACATCATAGTATTCAAACGAAGCGTTGCATCATGTATTTTCCAACAACTACAAGTTTTTTACCAGCTATCCACAGCCCTGATGAAAGATTTACTAATATCTATATAATGGACAAGTTGTTATAAGTTGATAATATTTTCTCCATTAAGTTAAACTAACTGTCAAATTTTAGCAGCAACTTATTTATCCACTTAGTTATTTATAACAATTCTTACTTACTGCGATCAAAAATAATGTAATAAAATGTAATAAACTTATGGCCAGATAACCATTCAATTACGCCACATTGGGCAACAGCTACAGGCTCTGTAGCTCCTTCAACTTCTGAAAAAAAAAACCTGGACAACGAACTTCAAAATCAAATGAATCAACGTGAAAAGAAAAAGATACAGTGATTATTTTTTGAATTATCTTGAAATAATTTTATTTTATTTTGCGTTTTATGTTCTTTTTTTTGTCGTGTTTCTTTTTTTCTTTTTAAGTATATTGATTTTTTTGTTTCATCGTCATTTAAGTTTTTCCCTTTTTATAATTAGTATTAATAATAATTTTAATAATAATAATAATAGTAAACATATTATAATAGCGTTTTTTGTTTTACTTAGTAGTTTTTTTTATGGGTTTGTTTTATTTTTACAATTTATTTAATACCTACACTATAATACATATCACAAATATATTTTTTTTATTCTCTTTCCCATATATACATACATATGCATTTTTTTAGTTTCTTATAACGTACATACATACACCATCCGTTTGTTTTTTCATAAAGATGTTTTTTTTATTGTTTTGTTTTTTAGTTTAAATTTAATAAATTATATTTTTTTTTTAGTTTTTTTCTCTTTTTTAGTTTTATAAATATTTAAAATGGCTGCTGTTTTGTTTTTAATGTGGTTTGCTACATTTCGTTATAAATATATTTTCGCATTCGCTTGGTTTTATTTTTATTAAATCGGTACTAATTTTGACAAAAATATTTTCCTTTTTTGGATAAATGCATTGGTGTAAATGTGAGAAATGTTTTTGTAGTTTAATTCTGTTTTTCTTTTTCCATGTTTTCTTTTTTTTTTAATCTTGTTCTCGAAAGTGTATATAAATATTTTGAAATACATATATATATTTTTAATATAACTATGTAGGTATTACAACTTTTTTTTAGTTAAGTATATAATTCTTCTTAAAGTTTTTTTGTTTTGTTTTATTTTAATGTACTTTAATTTATAATAGAGGATCAGGTTACCAGTGTGTCCTGCATTGCATTAAGAATTTTTTTTTACTATTTTTCTTGTTTGTTTTATTAATTATTATTTTGCAAATATATAAAAAATTCCTGTATGCAGCTATTTTCTTTTCTTGTTTAAAGATACATGCAAAATTTTGTTTTTGCGCAAAAGAATCCTTTTTGTTCAGAGTGGAGATTGTGTGCGTTTGAAAAAAAAAACATTTTCATTATCACTAGGTAGTACCAAATTTTATGGCAGTGGTGCCTGGACAATAGTGTACCAGAAATTAAATGGCAACCTAAAAATCATGCCTAAAAATCGATTCACTTTTATGTTACATACTTCAGAGGCTGAGCCTAAGACATATACATATTTAAATAAAAGCATATGAGAGGTGATAAATTTAATAAATTCTGCTGTTCTGCTGCCTCTTGAAAATCTCCTATTACCACGCAGCGAGAAATCGTGATAAAATGTTCTCTAATATCTCCGTTGTTACCATTGAACTCTGTTTTGAAAAAAGCTTACGTACATATGTATATGCAAGTGGCAGTGCAGAAAAGATCGATATAAATGGCCATGGCCCCGTTTATTGAAATAGTGAGGTACTTGAGAAAACCATTCTGTTTCTCATCAGAGGCACATGACAAGGATAGCACTTGAGATGAATTTCAATGTGGAACTATTGTGTCAGGGATTTTGTTGAAATAAAAAACAAACTCTCAATTTCCACTCTGTATCTATTCTATGTTATATTATTTAAAACAATAATAATTGTGGTAATAGGTTTATAATGGAAATTGTGTCTGATGAATTATTTTTAAGTTTAAATTAAATCTATATTTACAATTTCTCACTCAGTCTATCTTTTGATAATAAATGTTAATTTTCTTTATTAAGTAGGCGTTTTTTCTTTTACTTAGTAGCACGGAACTTTGAATATTTTCTTCATGAATAAATGTCATTCATACTTTTCATTCTTTACAAGGAATCATGGAAATAAAAAAAATTCACAAAAACCAGAACGATAGCGAAAAAGGACACGAGAAAATTCAGCCGAGAAGGGCATAATTTTTTTATGTTTTTTTACGTTTTTTTCTAGAGTTTAATGAGCAAAATAAGGAAGCAATTTATTCACCCTTTTTTCCTACCTCTCTAAAACACACTTTTGAGGATTCATGTTTCCCTACGATAAAAAAAGAATACAAGATACAACACTCTGGAAGATTATCGATTTTCAATAAGCATTTAGGACAAAATACCGATACTACTTCCTGCAAATCATGGGAATAAGACTGCAAGAAAAATACACAAACAAAAACGAAAAAAAAAAAGACGGGAAGCAAGGTAGCAAAATGTAAATGTAGACGTGACAAAGAAAGGACTGGCTGTGGCTCATTAACTTGTTTAGAGGGTGAAGTGCACTTAAGTAAAATATGACCTTTCATAATTTTCCCCTGGTGTGCATGGGATAGTCAGTTTTTTTTTTCTTTCAGGTAGCCACTTCGTTCCTCATTACTTTAAACTTGAACTTATTAGTTTTCAACGGTGAATGGTAGAAGATAAAAAAATGGTGTAACGAGTTAAAGGGGACTTAAGGATGTAATAGATACTTGTCTGAAGGGTCAGATTTTGTGAATTATGATTTGCAACCGGGGCTTAAGAGATATGGGAGTACTTATAGGAACTTTCTTGTGTAGTTCCTCCGTTTCTGCTTCACATAAAACTCGGTCTTCTATTGAATCATGAATTGTTTTTAGAGAGAAAAAAAAATTAGGTTCACTCTACGAAAAATGTAACCCGTTTCGAAGGGCTGCCAGTTGGGTGTTCGCTAAATTGAAACCACAAAATGCCGTGGAGAATTTTAACTTTATGCTTCTGTTCAAACAAATTTTGAGGGTAATAAAGTTAAATTTATTTTTTCTATAAGATCAAAGGGTTATGCTCAGTACAGACTTGAGAGTTTTGGAGGAAAGTTTTATTTGAATTCCAAGCGAGAAACAAAAAAAGAGATATGTATATTGAAAATATTATGAATTTAAAAGAAAATCTCTCTGGAGACAAAAATGACAGTGGTGAATTTCACAATAGTCATAGTTTTATCATTTATCAATTGCAAATTGTTAAGAGTATAATTTTTTTTAAAGGCAAACGTTTTCGGTATGAATGTCAAAGAGTCAAAGCTACTCCCTAGGCAAAAGGGGTGTTTAGAAGCCATTCCAGGCCAGTTTTCATGTCGTTGTCTACGACTTTAAATTATAATCTGCGTAACACAGCCTTTCAGCCTACATCTCTGCACGTTGTAATTGCAAGGCACTTTAAAGTTGCACATTTACTATCCACATTTATCACAATAGCCAGCAGCTGAATCCTTATCTAGTTCAAATCAATTTCTTCTTCACCACTTCGATACGTCGAAGCATTGCAGTACAGAAAAACCTCTGACTGAAATTTATTTTAAAGCATCATCCCCAAACCAATCGCCCCCCACCACAAACAAGAGATAAAACAAATTGCATTATATTTCTCCCTTTTTCTGTACCTCTTCTCAGCAATCGATCGGATGTATAATAATATTTCCCAATCGATAAATGATTGTGTCGAATATACAATGAAAATTGCAATGACAATAAGTAGAAGAGCTTTTCATACAATGGCATAGAAATATCTTTAAAGATAAATTCGGATGGATACTTTAGGAAGGGATTGGTTATACGGATACAAGAATAAAAAAAAAAAGTTTCTTCTCTCTTTCGATCTTTAATGGAATGGTGGTGGTAAAATCGATAACATTTTCTACTATTTTCTATTGTTGCTTAAGGATTTCACAGAATTTGTTGTGTTCACCCTCTTTGATTCGATGGAGAGAGTTCCATCAAATTTTGTTTGTCTCAAATGCAGTTAAGTGGAGAAGGAAGAAGACTTTTCTCTCATATATCACCGATGCAATTTTCACAGCTCAACCCCCAGTTTCCGGTTCTGAATACTAACAGGCTTAATTGTCGTTCATTAGCCGACGGCCAAGAAAATGTTCACAAATTCGACACGTTTCATTTGGACAAAGATACTTTTAAGCACTCGAGCAATTAGAACGGATTGTGAAATCAGCCAGCCAAAAACAATGACTCCATTTGTTTCGTCTTCCAACTTTCAACTCCCTTATCACTCGAACAAAGTGAACATTTGTAATTAAAGTGCAACAAACCACATGTGTGTTCGTGTGTGTAGTTTGATTTAGGTCACAACATAACAGAAAAGATGTCGCTCTCAGTTCGGTGTATCTTATATCTCATAAGCGTGCAGTAGTGGCTGCCTGCCTACGCATAAATACAAAGCAACCTCTACACCTCAAGTGTGCTTCTTTTATTTTCGTTGAGGAGAGCGAGAGAATGAATTATTCTGTTTTTTTGTTAAGAATTTATTATGTTAATGAAATAAAAGGAGGAAAACGAATAAATCTCACACATAAATGCGAGAAGACGATCTAAGTGTTATCTAGCGAATAACTTGTTCACATTTTAGACTCTGTTGGTTGTTGCTTCTGTTCTTGTTGCTTATGCTGCAGGAGGAGAGAATGGGAATAAAAATATCTCGAGAAGAAGAAATTCTTTGTCTTTCTAATTTTAGGTTGTTTGAGGAGTGAGAGAGAGAGATTTTTTTTTGTTGTTTTGTTGTTTTTTGTTTGGCAATTTAGCGCCATTGGCTGAAAAAACATTTTATTTTTCGTCTTCCCTTTTTGTGGCATCGAAAGAGGAACAATAAAGAATTGTTTAGATACGTGCGAGTTTTGAAAAGAGTGGGCATGGCATTGTAACTGAATGTGTGAGTTCATAAACAACGACGATTATGGATCTTTAAAATTCGTGTGTCTGACAAAAAAGAAGCAGCCGAACGAAGGGAATGGAGAAACTTTCTGATTGGTGGGTCGGTTTAGTGGTTCTGAGTGTCTTCAGAATGCTCGTTTGGTGAATGGTGGGCCGGCAGATGATTGATTAGGTTTCAAGTGAGAAAAAAAGAACTCGTTTTTGGTGAGAGGTGAAAGATGTTGCTACCACTAGTGGCTCGGGGGAATAATGAATTAAATAAATACACCGGAATTTTTATGGGAGAAAGAGTTTTGCTTTGAAAGTTTTTAGGGCATTTTTTGAAATCGATCGATGGCAGTTGAAAATTTTTTAAATTTCAAAACAACTACCTCTATTTACAAGAAAATCTCTACTTATGTATTAATTTGGTTGAAGTGTCATCTCAGTCATATGAGAGGACACACAACACTTGAGTAGACTCAGAAGAACCAGAAGTAAAGTCACAAATAGTTGCAGTTAGTGATATTTTTCTGTAGCTGTGGATTGCTCTGAATACTTAATGCCCAGGCCCTCTTTTGATAGCTCTACATTTATATTTGACCTAAGTAGCTTTTTTTCTACCCTCGAATTGCATCCTGATTCTTTTTCTATTTAGGTTTTTATAGAACCCAAGCCCTGTGTTTTTTTTTTGCCTGCCTGCCTGCCTATTTCACACATCAAACTTTTATGATTCGCTTATTTCGTGTCTTTTCTCTCAGGAAAAAAAAAAAAAGAAATGTCCTTATGGTCTGAGCCTTCCTTACACATATACACAGTTTACATAGAAATAGAAAAAGCTATTTACATACGTGTTTTTCCGCGCGCAGAGAGAGTTAAGAGTAGAGAGAGAAGAGTATGTTGTGTGTCTGCTACTAGCTGCTTCTGTTGCATCTACATCTGTATCTGCTGCTGCTGCTGATTAATACTACTTTTAGCTGTAGAGCCTGTAACTGAAAGCCAAGCGTCCAGCGCCGGTTTGTCGCTGCTGTTTACCCAGCGCCTATACCAAGTAGGCCTGCACGTGCTGACCCTGTTGTTGTCCTTGTTGCTGTTGCTGCTGTTGTTGTTGCTGCGAGGGCGGGGGAAGCGACGTAGAACTGCTGCCCGATGACTGCTTATGATGGTGGTGCTGGGGCTGCTGCTGTTGTGGTCGCCATGTTTGTGCTTGCGGCTGGTGATGAAGTTGTTGGTGATGTTGCGCCTGCTGCTGTTGCATCACTCGATGAAGGCTGTTGGCAGTTGGGTGGGGCGGCGACGGGGGAGGCATCATCATCATGTTCTCATTGTCCAGCGTGCTGTAGTCGGAGTCGATGCTCGAGTAGATGTGCTCCGATGGTGGACGACCGCTGTAGGCTTGATTCTGATGCTGCTGGTAGTGGGCGTGTGGGTGGTGGAGCGTATTGGCGTGTGGTGGTAGGTCGCCGGGCGCCCCGCGACGGTTCGGACGCGGACTAGGTGTTGCAGTTGTGGCCGACGAGTAATTGGGGTCCTCGCCGTCTGGGCAGTAGGCTGGCGGGGGCGCTTGTCGGTAAAGTATGCCGGGGCTAGCTGGCTGCTTGATTCGTTCGTGATTGTGATCGAGGGTGTAGTTGTTGCCGCGGTAGGGGAACTCGACTGGAAGTGCGTAGCGGAGCTTCTCCCAGAAATGGCGGTCGCATCGTCGAATTCGATGGACCGCCGAGGTCTTCAGGTATGGCAGGAGCTCTATGTCGGATTCAGCCTCGAAGAGAACCTCGGGCTCCTCGATGATGACGAGTTTCTGCGGTCGCCCTCGGAGTCCGTCGTGGATGGCGCGACGTAGCTCGCAGCGGGACCACTCGGTTTGAAGGAAGTTCCGCGACAGAAGGATGATGACTCTCCTCGATACTCTGGTGGCTTCGAGCAGCTGATAGTGCGTCGCATCGTGGGTGAGGTCGCGATGTTGCAGGCAGACTCGGAGCGGCGGTCGCCCGGTTTCCAGCTCCGACACCAAATGCTGTGCCACGAACTCGGAGTCTTTCGCTGAGTGGAGGAGAACAGCGTCGTACAGCTTCTCCGACTCTTCGCACCGCGGCCCGAACACCCTGACACCGTAGTGGGCAAAGAGCCAGATCCTCAGCGACTCCCGGAACACAAAAATCACCACTACCACAACAAGAAGGAACACTAAGGCCAAGGCCGCAGCCAGGAGTGGAATATAGGGTTTGGGAATACCGTTCTGGAGCATCGAACCGCCTGCGAAGTAGTCCGTGCACGCTGAGGTGGCGTTGAAGTCAAGCTCCCGCTTGACGCCTCCCTCCGCCGTGACGCAGAAGATGTCCTGCGAGTCCTGGACAATGACCGCATTATCGGCGACGTACGAGGTCATCTCTTGCAGGAATTTGCACCGACAGGTCCACTGGTTTCGGCCAAGGGACAGGGCCTTCATTTGCTTGAATTGAGGCAGTTGCAGCTGCCAAATTGGCATGGTCACGAGGCGGTTTCCGTCGATCCGGAGCACTTGGAGCGACGTGAGTGGAGCTAATGTGGCGTTCTCGATGTAGGTCAACAGGTTGTTGTGCAGGTAGAGCTCTTTGAGCTTGGTCAGCGGTTCGAATTCGTAGCCAAAGAGAACCTCCAGTTTGTTGTCCTCCAAGTGGAGGATTTGCAGATTTAACAGGCCATCGAATGCCTCGTTCTGGATTCCGGCCACGTGGCTTCCATTCACGAACAGTTGGCGTAGATTTCGCCGACCGACGAACGAGTGGCTCTCGAGCAGAGGGAAATTATTGCCGTCGAAATAGACGATGGTTGAGTCCATTGGCACGCGGCGCGGCAACTCGATGCTGTGTAGCCCTCCGCAATCGACGACGTTTTGGGCCCAGATCTGATCGTGGTAGCAAGTGCAGTTGCTGGGGCACGTCATTTCACAGTCACAGGCATCGAAGTCACAGCAGTGGCACAGGGCGAAGCAGTGGGACTCGTACTTACACAGAAAGTCGGTCTGGTCCAAAGTGGCGAGCGGCCGAACTGGAGCTCCGCGGGCGTGGGGCATGATGCACTCGATGTTCGGTAAATCCATTACCCTTGGATGTTGGCGGGTGGTAGTCAGATTGTTGATGCGCTGCAGCCAGTCCATCGAGCAGTCGCACTCGAAGGGGTTGCCGCCAAGATAGAACTCGGGCAGCGGCTTCGTTATGGGCACCGGGGCCACACGCAGCGTTTGCAATTGCAGTTTGTTTAGCGCGTTGGCGTAGAGATCCACTCGAGCAAGGTTGACCTTGTCGACGAATGTGTTCGGCTGCACGTTGCTGATGAGGTTATTGTTGATGAAGAGCAGTTCGATTGTGTTCGGCACGGACATCGGGCCGATCTCCGTGATGCGATTGTGACTGGCGTCGAGGGTTTTTACTCGAATCTCCTCCTGCAGCTTGTAGTAGTTGCCCAAGGCTTCGATGTAGTTTCCGTGCACGTCTAGCCACTTGAGGTTGCTCGGAATAAAGGCGTAGTCGAACCAGACCAAGTGGTTTTCCGAAAGATTGAGCCAGAGTAGGGACACTAGCGTCGCGAAGACACCGTTTATATCGGAGACGAAGTTTCTGTCCAATCGGATGGCTTCCAACTCATAGTTGTTGTCGAATGATCCTCTCTCGATGCTCTGAATCCGGTTCTTGGCCAAGTTGAGCACACTCAGCCTTGGCAAGTCGGCGAACATACCCACTGTGATGTTCCCGATTTGGTTGTCGATGAGCCGCAAGCCGGTCAGCTGGTGGAGGTTCTTGAAGCTGTTGTTGTCGAACGTCCGGATCTGGTTCTCACCCAGGTCCAGTGTTCGCAGCATGGCCAAATCCTGCAGGGCACTCGGGACCTCGTTCAGTTGATTGGAACTGAGATCGAGCTCCTTAAGGTCAGAGCAATTCTTGAAGACACTTGGTTCAATAACGCTGATCAAGTTGTTGTTTAGCGTTAGTTTCGAAAGCACGTAAAGCCCGTTGAAAAGCTTGTCATCGAGGGTGTGTAGGCGATTCTCGGCCAGGTTGAGAGTGTGCAGGTTGTAGAGCGGCAGAAAAGCGTTGTCCTCGATGTGGCCGATGGAGTTGTTGCGGAGGTTTAAGATTTGCAAAAAATACAACTCTTTAAATGTGCGGTAGTCAATTCTAGTCAGAGCGTTGTGCGCGAGGTTGAGAACTATCAGCCGAATAAGCCCGGCGAACGTCGTATTGTCCACGTGATTGCTGGTCAACTGGTTTCCCGACAAATCCACCACGAGCAGCTGTTCCAGGCGGTGGAACAATCCCTTCGGCAGTTCGTAAAGCTCGTTGTTCTGCAAGTGGATCTCCCGCAATTCCTTGGACCCGGCAAACAGACCTGCTGGGAGAGTTTCGAGATGATTGTTGCTGAGATTCACGATCCTAAGGGAGCTCAGACCGGCTAAAGCCTCCCCCGATAGCTCGGATATGTTGTTGTGCTGTAGGTTGAGGTGCTGAAGCCGCCTGAGCCTCGAAATACCCCAGTTCTCGGAGATCGAACGCAGCTCGTTAAACGAGGCATCGAGAACCTGCAACTCACTCCCGCCGTTGCAATTCATGTCTGAAATGCCCAAATTCTCAGCCGACCGAATGCGATTCTTGGTCAGATTCAGAACCTGTAGATTCCCAACCGGACAGAGGAAGCCGGCGGGCAAGGCGCGAATATTATTTTCACTCAGGTCCAGCTCGGTCAGCTGCTTTAGTCCGATCAGTGAGTCCGGAAAGACTTCCAGTGTTTTTGCCGGACCCCAGTCGGCATTTTTTGTGTTAACCGCCAGCGTCTTGACCGCACTCAAACCCTCGAATGCATTGTTCGGTAACTGCAGGAGCTTGCACGCCTCCAGCCGCAGCTCGTCCAATGTCTGAAGTCGCGCAAATGAGTTCTGCGGCAACTGACTCTCAAACAGGTACAATTCGCTGCACTTAATGAGCAGCTGATTCGCTCCATCTGCGCCTTGCAGATCCAAACCCGTTCGCTCAATCGTCCGCAGCTCACAAGTCACTGACGTTGTTCCATTGTATTCCCAGGAACAGTGATTACCCGACAGAATTGGCGAACCGGTACCTGATGCGTACATCCCCCCATCGCTCGCTCTAACGGCCGCGATGCGAACTCCCAGAAGGATTATTATCGCAAACGATAAATTGGACATTTGTATTTTTTTTTTTTTTTTTTTTTTCTTTTTTATTTTGGAAAATTCGACTTTTTCTCTTCACTTTTTTTTTTAAATCTTAAAAAAAAATTCACTACTTTCGTTAGCAAAGGAAATTCTTAATTTTTTTTATCTTAAGGATAAGGCTGGGAACTCATTTTCCATACACTCTCTTCATTTTCGGTGTGCACTATGTTTCGTTTTAAATCTCAAACTAAATTGGTAAATTTCAACATTTTTGCCAAAAGCACTGCGCCCACATCCTTTTTTTATATTTTTCAAAATCACTGAATCTCACTTGCAGTTACTTTTCACTTTTCGCTTTTCTCGTTTCTCACTCACGACGGACATTTAACAGAAAAAACAAAAATTTTTGGAAAAATCAAATCCTTTTCTGTCTTACTCGATTAAAAAAATATCTATCACTCCCTAAAAAATTCTTGGTACATACAAAAATGTATAAACTCTCAGATACTAAACCCGTTTTTTTTTTTCTTGTGCTTATTTCTCTAATAACCGTACGTGGATAGACAACACACGTCTTGCACGATGAACGCTCGAACTCGAACTGATGTGATTCGGAAAACTCGTCAAGAGTTTGTATGGTTCTTTTTCGCGCTGGCAAAGAGGGTTGGTTGAGTGATTGAGTGGGATGGGAGATGGTTTCATGGTTTTGTATGGAGAAAAATGTTCATTCTCTTAAGATACATTCACACGAACGGCACGAGGTTAGGCTCGGTATTAACGCGATTTTAGTTGTTTTGCTGGCCGCATGGGTATCTGTTGGCGCTGGTGTCTTGAATGCATGCGCGGTGCTGCGCTGCTCTCTCCCATTGAGATGATATTTGGAAAAATATTCGAGGAATGAATTTGAGTATTTGAAGGAAAATATTTTTTTCTGAGTTGTGTGCACTTTGTTTGCCCGAACGGTGGAGAGGCGGATTTTCTTATTTTATGCCAGACGCATTTCGGTCAGTCGGAATGAAGCGAGGGTATGTGGGAGAGAGTTTTTTTTTATTTCCGCCGTGAATTAGAAGAAAGACTGTTGAATAGGCTTGTTCCTTAGATGAATTGTATCTTCAAGTTTCTTCAATTGAATTTTTGTAAGATAAGGAAACCATATTTTATCCTACTCGCAGAACAGGCTGATAACTATAGAACTTTTGAATCCTTGAGGCTCTTAAAAATTCTTCGATATTTACATTCAGCCGATTCCGAGAACTTATTGTTTTGCACTAATCTCAATAAGTGCTATTTATGTTTTGTTTTTCGCAGAGAATTGATAATGCCTTTAGTTGAAAACTTGTTAATGAGCCTTCTTTGAACCTTTTGTTTTTTTAACCTTCTTACACTTCTATTGTAAAATTACAATAACCTAGAAAAGTACTCTCAATAATTCGAATTTTATGGGACCAGGGAAAAACTTTCAAATTACGGAGGTCTCAGGAGAAAAAATATGGCTTACCTTCGTCACTTACGCATTTGTGAAGAATTATAGAGGTAAAATGCTGTTTTCTACAAAAATAAATTCGAATTAACGAAGGACCGAATTGCATGTTTTTTTTTATTTACAGAGGTTTTTTCTCATGACGAAGTATACGGCGTAATTTATATTCAACTTTTCAGAGCTGTGGTTACGAAACGGCACTTAGTGCTAGTTGGGTTCTCCTAGAACCACCACCTCACACACACACATACACACGGCGATAATTGTACTTCTAGGGGTTGTAGCAAAATTGTTTAAGTTGAAAAACTTAACTCATCAAGAAATATTAATTCTAGCATTATATAGATTTTCGTTAATTTCGGGAGCTTCGCTTAGTATTTAATTTTCAATATCTCAAAGGCACTTCTGAACGTCGCTTCAATATATTTTTATGTGGATACACTGAAGATACAGTAACTTAAGGGATATTGTATCGAACTGCATGAGTTTATAACTCAGCAGTCGATGTATTTTATGTTGTTAGGGAGTTTTGCTGTATTTATAAGAACTTTACGAGCGATGGAGGAAGGTGTTGAGAAATAAAACCGGTTTTTCGTTTTATTTTCCACTCTAAAGTGACTGTTTTCTTTTTTTACTGGGCTTTAACAAATATAGAAATACCGATATAAGAAAAAAAAAAACGCTCAAAAGAAACAAAAAACAATGCACCATATCCTTTCTCATAGAAAAAAAAGAAACTTTGGATTTTTAGTTTTTCCCATATTCGGTTAATACTGTACTCCTTAATTAATTGTGATTCCAAATTAAGTTGAAAAAATAAAGTACATTATATTCTGTACTCCTTATTTATTGAATTGTTTTTAGGTTGACTATTGGATTGGCTGACACTGAAGTGCATGGCACATCGCACTGACTAATTTTTTTATAAAAAAAAACGTGTACGAAAATACATTTTCTCCCTGATTTATTTAATTGCGCCACATATTCTTAATCGTGTCTACTTTCCTCCCGTAAGAAATGGTTCTAAAAAATGCACCACACCAAACTCATTATTTTTCATTCAGTTTTAATGAAATCAATAACAAAATTCTCTATTAACAAATGCTCCCTACTAGGTCCAATAAATTGCCGATAATTTATGAAACCACCTCAGAGCACATTTGTTTGGAAGTTTTTCCCTTCACTTTCCTTCCGACGAAGCAACGGCATAAAGTAAATATTTTGATGGCAAAGTTGCAACACCTAAAATAACCTTAATTAGAATATTTTCCACATTTTACGACCGGCAATCCAAAAATAAAATCTCAATGCTTCTACATTTTTTCCGAATAAATTTTGAAGGAAATCAAACCCAAAGCAATCAACTCAAATTTCTGACTCAACTCAAATCAGCATAGAAATCTACTACAATTTCATCCTAGATTTCCACTCAAAAATCTCTTCGATTCCAAAGACATGACTGTTTTTCTCTTTAGGAAAATACCTGTTTACCGCATACTCTTTCGAAAATCGATTAAACTGGTTTTCTACTCGTCGTTTATGTACATGTATACAAAGTATCTAATAAATACGTGTTTTGTTCGCCTTTATGCTATATTTTGTGTACACTTTCTGCTTTTTTCGTAATTGAGTAAACTGAGTGTTTGGATGTAAACAAAATGTTTATGAGGTAGAGAGCAAGTTATGGATTACGTATTTGAGACGAGGGGAGCATTAGTATGAAATCAAATTTCTGTTTTATTGAGGAAACAAGTATGTGTTTTTAATAGGCCATTGAAGGAATGTTATTGCTATTTTTGCACTTTTACGGGGCGACATTTTTTTGGGCAGGTTATTGATTGAGGATCCATAACCACAGGGGCAGCAGTGAACTGTAAGCAAATTAAGCACTGGTTCTGGGAAGTAATAACTTTGAGTGGCTTTTGCCCGCAAACAGAGCCTGGTCGACGACAAAGATATTTATGGGAATATCTTTTTGTATCCAGAACTGAGATATCTGCTCGAAATCAAATGTATCGTAACCGGTTGCCTTGGGAAACATCTAAATGTTAAAAGCACGTGCCCGTCGAGACTAAGCGTCAATAATTTATGACCTATGTTCCCAGAATAACCTTTCCGTCTACGCATTGTTTCATTCATAGGCATCTACTTTCTATGACTCTTGTGAGTCCTATGGGACTGGAGACGTCTCAAATATAAGCGAATGGCGTCTATTTTTGGAGCAGAAAAAACAAGAAGGCGAGTGTGTAGGTGATTTAGAGGTGCACTGTAATCAATTATGTCTCCGTCAATTGATTAATCAATCTTAATAAAAGTGCTCGATTTAGGGGGAATCTCAACAAAAATGCAGCAAAACTTGGTATTTTTATTGAAAATTTTCTCTCAAAGTTATTTTAAGTGCTCTTGCTACACTCTTGTCCATTGGGCCGAAAAACGAAGCTTTCAAAACGAGGCTGATCGTCGGGTTGGGCACTGCAGAAGTGCAGCATTGAACTAAAAACCACTGCCGTTTTTTCCTGATTCAAAGACCACCGCATTGCATTGATAGAAAGACCACCGACAATGGAAGTCCTTGACTACATTCGAGATCTGCCATTCAAATATCATTCGTGTACCTCCCTTCGGCGGTCTGGGAGATACATTTCATTCCGTGACAGCATATCTTTCGCCCCAATCACGAAGTAGCCATGGGTGTAAATCTCGTCTCTGTCAGCATGTCAGCTAGCCGCACTGACTAAATAACTCGCAGAGTTTGCTTATTTCATTTTCTCATGACTACTCCACCTAAAACGTGCTCCAGATTCACGTTGCTCGATACAAGATTGCATCGCATAGATTCTAAACATGTGACAAATCCGCTCCATACACACAAGCCTCATGTTCTACAGTAAAAGATACAATTAAAAACTAGTTTAACCAACAATCAAATCAAAACAAACCCATACCCCTTGAAAAATAAACTAACAAACCAGTATGGTATCTCTTTCAAGTTTCTCTTGAGTATTTTCAGCCCCTTTTTCCACTCAAACATAAGTAAAACAAACTCAAAACATCAGCCACTAATGATACAGCTGTTTGACTCGCACGGTGAGTAATAAAATCACTGATACAAAACGAATCTCCCGCTGTAAAGATAACGTTCGTCACATTTCACCCGAATTAATTATATTTTTACACTTTCTGCACCGAAAGGGCATTGTCGTTAGCTCACGTTTCCTGCTTGATTCGTCCGAGTCAAAACAATTTTTAGATAAGGCTTGTTATGCACTGCTCCATAGGTTATCGTACTTAAACGTCGCAGCTCTTAATCATTCGAATGTGGTGGCTCCGCATCATGGAAGATTTATTTATTTTCGATCCTTACTGCGTTTTATTTCAGCCATTTATGGTATTTTATTTTTCATTTTTCAACTCTCTATCTGTGGTTGATTTGACATGTCAGTTTCTTTTTTTATACGGCATAGATAAGTGAGATGGCTTAAATGTGCATTAAACGTTTTTATTTTTATTTGAAAGAAACATCGATTTGTCCTCGATTTGTTGGCGGATGCCAGGCGACGATAACGAGTTTTTTTTTTTTTTGTATTTTTATAGAGATTTAATGATCGATTCAGATAGACCGTTTTCTGTTTTTAACAAAACCAGAATAAAAAAAATCCAATCACCAACTATGAATATTCATGAATGATAAAAAGCAAACGATTGGATTTTATTTTATGAGGGAACGAAATTTAAAGAAAATTAGCTTATCGCAATGATTTATCTATTGCTATCGGCAGCGCGCGGTAGTCGGTAAAATTTCGAAAAACAAATGTTTACTACTCGATTATCATATAATCGTGTGAATATAGCGACGGAAGATGTTTAAAGTTGACTGTTGGTGTAGGAGGCATAATTTTGATGGTTCTGATAAGCGATGTTGGTTTTCGATTGGTGTGCTCGAAGATAAATGTTCTTTACTATTCATTTGTATTCTGAGCTATGGAATTATCATCATCTGACACTGATATCTCAACTCTGAGGTTTGGAGTTCGAAAGGCATTTCGGTTAAGATATAAAACATACAAATAAAACATTGATTTTCCCTTTTGGACCTGATGTTTCAAGAAAAGTAATCATTGTTGTAATTGAATCCGATGAAGTCCAATTGTACGAAATAGTTTAAATTAAGACAACAAAAAAGGTTTTTTGATTGTTTATTAAATGTGCAATATGTATGTATTGAATTCAAATTTATTATTATTATGCATATAAAACTTAGGATCTTAAACATCGCCGACACATCGGCTGGGTTTTCTGGTATTAATTTGCAATTTAGTCAAATAGATGACTAATCGTTAAGTGTAACCGATGAAAAGCACACCACAGCGATAGGATTAAAAAAAAAATCGGTTAAGTGTGAGGCCTACTCTCACGCCGAGGGTTTCGTTCGGCCGCAAACAGATTAGTGCTAAGGACTTCATATATGTAAGTAAAAGACATTACCAAATCAAAATAACTTCAGTTAAACTTTTCCTTTCATTTTGAGTAAACTAAATTTGCTGACCGCGCTAGACGTGTGAAAATTGCTTTGATTTACTTAGAGGTTGAAATGCCCGCAAGCGACCGTCGCGTCGGCGTCGTCAATTCATTCAATTCAATTCGGAAGAATTGTGTAAAAATATTTTTTGATTCTTTGTTGAGATCTACAAAATGGCGCTTTCAGATCTTTAAAATTCGCATGTCCCATTCGCCAATAACTCGAAAACTATGTGATCCAGAATACTCAGACCAATTTTAAACTAAAGATTCAAGACCTATGTGCATTCCAGAGTTCTAGGCCCATGGATGTGGAAATCAGGGTGGAGGGAGACGCCTTTTTTCGCATACAAAGCTCGAGCAAAACCTCGAAAACTTAGATTCTAGACAAAAAGCTCAAAATGGAAACTGTATTGTAACTGTAACCAATAACCCAAAAAAAATTTGTAATTAATTAATTTCAGTATGAATAAAAAATCATGCATGATCTTTTTGTATTTTTGAGATATTACGATGAGACGCCGTAGGTATCATGGTAAGCAAGCCATTTTGGCAGTTTGATGGACAATAACTCCTTACCTGGTTACTGTACTGCAACTTTATGATCTAGGTGCTATCCTCTTTGCAGCGATATCCATATCAGAAATATACAAAAACAAATTTGCTTTTCGGATTTAGTATTACTACTAACTTCTTCGGTAGTATGTAATTTCTTAAAGCTTTTTTTATCGGAACTTTCTTTGAGAAATGACAGACGGACAGATATTTTTATAATCAGCCCCCATTCCTTTTTCAACAAAGGAATTTACAGTCGACCCAAGTGCCACAAATTATCGCGTCACCAATGGGGTTTTCGGATCTTTCAAATTCGCATGTCGTTGTTTTCCCACTTTTGTCTAATAACTTTAAAGTTACTCAAGCCAGAAGGTTCAAGCTAACTTTAAAGATCACTTCAGGACCTACTTGCACATTTTTTTTTCATGATTTTTAGACCCATGGGTGGTGGGTGCCTTTTTTGAGACTTTAAGGCTGAACTCGCAGAAACTGAAGTCTTAAACAAAAATTTCAAAATGAAACCTCTATTTTACAAGGCAAATCAATTAAAGGTGATTAATTTATTTTAGTACGAATAAAAACTCGTACAAGATTATTTAGTATTTTTGGGATATTGCCCCATGACGCCACATAGCTATTTTTCAGATTGGTTGGCCTTTTATATTAGAAAAAATGGTATAGGATGCGATACGCAAGTAATTTTTGGCAGTTTGCTCGCTTATCATTTTTACTAGTGTAAAGCCAGTACAATTTTGTCTGGCTGATACTTGCTGCTATAGTTTTTCAAACAATAGGACTATTGCCAAAATTCTAAAAAATAAATTTATTTTTTAAATTTAATACTATTAGTTAAAACTTCTTCACTAATATGTAGCTTTGTCAAATCTTCTTTTTTTCCGAAATCGCTTTAAGCAAGTAAAATACATCATCTGTAGAAATTTAATTTCTTAATTCTAAGTTGTTTACCCGTTACCAAGCCTAAAATATAATGACACACTTTATAATCAATTTTTTTTTTTTTTTTTTTATAATCAATTCACCTCTATGCTTTGGAACGAAACACTAATTACACTAGAATTGTTGCTTTTTTTTTCTAAATCAAATCAATGGGTAGCCCACGAAACCAATTTCAGCGAAAGGTCCACCACAGAGCCTGCAAGATACGAGTTTCGTTATTCCTTTGGAACGAATTCCTAAAAATCAATAAATCTTTCAGCGTTTTTACTTTGATACGTTTCTGTGATACCGTGGATTGAGCCACATACTAAGCATGCATTGTCTATGTATTATGAGATCCCCGGAATCTTAAAATTAGTTCAGTACATTAGTAGTCTTACAGTAAGTTGTTTACCCGTTACCAAGCCTAAAATATAATGACACACTTTATAATCAATTTTTTTTTTTTTTTTTTTTATAATCAATTCACCTCTATGCTTTGGAACGAAACACTAATTACACTAGAATTGTTGCTTTTTTTTTCTAAATCAAATCCCACGAAACCAATTTCAGCGAAAGGTCCACCACAGAGCCTGCAAGATACGAGTTTCGTTATTCCTTTGGAACGAATTCCTAAAAATCAATAAATCTTTCAGCGTTTTTACTTTGATACGTTTCTGTGATACCGTGGATTGAGCCACATACTAAGCATGCATTGTCTATGTATTATGAGATCCCCGGAATCTTAAAATTAGTTCAGTACATTAGTAGTCTTACAGTAGTTCAGCTTTTTCTCGCTAACAAATCAATCTCTCCCTTCTGAACAAATCAACAGTCGAGATTTAGACCATTCATCGTCTAAACAACTTAAGACATTTCAATGCCTCCTAACCGGCTTACAATTTGTCCATAAGAACGATAAAGGTTTTGTGAAAAAAAAAACGGTTTAAAAATGTCTTTCATAAGAATATAAAACTTGCCATAGGATTAAAAAAAAAAAAAATCATTAAATTTGGTGTCCACCAAGAGAAAAGTGTGGCAACTGTAGTGTCATGTTAAAAACTAAACTTAAAGGAGTCACTCGTGCCTGACAATTGTCTGGTATATTTGTCTGGTATATTTGTCATAAGCTGAATCACTTTACTTTCACCTTCTCCTTTGATCAGTCGCATGCGTTTGACTTACACTGGCAACGAATTACCGACTACTTACCTAACTGATTGATTTTTCCATGTTCCGTACCTTTCACCCTGTTTCTCTACCCCTGCCACTTAACCTTTTAATTAACGCTCCTCCTTCAAATCAATCACCACTGACGTTTCCTTCCTCCTCGTCTCTATATTTAGTCGTCGCGCCGGACTAATTGGACGCCACACTATTTATTCAATTAGCACGTGTTGTTCAAGTTCACATCCCTCTCATGTGTTTCGTTTCGTTTCTCCCCAGGAAGCCACAAATGAATTCGAAATCTAAATCTTCCCCAAACAACCGGAAGCATCAACGATTTTCCTTGAAAAACTCTGCTTTCCCAACGACGAATAAAAAGCCAGCAGACGAAAAAACAAAAAATCGTTTGACTGGCTCAGTTGTCGCCTCCACGGCTGCACCTGAGTCCAATCTCGACAAGAAAAAAAAAAAGAAAAAGAAAAACCAACTCCACATGAAACAACACACGAAACACAAATGCGGGACAAGTGACATGCAGCAGTCGAGAAGGAAGCACATCAAAACTCCCAGAGAACCCAGACACACACACGTTAGTCCACATGATAAGCAAGAAGAAAAATGGAATTAAAAAGCAACGCAGAGAAAGAGCGAGAGGAAAGACGAGAACAACCATCAATCCAATCGGACGGATGGAGAATAATGCGGGCCAATATTCCTTTTCGCTGCTCCTGCTCTGCCATCTTCGTCATTGTCGTTGTCGTCGTCGTCGGAATCTGAATCGGAGTCGGAGTTGGAGTCGCGCTCGTAGCCACAGTCCTCCGCATCTCTCTGCTCAACCTGAGAGAACCCACAGAATGAACCTCATCGAATTGAATTAAGCTCACAGGTAGATGCGGATGGGCATCACACCACGGCTCTTGTCGCCGTCATCGTCGTCGTCGTAGTCGTCGCAGGCACGAAAGAAGACAAGCCTGTGAGGAAAATATGCTTTCATTCGAAATACCCATCCAGTCAGTCTTGGGGAAAAATCGCTCGATATGGAGATTTGCGTTGTGTGGTGTAAATTCTTTAGATGGCCAAACTGGATATCTAGAACTGGCATCGTCCGTGGCCATAGAGAAGTACAAATGTGCGCACACGTTGCTATTTTGTTCCGTGGTTAACAAGGAACAACTACAACAACAAATGAGCAATGGCCGAGCCCGCAGTTGATGATATAAATTGTACACCTGAACGAGCATAATAATCGTATGCAATTATGCTTAACACAATCACAAACAACTCAACTCACCTGGAAGGAGAAGAAACTCTCTCCCAGCCTCCCGCCGGAGCTGGGAGTTGCCCGGCCAGGGACAATCAGTCAGTCAGTCAGTCCGCACAGACGGACGCAAAGCCAGTGCACCACCAGACACACACGGCACGGCGTTCGGTTCAAAATCAGGAGTCAGTCAGAATAAGTGGCATTAGGGAGGGATCCAGCTCTTGGTAGCAATCATAAGATGTGTTGAAGGTTCAACCCAGCGTGTACAGAGAGAACCTGTTACAATTTGCTGCCGTCCTTCATGCCGGTCTCCGCTGGCAGAGGTTGTTATGCGGAGATTAGATATGCCGGACAGAACTGGCTTCGGGGAAGCTTGATTGAGGCACGAGTGTGTTATGTGTATTTGCTGACATGCATTTGCAGTGGTTAAGGGATTTTTGGAATTGTTTTGCGTCCGAATCGAGGCTTTTGGTTAGATTTTCGAAATTTTTCCGGTCCGGTTCGAAGAATGCAGTTACTGGTTGCATATTAAATGAGTTCTTATGCGGAAGAATTTCGATCGAAGGGTCGGAATGGCTCGCACCCCACTGTACTTCCAAAACGAAATAGCCGGCGTGTGAGTAAACTCCACTCTCTCTCTCAACTTATCCCGATTCAAAATCATGCTCGGGTCTTATCCTCCCCCGAGCACGCCCAGCATAAAAAAAGACTTCTCGCCCACGCTTAAGCACTGCGACCATTGTCGAAAACACCAATTCCTGCTCCTGTTCAATGAACAGGGCAGCAAAAAAGAATCGGTCCCATGTCCCGCCCTAAGCTGTACAAAGTACACTTCTGCGATAATATCACATGCAAACAGGATTCCACTGGCGCGCCACGTGGATATCTGTTCGAGAACCCTGAATTACTTTTTGCAAAACAGAAAAAAACAACAAGAATCGTCCTTATTAGTTCCGTCCTCACCGAGATTCATTCAGCCTGAGGCTACCGTGGGCAACTTAATCGAAAAAAGGAATAAAAAAAACGGACCGCATCAACAATTTTAATTTCCCAAAAACGAAATCCGAGACCGTATCCAAAAATCCAAGCAACAACACCAACGTCAGCCCCCGTCTACAGACACCGTCGATGGTCTTTGAAAGACAAAGTCAAATATCCTGAGGACGAAATTGATACCGAAGCTGTCGCGCGCATCGCGCTTTGTGCAATCGTTCCTGCCGCCGCCATCAGCACTGCGGCTGTGCGCTTCCTTCTGTCGCGGCGTGTGTGTGCGCTACGTATGCGGATGTCAAGAGCATTTACGTCACTTTGCGATTTTTTAATGTGCGCGCCATTAGCCCAAATCAATGTCAAAAGGGATATGCTATACGAGAGGTTGCACGCAACGACAAACATTTGTGCAGTTCCTATTTTTTTCGTCTTTCTTCTCCCTTTTTTTGTCTTTTTGTGCCCTTATCTGACGACAGATTCACTGACAAACTCCTCATTTGATGGAAATTCGATGCATCGATGCAGCAAAAAAAAGGTCCACGCAAAAAAGACTGAAGGGGAGTGTGCCGATGGCACAATATTAGATACGTGCGTGGTATGCAGCTAGGAACCGAATTTCAATTAATTTGAAATATATTCCTGTTTTGTTAAGTTCTTCGACTTCGGTTTTTTTATGAATTTTCAATTTTTTTAGTTCAGTTTTTCCTGCTTCTTCTGACAATTGGCAGGCGTGTTAAATTTGTTTCAGCTGCGCGCTCGAGTTGTGGCACACCGTGTGTGTGAACTGGAGAGATTGTGGGCACCTATTGTGTTCCTGCTGGTAATCATGTGGAAAATATTAATTTTTTTTCCTTCCTATCTTTCCTATGAATACTTCTAAAAAAGAACCGTTTTCAACTTTCGTCATAGTTAATTTGACTTGAAAGAAACATTTGACGGGTTTGACACGAGGGTGAAATGTGTGGCAAAGGGAGATGTATTTTACTGAAATGTAGGCTTTTTTTCGAGTTCGCCAGCGGAAGTCACCGTGAGACAGATTTTCACTGGGAGAGTGAAAATGGTGTCGATGTGTGAGGTCAATCATTGTAAGCTGTGTAAGCAACTCGGCTTGCTTTATACTGGTTTTTAGTTTTAGCTCCCTTATGCTCAATCTTTAAAAAAATTCTCCCAGTCTTAAACTAAAAAGAAAACATAATAAATATAACCCTCCATAGAGCGATGCAAAAAAAAAAGTATACTCAATTAATATCTCCATTTTCAACTGTCCAAAACTTAAGTAACTAAACTTTAGAATAACTGAAATAAATATAGTTCCTTTACCATAGCTAAACAGAATGGGAGAGTTGGCTTACCAGGCCGTTATTCGAGTTTCATAAACTTTGGATTCTTTATCAAAGGCCATAATTTTTTTTTTGTTTTTTGTTTTTTTATTTCTCGAAATGTTTATTTTCTGTCTTGATTTTCACATATAATAAAGGTATTACATGTGTAGGGAATGTACTTTAGCAAGTCAGGACCACTGTCCTTCGTTGTTGTTTTTGTTACGTATGGCGCAGGTGGGTTTTAATCCACCCGAAGCGTTGGGGGTTTTATTCACTCCGAGCGCCCCTTGTCGCTCGTTGTTGTCGCCAGGTTATTGTTTTATAATTATTTGTTCAATTGTTTACATGTATGCTTATAAACTATTTAAAAATTTTTATGTACGTATATTTGACATTATTTTTATTTATTTTTTTTTTCGTTATTTATTTATTTTTAATTTACATTATTACATTAAATTTTTATTTTAATTTTTTTTTTTTCCATAATATATATATTCATGTATATAATATAAACTTTGTCTAGAGTCTGGTAAATCGTTAATATATAGTTATCTGTTTGGTAAATCTGTTGGTCTTAGTCTTCTTAGCCTTCTATTTGATGTTTGTTCGTTGTTTGGTATGGTCCGTATTTCTTCGTTTGTGTGTAGTACTAGTTTTATACGATGTTTAGTGCTACTTTGTCTTATCTCCTGTTCGATTGTCGCTATGTTCAAATCCTTGTGGATTTCTTTGTTAGGTACGTATCAGTCCGCGTTGACTATCGTCCGAAGTAGTTTGTTTTGCATGCGCTCAAAAGGAAATAAATAGTCTCTGCAATATGTACGAGTTATACACAGCCGCTTTCTGATGTTATTAAGCTTCATAGCCCTGAAAATGGAGCTTCTCGTACAAAACTTTGATAAAGAGTTGAAAATGTGATGTTAAAAATCAAACCAGGGATTCCTTTTTGTAATGACTACACCGGATTAATAGTGCTCACGCCATAAAAACTTTTCTTAAATTTTGTTGTTTTGTTCGCGATACAGAAAAATATAGCGTAAAGGACTCCCTTCTAACAAGGAATTCAAAAAAAAAAAAAATTGGGAAATCCTTAAGAAACTTGTTTTATTTTTCGAAGTTCGGAATTTCGGCCTTATTTCGCTCGGCGTTATTTATTGTGTGCAAGCGCACTAGAAATGCGTTGCGTGCTGAGAAGGCTTAGTGTGGAAGTGTCATGGCTTCGGGTGCGATTGAACTTAATAATGTTAGTTAGCTTTTATATTCAACAAACATTTAATAAAAATTCATTTAAAAAATGAGAAAAAGTTGGGTTAGTAGCAGTTGTGATACAGTCGAATCGCGATAATTCGTACCCCGATATATCGAAACCTAAATAATTCGTAACGAACTTCTCGTCCCTTGAAAAATCGTCGCTAAAATGTTCATACATTTTGCTCTTCTCGTTATTTTTTTTTTTGCAATGCAATGAACACAAAACCTCTTATAAATCGTAATTCGTTTCTTAAAATTCTTATAATTCGTAAACAAAACGCAGAAAAAACCTTTTCAGTTGATCTCCCGTTAACTTTTGTAGACAATTTCGTTGGCTTGGTGTTGCTTTCATGTCGCTATTAGGAATGAGAATGATGAGGAAGATAGTGACGATGTAGTATAACTTATGGCGAATAAGCAAGCCAAATCGGGCATTCAACAATTATGATATTATGTTTGAAATCATGATGTCCCAAAAAAAGTTTTTGATTATTTCATAGGCTTGGAGAGCAACAAGCTTTTTCTTGGTTTTTTATCTTTATGTAATTTTATATTTCATTTTTATTTTTCGTACACATTGTAATGTACTTTAGATTTAATTACTTATATGTATTTGATCGCTTAGTTTTATTAAAGTTAAACAATATGTATTGGGAAATTATATGAAATGTAAAAGCCCCGTTAATTCGTATTTTTATGTTTTCCACCTCGTTGAATCGAAATCTTGATAGTGCGTAACCCCCGGTAATTCGTAAAAAATGCTATTTCCTTGCCATTTCGAATTATCGGGATTCGGCTGGACTGCAACACGATAATGACTTCTTAAAGACTGTAATTTAATATTATCGAACATATGTCTAATAACAAATATCGAAAAAACGGACAAGATATTCGAATAAGACATTGTGCAAAGCACAATGCAATAAAATTGGGTCGGATCACTGAAAAAAAGCATTGTTAGTCAATATAAAAACTAAACTATTTTACATAAATAAATTTATAATTTCATTTGGATTGGTTTTTATTTTGATTTGGTAGAGTCAGAAGTTACTATTGAAATTAAATTAAATTGTTTTCCTGTGCAGAAGACTAAACGTAATACAAACAATTTATATTAGTGCCACTACATTTATTTATAGTGCCACTATTCTGGTTTCACGCGGCATAGCAACTCTAAATTAGTCTCAAATGGCACTCAACGTATTAAAGAAAAAAACTTCTAAAAAGCTGCTAGTTCTTCCGAGAGATTTGATTAAACTGTAAGATTAATGCAATTTAATATACAGAGTTTTCACGGTTTTCGTTTTATTCATGCCTTTGAACCTTGAAGCCTATTATTAATATCGGACTCTTCAAAAATCTCAAGCCTAATTTCATTCATTTCAGTCATTTTTTCCAGTAATCGCTGTTTTACGTTGAATTTTCTGTCCAAGACCACAATTTGTGGTATTTAAAGCCTTCAAAAAATCGAAAATAAAATCTCTTCCTCTCAGAGTCTTTTACAAAACTAAAACTTCACATCCATTAAAAAATATGTGACCTAGATAAGATGTTTAAAAAAAACTCTGCAATGATTGCTTTAATTGAATTTGAAAGCAGTTTATTCGAATCCAAGATTTTTCATTATCCCATATATGCCCAGAACTGTTTTTCGTTTTAAAACTGATCATTTTTGGTATTTTTGGTTCATTTGAATGTAAAACCAAGAGCAAGAACATAATAGGTGGGTCGTTTTCGACCCACTGGGCATATATGGGTTATAATCCAGTTTTACGGACGTGTAAGAATAGTCCCAAGTGGCAATGAACCTTAGTTTAAGTTTCTTTCAGATGCGAGAGTCAAACAACTTTTTCTAATTGATAGGCTTTTCACTTATTATTATGTCGATCGTACAAAACTTAGCTCGTTCGCCTTAAATTTATTTTCAAAAAATCGTCGTTATGGTTGCACAGAGACTGATTGTTTTGCTTTCACAGCAAGAGTCTTGATACCCTGGCTTCGTTTATACTTAAGCTAAAAATATATGTTAATGAAAGGTTTTCCCAAATAAAATTTACATCGAAAATATCTCTTATTTGTGCTCTACTAAATCTAACAAAAATGTTTAATTTATTTCTGCAAAACTTAACCATAATCTAAAATTTTCTCCACATTTCTTTAAGGTATCAATACTTTTGCTGAGTTCATTTTCAAGACTACGTTATATATTCTTTTTTATATTTTTTAAAGAGAAGTATTTTTATTTACTTTATGGCCGATTTACGAAAATACAAATAATTAAATATTTTGTAATGCGAAAATTAAATAGGTGTTGGTATTTGATTTAAAACAAATTTAAATTGAACAAGAATCCTTAGCCTTAAATCTTCTGCAAATCTAAAAACCACAAAGAAGGTCCTAATTTCCTTCAATTGCACAGTTCATAGATCGTAAGCTGTAATAAAAATTTAGAAAGAAAACAACTGATTGAGCCACCAAAACATAAAACAATGTTAATGATTGCTTCAAAAGACTTTTTTTTTTGGTTTTTGCACCGTCATGCCCATTTGCCTACCGACCATCTCGCATCTTTCTGGCTGATTAAATGTGCAATTCATTAGCTCTGGTGAATCTCGTCGATTCAATTTACGCCATTAATTGCCTTGCATCTAGGTGGCGATACGGTTTCTCTTTCAAAAACCCACACGTGGCTCTTTCATGACTTAAACTCTCTGACCCGTTTCTGATTCAGCCCCACGACATCAGCGACACATCTGCTCAGGAATAAACCAACATCAGCTGGAATGACAAATCAGAATTTTATAGTCGTCGCCCTTTAGCTGTTCGCTGCGGTAGATAAAATCCCTAAGGTCACTAAAATTCAAAGAGTTACAAAAGAAACATTCGATCAACCCGCACCACCAGATCATCAATCTGATCTTTGTCCTGTCGACCCACACCATACAAAATCCCAGATTAATTGCATTTTGAAAGGATTTGCGAAAATATTTACTTTGTCGTAGGGTTACCCTTTTGTTAACCGGTCATCATCAAGGGGCTAAACAAACTCTAGACCAAAATCCGATTTAATAATTTAAATACTCTCTCAAAAGAACACCCTGCAAAGGATCCATTCGAACGAAATACAATTGCTCAAAATCGGACAAAGCCAGAGTAGAATAGAATGCAAAGGATCATCGTCATCGCTCGAATCCTTGTTTCTTCTTCTCGATTCAGCATAAGTAAAAAGGTAAATATAATTAGTTAACTGTTTACTTTCGCAATGGATTGCCACCGTTTGCCCGCACACACACACGCGCGTACTCTTTGTAAGGAAAAGAACAAAAGGAGCACAAAACAGACTGAAATGACAGATCTAGGACACAATAGGCCTACACTCACAATCGGTGAATTATTTAAAATACTCCCGAAATTACTTTCGAAAGTATTTGTCAAGGTTTGCCGGGTTAGCTTGTTTACCAGTTCGCCAGCCGACGGAGAGGGAGTTGGGCGGCGACAGCCTCCTGCACACATACACACAAATGATCGATTTAGTCTGTTGTGAAACAACGAAAATAAGGACACGACTCGACTGTTATTTTTGTGTGCTCAAACCGAATTGATAGACCTGTCCCGAAGGCGAAGGCGGGGTACAATGAGACAATTTATTGGTCTACGGTAGTACCTTCTGCTCGGTTAATTAATTATTATCCTTTTGTTATGACTTTGTTTTGTATAAGGACATCGAACAATTAAGAGACTGGAGGAAGGCAGTGGGAGTTATTGTTGCCTCGGCTACTGCTGCTGCTGCTGCTTGGGTCATCATTATCCTTACGTAATAGTATGTCAACGGTTTAGGAACGGTCGGGTGAATGGGGGGCTGGAGAAACCGGATAACAAATGAAGATTATGTCATGACAGAGGAATTGCGGGACAGATACAGTTTCTATTTTGTCCATTTGTGAAGTTTTTTTTATTGGAATGCAGAACGACTGGGCGTAGGGGCTCTCCATAAATTGATTTTCCTTTAATTCCGAGTGAGCTGTCCTTTGGAAATGCAAACATTTCTTGATGAAGAGAATAATGAATTAGAGAAGCATTCAATTACAATTGGAGAGGAGCCATTCTAATTTGTTATTAATATCAATATTGAAGTGAAGTCGTATTTGTCTGAGAAGACAAAAAGTTACTGCCGAGAAGCTGAAGTCCTGTCGCAGTCAGTGAGGTAATGCTAAATCAGGGATGTATATCAACAAGTGTTAGGGTTTTGATAAAGTTGAGATCTTAAAATGAATTGTGATAAGAAAAGTATTATGTTGCGTAAATCGTATCGCAGTTACACAATTTCAAATAACTTAATCCAACCGTCTTCTTCTCAGATATCTCAATTTAATTTGTTGCAGCAAAACCGCATTCATTTTTTGAATACATATTTTTAAAATTGTGTAATTGCTCACCAATACCTTTTGTAATAACGAGTTACATAATGCTTTTTTTGTGGAATGCAGTATTCCGTGTAAAATTAAGTTTTTCTTACAGTTCAAGGAAAATGTTAAATTTTGAATAAAATCGCTTGTCGGCAACCCTACTCGGCGGTTGGTCCACAGGGTAACGCTATCAAGATCTGCCTGAATTGAGATACAAATTTGTTTATACCATCGTCTAAGGGTACGACATGCCCTCTGCAATTTCTTTGTCGAACCATCGATACGAGGGACATTTAAATATTCATGCCGGAGACATACCGACCACCTCTGTTGAATCTGATTTGACCCTGACCAAACGAGATCACCTCCCGTGATTTGCTGCATGCGCTGCATCGCCCTCACCTCCATCAACCAGAACTTGAATGAATGTCTCCCACTAACCTTGGCATCTAAATCGTTTTCCATTTGCATTTCGGTTAGCCTTGCAATCGCAAGTCCGCATCCGCGGTTCCCTTCGACGTTTCTTTCCGTCTTTGCATCGAATAAATCTGTTTTCCCATCGAAGTTGCAATTGAATCAATTCGCTGTAGACTCCGAACTCAGTTCGCTTGGCAGGCATAGCCATGTCTGAGTTGAGGAGCTGCTTATCTTAAAATTTCCATCTTTGTCATGGCTGTTGGCTGCTCGCCTCCGTCCGTCCCTTTCGAATCCGAGCCAAATTGTATTATTTGCCATATTTTGCGCACCTCTAATTCGATTCGAATGAATAACAAAACGCGCGCAATCCCTCGCCACCATCAGCGTTCGGGTCTCAACCACCGTAGCGTCGTCGTCGTCGGGCAATCATCATCGTCGACACCTTTGCGAATTAAAGCGTACCTTGTTTTAGCCTCAAACCAGACGACGAGGAGGCGGACGATTGGACGATGGGACGATGATGATGGTAGTGATGAGGTAAAGAAAAAAAAAATAAAATAAAATAAGCACATCTCCACCAGCCGGCATCAACGGCCGACAGTTTAACCAAAAAGCCCGCAAATTGTATCCGAGGCAAGTCTGATCTACGATTAACCAGCCATTCATTCGGAGCAGGGCCCTGGCGGATGGCCGGTGATGATATGACCCACCGCACACACCAACCGAGCGCTCGGAGGCAACTTCTTCACACCACCGCCGCCGCTATCTGCGGCCACTCAATCTGAAGGTGTGCGCTTCATTTAAGCAGTTCCTCTGTTCTTTTTTCTGCATCTAAATTTGGATTCGACAGGCCACGGAGCATGGCAGACTGGCAGACCGAACCGGGAGACGGATCAGGCGAAACGACCGAAAAAATGCCTTTTAGTGTGGTGTGAAGTGTTGGAGTCCTTTCTTGAGCACCGAAACCGCAAAACGCAAAACTGATTTCCATCATTAGGCCAAAGAATTTTCAAAGGCTTTTTATAGCTGCAGTCAGAGCACTGTTTTAAATCCCAAGACGGATGATGTGTCGTCGTCTCTGGGGAAATTTATCGCTCGTCGTTGAGAAGATGATATCCGTTTAAACAGAACGCACACACACGCGGACAATTTTCGGAATAGCAATTACCCGAGCGTCGGTCCAAAGGTTCCTTCGACCAAGTTTCGACCTCTATCTAGATGAATGCGCATGTGCATTACTAGAACGCGGCGGCGAACGTGTTTCATTCACTGCTTTTATTTTAATAGTTTCCTGTGAAAGATCGCGTGATATCGGTGAGATCGTCGTGATCCCCGAAATTATGAAATTCCTGAGACGGTTTTCTGTTGCATGCACGTCATTTACGGGTGGCGGACAATTTCTATGCGTTTTCCAGCGAAAGTAATTATTTTTCCACGTCCGTTTTCTGTCACTCAGCCATTCTTTATAGGTGGCTGTTCTGTTTTTGTTTGTTGTCTTTCCTTTTTGGGGGCGATTCATTTAATTGGGTGTAAAACTTCTTTTCATTTTCTGCGTTTTGTTATTCTTGTTTGACAGCTGACAGCCATGATGATGTAAGACCTGTGACCTTTTTAAATTGAGGTTGACGGTGGTTCGAGGGTCGAGTTTGATCGCAGGTAAGGTGTGCGCGAGTTAAGTTGCATATAGATCGAAGTAACAGGCCCGCTGCCCGCTGTAAAAACCGAGCAAATTATGCAATGCATTACAGGTCGTTTGCCTTTACTGCATCTCAATGGATGACCAGGAGGCACACATCTCACCTCGCGCCATCCTCTGCCACTTTGATTGATCCGCTACTCGTGATAGTTGCGCTGTTTTCCAGCCGCTCGTCACTCGTTCCCCGCTGCATCCAATAATCCATCATATTCCGCAAGCCATACCTCCATGTCGGTCTTTCATCGCGCGCGCGCTAATCACATAATCTCTAGAACCTCACCTCCGGATCACAGTGTGGCGGCGGCAGTGAACGGCAATAAAAATCCATATCTCCCTCATCCCATCGGGATAGTGGCGGCGACGAAGCTGGAGGTGGCGGTGGCATCGGTTGACCTCCAGAAAAGGAATGAACTACGTACGTGCTGATGCAAGGCTCTTCCTCTTTTTGTCGGGCGGGCGAAAACATCTGTGAACGAGGTCCGCGCATCCATGAGATTTTTGTCAGTTGCAGCGTCACGTTCTTGCCGAGTGCATCGACTGTTTAGCGAAAAGTCATCTGTGTGTGAAGTGGCGGTGTGGGGGATGACGCGACGTACGTCATCGCCACCCATCATTCTCACTACAGCAATTTTCTCGGCAATAATTCAACTGCTTGTGACTGGGATGCGGGAGGCTTCTCTTAGCACCTTTCTCAGCACACTGCCACAGCGTGGCGTCGCTTCCCAATTCCGATTCCAAGTTGCCGCCGCCGCTCCAACGTCGAATGGAAATAATTTGGAAATATCATTGGTCACACCGCCCGCAGCTACGACGTCGGCACAATTCGAACCAATTTAACATCTGAACCTCTGCCAGAAATGACTCCCAATTTGCATATCGATCTGGAGCAGTGTGTTTTGTTCGTCTAATCGGCCGCCCAATGGATGTTCAATGAACGGCGGCGACCGACCCGTCGCAGCGGAGCAGGAGGTGAAGCCAACAGTCAACTGCAGATGGAGCAGGGACAGGGCCGACAACAGCAAGCCGGAAGCCGATACTTGGCGAGGGGATACACAAATGAAATAGACAAATACAGCAAATTTTTCCTCTTTTTATATGACGTGGTTTTTATCTCGTTTTGCTCGCTGCCGGTTGCAGGGGCAGAAGATGGGACTTTGTCCCGTCTGGACAATATGGTGTCTGGTGCTGAATGAATGGGTGGGTATCGATTAGGACGAACCTTCATTTGAATTGAAGGCTTTTCTAAGGCACTCTCAGTAAGCGGAAGCTTTAAATGCATGGAAACATGTGTCAACATAGCCTCCGGGGGAGATAATTGAGAAGATGGAAAATTTGGAATGGAAATGTCAATGTCATTCTCTGCTAAACCAGACAAATGAAACAGATCTGGGAGGGGGATTTGTTCGTCTGAGCGGGTTAGAGATGGCGTTGTGTTGAATTCTATTATATGCTGCCAGGACAGCATGTGAAAGGTGGTTACGAGACAACTAGACAGACTGCGGCATAATTTAGATCAGGACTCCATGATTGAGAGGGCAGTTTCCACAATAGATTTCGTTCCTGTTCAAATTTGGGACAGAAAAATGTAAGGAAGCAACCGCATGCAATGTAAACAGGAGCTTTGCACACTGTTACTGAGTCTTACGACATTGGGTAATTTTTCCAATACATACCGATTTTTTTTTTCGATTTCTTAATATCGGTTATTTAATGAACTTTAGCAGTCTTTAAGGACAATTGCAACACCTGATTCCTCTTTTCAGCGCGTTCATGTGTGATGTGACCTTTCACCCTTGATCCTCATAGACTCGAATCCAATGCATATTCTTAATATTTATTAATCATATACATTTTTTCGGCTTTTCTTTTTTTTAATCTTTTCTTTCCTTTTTTTCCATTTTTATGCCTAACTTTATTTTATTTATCTTTAAATGCTAGTTTTGAATTTTAAATTGTTTTTTTCGGTTTTTTGAATTTTTGCTTTTTTTTGTAATCTAAATAATTCTTTTAACCTCTTTTTTTTTTTTTTGGCTAACTTTTCAATAGAAGTGACACTGAACTCCATTTCATTTCTTTGAAGCATAAAGTTTTACCAATATTTCCTTAAATGCCTAACGATGGAATTGAATTTGAATTGTTATCTTGTGTTCAGAGCATAGAGTAAAATAAAATATTAGATACTACCATATACTAGGTCGAGGTTAGAATCCGAAATGTAAATTCGTTTTTAGATAATTTAAAAAAATGGAAACGATTGTTCAAGAGATGACCAATTTTCGTAAAGGTAAGATGTATTTATCCACCCTTTACGCTGATGAGGATGTTTCGCATATTCATTTTGCTTTGAGGCTCGGAAGCAGTGTTTTGATTTATCAACTAACTCATTGCTTCAAGGAATTAAGGGATCATAGAACTTTAAACAATAAACAGTCTATGTCGAATTTTTACGGGATATCAAAATTAGTTCGAGTGTTCGTTGTCCAGCGCCAAATTGAGACAGTCAGAGCATGCAATACAAGTTGCGTGCTTGATACAAGTTTCAAAAGGACATTTATTGTTAATTTTTTTTGCAAAAAAAATTTGACTTAGAGGAATTGAAAACAGACCAAGAGTCGAAAAAATGTATTCGAGTTAGAGGGCTTCGACTGTATTTGATTCTATTTTCAGTTTGTGTTAATATATAAATGGCATTACATGTGTGCCATTAATATTTTGTTTTTTTTTTGCATTTTAGGTTGTAAGGAATATGTATCGTTGAAATGTGACATTTGAGCGGCACAATTTTTAATTACTCTGTTTAATAAATCCAACTGAATTTAAGAATTTACTTGGCTTATGTTTACATTCAGTACATCAGTTGACTGTGGTTCACTGATCTACCTCCGTAATCTTGAAAAAACTTTAAAAATAAATCTAACAATATGAAATCACACTATTTTGGTGGTCAATTTAAGTCACGTCCAAAAGCGATGGCCTAAGATTCATACCAAACAGAAATTGTTTACGGTAGCATTTAAGGCGTGATTAATCTCGTGTTGGTGTCGATCGATCGAACTTAAATATACCTAATCATCGAAAAGGCATCCCATTGCTGCATCCCTGCTCTAAGGGGCACTCATAACATATTTTTGAGAATAAAGTTGCATCATCTTGACGTGTGTTTGCAATGGTGACTTAGCACAGTAAATAAAAAGGAAATTTCACAGACATCGGTCAAAAAATGTGGTGTCCACAAACTGTAAACATAGACCCATCTCTGTTGCAATATCTGTTACAGAGTTGCAGCATCGGATTGGTACTATTTCTATCGGTGTCTTCTGGTACCTTTTTGCACTTCGGTATGCACAAAACTAATACAGTATATTCAAATTAAAACTAAGCCCCAACCACAAGACTTTCACTCCACCACGTCTACCATGTCACATTATGAATTATGGCCCCTGTTTACCAATAAATGTGTACCTTTCCCACACCTTCAGGGTTTTCTTGTACAAAAAAAAAAAGGTATCAATGTGCGTTGCACGCATCTAATTACATCTTTCATGGAACTCGTGTCCATTTTGTGTGAGGAGAGAGTGCATTGATATGCTAATTACCTTGATCCCTGATCCATGATGATAGCCTCCGTTTGCATCAGTGGCCAAAAAGGGACAGCCGGACAATTCTGACAAATTGGAAGTGTACGCAAATACATCACCACCAGTGGAATATCTTGTTAATTGCAAAACCCCCGCCACCCTTAGCCCTCACAAAATAAAACCCCTGAGTGACAGATTTCAAATTTATTCCGCGTGGGGTGCAGGTTATTTATGCCCCCGGGACGACAGGCCGCCAAGGGTGTGTGTCGTGTTATGGTAAAGCCAAGCGCGCAGTCCTTGATTTGTTTATTGAAGTCAGACGATAGGTCACGCCAATGCACGAGTGCGAGGACGTTAATTCCTATCGCCAATATGATGGTGATGGCGATGGTGATGATGAACACGCCGCATTTATGATTTATTAAATCGATACAAGTTGCTGTTCTGTTTACATGTCGTCCGTCAAGGGGGAGTGCTGAGTGTTATTTCGATGGTCCGGAAGAGTCCACTCACCCCTTAGCCTCAGCCGCGAGTTGCAACACCCTTATGAAGTGCGAGTGGTGTTTTGAATCGGATCTGTGAGTGTTGTTCTTGAGAGCGTGTGCATGAGGCGCGTCTGAAAGGTCACACCCAAGCTGCCGTGTGTTATCGTCGCCCGAGTTGATTAGATACTGCAACTCGCAGTTTGTTTTCAAACGTGCAGTGGAATAATATTGGAGACAAGGGGAGAGACAACGTCTGTCGATGAGAGTTGGAAGAGAGTGAGTCGCAGAACTCTTGTGATCGTGTAAAGGGAACTTTGATTAATCGAAACAACCACAAAGACCCGACTTCAATTCAAGCAAAAGTGAAAGTTTCTAACCGCTGCAGAGCCGCCTCCGCCCAACCGTCTAATCAATCAAAATCCATTTTTTTTCAATCTCCAAAAGCGAGAAGCTCTCGGCGGCCGAAGCTGTCTCAAATGAAAAAGTCATTAGTACCGATGCAATGATGAAAGAGCTTCATCAATTAAATCTGGAACAGTGCCCGCTGAAACGACGTCCTGAAAATAAGCCACAACCAATCTCGGAGCCGAACTTTAAATCAAATTTGATTGCCCGAGCAACTACTACAAATCGCTTATCGCGACTGGGAAATCTTCTCAGGAACGAGGTTTCTGGCTGGTTCGTTTCTTTTTGGTTTTTGATTAATGACATCCTCATAGATCACGCACCGAGGTAATTGAATATTCTGAGCGTACCGCGCGCGTCTTACAATTGAAATCGAACCTCCTCCACCAGTTCTCACGATCGGCAGCAACGGCCGTCACTGTCTTGGACATGCAGATCAAAAAAATCTGAAATTCTGAAGTTGTTGAAGTTTTCGGATCACGTTTGGCTGGTCGTCGCCCCGACCGAAAGACCACACCATTACTATGGGCATTAAAAAATTGTATCGACTTAGACTCAGAAGCAGGATGTATCCGTTGAATTCGGAATGAGCGAAAGCCAGACGCCCCCCAATTATAAGGCAAACGACACGACGCATCATTTTAATGAGAAAACAAAAAATTTTGTTTTTAATAAGCGATTACAATCGGGAAGTGCGTCGAGAGGTGCACACAGCGCCAGGCGTTTAAATACGATCAACAAAAACGTGGAAAAAAAGAAGAATTAATAATCTCACACTCGCCTGGCGTCCATCGCTAATTATGAATCTAATTACAGCTCAGCAGTCCATCATTGGAATCGCATGCGACTCACGACCTTAACCAGGCGCACACATGCGCAAATTCCCAGCACAAGAAACCGTCCATGCATCCGTGGTGACACGCCCCCTGAGTGGTGTTACCCTATTATACAATACGCGAGACCAGTCTGTCAGGCAGGTAATGATTGGGCAAGCTCGCGTTGTTTTTCGCAAACAAGATCGAGGGGAGTGATGTACCACGAGCGGATTTGGTATGATGCCTAAGAGCGGAGTTCTGAAGGGAAGAGTTGGAAAAGAATGCAATCAGAGTTGAATTTCGCTGACTTTAACTAAACGATTGCATTCAATGGCTTGACTTTGGGACCGTGACTTCAATTTTGCAGTTGCCATTCGTTTGACATTAAAAAGATTGCATTACAATTTTTGTGCAATCTTTTTTTTAAACAGTAAACTATCGGTAAAAAAATAGAAGCATTCTCACAGAGCCCTAAAAAAACATTTGTAAATCGAATAAAACCTATGCAATGTGGTCCTTTCGTTAATTCGAATTTATTTTTGTGCAAAATAACATGAAAACCTCTCTAATTTGAAGTAAAATTTGTTTTTCTTCAACAACCCTTACTTGAAATGCGTAAGTGAGCCATATACAGTGAATCAAGAAAAAAACGAGGCACAGGTTCAATTTGCAATATTTTAACCTTTTTAGGGTTTTGTTCCAAAGCAATAACACTTCGGTGTCCGTCTGTCTGTGTGTATCCGATTCACAAAAACGCTTAAAACTTTTGAGCCGTCTTTAATTAAGGGATGAAATTTGGAGTGAAAACAAATAATTTTTTTCGGAATGCGGCGCAGATAAAAGGAAGTGTTCGTACATTAACACTCTTAATAACTTTTCTTAACTTGAATGGTTGATATGGGTTTTGTTGAAAAGGAGGCGTGGTCCTGATTGTAAAAATGTCTTTCCATCTGTCATTAGGCTTTAAGCTTGGTAACTAGTGAACCACTGAGAGAAAAAAAGATAACAAAAGATACGATTTTTTATTCATACTAAAATAATTTAATTACTAGATTTTTTGAAAAACTAATTCACTGAAATTCATTGAGTGGGTGTCGTTGGAAGATACTAAGCTTCAAAGTCGAAAAAAGGCGTCCCCGCTGGCCTCTACTTTTACACCCATGGGTCCAAAAAAATCTGGAGTGCAAATCTCGATGTGAACTTTAGTTTAAAATTAGTTTCAATCCTTAAATGCACCAAAACAATTTTCACATGTCTAGCACGGTCAGCAAATGGGAACGAAATCGTTTACTTAGCTTCAGTCGAAATGAAAAGAGAAATTTTACTAATACTATTTTGATTTGTTAATTTCTTGGACTTATATTAAATAATAATTATTAATCTATTAATCTTCAATTAATCTCGGCGTGAGAGTAAAACTCACATTTTACCGGTTTTCATTTTTTTCTGAAGCCTCCGTAATTCGAAAAACTCTGTAAATCGAAGCTTTTCGCTGTTCTCACGAAACGATACAATAAACTCTTGAATTAGTGAGAGTTCATTGTATTTAATTTACAGTTTTATCTTAGGTGTTAAAGAGGAAATAAATCTGCTGTCACTAAGCTGCCTTTAATTAAATCTCGCGACATAAATTGAGCACCGAAAACCTATTTTATGGGCCCTTGCATGCACGAAATACGGGTGTACACTTTCTTTTGATTCTAACTATATTACATATGTATATTTCAGTTATGGGGAGTAGTTTGGCATAAGTTAAAAGCTTTCGTTGCAAATTATTTGTCATTTGATCAAGTTTGTCAGTTAAACGGAGTAACATGTATGAAGATTGTGGAAAAATACTTTGTGACCAATTTGGTGTTTCAGTTAACCGATTTTTTCAGTAATGTGTAGTTCAGATAAGCGGAGTTGACTGTATAACAAATTTGACTGTTAGATGGATATACATTTCAGTTCTCGTTATGTCTAAACAGAAGTTAACCGTAAGTCTCTGAGACTACCCACCTCCTAGGAACATCGCCACTTATTTGGGCCCAATATATACAAAATCCCAGCCTGGACAAAAAAGAGCCTACCACAAATCAAATGCAATCCATCTCCATCCCACTTGCGAGTTTTCTCTGCTTTTGATGATGATGAAGACGATTATTGCCACCAGCATCACCCCAGAGCTCCACGCTGAATGCCTTCCGTGCCCTCGCTGTTTCAATCCCCGATCCCAGAGCTGTTTTTCATTTCTGTCTTAACACAGGGCTTCTTGACTAAGCCAAGTGGTGATTCTTCGCATTTCTAACCACGCACACACTCTCATCCCCATTCATGGATTAGGTTCAGTGGTGTTATGGCTCCTTCCTTAGTCTCTCGAACTTCTTTTTCGGTTTTTTTTTTTTTGGTACCAAAAAGGTGAAGAAAATGATTCTCACGTAGATGGACGTGACGTTGATTTGATTGAGCGTTAATTATTTTTTTCCTCTTCCAGTTGTTCTTGTCTGGCCTGGTCTGCTCGGAGCTGGAGCTGGGACTGGGGCTGGGCGAAAAACACCTTCCCCCGTTGTAACATGTTGTCCCATGTTCGGTCATGCGTTTGCATCACGCAGAAGTACTTCATCATTTTCTTTTTTTTTTGAATTCGTTCAACCAAAATAGGTAGAAGGCAAAGTACCACGACCACCTCTCCTGCTGCAGGAAGGACACGGGTTGGTTGTAAGTGGGATACCCATCGTCACGTAGTTGCGTGAAGTTCATTTTTATCAGATTCTGATTCAGACCTACAACTGAGCTGTTCCTGCTGCCGGTTTCAGAATGCGTCGTCGTTGTCCTCGTCGTCGTGTGCGTGTGCGTGTATTCGCAGGTGTGGATGGGTAGATACACCTGGAAGTTGTAGGGAGTAAGGAAATTAGTGTGCAGAGAGGACGATACCTTTACATTGGGTCCAGTTGTGATTACCAGAAATCCTGAATCCTGGTGAAATCAAAATTTCATTATGACCACGATTATGATGGTTAATGTAGGGGGAAGGAAGTTGTGTGACGTGTATGGGAAAACGTGAGTATACTTTGAAGGACGTTCCAATAGGGTATGATTGGTTAATTAGACATCGAGTGAGGCAACGATTTTGGAGAGGAGCTCATATGTACCCAATTGATGGACTCGATAGGGACCCAAATGTGCTTGGAAAACATTTTCTCCCTTGTGGAATCAGAGACTTCTTGTTGCTACTGAAATATGAATTGTCGTGAGAAAGCCTTCGGCTGACTGCAATGTTGGCCCCTCAGGATACAAAAAACAAAAGTAAATGTAATGCCTCTCACTCGCATTTCGCTTTGTGCTACAGGAGATGGAAATATTGTCAAACGAAGACCACTGAAAGCCACTTAAGCGACAAAATTCAATGTGTTTACTCGCGTAACAGCCTTAGGACCTTTGTGCACTCACTCATCGACAATTTAACACAAAATATCAAAATTTGCACTTCATGCCCACTCCAACTGACACAGAGACCGCATCAAATAGCCCCACAGTCGCCCGGCTACAGCCGAGCCTCGTCGAATGTCAAACGAACCCACATCCAGAATGCAAACCCAAATTTCGTTTGATATCTCATACAGTCACCACTTTTGACGTTCGCCAAAACGCTAAAAAATTCCTCGAATTCCTTTCCCGTTCCGGCTCCGGGTCGGGGTCGCATAAAGGCTGCTCCTATGTTGCGGCCAAAAACCGCTGCACGAGTAGTGTGCACACACTCCCACTCATGAGAGATGAATGTGTATCTATTACAACAGCAGCATCAGCTTAATGCAGATTTTCCCAAATTTTCACCACCGCCCTCTGCCCGTTTGTGGGAGCACAACCTTTTGTTCATTTTAGTAATCGCCTCAAAGTTAAACCACAGTGTTTGAACCAAAATTGAAACTTCGCCCCACCACGCACACACACGAGGCGCCTCATTGTTGCCATTTTGGCATGTGTCGCCTCATCCTCCCTGGCCTCAAACTACGCACCAACGCCCACCCACCGCCCACTTAAAATTCAAAGCCAGTAGCTATGGCCACGTCGTCATCGTCATGGCTTCCCAGACCCAGAGCAAGAGGGCGCGCACAACGCGCGTTATGTTAATCGATTATTGTCCACTGACATGTAATTACACGCACTTAGTTTTTGATTGAAAATAATTACGGAGCGATTTTGCACATGGTTAGGGAATAATGACAGTTGATAGCATGCCATGAAATTTAACAAGAGGGGCCACACTACGACAGCTGATGGGTGACGGTAGACAGCAGACAGCAGACGGGGACGGTGTGGCACAGCGGAACTGGTTGGTCAATAGAAGAGATTGGTGTGACGGCTCTGGCTGAGTTGAACCCCGCGGCCAACAGCCGCTTTAAATAACGTTTTTTTTGTGTAGACGTGCTCCACAGCCCCACAACCCACCCCCTTCCCGCTGTGTCACATGCAAAAAAGGTGTCGGAACACGGCACTATTAGTGTTGACATTGAATTACAAGTAATTATGTAATTTCATTGAAGAGACAAATGCTGGACGGGCTTAAGCCGCTTTAATTTGGTTTTAAAACCGCGCGGGTCTGCTTGATGCAGTGGGGGCCGTCATCGTGGCTGTTGAAGCGGTCTTTCATTTAAAGCTATTTACGTAATTACCGGCCGGCCGGAGGAAGGATAACAATTTGTTAGTAATGGCATCGGAGATGAGAGCGATTGTTGTTGATATGAGTAGCTGTCCGGGGCTGAGCTATTCCCAAGGAAGTATGCTTTGACAGGTGTTCGAAGGACGGCGGCTGGGAGTATGGTGATTAAGAGCACCGCAGGGTGAGAAAGAAGCTACATAAGTTGTCAAAGCTCATTGTAGCGCTATTTATGAAATTTAGTAAGAATTTTCACCGTTCTATAAAAGCGACCAAAATCATTTTCACTTCATTTTTTGGTGATGAAGTAAAGATTAAAATAACACAAAAATCATTCGAATCGGTCAAATGGAAGGCTTTTTATTTACAAAAATCCATCCGACGCACAGTGGTTAATTTTGAGGATCTAGCGGAACTTAATTCAAAAAATTAAGTTTGCATGAGTAAAAATTTTTGAATGGGAATTATCAGCTAGAGCCTCATAGATAATTATTCTGCAAAAAAATCGATTCTGGGAATAAAATTAACAGTTCTGTAGCATCCCAAACAGCTGCAAAATATTGGCAAAAAAATAAATTAAATTAGTCGCGTTTTGTAAGTGGAAGTGATCGTTGAAAAGAAAATTGCTTAGAAACCCAGTATGTATAGTGTATACATTTTTTGATTGTCTTTAACTCAGGCGTTTTTAGGGTTTCGTTCCAAAGGAATAACGAAACCCTTATAGATTCACTTATGTGTCCGTCTCTATTTTGTCTGTCTGTCTGTCGCCTTTACATATTTGCTAATAACTTCTGAATCCTCTGTAGTTAAGGGATGAAATTTGGAAAAATAAATCAGGAATTTTTTCGGGAATTAGTCGTATATTAAAGAAAAAGTTAGTACTGAAACTAACCTTTGAAAAAAATTTTATTAACTTTTGTGGTCAATATGGGTGTCATTGGAAAGGGGGCGGGGCGGAGATTACAAAAATGTCTGTCTGTCTGTCACTAAGCCTTATCTTAGGTACCTGGTGAACTACCTGGAATTAAGAAATGAAATTTACACAGAAGATGTGCTTCACTTGCCCAAAGCAATTTCCGAAATAAAGTTTGAAGAAAGTCACTTATTAACGAAAAAGTTAGTACTAATACTAAAATCAAAAAATAGTTTTTGTTTCTTAGATACTTGATATGGGTATCGTTAGAAAGAGAATTATAGCAAGATCAAAAAGTTGTACTACAATTAGCATCTTAGTCTTATTGGTAAGAAGTTATAAGCCCGCAAACTTAAAAAACCGACTGGTGTACCATGTCCCATACCTTATTTTCTAAAATAATGGGCCAAAAAATCTGAAAAAAATTGGAGTTATGGGGCAACTCATCGCAATATTGCAAATATATCCAGAAATCTCTTATGATTTTTTATTTGTACTAAAATTAATTAATAACTAATTTTTTAAATTTTTTTTCTTAACGGAATTGATTGAGTTAGGTATCTTTGGATAGGTCTCGTAAAATAAAATACAGTTTTCATTTTGAGGTTTTTGTTCCGAGGCTCGGTTTTCGAGATATTAAGCTTTAAGTGCGAAAAAAAAGCGTCCCCCCCCCTCGCATTTCCACACCCGCGGGTCTAAAAATCTGAATAAAATCTAGAATGTAGGTCTCGACGTAATCTTTAGTTTAAATTTAGTTCGACCATCTTGGCTCAAACAGTTTTCGAGTTATTGGCCAAAAACCAAAAAACAATGACATACGAATTTTTAAGATCCGAAAACTCCATTTTGTAGATCGCATCAATAGAATCAAAAAATGTTATACAAAAAAAATTTTATTTTCACACAATATTTAGAAATATTAACGATTTAAGTTATGTGAGCATTTTGCTAAAAAAGGGCAACTAGTGATTATCTCACACACACAAAGTTTTCTACGCGTTTCCTATACCAAGAAAGACAATAGAATTTCGAAGCGGCGTTATAGCGCTCGCGCTCTGGTCTGAGGGTCCCGGGTTCAATCCTCGACTTGTCCGATTTGGCTTTTTTTGCTTTTTATTTTTTTTCTTCTCCGAAGAGGGTTTCTCGAATATTTTGTATGAGAGTTTTCTTCTCTCTCAGTTCTCTTGAAAGAACAAAGCGAAGCAAAGAAATGATTGATCGTAATAGCTTTGTTGTTGTAATTTTTTTGAAGAAAATAAAAGAATCAGTTATTTGTAGGTGTATGTGTGTTCAGACCATTTCCTGATTTGCTCTTTTCTATTGGTTGCGATTTATATAAATATGCTGTTGGAAAGATTTTATGTTTTGTCTCTGAATAAAAGTGAACATAAAAAATTCGAAGGAAAAAAAACAAATTAAATCCTAGTGCAAAATTTGAATTTTTTTTTGAATTTCAAACACGAGTACTTGATTTGTTAATTTCTTGGATGTTTGTGACTGTACCACATTAGTGTTCTAGACGATTAAGTGGCTATTTTTTATTGCCGAATACGTTATGATTCGAATTGCTGAACTGCTTGGTAAGCTAACTTTCATGAACTGCTGATTAATTGCTTCAGCTTGCTTCCATTTCCTTTAAGTTCACTAAATCAATTTTTACACGGTTGGCACGATCAGCAAATGAGAACGACTTTCCTTTTGTTTAGCTTTATTCGAAAACGGCCTTACTTCTAATCTGTTGACGAAAGAACGAAACCCTCGGTGCGTGAGTTAAACTCACACTTGACCGGTTTTTTTTTTTATAGTATGCCAAATTTACATACTATTTATAAAAGCTGAGAAACTCGATGCTTTCAAGAATGGTTTGCGGTAGTTGTTATTTTTTGATTCTCCAACTTTGTGAAGGCTTTTATATTTAATTTCGACGCGTGTAATCGGCGTGATATATATCTTAAATAATTCTGTGGCTTATTCTGTAACAGAATCCATTAAAACTTTTTGCCCCTAGCTGCTCACCCCATACAACTAGTCTCGGTTTTCGTTAGGCCTATCAGAAAATAATACTGTAAGACATTTTCAAGGTATGGGTAAATTCTAGCCTTTATATCCGTTAAAGGAGCTTGTATTACGTTTACTTAAAAAGGTTACGAAAGGATTGTCAAAGGCCAAAAGGTCGAAATCCATTTGAGGGCAGGTAATTCATGAAAAGAGCTTGGAGGAAGCGCATTTGTTGCTGCGAACGTTAAATAAGCACTTTTCACTACAAAATCTAAATAATAAGACCTGTGGTGCAAATAACATGTCCAAATATTTGCAAAAGTGTAAAAAATGAAAAGAAATATTAAAAAAAGTTATTATTACTTCTTTTTTGTGGTGGGGGCGGGGGTGAAAACCTTTAAAATCAAGTTGTATATCACAATTGAGTAAGTACACAACAAAAAATATAAATTCAAGCGCAATAGGAATAAAGTTCCACCAGATCTTGAAAATTGACCACTGTGCGACGTTGCGAAAATAAATAAATAATCAAGTTGGCAACGTAAAATCGTTCGATTTTCGAAAATTTGAATTTGCTATTAGAGCGACGGAGTGCCGATTGTGCAAATTCGAGCGATTTCATATTAGAATCGCAATAGAGAGTAAGGGCCCTCACGTCACAGAATTTTCTTTATAATACAGAGAAAATATTCCGCTTACTTATTTGCAAACAATATTTAGAAAAGCATACATCTGTTGGCTAAGAGATCACAAAAAAACAGTTGTATTATAAGGTTTCTTTTGTGTTCAAATTGTGCAAATGCGTAAGGTTGACGATTCTTCTCGATGCACTCGAGTCACGAGATCTAAGGTTATCAAGCAAAACCGCCAACTCCACGATTATCCGACTAGCCTGTCACTCTTGCCTAACGAGTTCAATTTACCTACCCTTTCCTACTTCGTTACCACACTCAAAAAAAAAAAAAAAACCTGACAAAAAAACTTTAAAAAATAAAAGTCCGCGAATAAATTGTAAAATATTTACGAAATCTTTTTCTCATATCATCTCGTATTAGCATTACCACAGCGCGACAATCCCTGCATATTAACTACGCCCCTTTGTAGAATACACTAAGCCCACTGCTCTCTGATCGGCCGCGTTGATTTCGTGAGAACATCTTAAGAAAAAATAATAACCACAGATAAAGAGTATAAGTGTATATCTGTGTGAGAGAAGATGGAATAACAACGACAAAGATATGCCACATACAGCAGAGGCAACCACCACAGGTATGACAATAAATTAAAAATGAAACAAACTCATCACCTGTACGCGTTACGAATTTCAATTGTGCAAAAAAATGCGGTCCGCTCTCGGAGTTGTTGAATTTTTCATTTATCATCGCGCTTGTTGTTTTCGCAACGACCTTCCTTCGGCGGAGAGCGCAAAGGGGCCTCTTCTTTTTGCTCGTCGGCTTCGCCAATGAGCTGCATGCATGCATGTCACACGGGATATTATGAGGAACGAAGGCGATGTTTAGGTGATATTCGCTTTTGTTTTTCTGTACGCGTGATGATTTTAGAGACGTGGCTGGTTAGTTGTTGGATGTACTGCCGAATGCGGGATTGGCCTGTCCGTCCTTCATCCCACATGCACGTGATAATGGACCCCCTTCCACACCTTGTCTTGTTATAACTCAGGCCCCAGCACTGGCACTTCGTTGAATATTCATCACAACTTCACCCTTTTACCTCGATTATTCGGCACAACGACGAGACGAGGCGACTGCCCATCTGCCGTGGAAATAAATTCCATGCCACTGTTCGCCCATTAGTGTCAAAGCGGGAAGACAAAGCCCAGCCACCATTTAACGCTGCCCAATCCTCAATGTCACATAAATAAAAATTATGATATTCCCTCCTCTTTTCGTTTTACTTTCGGTTCTTAACTTCGGAATACTGATGAAGATCACAAAAGGCACACGAGCACCACCACCACCACCCACCGCATCCCTGGACAAAACGCTCAAATGGAATTCACCTTAATTGTTGAGTTGATTATTGTTATTAATAATGGGATGCCATTGCTGCACGTCGTTGTCGAGCGGCCATGCAGGGCTTTGTTTTGATGGGCGGGGGCCGCAGCGGCAGGGCCGGGCCGGGCTTCTCGTGTCCTTCTAAGAAGTGTGAGAGCATATTGGGTTCCATCGAAATCCAGCTCACTAGTTCGACAGCCAGCACAGAACGTCCAGGCATCGTTCGGCCGGCCAGGCATGCATGAGATTCACATTACATGGATTGCTCAAGAGGGCGCGTGCATTCTCTGTGCATTCGTTTCGGACGCGCGCGGTACGTGTCAAGATATGTGACGATAATTTGATGCTTTATCTGAATGGGTTAGGCTTGGACTCGTCTTCGCTCTTCCCATTTTCATCTTCGTCTTCTTGTTCGTTGATTCGTTTTCTTTTTGGTGGCCGATGCCACTTTAGGGACGCGGAGGGACGGTGAAGACCCGTATCATTCCACGAATTGTTGTTATGATTATAGCCCGACGGTTATTACCTGATTTAGATTTGACTGTCGGTGGAGGTAGGTCCGTCGATGGTGATGGGAGAGCCGATTGCGTAAATGCTAAGCTGGGGAGGTGCGTATTTAGGAAAGAATCGAATACAGGTGTGTTGTGTGAAGGTATCGTATATATCTACTTTTTTGAAATTTGTTAAAGGAACGTGTACGAATCTCACGAGATTTGCATCAATCTTCCAGAGTCAATCTTATAAAACTTAATTGGAACTTCTTATAAGTTTATTGCCCAAGTGTAGTTGGGGAAAAAAGATATAGATCAGGGTTGGTAGAATTAGTAGCCTTCTACTCATCGGTGCAATAACAAGTGCCGGTCCCGGCCTCCTGCAGCAAGCACTTTCACTTAACCCATCGCTGGCCGACGCCATCCAGTTGGGTACCCCAAGGCTTCAGGCGTCTTGGTCTATGCCATCCTTGCAGCGCAAGCGCGGGCTGCGTCGCTGTCTTATACGGCAAGGAACTTTCGGAGCAGCGCCCTCTTCGTTCATACCAGCTAGGTAACCAGCCCACCGGAGTCTACCGAGCTTTATTTTTGTTAAATCATTTGCTTCAAGGTAGATTTCTTTCAACTCAAGGTTGTACCGTTTCCGGAATTATCCTTCCTCACGTATGGGTCCAACTGTTCTTTGTATGGCTTTCCTCTCGAACCCGCTAACAGGTCGAATAGCCTTGACTAAGCGGTTAAGTATCGGATCAATATGTAAGTACTGCCAAGACTAGTCTCTTTTGCAGCATCCATGGTTAGCAGAGTTGTAAAAGACTGCAATCTTTTGTAATGCAATCCCTGAATTCATGGAAAGATTTTTATGATTTGGGATTCATTCAATTGACTTCATTTGATGACTAAGACTTCGACATTGAAATCTCACATTCTTTTTGAAGTCTTGATTGGAGCAATCTTTACGACCAATCTATTGATTGCAAATCAATTGAATGCAAATCTTTAGATTGGCATTGCATTCATTGCAATCACTTTGAAGTCTTTGGACTTCAAAAATTTTCGTTGCAATCTTTGGGACTTCAAAAATATTCGTTGCAATCTTTGGGATTGCAAAATTTTTCGTTGAAGTCTTTGGGATTGCAAGATTTTTCGATGAAGTCTTTGGGATTGCAAAATTTTTTGTTGAAGTCCTTGGGACTTGTGATCAGTTTTGAAGTAGTCTATAAGAGTGAGGATGACGAATAAGGGGGTGGGGATGGAGTCGTACCAATATTAATGAAAAAATTAAATGAATTCATGTTTTCGATTTTATAAATTATATATTCAGTATTCATTCGTTACAGTTAAGGTTTTTGTCCATTTTTGCCTCAATAAAAAAAAACATGTTCTCTCAAATCTAACAATGACTCGATATAAATATAAGAAAAACGTTATCATTCATATTGTAAATTCATAGTTTAATATGCAAAAAAAAATTTACTACTCTAAGCCATTAACTTTCAGGAGCAACAATTTTTCAAAATTGGAGTCTGAAAGAGCATATAAATCTGTTCTTGCTTAGGTGGGCGGCAAGTAAGCATACAGTTTTAAATTTTTTTCTTCGAAAGAAAATTTCACAATTTGCAATATGAAATCGCACATGTTACAGAGATTGGTAACGTTTCTTTTCTTTATACAATTTATAAAATCGAAAACATGAATTCATTTAATTTTTTCATTAATTGTTTTATTTCTATTGGTACGACTCCATCCCCACCCCCTTATTCGTCATCCTCACTCTTATAGACTACTTCAAAACTGATCACAAGTCCCAAGGACTTCAACAAAAAATTTTGCAATCCCAAAGACTTCATCGAAAAATCTTGCAATCCCAAAGACTTCATCGAAAAATCTTGCAATCCCAAAGACTTCAACGAAAAATTTTGAAGTCCCAAAGATTGCAACGAAAATCTTTGAAGTCCCAAATATGTTAGTCTAAAGATTTGCATTCAATTGATTTGCAATCAATAGATTGGTCGTAAGGATTGCTCCAATCAAGACTTCAAAAAGAATGCGAGATTTATGAGCTCCGGACTCATCCTTGCCGTCGTCCTGATCCATTCGGCCTTTTGGTATCCGCCCCGGTCTTTGTTCCTGATTATTTTTTTTAAATTTAATTGTGTTTCATGTGGGTATTCGTGGCAATAATAGCGTATTTTTCGATTTTAATATAATTAATTGATCTTTCGTTGCCATCGGGAGTATTAAGCGTATCGCGCATGACCCAGCCATGACCTTTGCGATGGATGTGTATGTATGTGTTCACATAAAAGGAAATCATAACGCGGATCGAATTTATATATTTACATTGGTACATGTACTCACAGCTCGTGTATCTCATGCAGTTGACTCCTTTCGTGAAATTGGTTTCCAAACGAGCAAAAAACGCTCTCGAAAAATGAGAAATAAGAGAAAATAGCGCCCCGGAGAGATATTATAATTAATATTATCATTATTAATTGCCGCATGATGTATGTAGCGCAGGTTCCAGCACCTGCCCGGCTGAATGGCTGGCTGGATGCGTGGTCGCGCTGGCTCCACCGCCGTGCTAGGCGTTTGGAGATCATGACCAATTTCGGCGATTGTTGCCCCGCGGAGTTCGAGTATTATTGTAATTACAGTGTAGTGCGGCAACTGGAAAACGCACACCAACACACGTGGGCGCAGAGAATAAATCGAAATAAATCCGAAAACAACCTAAGGGTATTCGTATCCGAGTGTTTCACACTTAAGTTTTTTCTTTTTCTGTTTTTCTCTTTTTTTTTTGCCGGCATCCACTACCAGTTCCCGAGCGGTGATAGAGGCAATCACTTTAAAATTCATGCTCGTATCTGTGGATGTATCTTTTTTTGTGGTAATTCACCTTATGAGGCAACAATTTGCGAGGCGGACACGGAGGGGCAGAGCCACTCATAATTGAGATGTCGAGTTGAATTCCTAAGTGGTGAAGGCGATAAAATTCGGTGTTTTTTGGTCATTTTAGGTCGATAGATCTAGAGACAGAGAGGCAATCGGTTCCAACATGACAGTTTATGACAGGCCGTAAAGCGAGAGACGTGTTGACCAAACGCCAAATTCTAGAGAATGAATAATTCAATTGGCGACGGCGATTTGACTGCGAAATATAAGGTCCATTGTCGACAATTGTGTTCGCATTAAGTGTGAACAATCGAGAGCACAGTAAGGAATGGGACAGATATTCCCCGAGGGTGTGGTCGCAGATTTGAAACCATTGTATATTTGTGTTTCTAAATGGTTATATTGATTTATGTGAGCAACATTTTTGATTTGGGTAATACATGTTGATGTAGACGAGGCGTGGTGCGATTCTGGTTGGCAGGTGCTCTGCGTTGGGATTCTATGATCAGATCTTTTGTATGAAGAGATCGAAGGGGAGTTGGGCATTCGCTTCTATCAGTTACATCATATGATCCTATGTGTTATTGTATTTTGAATGAATAGAGTCCACAGTCTGGTCTTATTATAGACAGTTGAAGTTGCTTTATTTTGTACCAATGTGGTTATTCCAACTCACTTTTGAAAAGCGCTGTACGCTGACGTGATGAAGAACTTTTGTTCTCAACGGCTTTCCTTTCCATTTTACCGAACCAAATCAAAAAAGCGGAACTCGAAATAGCTTGGATTGTTAGGTTTTGATCTCGTCGTAGGTGTTGACTTTGGTTGCCAAGAAATAGTATCAGTTGGCGATATCCCTTCAATTGGCATTTGTCTGCTTTCTGACAAACTCATGATAGCTACAGTTAGTCTAAATCAAGAAAAGAAGCAACTACTGAAGTCCCTCGAGAATCTGAACTAATTAAATCAAAGCCTATTTTGGTTTTAGAGGGAATAACATTACTGGAACTGGATTTTTAGATCCATTAAAAACAACACAAAATGATAAACAATTTAAACACAGTTTCAACATTCATTAATTCAGAAGAACAATTTAGAACAGTTTAATACATTCAAAAAAAAATTATCAGCATAGATATTGGTATTCTCAATTTTTGGTAAAATATAGAAAAAAATTTTTTAAGGTATAGAACTTTGAGATAGAATAAAACAAAGAAGATTTTTTTAAATTGGCATGAAATTTACTTTATTCTTCTTGCATTATACTTTATATATGATTTCTGGCATATAAACCGCCACCGCTGGTCGGTGCTTTTCCCAACATTTGTGGCAATAACGCGGCGAATGTTGTTTTCCAAGTGCTCAATCGTTTCGGGCTTAACGGCGTAGACTTACAACTTCTTAAATATCCCCACAGAAAAATGTGAAGCAGAGCAAAATCTCACGGTCTTGGAGGCCAATTCACGCATACGTAATTTGAAACTATGCGGTTACTAAACGTTTCCTTTAATAAATCAATTGTGGCACGAGCTGTGTGACATATTGCGCCGTCTTGTTGAAACCACAGCTCCTGCACATCATGGTTGTTTAATTAATGAACAAAAAAGTCAGTAATCATGGCTGTTTAGCGGTCACCATTGACTGTAGCGTTCTGGCCATTATCATTACTCCAATTCACATCAGTTTTGTTTATTGACGTATCCATTCAACCAAAAGTGAGCTTCATTGCTAAACAAATGAAATGAATGAATGAATGAATGCTCACCAAATCTACGTCTTGCTAGGTGATACTGTGGTTTCAATTTCACAATACCAAACCAAACTAAAAATAAATTGCTTGATAGCTGACAAAATTAAAATAGTGTTGCCAAGTTAAAGCTCTATACCTCTTAACAACAACACCCTATATTTTGTTATTTTGGACAAGAAGCGAGTTACCTATTTTAGGAACAGCTGGAGTGGCATCGTCATTTCTATTCCCTATAGTGTTTTCGATTTGTCTTAGACTATGACCTAGGCTCTTACTTCTTATATTGACATGTTGTATTAAGTGTTTATAATTGCAAAGAGAACATTTAATTCTTTTAATATTCGGGTAGTGTCCTACGTAATTGGATAAATGGATTTGAATCATTATCTTTCCAGTTGTTTTCAGAAGTTTGTAAAGCTTTGCCGGTAAATTCAACAAACAACATTTTAAGTAAATTTACATAATCGAGCGATGTGTACTGTACTGCACTTCTAAAAGGCAACGATTCAAATATTCCCTCAACATCTGTCGAATCACATGGAAAAGAATCCCTGCCTGGAAATTCAGTCTTAGAGCTTCCACAATTCAGGGCCTGTGGTTGAAAGATGATGTACTCGTCCATTGTGTCTCATTAACAAATAGAGTCATTTAAAACTTGTACACAGTTTTCAATTTCGTATTTTTTAGTTTTGGAGGTATTTTTCATTGCTAAACCATTTGATTTTGGTTGGTCTGATTTAATTTCGACACGTTTGAAAAGGATCTACTGTTTATTGCCGATTCCAATCGGCCAGTTGCAAAACTTTTTTAAGACAAAAAACGTCAGGAAAAAAGCATTTAAAACTTGTACACACCAACCAGGAGACAGAAAACTTACAGAGGATATCAGTCATTCGCTGGAGGTGAGGTAGAAACAATTGTTTTGGTTGGTACCCCTGGGTAGGCTCGCTTAATCAGTCAAGCCAATTTTACATATCTTGAGCTTAAAAATATCAAAATGAAAAGGTTGTTGTAATTTGCATGTCCCAAATTTAAAAAAAACGAATGATTTCTCTTAGCTCTCTAATAAAATAAAATTGTAAAGAATTATATTCTTCATTGATCATCTCTGAAATCCAAACTCACCCCTCGCTTTTTATACCCACTAAAACACACGAGTATTTCTGCTATACCAAATAAGGATAAGACAGATAATAACACCTCCCTCCGTAAAAAACAAATACCAACAATGTTATTGGAAGAGCTCCACAAGGCAAACAATGTAACCGTCAATCTAAATTAGTCACACGACATATACTGTAACAAAAGATACTCTTCAGCTTCCACTTTCGGTATCATTTGTACCACCGCCACCGCCGCCACCCAGATCTTCAGATACAAGGAAGAATCCATCGCACATGTCCCTTCGCCGAGTACCGACGCAGAGCAACATCCCAACCAAATTCCCAAGACAATTAGTGACACAGTGTGAACTACCAGTCTCTGGAGGACCATTCCACATGTTGCACAGAAACCGACTTCGGAGCCGACGGCCGCCTGCTGCCTGGGGCCTAACGACATAGCGCACACAAACAAATTACATGCATCGAACGCGATTTTTGTCGATGCTAATTCGAACTGCACACTAAGTGTGTGAGTACCTACTGCATGTTGTGTGTTGGACGTCCTAAAAATAGCCGACGTGCATCTAAAAAAGGACGCAGCCATGACCTCGTCTCGCTTTCCAACCAAGACCAAGTCCGACTGTCTGGCGAGCATGACCCTGGGATACACTCGAATGCCCATAGGGTGGACAACGTGTTCGAGTGATGCTGCTGCCGCTACTGTAGATGTCCTTAAACTTTATTCCGCTTTTATTTTCATGTCGTCCCATCGACAACCGGAGGCTATTAGAGCATAACGAATGTCAGCCGCGGATTGTGTGCAAAAGGTTGCACTGTCCAGCTTCCGCTGCTTATTCATATTGAAATGAAGATGCATACACAGATTGGCGGAATGTATATATATCTTTTAAGTCTTCATTAAATGGAGATATCGTCAACATAATTTTCTCCTCTTTAACGAGAGGCCAGCCGCACTCTCCGAAGATTCAAGTGATCGATTGTTGTTTCCACGTAAAATGGGAATAGAAATTCCACTGGTATCCAAATGAGGAACAAATGCGGCAATAAAAACCAAATTAGAATTGTTTCTCGCTCTCTCACTCGCCCATAGTCGTTGAACACACGCTCTAGTACGGGCCAGAAGTGTTACAAGTGTTTCTCATAGGTCGTTTTGTCACTGTCAGCTTAAAAGAGTGGGCATGTGTCACTTTGCATCCAAAGACGACTCCAAACAACCGACCGACGAGAAGTGGAGAACTATTTCATCTTCTATTCTAACAAAAAGATATTTTGTTAAGCAAATAGGCCAGAGGGGAGAAGTGGAGACAAAAAAAAATACAATAAAACGAAACCAAAGCAAAGAGGAGAGGGCTACAGTCCACACTAAAGAGCTCGATCTCGACGTCAAACTCGGAGTGAAAATAAGAAATTGGTCCCCGACGCTTGACATTCGACGCTCGGAGAAAGACAATGGACCACGATGACGATTCGATTCGATTCGAGTTTAGAACGCGCGATCTCTCTGTCTAGGGGCTAAGTGCAGAGTCACTGGAACACGTAGGGTTCTCTACATGACACACACAACACCAGATCTCGAGTGTCACTCTCTTGTGACACTCCGAGGGTCCAATGCAGGTTGTTGACCTGTGGGATGAATAGGTGATGGGATTTTCTTTGACGTGCCCATTCCCGAGAGTGATATGGAGTTGGTGTTGAGTTGACAGCGAATTGGGTGATTTACGAGGGCTATTTGTGCAACATTTCTTTTGGTCGATTGTGGCGATCAGGTGTGAGAGAGCGGATGAACAGGTTATGTGTGATTGAAGGCAGGAAACGTCCACGTCTTGGATGTCAGACGGGATCGAATGTCAATTCAATTTCAACTCACAAAAGGTTGTCTATTGTTTGAGGAAGTAGGTGTTGGAATGCTGTTTGCTGTTGTGTGTGGGAGTTTTTGAATGAGTCAGGTAGTCTTGCTAGTCTGAATTGCTTCAGTTTGCTGAGTAATTAAAAACACACAGCCGACAAGGCATCTGCAAGCAAAACGGCCTTAAAATAGGCCGCGTATCGAATCCACTCTAGTTACACTATTTTCCGGAAATTAGGCTAAGAGCTTAAGGCCCTTAATGTGCATCCGCCACACCATCCACAAACGAAGGAGTCCCCGCGCTCCTGTAACGAGCACAAGTTTCAAGCGAATTTTTGTGCGCCTCATAAATTCATCGAAGGGGGATGAAGCAAACCCAGCCAGTCACCCCCTCTAACATTAATTTGCAGTAAAATTCGTAGCCTGAGGAAAAATCCAAAAATCCAAAACCCAGAAGTCACGTGTAACCACAATCGTTTCGAGAAATTTTTTAGGCCGACTCGTCGAGGGTGGCGCAAGAAGGGGTGAGTCACTGCATCCCTTCTTCGTTGTGGAATTAGAATATTACAGATTCGTAAATAATTTCGCAGTCGGAGACGGTGTAGTAGCATTTTGGGTGGCTTTATAAAAAACAAAAAAAAAAAATATAGAAATATATCCCACATCCTGTTGTGCATTAGGGGAGGTGGTGGCTGGATACTAGGATTTCTCCTCATTAATTTTATGGTGCCAGTGTGGCTCTGTTATTATTTTTGAAAACGCTTCCACGTTATTCCTCCGGGGTGTGTGCTCGTTGTTGTTTTTTAAATTAGCCAAGTCCTCTGCTTCACCCCCTCCGCTTGCAGAAACAATGCATACAAAAGAGGATGCGAAACGAAGCTGTATTTTCCCAATACACAGCTTACGATAAAATATGCTTTCTCGAATTTGATGCGCTTCATATTTCCACGTCACACGAAGTAGAGACATTCACACATAAATAACAAGGCGGCGGCAGCGGGAAAAAAGTCCTTCAGTGATGTCCTTACAGATATTCCCGCTTGGTCACAGGGAGGGGTGATAGGAATCTTTATTCTTCAATGGAAATTGGAAAACGTGCACCCGTACGGCCACATTGATGCCCACTTTTTTTTTGGTTCAACGTTGCGATGATACCATCATACCATTCGACACAAGGCTTGAGATGACATTGGCAGTGCCGCCGTAGCACGGTTTTAGAGATTCCTTATCCTGATAATTCTGGAAATTGGTTTTTCATATACATAACACAACCGGGATGAGTGAATGGGTGGGAGGGGTGGAGATGACTCACCCCTCGTCGTCGTTCCTTATCAGCGACGCGGTGAAATTTCGATTTTGATTTTATGGTCCAATGTGCCAAAGTCTAGACGAGGTACTAACTGTGGTCGTCGTCCTTGTCTTCAGCCAGCCTCTCCCTCGACGCCCCGCGCCGCACGCAACCATCGCCAAAGAGAGGAGGAAAGATGTTATGGTAAATTGAACGGCTGTTTTGGTATCGCTATCAAGATGGTGGAGGTAATTTTTTGTTTTTTTTTTTTTTTCGAGAACCTGGAGTCTGTTATTCTTTCGCTTCCGCAAGGATATTTCGTTGTTTTTTTTCGGTGGTACTGTGGGTGTAATTTTTGTGCAAAATGATAATTTGCTGTTGAAGAAGAGGAAATTCGTTTGGGATGGCGGTTTGTTGAAATTTGTGGCAGTAAAATCGTAGATTTTTAGTGGGTACTTGAGGAGGATCCTGTTTAGAAGTTTGTTGGCACGATCGTTGGATTTTATATTTTGTACTTTTTAAATTGAAGCATAAAAGCAAAGTGAGTCGGGGGTTGGGGTGATTGTAATGAAACGCAACTGCAGATTAAATGGCATTCAATATGTTGCAATTATATGGCGAATGTGCGCGGGGTTGTGGGGAGCATATGAAGTGCGTCATTAGGAGTTTCTGCGAAGGGGAGACTGTTGGCTTGGGAGACAAACATTTATAAAGGTTGGTATATTGAATTCGGTACTGTCCCTGCGCAAGGATGACACGCGAAATCATGTTCTTTATGCCTTACAGTTTAGCTGAATGCCACAAATACGGACTATAGAACCATATTGAAGGAACCCTATTCTCTTTCCGACATCCCTATGGTCAGCTGTCGGAACTGCCTAACCTAACCAAACTTCGGTATGAAAACTGAATCAAGAAAAGGCGCAAGATAACTTCATTTCCGATTGATAATCAATATAAGGAAAGCAAATGAGACCTACCAAGTCGATTTTTTTTTTTTTAAGTGAAACAGAAAAGACCTAATTGAAGATATCAAGCGCAGAAGATACCGAAGTGAAGCCTTAAAATTCGCCAGAAGAAACTCTCTCTTCAAACCATCACTCGTTTGAATTTTGTGTGAATTGAACGCTATGCCAGTACAATGATTTCAAATTCATAACTAAGAAAAGCAGAAATCCATATTGCATAGATTTTCAGAAGTGCGGTCGAATTGGATTGTTAGCCTCAATCCATCCGGATGCCCTCCCTATCTTAACTGTTTCTCAGGTTATTTCGATTCGTTGCCACAATCTCACCCCCCATCTCATTCTTAATTTCACATATTTTCAACCCGCAATACCTATTATTTGACTTCATGTTTTGACAGGAGAATAATCGAGCTGAACAAAATCAACGTACACCAACCCCAGCGAGAGAGAGGGTGCCTCTTTGAAATGCCACACTCGGTGCGGGCAACCGCTTTGGGGTCTCCCACCCGCAGACGTATCAAACAAATTTCTCTAGATTAAATTTCACAAATTGATTTATGCCAAAAAAAAAAAGAAAAAGAGGACGTGTTTAAAATACTGCCGCATGAGGTAAACCCCAGCTACGAAATCACAAACCCTCCGGGTAAAAACCTCTGTTGCGTTCATTGTTTCCGAGAGTCCGAGGCAATTGCCAGCCCGGGAGTGCACATAATCCAGCTGACGATGCGATGTGTTCATGGCCCGCACACCCCCGCTTCGGGGTGCCTACATACATCTCAATGCAAGGACCCTTCGCAAATGTATTTAAAATAAAAACTCCGTGCACAATCGGCAATCGACAATTGGAAAGCAATGTAACAGTGACTACGTGTGTAACTTAAGACCCGTTTAGATTATTATACCCCGGCTCACTTTTTGGGCAATAAAATAAAGAGAATAAAGTTACTCCGCTATTCGAATATCAAACCAAGTATTGGGGTGCTGCAATTGGATCTACGTTTAGGGTTGAACACAGCAACGCGGTTCGACAGTGTCAGCGTAACCAAATCCGTTTAAATAACGAAAATGTTTTAGCATGCACGCACGCACACACTCGCACAGTCAAATATTTTGAAGGGGACGTTGAAAAAGTAGGCGGACATTGCTTTGAAAGTGAAAAATGCATTCCCTACCCTTGGCTGAAATGTGTTTTGTAGTTTTTTTTTTTATTTTTGAGGGTTGCTGGCCGTCGGTAACTGTAGTCGATCGTAAAAAGTGTGCTCTGTTTTTTAAGTCCCCCAGGACTCGATTATAAGTAACAGAGTGTGTGTGTTTTTTTTTTTTTGTTATCCTTTTAGTGCGCCTGTGTTTTTTAATATTTACCAATATTGACAACACTTGAGGAACGCTGTCATTTTCTAGGGGAGAGTATTGGGCCACTATGTCACTGAAGAAGTTCCAATTACGGGCACACTAGAGAAGGCTTGGTTTCCATCAAGGGAAGGTTTTTCTTTATAAAAAGAAATTTTTGAATGATGGACGAGGTATGTAAATTGGATGATAAGTGGTAGAAAAAGGACTAATTTAACGGGGAATACATATTAAAATTTCGATAAGGAAATTCCTGTTTGATGTTTTTTTAAGATGGAATTTTGATGATGATTGGAAAAAGGTGTGCTGAATACAAAGATAAATTATTAATTCCTGGTTTAGTGGCGCAGTGGCGCCAGTTGTAGACTATTTTCTACAAGGGGGAAGTAAAATAAGCAAATGTTTCAAGACTGTCGATTCTTGTTATATATTACTTCGATATTTTTTTTTCTCGGTTAATGCAGTTCATTTAACTATTTTCTGTAGATTGTATCTTTTTGTAATTTTGTCTCATAGGAGTTGACGCGTGCTTTTAATTTTTAATTTTTTTTAATGTGTGTGCCGAATGGTAGGTTATGTTATTTTTCGACGGAAAAAATCACGACAAATGGTTCCAATATATAAAAACTTAAGCTATAGCATTTATTTTGAAAAACCGTTGTTTCTTTACATCAGGATCATACAGAGCGCGATAATTCTCACACTTCCAAACGAAAGGAGAAGGAGAAAGTGGAAAAAAAAGCACACACAAAATTTTAAACAAACAAAAACTTAAGCTATAGCATTTATTTTGAAAAACCGTTGTTTCTTTACATTGTACATTAGCAAAATATAAGAACCAGAGTAAGTCCAATCGTCAGGTATGGAGTCGTTCTAGCTGTCAAGCCAACCTTGATGCATAAATTAAGCAAAAGTCGTGGAATTAATGCGTTAACAATTTCTCAAAATGTTGGCAATGAGCGACTTTTGTCATGCACGATATAAAATCTAATTTCAAAACTTTTAAAGAGCTCATTACTGCCACTTTAATATAATTTCCCACACCCAGTAATTATTGGCCTTCCCTTTAAATGGTCTAATGGAGCAACATAACAAGCTCATCGCCCTTTAGCTCCTTATATGTTTTTAACACTCTTTCAAAGGCACAGCTAAGCCTTTCCATGCTAACACCCTGGATAGCAGTTTTAATGCGCATAAATCATTAATTGAGGCACAACACTCATCTACAATATGTTACCAGCGTCCCCGTTCCCGTCCCCTCAAGGAACTCAGATGCTATGCAAATGCGCAGCATCATCTTCCCATCCTCCAAAACGCAATTGAACCCGAAACCACTCAAATCCCAAGGACAGCATACTCACTTACACACAAACACCAGACCGCGTACTTCCCGGGCGCTTATCCCTAACAAAAGGACATTGAAAATGGGAATCTCTCTAAAATAACAATCGGCGTGTCCTTATGACAGCTCATTAAAAATTCACCGAAATTACAATAACAAAGCTTAGCTCGAACCGCGCTCCCTGAATAGGGCTAATGAATCGCAAGGGAATGAGGTAATATCGGAAGGACAATAATGGGAAAGCAACAAAAAATGGCTCACTACGACTACTGTTGCCACAGTCAAAAAATTGCATCTCGTGACAGCACAATAGGCTTCGGGCCCGCCTCATCAGGATCATACAGAGCGCGATAATTCTCACACTTCCAAACGAAAGGAGAAGGAGAAAGTGGAAAAAAAAGCACACACAAAATTTTAAACAAACAACAGGAGAAGAGAAAGGATTTTTTTTTTCCTCATTTTTTTTAAGCGCTCTAAGTCTTTTTTTATAGGCAACCGCAGCGTCGTCCTAGATTGCAACGGATTTGGTGAATGGGCTGGCATTGTGTTTCGTTGTTGGGGTGTACGTGTGTATGGTATTGTAAATCGTAAATCACGTCAACGAAGAAAGAAAAGAAATTTTTGAATTAGAAGATCACGTGTGATCCTGGTGTGACTTCGACACCACCACGCCCTTAGCCAAGGCCACGGAACATCTGATACACGTTTTCTGGTCTTCAAAATGTAATGTTAATCGATCGAGGGAGGTGTAGCGTCTACAGTAGAGTCTCTGGCGTGATTTATGCACTCCGGCATACCGAACAATGATTACTTCCTTTCACAAAGTATTCGCCTCAAGGGTGTAGTTCTGCGGTGTGATATTATTACTATTTCGCACTCTCATTTGCACTATGTACGCCATTTATTACTATTATCCTTCAGAACTAATAGCCTCCGAGGTGTTCATAAAGGATCTCCCAGTGGGAATTGACTTTTATGAAAACGAACGACGTTGTGTGTTCTTTACCATTTGGCCAGACTGCTGTCAAAACAGAGCGGATTAAACATCTGCTAGCGTGCTTAAACTGGTTTCTGATTTCTGGTTATCCTTCTCGTTCTCTTGACCCTGAAATTTAAAAACAACTTAAGAGGAGATACATGCATGTACGGACTGGCCTCTACTCGGTCTACCACAAAGGGTAGCAATACAATTAATGCTCAGCAATATTTTTCTGATTGTTTGACGTGATTTTTTTTTTCGATTGAGAGGATATGCAAAGGATGTTTTTGTTTGCTTTTCCTAGGTCTAGGGTTGAGCTTTGTTTTTACTAAAGAGCGCTTTGATGTGGTCGGTTTGCATTAATAAATCCATTTTGCTGTAAATAAATTCAAAATATTTATCCAAGCTTGAAATTCCATTGGAATAAGGATTGAGGTAAAAAAAAGGATGTGAGTAAAAATTTGTTTGAAGGTTGGTATGTCCATTGAGAGGGCAAATATGATTTTTTTCTTTTTTTAATTTTTGCATCACAACAAATGCAAATAGTTGTTCGTGGCCGCCGGCTAAAGGGGTGTATTTATGATGTTTGCATTGTAAAGGACTAAAATGGATGACTAAGCGTTTGACTATGTGCTGTGTGTACTTAAGTGGTGTTTGATGAAATGAAGCCAGATGTAATCGATAAGTAAATTCTCATTAAAATATTTAAATGACAAAAAAATTGACGCTCAATCAGCACACGTTTGTTTGCGTTAGCCTACATACTAATTGGAAATCTGGCTTTTCACCGGGCTCGGGTCTCTTGTCAAATTTATATTTGTGTTATAGCAGCTGTTTAGACTAGCTCTCGTTGCAAATAAAATGCACACGACAATTTAACACAAAAAATTGGTAGCCTCCCAAAAAAAATCCTCTATAACTTAACACAAACAGTTGGTAGCTTCTCACAAAAAACCGTCCAGTTAGCCGAGATTTTACGATTGGGTAAAATACTAACTGGCATTTGAAACTGATGAAGCAGCGACTTCGTTGCAGAGAAATCGTCGCTCGTCACTCGTCAATCAATCACTAAAAATTGGAACTTTAATTCTGAGTTACTATGACTTGCGGCTCCTATAGAAAATTAGATCATCGTCTAATATTCCTGTGTGAATGCGTCAAGGAGCGTTGCAACGCTGCGATACCTGCGAATGGTTGGTTTAATTCAAAATGAGCGAACTTGATGGATTTTAGGCTTTACGTAAAGTTTTTGACTTACACACTTCCAAGAATAAATTTATCCAAGAAATCAAGCAGCTTAAGCATTTAGAGCTCTGATCACCATTTGTATTTTTTCTAGAAAAATCTTAAAAACGATTTTTAACGAAAAAATCACTTTGTCAATAGCAAACGTTTCTAGAGACGCCTCCGCAGGCAAAATAAGTGAACAAAACACCGCAGTGTGGTGCAGATTTTATTACAAAACTTTAGTCTTCATTGTTTTTCGTAATTGTAATGCTGTTATCAATCAATTTTTTTTTGTAATACAGTGAACTCTCGCTGCGTAGTCCAGAAAGAAGTGCCCAAAGAGTCCGCAAAAAGAGCCGGCTCCAATTATCTATCCAGTCATCGACCATATCCTGGGCGAGAAGGGCAGCACTCTTCCCAGTTTCGACTCGTCGGAGCTAATAAGAGGAAGACCGGTTTTCGAAGCATACATAAGATAAGTCACGCTTGGGATGGCTTGAAGCTCAAGCTGATCCTCACCAGGGATATCCCGAGGAAACTGCGGTTTCGCATCTGGCTGCCGCAAATTACCCTCGACTCAAAAGAAGTCAATTTAATTCCGTCTTTGGATACTAGTGGAGAGTTGATTACATTTTTGCTTTCCGGCTTTCAATAGTGTATTTCAAGCTTCTTAAACGCATATCTCTTCTCCTAGAGTGTCCGATTTTTATGCTCATTTCGTGACCCGCAGATGTCATTTAGAGTGGGTGAATTTTCGTGCCGCCGTTAAGTCCACAACCTTCCGATTTTACATTTTTAATTTATTCAGATTTCAAAATCGAAAAAAAATTAACATGTTATTGACCTACGAAGCTGACTTTGAGAGCAAACTGCTGATTTTTTCCACTTCGCACCGACAGTCGCAGTGAAAGTGCCGGCACATCCATTATTATTTCATGAAACCTCATTAATTTAAAATAGAAATCAAATCACCATCCGTAGCTGCCGCCGTGACATTAACCACACTCCACGCCATGCACCCCGAGAAATAATGTATTTTAAGAGAGCACCTCTTCCACCCGCTCCCAGGCGAACTCTAGCGATCGCGTGAATGCATCTATTAAATTGAAAGATATGCCTCATATTCCATTTCAAGTATATTTTCATAAATTTATGAAGTCTACCCACTGTCACGGGCGCTCTCTCTCTCTCTCTCTGTCTCGCTCGTCCTTCAGAACGTTGATGAAGTTGACAATATTACTCTGGCGCGAATGTTCTGCCCGAAAGCTTCTCCCTGACGCGGCCAACAGAGAAAGAAACACACCAAGGCCCCTCAGCGCCCACCGCCAAATGTAGGCTACTCTCAGGCAGTGAGCCAAGTGTCTCATAGTATCATCTTCACGGAGACGACTCCCTCGGTCCATAAAGGAACGCGCCGCTATCACACGGCCGTGCACTATTTGCAAGGAGCATGAAATACCTATGTGCCTCTGCATCGCGCAGAAGGGCCTGGCGTCGTCGTCGTCCTTTCTTTTTGGTTTTTATAAATTTTTTTGCTTCATGCAATTTGTCTCTTGTTATGAACTTCACAGAAGGCGTGCGAGATGATGGGCGAAGGGATGAAGTCGTTGTAGTTGTGCGGTGTAGTTGTCTCTGCAGTGTGCGGACACAGTACAAGGAGATTGGGGGCGGGCGAGGGATGGCGGCAACCCAAGAAACTAATCTAAAAGAAAAGATAACTTTTTCTCTGTCAAAGCAGCCGGTAAATTAAATTCTTGGGGCATAATTTATGAGGCCAAACAGGTGTTCCATCCACAATGCATAGTGAACAGTGTGACTCCTTTTTGTGTCGAGCTTGGGAGTCGTCGTAGTGTTGACGTTGTCCCCGACGTCGTCACCGTCGTCGAAGGGAGACACACAACGTGTTTGCCTGAAGAATTTCACAGAATATCTAAAGGAGAAGGTGTTTAGTTGGCAGTTGCCGTGTTGTTTTATGAAATGAAGTTTCGTTATTTACTCCTTTTTCCAAGGGGGCGCATACAGCCCACTTCGCTCGTCTCAAAACCGACGGCGGAGGAAGAGAGCGGTGTGGTGGCAGTGGTGATAAGGTGAATATAAATTTGGCAAAGAAAAGAGGTAGATATCAGTGAGGGGGGGAGGATTGGAGCATTTTATGAACTTTAACGTCAAAGTTATGGAGACATTTCAATGGTTAGTTGGTGAAGATGCTCCTCTTCCGGAGGAGGAAAATCTTATAGATGTTAAGGATCATTACGTTGAGATTGATAGGAGTTGAGGGAAGATTTGCGCAACGAATTACTCAAAGTCGGTAGTATCAGAGAGAGTCGGAGAAGTGTCATGGGCTCCGTGGGGAAAGCCACTCGGTATAAAGTGTTTTTGTGGACGACTTTCAATAAAATTATGCTTGAGACTCTTCAAAAAATTATTCAGGTTCTAATTGCTTTGACTTAGTTCAAGATTTTCCTTTGGTAAAGCACCAAGGCTTCGCTTTGTAAGCATGGAAAGGATAAATAAGCAGAATCGTGAAAGATGACTGATGTTGCTCTAGTAAAGACCGATTATCTGGGACATAAGTCGAAACCTTTGTAGTTTGTGCCTGAAAATGTTACCTTAGTAATTTTAATTGTAGGGTAACGTATTATAATAATAATAATAATAATATCTGGGACAGAAACCTTTGCGAGGTTGCAAATCGGCCTGCAGATGGACGAAAGAAGTTACCTAGGGTGAATTGCAGCCTATTCGTTGGTATTAACAGTCACTGCATGCTATGTTATCAGCTCGGTCTGACATAGTGGAACACTTGAAGGAACTGCAGGGACTCGCCGGCTAGCGAAACACTCAAGCCGTTCCGCCGTTTCACTGCGCCAACCGAGACCAGATTCAAGACATTGGGAACTCACTTTGAACGAAAAAGCTAGCCTTAAATCAAGTCAACTATTAAGTTAATTACGCACTTGCACCAAAATCCTTCCGTCTTTCTATCAGATATATGAATTCTGTGACGGTGGCTACACTGTAAGCTACTAGTCTATGTAATCGGCGTATAGCCGCCATCTCTACACTACATGTTGCTGTTGGAATTACAAACAAGATTTTATTTACAAGTTTGAATGATTCTCCTTTTTTTCGTCACCAGCAATCAAAAATCTAGAGACTTTGACTTTTATTGGAAGTATTTAGCTCGTTTATGACCAACATACTTGAACGATTCAAAGAGGGAACGCCCACTTTTACGTCACACAAAATGTTTTCTAATCACTCATTTTAAAGCGACAAAATATTGTACACATATTTTCGGTTTATTCCCAAAAAACATACAGAATACCGAATCCCACGGGTAACCCCCAAAATGAGATGACAAGAGACATCATGGTCTAATGGAAAAAACTCGAAACATATTTTATATTTCAGAGGCGAAATCCCCTTAAAAATTGTTTTTGGAAATGTCGCATGCACTAATTGATAGAGTACCCTTAACCGTTTATCACGTCAATATGCAAGAAAATGTGTCGTAAATTAGTGGGCTTAAGGATGAACTTGTCTCCTGCAAGACCAATTAGTGAGATCCTCTTACAGCAAAAAACACGAAAAAATATCTCCTTTTCTCAGGAGCAAAACGGTTGTGCAGTGTCCTCATTCATAGACACACAGACCAGCCTCTCTCTCTGGACAAAAATAGAATTTCAAAATTTAATATCCAAGCCGACCAAATGGTAGCCATGTGTCGAAGTGACAAAACAAGTGACACGACGCAGCCATTAGAATACGTTTTACGTAATGGACTTCAAATTGGTTGGTTCTCATCCGCTCCAGCGCCTGCCAGCAATTATCTGCCCGGTGAACCACGAATTTAGTCAATCAACCGAAAGAAATGAAAGTTGCGACGGAATATTATTCACTTGAGTGCTTTTCTGATGAGAGGAAGAGGTTAAAAAAAAAATGTCCTGCAAAGAAGTTAACGGAAGACACAAACTTTTTTGCAATTCTTTTTTGCGTTTCTTTTCTTTTTTGCATCGCCAATTCGTCAATGTCAGGCGCATATCAAAACGCCTTTCTGACAGGACATCGCTCTACTTTGGTACGCGGTTCAAACAATGAGCCGTTAGCGTCAGAACCGGCGCTGCCGCCATATGCAATGTGCAGTCATTATCACCCCGACGACGATGACGACGCTGACGCGGAAATGGGTGGTGGGTAATCATCTGCAATTTTTTTGCACTCTGTCACCACCCAGTGATGTGGGAGGGTTGCCAGAGACCCGCCCATGAACAATAGACTCCTTTGTCGCGCTCATGAAAGTGCGTTCACGTGCCACGGGCAAAAAGAACGATGAGCAAAAAAAAAAAAAACAAACCAAATTACTTTGGATTAAATGGAGGCAAGCAGTGGGGGAGTGCTTTGAAGGACTGCAGAGTCGTATGGGTATGTTGATATTCAATTAACACCTCGAGTTGAGGGCGACTGACAAAGCTACAGTCAGGAGAAAAAGTTTTAAGACCGCTTGGTAGTGATTCTGGTGCTTTCAGAACTTCCACCGCCACTGTGTGCTGCATTTTTCTCCTATTTACGATTATCACAGAAATAAAACAACAACTCTCGTAAACATCCGCTACACGCTCAGAATTGTGGATCCGGTTTCGTTCTTCTGCTCGTTTTTAGCGAAAGCAAATCAACACAAACTGTCTGCTTCACCGTCGTATATACTCGAGGGGTCTTCTATATCAGGCGCGTGTAAGGATACAAGGTCCTGGAAAACTGCTTTTGTAATGAAAGGCAAACATATCAAGTACCTCCTGAGAGTAATTCAACCCTTTCTCTGCGCTTTATAAAGTGATTGAGGCTCTTTTAAGCTTTCGCTCTTGTCTCGCATTGGCGTGTGTAGGCGTTAGCGAATGGTGGCAGTGGGGCGGACGCGTGTTTTGGTATTCTACACACCAACTGAGTGTTTTAATTACGCGATTTGCTCTGTAGAGGCTTGTAGGTACTTAAATTTTATAATTTCTTTTTATTTTTATGGGAAACTTTTTTACTGAATAACGATGTTGTTGCTCTGAGGAGATGCTGAACCTGTGAACTCTTTTTTTTTTTTTTTGGACTTAGCTAAACAAATTCAATAATATGTATGTAGGTGGATCCTCCTCCATATCTATATTTGACAAACATCAGCTTGTTGGCTAGAAAATTTTAAGTGTGTTACTTATTGTTAGATGAAGAGCGAGGCTACACAGCAAATGGCCAATGGCTTGAAAAGAAGAGAGACTTTAAACTGCATGTTTGGAAGTTTCTTTAAAAATCGAGCCCTCCAAGTTGGTGGATCGAAGTTAGTGGATAACTTGGATTCAGTTTGTAAAGCTTAACCAGCTTATGAAACCCATAGTTATGTGTGTGTTCAGTTTAATGAAATTTACTTTCATTATTATTTACATATGTTTGGAGAAAGGACTTCGATGGCCAATGAGTTTTATTGATTCAAAGACATAGCAACTCTTTCGATAATGCGTCAGCTGTCTTGTTTCCCTTTCACACGCCTTGTACGCATGCTGAGATGAAGGTAAATGTTTACAAATCCAAGGTTATGGTTAGATTTGTCGGACGCCTGTTCAAAGCACTCTGCATGTTAGTGGAGTCCCATTACAACAGACGGTTTTTTCTCGACTGGCGAGTGCATTTTTTTGAAAAACGGATGAAAAAGGTCTTTTTACACGCAAATGAAGACAGCATAAAAAAAAAATTAAAGCACATCATAATGGCACATTTTAGAATTTTTGGGGCTAAAATATCGAACAAAATTTGGGTGTAAGACTGAATACAGGCAGAGATTGCTCGTTATTTTTTAAACTTCTAGGTTTTCCGTCTTGTATTATGTATCGTTCTGTTCGACTTTAAATGTATTAATAAAGTGAAAAAAAAAATTAAGTTTGCCTTATTCCGTTTTTTTCTATGAAGTGGGTAGTAAATTGTATATATTGTATTGGGCGGCGTAACAGCCCGTTGAGAGCCAGAGCCTAGCTTTTTCGCGCCTCCACTGTGTTGTGCGCGTTATAATTTTGTCACATGTGGAGGGGACCTACTGTTTAATGCCGGTTCTGAACGGCGAATTGCGAAAGCTTTTCATGACAGAAGTACTCCAGGAAGGTTGTCAGGCGTTCGCTGGAGGTGGGGCCGTGAAAAATGTTTGTGGTGTTGTTTTTTTTTTTTTTTTCCCGAGCTGGATTCGAACCCGGGTACTCTCGCTCAACAGTCCGACGCACTAACCGATCGAGCCAACGGTGCCCGGGGGGGTAGTAGTAGTAAATTAGGGTAGTAAAGTAGTAGTAGGGGTAGGGTAGGGTAGTAAATTACAGTTACAAAAAATATGTACTCATTTGTGCATCTCACTGTACGTGCTGCTATGGGAGTAACTCGCAATGATGGGTGAGAAACACGACGGTGCGCAGAGAGCTCAATGTTGTGCAGCTGCTTCTTGGAACGGAAAGGGCTATACTTCTCTAAATCTAAAAAATCAAAAATCATTTCGGTAATGGATTATAATGCATTTTATCTTTGAAAACAACAAATTACAGCCACATAGCTCGCTTGTGAAAGGATTATCATACTTTTTGCAATTTTCCCATTAGGGTGACTGAATGTGGCTATACATTATTAAAACTAATATTCACTGGGCCTTTTTAGGATGCTTGGATGGAACCCATATTTAAACATTTTTAATTTTTCGTTAAAATATAAAACTTTTAATATGTAATGTGTATTTTAATTTTCTTACAGTAGAAATATTGCTTTCCCTTATGAAATCGACGTTTTGTCTGTACTTAAGTGCTCATACAAATTTTAGTTTGGGTGTGAAAATGGTTAAATTCAAAAAAAAGTAAAGCCTTAAGCTTAAAAATTATTGATTTTTATTAAGGATTAAGGGCTGCCTCCGTTAATTCTTAAAATGCCTACAAATGACAAGGCATGGAGTCAATTCTGACAATAATGTTACGACACGATACAGGTTAATTACTAAGATACATGTTTTTTTAGAAGCAATATAGACATTGAATGGTTAAAGCACCCATATATTGAACTCATTGGCTGTTAAGACCTAATCAGTTTGAAGAAATATGCAAACATTTTCGGGTCCATCAAAAATAGGTTTTCAAATTGCTAATATCTCTGATCCCATTGAGAGTGAATCTGTCCATGTAGGTTTTATTTGCCTTATGGCTTTGAATTAAGCACAGCAATGAGGCTATCTTTGAAATGAGATCAGATTAACAATATACGGGATACGATATTTTCACAGACAAATCAGCCTCCTAACATTTACACTCTTCTATTTTTAATATAAGGGACTTTCTTTGACACAGCACATCGTACTCACCAACAGCGCTATGCGAGGCAGATAAATCTGCCTTTCCCTAAAAGCCTTGAATAAACCACCCCTACAAGTTTGTACTTCGTTCCTACTCATGTTGTTCCAAATCGGACTTTAAATTTAACACCCCCTCAGATAAATTCAAAATTTGCCTAACTCGGCTTGTGCCACCAATCAACCCACTCACCCGCAAAAGAATCCTTTTACCCAACCGGATGACAACACGCGAGGAATGCCGCTTACTGCCAGATTCGATGCCGCATTTCTTTAACTCCTCTTGGCCTTCATAAACTATCAGCATTCTTCACTTTTAGTTCTAATTAAACAACCAATGCCGAGGTATTTTCCATCGTCTCAGTTATCCTTTGATGTCGCCCGAATCGCAATTTTTTCCCATTATTCGAAAGCCACTTCAACTGCACCAGCAGTCGAAATGTTTAAGATAGAGCATTTCCTCCACAAAACCCTCCACCACTTAACTATTTCAATTTATTTGAAATCCACATTTTCTCTCATTCACTCGAGTGTAATCAAGGACGAACGTTCGTCGTCAAAGGAATTTCTCACTTAAAACTCGAAAATCGTGTTGCTGATAAAAGCGACGCATGTACACACTCTGTGCCGAATTAGGAAATCGCTTTTGCGTTCAGTTGCGACGCCGAACTGACTCCCCCCAATTAGTAGCACTGTGAGTAATCACATAGTTCGATGGGTGTCCCTTCTGGCAGCGTGGCCATATTTAATTTCTGTAAGGACATTACACTCTGTGAACGGGACCAAAAATTCACCCGGACAGGGTGGCAATCACCCTCAACCCTCAAATTGGAAAAGGAAAATTTAATAAATCGAAACATGTTTTGAGGATTTCGTTTTTTTCTGCAGCTGCACTTGTCCTTCAGTGCGGAAAGAAGAAAAGAGGAATTAGTTTATGTGGAGTGTCAGAAGTTTTTTTGCCCGTTCGTTTCTTGTGTCATTTCCTTTGAGGGGTGATTTATGTTGCTGCTTTCTTCTGTGTAACTGACTTACACAGCAAACCGGCGACCCGTAAGGCTCCTATTGCGCGGCAAGCTTATTGTATCGCATACATCACACATGTCATGATATAAGTAACCCCTTCATGGATACATGAGTCCTTTTTGCTCGTCATTCGCTTTGTCCTGACAGCAGAGGGCCTTCTCGAAGAACAGGAAGAGTATGTGAAATGAAGACGTTTCGGTTTCGTGTTTCTCTTTGTTGACTTAACGGTGTGACATTAAAAGAAAAATGCGAGCTGTGTGTGTGTGCTATGGTATTTGATTTCATGCCATGCATATTAGGTGAATTTATGAGATTCATTATTTGAGTTCCTTTCCTCCTTTCAGCTCGCTCGCGGTTGCAAATCAATTTAACTTTGCAGACCGCAGGCGGATGTTCTCTTGCCGCAAATTGAATAAACCTGCTCAGCCACACAAAGCCCTCAGTTTAACCACTTTATCTAAATAGAATTAAGAATAGCATTTTAAAACACTTAACAAGCATGAAATAAGCGGCACTTGCCACCTGGGCAATCAGCATTTATCGCGATCAAATAAAATCCCATTCGCAATCAAATTCAGTTATCAGCGCACCTATCGCGCTGGAACTAATTGAAAAGCGAAGCCGAGTGGGGGCCGCTCCAAACCAAACTCGCCGCTAATTGATTCCACCCGGGCCAGACCGGGCCGGTCCATCGTTATAAAAGCCCAGCTCACACGCAGAGCCACATATCATTGCAATATGAGTGCTCTGCCGCTGGTCATCGTCGTCGTCGCCACCTGTTGTGTCCTGTCGTGGGTGAGTATGGATACGGCTGCTGCTACCGCTCTCACACTCGTCCTCTGTGATTTCAGTCCCAAACAACAGAAGCACCCAAGGGCGACGAAATCGCACAGAAGTGCCTGAAACAGGAGAACGTCACCTTCCAGTACCTCAGCGACTTTATCAATGGAAAGATTCCAGCTGCAGCGGTGTCGCAGAATTTCAAATGTTTCGTCCGCTGTCACATGGACGCCCGGGGCTACATGAAGAACGGCCAGATCATGGAGGCGAACGTCGTTAAGGCTGCCGAGAACATCACCAGCATCCAGATGATGCGGAAAATCATAGCCGACTGCAAGATTGTCAAGGGAAAGGATGCCTGCCAGACCAGCTATGATGTTTTCATGTGTATTAGTAACGAGCTACCGTAAGGACGTCCCACACCTTTGCATGCAAAGTCCTATAAAATTCCAGCCACCATTCATGCCGTTTCCTGCTTTCATTTCCAACCCACAAAACCGAACAAACAAGTCTCTCTTCCTCTTCCTTGCACGATATCCTTAGGGGATTCGAATTAAATACCGTTAAATACGTTGAAGGTAAAAGAAAAAAAAATGGAGAAAAAACATTTTTATATGCATTCCATCATACTCTCGTGGTACTGCGGTTATGTGGTTAAGTTATTCTACTTCGCCACACCAAGCCAAGGGGGCGCGACCAGTCATCTTCCTCCACTGCACGGCGCCGATGTTCTTATCCTTCGTAGGTCCTACCGCTCTCTATGTGTGATCTTCGTTGAAATGTTGCTCTCACTCTACCTGTCACATTGTATTTGAATACGTTTGCAGTAAGGCTTTTTGAATTGAAATTAAAAATTGAAAAGAGGTTAAGGTAGAGGGCAGATTAAGAAAGAAAGAAAATTTGCAAAGCCAAAGGAATTCTGATGGATGCAGGATATCGTTTGCAACAAGGATAACGTGTCCGTTAAATGAAAAACAGCAACGAATGAAAAAAAAAATGGGAAAAAGTTGAATAAAACTGTAAGCTGATTGTGGCTGAAGCACATTTGAACTGAGTGCTGTGTGTGCTGAGGTTTGATGCAGAGTTCAATGATTTCCTAAATGTTTGTGTGTTTACAAGCTTCTTACACTAAGAGTGTGGAGCCTCTGCATTAAGCATCTCAACAACTGCATTCTTTTAATTCGTCGAAGTGCACTCGTGACATGCGTGAGCTACGCACACTTATCACCCATCTATTCTTTTCATATTTGACTGTGGTGTTGTGGTGATCGATTGGCTCGATTGGTTAGTGCGTCGGACTGTTGAGCGAGAGTACCCGGGTTCGAATGCAGCTCGGCGAAAAAAAAACACCACAAACATTTTTCACGGCCCCACCTCCAGCGAACGACTGACAATTCTCCTGGAAAACTTCTGTCATGAAAAGCTTTCGCAATTCGCAATTCGCCGTTCGGAACCGGCATTAAACAGTAGGTCCCCTCCACATGTGTCTCAAAGGCAACAAGTTTACGATCCTTTCTTATTTTTTTTCTGGGTGTAGTTAATTTTGAGCTCAAGACATTTTCAACGCGTCCGATTAAAAAATTTCGTTTGTAACCACAAATTTAACAAAAAGGGAAAGTGTCTCTAAAGGAAAGTTCAAATGAAAGCAATACCGTTCCACTTAATATTTCTACAGCATTTGACCGACTCTAACACCAGACTCTTTTATTGAAAATGTGTGCGATCGATTTATCGACGAATCTCTTCTTCTATGGCTTAGAAGTTTCCTTTTGGACCGTTCAACCGAAGTATATTTTTGCTGAATTTTAGTCTGATATTCACCACATAAGGAGCGGTGTTCTCATTTTTAGAAATAATGTCCTGTCTGCTTCTTCCAATTACATCCACTCCTTCGCTGGTTTCTTATATTTCTTTCAAGCCTGCACTACACGGATATTGAATGTTTTCCCATCTTTATATTTTCTCCTGGTTGTAACCCATAAACATAAAAGAACAATATGCACCGATACGCCCTCTCCATCATTCCTTCGGTACCTTCAGTCCGTGTTGCGATTTGAACTAGACCATAAAGTTGGGTTTACTCAAACGCTTTAGCGCGCGCAAATTATAAAAACCAAAAAAATTGTGTTAGTGTGCTTAAGGGGTGAAGTGGCCGCAAATAAGTCCACTGAGACAATTTCCAGCTCACTGTTTTTAACAGAAAACTGATGTAATTTAAATCATCAAAATCTTTTTGTGTAGTATTTTTTTTATTCTTTCGACGAGACATAAAATGGAGTTATAGGATCTTTCAAATTCGCATGCCGTTGTTTTTCACTTTCTGGTTAGCAACTTGAAAACTACTACAGGAGACGACGGATGTAAGAACATTATACATAAGAATGACACGCTTATAAGACACACATGCACTTTCAAATATATTCAAGAACTTAAAAAACTTATATAAGAAAATTGTTTATAAAAAACGTATTTCGACACAAAATTCTATGCATTACAAAAAAAAATAAGCGTGTATACGAAAGTATTCTTCCAAATTCCTGGTTTACAAGTTCCGATACTTTTCATATAAACACGGAAATGAAACGGTGTGTAACATATGAACACACCCTTCCGAAAAACCAATAATAATTATTCATAGAAATAAATGATACGAAGATCTTTTTTTTAACATTTGTGGTATTTAAAAGACATTTTTTTTCCTATATTCGTGTTATTGGTATAAGAAAATATAGTTTTTATATCCGTTTACTGTACAGTATTTAATGGATATAAGAAAAACATCTATAAGAAAAAAAACGGATTTAAAAAAGTAATATCTAAAATTATATGAACAGTAATATGCTTATAAGAAATAATCTCTTGAATAAACAATGTTAGCAATCATCATCATTAGTGGCCTAACAGCCCACGAAGGGCCAGAGCCTAGCTTTCCGCGCCTCCACTGTGTTATGCGCGTTATAATTTTGGAGGGGACCTACAGTTTACTGCCGGTTTTAAACAGCAAATTGCGAAAGCTTTTCCGACCTGGATTTGAACCCGGGTACTGTCCCTTAACAGTCCGCCGCACTAACCGACTAAGCCACGGGGCCCACAGCTGTACCTCCTCAAAAAACATAAAAAAAAAATGTTTTTCATACTGCACTACGCACAACACTTCCTTAAACTTAATATGTATAAAATATTGAGATTAACAGTTTAAATGAAATGAGAATTGGTTTTGATAGATTTTTTTATTCGGATCGCAAACGTTTGCATTGCTTATAAGAAATTATTTTTTCTTGTATATCTACGTCGTTGTTTTATAATTTTTTTTTTATTTCCTTTATATATATCCGAAAAAAACTGTTAAAAGAAAAAGTTTCTTTGCAATTTAAATTTTTCTTAAATCCGTTAAGTACTGTATATAAGAAAACACGGATAAAACAAAGAAATGTCTTGGCTTTTTCGTATTTCTTATATCCATCATCTACTATATGGTCAGAATGCTTTATATTGGGTAGAAAAGCGCGCCTACACTATTTTTTCGACTTGAAGCTAAATGTATCGAAGACGCAATTTCTAAGCACAAGACCTATCCAACGGTGCCTCACTCAACGCATTTCGATAAAAAATTTTAGTTTTTGGGATATTACTACATGCCGCCCCAGAATTTCCATTTCCATATTTTTTGAGCTATTATTTTAAGGTGTGAATCGTTTCTTGACAGTTCGTTGGCTCCTTACCAATAAGAGTCATCTGGTTACCTAAACACATACACACATGATCTAGCTGATATCCTCTTTCCGAGGAATAGCAAAAATCTGAAAAAAAAATTGTTATTCAAATTTATTATTAGTACTACTTTTCGCCAACATGCAACTTTCTCAAAAACTTTATTTGCGACTTTCTTTGCTCTACATCATCTGTAGACATTTCATTTCTAATTTTAAGCGGTTCATAAGCAATATTAAAGTTAAATGACAGACGGATAGTAAGCTAAAGTAAAAAATTAAGGAGTGGTGTCAATACGAAAAGCTAGCAGAGTTATGTAGTAGAGCGTGTGTTCAAAATAGATGGAATTGAAGTCTTCGACAAAGTTCTGAAATAGTAAGCAGAAATCGTAGCCTTGGCATTATACGCCATTAATATCACCAACATTGATTGAAGACTCTTCGACTTCCAGCATCGTGAAATCTTACTGTATGATGAGAGATGCCCCGCTCAAAAATGCCAGAGCTTTGGTAGATGCTACAGAATTTGTCGTTTTTGGTAGATTTTCTGATGTGCAGTCTATTCCGCAAGACTATGTTTACGTAAGAACAGGCCAAACAATAGCTATATGTACATCCAGAGGCTGCTTAATGGCTTGATCCAGACTTCTTTTCCTTTTGCGCATTCTTTCAGGACTAAAGTCAACACTTTGTTTCAATTTATTCGCCTTATTCACAACATGATTCCCGTTCACAGCCTAGGTCCCTACAATTTTCACCTTTGAATAACGACTTTCTGCTTTATTGTGTGGATTTATCATATTTTCTGCCCTCGGGATGTTTGATTGCAAAATGCAATGGTATGCAAAAAAAAAAAAAAGAAATAAAATCAACTTTCAGAAAGCACAATTCAATGCAAGGATATACCTCATATCCTTTCCTTTTCCTAACCCCACGGCAACCTCCGCCTGTGTGTTTGAAATGAAGTTGAAATAAAAATGCATCGACATGCCTCCACCGCCCGCCATCGCACGTCACGTAGCAGGCTTTCCCAGTTTCGGTTTGGTTTTTGTTTTGTTTATCCTTTTCAAATGAACCAAGCAAAAAATACGCAAAGCAACAAAAGAAACAGAAAATACAGAGAAATAAACAAATAATAATGCAGCAGCAGGAGCAGCTGATGTTTAAGTTCGAAGTGGAGGCGTAGCATAGAGGAAGGCAAAACAAAAATGTCGGCGAAAAGGAAACTCATTCTCACTCTCCTGCGGCTGTTGTGTTGTGTTGTTAACCTATGCGAAGCCTCCTTCGGTTGAGTTATTTTATTTTTTTTCATTCGGTGCGCGTTCATTCACAGTAACTTGACTTTCGTCCTTATTATTATTCCCTGAAGGAATTTGTTTCTCGCTTTCTCACTCTCTCTATCTCTCTCCCTCTCTCGCCACCAACGAGTGTCTCCCGCGTTGGATGCCCGTCATCAATACGGAAGGAGCCGTCAGGTTGTTGACGGGAAACGGAAAAAAAGGTTTTTCCCCCATTTTCACTTGGAATTTAGAAAAAAAAGAAAAAGAAAATAACGTTTGCATATTTCTTTACATTTTTTCCATGATGAGATATTTTGCAACCGGCGAGGTGATGGACTATCGTGCCTATTACCTTCGTTTTAGACCGTGTCTTCGAGATCATTTCGTCTACGTCATCAGTTGATTGACTAAACAGTTTAAGAGTTCCAGGCAAAAAAAAAATACAGTTTAAAAACTAAGAAACATGCTTTAATCACGCACTAAGAATCGAAAAATAATCTTATCACTTCTTTTATGTCCAATAACTAAATTAAAAAGCGCGTAACTGATTTCTTATGAAAATCTAAGTGATTCTTATTATATGCACGGGCTATTTTACGCCTTTTTGCGGTTCTGATGACCATACGCCTAAAGTTGCTTAACTTTATGGAAAATCCATGGTTTTTTCTGAAAGATGTAATCTGCAACTAAGATAAAAACTAAAAATCACCTTCCTAAGATGGAAAGTACGTGAGTTATGGCAAAACCAAAAAGATTATTTTAGATGTTCCTAATTAAATGCAAGACACTGTAATAATAACGCGCTAATTCATCAATAAAAAAATTTTAGAAGTACATAAAAAATAACTTTTGCACAATTTTTGGGAGTTTGATATGTGATATACATACATGGTAGTGCATGAAGTGATAGTCCGCCATATTGGATTCAGAATGACGTCACCTAGCTAGCAATGCATTGTCACGCAAATGAAACGTTAATGCGAATTTCAGCTTTATCGGAAACCGAAAAGTGGGTCAAATTTAACTTCTAAGATTTGTTTACATATGTGACTCCGACGAGTTAAGAAAGCGACTCGATCATAAGACTGAAAACGAATAAAGAAGTTTCTGTGGACTGTGCAAAAATGTACGTCTCTATTCTGCTAAGTTTTTCGATTATACAGTGCTCCACAAAAGTTTGCGTACGATAGAGAAATCTGGCGAAAAAGGGCCAGATATGGGCCAAACCATATGTGAAAAATTGTTTGAAACAAAGGCGCATTTGAAATGAGCAAAGCACAAAGCTTCAGAATTCACCAAAATTAATTCAATTGAAATTTGAATTCAGTTGAAACTCGGACCAGCACCAGAATAAAAGTAAAAACTTCACAAAAACCCTTCGCTTGCACAGAAAACCCATCTCTTTATTGATGGCGACTAAGCCTTGAACTTTTCACAAGCTCTAGCTCTCACGCCTTAGCCTTGTTCTGGGCCATGCATGACATTATCTTGAAAGCAGTGTCACAGTTGTCGGTTCCCTTAACATCCTTACAGGCCGTCAGAGCCTTGGTCATCTCATCCTTATTCGGTGCGTTGGCCAGTTTCTCAGCCAAAACCTGTGGCTGGAAGACTCCGTCCTTTGTGATGCCCTCCTTCTCGGACATACACAAGAAGTAGCACTTCATACTGGCAGTCACATCAGCCGGCTTGATTTCGCCCATCATCACTTTCTTGATGTCGTCTTGGTTGATGTTATGCTTTTGAGAACACTGCTTCGAGTTCTCCACCCACTCGGCTTGCCTGTCGCACTGGAAAGGAATCAAAGTTAGTCGTCATTGAATTATAATTTCTTTTTATCTACCAAGGCAGTGGCGCACAACGCAGTGAATACTAAGGCAACAAAGCACTTCATGTTGTTGATTGTAGAGATTCTAGTTGAGAAATGATGCCTAGGCCTAGATCTAAACTCGCTTTTATAGGGGAAAAAGTGCGCATTAGTGCTTCCGCACTGCGGTGCTTATCTGTTCCGCCATTCAGATATCGGTGGCATTCTACGTAGAACACGGAATCACAGTAATTTGTCGATTTTACAAATTTTAGGTGTTTATTAGGGTTAATTATGCGACACCTCATTCGGATAATTGGGCATGAATTCAAGTGGCAGTGAAAGTGACCGATTTGGTTGCCTTCTAACAACCTGTGCCGGAACTTTATTTATTTTTTTTTTCTGACACATACGTGGCTCGGGCAGCTCGATTATTTTCAAATTCTGCCATTTTCAGGTTCTAATGTGATAGTAACTACGAACTAATTTAAGCTTAGATCCTTTGAGTAGGGTTTGTCATTTATGTAGATCAAATTCGAGATAGCGTGATTCGTATCATCAGTGGACCGGACTGTATAGGGCTTATTGCCAACGATTGACTAAACATCTACTACGTCGACTATCCCAACCAAGATTTCAATAGAAGTAACTCAAGAAAATGGACACCTAGCTAGTGTCGGTGTCATATTGACATATGAAGTATTGAAAAACAATTTTAAATTAACGATATTTAAAAACTTATTTTTTAAAAATGTTCTGTTTTTTATCTTGATTTTTTGGTTAAAGCACTAATTCGTCAGAAAAAATTGGAAGTAACAAAACTCAATAACAACTTCCAAAGAATGCATCCTCGATTTAAAACGTTACAAACTCTTTAAATATATCACTCATCTACTCCTTAGAGACGTAGCTGGTCCCCTGGTTTCAATTAATTCTTTTAAGACAATCACTTAAGCTGTACATACACCACGCAAATGTATGCCGAAAATTATGGCGTTTTTCTCGTCTATGGGGTGGTTCATAAACCGTTGCCAGCTAATCGCTGTTGACGAAAAATTTCCATTTTCTGATGTTCGTTGGCTGCTATGTTCGTCGTCTATAGCTTTGTTTTTGCAAGCAAATCCTCATTTTTGTTACGAATGTCATCGAGTCATCGAGATGACAACCGTAAACCACGAGTTTATTGAAGAATTTATTGAGTTGCTACGGATTTGAGACACTTGGCAACAAATATAAAAAGAACAAAGAAGTTGAGTAGACAAATGTGCGACTGTAATTTTTTCCCACGCTTTGGACAGAGATTTTTGTTAAAAAATCACTCAAGGCGCATGTATAAAGTGCGCCAAACACAACTTTTTAAAAATGCAATAAATGCTCTTATTAGTAAGAGCAAACATTCTCAAACGTCATTGAAGTGGCTGCATCGGTTGGCTTCGCAGTAGCGCATTCTGTACCTCAAATTTTCCAAGACCTTGTTGATGGTCTCGGGCTGTAGCTCACGGACTGCTTAAATGGTATTGACCTTAAGTGTTTAAAACGTTTTGGATTTGGATTGGAAATCGTATGTTGGCAACAACATCGGTCCGTCACGGCGCTCTAAAAAAAAAAAGGCGAAAAGGTAGAATCGCAACTCCGAGGTCAATTGATATCACAAAGACGGTTGCTGATAACACAATTGCTGTTTACCCTTCACAATATCTTTAAAAAGAGCCTTTTACTGAGCAACCGTTGCAGCGAAGGAGGCATTGAAGAGAAGGTAATTGCGTGGCGGAGGGATGTCAGTTAATTCCTATCTAAGGAAACTGGGATTATTTGTTTGGAGCTTGTACATATAAAGATGGGCGAAAATTAAGAATACCTAACAGGAATACTTGGGCTTTTTATAAGAGGTTGAGTGTTTTGTTTTCTTTTCTATTACCTTTGCGCAGCGGCATTAATTTAATTTCATGAATGAATGAATAACAGTGCATGGTCATCTTAGAATCAGAAACAATGAAAGAAAATTCGCGCAATGTGGCCTCACTTACTTACTTGTTCGTACTCACTTACTTACTTAACAGAAGAGAAGTATGCAACAAATAGATGATCTGGACCTGCCTTGCCTACACTTGGCTTTTGTTCCAAAGGTTCGGTGTCTATATCGTCTTAGCTAGAGCGTTAGTACCTTTGTGCTTGATGTGGCGGAGTTATTGTATGTAATATATTTTTACCTTCTGAACTGTATCCACATCTTTGTATAGCTCATAGAAATAGCGTATAATAATAATAATTTATTCTATTTAAATTTGAAAAATAAAAACAAAACGATTATCTATTACTGCATTTTATTTAAATTAAAACTGTAAACAATGCAGCGTGGAATCTTGTTTATGGTATCAGCAATCTTCTAAGTTAACCGTTTAACTTATAATTTTTTTCACTGATCGTCTTGAAAAGTTGAAGATATCAGACCTCTTCTAACGATATTTTCATAAAAAAAAACGCAGCCTATTACAAAAGTATCCGGCTATTGGTCACAGCAATGTTATAGGGTGACAAAGACTACTCCTATTATTTGGTTGACACATATACCAAATGTGCTTAGTTTAAGAGGAACGAGCTGCGTGAATTTTTAATGCTTTTGTAAACTACTGGATGTTTGCTTCATGTATTCATATAGTGTGATGAACCGGAATTTAAAGTAGAGTTTGACTTGAAGTTGTCCAGATGGGACAGGCCAACTTTAATCTGTTTTTTTTTAACGAAAGCGTTCTTTGGAAACAAGTTTGTTGACTACAAACCTTTGTAACTCGCTACTTTAAAGCCAAGCGATAGTGATTATGTAACAGGATTACCAGAAGACCATACAACATATCAACGTGATGGCATCAATCGCAACTGTCACTTCCACCCATCTTCGTCTAGCAAATCCCCTCTGTATATATTACAAAATATCCAAGAAACACCCTCGCGAAGGATTTAAGAACACAATCAAAAGGTCAACATGACAACTTCAAGGATTTTCGAAAGTTTGATAATCAAATTTAGGGCAAGTGGGATAAACAACAAATGTCAGTTGAACCTGCAACATTCCCGCACTGTGAACCCCTGACAAGGACACGCTACCGATACATATCACGCCGGTTCGGATGGAGGAATTCACTCGTTTGAGGGTGATGTCCTCTCGTACCTGTTATCAAGACAACGCACAAAACGTCCTCCTCTCTAGAAAAAGCGAAATAGCTAAGCCGGGGGGTTAGTGATCTGCCCTGCAGTGAAACAAGCAAAATATTTGTCTTACGATTTTTTTTTTCTGCGAACGACTTCCACAAAGGATTTCTTTCCCGGCTAGTAACTACTATCCCCTTATGTGTAGCAGTCACGGATAAGGACTTATTACCTTTGAATTATGAAACATTTTTTTTTTTTTTGAAGATGTCCTTTGAATTCAATTCTGTTTCTTATGAGATCCAGACCCCCAGGCAAAGGATTTAAATTATTTTCGCAAATATAAACAAATAATGAGGAAGCCAAACAAAGACATCTTCTTTCTGCAACCCTCGCGCAAGGATATCGTGAGGGGAGGAAATATTTGTTTGTCCACTGGGAGATGTTACGTTGCTGGGAGTCATTTCCATACGCGCATCCATTAAGAACATTACTTAGCACTTTGGGATCTCCCCACCCACACAAACACACAAGCTTCGGCTGACGAGCAACAAGAAACTAATCCAGGGAACAATGACAAAACACGAAAGGACGAAAAGGCAACGCACGGCATAACACAAACGATACAAACGGAGAAAAAAAGGACGATATGGGGATGAATTGATGCGATGCTAACGGAATTTTTTTCTTTCCTTTCTTCTTTAGACACACTTACTAAATCCCCCGCTGTCGTTATCGTAACTTTTACTTTCGCTCCTTTTTTGGGCTCCGACATGCTCGCGGTTCTTAAGGATAATGTGCCGCCAAGGGTGGGTGCGTCTGAGTGTGTGTTTGTGTTTGTGTCAAGACGCAACACTTGTCACACTTTTTTCTGCTCTTTCTGTCGGCGGTGGGGGCGGGAGTAAGGAGGAACCTTGAGTGTAAAACAACATCTTACTGCGACGGTGTATCCCTGTGGGGTACTTAGTCGGCAGGACTTAGACTCAGAGTCCCATGTGTGCCTTTGTAATATATCTTTGTGTCGGAGGGGTTCTTAGCCAGGAGCTTGTTTCCTTAATGCATTCCTCTACATTACTCGAGTTTTTGAAAGGGCGGCAAACGGCCATTATGCGTCGAAATTCTCCGCGAACACTTTTGACACCAAAATGAACTTTGAGCACCCGCCAGCGCTCCTCCAGACTACATCCACGTCCGCTGTCAATCAGTTTGTGCGCTCCTAAATTATCCACGCTCTAAATTCACACTAAATCACTGCGTCCGTCGGGCCTATATCGTCGACCTGCGCTTCCAGCTTCATCTCGAACTCACAACTCACAAATTCCACAAAAAGTGTTACCCACTTATCATTATCCCACTTAAACGACCGTGACTGTGTTGGCGATACCGCCGCTTGTGTTCCTCCCAATTCGCAGCATATCACCTCATAACGGTGGTTTTTCTTGACTCGACTTCATCTCCTCGATCTCGGGGGGCTTCTCTCTCCTCGTCGTCTTCGCGTGGTGGTGGCTCCTGCTGTCGCAGCTGCCGGCGCAAATAACTCACTCCCAATGGTCCAATCATCATTTCAAGTTCGTTGGTGGCTCTACTGGAGTTGCTGACGGTGTTGGCGGCGGTGGCGGCAAATACGCGATCTCAACTTCCGATATTGCGACGATGGATGGATGCGGCGACGTAGGCGCGAAATTCTCCAGCACGATGATGTGCATCTCTCCGTCGAGAGGGAGCGAGCGCGGTGCGTTCACATCCATCAAGTGGTGTACACCCGAATGCGGAACCAAAGTGGGACGCGGCGACGACGTACGAGAGAGAGTGTGCGCCTTGCGATGGTGATTTGTACCTCGTTAGGCACACCACCGAGCGGTGGATGGATGGATGGATGGACGCGAACGAAGAAGAGATGATGATTGGACTCTCCGAGCCGGGCCAGGCCGGGCGTACTTGTCGGCGGTAATAAGTCGATGATATAATGATGTCGACGGGAGACTCAAGACGCTTGCATGTGCGAAGGCATGTGCGATCGTCGGATGCCGATTGTCAAACTGGTAAATCACAGTCCGCCCAGAGACGGAGGTGGTCGCAGTGGTCAGTTGGAGGTGCTAATTTTCCTGCTGGAAATTTTCCCATATTGCTCCGTGAACCGGTGTACACATGTGTGTAAAGTGAGACTTCGTGTGGGAATTGTTTTTTGGGATGCATCTTTCGCAAATAATTGAATAATAACGAATCGCGATGATTATCGAGTCCGGATTGGGTTTCTTAAGCTCTAATGGGAACGGATGGGAGTTCGATGAAGCTATTCTGACGTCCGGTCAGGCCTCAACATTAAATTGGCATGGGAATCAAAGACTTTCCCGCTTGCAACCAAGTTGAATTGAGCTTAGTCGTTAAATAGCAGGACAGCATTCCTTTGCCACTTGACAACAATCCCAAGACTGAATTCATGGAGATAATATGTGGAAAACAATTTTACAACTTTTAAATTCCTCTGTAGAAAAGCATTTTGCTACAAGAGAGGCACTAATCATTACAGGATGGTTTGACATCTGACTAAAAGAATCCAAAAATCGAAAGACGACGACATTTCTTTATTATAACGGCAAATAAAAAACCTCTTTTCACCTCCAACCTTAGACTTTATTTCACAAACGCAACTGTTTAACTTTCCTTTTGATCGTAAAATTTAAATTTTTAAACATGATTTTGGTCTTATTTCCCTCCGCGATGCTGCAGTTCGCTACAAGTGCCAGAACAACCAAAAGACCAATGCAAATGTTCACATTCATTTTGATGCAAGATTAAAATGGAACCATAACACAAGTCACGCTACCTTTTATATAACACCCATGAGAAGGTCAAACCTGCTGATCGGTCTAGTTGTCCAGTCACCGCTGAAAAATTAGATTCTTTTGTGTTTTAGTTTTTTTTTTGCTATAGAATTTGCTTGTAATCAACAATTGGAACAGAGTGACCTCTAGAGTAGTCTAATAACGTAGTCATTCAAATTCGAATTTTGAAAAAATCCCCGACACACGTTGGCTTTGAACGGATGAGGTGTTGGTGGTGGTCAGAAATATTTGCCATACCTGCTATGCATATGTAAAATGATATATAATGACTCTAATATTTTCTAACAGTTGTTGGATCTATACTGCTTATGCTAGTATAATAGAGGTGAAGAGTTTGTTTGAACGGATTTTCTTTAGTCTTTGGGCTATGTTCATTGGACATTTGTGCACAATAAGTGAATCGAAATTTTGTGAATAAATTCGGGAAGTTGCAAGCCTGTAAGGCGTAGTTTTGTAGATCTCAGTGAAAGCATTAAGAAATAATGAGTACAAATATATCGATCAGTAGGCGAAACCATTTGCAAGGATCATTGCACATTTCATGAAATAGAGATATGGTACTTTCAATCAGCAAAGAAATTGAAGGAAAAATAGAAAAAAACCTTTATTGAAACAAAAAATATATAATATAAAAGCTTTTTCCGTTTAGGATTGATGCTCACTTAAAGTTAAATGAGCTTCACTCCTAAACTCTTTTAATGTTTGACATTCAACAAAAGTCCCTCAATCCAGTCCCCATTCAATTAATAAAAAACACTTCCGATCGAATTCGGTGATTATTAGATATGCACATCACTCGCTCTCTTCTCTACCGTCTTTTGATTTACACTCCCGGCTCACCATCATATTTTTCCTTTTTTAATAAATTGCATTCATTTTAAAGGAAATTATTTTTCTGTCATTGAATTTAATTATCTATTTTATGTATGCAATCAATTTAAGTACACGTTTTTCTTCCAAATTTACGAATCTGCTCACACCACGAAATATTTTATGCCATAAAATGTCCTTCTCCGAAATTCACAACCCATTTTATTACTCCCTCATGCCATAAGTCCGAAGTAATTCCACTCACACAATTAACTTAAATAGTCGTCACCTCATTATATCTCATTGCTCTCTTCAAACCTGATGACAGCCACAAAAGAAGAAAGAAAAAAAAAAACACGAGGCAACTCAAGGATAATTGACTTGGTCACGAGACACACAACGACTCATTTCCGGAAGTGTACACTTTCTTCACAAAATTACGCGTAATTTTCATAAAAAATTCAAAGTCAGTTACTCACCCACTCCTCACCCGGCGGAGATACGCACCGAAACTGCGCATTCCTGGCGCATGGGTAAGTGCCATTCCTCCGTCGATACATCATCATTAATCCAACTGTCATCCATTGGATATCGACAGGCTAACCATCATTAGCCAAACACCATTGTCGCTAAAGCGATAGCGCGTAAGCGGTATAAGGGGTTCTGTGAGGAGGGACAAATTGATTACGTGAAGGCTGATTAAATGTCTGCCAAAAAGTTGTCACCAAGTTTTTGTCTTACCCCATTTTACCCTGTTCTTGTGGCGTCGGCGATATTGACATGACATGATAGACACACCCCGGGGGGTGCATGGAAGACAAACTTCGGCTCTCATCGTCATCGATCAATCGTAGCAGAGAAAAAACTCCCAAAAGTATCTCAGCCGTGGAATGGAAGTTTCAGGGAACTCCCACCGCCAGCCAAGTTTGCGCTCTCAAAAACTAATGATGCACACTTCACTTTCTCTCTCCCTCCTTTTCTCTCTTCCTCTTCTTTCATATCGTCATCGCTTGTTTACCGTCACATTATCCACACAATTTGATCATCCTCGAACAATAAATCATTCCTCAGTGGGTGACCTTCCCTCGAAAAGAGGACCTCCTCAGAATAGAAAGGCATTCACACGGTCTCTCCTCAGTTAAAAGCTTCTGGATTGCCTCCTGTAAACATCAATCCATTCGTCAAAACCAAGAAAAAAAAAGGAAAAAAAACAAGATTGAGTGTTTTTTTATTAATATTCTGCCGGGGGACTTACGCTACAGACGTATCTAAAGCCAAGGCTTCAAGCAACCACTTATTTATGTGCGGCTTTGGCCAACATCATACATCATGCCACACAAGAGGCGGCCGACAAAAGGACATCAAACATTGAATATTGCCACTCACAATGGGGAGACAAATCTGCTGAGGGAAAAAAGGATGACGAGGTGGTCACACGATCTGACAGGACAAATAGCGGATGCCACTCAAATGGATATGTTGTCCTTGGAGTCTGTTGACCTTTTGTCTGCGTATGTGTGTCTCTCGTTTGGACAGCAAAGTGAAATTCCTACACGGAATTCAAAGGGAAATGTTTTGTGACAAACAATTTTTTACGGGACTAGGTGAAAATCATAGGACAGAATCACGCGAATACGTACGGGTACAAGATCGTCCTCGCATTCCACCCCATCTTGACTGCGAATGTTTAATTAAACATTTCCCGTAATTGGCTTATCTGGCCTAGTTGATCTTTTGTTTCGTTGGTTAGGCGTTACCTCCATCAACCCCTACAAATCTTATCGAAGCAACATCCCTCTGACCACATCGCCAATTGGCATGGGAACTTTTCTGCTGGTAGGCATCAACATCCATCTACCAACGTCCGTCACTTTATGGTAATTTGGGACCATCACTTGCCCCCTCCGATCCTGACTCACATACCCACTCATATGCTGGCGGCTAACAATTTACACTGATATTGTTGGGCTAATGTAGAATTGGTTGACAGAATTTCCACCAGATGACTTAATTAAATGAACTGATTGGGATCGAGTCCCTGGCACAGCCTGCCTTCTGGGGCTGAAACCCTTCGACGATCAGTGACTCGTGATAATTGATATCCTTTGGATGCGAACGCCTGTGGACGTGAATGCGTGGGAACTAAAACAGTTGGCAGAGTGAAAGACGCCATGGACTTTCTTCTAAAAGTACAGCAAAGATTCCAAATTGCACTGCTCGAGGCGCAGTAGGTTGTGGGTGGCAGCGACGACATTGTGTTTAATTTGACTTCATGCTCTTTTGTAAGGCCAACTGCGATAAAAATCACCTAGGGTGGAATTCAATTGGAACTGCTACACATTATAGCTAGTCTAGAGGTCGAAGGAGGTGAATGCTATAGTGCTACGGCATTTAATTGACTTTTCAGATACGGAGGAGAAGCATCCAAGAACTGTAATTAGGAATGTGAAATATGCCTGCAAATAGGATTTGTTTTTTTGTTCGATTGAATTCGACTTCTAATTTCCTAAAAGCTTTAAGATTACATCTTTTTGAAAAGAAAGTGAATCTGATTATGAACTATAAAAACAATTCTGTTTTTTCCGGGCATAATAAATAGAGAAATGATCTGCGTAACAGCCCGTACAGAGCCAGAGCCCACCTTTTTCGGATAAACACAAAAATTGGTAGAGCACGAAAGCGCGGAGAACAAAAAGGTGTGCAAATTTACTCTAATTACGGCTGAATTCAAGTTTGAAATTTTCACCCGAATGCCTTTCGAAAATGAAATGAAATGAAATATTGTTCTCCAAATAAATAAATAAAAATTCAAATTGAACTGGTTTGGTCCCGCTATTAGTTTTTCACAGCTTACCAAAGAATTTCAAATTCTTTAAGTAATAAAAAAAATTATATGTATAACTTAGTTTCAGTCATGATTCATATGTTGTTTGACGCATTCATTAAAGCGCAAGTCCTAGGAACAGAATTTATAAGCATCTGTCACTCGATTTTTTTAGTCAGATTCATCAATTTCATTTCAATTCAGTACTTTAGTTTCATGGAATCGAATAAAACTTGGTAGGTCGTGCATTTATGACATTTACGTTTTAAAGTCAGCTTAGGCTACTCGCAATTAGTGAGTCAGTATTTAGGTACAGTGCCCCGAAAAAAATATTCGTAATCTGATTATTTCGCCTTGAAAATGTAACAAACAGACTAATTTTAGGCCGTGCTTTTTTTCTTAAAAGAAACTAAAGACGGTAGGCATTACTGATTTGATCGTTTCGGAAAAAATTAATAAGTACTTTTTCAAGCCGCAATTATTTGAATTATCCAGTAAATGATTATATTGATATTTAAAACTTGTAAGATAATCTCGTTAGTTTATTTTCAAATACTTATGAAATATTCTTAGCTATTTCCTATATGGCCCCCTTCAATTCGTTTTTGGTTTTAGTATTATATTGTTTTGTGAGCACCGTGGCATGGTTAGTGCGTTGGATTTTTAAAAGAGCGACACAACGAAAAAACTGCGAAAGTCTAGAACTAGTCTGTATATTAAATTAATCAATCAATTTACGAATACTTTTACGAGGATATGTACATATGTCTGTGCCACAAGGCAAAATAGCCGATTTTGTCGGGTCGATTTTCTCTATTATTCAGGAAACGTGTTGGTAAATCTAGATTGGTCTGGGAAATTAGGAGACTACTGCAGTAGATGACGGATATAAAGAAGTTGAAAAAGCCGAGGAATTTCTTTCTTTTATCCATGTTTTCTTATAATATATGCAATAAAGGGATACAACAAAGATATTTTTTTATACCAATAACACGGATATAGGAAAGAAAATTTCTTATAAGTACCACAAATGTTTAAAAAAAAAAGATCTCTTAGCTCTGATAAACACATTATATGTATCATTTATTTCTATGAATAATTAGTATTTGTTTTTCGGAAGGGTATGTTCATATGTTACACGCCGTTTCATTTGCGTGATTCAAAATGAAATGTACGGAAACTTATAAAACAGGAATTTCGCAGAAACTAAATATTTAATTTTCTTATATCTTTGTCTTTCTTATAAACAATTTTTTTAAGTAGTCATATATATATGGGAAAATGCATGGTGTTTTAGAATGTGTGTCTTATAAAAGTGTCTTTCTTATATAGAATGTTCTTATATCCGTCATCTACTGTATATCGCTTTAATTTTTTTTTTGTGAGGATATTTTCTGTATCTTCTATTCCTCATATGCCTTGATGTGATTTGGTAGCTGGTCAATTATAATTTTAGAAAAAAATACACTTAACCTGTTTTGCTCTGTTTTTTACTAATTCAATGGACGAATAAATAAAGATTACACAAACCAAGTCAACTTAAGCTGTTTTGCTCTACGATTTTGCTTGAAGTTACGTTGTTCCATCAAAACAAAAGTGTAGGAATTTTGACTTGAACTTTGTGTAGGTTCTTCTACAATGTTAGTAAATACTAGTGATATAAAAAAATCTTAATCCGATCTTAAACTTTTATGCGTTAAAATAAAACGAAAAACTGCAGCTTTAATTTTCTATTTTTGACAGAATTAAATGTGTTTATGATGGTGAAGGACGCTAGACCACCATTAACGGAGGATGTGTCATAGTTTGGGGAAGCTTCTCTGGATATAGTATAGATTCAGACCATCAAACAGATGAAATTATAGATCGATTCGATATAAATCAAAGGAGTGGTTTAAGGTACAAAATATTGATGTTATGGAATGGCCTGCACAATTTTTAGATCTCAATCCTATTAAAAACCTTTGAAAGATTGTAGACAGAAGAATTGCACATCGGAGTGACAAAATCCAACACACTTAAGAAAGCCATTTTACAATCGTCATTAAAATGAATTATTAAAATGTAATTGCAGTTTCATTTTCCGCATTTTCTATCTTCGCCTTCTACCTTAAATTTTTTGGAAAGTATAAACATATTGCCGGAAAAATAAATGAAAATTAAATTTATGTACCCACTCCACTTCGACAGGTGGTTTCGCAAGTTTTGGTTGTTATTAAATTTAACCTCTGTCCCGAAAACTTTCGAAAGACAGATTCGACTTCGAATCTAAATACCAACTAACGCCTTGTAAGAATGCGTTTCGCTTAGTGAGCCTTTGACATTATAACCCATCATCGTTAGCGCTTTATTTTCACAAAAGCTACCAAAGTCATCTTTTCCGCTCAGAAAATAAAAACTCATCGAGAAATCTTCCTTCCGCCACCCAGTGAAGTAGCTCCCCACAGAAATAACCTTATCAAATGCCAGAAGTCAATAGCTTCTACCTTAATCATCGCGCTCTTCGTCGCACCCTCATCTTCTCGCACCTCCCACCGTGGCATAGAAAAAATGAATTGAAAAACAGACTGCGAACACGGTAGAGAACATGATTTTACAATATGCGTATCCACCTTCAACTTTTTTATGATGCACGCACAATGAAGTATTCAAACGGGGGGATATTATCCTCTATCCCAGTTCGCCCCTCGACGACCCCCCATACAACCTCCCTTATCCTGTCCAAACGAAGCGCAAATAATACCCAATGGGGGCGGGCGGGCCCATTGTAGTACTTCTCCCGTATCCTCCTCGTAGCCTCGTCGTCGTCGTCGTCGTTGTTGTCGTCGTCATGATGTAAGAGGATTCAACGTTCGAGTTATTCAGGATTCGGGATTCAGGACTCTTTCACACTGAAAATCATGAACCAAACCAAACGAAACGAAAATAAATATTGTATTTTGCCATTGTTGTGTGTGCCTATACGTGTGTGTATGTCTCGCCGGCGTTAGACAGAAGGCGATGGATACACGATTTGATGGCATCATCATCAAATACCCGCCGAAGTGCAGGGCACATGTGTGTGTGCCCGTAGCCGGTTGCCGTTACGAATGAAACATGATTTTTATTAGAGCACCATAAATTATGTTGCGGGTTTGACGTCTTCTTTTCGAGAGGTTGGTCTCTGAGACTTGTACTCCTCACCTCATCCGTCGTCCCCTTCATCGTTGGAGTATCTTGAAGAAGAATCTGTTCCTGATAGCATTTGTCCCCCTGGTTTAGTTTCTTTTTCCGTTATTTTTTGTTTTTGGCTTTGTGCAGAAAGAAGACTCTCTTGCTTTCGGGGATGAATCTGTGTTTTTCTTTACTTTCATTTTTTTTTGCTGTTTTTCGGTCATGCAATGGAAACTATACGGTTGCTTGGTTTAACATAAGCTTTTGGAAGTACGTGATGTGGAACTTGTTGTTTTCGGATATCGAAATGTGTTTCTGGGCAGAAAGGGCTTTATGTCTAACATACAAAGAGTGTGAGTCTGAGGGCAGTGGGACATGAAAGCAAGGCTCAAGGATGACAGATTGTTAACGTGTTCGCTTAAGCCTTTCGCTGTCGATGGCTTCGTTGGGATTCTAGCATCGGTTTATGTCCTGCAATGCAGTGTTAGAATGCGGTACTACGGACAATAAGACACCCTGGATCACAAAAGGTTTAATACACGGCATGGTTTTCATTGTCGCTTACGCCTTCATAGGAAAGAGCTGAGTGCGAATATATCTCACACAAGGGGACCACGAGTACCTAGAAGTGTTTAACTAATCAACAGCTTTTATTTGAACTTTATCGAAAGGTTAATCCCAAATTAAAAGCCTTCTTTATTTCTACAACGCTGGAAGAAAAAGTTAAAAAAAAAATGGAATCAAAGTTAAAGTGACTCAAAAAGTGAACAAATTTTTTTTAATGAATGAACTATTTTCAAATTGATTTTCTTGTACTCCTTGGAAAGTTTTAATTAGATGGTGGTATTCCTTATACTTCATTTAAGAAGTGTTGTAAGCTATCTTAATTGAATCTAGTCCAATTATGCCGTTAAGGAGATAAGAACTTGACCGCATTAAATGAGCAGGCGAAAATTCAGAAAATGTTTTTTGCCCGTTGGCGTTGATTATCCGATTTTAAATCTTTCGTTCTCTTGTATTTCTGTGAATCAACATTGCAGCTTATAGTACGGCTCTGTTCAGCTCTCACTAAATTTTCACAAATTTAAATAATTTCTTCTTGGAAGCTCCACTAAAATGTACAGTTCATTGCGAGTTGTAAGATAAAGATGGATAGATAGATTTAGTTTCTTCATAGTATAACAGTATTTAAACCATGTTGCTCGAGCTTGCACAGAGATATGTTTTTGCATACAAAATACAATTATTTAGCGGTTATGAAATGCAGTACAATAATTTAAAGGATATTTAAAGGAAAACTATCGAAAAAAAACTCCATTTGACGACTTGTAGTATGAAGAGGTTGTAGCTAACAAAATTTTCAAATTTCTGGCAAGCTTTGCAGCAAGATAAAGTTCTTGCGTTCCTTATCTTCGCCCCAAGCCAACCCTCTTCTTTCCTTCAATCTCATCGTTCCTATTGAAAACGGGTCCATAAAATTGATAGCCTGAAACTATGTAACAAACACTACCTTATTACAAGCAGCCCTTCCCCCCGACTCGTATGGTTACTGGACAATACCACGGTCCTAGGGTCCTATCTTCAATGACAGAACACACTGACCCATATCATCAATAACTTTTCGTCCTTATTTTGTCTCGTAAGCGAAACTTAAAAAAAAATGTTTTGTCTCCAGAAGAAGGTTAAGAAAAAAAAGCTATCGGTAACAAAAAAAAGACTCTCATTCACATCATGACATATCCTAGTGATTGCTTTGCAACGATAGGGACATAAAAGTTCCTTTACCTTATTTGTTTCATTCGATGACATGCAAATATGTTGAGGAATCAGGCATAGGGACAATTCTAAGGAACACTATGTTTAGGGTCTGAGAAACTCAGAATGTGAGGAGGAGAAGGACAACAAGAAAATGTAATAAACTGAGTGAAGAACTGGTGACATGTGGTCTTAAGAGGTCAGATAGGTCTCTCTTTTTTTTTAAATCCTTACATCGTGAATGATGATAAGGATGAATTTGGGGGTCAATCCAAATCAAAGTGACCCAGTTTAATAAGATGGGAGATGGAATGATGAAGGAAGAGCACATCAAGTTCAGCATTTGCCTGAAAGCATAATAAAAAATTGATTTGAGAAATGACTATGGACAAATATCAGTTGGTCAAACCGAGCAACCGAGTGCGCGTGTCTCGTATATTGCGGCAGAATTAAGGGACCGAAAAAGCTGTTCCATGGCTGGTGTAACAGCACCCAGCCCAGAGCACTGTTGGATTCGAATCGCTAGCTTTTGCATGACAGAAATATTTGAGGTTGTTGACGGTTGTCGGGCTTTCGCGTTCATCTTGGAAATTGCTCTTTGCCGAGTCTGACTTGAACCTGAGTATGTTCGCTTTATAGGCTGATATTTATTTATTTATAATTTTATAATTTTTTTTATTATAAAATAAGGCACTGGCAATAGGTCTGCCCATAAAAATCGACAGAAATTGATAACTTGTGTATGGTCGATCAAAAGTTTAACAAACTAGACATTCTATTTCTACAGAATTGAGTAAAATTTGAAGAACTCGTTCTTTCCATTTTTATGATACGAATGCCCAACATGTGTCAATACGAGCATAAGTGTAGTCTTGAGATGTACTTGTTCTCGAGTCTAACTATCCCATAGAAAAACATACGTAAAAATAGAGACGCATCTGGAAGACACATATATGAAAAGAGAAAAAAAAATCTGAAAATCATCGTCACAGTGAAGACAAGTGTTTCTGATTTCATCATTAAAAAAAAGTATTTCTAAACAAATCATGTCCCATAATCATGCGGTTGCTTGGCACTTCAATCCACTGAGAGTTACTCTTTTCCCCATTCATAACAATCCCAAAGTCTGAGGTCAATCAAATCCATCGAATAACTGTCACCAAAAATGTTTCATAAAAACCTCGTACATCATCCACTCCCGTCCGTCAGACCCGAGCAGAGTGCCCACCACAAAACAATGTCGGAACTAACTTTTCAAGCATCTTGCTATTATCACTCCAGAAAACCCCCGAATGAATCACTTAAATTATTCAGAGCGAGTATGAAGGATCCCCTAAAAGTCCTTTCGTACATCTCACTCTCAATCAGTCATCTGCACCGCAAATCCTCGACGTATCCATGTAGTCCTTTGTGCACACGGGGAGAAAAGTTCAAGGCACAGCCACCTCACCACCCCACCTTAAAGCCCTTCCGTCCTTTTGGTCTCGTTCGTCTGCACATCGTGCGTTGTAACAGTAGCCAAATTGAATTCCCCAATGGAATGCATCCTAATGCCCGACAATGATATTTATTTGTTTGTCTGCTTGTCTGTCTGTCTATCCAGTCTATCTATCCTGTTGTTGTTTATGTTGTCGGATGAAACGCAAAATTCCCCAAAGTGCAACTCCACTCCCCGTAACATGAATTGAACGACGACGATGACGATGACGATGGCGGTGGCGGTGGCAACGACGGTGACGCCAAAGCCGACGACGACAATGAGGAGGAGGACATAGAACCACAACTGTCTCCCATCGCTGGAAGGATTTTGCTGATGTTGTGCACAGAGCACAAACGCATTTACCCTTTATTGCATTTGTAAATTATTCTCAAGGATATTAAATGCAAATTGTAAAGTAGACGAGGAAATGATGCTCAATGCAAATGCGCTTTCAGCAAGGCGGCAGGAGGCTATTGCACAGATTTTCGGGAATCTCACCCCTCAACTTACAAAATGTATATACACAACACAACACAACAGACAATAGACGGCCCTCTGGTCCCTCTAGTCGGGCCGAGAGTCCAGACACACTTCTCTGATGAGATGCATCCCGAAACTCACCATTGTGCCATGTCAGAAGGACCACTGCTACTGACTCCTTGCTGCAGTGAGTCCCGCAAAATTAATTGTTAACTATTTGACGTTTATTTGGGATTTTCATTTGTCGAATGAGAAGTGTGTATGTGTGTGGAGGGTGGAGATGTGTGCTGATGGAAATGGGGATTACCGTAATGGGAAACTAGTACCACTGGCAATGCTAGTAGCTAAATGAGGCGATAAAAATTCATGCACTCTCTCGCATTTGCCAGAACTTCTTCCTCTCTCTCTATAAAGTGCGTAAGTGCTGGTGTTTAACATTCATTTTATGCTCCGTTCCAGCTCACTAATAAACAGCAACTTTATGAGGATATTTATTTATTGAATTTCTAGAGTAGTCCTTGGATGAGAGGACCACATAGAGACTGCTGTAATTTGCTGAGTGGGTATGTTTTGAGGTGGAAGTTCTTTTATGACACACGCACTGTGTGGTATGCAGGTGGTAAATAGAAAGTGCAGATGTGTTGTTTTAGGGTTTAATTGATTGAAATTTGTTTATATTGGCTTTTGGGAAATTTTGTTTGGACCCTATGGGTGATAGATTTCAATTTTCCAGGTACTGAATGAAAGCATTATCGGGCAGGACATCCTTGACGCCAATCGTCGGTAGACAGAAGACGAGACGCCATGAAGTCGAGAACGTTTGAAGACCCATAAAAGCCATGGTGAGCATAAGGCTCATGGGATAGGACATATTTTACTAATTGGACTTTGAGTGGATGCAGTTTGTTCTGTGTTTTGCTATTTTCTTTAAAAAGCCACTCTTTAGTTATTCTACAGATGAAAAATTAGCTTAGACTAGGAAACTTTCTCAGCCAAGATTAAAAAATACTTTTGACTTAATCCCAATTTGTTAGTCGAGAGTCAGTAAGGAATCTTACCTATTGTCATATATCGTGTTTTTTTCTCTACAAAAACTTTGTTGAACTATTTCGCGTGACATAAGCTAGATCTGGCAAGAAACGACAGACATGGGTACATCAAATTAAAAGTGTAATTTGCTATATAGTCACACGGGCATTTTTGATTCAGTTTGATACTTAGAAAAAAGGCGTCAAAAGTAGGTGTACAAACAAATGCAAATTGTCAAAACCTGCACTAGAAGTCTGCTGCTGCTGACGTTGATTTTACTAAATTGTTTGTCAAATTTTAGCTTTCTTTTTAGATAAATTCAAGATGAACACTTTTGTGCACAAGTATAATGAATATTGGAGACATTTTGACACTTGTTAATGACCAGGTCAACGTCCTGAAAATTCACCACATTCGGAAGCAAATGAAAGAGCTGTCGCTTACAAATTGGCACTCAGTAAAGGAACGATCATTGTTGTCTTATTTTATTGCAAAACCCCCTACACTTCTTGCTGGATCATAGCATAGGTTTCTAACAGCCAGCGGGGGGCCACGGGCTAGCTTTTTCACGAAACCCTTATGGAATCACTTCGGTGTCTGTCTGTCTGTCTGTCGCCTTTTACATATTTAACTATAACTTATAAGTCCTTTACAGTTAAGGGATGACATTTGGACTGAAGATGTATCTAGGCGACCCAAAAACAAATCATGCATTCTTTTTGGAATTAGTCGTAGATTAAAGAAAAAGTTAGTACTAATACTAACGGCCGAAAAAACTTTTACTGAGTTTGACAGTCGATATGGGTGTCATTGGAAAGGGGCCCGTGCCCTGATTATGAAAATGTCTGTCTGTCTCTCATCAAGCTTTATTCGTGGTAATTGGCGAACCACTAAGTATTAAGAAATTAAACTTCGCCAAAAGATGTATTTCACTTGTCCAGTTCAGATAAAAAAAATTTAAAAAAAATTCATATTAGCAAAAAGCTTAGTACCAATACTAAATTTGAAAAACAAATTTCTTTTACTAGTTCCTTGATAGGGGTATCGTTGGAAAGAGGATGATAGTTAGATCAAAAAGTTGTACTATGCTAATCACCTTACTCTTATTGGTAAGAGCCAAAAACTGACTTGTGACTTCTAAAATATTTGACCAAAAAATTTTAAAAAAATTAGAGTTATGGAGGAACTCATCGCAATACCCCTTAATTATCCGAAAATCGTGTATGATTTTTTGTTCATACTAAAATAAATTAATTACTAACTTTTTTTGAAAAAAAATTCACGGGAATATATTAAGTGAGATACCATCGGATAGGTCTTGTGAAATGAACTTTTATTTGGAAGTTAAGTTTTCGAGATATTAAGCTTCAAATTCGAAAAAAAGGCGTCCGCACCTCTCATTTCCACACCCATTGGTCTAAAAATTTTAAAAAACCTGGAATGTAGGTCTTGATGTAATCTTTGTGTTAAAATTGGTTTGAGCACTCTGGCTTTAATAGTTTTCGAGATATTGTCAGGACACCGCCCGCTTTCCAATGACACCTATATTAACCGTCAAAGTAAATAAACGTTTTTTCGGGCGTTAGTATTAGTACTAATGTTTTCTTTAATCTACGACTAATTCCAAAAAAAATTCATGATTTGTTTTTGGGTCGCCTACATAATAATATAAAGAACTTTATGGGACTTTTAAGTGATAGTCAAATATGTAAAAGGCGACAGACAGACAGACACCGAAGTGACTCCATAAGGGTTTCGTTATTCCTTTGGAACGAAACCCTAATCAACAAGAGATTAAAGGGGTTCGTCGTCCAGTGACAAATTGAGAGAGAGTCAGAGCATGCAATACAAGTCACGTGCTTGATACAAGTTGCGAGAGGAAATTTGTTTTTATTAAAAAACTTAGACTTAAAACTTTATTAAAGACTTAGAGGAATTGAAAACAGACCAAGAGACTAAAATATATAATCGAGTTAGAGGGCTTTTCGACTTAGAGGGCGTTCGACTTAGAGAATGGATTTTGTATGGAAAATTGAAGGGAATACCAAAATATGGCGAAAAAATTCAAGTTAGAGGGATTTTCGGCTTAGAGGGCTTCGACTGTACTTCCACTGATAATGTATCATTTCCTAGCATCCTAAGAAAGTCCACAGAGAATCAAGTACTCATTGCATGTCAACTTTAGTTAGTTAGTTGTTGGGTATCTAAGTTTACTCTTTTCGAACGTAACGAACTAATTTTAAGCAACAGGGATCTTGCGCACCATTTCCGGGAATTTAAAAAAAAGTCTAATGTGTGTTTTAATTTCTCCGAAACAGGTCAATGTAAAATTCTTAGTTTTTATCTAATTTATTTAGCACTGAAATCAACCAGCGGCTGAAGGATACAAAGCGAAACGCACGCGAATGTTTATTCAGTTGTTGTCCAAAATTTTATCACAGGACGACGATGTAAGAAGGAAAGGAAATACGTGTAGCTATGAAATTTTCATCTTCTTTACATGAAGTAAATTTTGAAACGAAATAAAAATATTCTTTAGTAATGCTGTAATGGTAGTGTTTTATTTTCGTCTAAAATTAAAATAAGCTAATGTGATAAAGAGTTGAAGTGAATTAGCACGTACTTTTGCAACGTATTTTTAACACAAAGTACACCATAAGATGTTATATATTTTATTTGATGGGTTTTTATTTAATTTTATTTATCATATCGAATGACAATTGACATTCACAATAGTGGCGCTTGGAGTCCTGACGCTTTGTTATGCGTTTGATCTGCACTATGTTTTCTGTTGAATAAGCCCGCTGCATCTTAGATTTAAGTGTCAAAGCACTTGGTATAATCATTTATAACTTTTTATATTTACAATAACTTTCCTGAATAATAAAGATTAACACCATTAACCGACAACTACTTGAATAAAAGCATAGCGTATTTTAAAGACGAAAGTAAATTATTTCATCGCGTTTCTCAATTTTTTGTTTTATGGAGTTAATGAGGTATGCAGTGAACGGGCCATTTGTTGGATACACTCAAAACTTTTAAGCAACAACAAAAAACTGAATAGTATATGCAACTTATTGCAGTAGTGATTAGAGTTAAAATTAAATCCCAAATCTCATATTTTCGTACAAGTCCTTATCGTTTTTTTGCTGAAATTTTTTTTTTTTTTTTTTTTTTTTCTCTCTCGATTATGAATATAACAATCTATGTAAGTTCTTCGTATTAATTTTTTCAAATATTTACCATATGATTGGTATATGATTCGGCACAGTATATTTACCGCCAGTCTCATACTATTTCTGTTTTACTCTTTACCAATATTTCAGTTGAAATCGACACCTCTATCTACCAAATTCTTTTGTCAACTGTTTGAAAATAGTAGCAAATGTTTGCTCTATTTATATTTTCGTTTGCGTATTAGAATAGAAAACGATCAGAATAATGCAACGCGGTTTCTAAGCCTACTCTGTAAAATATTTTTTAACTGAAAAAAGAAAAAAAACTCTCCCCGACGGGGAATTGAACCCCGGTCTCCCGCGTGACAGGCGGGGATACTAACCACTATACTATCGAGGATGTTGACAACATTGTTCTCAATTTAGTTGATCACTTTTTCAAACAACATATTGTTTTTTCGTATGTTGACATTGAAAAATATTTTCATTCACTAACATCTCATTGGTAGTCGTTTAGTGCAATGGCACGTTATTCTATCGTTTTTTCATTCGTCAATTCTAAATATTTCGCTAGTAGCTACTGCAAAATACATTAAACAAAAATTTAATTTCTCAATTGGAAAGAGAAGTGTCAAAATGCACGCAATGGCTGAACATGTTGAGAAGTTTGCGTGAAAGACGTGAGCTTGTGTTGCGTTTATTATTTTCGTTTAGAAGCAAGGGTTGCAACAAATTTGTTTAAAAATCAAATGCTGCACGACAAAACAATATTTGAAGTAAAGAAATCAAATCAGGGACTAATAATAAAATTAAAATGGCGTGGGGCGCTACCAAAAAAATGCCATACATTCATTGCATAGTTTTGAGCGTGGCCTTTGGTGCACCAAGCCGTAAACTCACAAGCATTTGCTGGAGTAAATATTCGACTTGGGAATGTGTCGCTAAGCGTGGGTGTCTGCGAAACACAAAAAATGTGTATTTCCCTGCCCTGCCCTGTATTGACCATCCACAGAATCCCAGAAACAACGCCATTAATTTCCCTTTGTAAGGATTATGCAATCACGGTTGATTATTTTGCTTAGCTGTCATGGAACTACGATTTAGTGCTGTAGACTTTTGTTGAAAGCAAGAAGACGCAAGAGACACTCAAATACAACCCAAAAGTGTGTTAAGAAACCGGGTCATTTGCCAAATAAACTGAATGCCAAACATTTGGATGGAAATAGTCAGAGGGAAATTAAATAATCATCGTGAATAAATTTAAGCGATTGTTTTATAATCGCTAAAAAATGTTATGTTGTCTAACCTTTGGAAGAAGAAGAGACTGACAGACTGAGCATGCTATTCATAGTGTATCAGCAACATTTGAGTCTACACAATGAGTTTCTAAATTTGCTTCTTCGTTTTCAACATCCTCGATAGTATAGTGGTTAGTATCCCCGCCTGTCACGCGGGAGACCGGGGTTCAATTCCCCGTCGGGGAGGGTGGCAAAAGAAGCCTCTTTTTTGTTTTTTATCATTGAATACTCTCAACCTTGAGTCCAATTATGAATTAAAGACCCATGCTTCGTAGGAAAGCACGTTTTTCTTAATTTGATTATTGTGTTTCGTTTTGAGCGGTCAATTTTGATGTTATCTCTTGCCAGATGGGGTCATGCTTGTAGGCCTATTTTTCTGTTTGCGCAGATACAGTCGAATATTAAGAAACTTGAATTAATTAATTAAACTCGAAGAATGCAGTCAAGCTAATTGATTGGACGTGGTATGTTGATTGAAGAGGACGGCCATTGGACTTTTTTAAACATTGTCGCAACTAGCTAACACTACCCCAAGTGGAATTGTCCCCTTTGCCCACGCTTACATAATATGTGAATGGCGGCTAAAACATGCAGGTATTTCCTCCCAAAGGTCAAGCAGGAGTCAATCTTTAGAGATTCTTTTGCCACAATTGATTTTATTTTACTCGCAATAGCTCCCCAGTTCACTGACTTTCGTCGCGATCCCGGTGCAACTTCACTGATTCCCGGTGCACAGTCAACAGCATAAATTGTTAATTTATTAACCTTTTACATAAAGCATCCCCTAAATACAAAGCCACATCATTCAGGTACCTTAGTGGTCACACTGTTTAGGGGTGGCGCAACTCGGTGTCGTCGGACTTTTTTTTTGTCGTCTATCTCTGAATTACCTGCGTGACTAAACGAATTAAATTCCCATTGTCTTCCATATTTCCCTGTATCTGGTGGGGGTTGCGCGTTGTGTTTTCCATTTCGTTTGTCGAAAATGCAACGTTTCACATTTTGTCTGCCTGTATTTATTTTTTTTTGTTTTCCTTTCACAAATAGTTTTCATTTTTCAAAATATTTATTGTCTGTCAGTAAGTTGCGAGGCCAACAGCGTGCAGAGTGCACTCCGCCAGACAGACAGGGATAGTCGAAGGGTCGCAGAGTTGGAGGATCGAGGCGATCCACAGTCGGTAAGGGTGGTGGTGGTTAGCGGTGATTAATAAGTTGCATTTTGTACGTTAAGTGAAAGTCAAATGCACATTCATTGAGAACATTAATATTCCACGGTTTTGAATTGTCTGGGTGTGTGTTGCCCTGACAGTTGTCAGGTTGGACATTTTAACAAAAAAAGAGCCGAAAAAAAGCCAAACAAACTCTTTTAATGGAGAAATAACTCAACCCGCATGTTTATCATTTTTGTCGGAATTTCGGTGTTCTGGCGGAGAGAGAAAAAATGGAAATTTATGAATTTATGGAAATTAAACCGCGGCAGAAGGGTTGTGGTTGGTGCCGGGGGTGTCAGTGGTCTCGAATTACACGTATCTGTGGCTTGATTACAGAGAGAGCGCACGGGGCGCCAATTTTAGGGAGTTTCTTGTGTTGAACACGTTGTTTTGTCGGTAATAGCTGGAGAGATAAAAATCAACACTGCGGAGAGTGTTTAAACAGCTTCATGGGGTTAAGTCGTTAATCAAAATAAAAACGTATTAATGACTGGGATAGGGGTAAATATTTACTGTCTGTTTTAGGGGAGTGCATTTATCACAATTAAGGCACGTGCGCCTGGGTTAGGTTTTTTGTTTTAAGGTTTTGTGGTAACGGCTGCGGTTTTTGTCACATATTGAGGACTTGCATGCAATGATTTTCATCACAAAACCACTGGCTAGTGACATGCGTTGGCAGTTAATATGTCATTCACTTCCTGAGCTGAAAATTGAAGTTTGTTAGGTCACAGGGACTCTGAGCTACTAGGAAAGGGGAAAGAAAGAAATTTTGTTAAGAATAAAAAACTATACTCATACGTCTTCATCTTATCAATCACTTAAATACAGTCTAATTTATACCTTACACTACTGAACAATGTTTCCACACAATAAAAAGTGGGTCTCTTTCACATTTGCTAGTATTGTATAAAACAGTGGTTGCACTAAACTTTGGCTTTGGTTCGTCATAGACTGTAACCATTGTCGAGACATTGATACTTTGATTAAATAACGACTGCCAAACAGAATCTTTAAACCTCTGTCAAATAGTCCACTTGAAAATCAATCAAATTTAATATTTATTACGCTCAGTTACTAAATGTTTGTAGTTGATTTGTTTTTAAAGATTTTAAAATTTCCAATTGAAAATCGGAGTCGGACTTCATTAATAGGCTGGACACGTTCTATTACCATAATAATTGTTTCTTGAACGGTTCACCTCTAGGACTACCACCACATGTTTTACGTTGTTATTCCTTTGTTGATTAAGGTTTATATTTTTAAGTTTAAGTTAGCTCATTTATAGTGCCAACAGTTCAATGAGCATCGTCTGTAAACTAGAATACTTAAAACATGTGACGAATTTAAATTGAATAATTTTGACTTGATCAGAAAGCAAGATGAACGTTCTGGATAGGATCTACATCTGATTCGTAAAAACTGCACAAATTAGTGAAATGCGCGCTAGATTTGTGGCTTCATTTTTGATGAGGTAGCTTAGCTAGCTAGCTCTTAAAACAATTTCACTCCCCTACAGTGGGCGCCGTTGGCTCGATCGGTTAGTGCCTCGGACTGTTGAGCGAGAGTACCCGGGTTCGAATCCAGCTCGGCGAAAAAAAAACACCACAAACTGACAGACTGACTGAGAAGACTGACAACCTTCCTGGAGTACTTCTGTCATGAAAAGCTTTCGCAATTCGCCGTTCGGAACCGGCATTAAACAGTTAGGTCCCCTCTGGCGCGAAAAAGCTAGGCTCTGGCTCTCAACGGGCTGTTACGCCGCCGCGTACAGATAAAGATTCCTCTATGTGGTGGTGAGAAACCTACTCAAAACCCCTTCAAACCGTCAACAAATCACAACCGGCGGTGTTGACTTCTGGACTAATCCGAAAAACTAATAAAAAAAATTATGATGGCTTCCTTCACTCTCACTGATTATGGCCCTCGCTAAACTTTTCGGCAATTTGTCATAATTTCGCTTTTATTAGCTTAGCCTCCCCTCAAAAAGTCCTCACCACGAGTGCGACCTCCGCACTAAGTTTACTGCCTCTCCTCCTCCCGCAGATTGTAATTCAATTAAAGTTATCAACAGAAAAAAAACATCACAAAAATAATAATAAACGTAATAATAATGTTTAATGTTTCAATTTTATTTCCGGTCGCAATGTATTTATTACTTTTTACTGTTTCGTTCCTTGTTTGCCGCTCATTCATTGCCATTCATTCCGCTTCGAATGATTTTACTGCCCTCTGTCGTTTGTCACTTTTTGTGCTCCACCGCCGCAACTCACTGACGCCCCTTCTCTGCCGCTCATTACACACCATCGGCATTGTCGGCATAAACGGTTTTTACGGACTTTTGTTTATGGTTTTTCCGAGGCACAGCTGTAAAACGGAGAATTATTGTTGTCATTATGGTCTTAAACTATGCGGAAACGGATTTCGTTTTAGTGATGAGCCCAGAGGCAAAGCCTTCTCCATCAGACTCCACCGGCCTCTGCGCGTCTATCAGTCAAAATTTATTCATTACAATATATTTGACAGTAGCCCCGTAACAGCAAAGCTGTCAAATATCTTGAAATGACACATTTTATGATTTTAACTGTGCAGGAACGGTGTACGACTGACAATTGACAGTGAAACCGAGCCGTGCCAATTGGATATGGAAATGGTTTGGCTGGTTTTAATAGTCCAGCTTAGGCTAGGATTTTGTTTCTTACTTTGTGGTTAGTTACAGTTTGTTTATTGTCCGTTAAAATATCCTTTTATCACCAACTGGTTAGGGTAGTATTCAAATTTGAGTTTTTGCACCGTCTAATTAGTCATGTGACACGTCATGTGTTTTTTTTTTTCGGCAATAATCATAAACGTGAAAGATTTGCGCTTTGTGCGTTTTTTGGGGGAAAGAACTCATAAAGGACCGTTAATGTCTGCAATAAACGGCCGGATGATTTGCGAGAACGTTTAATGGAGAAGATTGTTAAAAAAAATAACTACAGCCAAGGTAATAAATCTCGGAGTTGTCAGCTGGTGATAGGAAAATCCTTGTCAACTTTTGGTCTTTTAAGAGCGGGACATCGCAAGGACAAAGCCTAGTTGTGGTGTGTAAATAATTTATTTGGCTTGTTAAAGAATTGCACACCCAGTGGCTGAAGTTTAATTAAGATTACGATCGTGCGTGGCACATGATGGAGGGCAAACGGTCTTTTACCTGTCTAATAAATGTCACTGAACACAGTTTATCTTAAAAGTTGTGAAAGGGGGTAAGTGGAAGGTTATGGTTGCCGACTTTTATGTTTGCCACAAACATATTGCGTTCTTTCAACTGTTTTTTTGTTTTACTTTATGTTTACAAGTCAAGCCAACCTGTTTGGTCAAAGTGCATTCTTTGAGAGTAAGACAATGAAAAAAGTGCTTCAGGGTTAGATTCGCTTTTAAAAAATATATATGTTAAGTTTATAATCAACTTCTTTTCCATTGATTTAATTTTTTACGACCGAAAACTTAGAGAGCTGATTGTCATATAAAAGGACAAGTTCATTGGGACTTAACAATTTTGTTACTTGTAGCTTTTATGCAAAGAATCTCGATGGCGTCCTTTTTTTTTTAAAGTATGCCAAATCTAGGTTGAGCACGCTCCAAACATTTTCTACGGTACAAAATCCTTGCAACCGGATGATATTATTCAAAGAGAACTTCTAATTCTTAAAAAGTTGTGATTCGCCTTTTAGAACCGACAACAGAGTGGTCATAAAGGAAAGGACAAGGAACCATTTCTTCTTGGAAGCACACAGTCATAATCTTCAATCGCTGGCAAAAAAAAAAAAAAAAATCGGTTGTCATTCGACCATCACTGCGAATTCACTGTAATCATCTGCCCATTGGCATCTTCCAAAAAATATGTACCCCTAAGCGTGCATTACGATGATGCACAGGCCTTATGACATTAGTCACGCTGCCGCTCTCTTTAAATTCCTTCACAATTTTACCGATTGGTTGCTTACGTACAGTAATTATCGCGTAGGCAATTTTGTAGTAGGTTTTAATAATTTTAATACGCTGTCCGATTGCTAAGCGATCCATTATTGTAAAAGGCAAATATTTATTTAATATTAACATACTCTAAATAATAGCTGAGGTTGATAGGTGTCAAATGCCAGCGGTACTACCTTGAAGCAACGATATGTAAAGGAAGCTCGGTACGGAAACAAAACTCTAACAAAACATGCTCAAAATAATTTTCAAAAATCAGTTTTGTCAGAATTGCATACCAAAGCCGGCAGAAAGATGATTTTCTAATGCACCATTTTTTTAGGTGTAGCATTTTGTATGAGCTGACTTGAACTCTATCAGTGCCAGAGTTCACCAGCCCCGTCTGACCAAAAACCTATGCGGCTGCAGCTGCAGTACAGAGCTCATTGCTTTTCGGCTGTAGACAATCGCCAACATACCCCTAAATGAGGCGGCTTGTGCAATTTACAGACCATTCACATGCTAAATCCTAACCGCCAACGAGCACCGAAAAGAGCCGTTCTCCAGTCTTCCCCTTCAGCCAGTTCACATTCGAACTTGAAATAAATACGAGTTCCCAGCAAAAATCCTCTAAATGGAAAATAATTTCCGTCTCGACGTACTCTATCCTTGAATGGATCGAGCACAGCCGGTCCTCTCTGCTGTCAGTTTGAGAGGCTTCGCCCTTGACTGCGCTGTTCGCTCTCATTTATTGCAGGCTTCACCCGCCCACGCCCACCATCAGCTATTTGTTTGTTTGGTTAGCTCTAAATCTTGTTTGTTAGTGAGAGGACAATTCAGAGAGAGAAAAAAATTTTAAATAATTTTTCCCCCTGTCATTCCACATGTGTGCGGGGGGAGGCGTCGCGTGGGGACGATTTGCAAATGAAAAGAATCTGTTCTTTTTTTTTGCGTTCGACCACCCACCCACTGCACGCCAGAGTTGGTCTGCGCGCTAGGAGCCCTCCGGGTATCAGAATAATATGTTGTTTGGTTACCGATAAAGCGAGGAGGACCCTTTTTTTCCAATTATTCCAGATGAATGAGTTTCGAATCCTTTTTTGTGCCATTTCAAACCGATTCACCAAAAATTTCACTTCCCTCGGTCTCTTGAAAAAACCCGCCATAAGGGGACGCCGAATAACGACTACTGCGACGACACAACAACACGTCGAGGAGGACGATGATGATGTCCAGGATTTTTACCGAGGCTTTCATTTGATGATTGCTGCTGCACACACTTCCTCAAATATACCCAAACAGATGAACAGTTTAATAACGGAATTCCATTTGGAATTTCGGGCGGTTGGGTGGGTTTGTGCGCTTTTTGTGATTTCTGATGAACGCTGGAGGTCGGACGGTGGACGATGGACGATGCCTGACGGACGGCGCCTGATGCTCTGGACGGTCGTCATTTTACTGCACACAATTTCACAAAAGGTTGTGTTGTGAACTGAAAGGTAATGGAAAGAGAGGGATTTCCTTGTTGTGTTATTTTTTTTTCGTCCTGCGAAATCGAATGTCCGTGACCATGGCGCTGCTGCTGAGCTCTTTCTCTGCGGCAGAGTGCCGTTGCTGAGTACGACTTCGGCTCGTTTACCAAAGTGGATGTTAAGTGTAATGCGATTTTTATGTAAATTGGTTGCCAACGGTCGATATGGCCAGTTTGTTGTTTGTAACACTGTTGTACCAGTTGGCAGGCGCTGGTGGACAGGGGCCCGGAATCACAAACGTCAGCCGGGGGTTATGTATCGAAGGAAGAGGATATGGCTTGTCAAATTTAATGCGGACGAGTCGAAGTTGAAAAGGTCAATTACCGGTAATTTTAAGTGGGACACAAAGTGTTTGGATTTTGTTGTCGTCTTTGCAGTCGGAAGGAATTTGATTTGGGAAATCACACAGATAAAGGAGATTTAATAACGGTCGCCTTCTTTCGAATTCAAGGCTTACAGTGGCTTGCGGCTTTACTCTTTACATTGTGATTCAGATTAAGGGCGTATGCAAAAAGTGTACTCAGCAGGCTTAGTACGACACTCACTCACTTTCAGCCCGTAGGCTGAACCTGTACACCTGTACACCTTAACTTCCACCCCAACACTCGCTCATTCATGATGCGAAAAAAGTCCCTCTCTACTGGTGCCATCGTGTCTCTGTGTCGTTCCAACATCCGCAACAAGTTCCCCACAAAACGCCCTAATTAGGTGCGTGTTTTTGTTTGGTCTTTCCTGTTCAGCTGAAGTTCTGGTGAATAGTGTCCTCTCGTCCTTAAATACAATGAGCAAAAAAAGAAGAAAAGTTCTCGTTTTTTGTATTTTTTGTCTGTGAAAACAAAAATGTCCTGGTGTAGCCATTGTCCTGCCGTTAGATGCTGCTGCAACTGCTGCAAAAAGAGTATAAACTCGCCACATAGACTCGCCATTATCCAGGGACAGTAGCGGGACCAACTTTTCTGCATAATTTCCGGACGCCGATGAGAGGAGGACAGCGGCAGACAAACAAGAGAATTGTATACGCCTTCCATGTCCTGTGCTGTGTTTGGGTTGTACTGTACTCGAGCTGCTGTCCTAACCATGTAGTCACTCCTGGCCCGGGATCGGAGGGTGGGCAAACGGACGGCCAGGCAGAGCTGCCCACTACACCCTTGTTGTTGAGTGTTGCATTTGACGAAGTACGCGGTATGAGACGGGATTTTTGTAATGTTGACTAACGTCCCAGGAGAAACGGTAGGGTCCTGTAGAGAAAATTTAATTAAAGTTTCTTTATGAATTGCAACGCCACCGGATGGCGTAGTGCGGGCGGGGTGGGGGGGGGGGGGGTTAAGGGTAGAGGTCTGGTCACATGGTCAGATCACATGGCTTCTGTGTGCGGTGCAGAATATATGCATGTCCTTGCGGATAGTGTCAGATTTCAGCTGCAGAAAGGAGATGAGGGAGGGACACATTCCGGCCCGAGACCCATTCGCTACCACTGACACTGATTTGGTTTTTATGGTGTCGCGAGCCGCCAACTTTGTTGCAATTTATGATGGGGCTGTGGAGTCTCGTCGCCCTTCTTTCCCTTTCTCTTTCTCCGTCTCTCTCTCTCTCTGTATTAGAATTCCGCTTTTTCTAGTTTGTGATTCCGGTAAATCCAGACCGTTAGTGCCTCTGCTGTAAGTAGGCTCTGGGGATGTGGTGGAGTGCCTGGTTGGCAGGGAAATATAACGGCCAACGAACACACCCAGTTAGTTTTACGCAGTTAAAGTTGCTTATTTATGGCGGATGGGCAAAAGGGACACTTTCAACGAGCGACAATGCGATAGTGTTGTAGTTTCTGGGAAATGCTGGCAATAGGGTCCTCTTGAACGTGCCTAGAGAGATTTCAATGCATTGTTTTAGAGCGGAATTTGTCGAGAAGCCAGAAATAAGGTAGATGTAGATCGATAGAGGCGTGTGAGCTTTTAAAGTATGCATTTATTTATTTTAGGATTGCATGCGGATTAGAAACATGGGCGACCTATAACTATTTTCATATCTTATATTAATTTTTATATCATACTAGGTGTTCAGGTGGACGCCGTGGCTTTGTCCTTAGTGCGTCGGACTGTTAAGCGAGAGTATCACTTCCCACCTACCACCCACCCACCTCCAGCGAACAACAGACAATCCTCCTGGAGTAAACTCTGTCATGGATAGCTTTCGCAATTCGCCGTTCGGAACCGGACTTAAACAGTAGGTCCCCTCCACGTGTGTCGAAATTATAACGCGCACAACACAGTGGAGGAGCGAACAAGCTATGTTCTGGCCCTGTATGGGCTGTTACACAGATTATTTTTTTTAGGTGTTCAATAGCGAACAAAAAGGAAAGTGTCTTTGAACAAATTTAAGCCATCATATTACACTATAGTTTAGCGTTTTTAAATAACCGCAAGAAACCTCTACCCTCTCCCACTCTAACCCCCCGAGGTTAATATTTCACAATTTCACGGTTTGTGTCAAAATAAAGTGTCACTCTCGCCACAAGAATCGAAACCCCTTTCGTACCAACCACCGTCATATGTAGTGCACTCCAGCTGCTAACGTATTTAATCAGACATTTGTTACATAATATCCCTTGAACCCATCACCAAAATAAAAGGATAACCATAGCAACTGGTACATTAAGACGACATCTGGCGACATATTAAAATAAACGTGGTGGAGGGTACCACCCCGCCACCCCTTCATAATTTAATAAAAAAAACTATAATACGAATTTTTTCCTCTGCTCCGTGTGTATTACCGTTATTTTCCAACGAATCCGAATTAAAAAAAAATATGATTACAGTTCATTGAATTAAAAGCTGGAAACCCTTAAGTGAAGAGGGGTGGGTGTTCTCGTATGCCAAAACAGTTCGTTTGTTGAATAATAAGCTTTTTTTCTGCATTTTCAGCCACCCTTCCTACCATCCGAGGGTGAACAACTCCCACGTCCTTTTCGAAGCCAATTTGCCTGATGACTCAGGACTCTGGAACAGGTTATGCGTTACAAAAGGCAACCGTTGCAGCCGAACGAGCACAACACCCTGTATCAATATTTTATTTTCAAAATTTTCTCCCAACTCTAAAGGGCGGGCAAACTGCACACCCCTTAGTGCGTACTTTTTATTATGATTATGATTATGGATGGCAGCACACCCTCAAGAGGGGTGGTTGCGGAAAGAAGCACTTGTCTATTCCGCGGTGATTCTCTAAAGACCAGCACGGCGCATTATTTATGTCGCCTCCTTCTTTGTTTAAACACGTAGTTCATTAGAATCTCTCGATAACCAAATAAACACACCGACGCGGTAAGGGTTGACAGTCCCCGAAAAAAAAAGAAATCTTGTCATATGCTACATTTTTGGCGAATAAAAGACCCACTCACACTCCTGCTGCACCATCGATCTATGTTCGATGGAAAACCGCACACACATTCAATACCCCGGTCGGCGAGGGTAAATCAAGGAAAAACCGCAACAAAACACGGGCTCCTGATAATTTATCGCCGCTAAAGTTGTCCCCGATGCGCTTGATGCCTTTTTCTGTCTCACCCGGTAACTACTTATGAGCATGCCCGTACGCCTCAGGGGGATGCTTAATGGACAGATCCGGACAATGGGCTAAACACAGGGATTATCCTTTTAGAGGCGAGTCGGGACTTTGTTTGGTATCTTCTCTGTTTTGCTGTGGATTTTTACTCTGAAATAAAAAAAAAACTGGGAAAAAAGGGATTTCTATTTGCCACATGACAGGTCGTATTTATACAAGCACTGTTTAACATGGTTTTGAACGAAATGAGCAGAAAGGATTAGGGAAATGTTATTGATAATTTATTGGCATCCTAAACTCATATTTGCTCGGTGACGTGGGTATTAGGTACATCTGTTCAGGGATGCCAACCAGTGCTGCCTTTTGCGACTGAATTTATTAAAAGAAAACGCAAATATTTCAAAACTCCAAATGTTATTTCATTTTTTAGTACAATATATGGACAATCGGCGTAGGCTCGAAGAGAATGGACCAGCCAACAGAAAAGTTTTAAAAACAGACAGCAACGTTCTAAGAAGTAGACAAAATGTTTTACCGCTACGAAAAAATTTGAATTTGATATCAAATGAATAGTGATTGCGTAGTTTAAAATCATATCAAGGAAGTTTCAAATCAATAAGAATTTGTTGATGATTGCGCTTTCGTACAACTCTGAAGATATACTGTAAAATAATAATAAAAAAAAAATTCCCAATGTGAATGCCACGACAACTATCTTATCCTTCATCGGTTCCTTGGATCAATTCGACCCACATTTGAGATTCAAGTTGAGATTACTATGCCATTATCTCCTCAAATCGAGCTAGAATTTTAACTCAAGGAAAAATTATTCATAAATGTTATGCTCACAATTATATTCACGAGAGATACCGCTAATAAGCTGTACAAAAAGTTTCCTAATAAGTTCTTGTGGGCCAAATTGGCCCGCTATCCTGTTGTGACATTCCTTGTGTATCGTTTGCTGTGAAAAGACGCGTCTTTAATTAGCTTGTTGTTTCAACCTTAACATTAATAAATTTAAATGAGTTTATCCGTTTTGATTGATGAATTTATTTCTTTTTGGTAGTGACTACCTACAACGTGTAGGTATGCTGGACGTAATCGCAACTGCGTACCGGAAGTGAAACTAGCTAGTTGTATTTGATATGATTAGAGGTATTTCATTTATTTGTTTTGCTTAATACTTCAGTTTCAAGTTTTCCTTTATCTCTCTAATGTTTGAATGTTAGAAATCGATCATAGACGATCTTTCACTTATCAATAGTCAAGGACAAATGGCTATAGTATTTTCAAAAAGCGGCGGAGTTTGTTGCGCCCAACTCTAATACTTCTCCGAGATGCAGAAAGTTCAGCATCTTGGGGACACCATGGAATCGAGGGTAATGAAATAGCCGATGCGCAAGCGAAGGACTGTGTGTCTAATCCTTCGGAGTTTGCGCACACCGCGACTCCAATTTTCAGTGATTTTGACGCCAAACTCTTCATAGAAGCAGGTGTTAGGTGGAACCAGGACATATCGCGTCGGGTAACCAAAATCTTTCGGCCGAAATATAACCGGTGAACGACGGAACAAATTTTAAAGGGCGAATTGCAGCCTATTGGTAGGTGTTTGTACGGGTGAATGCTAGCTGGGATTTCATGCTTAAGCTTAATAATTGCGAGTACTCGTCGGCTGGCAAAATAGTGGAATATGTACTCTGCACTTGCCTTGCTCTAGCTAGGACCAGATTCAAAACGTTGGGGCGACGTACTTCATCACGTCGATGAACAAAGTAGCATATCAATGATTGATATGAAAAAAAACTTTTTCATCATACTGAATATTTGTTTGACCATAATCTGTCATGTTGTCATACGTTCTAAAAAAAAAGCCGGTCAAGTGTGAGTTTTACGCACACGCCGAGGGCTTCGATCGGCAGCAAACATTAGTACTAATGACGTATTATAAGTCAAAGAAACTCTTCTATTCTATTCTTCTTTTCATTTCGAATTAAGCTTAACAAACGAAAATTTGTGTGAAAATTGTTTTGGTGCATTTAAGGGCTATTTGAGCCAGAGTATCAAACCAATTTTAAACTAAAGTTTACATCAAGACATACATTTTAGACTCATGGGGGTGGGGCACGCCTGTTTCATCGCCTTTGAAGATTATATCTCGAAAGCATAACTTCCTAGATAAAAGCTCAAAATGGAAACTGTATTTTTTTATAAGATCTATCTAACGATACCCCACTCCTTCCTGTCCTTTTTTTGTCCTTTTTTTTTCTAAAAATTTTGTAATTAATTAATTTTAGTATGAAAAAAAATTCATGCAAGACTTTTCTGTATTTTTGGGATATTGCGATGAGACGCTCCATAACCTGCGTTATTTTCTTTCATATTTTTTGAATAAAGTGGTACGCAAGTCGATTTTTGGCATTTTGATGGCTAGTAACTCCTTGCCAATAAGAATAAGATGGTTACTGTAGTATCCGCTGACTAGACAGTATTAGTAATAACTTTTTCTCAAGTATGTGATATTTAAAAAAATGTTTTTTGAACTTTCTTTGGGCACATGAAGTACACATGAATGTTTTGGCAGATTTTTCTTAATTCCAAGTTGTTCGCTACCAAAATTAAAGCCTGATGGCAGACGGACAAACATTGTTATAATCAGGACCCCGCCCCCATTCAACAACACCTATATTGACCATTAAAGCTAATAAAAGATTTTTCGGGCATTTGTATTAGTACTAACGTTTCCTTTAATCTCCGACTAATTCCGAGAAAAATGCATTAATTATTCTTGAGTTGCCTAGATACACCTTCAGTCCAAATTTCATCCCTTAGCTAAAGACGACTCAAAAGTTGTAAGCGTTTTTGTGAATTGAACAGACAGACAGATGGACACCGAACTGATTCTATAAGGGTTTCGTTATTCCTTTGGAACGCTTCTCTCCACTTTTAAATCGACTGTTGCCGTAGATGCAAATGATGAAGAGGAAAAGCAAAATTCAAATTCGAGGAGTCGATGTTTTGGATATGTTGACTGCAATTACAACACTTTTGTTTTTGTGAAACAACGTAACTTCAGGATCTCAAATTTGAGTGCTTAACTTTGGCCAATTATTGTCTTTAGTCTCACATCGGGAAATAACTTGAGCTCGTCACTTTCCGTTACTTAATTCTAATTAACGTAAGAATATGCAGTTACTTTGATCACGATAGAAAAAAACTATTTTTATTTGGTTTGTGCAATTTGTAATTATATATATGGAATAACGGAGTAACATTACATTGGTTTTTTTTAGTACAAAAACAAAGAAAATCAAATAAGCTTTATTTTTTATTTCTAAAAAACCATCTTAATTTCATTCGTAGACAAAAATAATTATAAACCCTGCAATACGTTGGCCAATTTGACACACAGGGAACGTTAAAGCTGCCGAAATTAAGGTACCGATGAGAGTATATGTATTAGGCGGCGTAACAGCCCGTTGAGAGCCAGAGCCTAGCTTTTTCGCAGCTCCACTGTGTTGTGCGCGTTATAATTTTGACACATGTGAAGGGGACCTACTGTTTAATGCTGGTTCCGAACGGCGAATTGCGAAAGCTTTTCACGACAGAAGTACTCCAGGAGGGTTGTCAGTCGTTCGCTGGAGGTGGGGCCGTGAAAAATGTTTGTGGTGTTATTTCCCCGAGCCGGATTCGAACCCAGGTACTCTCGCTTAACAGTCCGACGCACTAACGATTAAGCTACGGCGCCCGATGAGAGTTAAAGTGTAAAATACAGTCGATCCTTGGATAGTCAGCTTATCGAAATATTTAATTACTTTAATGGAAAACTGTAGGTCGTAAAAATATATTAACATTGTATAGATTCGAAAATATCATTATTTTGTCGCTCGTATTTTTTATTATTTTTTTTTTAACAAAGCATAAATGCTGAGGTCAGTCAGTTTTTTTCTGATATTCGATTTATGGTGGGTAGAGATTCAAATATAACAGACGAAATAACAGCATTTGAAAACATCAGTTAACAAATAACGATCTCAATTTCTTGAATAATCATGGACTTGATTAATAATAAGATTTCAAATTCAAAAATTACAAGACACAAAATAAACAATGATTATGACCGTGGGAAGCCGAAGTAAAATCAAAAGTACAAGTCTCACGAGAACTTGTAACTGGTTCATAAACAAGCCACACCTTTAATTTTTTCCAGTTTACTTATTTTCCCAATAAAATGTACAAACTTTTAATATCAATTCATTTACAAGTAGTCAAAACCCACTCGCAATCAGAGTCCACATTTGAACAAGAATAAAAGATTAGTTGAAAACCCATGGAGTTTCAATAGCTACTGACACCCATTAGCATAATAACAATATCCACAGACGTCTGCAAGACTTTCCATTAACTTCTAACATACCTCCCCTTATAGCATTTCCAATCACTTCTTTCACACAAATTGGTTAATAGTGCTTAGGTTTCTATTAAGGGCACCTTTTCACCAGTCTCCGCATTCAATTGCACCCAAGAACCAATTCAATAAGCCCTTCTTCCCAATTGAATGGCAAATGTACATGGGGAACGGACAAAAAAAACTTCGAATGATGTTAAAATAATTTGGTTTATACACATCTCCGACACATAGCGGCTAAGGGCTAAAAAAAGAAACCGGAAACGTGGGAGTACCCGCAAAGTCTGTTAACCTATCTCATCCACGCAAGTTGAATCCGCTTTTATATGGCCCCAAAAACAGCATCCCTCCGCAATGCCCTCATCATCCTTAGCAGACATAATCGTAAAATCGGAGTTTAAAGTAACTCTCTGTTCTGAACGAGGTGGGGGGAGGGGTACGGAGTATTTTCTTAGAGGTGGGTGCTGAATGTCCCTCCGCCTTTTGCACTTTTGCGATTTCTATTAACTAAATTGGAAAATTCTTTCATATGAGTGCTTTGCATTCAAATGGAATGCTATTCCACAACTCCCCACGCTCGGTACCGTCCCGTCGTTGTGAGAAAACGTTACACACAAGCATCCATTACACACTACAATTTGTCTGGGATTTTGAAGTGAACTTTCCTTTTGCGAAAAGAATGTGTGTTTTTAAGTAACGGAGGATTATGCATTCAATCTCGGGATGGTCTTGGGAATATAATATTGAAAAGACCGCGTGCCACACACAATACCACCCGCGGGGAGCGAATTCCTCTTCTTCCTTTCGGCAGACATTTGCATGAATATTGGAGCGATGATGGGGCAGAGAGTGCAGCTGGAGATCGAGAATGTCTTTCAATCAAACGGGACTACTGAAATCCGATAAATTACTGCAAATTGACTTGGAATGAGGGGACTTTGCTTTGGATGTTCTTTTTTCTAAGCACTGGCATTTGCCAAGAGATAGGCCAACAAATCGTCGAATCGGAACGGAACGGTCGTCGGTGGCTAGGATATCTGGCTTTGACCCAGAAGCCCCTGGTTCGATTCCCGGTTTGGCAAGCTACTTTTTGCCGTTTTACTAGCATTCGCCATTTTGCTTCGGACAGCTGCAGACACAAGTACTTCTTATTTGATTTTTCTAAATCAGAATTAGGTTCAAAAAAGCTCGAGTATGTCTTTCTAAATTTTAAAATAGCTTGAAAGGCTTAAAGTCGAAAAAGGACTTTTAAATCTGTGTCTATCACTCATTATTATCTATCCTAAAGTTCATTAAAACGAGCTACCGCTAATATCTAAAGTTACTCTAAATTTTACTTCGCTATATCCCATATCCACTAACAACTACGGCACCCTCCTCTTATTTAGCAAGACCGCACAATGTGGCTTATTCCCGCAGCATGACAATGAGCCACCTTACCTTTGGCCGTAGAAAGCAGTCTCCATGCATTGCTCGCCGTGCCCTTCCCACTCAGTAATTCTTAAAGATTTACAACAATTAAGGCTTAAGGACCTATCCGAGCGGGCTTGAATCGATTATCCGTGATCTCCCGGTATAGCCACCCAATTCATTACACCTACTCGGGGAGTACAAAAACCGACAACGGTAATTTGTTATCCAGTCCGTGAGTCCTTTTATTACCACTTTACTGCAATCCTCCTAAATTTACACGGAGGAGGCGCAGACAAATTTTCTAGCTAGGAGGAGACACTATTTCGTATACACACAGGACACAAATTAAAAGTGTCCCGCTTTAGTCCCACTTCTTTTTTGTTTGTTTTCGTTTTTGCACTCTTCGTGCTGTCGCGTCGTCCTACTTCTTGGAATCTGAATTGGCACAGTGCCCTGTAAATCACGGTTAGGTAGCAAAAGTTATGTGCGTCAAGTATTTGTGTTATTGTTACTCGTAAATCAGGATAACGATTCGTCCTGGTGGTCTTTTTTTGCCGAAGGCCATTGCGATTTTTTATGGTTCCATTTAGGGTCTCATTTGTGGGCAATTAGGGGGCACATAGTCTGTTTGGTCACATGGTCTGCGTCGTTAAAAGGGAGAAACAATATGGGGATTTGTTCTGATTAATTGTTCGTTGCAGGACCTCTTCGCCAGTTTCCTTTCGCTCCTTCGACGCACAGCGGTGCACGCAATTGGAAATAACAAGTCAAAATGTAAATTTCATTTCACATTGTTTTCATAATGAGTCAGCGAATGAAAATATAGACGCCGAACTACGCTGATGAGTCTGGTGATGATGCTCCTTTCTCTGGTCCTAATGATAATGAGTCTTCCCGCCTCACCTCTTCAAGTCGTCGTATCTTATGCGCACTGTAATTGGGGTTTAATTAAGATAATTGGTAATTAGAATCAAATTGAGTTGGCTTGTCTAGTGAAGAGCATCACCTCATCACTGCCTTCGCCTCCTCTCTCTCTTTCTCTTTTTAGGGATATCATCACATTCACATTTTGAAGCACAAAAAGGAACAAACTAAGTGCTCGTAGAATTCAGGAAGTTCCTAGGAGTTTAATTAAAACTTCATTATGACGCATGCATGCATGAAAGACCACATAGTCGTCAAGACTTCCCCCAGAACACTGAAGTACGCAAAAAAAGGAACAGACATAGACAGACGAGTGCGCTGACTGCAGACATACGCATGCAGACGACAGGAAAAATACTTTTGCAAGGAATGCACATCGTAGAGTGGGTGCTGGAAAGGATTTTCTTTTTCTAATTCAAATTTATGTGCAGAGGCGGCGTTCCTAAGTAAACAATTCCCACAGGTGCCCCATGAAGTTGACTTTGTGAGAGGTATGTGGTTTTCTTAGTGTTAAAGATCCTGCAACACGGGGAAGTATTTTAATTTCCTGTCTCGGTCTGAAAGCGGGTAGGTGAAGATGTTTTGTGGTGATGATTTTAAAAGAATTCGTACACTGCTAAGGAGTGGAGAACACTTTTGATGTGGCTTAGGAAAGACGTAGTAGCTTAAAAGCGAGAGTTTCTATCAATCACTGACTTTGTCTTTTCTTAAATTAGTTAGTGCGCTGCTCCATTTGCAATTATTTTGGTTGAAATCATTCACAATAGACTCAAAGTTAAAATAAAGAGCAACATATAGCCCCTTGTATGGTTTGAAATTCCATGCAATATGAGAAGCACAGCGTCTTATGCAGACTTGCTGACAACATTCTAGCAGGTTTTTCAAATTATTAAAACATTATTATTGCCATCAATGACTTCCGGGCTAATACAGGTTTTGAAAAAAAAAAAAAAAAAACTTTATATGAACTGTACGGAGCTTTTTTTTCTTTTTTGCACCTTTTGTGGTACTTTCTTTAAAAGGAATTGTAGTTTTTTAAGTGTTTTTAAATAAATTGTTCCTGTTTTTGTGTACATCATGTTGGTAATTGTTCATATTTCATTTATTTTTTACCAACATTCAAATAACTGTTTTTTTTTATTTAGCAGTTGTTGCTGCACAACAAACGAAGAACACACATCTGAAAAAGAAATTAATTCATCAATAAACGTAATCAATTCTTCAGTTTGTAACATAAACACGATGTTAAATCTAATGAATTATAAGCTAGTTGTCAAATGCACCGCATATGTTCTGTCTCTGTCATGCACATTTATGGAAACATAAAAATTCCCAAGTGTCGAGAGGGAGAACATATGCATGCAAAATACATGTTGCAGTGATAGACATTGCACGGCACATTTGGGGTCTTCAACTCACGAAAAGTAAATAACAGAGGAAAGGGGTCAGTTACCCCTTCCTAGTGATGTTCGAAGATGAGCGGTAAATTGTTAGGTGTGCAATGTATATATAGAATGGCACATCTGCTTGAAAAAATATGTAGCAAAAAAAGGAAAACTATTATAACTATTGGGATCACTTTCGCCTATTTCGGTTTTCAATGAGCAAATAAAAAAAAAAACAACCTTTCTTCGTGTACTTCCACAACAGCTGACTTAGCCACAAGCTCCCAAAACATGGCAACTTTTTGAAGAGAGTTTACTTAGATGGAACTTTTGATATATTTGAACACAAAAAAAAAAATTCAAAGATGGAAGCCTTCAAATCGAAATAGTATTAAAAAAGAGTAGACAAAACAATTATTTCACTCCATGACTCCCTTATCCAGAGACCTACAATAATATATTAACTGGAGAGGCTACAAATTTAAGCGATCTGCGAAACGAAGATGAATAATAAAAAGAAAACCAAAACAATGGAGACATTCCTAATGCATGTTTTATTATGCACAGATAATTCATATGGATCATGTGTGTAAATAAAACACTCCAGATCATACAGAAAAAATTTAGATTTCGGAAATACACGCTTTAAGCATACTATTATTAACCTAAGCCGCAACAAATCGCTGTCAGACATCGCCCATTTAACACCTTTGTGTTGTTATATAAATCTTTTGGTAATATTTCCACGACCAAAATTTGCTGTGATCTTTTGGTCTATCAGAGAGAGTGTAGAAACCCTTGAATCCCTCGAAGCGGACTACCCCCATGCATGCAACCTGACGATGGGTATAATAAACGTGGTTCAAGTTTTCAGTTCTTCAGTGAAACAAATCTTGGAATGGAAAAAAAATATGTGGTAGGTATAACAAAAACAATAACTAAGCTGCTTACATCGGACTGAACTACCTTCTGGGTTATTAATTCAACAGTGACTAGATTATGCTATATCAAATGTTTCAGAAAAACAATATCTTGTGTTCGAATTCGTTCAAAAAAGCGACCCTTCTCTACAAGTTTTACGCACAGTTAAATTAAAGTCAAAGAGTATACAAAGCGTTTCATCGCATATTTGTAGAAAGCAATCCATTTGTGTTAAAATTTAATAAGATTCAATTAAAAAGTGCAAACAACCACCAAGAATTAAATATGAGACAAATTATCAGCAATATACAATCCGCCCACTTTTTTTCTGTCATTAATTCATATGAGTCACATTACACACTTGTATCAACAAAGTGATAATACTTTTGCTAAGTTCCAATGACGAGACGATGACCTCGATTTTATTTTTAACCACAGTGCGATACCAAGTTAGTACTTTGGCATGAGCTAATTAGTTCTCCCATATGGTCTAGTGGCTAGGATATCTGGCTTTCACCCAGAAGGCCCGGGTTCGATTCCCGGTATGGGAAGTTTTTTTGCCTTAACAAAGAAAACTGCAGTGTCACAATGATAATTATTTATTTCTTTATGACAATCTTCAAAATATAGTTTTTGAATTGAATGTATACGGCTGACTGATTGGTCAGCTGATCATAGGATCAACAAAAATGTTTTTAGTATAAAAAGAGTACCATTACCTTCGAGGGTACCCAAATAACCAGAAACTACAACAATTTTTACTTACATTTCGTTACTTTATCAATGGGAAGCGTCTGAATGCACAAAGCTTTACCCACCATGGTTTTTATATTTCGCGAATAAAACAAGAAACGAATGGTAATAATCCGGAATCGTGAAATTGAGGAGTAAACGTTTTTTAGAGCAAATGTTTCAAAATATGCAATACATACATACATACATACGTAAATAGCTTCAGTTTGAATGTATTTTTGTTAAGATGTTGTCAGAGCAAACTAGATGATAGTAGAGGAGAGTGGGGCACATTTAAACACTTTTTGCTTTCGAGGCTGATAAAGAATTACAAAGAATACTCGATTTCTTGGCCAGCACATTTTGCACACGTTGTATAGTGGTATTGAAGTTCGATTTCAAATTTCGCCACACAAACACAAGTATTTCATCATAAACTCAAAATCGATATTTCTTGGATCTGAAAAGATGCTTAAAAATAAATGAACTTTCATCAATTTTTATCTATGTATCTATGCAAGTTTACTGAGATGTAACTTAAATGACGAATACTTTTGTCCCATGAAGTTTCTTAAAGCTATTTTATTTTTTAAATTATGTTGTAAGAGCTTAAAATAATGGTATTCTTTTGATAAATGTTATATCCTTAACCTTCCGTCCTCCCACTGGGGGGTCGGATACCCCACAAAAAATTATGCACCGTGCTATTTTTTCTTATTCTAATTTATAAATCACTTTTTTTCTTTCAAAGGTATGTTTTTTTTTTTTTTGTGAGTGAAATATTATACATGTGTACAATGTAATTAGAACATAAAACAATTAATAAAACAACATTTAGCAAAAACAGTGTTTTTTTATAATTATGTCACACCCCAGTAAGAGGAACGTGTTAGAAAAAATAGGTTGGAGGACGGAAGGTTAAGTTAAAAAAAAAATTAATTGATTTGGTTGATTTTACTGAAGTTATTTGTGTTTTTTTTTTTTGCCAATAAGAGACATTTTCTTAATACTTTCGTCCATCAGTGTATATATGAACAGAAAGGTTAAGTGTGAGTATTCCACTTTTGGTTTTTATTATGTTTTGTTATATTTTTATAATTAAATTGAAAAAAGACTTGAGCAGCAGCATTTTCTAGCGAAATATAAGTAGGTTCTTTGTTTATGTAAGTGTATCTTCAATTTGGGAGGTACTGTAAGTAGCCGTAATGCTGGCTAATCCAACGTATTTTGTTTGTTCACTACACACGTAGGGACTGTCGCTAAAACCTCAGTACTTTATGTAGTTTATGTATTAGATATTTAGAAAAGTAGCAAAAGTAGTAAATTATACCAGTACTGAAAAGTCATGCAGGTAGCCGGAGAAAAGAAAGTTTGTTTTTATGAGAACAATAACTTTATTGTATAAATTGATAAGCAACATATTCATAAAACTCAAAAAAATTAATTATTAGGTGTACAACTTGAAAGACATATACATACATATACATTCACACGCGCTATTTTTTTGACAGTGACAGCTATTGTATGTTAAAGAGCGTCGAAAAATCTAGTTAATTCCATCTGTCAAAGTATACACAAGTTTCGTTTTCATATTCAAATAGAAGGTTTTTTAAACAAAAAAAACACGTCTTTCAAGTTGTACTCCTAATATGTTTAATCACGTTTAATATCCGTTGCAAAAATGACAATGCCTCCACAGTGGTACCTATTAGTCAAAACAAACACTTTGACTTTCACAGATCGTGATTCAAACCAAATATAGTTGGCTTTCAGGCACAAATGTCGGAGTGTTAAAATTGAAAGTAATAGAAGTTATTGCCAAATATCAAGCAATTTTTTTTATAAATTTTCGAAAACTAAAGCGAACTCGGAAATAAAATTAAATACTGTTTTGTACTGTGTACAAAAAGTAGCAATTGTAGAATTTAAAAAAAAAATTAAAAGTAGCACTTTTCCTATAAATATAGCATCAAGGCAACGCTACTGCGTACCACGATATACATGTAAGGTAATATATTTCTCTTTCTGTCAAATTCGCGTGACGTCACGTTAATACTTTCGTAGTGAATTCAAATTGTATGATGCTTCCTTAATAAAGTGAATGCATGCCTCCCTCCTGGATCAGAAATTAAAAAAATTAAAAAGCATTTGATATAATAAATTTATTCTATTGGCAATAACTTTTCGTACCTATATTTACATATGGAAAGTAGTTGAGCTAAGTTAAATTGAATTATAATTCAATGAAAATGTATAATAACATATATTCATATGTCCTATGACACATTTGCTAATAGGTTATTTTCGAATGAATTCTCATTTATTCTAATACTTTTTAGCCAAATTCTAAAACACATTTTACACATGTAAAAAGCTTTTATAATAATAGGAATAAAAGACCATACAGAACCTGTTTAACTCCTGCTTTCCACTATCGATAGCACTGGAATGTAGGATTTTCCTATTAATTTTGGTAAATTTACACAAACTCGAATCATTATTCTTTTAAAAACACACATTAATTGTTCGCGCCAAAGCAAATGTCGAATTCTTGTGTAGCACGTGACGTTACACGCAGAAAGAAGAGAAAGAAATAACTGATTGGAAAATATTACCATATATAAATATTGTATATCGTGATTGCGTACCGCTCTCAACTTATTTGTTCAATTTTCAACCTCCTTTGAACACCAAATCTTTCTTAAGCAGTTTTCAATGGCGCCTAAATTCACCCTACAAAATAGGAAAACAAGCACCACCTTCAAAAAGTTCACAAATAATTGAAATATTTGTAGATCATACATAACCATCAGTAATTCCGCTAACACCAGATAGGAGCAACCCCATCGGCGCCGCGGGAGTGATTCGAATCATGCGATTCATAATCCGTATTACATCACATGGTTATTTATAAAAGTAAAAACCGTCAGTTATTACTTCTACTGTATGACAAATTTTCCTCTCCATTCTACGTTAACTAATAAAGTTTCCTGCAGTAACAGGATGTGAATTATAAGAGAATGAACATTTTTAAAAGAAATGTTTTGTTGTTTCTGTTTGTTCTCCCATTACATGATCTTTCTTCACACCGTTTGCACTTTACTTAGCAACAAACATTCTCTCTGAGCGGGAACTGATAACACCTGAGTTTCTTGTGATGATTCATTTTGAAAATACGGAAATAGGTTCATTTTAAATTTCAGGGATCACGTGGTATTTTTTTCTTTATGAAACGTGTTCTTCTTGATGATGAAGAAAGAAAAAAGAGCTTCCCATACCGGGAATCGAACCCGGGCCTTCTGGGTGAAAGCCAGATATCCTAGCCACTAGACCATATGGGATGTTGTGGAAGTGATTGGCAAAGTTTTTACTTCAGACAGACGTGGTGAATAACGGCGTTCAGGTTGAATGTTAAAATATTTAAACATATGCGCCTAAACAGATGTGACAAGTAGTAACAAACCGAAAATGAGTGAAAATGATTTCTAGTTAAGGTGAAATTCGCAATGTATTATTGTTTTCTATACTTTATTTCTGTGGAAGCCGATTGCAAAAAATTCTTAAAGTTATGGTACTCAATGTATCTGCCCATTTAAAACTTGATACCCGTTTTTCTCGAAACAACTTCTTCATACAGTCTTTAATATTGTTCTATGGAATTGGACAGCGAAAAGGATTTTTGATCTGATCTGAAAAAAAAATGTAGAAGTTGTAGAGTTTTTTGAAGATACATATTTTTCTCTAGTCAAAAAGGAAGCTCTATAATCTTCAATCGTCGAAATTGTTTGTAATATTTTTCACTTAGAACGCTGTAATGAATGTTGTATAGCGAATTGTGAATGACGGTTTATTTCGTCGGTCCATCCAGTAGTATGCATCACCGTGATCGGCGAGCAACGCAAAAATTATAAGTAATTACGGCAAACATAAGACAAGAGAAGAAAATTAAAGAAGATAGGTATGCGACTGGTCCTGATTTTATTTTGCGGGTGGCTTTCGGTTTTGTTGGTAGTGCTTCAGGAGTTCGGTTAAATTTTTTATGACTCGGCGGTAATAGTTTCTTCAATGTTGAAGTCACATTTGTTTGAAGTGGCTTACGTTGCACTAGAAGAAAAACTATCAAGTCGCCGTAACTATGCGTTCATAAAATCTTCAGTACACAACTTTGACCCGTGTTTTTTTTGTTGTCAAGTTGTTGGAACCATAACTCTAGACACAAAAAGGGATTAAAATAAATGCACCTTAAGCCAACGCCGGCAATAGTGTCTCGTTCCTCATTTCGAAAGAAGTGAAGCCCGATAATGCCGCCATGCTAAAAACGATCTTGATCCTCCTTTGAACATCTTCGGGTTGTCTCCACCGCATCAACCTCTATTTTGCTTGTTGAAGAAGTCGTTGAACCAAGAATTCGAGGAGAAAAATTTGTTGGCATTTGAGTCCACGGCATTGTCTGTGGCTTCGACTCCTAGGCTTACAGAGTTTTCTACAGGTCCAAACGAAGCGAAACTAACATTCAGAACGATAAAAAAAGTGTAATTTCTTAGGCGGTGAAAGAGAATTTTTTTGGTTTTCAATGACGAGTTCAACTCTTAATATTTCAATGCAATCGTATTTTATTGATTTTGTTTGATTGCGTTCGTACATCATGCTGCACAATAGAAATCAAAGCTTTCATCGAAGAAAGGAGTCATCAATATTTTGCAGCAGGTAACATGAATCTGAAAATTAAAGAAATGAAATAAAAAATATTTTGCCGAACAAAAATAAAGAATACTCTGAACAGAAAACATATTTGTTTGTATTTGTTTGAGATAATTCGTATTAGATCCCAAAAAGCGAGCAGAAACGACTGCAAAAAGTTACACATTGAAGAGAGCTTGAGTAAAAACATTGTCACCTCAACCCCAACATCCCATATTGTCTAGTGGTTAGGATACCTGGCTCTCACCCAGGAGGCCCGGGTTCGATTCCCGGTATGGGAAACTCTTTTTTTGATGCGCAACTACTTTTTCTACAAAATCACCTCACCCACGTCCACAATTCTAGAAACATCTGTCACAAGCAGCCAAGCTTTGGAACTGCGTCACCACTCACCCGCACAACATTCTAAATATTCAAACAACGAATTCCAATATCTGGCCTTGTACAGCGGCATCGGTTTTGTGTTGCTCTCTGTCATTGTCGTTTAATAAATTGTTCATCATGTGTTGTGTTCTCATTCTGCCCTCTACCACGCACGCACGCACGCACTTTCTAACTAAATGTCCTGCCAAAGGCAGAAAGGCGCCACGCATCCGCCACCCAAAACACCCACCACCGCGAGCAACAACTGATGTTTCCAACTCATCTGACAATATGTTTGCATTAGCTGACAGGAATACAAAGAGGTCATTGATAATGATGCTCACGATGCGCCGTCGTTGCTACCCTGGCAAGAAAAAGTTTCCTTTCCATTCACGCTTGGAGGCTGGAGGCAACGACGGACGAATGCCAGGCTGCCTTTCCGTCCTTTGTTGGGAGCAAATGAAGTCATGTCACTCGTAAAGGAGGAATCTAACTTCATTTCTGCATGTCAGGGGGGTTGAAATAAAAAAAGGAAAACACCGGTAGAACCCTCCGCTGATCGATATCGCAAAAGGACCACGCACTGCACAACACACACACACACACACACACATGATCAGAGTGTGTGCGTAAACAAAGGGAGCAGCATCGCTTTCAGTATCAAACACAACAAAAAACACACCCCAAAACATGGATCTATTTCAAATCTAATAAAACAGAAGCGCTACAACCACGTTCGTGTATATGGCTTGCTCCCCGAAAAAGAAGTCAGCTTGTTCCTCGAAGGGGCAGGAGTGCGCTTGAGAAAAAGGAAAACATTCATCTAGAGAGGGGATACATTTCTGTTTCTTCTTTTTTTTAGTTTAGTGTCCTTTGGGGAGCTCTTCAAAGGATATTTAATAAAAACACACAAAAAAAAACAAAACAAAAACAGACGAAGGCGGACATCTACCAACCGCACAGATACACCTAATCCTGTGTTTCTGTTGTTTTTACTCATCTTCTAGGTGTACCCTTGCATTTCATGTTGTTTGCCCCTGAAGGAAAATTGTAATATAAAAAGAAAGAGAGAAAGACCGAAAAAAATTATTCCCAAAGGAGTTGCACATTGCACGGGCAGTGTCAAGGTGGTCGGGTGTTTTGGGGGGCGATAACACTGCGTCCACCTGCAGCTGAATTTTTATGTAGTGTTAACGCGGTGACCCTTTTTTCATTAGAATCACGCAGAACGGAGAGGGGACTGTAGATGAACTGAAATGGAATATACAACCCGCGGGCTAAACGCCATTTTTGCCACTCTATGCATTTTATCTGCTTGGTCTCCGGGGGAGTTGGGGTGGGTTTTAGGGCTCCTCTGGGGCTATTGTGAAAAGATTGCATCCGAGGGAGTGCTGCTGATGGGTTTTTTTTTTTCTTGTTTGCTTTGTAAGAAAAAGGAAAAATTGAAAACCCCGATAATTTTTTGGGTGAAGTCAAATGAAACCGCGGTGAAATTATTTCTTGAAAGCTTTTAGTTTGAGGAAGAAATTAGTGGTTGACTTGCGGCGTGTCTTCTTAAGACGAGTGAAACAGAGGAAAATAAATTGGTGGCGGGGGAGATCTGAGAGAGCAGTCAAACATTTTCTTAAGAAGGAAGTCTGTCTGGCGAGTGCCAGTGTGTTTGAGTAAACACATACGCATTATGCATAATTCAAAGTTAAGAGAAGGAAGATTGGAAACATGACAGGTTCCAATTTTGAAGCTTAGGAATGAACTGGCCCAGAAGAAAATTTAAGTGAGAAAGCTCTGTGAGCAACGCAATTTGCTGTATCATGATATCCCATTTCATCGAGTTTAAAAGTTGAATTATTCTAGTAGCAGTGTTCAAACTGCTTTCGAAATAAAAAGGGGGCCATTTTTTGAGCCCATACTACCCAACACGATAGTACCCGCGACTTTGTTGGAGGAGGTATTAATAGATTCTACAGGGTGGACCAAATAAAAGTTTATTTTTAAGAACGTAAAAATGTAAGACCCTCTCCCATTAATCACGAAGCACAACGTCGTTCAAGGTGGAAAGGTTCAAGTATTTTGGGGTGTTTTTCACAAGCGATGGAAGGTGCAAATAAATAAATAAATCAATAAATAAATAAAGGATTCGCCAAGGATTTCTTTAAAAAAAAGGAACTGTTTCGGTTACACAGCACTCACTTTGGAAAAAAAGTGAAAGCGACTACTTTCGTTACGCAGACTTGTAATACTGACTTTCTGTCAAGACTTAGAGCGGAAAACAGCTATCAGTGTCAAACCATCCTATGAATTTAATGCATCGAATCTAAAATTAGTCTGACATATTGTCTAGAATAAATAAAATAAAAGATTTATAGCGAACTATCTTCGCAACTTAAAAAAAAGAATCTGTCGAGCTGCTCCAGAGCCACCTTAAAACATAAAACATCCTACATTCGAACATCAAACTCAACAAAAAAGGATAAGAAAGCCTAGTAGAGAGGAAATTAAAGAAAATACAAACAATATGAAAAATTTTAGTTCCGGTGAACCAAATGTTTCTTTTATTGTAATAGTTTAGTGCATGACATTTTGTAAAGCATAGCAAACGCATTATCAATAGTAAACTAACAGCATCAGCTTCGGCAGGAATGCACTATCTAGCTCTCTAACTTTCTAGCTATTATGCTCTGTACAATATTTATTATTTTATAAGATGTTATAAAAAGCTATAAGAGATCGTCCTGCATTAATTCTTCATTTCGTGTTTTTTTTTATATAAAGATTCTGTGAAAAGTAAAGTAAGGAATAAACAAAAGCCAGAAACTTCAGAGTGGAAATTAGATTCAGATGATTATTTCCAAATATACGTATTATTTGCTGGTAGCAGTTTTCCAAAGTAAGTCGCAATGGATAAGAACAGATAGATGACAATGACTTGGTGGCATGACCAGCCCTCCGCCGAATATGCGGTGGCACACAATTTATTTGTTATAGACGAAAGCAGGCCATGTCGCGAATTCAATTTCTGCAAGACTTTCCAATTATTGATATAACGGGTATGAATTAAGGATGTTATCGTATGGGAGAAGCTCATCAAAGATGATTCAGTGCTTTCACCATCAAACACAATTTAAAACTATCGACCACATCCATATTCACTTGAAGTTATCGTAAGCGATCCGCCACCAGTCATCCGCTTCAGAAATGCGTCGACTTTTTTCTAATTCGCAGTTGTAAGTTCCTCCAACGAGTTTTTATATGTGAACTAGCACCCAGTTTCTGCGCCACGCTACAGCACCTTTCAACGCACTTACTTAAATGACACCATCCGCCACTCCCCTCCTCCCCTTTGCCGAGTTTCGACGTGGTTGCAATACCTTCGGTAAAACGTCAGTTGTAACGATTCCCCGCCAGTCCTGATTTCTCTCACTTCCATTACTCACAGTTCATTATAAGTTAAAAGCTTTTCAATGTGTCACCAAATAAAAATAAACCACCCTCACCCACAGATCCCCATTTAGTTAAGCAAAAACCTTCCGGATAAAATAATAATCACCAACAGAACGCGCGCCGTCCAGGACCCAGTGTTGTATGTTGTATCCTGCTTCGTGGAAATGTGTGTGTTTGTGGATGCCCGCACCCACTTAAAGTGCATCAATGTGCATGGCGCACACACAATCTCCCATTATAACAGCGCTGTCCTACTCAGCCTATATCCGTGCTGCCACCTAGTTGAGTGCGGCGTAAGCTGCTGCATGCAAAGACTCCAGGAAACGTCAGGTTCGCGTCGAAGTCCTGTGCACTGGTCGCGATTTATATATGAGGAATTGCTTTTTGCCATCTTTCGTCCTTCGTCCGCCGTCTTTCCACGCCCTCTCACTCGCACTCACACCCCCACCCATTGGCCCACTGAAGTGCTTTTCCATGTTGATTTTTCGACTTATCACAAAATGAGTTGAGTGCATTATGTGACTGTGCCACGCCTCCGTGTTGCTCGTGCTGCTGTGGGATGCATGCATTCTTTTTTTCTCTCGCTTCTCGCGGTTTAAGTTCAGTGGCACGGAATTTGTCGTATCACTAAAAAACGTCACGAACCCTTCGACAGTAGCTGGAATCTTAATCAGCCCCCAGTCGAGACGGGGTGGGTGGCGGCCGCCGTGTTCGAGTGGAAAATCGTTGCCGCCACCCGGCAGTAGGTCAATGGGTTGATGATGCATGTGTGCGGGCGGCTTCGGAGGGGGTGTGGTAGCCGCCATTTAATGGCGGATGTGCATGCAATCGTCAGTTTGATTTTTCTATTATCCACAGGCAAAGGATTTTTCCTCGAAGTTTCGTGCTTTTTTTCTGTACTCGAAATTTACGAGTCCAGTCCCCACCCCCCTTTGTTGCATGTCCGTGTGTCTGGGATAAATAAATTAATGCTGCACAAGAAGAAATTATTAATGGACTTTCCCTTCATATGAGGCCGACCGGTGGTGGTGTGCTGTTGGGCAAAAACCGGGCCCATCTCTGTTCAGGGGAACACCCAAAAGCCAGCCGAAGAATTGGCTAATGGAAGATCTGCACGTGACATCGACATCGTCGTCGGTTGTTGGATAACTTTTGTTATTCCTCTGCCTATGCGACAAAAGGAAATGGGTGCTGTGCTGTGGCGGACAACGACAACAACAACATTAGGAGCGTGAGTGCATGGAACTGATGGCTCTATTTGGGTAACGACTCGCGCCGGTTTTGTCACATTCGCAGATGATTACACACGAATGGCGAGAAGTTGTTCGGTCGGAAGTCGTATTGTGAGGATTTTTTGGCAGTTCTTTGTCGGGAGTGTGGCAAGTTATTGAAAAAGACTGTTACACTTGGGAGAGTGTACACATCCGTGAAGAGAGCAATATGGGATGGGTGACATTTCGTGAATTTAAATTCAGCTGCACTTACAGTCAGCGATGAAACAGGGTTTTCAATTTTCTACGGTGGTTGGCTCTAGACTTCTCACAAAAAGTGCAAGTCTCGCACTATGAATGCTTTTTCATCGCATGAATGAATTCTCTTGATGAATTTAATTTCTCTCAAGACTTTGGTCGCATTACATTTGCGAACCTTTAAAATATTCCTGTTTTGGGTAGATTAAACGTTACAACTGTCTTACAGCCTTTGTTGTAAATCGTGGAAAGAGACTCAATCTGAAAGGAAATTCATGTCTGTTATGATCAACACTATGCGCAATTTTTTACATAAGGGTAGGTATTCCAATTACCAAATGTTTTTAAAAGTTAGAAGGGTAATTGTTAAGACTATCTAATTTGTGTATCTAATTTTAATTTAAGCAGTATTATAGGAACTTCTAGTATATTACAGTGCAAAATTTGCTTTCGAAAACTAAAAATGATGATTGAAAATAAATGTTATGAAGATGGTGCACAGTCAGAGGTAAAAGAAAATGTAAACCCATGTTTCGACCACTCAAAGACTCACAAAATATGTTCCGTTACTCCGACTTTGGAACTTTTTAGTTTTTGAAAAGTTTATTCATCCTTTAAAGTTGTGCAAAGAATTACCACTATATGTCCAACAAAAAAATTAACAGCAGGATAACCAAAATAAATCCAATTTTCTAGAGTCAGAAGAAAGTGTACACCTCAATAAAAAGACCAAAAACTCCAAACCAGCACTGTGACTGTTTTCTTTTTATGCTTAAAATAGATTTGAAATATTTCATCGTTGATTCTACTAACTTTTGAAATCAATTCAAGAAGAATTTTATGGCATTCATCCGCTAAAATCAACGTCGATGATATTTTTCTTGTAATCTACCGTTTACGGACCTACCTATGCAAATATTCCCACAAATTACCAATCATATTAAGGCCTAGTAAGAGTAGGTTATCATTCATTTGCCTAGATGTCCAAAAAAGCGTTCGTTAATTATTTATGCTGTAATCTTGTTGTCCTTCTAGAGGACCCATGGCCCATCCAGTCCCACCTTTGCAAACATTGATGACATTTTTTTCCTTTTTTAAGAAAACAAAAAATTAAATTACTTCTCAGTATTCCCTTAGGAAAATCTAAAACATAATCAACGTCACTTTAAATCTAACGGCATTTATTTGCGAGAATGGCATCTGTGCCAATACTTTTTTTTCATGAGTGTATAACTTCAAGTAGATCATTTATTTCGGAAACTGTTTTTCAAGGTGAGTTTTAGGCATGGTCCCCCTCCATTAGATAGGTGGAACTAAATCTTCATCTTCGCGGTATATTCCATTAGTAGTTCACATTATAGAGATGATTTGTCAGAAGCTCATTACAAAGATGAGAATGTAGGATTTTGGAGATTCTCATTTTGAAGAAATTTACATTATCGGTAACTCACATTATCGAAAGGCTACTGATCATTATACAGACTTATAATTCCAAAAAAACCATTTGAAAAACTCTAAAGAAAACAAACGTTACTGTGCATAAGAAAGGGAATAAATTGCTATTGTTGCACCAAGAAAAAGAAACAAAATTCTTTTATTATTTTATTTCTTGTGAGTGACTGGCAATCCTTCCAGAGTAAAAAATCGTTCACATAATGAAAAAAATAGATAAATGCAACCTCTGCGTTCCAAGGATTCTATAGTTTGGTCTTCCACTAGCTGTCTCTTTAAAATTAGAACAAAAAAAAAAAATACATGTCTAACTAATGAAACCACAATAAAAGTATGTTGAGGTCCGATAATACTGAGAAAATTGCCGAATTGCCGAAGATTAATTAATGTAACACTGACTTAACGATATTTAATTATTCCATAATATCGGCTGAAACCGAAAGGTTTAAGATCTATTCTTGCATAAAAATAATTTGTACATAGTCTAACTAAAAAAGCCAAGAACATATAGTTGGAATACTAATGAAAACTCAAGTTTTTCCGTTAGTTTTCTAATGCAATTTGTTTTCGCTAATGGCAAAAAAAAAATAGAACAAATTCGAAAAATTAATAAAAAAGAAAGAAGAAAATATCGTCAAATGTTTTAGTTTACTTCTCAAGACGTCTAGACGTTGTCGACGGCATCGTTCAAAGCAAAATCAATTAAAATTCCCACAACCACTCTGGCCATTCGCCCTTAACCACAACTAACGATTTACTTTCTGGCATCTCTAAAACTGACGATTTTCCAGTCAATAGCGTCTTATTCATTGTCAAACTTTGGCACTTCAAACTGTCGAGCAACTTGCAGTAATCACATTCAGCTATGTGGCAGCCCGTCAGACTTGGCTACGGCACCCGCTCGTAAACATCGACGGTAATCAAAATTTTTACAGCCCCCCTTCATCCGTTGTTTTTTTATTAAAAACTCCTTATCCTTTCGGAAAAAAAAACAAACGATTTCGACTTAAGCCGTATAAGCCGTGGCTTATTCAATATTTGCAGCCACCCTCAATGAAAGGAAATTCTATTTCCTTTTTTTTTTTTAATTAAATCCCTTCAAGACGTCGTCCTGGTAAGAATGCTCCTCCTGTCCAAAAGTACATTAGTCCTAGTGCACAGACACAAAGCCAGAAGAATTTCCCAACTTATTACTGTGTGTACTTTCGCCACGGATATTAGTGCGGCTATTGAGACGTCTGGGAAGTTGAGACGACAACACAGACGAAGCTTCAGGTGGTGGACCGAAAGGCAGCAGGGCAATCCTTCCGGGTGAATTATGGGTGATTTTGGCTTTTTCCAATTTTCTTCTTTTGCTTTTCTTTCTCTTTTTTGTGTATCGATTTCCATGGCATTTGTATCATCAATATTCCATGGAATCTGAAATTCAATGAAAGTTAAACTCTCACACTCTGGCCAACTGCTGCTGCAGTTGCCAGTCGTTGGCTGCCGGTTTCTGGCTGCCGCCCACCACCCACGACGAGGACTCATGAATATTTCCACAGTGTTGGCAGTGGCGGCGATAGGGGGGTAAGATGCACATCAGCAAACAGTGACTGAACGCCCCAACTGCAATGATTGCCGCGCTCCATGTGTGTGTGGGGCTGTGGAATCCAATTTTCCACTGATTGATCTTACACGACCGCATATCAAGTTGGTGGCTTTTTTGTGGCCGGTAGGTAATGTTAAAGTGATTGGATGGCCTTGCTCCCCGCCGCTTGCTAGGCCAAGGATATAGAAGGAATCGCACGGCAGCGGATATTGACGGTCCTGTCTGTGTGTGGCAGTAGTCAGTCCTTAGGTAGATTGGGTTGCATATGAGATGTGGCATGGCAGGTGGGGAAGTTATAGTCGTCTGGTGTCCATTCATGCGGGCAAATAAACAGCAACTCCAATAGTCGACCAGACGGCGTATCGTCCAGGCCTAATTGGCTTTGGCAGATAAGAAGGGGACGAGATAAAACGGCGAATTGTGAGTAACTATTTGCTGAGAGTTAATTCCATTCGACTGATTGAGGACGGCAGATATATTGGCTTGGTTCCTCATTACAAAATAGTTGGTTAACCCAAAGAGAGGAATGAAAAAAAAACTCTTTCCCATACCGGGAATCGAACCCGGGCCTTCTGGGTGAAAGCCAGATATCCTAGCCACTAGACCATATGGGATGTTTGTGGCGGTGTGGCAGTCGCCAGTCGGTTGCAATGCATCAAATTGTGGGGTGGGTGTGTGTGTTATGTAGTACACCTCCGAAAACTTAGTTGGGTCAAATAGAAGATTTTACAGTGCCCACGCGATGACATCCTTCTCGAGCAGATAAAACTCCCATCTTCGCTGGAATTTTTCTGCAAAATGAGAAAAGTTAACTCCTTGGACATGTGTATCCCTCTGACCTCGAATACAAAAGCTTCCAAACTTCGTTCACTTTCTTGAACTTCCACTACCGCAGCCGCTAACTGAGCGTGTAACAACTGACCGCAGATGTGTACGGATATAATAGCCTCCCACCGTCCACAACAAACGAAGCCAGCGTCCAATCGTCAGCCTGTGACACGAATACCATGTCCGCCTCAGACCATCTTAAGAAACTATCCAAAGTGTTGAAACAATCCAAGTCCTGTGGTGAGAGGACGAGGAGTTAAGAAAATAACTTTCGAACAGCGCAATGTGTCCAAAGGATTGTCCTGCAGATCGTCCTGAACAGAATGCAGGTCTTTGCTGGAAGTTCGTTTGAAGGAGAGATTACAAACGTAATGGAATTTCTCAAGTAATTTGTGTGTATGTGTGGGGGAGGTGGGCGAAGCAGGGAGGTCATTCAATTGGAGATTAACGCGGCGGGCGGAAGGCACTTCCATTGAAGTGCCACTGACATCTCGACGGATGAAATTATTCCGCATGCCTAATTAAATATCCTTCTTGGTTTCATTGTAAAAATTCCAAAAAAAAAAAAAATTTGTTCTCTTCTTTCTCACCCTTTTTCGCTTTTGAGTGATGACGGTGGCTCGGGGTTGGGTAGGTAGGTGATGGAGAATAATTGAGGATGGCGAAACAAGTAGCGTAAAACATTTCAGAACGTGGATAGGCTTTTCTACATCAATGCATTCGCAATGGCAACTCATTTACATTTCAGTTAATTCTATGCGCGCGAACGATAATGGGCGGGAGCGGGTGGCGCAAGAACCTCTTTCGACTATCTCTTTTGAGTGAAAGGATTACCCAAATTAAGTGATTCTCATTTGGGGTTTCGTTTTCTTGTTCTGTTGCCTCACCACTTTCACTCCTCCAGTCGTCCCTCAGGGTCCCTTTGGTGTTTCTTTGGTGGAAGCTTTGAGTTTGAAATAATTTCCACTTGAAAGCATTACGTCTGTAGTTATGATTATTTTTGTGTGGGTACTTTTCGATTGTACAGGAGGAATTAAATGAGACTGTGAGGGGCTTTCGGTGAAAGGGTATTATCTGTATTTAGTTTTTTGGGGCACTATTAATTCCGCTCTGTCGTGAGCGCTGTTTTGCAAGAGACCGATTTCTGTGCAGTAAATACCGCAGTACCTTTCAAATGGCTTTTGTACGATGGTTCTTTGAGAATGCACTTTGAGGAATCTATTCGAAGGAACGGGGTGGATCTATTCAAATATCAGGTTTATTGCCAACGCTGGGAGTTATAGCGGTGTAACTTTGTTTTTCTTTGTACTGTGCAATAAATGGGATCAAACTGTGTTTTCTTGGCTTATTCCTTACTATTGCTTATAATCTAGTCGTCTTTTTGTTGTGTTCACTGGTGACAATAACGAAGCAATCGAGATGAGGGCTTTCAATCCCGTTTTACCTAAATGGTTTCAATTTCATTTTTATTTATTTATATTTACATTTATAGCTTTATTTGCTAAATATAGGGCTTACATTCGAAAAACTAATATTTAAAATTTATAGCCTCATTCTGTTCACAATTCTATTCACAAGAGTGTGTAGCACTATTTTGTATTCTTCTTCTACTTAAAGTATATGAAATAATAATGTGTACGATTATAATGTAAAAAAAAAAAAAACGTTTGAAATATAAATTAATTCATCACGGAGTATTTTTAACTGTTTGCTTGTGAGGTTCACAAGAAACCTCACCTCACTGACATTTGTGAGTTGTGATAGCATTAGAACGAGAGTAGGGGCATAACCAGAGTTCAACAGAATTAAATCTTTGGAGATGGTAATTCTATTGGATTCATCGAAAATAATTTGAAGTCGTTTTGGTAAAAGTGAATTGGATTGAAAGAAATATAAGTCATCATTCTTTAGAACTCAATGACTTACGACTTAAATTTTTAAAAATCTAAGAAGAAGTGAATTCACTGTACATTAAATATTTTAAAGTCAAAGAATTTAACAAAAATCATTTGAACTTTTGACTTAAAGCGGAATGGCAACTTTAATTCTTTTAGTCAAATACTATGTTTTCCACTTTGATTGCCTATTTATATTATAACTAACAAATTCACTTTGGTAAAAGTCTTAGTTGAAATTAATGGTGCTCCGTACGAGGGCAGGGACTAATCAATAATAACACACTTTCAAAAATTCGGTTGTAGAGCTTAGACCATTTTTTTCTGAATACTAATCTATTGACGGCAGATTAGTGTTTTATTTAGTACCTCGACGCGTAAGAACTTGTATTACAACCAAATAATGCAATTAGGGCCCTTCAACATAAAACGAATTCGAACGGGTTCGTTAGAAATTACTGGCTTTGAAATCATTGACTTGAACTGAATTTCTGTCAATTCATGTAAATTCAATTGACTTACGTAAATTTTAAATCTTATGATTGCTAAATATTGA